>CM075771.1:53798825-55146325 GCA_037974665.1 Ehretia macrophylla | reverse complement strand
ATTGTACCACTTTTTATGTAAATAAACACTCGGAACAAGAAAGAGGTGTTCCTAGACTTGTTATTAATTATAAACCTCTTAATAAGGTTATTAAATGGATTAGGTATCCTATCCCTAATAACAAAGATCTTTTAGATAGATTGCATGATGCTTTGATATTTTCAAAGTTTGATTTAAAATCAGGATATTGGCAGATTCAAATCCATGAATCTGATAGATATAAAACTGCTTTTACTGTTCCAATTGGACATTATGAATGGAATGTTATGCCTTTTGGTCTGAAGAATGGTCCTTCAGAATTTCAACATATTATGAATGATATTTTTATTCCTTATAGCGAATTTATTATCGTTTACATTGATGATATTTTGGTATTTTCCAAAAATATTGAACAACATTTTAAACATTTGAATATTTTCAAAAATATTATTATACAAAGTGGTTTGGTTATATCTAGACCAAAAATGGTTCTTTGTCAAACAAAGATTAGATTTTTGGGTCATAATATTGAACAAGGGAAAATTATACCTATAAATAGAAGTATAGAATTTGCTTCTAAATTTCCTGATGAAATTCTTGACAAGACTCAATTACAAAGATTTCTTGGTAGTTTAAATTATATTCTGCCTTATTATCAAAATCTTGCTTTTGATACAGCTATCTTATATGATAGATTAAAAAAATCCCATTCTGCTTGGACAGAAGCACATACAAATGCTGTTAGGTTAATAAAGTCTAAAGTTGCTAAATTGCCATGTCTTTCTTTAGCTAATCCTGTATGGGATAAAATTATTGAAACTGATGCTTCTGATATTGGTTTCGGTGGAATTTTAAAACAAATTCATCCTCAATCAAAACAAGAATTACTTGTTAGATTTCATTCTGGCAAATGGGGAAATAGTCAGAAAAATTATGCTACTGTTGCAAAAGAAATTCTTGCAATTGTTAAATGTGTTTTAAAATTTCAAGATGATTTATATAATCAAAAATTTCTTATTCGTACTGATTGTAGTGCTGCTAAATTTATGTTTCAAAAAGATTTTAAACATGATGTTTCTAAGCAAATGTTTGCTAGATGGCAAGCTCATCTTGCTCCTTTTGATTTTGATATTTGTTATATCAAAGGGGATAAAAATTCCCTACCTGATTTTCTTACACGTGAATTTTTGCAGGATGCTCCCCACTAGGGGAAATTACTCTAACCCTCAAAGGGGTAGAGGAAGAGGACGTGGCAAAAATGACTCTCAAAGGGTCATTGCAGGAAAACAGCTAGTTAATCTAACTAGTGGTGGTGTTGCTATCGACCCATCTCATCCAAATTATGCACAAATCAAGAAATTGCTTGATGCAGACACTTCTGCCCCACAGGCATCATCCTATGCCAATATTGTGGAACAAGAAGATGAGATTGATTCTTATGAATCGCATTCTCATGAAGAAACTATACTTATCCTTGAGATTTCGGATAAGCAATGGGAAAATGACCCATGGTACCTTATGGACCGTTATCTTAATAATTTCTTTTTCCCTGTGCATCATCACAAGTCAAGAGTCTTTTATGAGTCTCTTTTACAAGCAACTGATAGTTGTGAATTTGAACATTTTAAAAGGAATAATTCTCTTCCGATTTATACTTATAGTAAAACTTATATTAAGAAAATTCTTTCACCCTCTGATTGGGGAATCAGCACTATGGCTGAAAGACAATTTACATATCCTAATGATAATAAAAATGTTTACCAATTTAATTATTGGGATTATGTTGAAGCATTTTTTAAAGTTTTCTTATATGAAAATCCTCAGAAAAAACATACTTGGTTTTTAAAATTTAACCCCCAAATTTTTCAACAAAGGAAATTCCCTGCTTGGATCCATACTTGGTGGCCTCAATATAGACCCCCTATAAAAATTTTACCTGAACCTTATAAAGGGCTTTTTACTGAATGGCTTGCTTCTTGCCCTCATATTGGAAATAATCCTGATCTTTATATTGAAGGATCAAGTTCTCTATTTTTCTTTATGGAATTTGGTGTCCAATGGATTTGGAAGTGGGTGCCCATAGCCGTAATGAATAAACAAAAAATGTTTTGTTTAAAAAGAAAATTCTTTTCGAAATTTTGGCCAAAACTTTTGAAAATTGATCCAGAGACGAATAAGCCTTATGGACAAAATATGGTGGATGAAATCACTCAGATGGTGCAAATCTACAAAGAACAAGTGGAGCAATCAACTCAAGAGGAAGAATCTCATTTTTCTCATTTTCTACGCAAAATCCAGATGCGACAACAACATAGTTCTAAAGGTGATATTATGGCATCTTATCTCGATGCAATAAAGCAGGATTTTTTGAAAAACTTTGGAAAAGAAGTTGATAGTGATGACCATGATACTGATTCTACATCAGATGCGTCTATGCACTCAAATCAATTCAATGTTTTAGCAGGAGAAACACAGAATCCTAATGTGCTGGCAGAAGATGTTTGGGACAGCCTAAAAGATGTCCTGATCGAGAAAGCTCTCCAAGCAAAACAAAAAGGGAAAGAACCTGCCCAGGAGCAATGATGCTGTTCTCGGGCAAATTTATGAAAAGATAGGGATAAAGTCTGAAGATGCTTAAAGGATTTTTGGACTGATTCATAAAGCCGATATTCGAGGATGTCATGGCAAGTGGAATCTCGCTTTCAGCTGGGGAAATGTCCTTTTCAGTAGACAAAGTTTACTGTTTACTTTATGTAAAGTAAAAGCAATTATTTGTTTTTTTCACGTGAGTGTATAGTGACCCCGGACTCAAAACATTTCGAATCCGGATTAGGCTGCTTTTTATTTTGTTTTCAAGTCCGCAAATCTGTATAAGTAGGCGGCATTTTCTCGTTTTGAGGCAGAGCTCGAACAAACTATTTTCTTTTCCTCAGCTTTTATATTTTGTAAATTTTACTGTGTGCAATCGAAGAAACCTTTTCTTCAAAAAAAAAAACAAAAAGCTTATTTATATATGTTAAATAATAAGCACCAGGAAATTCAGTTAAATATTTCATTTAAATATTTATAAGTATTTACATGCGATTGAATCTGATGATTTAAGCATCTTCAGACTTTATCCCTATCTTCAGACTATAACCAAAATAAATTATTTATTATTATTATTATTATAATTAACAAAATAATAATAATAATAACAATAATAATAACAACACAATTATTATTATTATTATTATTATTATTATTATTATTATTATTATTATTATTATTATTATTATTATTATTATTATTATTATTATTATCATTATTATTATTATCATTATTATTATTATTATTATCATTATTATTATCATTATTATATTAGTATTATTATTATTATTTTTTTTATAGTAATAATTATTATTTTCATAATAATATTTTTATATATTTTTAATATAATTATTTTTTAATCACTATTATTATTTTTTATTATTTTGTTTTTATTTTTATTTTCATAATAATAATAATAATAATAATAATTATTATTATTATTATTATTATTATTATTATTATTATTGTAAAATAAATTATTTATAAAAGTTATGTTATATAGGGGTATAGTAGTCAAGTTTATTCCCAAACACATGAGAATTGGCTATTCCCATGTATTTGGTCGTGAATGGTTATTCTCATATATGTGGAAATGAGATTCCTGTAGAAATGGGATTCCTTTGGGAATGAGATTCCCAAGTTCATTCTCTCATACCAAACATGAGAATTAAAATAAAATTATGAATGTCATTTTATTCCTAACTCATTCTCACATATCAATTACTGTCTTAGATGCTTCTTGCAAGTCCCAAAAAATAGTTTGTGATTACTACAACTTTACAGAATACTAGTTCGAATCCATTCTCCAAGCAAAGCTCTATGCAATATCAAAGTCAATACAATGTTAGCTGCATACAGGAGCAAGGGCATGCGCACAGATAGGGATGGCAACAGGTACCCGTTTTATTCGAAACTGTCGGTTAACCGTTTAATAAAAATTCGATAACAAAAATTGATGGGAAATCTGTTAGGATTTAGATTTTATAAAAGGAAACAAATGGATAAACCGATAGATTTTAATTTTTGACATTAAAGAAAATCAAACCCGAAACCCAATTATTAATTTAATAAAAAAAATCTAACATATATATATACACTTAAAATAATTGAAGACTAACTAAAATGATAAAAATTTGAACTAATAAAATGATAAAATTTGAACTAAACTCAATTAAAAAAAAGTGAACTAACCTCAATTAAAAGATATGAGATAAGCTTATTAGACCAATACTTATACTCTTAAGAATTGACAACTTTACTTGTCAAAACAAAAAAAGAGATATTTCTCGCTTGACACTTGAAAATAAATTTCTTTTTGCATAATTTCTTGATTTTTATTTTCGCTCATAAAATTATTATGTAATTTATTTTAAGTCTTACACTTGGTTTAGATTCTTTTATTTTTAATTTCTTTACATTTAAACTAATTTTTCTTACATTTTTTTAATTTTTTTTATTTAAACTATTTTTTTTAATTAAACGGTTATGATTACAATTTCTAATTTTGAAAACCGTTAAATTTTAATTACGGTTATAATTATTAATTTATTAAACAATTTTGTCATTTTTTGCGATGATCTGAACTGTTATCATTCCTAAACTCAAATGCTTATACCCTGAGGAGAACCGAGAACTGAAGAAGGAATTCATCCTACGAAACAAATGACACGGGCGACAAAGTTACAATAATTTTCAATAAGATCACTGAACAATATCATGCTTAACGAGCGTCAAACCCATGAAGTTTCCATTAAAACAGGGAAAAAAAAAAAGAATACTGACATAGTCATTAGCATACCTAGACATTCGCATCGGTTCCAGACTGACTGAGATGCAAATCATACTGTAACATTCTTTAGCATAACCAAGGACAACACATGCTACCAGACCTAAATAATGATCGCATAGGATCTTCAATACGAAAGAATTACATAAGAGATGCTACGTTAACAATGATACAGCCAAGTAGATAATGCCTAGATTCCACCTAAAAGATATCAGGGTGAAATCGCCCTGGAATATTATTGTTGCTTTGCTGAGCCTGCTTGAGGTGCATCGAAAGAGCATAGTTATTAACCTGTGGAAACACCAAAATATCAAGCATTAATCAAGAGGAGCGAGTCTCGGTAAAATTTAATGCAAAGATAAAAAAAAATGCAAGGCAAAGGCTCCACCAGACGGCTACATAATCATTACGTACATATATGCATATTAGTACTACCTCATGAAGCAGAAGACTGACGAAGAGATTTTGAGCGTACTACAATCCAGAAAGGATTATTCCAAACGGCAGTAGTACCCAAAATGTAATCCAATAACGAAACAGAGAGAGTGATTGACATTGTCCCAAGGGCAAAGGATTAGGATCCTCTCCTGCTAGTGCTTTATTCTAACATTCTAACAATACATCTCAGCCATTCATTTCAATTTTAAACTACAAAAAATGGGACGGAAGGTTGAACATTAGATATTTTGAGTGAAATAAATGGCTTGAATACAGTGTTAGAATGTTAGATTAAAACACTAGTTAGAAGAGGATCCTAATCTCCCCTTATGTTAAACATGTGCAAGTATGTTATCATAGATGTGCCTGTTGCATTCGGAATATGTATATTACCACCTTCCAACAATTAGAGCCTGCCTCTCCTTTTTGGGCTGTCCCAAAAGCAGATTTCCTAAAATGGATATATTATGTCTTCTAACATTCCGAACTTACCATGTCCTGGAAGAAGATTTGAATTTTATGGAAGCACGAATTTGAAAATTCAACAACTTTTCACTGATTCAAACAAAATAATCAGAACTAAAAAGTTGGAATCACCAAACCATTGGAAAAAGGAGTATATAGCAAGATATGATTTATCTTTCTCCATGTATAGGCACATGATGTGCTATGATTTCTTAATTTGTTCTGCCAAAGTTTCTTTTAAAAAATTCTCTAGAAGGAAGGACGAGAAGAAGTAGTCCACAATCTTCATCTTTCACTTGCTCCTAGTTCTTTCTAAATTGAAAAAGCTGTGAGAGATCACGGAATGCAATTCTGTCTTCTCCATATGTTGAATCATGCATATTTAATAAGCCTTTGATTCTCAGGACCTTACCTCAAGAGTTCTTAATTGTTCCTGGTATTGAACCACAAGCTGCTTTAGTTGCTGCAACTCCTGGCCCCTATCCTCAAACTCTTTCTGGCGCTCATGTTGGATGGACACAGCTCGTTTCAAAATAGCGTTCTCCTGTATCAATGCTTCAAGTTGTTGCTTCAGCAGAATATTTTCCTGGAGCATGAGAAGACATAAAAATGATATTAGCAACAAAAGAAAATCTCTACCATAATCTTCCTCTGAATTCCATCAATTACTCAAGAAAAAGAAAGAAAAGGAAAAAAATATATAAAGAGGAAGATGTTAGCAGAATATTGCAGTAGTACAGCATAGAATGAAATCGTAGAAAAATGTAAGCTATTGTTGAAATCGTAGAAAAATGTAAGCTATGGTTTCAAGTTATACATAAAAGAACTACCTGCTGAAAGGCCTGAGCAGCCTGTGCAGTTGCACGTGTGGAAATCGATTTCTCTAAAACCTCGAGAGCCCGTGAGGCACGGGCTTTAGCATCATCTACATTTAAAGCATTCGTCATTTCCCTCACGAAGAGCTCTACCCATTCTGTGCCGTCAATGGGAAGATTTTTTCCCATAGATGAATCATCCGTAGGAGCAGAGCCACCATTGCTTGTAATTTCACCTGCATCATGAATGTCAGAATACCTGCTACCACTTTAAAACTGTAAAAGTGCATGTATTAAATGGATCTTGTCAACGTTTAACCATATTTTAACCATATAGGGCCACTTTCTCTAAGTTGCAAGTCCAGCTGGTGGAGGAGGAGAACAATATTAAGAAGAAAGAGATGCAAGTGAGAGAAAAACCAGTCTATACATGAAATAGTTTCAGTCACAATTTGATGCAATATATCCAATATCAGGGAACCCCCAGCAGAGGGTGGTAGGATGCAAAGAGTGCTAGTTATATTATTGAGATTTATGTTATTTCGTGCCTTCAAGGTAATTCTTGGGCTAGTTGCCACACATTAAATATGAATGAACTCAATAACAATGCCCTAGCAGATGTAAAATGGATCTAAATGCCCAACCATCTTTAGATCCCAGCTCAAAGCTGGTGTTCATACCAGATGGAGGGTTAAAGATGATGAAGAATGCCCTCAGTTTAAGCTGTGCACAGAGCTCAGCAGCTACCCACAGGTGCAGTTACCATGAGTTGAAATTTAGAATATTTCCCTGACGTTCGAGTTCCATTATTAATGCACTTTAAAAAATCATCCTAATTTAAAAAATAAAAAAAAATACAGAGGCAAGTCAGTTTATTCTATTCTTGTGTGGCTATCAGCAGACTTCAGGGAGGCAAAAAGTTTGTAATGGCGAATGACCTATTCATAGACAAAAGTATGAGATTCACAGCAATAAGCATCTCATTTGAACACTAAGGATCCGAAGCCATGAATCAGAGACCCTTTACTTTGATTAGCAAATGCTAAACAGTGTTTCTAAATCAGATTCCACAGCAAAAGCCCATTTCAAATCTCAGGGCCTTATCAAATGCGAACTAGGATGTCCACAAGGGAAATAGGATGGGCCATCTTCAAAATTCTATTCAACTTACTGTTTTCCTGAAAAAAGCATGCTGAATCATATATGTAAACAAATGAATAATTCATTTTCATCAGCAAGGATGCGACCAGAAAAGAGTTTTGCCAAAAATTTCCAGCACTGGACAACTACAAAGATGATCAATTGACTTTTAAGATTTCCAATTCCACATATTACAGTCGGACAATAAGTTCACAAGAATTGCCTCCTTGTAACATGTGGCAAACTATAGCAATATGTGCTAATTGCTTCTTTAGAAAATATTGCATATACTGCAGAAATCATAATGAACTGGGATCTTCCTTGCATTTGATAATAAAAACTTAATCTGACGAAGGAAACAATCTCACAAAAAATGTAGGATAGATTTTCTACTTCATATTTATGGTTTACTTCCAAACAGAAACCATGGCAAGTCAGGATTTTCTCCATGCCGGTAGTTTGCTTATAATAATCCAATGAGTACCAACTCAACCTTAATATCTGACTTCAATAGTTAACAATATGCAGTATCACTCCACATAAGTGCAAGCACATAAAAGCAGACTTTTAACTCATGTCCATTAATTTTTATCGTATAAAGTATGGGTATTAAAGAAACAACTTCATTTAAACCCAATAATAATTCCGTAAGTTTTACAGACATGCATTAATACACTTTTAAAAATAGTGATATGAGGGTTAAATATTAAAATGCTCTTAGTATTAGCTATTAGAGGTAATAAATGAATGCCAACAAACATATAATTTCCTTAATTTTTAGCATGCAAGTGTTCGAATTATTCATTAGGATACCTTTGTTCGAGAACTAAAATGAACGCTGCAAATGAACTCTTTTTGTACTTGAATTCTGAGGAATTTAAACAGATCTATGCTGAAATCTTAAGTAACATTTGCATAATTAGTAAATATTGGTAAATAGCCTTTCACCTTTCATAATAGATAATAAGTTGGAAGTTGAATACGCTTGGTGCAAACCACACCAAGTTTGTACTTCCCTACCGAATGACATTTAAAAATAGTCTTTAACCCGTATAAAGATAAAATCTGATGTCAAGATTTCTGGATGCCTTGGTCAGAAAAAAGGATAGCTGAGTCTAGTTATCCAAAGTGATGATAAGCAATGATGCACATCCAATCTCACCTCATAATATTTAGACTTTACAAATAAAGATGAGAGAGAATTTGCATTGGAAATGCAAATGCATTCCCTATTTAACAAAATATTGCTGTTGCTGTATTTAAGACCATAAGAACTACATAAAACACCAGAATTACCACAATCAATCATTTCTTTATGTGAAGCCCACCATAGATTAAGTTGGTTTCCCAAATGTAGTTAATCTCTTATTTCAATCATCATCTTGAATTATACATTTCAAACACTTGTGATACTCAAAACCCAACACATAGCATAGCCATTCTCACACAGAGTTTAAAGCGAAAAATAATTAAAACTGTATTTTGCATGAATTAGTGGAAACCCCCCAACTACCACCCTAGGAAAAGAAAAGATGAGGCAGAGAAGGAATATTTTGGATCTTTATCAAACATAATGACACTAGCGCGAAAACAATGAAAAATTGGGTCGTGACCTTTGCATTTATTATCTCATATTTCATTCTCTTTTTCTCTTCTTTTGCTTTTCTCTCTTTTCTTTCCTTTTTTTTGGCTTTGTGTTGGGGGATGGGGGGAGGTCAAGATCTTAGCCTTCGGAAAGTATGTCAGACCACTCAAAGCTAAGTATGAGCATCAAATTTGAATGCTTACAACAAAAAGAAGAAGCAATCGTAGCTAAAAAGCCTTCACTCTTGGTAAACTTCACATTGTAATGTTAGCAACTACAAAATCATTTGGAAAACAATCAGAAGGCATTCCTCTATCGTTTGATTTGCTTCTTTTTTGTGATACATCTTTATCTTTGCAATACCTTTTGGGGTATGAGCAATAAGACACAGTTTCTTTAACGTTTCCATATATAATGCAGCACATTAGGTAAAACAGAAGAGGCCTTTCTCAAATTTGTGCCATCTTTGACCTATATTGAACTCAGTGGAAACATTGGAAAAGAAAGACAAATCCATCTTATGCATAAATTGTTGCACAGTTAGGTCCATTCCGACTCATCTCATCTTGAATTAGAATTTTTTCAGGAACATGAACTCAATTGTGTACAAAGTGTTGTCTGTCATGCCTCGAGAAGGATGTATAATATAAAATTTACAGGGAATGAAAACCCTTTTTCTTCTGAGAAGTGACGGGGAATGAAAACCTTAAACAAGTAATATAAAGAAATAAGACCTCTTTCTGAGCCCTGATTAGAAGATAAGATACGAAGTCGTTGAAGCATTTAAATGTTGATCAACTTGTCAACTATATTCCCTACAAAAATAGATAGATGAAGAGCCCAAGCGTATAAAAGAAAAGGGTAGAAAATCAGGAGTTCAAATAGTAAAGCAGAAACCATCAAGAAATTACAAAAGTGTACAGTGTAAGTGTTTTCCAATGAATGGTTCTGCAACTGTGGAGACAATTGTGGATGCAATTCACCTTCTATTAGGACCTAAACAATGGTAACCAGCCAGCATGGGGGGCAGAAGCAAAAGAGTGTGACCAGAGCGGATAAAAAACAATTCCTAAAAAGGCATAAAAAACTGGAGCTTGTTGAATATTTTTAAGAGAGACGGAAAACGTGTATGAAATAGGTGCCCCAGGAAGAAAGTAAAGAGACATCTTTAGCTAAGTATAGACCTGGATCAGATAGAGTCGAATCACTATCCAAACTATATGCAGATCAAGTTGGAAGGCCAATGAAGAATATATAGAGAGAATCACATAGGCATTAGCCCTTTACACAAAGATGCAGAAACCTATATATAGATGAAGCAAAATCATGGTGCAAAACCTTATGATCTCTGGATCATTAGGACTAGTTAGAATTAATTAGCAAAAACTAAAGCCAGATTACCCACACACACTCTTTTGGAAAATGGACCAACAAAGTTTCCAAAATAGAGCATTCAACACCATACGATCCTCATCACTCAACAAATGGATTTAAAGTACGAAGTTGAAACTATTTTCTGGCCAATGGAAACAATCATCTTCCTAACTGCTTTCTGGTTCCGAACTACTTTCTGGTGTTTGATTGGTGGTGTAGAATTTGCATTGTAAAAGAAATACACAAAAAAACCATTAAAATCTACATCCCTCACCAACAAAGAGATGACTTTTTCTTCTTAACCATGAATTAAATGATCTCAAAGAAACAAACATGTAGATGTATACGATTACATATACATCCATGTATTATTTATACATCTTGGTGAGTCTGCGTATAAATATGACTACATCCATCTGATCCGACCAAATAAAAAAAGACTTCATGCATCTGAAGACCAAAAATAGTAATTGCATATCGACACAGATGTCCAATACTTCATCATAGAGTTGTGCATCAGTTTTAGGATTAAGAGTCTGCAAGTCATTTCAGGGGACGTAAGCTTTGTACCCCAGAAAACAGTTTCTGTACAAACATTTTACAGCAACCAAACAACTATACTACTAAAACATATTCCAGAAAATATTTTACACCAACCAAAAGGACATAAGTTGAAGAAGCACAACAAAAAAAAAAGAAGATAAGCTTAACACCAACACGCGCAAATCACTTAAGGGGCGAGAAAAAGAAGAACCTTGAGTTGAATATTGGCCTTCAGCCTCCTGCGAAGCATAGTCTTTGCCTGCACCAGACACCAAATTCTCAGCTGATCCCAAGCGAAGCTCGTTCAATCTTCTAATTGCACAATCCAAATCATCTCCACATTCTTCCAGAGCTCTCTCAAGAAACTAAGAATTAATAACATTTAACAAAAGTAATTAATTAAGGATTTGAGTATGGAAGTCTTAACGTTTTTACAATAGAATCTACAATCTAATGCATGACTTAACCAACATCTTCTAGAAAAACACAAGTCAAATGCACATACGTCCAGAGAATCATGACAATCAATCATGAACCTGATGGTGCAGATTTTAGAATGAAAAAGATCTATCTAAATCAGGAGGCAGCACAGAATTCTACAGAAAAATGAAATTGTGCACCATTTTCAATCCTATAGCAGATCTATTGAGATTCTTCTAAGATCCGAAATTCTGACTGCATTCAACGTCCAACCAAAAACAAGTAAACTGAATGCTAAGAAGCAAGCATGTATAGTGAACCATGTCTGCAGGTATAGGCAATGTCTATAAATGCATATATACACGAGGACAAATGGCATAATTGGAAATATATAATTTTGGGCTCACAACAATAAATCATCAGTTTCCAGGAAACACTAATACATCGTCAGGTCCACGAGAAAAGGATTTTTTTCCTTTTCGTAGTGTCCCAAAAATTAAATCCACCAAAAAAGATTTAAACAAATATGCCATAATAATAAACAATCCCATCCCAAAAAGGTTAATAATTCGACGACTTCTTTTCACCTTAAAAGTTCTTACAAACATAAGAAAGCTATAGAAGGGTTAAACAAACATGCCATAATAATAATAATCCCCTCCAAATACGGTTAATAATTCTATGACTTACTTTGACCTAAAAATTCTGACAAACATAAGAAACGGAAATTGGATGTTAGTCCATAAAATCAAAGAGTTATATTTTAATAGCCAAATTCCCCAAAAAGATCCTGCATAAAAGAAATTTCTTCATAATATTGTGAACACACAGAATCCAAAGACGGCTAGGTATTAATGTACCTCCAAATTTCTCTTATATAAGGACTAAGGTGGCACATCTTACATAAGCACAATCTCATCCGAAGTCTATATTCCAAGGAATGATGAAATCAAAGAAAAAAATACCATATACTTGTCCAAAATCTTCGAACACATCACTTTGCATTTAAATCGACAATGTGTCAACCATTAAATTGTAAAGCAAAGACATTAAACCATTACTTGACAACACAGCATTCTTTGCCTTACTACATTTATTTCCGAAAGCTAAGACGTAAATTAACGCACCCTAACCACCATAACAATACGCATGCTCAATTTATCAATTTGAGTTTCAACCATGTCAGATACCATAATTTCATGCTCTGTCCTCTTCATTCAGCGCCAACAACCAACAATTGGAAATATCTGGTTCGTGATTCTAAATTTTTATTTATCTAGTCTAATATTTGATCAGATAAAATAAAATAAAATAAAAGAGAAAAGAAATTGAAGCTAAAGGAGGGAGATTAGAATGCATAAGTATCTCCAATGGCAAAAAAATAGTACACTATTCACAAAAACTTACCAAAAATGATAAGTTTTAGAGACCCGGGTCTCTATTTTAACTCAAATCTCTAATGGGGCCTACCACTTTTTAGAGATTTTCACCAAAATAGAGACCCAATTTACTTTTTTTACACCAAATTTAGAGACCCAAAAAGTGATTGAATCTCTATTTTGGTATAAATCTCTAAAAAGTGGTGGACCCCATTGGAGATTTGAGTTAAAATAGAGACCCGGGTCTCTAAAAATTACCAAAAATAGTAAGTTTTTGTAAATAGTTGTTACCATTGGAAATACCCTAAGAAAACAATTCAGTGGCGGAAGTAAGGGCGATAAATAAAAAAATTAATCAAACCCTAAAGATCAACCAATGTGTTATTGTGCAATTGGTAGAGTATCAAACTACCAAAAAGGAACTATATTTCTTAATAAACCTATCCTAAAACAAAACTCCTACTTCGCTACAAATAAATGGAACTAGGTCCTGAAAACCTTAACATACTTGGAGTTGACAATATATGCTAAATGCTTGTCTTCCCCAACAGCTTCTTAGAGCCTCTTACTTCTCAAAAAAGCTTCTTAGAGCCTCTCTGCTGTTGCCTATAAGCAATCAGTCAAATTTAATTGACTTACCAATACCTCCAACTCAGCGCACTTCAACTAATCCACAACATACATTTTGTCATTGGTTAAAAATGAGAAATGAACGAAACAGGTAGTAGCTGTCCATTTCTTCATCTTCTTCACCTAAGTTGAAACTTCATCACGACAACACATCAGGACAGAAACCTTTACTACCATTCCTTGGGAAGTTACTACTAATTTGATCAATAGAGACTACTTGAACTATAAAGGATCCCTTTTCCATTAAACAAGCAAAGCACCGTTCTGTCTGTGTATCAGCACGGTTTCAAAATCATTTTCCTATTTAAGCTCAAACCTTTTTCATATCAAAAGGAGTGGAGAATACATTAGATATTAGCTCTCAAAATTTGCATCTCAGAATATAATGCTCACTCCTGGTAGGCAGTCAAATACAGAACACATCACTACAACCAAGTTGCATGTCTTCTGAGAGGTAAAAGCTCAATCAGCTATTAAAAGAGACTGCATCACTAAAGCATAGAATACCAAACAAAGAGTGCAGCTCATTGTAATCTAACTCTTTAGAACAATCACTCCCTCTCAGACACACTTAAAAGAAATTCAAAGAGTGTGGTTTTAATGGCATCTTTGTGGTCTGCATCTTCTAATACTTTCCACAGTCACTAATTTGCAACCTGAGGAGGTCTTCCACCAATGTGACATCCTTCTCATGAACATTCTATTTCTATTCAAACCCAAAAAAAGAAAAATGTGAATAGATAAATGAACTATTACAAAATTATCTCATTAATAATGTGATTTTACTAGTTGTAACAAATATTCTAATTAAGTTTCAAAACATTCAGAGCTCCTAGTATACTATTGTGCAATTAATGGTGTTCAGTGCAATTAATGGTGTTCAGTACAATTTAGGCAAAGATTTATAAAATTCTATAACTTCCAATTAACTATAACAATAGCCAAAGGATGTCAACTCATTTAAGTATAACACAGTATTGTTACATATTCTTCCCATCCTCATAATTCACATAACAGTTCAGCAAAACGGTGGAAAAGAAAAATAACTACAAGAATTCTGATTACGATATTCATGAGATTGGATATGATACTTCACTAAAAGCAGCACTTCAAAAGAATTTAAAAGTTATAAATGTTGTGCTGTACTTGATAAATTCCAAACACAACCAATGAAATAAAGATAAAATTGTTTATTAGTTCATCAAGCAACAGGATAGCAGATTAAGAAAAGATGAAATGAAGTTATTGCTGACTCAGTTAGATTCAGCTAAAAATGATTTTCTAAGACATCAGTTGGACAACCATACTGTTGTTTCAATCAATTTAGTGCTTCGGTATATAATGGCAACAAAATTATTAGGTTCATCTGTAAACTGGAGAAAGCTTCAAAGTGTAAACTCAAAAATCCTAACAATTAGTAGCTTTCAAAAATTTGCAGTTCTTCTCCACACTCAAGTACATATCAAACAGGACATCTAAGTAATGTGTGAAAATGCATGTGCAAATTTTTAACTCGGCTAGACGACACTGTCACATATCAGATTTGGTATGCTAAGGTTTCCTCAACAGGAAACTAATTGTGTCACACCTAGCTCCTTACAAGACAAGGTCATTAAAGTTATTCAACATAACAACAAACTAACTCATCCTGTGGACCATTTCATACAAGAAATGTGAAGTAAAACTTACCATCATCTCTAAATAGAATATTTACTCGAAAACCACAGATGAAAAAGGAAATAAAATCATAGTAAACTGCATATAGCAATACAAATCAAGAGCCAAAAACAAAACATTCAGACAACATTGTAATGCATTAAAAACAGGGCCCAACATACTAAAAACTAGGTAATTAGTGGAAAAAAAAAAAAGCATGGAGATCTTGTTTTCTAATTAGAAGGAGGCACTGCAACAAACTTTTAGGGATAGCTCAACTGGTAAAGATCCTGAGGATGTACCCAGAAGTCGCCAGTTCGAGTCCTCTCAGGGCCACTAGAGGTTTACCTAACCGTTAATTTCAAGGACCGGTGGGATTAGTCAGGGAAAGCTCAGATACCCACGGATTTCAAAAAACAAAAAAAAGGAGGCACTGCAACATTAGGAAGAAGAAAATCAGGAATGAGGCGATATGAGGAAAAGGAGGGGCTGCCTTAGATGAGGATAAGATGAGAGAGAACCATTTAAGATGATTAAGACATTTTAGGAGGCGACTATTGAAGGCAACTGTTAGAAGGTGCGAAGGTGTTGAGGTTGTACAATGCAAAGAGGTAGAAGAAGACCTAAAGATGAGTTGGATGAAGACACTTAGGTAAAATCTCATGTGCATGAGTTAACAAAGTAGAGGCTCTCAACATAAACGACTAACGTCATCAAATCCGAATAGCAAACTCCACAAAGTGGGATAAGGCTTGGTTTGGTTTGATTCAATTTGGTTTATAAGGAGGCATTGAAGACATACAACAAAATAGTACTCACACAAGAGAAGCCACCTTCGCATGTCCATGCACACAAGGGCAAAAATATGTGAATTGTTGTATATTTGATGTTCTCCTTTTCTCTGCTGATAAGCACGCTTTAACTTTCATTTCCAACATTCACTTATCAGTCCTGATGACATGCTGTTAAACAATATCTTGCATGTAAAGCGACTAGCACACTCACATACATGCGTGTGTGCATATATATATATATATATATATATATGCATATAGATCTCTTTGCTCCAAATCAGATGCAAGTAACAAATTATACCTTTTACTGAAGGGATAAGCAAACTCCTTTTTTATTATAATCTTAAATTTCATGACCATGGCATATGACTGTACCAAATATACAAGTTTAATTTAATTAAACCACTCTTTGAACATAGATGTACTCTACATATTCACCCCCTAATACATTCTATAATACTAGAGAATTCAAGTCCATTATGCTTCTGTTATTATCGATGCGCAAGGTCAGTGTACCATGACACTGTTGTTCTAAAGCCAAACTTGGCTCAGCAAATTAATCCATCACCACTTGAGCCACTATTACCAGAATCCGGGATATGTACAATGTACAATGGTCAAAAGTGGTGAGTCAACAATAAATTCCATAAACTGACAGCAGAGCATCTCATTCCATTTTCTTGTTGCATTTTATCCGAGTTTCAAGGAAAATATGGCAACAGAGCATCTCATTTGAGCTTCGCATTGCATTCTTTTCCTAGGCCTTCATAGTTTACTGCAACTAGGGATGGATATAGGGCCTTTAGTCAGCCAACAAAGTTTGCACTTGGAGCTAAGAAAAAATTGTCACTGCTCAGTTAAGAATGCTTATATTTCAATAAAGCATAATAATCCAGAAATTCTTACTAAGCACCTAAGAATATAGTTTATGATAAAAAATACCATCAAAATGCATCAAGTTCTTTCATTTCAGAAGAAGAGGAGCCGACCTATCTTTTTTAACTAACTGAGAGAACAAAATACAACAAAGACTACAAGCCAACCAACGTAATGCTATGTTTTTCACCCAAGAAGCAGCAAATTCACCTACTCTTCCCAACTCTAGTTTGGTCCACAAGCAAAAGGAAATATCATTCAACCATTACCTATCCAACTTTAGACCAACGGAAGTAACCCCATAATCTCTGAGCAAGATCAACGTCATGTCATCACCGTTTAACTAAATCACCTCCCAGACGAGTATTTGGTTCCCTCTTGATTTTCCTCATTACATAATCAGTAGCTTGTCCAACAAAATCAGTACTGAAGTAACATAAAAAAAATATACGAATTAGAGAAATGGGAGAGAGCAAGAATTTTTGGAGGCGAGAGAGGACAATGCGCCAGTAATCAACCTATATTCTGGTCAAGATAACACACCACATCATTAGTTTATCAGCTAACTACTCTAGAATTACATTCAAAGCCATCAATAAGAAATATATTCATCAGCGAAAACGAATCGCATTTATCACCACAAAATCAATCCTAATGCAAAATATCCAGTATATCTATCTATCCTACATTAACCAAAAAGAACTAATAATTGAATCGTAAGATTCAAATAATTCATCTATTAAAATAACTAATTACAATACAAATCCACAACATTCATTTAAAAACCTATTTTACAACGTGAAACCACAAAACTAAGTATAAAAATCTACAAAATTATTCAGAAACTAATTAAGCAAAAAATAATAATTAAATAAAAACTAAACCTGTTTGTCCATTTCAGGGAAGATTTTAATGAGATGATCAAGGGGCGAAGAGGACCTCGACGAAGCCCAATATAAATTATCAAAGTTATTGCTAGCGGCGGTGGCGGCAGCGGAGGAGGACCTCGGCGGCGAGAAGCGAACAGGCGAAGAAGACCAACGAATTCTCTTTGATACCGGCGGCGATGTTGACGGCGATGTCTGCAATTCCTCAAAAATGCTTGATCTCTTTCCGCACACTATTGCAGACCTGTTGTGCTCAAAAACAAAAAAACAAAAAAAAACTAAACCAAAAGTATATCACAAATCGCCGATCAATTCAATTTACTCAAAAATTATATATCTATATATAAAATAATTAAATATGTATATATATATATACATACACAGTTATATATATAGATATATATGTATGTATATGAAAATTAGGGTTCTTATTCGGTTGAATTTTTCACAAAATGAAAATGGAGAGAGAGAAGGGAGAGGCTAGGGTTTTTCATTCATTTTGTATATATATGTATTTATAGATGTATGATTGTGTGTAGTTGCTATTCTTTTTTTTTTTTGGTAAAGTGTAGTTGTTATTCAATGAAGCTAATTTGCTAAGAAAATTATTCTAATTAAATGAGATTAATAATTTTTTAGGAAAAGAAAAAAAAAGGATTAATTATTTTTATTTGGTTTGAAGACATGGGTAAAGTTTATTATAATTCATCACAATCTCTGTTTCTTTATGTGTAAAACGATCCGCAGATAAGGTTGGTGACAAAAGTGACGAGGCTGTGTAGTAAAGTGAAAAGACAGGCGGTGGTTGATTACCACGTAAGCAATTGAATTAGTGTAGATCTATGGGAGAGTCAGACGTGGCAATATTTTAACGGTTGGATGTAGGATGCTGTGTCAATGTACTGTCACGGTGCGATTGGGACTTGTCAGCCGTTACACTTTTGTAAATGATGGTAGTTGGGAAGTTAGAGGATAAAGCTGGGGAAAAGAACAAAGGGTGGATTCAGAATTTGTTTCTTTGTCCACCCTTTGTTCTTTTTATGCACAATGCATCAACTTGGAATTCTCTCGACCAGCTGCTTATCAAGAGCAAAGTTCCAGCAGATCATCTCCTAGCACCCCATCCAACCAATTATCATGGTATCCCTTGTTACGTCCCTTGTTGCACTTTTTATTGTAATAAAAGTTATGATATTTATTAGTTTGTGTTTTGTCAAAATTATATTTTGTCTGAATTTGATTATGGTATATGTATATTTGTTTGAAAAATTTTGATTGATAAATTTACCATATTTATAAGAGAGTTGAAAAGATAAATTGACATTTCCTTATTTACTTGAAGATTTGAAAGTTGCCTTATTCAAGAAATTACTTGGAGACAAAGACATTCCATAAAACTCAAGACTCAAGTATGGATTACTTTGTGGAGATTTAGATAACTAATTCAGCATATATACAGAGTCTCACACGTCTGAATGTCATGCAAAAAAAAGAGAGATGGCTGAAAAAGAAGATTTCTTTAAGTATTTCGAACTGTCAAGTTTTGTTGTAGCAGATTGATGGCGTGTTGTAACAAAAGTCTATAACGCGAAAATCTGATAGAGCATGTGTTGCTGCAGCAAATCGTGAAACATACAGTTTATTTATGCTTCCGCTATGCATATTGTTTTAATCTTTGATAGGAAGAGTTTTTAGTTGTTTATTATTTTGTTCATTTTTCAGGAGAAGAAAGTGTTGTTCTCGGGAAAGAACGTTGCAAGTCAAGGGGAGCTCACCAAATCGAGGTTCATTAAGGAGTCCTTCATCAAGGCGTCAAAGGTCAAGAGGGAGTCTTTACTTGTGTAAGTCCGTTGATGTTGTAACTTATTGTTTATTAATAAAACAAGTTTGTTAGACCAGGAGAGGTCCCGTGGACGTAGACCGCACGGTTGAACCACGTTAAATCTCAGTGTGTTTGCTTTCTGCATGCGTTTATTTATTTTGTTTTAACTTCTGTTACAACAAGATACTAACCAGAAAATATCATCCCCCTTCCCCCTCTCCCTCCCCTTCCCCCGAGTCACGGTTTCAAGTTCAATGTTAATGTAGTTTTTTCTGCTCCTTTACAGGCTGCTACTGCAATTCTGGGGCGCGATAGCTCAAGCAGGGTCATTTTCGGTCATGCAGCATCCATTTCTTACTTATCCCCATCTGAAGTTGAGGCAATTGCTATTAGGAATGCTAGTTTTTTCGCAAAGCATTTTCCGAATTATAGCATCACTATTGAAAACGATGCAAAAGCAGTGATCAACGCAATTAATTCTCCGATCAAGGCTCCCAACTGGAGAACAAAAGTTATTGTGGATGATATTTGAAAGATTGTTGCCGGCGAAAACAACATTAGTTTTCGTTGGATTATGAAAACTGCAAATAAGCCCAATGACTGGGTAGTTAGAGAAAAACTGAAAGGTTTTTAGCCATTAGATTGAATCCCTAATATTCCCTCCAATTGTATCAATTTCTCAACTTGGCTAACCTTGTATCCCTTATTTTATTAATCAATGATGGTTCAAAAAAAAAAGAACAAAGGGTGGATGGCATGTGAATGGCTGGAGATGAGAGGTTTAGGATAAAAGGGTCCACTTTTCATCCTAAGCATTGCTTAGCATTTGTGATTATTAAATTCCAATTTACATCACAAAAAAATCAAGAAAAATAATTCATCTTTTTCTTATCAAAGTCTTTTGTATTTCATCAAAATATATTAGGAAGTTTTATAATAATTGTGATTTGAATTTGTCAATGAAATCAATTTTGATGTTCAATTATGACTATTAATGAGTCCCATGTCATATGCATTTTGTATCTTTTTGGAGATATTTGTTTATTGTACATTAGGTTAATACCCAGTTTAGTCTCTTATTTTTAGTCTGTTTAATATAGTGATCACTTATTTTCAAAAGTGCAACATTTTAATTCTTTATCTTTTGAATATATGACACCGTTAGTCTTTTTTTACTTTTTTGTTTAAAATTTGATGAAAAACGTACATGGTTGTCATATGATTATATGTAATTTGTTGTTTATATTGTCAAATTTTAAATGAAAAAGTAAAAAAAAAAAAAGACTAATGGTATCAAACATTCAAATGATAAATAACTACAATATTGCACTTTTATATATAAGGGCCACTATGTGAAACATACTAAAAATAAGGGACTAAACTGGAAATTAACCCTTGTACATTCATTCAACAACTTACAATTGGAAATGACTGTACATAGCACACTATTAAATGAATAATGAGAAGGATTCATAAATAACTTATCGGTTATTAATGCATAAATTGCAATTTTCTTAGCTATTAACTAAAGATATGTTCATAAACAAATGTAAACATAAACTAAAGGCATGTTTCACTTTGAATTTGGTAAAAGTACATTTTGATTATTATGTTAGAAAAATCAGGGTTTTTTAAAGTCTAGTATACTTGACTTTTGAAAAGAAGCTAGTTTTCTTATAAATATCCTAAATATTCCTTAACGTTTACTTAGTTTGACAATTTGGTCATCAATGTTTTAAAATAGACACTTTAGTCCCTAACGTTTAACACTCAGAGCAGCGCTATTCCTAAATCACATTTTTGTCTAAATTTTAATGCCTTTAGCATGTGAGAAGCACACGACTTTCCTTTTTTTTTTTTTTGCACACTTGCATTATCATAATGCCAATTTTGCCTATCGGATAATTATAATATGCTAAATCGCGTATTTCTTACGTGTTAAAGATGTTAAAATTTAGCCAAAATATGGTTTAGGAGTAGTACTGTAATGAATATTAAACGTTAAGGACTAAAGTGTCTATTTGAAACGTTAGGGATCAAACTGTCAAATTAAGCAAACGTTAGAGACATTTTAAGATATTTACTTCAAAGACAAATTTTGACAAAAAAACAATTTCAGAGACAAACACATGTTTGAAGGCCCAAATACTTGTCAAGATCATGATTCGAGTTCTAGGGCCTTTTTTGACTCCTAAAGCACAAAGCTAAATTAACTATAAGTAGTATAGAAATATAAACACAAAATAAAGATATCACTATAAGAAAAAAGCCATCAAACGACGATCAATTTTCGTCGCCATGGCATTCTCCATTGGGACGGATTACGGAATGGCGACGAAAAATAGTCCGTAGTTTTCGGCCCTATAGTCAATGTGACCCGAAAATAACTATTTTATTATTTTTACTATTATTTGCATTTATTCAATTTGTATTTAATTGACTTTTTTCACTATTTGAATTGCTAAATGCATTGTAGTAACTACTTAGTAAATTAAATACATCTTCTAAGTTAAGAGACTAAAATGTGGCATCTAGATTTTTCTTCAAAGCTTTGACCTTAGCTTGAATTTACTACTAACCACACAAAAATTAAACTAAGTGAAACAAATAAAACAAAACTAAGCTAAGTGAGAGAGAGTATGATCGGTTGAGCAAGAAAAAAAAAAGGAACCAGAGAAGCAGCTCGGACCCGAGAGTAGAAAAAAATAGAGAAATGGGAAGAAGAAGAAGAAGAAGAAATGGAGGATGAAAAAAGGGTAGTTTAGCACAATCTCAAGCTCCTCTTTGCATTTCTAGCCAAGAATAGGTGAGGGGTGCATATTTTGTGCATTTTTCTTGAAGTTTAAATGTTGAAAATTTTATGATTATGTTGTAAAATAGAAGATTTAGCTATATATTCATATGCTAAGGTGTTTAATGAGAAGAATATACGTAGTTAAGTGTTGTAAGCTTTCTAAAATTGGTAAGTTTGGTGTGTTAGTGTTGTTATTGTTGATGTTGAAGATTCTTGTAAAGTGTAGATTTAGTGTTTGTTATAATGCTTGAGAGAGTGTTGTTTGAGTTCATGCATGAATATAAAGCTTATATACCTATGAAAAATGCAAGCAAATGAGCTAAAAGAGCTAGGTAATATGTGTATGTAGGTGTGTTGAGTGGGCTGACTACCTAGCATCGGCGTTGGGCTGACTATCGGCGCTGGACAATCACCGGCGGTGGGCTACTGCTGGCTGCAGCCTGGGCAGCAGCCATGATCCTTCCCCTTTTTCCCTTTGTGCTATTGAACTTGCTATTTTGCTAGTTATGTTATGTTTGATGTTAGCTTGCAAATTCTTTAGTCTTCTAATGGAGTTTAGTCATGTAATTGAAGTTAGTTAGTTAGAATTATTTGAAATGGTTGCCAAGTGAATTTGTTGTCACTTTAATGTAAATCAATTGTTAACTAAAAAGGATAACATTCATGGATGCATGCCATATGCTAGTCCAAAATTATGATTATCTTTAGCTTCCATTTAACTATAGTCTCCTAGACGAAATACCCTTATCTTTGAGTTATTAGCTAGTAAATGTTAGAATTGTTGTTAAGCTACCTTCATGTGCGAACTAATGACTATTTGAAAGTGAGAAATGCATGAGTTAAATGCTCTATTAGTTGTAGCTTGTGAGTTGGTTGTGCTATGTGCTAGCTTAAACTATGGTCACTTGTTTTAGCTATAACATCTAGTTGAATTGCTTATATCTTGTGTTGTTAACTAGCAAAATATTGGAATTATTGTTGAGTTAACTCCATATGCAAGCTAATAGCTAGTTGAAAGTGAGAAAATGTATGAACTAATAGTTCTATTGATTGTAGTATGAGGATTGATTGTATTATTATGAGTGAATATGCTATGAAATACTTTTACTTGCATAATTCATGAATATGTTATGAAATACTTTTACTTGCTTAATTGTTTGAGGATAACCTACTTTGTTGTCCCCTCACTTTACATGCTTATTACATGATTATTGAAGTGATTCATGAGCATTTTCAATGGTTGCAACCATAGTGTTCAGCACGGATGTGTTGAGCATCGAGCTTGTCAGTGGTTGGTTGTTCAATCTCCGCGACCTATTCCCGCTCTCGCTTGGTCATTGAAGGCCTTAGGGTGTTGAGTCATAGGATTATTGGGGTACATCCGGAGTACACCCGCTGGAGTAAAAGAGAATTTGCCGGCATTACTTTTGTACCGAGATCGAGATTGTATCCTTTTTATATATGTTATATAGTTTATAAAGCTTGAATGATTGTTTCGTATTAATGTATACTCTCGTGCTTATTATTGTGCACTTGTTATTCTTTATATGACTTACATATGTGCATTCACGAAAAGATTTCCAAAAAACTCCCCGTATTTATCCTCCCTCACTGAGCATGTGATTGCTTACCCCGTTTGCTCAACCATTTCAGGTGAGGCCGAGGTGTGTCTTTGAATGAATGCGTGTACCTATGTGTAATATTTGTATGATATATAGAGATTGTGTGATATGAGCATTTATGTGGCCATGTGTGCATTTTAGTGATTCCATTAGCAATTATTTGCCCTAGCTATTGGTAGTAATGTGTGTATTTAAGTTGCATGGACTAAGTTGATATTTGTATTAGGATATCTTGTTAAATAAACTAGGTGCTAGTGAACTCTAGCATGGTTAATAGTTGCATAATAGTCTAAAGTACTAATTATGCATATGTGACAGTTACATAGTATGTAAAAATTGTATCAAATGTGTTATGCGTGTGAAATGAGGAGTATATCTTATGTGGTGTCAACTGCATACATGCATTACATATTAAAAATGGTAGGTGATCTCTTTGCCCTATAGAAAGATGACCAGTAGCGGATGCCCTAAAGGTGTAGACTAGCAGAGAGAGAGAACAGTTGATCAGACATCTATTAGAAAACATGTGCTAGTTAAGATGACGGATACCTTGGCTAAATTGACTCAGGTACTTGAACGTTAGATTTAGTGTGAGGCTTTGATAGATACCACCTAGAGTTGAGAAGAGGAAAAATGAGGTTGAGGTAGGACCAAGCCAGCGGAACAAGAGACCCTTTCAGCCCCAATATTGTGCCTTTTGCGGACGTAGAGGTCATGATGTTACTAATTGCTGGAAAAAAATTGGGCAATGTACAAGTTGTGGTAGTCGTCGACACCGAGTAAAAGACTGTCCAAAATGGAAACAGAAGGTAGATGGAGGCACCCAGGGTAGAATTGCTGATAGGACTCCCGCTCGATATGAACCGACTAGGGTTTATATCATTGAACAACAAGGGATACTTCGAGAAGTAATTAAGGATTTCAAGGATGAATTATTTTATGTGAATGTAAATGATGCATGTATGATTATAATTGCTTATGTTGAATAGTAGAAATCTGGAGTTATTTATACGTATGTATTGTAACCTGTGGGGAGTTGGTGTTTATATTTGGTATTCCTAGTGGGTATTCTCCTTTGGAATTCTTATTCGGTATTTTCTTCGGTATTCCTACTCGGGATTCTTATTTGAACTTCTTATTTGGTACTTTTATTTGGAATTCTTATATGATGCTTTTATTCAGAGGGGTTCTTATTCGGAATTATTAGTTGGTGTTCTTAATCGAAGCCTTTATTTGGCATCTTTATTCGGGAATTTTCATTTGGTATTTCTCTTTGGTATTCTTACTGGGGTTTCTTATCTATGTTTTTGTGTGGTGCTCATACACGACAATCGGCATTTGAAAATTATAATTTGACATTTGGTGCCCCACCTTGTATACCTGGGCCAAAGTTGTTGCGGTTCCATGGGAACCTATCTCCTGAAGAAATAATTGCGAGGATGCAATTGTTTTAAGGGGGGAGGATGTGAAGCTCCGGACCCTAAAATAATTATTTTATTATTTGCATTTATTCAATTTGCATTTAATTGACTTATTTTCACTATTTGAATCGTTAAATGCATTGTAGTAGCAACTTAGTGAATTAAATACATCTTTTAAGCTAAGAGACTAACATGTGGCATCTAGGTTTTTCTTCAAAGCTTTGACCTTAGCTTGACTGTACTACTAATCACACAAAAATTAAGCTAAGTGAAACAAATAAAACAAAACTAAGGTAAGTGAGAGAGAGAGTGATTGGTTGAGCAAGAAAACAAAAGGAACTAGAGAAGTAGCTCGGACCCGAGAGAAGAAAAAAAAAAGAGAAAGGGGAAGAGGAAGAAAATGGGTAGTTTAGCTCAATCTCAAGCTCCTCTTTGCATTTCTAGCCAAGAATAGGTGAGGGGTGGATATTTTGTGCAATTTTTTTAAAGTTTAAATGTTGGAAATTTTATGATTATGTTGTAAAATGGAAGATTTAGCTATATATTCATATGCTAAGGTATTTAATGTGAAGAATATACAAAGTTAAGTGTTGTAAGCTAAGTCCAAAAAAAAAAAAGTGTTGTAAGCTTTCTAAGATTGGTAAGTTTTGTGTGTTAGTGTTGTTATTGTTGATGTTGAAGATTCTTGTAAAGTGTAGATTTAGTGTTTGTTATAATGCTTGAGAGAGTGTTGTTTGAGTTCATGCATGAATATAAAGCTTATATACCTATGAAAATGCA
The DNA here is from genome assembly GCA_037974665.1 of Ehretia macrophylla. Lineage (NCBI taxonomy): Eukaryota > Viridiplantae > Streptophyta > Magnoliopsida > Boraginales > Ehretiaceae > Ehretia > Ehretia macrophylla. Next base: position 55,120,029 of record CM075771.1, on the reverse strand, counting down.
AGCAAATGAGCTAAAAAAAGCTAGGTGATATGTATGTGTGGGTGTGTTGAGTGGGCTGAGTGCCCAGCGCCACTGTTGGCCTGACTGCCGGCGCTGGATAGTCATCGGCGGTGGGCTGCTACCAGTTGCAGCCTGGACAACAGCCATGATCCTTCCATTTTTTCCCTTTGTGCTATTGAACTTGCTATTTTGCTAGTTATGTTATGTTTGATGTTAGCTTGCAAATTCCTTAGTCTTTTAATGGAGTTGAGGCATATAATTGAAGTTAGTTAGTTAGAAATGTTGGATATGGTTGCCAAGTGAACTTGTTGTCCCTTTAGTGTAAATCAATTGTTAACTAAAAAGGATAACATTCATGGATGCATGCTATATGCTAGTCTAAACTATGATTATCTTTAGCTTCCATTTAACTATAGTCTCCTAGACGAAATACTCTTATCTTTGAGTTATTAGCTAGTAAATGTTAGAAATGTTGTTAAGTTACCTTCATGTGCGAACTAATGACTATTTGATAGTGAGAAATGCATGAGTTAAATGTTCTATTAGTTGTAGCTTGTGAGTTGGTTGTGCTATGTGCTAGCTTAAACTATGGTCACTTATTTTAGTTATAACTTTTAGTTGAATTGCTTTTATCTTGTGTTGTTAACTAGCAAAATATTGGAATTGTTGTTGAGTTAACTCCATATGCAAGCTAATAGCTAGTTGAAAGTGACTAAATGTATGAACTAATAGTTCTATTGATTGTAGTATGAGGATTGATTGTATTCTTATGAGTGAATATGCTATGAAATACTTTTACTTGCTTAATTCATGAATGTGTTATGAAATGCTTTCACTTGCTTAATTGTTTGAGGGACAACCTACTTTGTTGTCTCTTCATTTTACGTGCTTATTACGTGATTATTGAAGTGATTCATGAGCATTTTCAATGGTTGTAACCATAGTGTTCGACACGGATGTGTTGGGCCTCCCTGGGCAGCATCGGGTTTGCCAGTGGTTGGTTGCTCAACCTCCGCGACCTATTCTCGCACGCGCTTGGTCATTGAAGGCCTTGGGGTGTTGGGTCGTAGGATTATTGGGGTATATCCGTAGTACACCCGCTAAAGTGAAAGGGGATTTGCCAGTATTACTTTCGTATCGAGATCGAGATTGTATCCTTTTTATATATGCATTCATGAAATGATTTCCCAAAAACTCCCCGTATTTATCCTCCCTCACTGAGCATGTGATTGCTCACCCCGTTTGCTCAACCATTTCTGCTGAGGCTGAGGTGGGTCCTCAAGATAAAGACTGAAGTTCTTCCCTTGCTTACATGAAAGGTTGGATGATGTTTTGCTATGATCTAGAGTTGTGGATTATAACGTGCCTTGCATGTTGTATAGCCTACTTTTCACTGAAACAATGTTTTGCACGTGATAAATCATAGTTTTGTCTTGATGTAGTCAAGAGAATGTTTTAAGTTTCATGTCAATTTGGAATGTAAATTTAATCTATTTTGAGCCTTGCAAGCTTATATATGGTTGAAGTACTTAGAGGTTCTCTTGGACATGTTTATCTTTACTTGGACTTACTTTGTTAAGGTTTAAGCTATGGAATGTTGTAAGTATTATGACATGCTTGGATTAGGCTTTGGCAAATGTGTTCTTGGGAATTGTTGTTGGCATTATGTTCTTTTGTAACAGGTGTTGGATTGACCTAAGTATAGGAAAAACTCCATCCGTTTTTCTTCATTTCGTGTCATGTGGATTGGATCGGGTTGATACTATGATACTTGATTCTACGAGGAATCGGGTCGTTACAACCAAGCTCAATGTATGTCGCCATTTCACCGCCAATTTTAAAAATTAATAAATATTTATTTTTTTGGTGTCCATAGCCAATCCTTTGCCAAATTAAATAATAATTTTAATTATCTTATTATTGATTGTCATCAATTCGTCGCCCAATTTTTTTATTTTATTAATTTTTTTTGTTAATCCGTAGCCAAAGTATATTTTTATTCTTAAATATTTTATCAATTTTCGTTGCCATTTCGTAGCCCAACATCCATAGATATTCTGTAGCCTTACTTCCGTAACCATTCTGTAGCTTGACGTCCGTAGCCATTCCATAGCCTAACGTCCGTAGGCATTTCGTTTCCAAATATTTGTAGCTAATTCGTCACCCAACTTGTCCGTAGTTATTTCGTTGCCAATTAACTATTTAATTTAAAAAAATAAAAAATTATAAAATAAAAATATAAAATATAAAAAATTAATATTTGCAAAAAAAAAAATTAAAGATAAAAATTAATTTTTACAAAAAAATTGAAAAAATTAATATTTACAAAAAAATAAAATTAAATATACAAATTAATATTTACAGTAACTTTACGAAAAAAACTAAATTTTATACAAAATTAATATTTTAATTTACAAAAAAAACCTAAAATAATCTACTGATTGTCTTATCTTGCTCACGTGGTGTGTAGTGTGTTTTTAACTACTTATTTTCTTCGATCCTGCATCATGCATATAAGCCCCAAGCACTGTTATAAAATGTAGGCAGCATATATATGATTGATGATTTAAAAATAATATAAGATATACACATATATACATTATATTATGTAAATGTAGAGAAAGTACATTAACTTTTTATTATAATTTTTGAATTTATACTATACAATTCACATACAAAATATTAAATTTATTAATACAAATTTCAATCAGATAATTCATTATCTTCAGATTTTGTATCATTATCGAAGTTATTTTCATGATCTTCATATTCACTGTTACCATAGTACTCCAAGTGCTCTTCTTCAGCATCTCCAACTACCCTAATGCATGCATTCACCTGACTCATGATAATGCACGACAACATCATCATCATCCGATTGTACGAGTGGTACCTCCATCTCATCCGCTTCAAAAGCCAAGTGTCCATTTATATCATTCTCTTCCTTATTTCTAGACATATCATATTGGTTCATTGATCTGATATTGCATACAGCCCACCAACCTACCCAGCCTCTTTTAGTACTAGGATATTTGGCGAAGTAAGCTTGATGTGCCTGTTCAGCCAAGACAAAAGGCTCATACTTTAGGTATTTTTTCTTCACATTTATATCAACAACCAATATTTTGGACGAACCTTTAACCCCTTATCTTTTTTAGAATCATACCACTCACACTTGAAAAAGACAACTCTTGTACATTTCAAAGTATCATTATGGTATTCTAACTCAATAATATCAATTACCAGACCATAATAATCATTCTCCTTCATATTAGACGTTACTCATTTCATGAAAACTCCACTAATCATTGTACTCTTTCATGATTCATATGCCAAAGAATGGAATTTGTATCCATTAACCATGTACTTCGACCATGTATGTACCCTCATCTTGGACCCATTGAAAGATATTTCACGCAATCATCCAAATTGTTAGTGTTGGCAAGTTGAAAGACATAAATTAAAGTTGAATATGATAGATGCTAAAGTTGAAGAGTTTTTAAATTTAGGGACGTTAAGGCCAAACATTACGTACATGGTCATGTAACCATATTGGAAAAAGGTTATCAATATTGTACATGATTTCTGAATGGCTTAATGATGGGTTACTGAACAGAAGATCATCCTCAAACATCCTATGAATTATTAATTAATGAGTGGATTATACATGTAATTATACTTATATCATCCAAAGAATTTAATTAATACACCAATGTTCTAGGTTATGAACTTACTTGATATATGGGGACACCTCTTCAACATTAAACATATAATGTGCAGCCTTTAGATCTCAATCGGCTAACAAGTGATAAACCATCTTCCCCAACAAATAACTTGGGTAACTGAATATGGGTAAGCACCCTTCAGGGTAATCTGCATCTATGGACTCATCATCATTTCGAGCGGCGTTTTTTGTTTTAGTTTGTACATGTGGTTCGAAATAATATGAATAAAATGTCAACGTTTCGAGGATAAAATATGTTTCAAATATATATAGATCTCTCAACCCGTACTTTATTTTTGAATTTTCTCTTCAAAACATTCAAGAACCTCTCAAAATGGTACATCTGCTGATATTGTACAGGACCACATCAAATTGTTTCATAAATCTAGTGAACTGGTAAATGCTCCATAGAGTCAAAGAAGGCTGGAGATAAGATCTTCTCCAACTTACAAAAGGTCATGACAATAGTTTTTTGCATTCTTTCGAGCTCTAGTCTTTGAAGTGTTGTGCAACAAATCTCTCTAAAAAAGAAGCTTAAATAAGTGAAAGGTTCACAAACATACTTTGGCAGTAACTCTCGTAATGCTATAGGAAGCAATCTCTCCATAAATACATGTCAATCGTGATAACTTCAAATTGTTCATGTCAATACACCTTGCTATATTTTTCAAAAATCCATTAGGAAATCATAACTCCCTTAGCCATTCCAAAATTGCTTTCCTAGATGAAACAGGGAGAGTGTACACGACCATATTCATTATGCCACCTTGAATATGTAATTCACACTCATCACAAAATCTCTAAACATCGGTCATTGCACTAGTAGTATCCTATGTTTTTCCCTTCACGGCCATCACAGTGTTGAAAACATTATAAAAAATATTTGCTTCTATGTGCATGATGTTCAAATTATGATGCAAAAGGTGTGACCGCTAATAAGGTAAATCCCAAAACATGTTTCATTTAGTCCAATTTGCTAGTCTTCAAAACTATTTATTTTATCTCCATATAATTCATTTATTTTCAAAAAATATTAAATATGCTCCCAGATTTCTTCACTCGTTAATCTTAGTGGATGTGTTGATTTTTCTATCCTATCTTTTCGGAAGTTTTTTTTATCTCGTCGAAATGGATGTTTTGTTGGTAAGAAATGTCGATGGCAGTCAACAAAGTAATTCTTTCTCCTTGATGACAATTGAAATGCCTTAAATTTATTCATGCAATACGGACATGACAAACGCTCTTGCGTACTCCAACCAAACAACATGCTATACATTGAGAAATCATTAATTTTCTACGTCAAAGTTGTCCTCAATTGAAAATTGAGTTGGGTCGATGCATCAAAACAAGGTACCCCCACATCCCATAATTTTATCAACTCTTCAATTAGAGACTCAAGGAATATATCTATATTCTTACCTAGACTCTTCGGACTATGTGAGACCCCAGACCCACATGCATGTGCATTAACTCTTTTGTGCCAATTATGTGCATTTAAGTATATTTAATTAGTTAAATTCCTACTTCGCATTAAATACGCAAAGTATGCTTAACCTTAATTTATATAAAATGAGAATAACAATATTTTAAAATGTGCATTAAATAAATCAACTTCTTGCATTCAAAAGATGATTTTCAATGTTTTACAAAATGAACCCCGAATAGGGGACATTTTTTGAATTACTTTATTAAATTCTTCTGCTCACAAATCTAACTTACTTGGACCATTTTAAGACTACGTGCATCAAAATCTATTTGTTTATATTTCTGAAATGTGTTTTAAATGATGTTTCTTGAATATTAGAAATATGTACTATTCACAGTGGTTTTTGACTGCTTTGTTTTTCTAATTTTATATTTTTCTCATGATACTTTTCATTTAGGAAGCATGAGAAAATTGGAATTATGTGCATAGCACGTTGGGAAGACATGTAGGAAAAATGTTTCGTCTCTCGCACGAATAGTGAAAACTAGACTTTATATTTGGCTTTTCCTTGCATTTTTTTTTCTTAACTAAACTTAACCCAAACCCTTTAACCCTTAACCCAAACCCATAACCATTACCCAATGACCCATTTAACCCAACCAACCATCTATTTAACATAACATAACAAAAAAAAGAGAAGAAAAGGACTAGGGAAAATCGGCCAACAAGAAAAAATGGGAAAAAAATAGAAATTTTCCTAGGGCTTCAATCTTTGCTCAATCCAAGTTTGCAAGAAGAGTTTTTAGCCATCAAAGATCATCATTTCAACTTCTTCAAGCTTCTTAGGTGATGGATTTTGCATTTACATATATTTTCAAGTTGATGCTACAAACTTTAACTTTTAGATTTGTTGTTATATGACTATATTATGCTAGAATCTTGTATAAAGTATTGTTTACGTGTTGTGGAGACTTGATTTGTGTGGTTAAATGGCTTGTTTTAAGAATTTTACAATGAGATAATTTGAACAAAAAGATGAATAGTGATTTCTTAGGGTTTTTGTGCAAAGTTAGTTCTAAACTTGAATTTATGCTATCTATAGGTGCTACAGGTGCTAATGAACATAGATTGGTGATTATGTGTGATTGGTTTGATCGAAACTTGAATAAATATGCATAATTGGCTTGAAATCGAAAGGGGTTTTGCATAGAATTGTCAATCGTGTGTAATTGAATATTATAGTTAGTGTTTATTGGGTATGTAAGTACTTAAAATGCTTTTATGGCACTCGTTTGGGGGTTAGTTTGGGTAGCCGTAGTTCAAAGTACCTTCGGAGCTTTCGTGCCTTTTATGTTAAATGCCGTTAAAAGTGGGGTTTTGTGGTACTAGAATGGATCATAAAGTGACATTAGAAGTGTAGTATAGTTGGCCTGTGGATTACTTGACATGTATAGGTGCATAGAATTAGCTTGTTGTACTAGGGGGTAAAGTTGTATAGACAAGTCTATTGCTATATCTGTCTTGGATTATTGTTTGTGGTGTTAAATGAATGATTATTGTCTTGCTCGTGTATTGATATCTATGTGTGAGGGCAACTTGTAATGTCCCGATCCCTCATCAGACCGGAGTCTCGATCCCAAAACCCAAGGCACGAAAAATAAGGGAAGACGGATGAAATCTCCCCTGTTTATAGGACAATCCCAAACCTGTACAATCAATTATAACCTCAAAATCAAAGTCCGACCTCCTCCGTAATTCCCAACTTCCTCTATCATCACATACAACAAAACTCCTCAAAGCCATCTAAGTCTTCGAACCCACAAAAGTCCACAAACAAGCATGCATTAAAAAATAGAATTTCTAAATCATGAGATTGGTTATTATACCACTCTAATATTCTCTACTCAATCTACTTAAAGGTTAAATCTTCCAATCATTTTTTCATTTCAATTCATACAAGCATGCAAGCCTTAGACAATAAAGTCAATCTTTAAGTTATTACATTCCGTCTTCTAACTATTAATTATGCAAGACTTTGTGCAGAATTATAGTTCTTACGGAATTACACGAACATACACAAGACCATAAGGTCTCAAATAAACCACAAATAGAACATGAACACAATCTTCCACAACCAGCACACCGATTTAGCAAACAAGCCTCACAACAAGTAGTCCAACCTGAAATATGTTAAAACGAGGAATGGGCAACTAAAGTTACTCAGTGAGGGAGGGGATACAAGTAACTAGGGATTTTCAAAAAACATTTCGTGCAATGCAACAACTAAACAAATAACCCAACTAATACAAGTTAGCAAGACAATTGAATAAAGCTTTAAACACATTTAAAAAAAAGGATACGGTTCATCTTCTTTGTCTTCAATCTCAAACCACAAACCATGATCTTTGATAACAAATGCCGATAAATCCCCTTATTCCTCCAATAGGGTACTCCGGATGTACCCCGATCCTACGACCCATTATCTCGAGGTAGGTCCGTGTGCCCCAACAAGGTAAACCACACCTTTGGGGTAAGAGAGTATGCCTCAACGAGAAAGGGAATAGGCACTATGGCCGATGCTGCTCAGAGTTTCTCGACACTACCATATCCGAAAAGGTTGCGCAACCCGATACAAATTTGGAAATTCACGAGATATCACGAGATAATTGCAAATAAACACAAGAATTCACAAGATAGCAAGTAAATAGTACATATAAACTTTATCAATTAAAACTAAATCATACAATGTAAAAGCAATAAAATAAGCTAAGATGCACAAAAGGAATGAAGACTCTCTTACCTTGGATCAAGCTACATAAGCTAGAGAAAACCTATATTCACTTCCAACCTTCTTTAGCTCGAATATGCAAACCCTAGTATATTCATATAAGCACAACACTTTAGCAATTAATTCACTATTCCAGCAAATGTCTATTAAGACCATCAACTAGACTATTTTACAAGTTCCATATCCAACATAGTTCACTTATTAGCCAATTATAATTAGGACCTTCCGAATGTATAAACTAATCTATCTGTCATTGAACTAAACCTCGACATATGTTACAATCAATAGGCAATACAATGATATAACCAAGATATAAGCATATTTCTAACAAAGTAATTACGCAAGCCAATTCACGAGACTTCTCCAATAATTAAATATACTATATTAATGCATTTAAACACTTAACTAATCAATTGAAGTCAATTAAACCCACTAGAAAAGTAGAATTCCAAACTATTTCCCTTTAGACTAATAACACAATTTGACACATAAATAAAACACAAGGTTCTAGATTCGCAAACAAGCTATTCAACACATCTAAAGACACTTTATGACACCTATTCAAGCCTTGAAAACTCACTTTTGACACAAAAGCTCGGGAAGGCCCCGAGTCACTTTTAACTGCAGCTACCCAAACTGCCCCTCAATCCAATGCCACGATTGCACCAAAAGTGCTTCCACGCCTAGTAGGTACCAATTCTAGCATTCAACTACGTACGGGCAACACTTTTAGGCAAGGTCCCTTTTTGATTCTGAGCCATTTATATGAGATTAACCAAGTTCAATCCAATTTTACTCATTCTAACCCTTTATCCATGTTTGTTAACACCTATGGTAACATTTAATTACATAGAATCAAGCTTATAAGCAAAATTTAATAAAACTCTAAAATCACTATTCCAATGCTTACTAATTAGGTTCTAAAATTCACACAAGACACGGAACCTCCAATCAAACTTTACCAATCACCTATAGCCACTTTATGATGCACATAAATGCCACGAAACTATATTTTTAATCATGTTAATCCAAAAACACCGAAAAGTCTCTTAGGTGATTTGAACTACAACTACCTAGTCCGATTAGCTAAACCACGCCATAACTACATATTAAGTTCTTCCATACATATCTAAGACTATCCACATATTCAAACAAGTCAAACTCAACATTTCATTTTCAAGTCCCCTTTGTAATTCAAGCTATAAATCCAATTCTAACAAAGTTTTAACCGTATTTATGATACGTATAGCATTCTCAAGGGTTATAACAACTATTAGAAGCAATAAAACACTTGGAAATGCAAAAGCCCCAAAATTCGTTGGTTACTATTTACGTACACTATTCATGGTCTTCTACAACATGCAATCTTCATTTCTAACCACAACAATTGCTATTAAGCCACAAAAGATTGTTATCTAGGTATATCAGGAGGTATTTGAAGCATATATAAGCAAAGAATTAGCCATAATCAACAATTACAAAATTCAACATAAACCCTAAAACTTCAAATGCAAAGAACTTGAAACTCTCTCACCATTGCTAGATGTTGATGCTTGTAGTAGTACTAAGATGCTCTAAAATCCTCTCCAAACTCAAGCTAGAAGATCAAATGGCAAAGCTTGAAGAAGTTTTCTTCTCTTTTCCCTTGGGTAAAGCCGACAGGTTTGCAAGGGTCTTGGGGGTGGTTTTGTTTTATTTTTGCTAAGTAAAATGTGTTATGTAGTTGTATATGTGGTGTTTGATAGGTGGTTGGCTGATTTGTGGTCTTAGAAATACAAGACTATGTCAAATGCAAACTTAAAAATGCACACAAAGTTAACTAGTTAATTTATGTAATAACTTTTCACTATTTATTCAGGACGAAAACTATTTTCCTAACGCACTCTCCAAACATATGATGCACAAAATAACATTTTTCTCCTACCTTATACAAGTCACATAACATAGGAAAAATATAAATTCGGAGAAATAAAACAGTCAAATTTTGCTATGAATAGTAACTATTCATAAATAGTGAATAAATGCACAGATATATATGTAACAGTTAATATAGACATGTTGGGGTCTCGGGCGTCACACAACCTACTTTGTTGTCCCTCATTTATGTGTTATTAAAATTATATTGTTATCTCGTGATTCTTCGTGATATCTCATGAGTTCTCATAATCGTATCGAGTTGTGCAACCTTTCGGACATGGTAGTGTCGAGAAACTTCGGATAGCATTGGGCTGTCGGTCTAGCTCGGCTACTATAGTGTCAATTCCTTCTCTCGCTGAGGTATACCCACCTACCCCAGAGGTGTGGTTCACATCCTTGGGGCATACGGATCTACCTCAGGAGTGTTGGGTCGTAGGATTCAGGGTACATCCGGAGTACACCCATCGGGAGTAAGGGGTTTTGCCAGCTATTGATATTGTAACACCCCGATCCCTTACGAGACCGGAGACCCGGATTCCATTCCTAAGGTCACGAAAAATGAGAGAAAACAAACAGAGTCTCCCTTGTTAATAGAACAATTCAAAAACCTGTACAAGCAACTATAGCCTAAAAACCAAGTCCAACCTTCTCCTTAATTCCCAACTTCCACTATTTTCACATGCAACAACTCTTCAAGGCCATCCGAACCTTGGAACCCAACATAACAACATACAAGCATGAAAGATTAAATCCATTGAAATTCTATCTTTAATATCTGCTTATCATACCACTCTACATTATCAATCAAGCTTTCTTATAAATTAAGTCCATCCAACCAACATTCTTAAACACACAAGCACGTAAGTCTTTTAAGCATCAAAAGTAAATCATAAATTATTACAATCTACTCATAACTACCTACTTATACAGGGCTATAACTTTACATTACATTTTAAACTTCCAAGACAACTAGAATTTATACAAGGATCTATGACCTCAAAATAGAACACATAAGAGCAGCAACTTGCACTTTCTGCACATAGACCATCACATAGCATATAACCCTAGTTTTTCCTGAAACATATTGAAAAGAGGAGTGAGTAACCAAAGTTACTTAGACCATCTCCAACAAACTCCCTATAATGGCTCCTTAACCATTATAGGGAGCCAAATCTAGCAAAATATCTCCAGCAGACTCCCTATGTGGGGCTCCCTAGAATTGGGAGCCCCTGTCGTAGTTCTAATTCTCGCTGGATGTAGAAAGCCAAAAGTTGGCTCTCTACATCCCAAAAACTTTGTGAAAGCAAAAAAAAAAAAAAAAAATCTGAAAAGCTCTCCAACGGCCATAATTATGACCGTTGGAGATTGAAGCATGATCTGTGTATAAAACATAGATCATGCTTCAAAGAATCAGCAACAAGTTTTGAAAAAAATAAATTACCAAACAAGACCCAATTGTGAAACAAATCACCAAAATTTTCAACCCAAAAAAACCAATATCAACATTGAGACATCATTTTAGCTATAAACTAATTTTCTTGCACACATCACTGCTCAAACCGAAAAGAAAAACAAATCCGAAAAAAAAAGGTAAAAGTTTCAAGTTCTTTTCTTACATTTTTTTTCTTGATAGATCTTGTGTTGGTGCTCTTTTTTTTTTTGTTCACAGATCTTGTGTTGGTGTATAGTGGTATCTTTTTTTTTTTCCTTGGTAGATCTTGTGTTAGTGTGTGGTGGCCTATGGAGGTGGTTTTTGTGTGTAGATAATGGTGCGTGGTGGGAATTTTTTGTGTATGGTGATGGTGATTGAGAGGTAAGGATAGGGATTTGGGAGACGAAAGAATTGTATGGGGAGGGTATATTGTTTGCAGGAAACGTATGTTTAGAATAATTAGATATAGGGTTAGTTTTTTATTTTTATTTTTGGTTAAAATTAAGTTAGAAATTAGTAGATTTAGTTTTAGCTTCTTTTTCTATTTCTTTTTTTATTTTTAATCTGTCATAATTTTCTATTAATTTTAGTATGTTCATAAATTTATTTTTATTTGCATAATTTTGTAATAAATCACATTTAGTTTAAAGTATAACTTCTTTACTAATATTTTATTTTTGATTATTAATTGTATTATACTAATTTAATTTTTTTCTTTTATAGATGGACTCACAAAATTATTCGTTTTACACAAGTTTACTTGACGGGACTTCAAGTTTTAATAACGACTTTCTGTCTGAGTCTGCTCCATCTTTACCGGTTGAGACGCAATTAAACCCCGGATAAAAGAAACTATCATGAAAAAGTAACTCCTCGGTCGAAGAAGACATGTTACTTGTTTCAGCATGGCTAAACATTAGTTTAGATGTCGTTCATGGCAACGATCAAATATATCAAACATACTAGCGTAGAATACACGAGTATTTTCATGCACACAAAAAATTTCCTTCTGAACGTAATGAAAATTCTCTTATGCATCGTTGGTCGACTATTAATCTTGCAACAAATAAATTCTGTGGATGCTATGCCCAAATTGATTCTAGAAGACAAAGTGGCAAAACTAAGCAAGATAAGGTACAATATTTTTTTGTACAATACTTTTTTAAGAATGTTATAAATATTAAATATAACTAATTTTTTTAAATAATTTGATGCAGATTCAAGATGTAAAATTATTGTACCAAGCATGCCATAAATCATCTTTTCAATTTGAGCATTGTTGGAATATGCTAAGGTATCAACAAAAATGGCTACAAGAAGGCGAAAAGAAAAAATCAAAGAAGTCAAAAAAATTTCAAGGTGACAGTCCAAGTGCCTCATCTCCATCAACACCTCATTCGATAAATTTAGAGGATAATAGCAGTGCATATGAAACATTCGGCTCAAATGAAAGACCACCAGGTAGAGATGTAGAAAAAGAAAGATTGAATAAGCGAAAAAACAAATCAGTGGAAAATGATTCAGATTTAATGGTTGCAAATACTATTCAACAATTGATCAAGTGTAAATAAAAAATGCATGAAGAAAAGATGGAAAGAATTGACCGGGAGTATGAGGAGAGAATTATGAAACAAGATCTCTCTAACATGTCTGAAATGCAAGTTCAATATTGGAAAAATAAGCAAGAAGAAATCATGCGAAAAAAGGTTGGATATAATGGATTTTATAATCTATGTAGTTTTTTTAGTTCTCGATATTATCCATGTAATTTCTTTTTCATTGTATTATCAAGTAGTTTAAACATTAAGAATATTATTATTTGTCGAAAATACTTTTATTATTGAACTTTAATCTTTTACATAAAAAACAAATTATCTCATTCGCTTCCATGTAGTTGCCATAAATGTTCTACAAGATCTGCTTGTAGCTGAGCGTGAGTCTCTCGATCACGAATACAATAATGAGTTTGAATAAAATCTGTAAGTTCAGCTGTATGTTCACGTGAGACCGTTGAATTTGAACTCTCACCAGCACCATCGTAGTTGAAATCTAAATTACCAACATCTCTCTCATCTTCTATAATCATGTTATGCATTATAATGTATGCTATCATGATATTTTTAAGTGTTTCAACGTCCCAAAATCATGCAGGTCCACGAACAATAGCAAATCGAGCTTGGAGCACTCCAAATGCACGTTTCACATCTTTCCTAGCTGACTCTTGAGCTGCAGCAAAATTCTTTCTTTTGTTGCCTTGTGGAGCTGGTATAGCTTTAACAAATATTGACCAAGGCGGGTATATACCATCCGCAAGATAATACCCGATTGTATAATTATGTCCATTGATCGAATAATTGACCTTAGGGGCTCGTCCTTCCGCCAATTCAGTAACGAGTGGTGATCGCTCCAAAACATTTATATCATTAAAAGAACTAGGTAAACCAAAAAATGCATGCCATATCCAAAGATCATATGAAGCAACAGCTTCCAAAATTAGTGTTGGTTCATGAATATGACCGCTATACATACCTTTCCATGCAGTTGGGCAGTTCATCCACTTCCAATGCATGCAATCAATACTTCCCAGTATTCCAGGGAAGCCTCTTCGATTTCCCACTTGAAGCAATCTAGCAATATCATTCTCGTTTGGTGATCTCAGGTATTCACCAGAAAATATTTCTCCCACTGCCTTCATGAATCTTCTAAAAGTCTCAATGGCTGTACTTTCTCCTATTCAAACATATTCATCCACCGAGTCTGCAACAGCTCCATATGCAAGCATCCTTAATGCAGCTGTGACCTTTTGCAAAGAAGACAAGCCCCAGTGTCCAGCAGAATTTTGTTTTCGAACAAAATATGGATCGTAGGCTTCTACTGCAGATTGAATTCGGCAAAACAATGAACGGCTCATTCGAAACCTCCTTCGAAAAATAGTGGAAGAATAAACAGGATCTTGGGCAAAGTAGTCGGTGTAAAGTTTTTCATGACCTTTTAGTCTATCTCTCCATAAGTAAGTATGGCCAGGTATAGAACCACGATGTGGATTATCTTGACTTCTACGTCGTTTGCCATGTTGATTGGCTAATAGTTGAACTAATGCTAACTCCTCATCAGAGTCAGAATCATCAAAACATTTTATGCATTCATAATTGGAATCCATATTTCTAAACAAATGAAGATTATGTTGATAGAAATATAATTGGAGTGCTTTTGAAATTACAAGAAGAACAAGAAATAAGGCTAGCAAGTTTTAGATAATTTGTTGTGACATTTTATGAGCTTCATGCATGACTATTTATAGCCTTTAAATATCACAAACCTTCATAAAGTTGATAGTACATCGATGGAACATAAAGTTGACTACGGAAAAGACAATACATAAAGTTGACTCCGGACAAGACAATACATAAAGTTGACTCCGGACAAGACAATACATAAAGTTGATAGTACATCGATAAAACATAAAGTTGTTTCTTCAACAAAAAAATTTATTACGGACAAGACAATACATAAAAAAAATGACAACAAAAGTTGATAGTACATAAAGTTGATGGAATTTAATGTCGATGGAACATAAAGTTGTTTCTTCAACCAAAAAATTTTATTACGGACAAGACAATACATAAAAAAAAATTTTATGGACAAGACAATACAAAAGAATAAATGACAACGAAAGTAAACTGATGAAACATAAAGATAATAGTGAAAATACAAGACATAAAGGAACGATTGATATAATATAAAGCTATTAAAAAGTTTTTAATTAAAAATAAAAATAAAATAATATGGACAACGATTAAAAATATATATATTAGAAGCTATAACATAAAATAATATTTATTTAAAATATAATATCATCATTAAAAAATAAACAACATAAAAAAAATTTAAATGGTATGTTTGATCAAAATATAGATATATTGGAGTAAACAAAAAAAGGAGTCCCTAAAATAGAGAAGCTGCTGGAGTGAAACTGAAATAGGGAGTCCCTGAAATAAGGATAGATTAAAAATAGGGAGGCTGCTGGAGTGAAACTGAAATAGGGAGCCCTAAAAGCTGAGGAGGGAAGTCCAAACTCCCTATATGTAGAGAAAAAAATAAGGAGGCTGTTGGAGCTAGCCTTAGTGAGGGAAGGGATACAGGAATCCGGGGTGTTTTCGCAAATGGTTTCGTGTAATGCAACAAAGATAATAACATAAGCAACACAATATAACAAGCTATTCAAACAAATATTTAAACATGTATAAAAATGATACAGTTCATCTTCTTGTCTTCAATCTCGAATCACGAGCCATGATCTTCAAGCAAGTGCCGGCAAACCCCTTATTCTTCCAAATTTGGTACTCCGGATGTACCCCGATCCTACGACCCATTTCTTCTGAGGTAGGTCCATATACCTCAACGAGGTGAACCATGCCTCTAGGGTAGTAGAGTATACTCAACGAGAAAGAGAATAAGTACCATGGTAGTCGAGGGAGATCGATAACCTGATGCTGCCCAAAGTTTCTCAATGCTATCATGTCCAAAAAGGTTGTGCAACCCCAAGTCAAGATCACAAGAGCCAAGAATATCAATAATCACGTAAGAGGGACGACAAAGTAGGCCGCCCTCGCAATTAAACACAATATAAGCCATTAAACATGAAATAACTATATAAATACAAAGGAGACAAATAACATACTTTTCCACAAACTCTTCAACTAGCTTGATTATACCTTAGACATGTATTTAGACACATAACAAGCATCTATAAGCTCATACAGGCACAAAGGCATCCATTTCTCACATTTTCCCCTTTGATAACTATACAATTCTCCTTCTATACAAAATTCAAGGACCCAAATCTATAAACCAATCATACTATATTTCTAGGAATACCAATAGACACCTATTTATACCCTGAAAACCCGTTTCGGAGACAAAAGCTCGGGAAGGCCCAGAGTGAATTTTAACTACAACTACCCTATCCGGCCCTCAATTTAATGCAACGAAAGTACCAAAAGTGCTTCCATGCCCCATGGATACCTAATATAAGGTCCAAATGTGCCCAGATTACATTTTATGAAAAGCCCCCTTTTAAAACTTTAGCTAATTCGCATTTTAACTCAATTCCGGGTAATTTAACTACACGTGAGCTTTTAACTAGTCTCAATATCATCTAGAGCACCTATAGTAGCATCAATTCATGCTAATTAGCAACCTAAAGCCAAACCCTAATTTTAAGCACTATTCATTGTCTCTCTCACATAACTCAAGCATTCAACCATGGTGATAGCCATTAAACTTCTAAAGCATAGTCTATATAACATGTAAAGCATGTATAATACAATATTTAAGCATTTCAGTAGCCATAATCACCAAATCATAAAATCTCAAAAGTTGACACAAACTTAAACATGAAAAATATGCAAGCTCCCTCACATAAAAGCCTTGTAGATGCAAGAAACATGCTCTAGCTAGGTTGAATTCACTTGTAGAAGCTTAGTTGAGCACACAAGAGCAAGCTTTGAAGATGAAATCTCCTTCTTTTTTCTCCTTGAGGCCGACGGGTAGGGAAGGAACTTTTTGGGTATTTTGTAAATTGTTTGATATGGGTATTGTATGTATTAGTATGTATATTATATATATAAGTTAGTTATTTTAGTGTTAAAAGCTTATAAGACTTGGTCAAATCAAGTTAAAACTCCCACTCAACTAACTAATTTAAATCTAACACTATTCTAATGTTTCACTATTCCTACGATCCAAGATTTATTTTCTTAACGCAAGTTCCCGACTTCTAAAGCTCAAAACTCCAAGTTTTCGATTCTTTTTATAAGTTATACTATTTAGGAAAAATATCAATTCGAGCAATTTAGACAGTTGGTTTTCTTATGAATAGTTGCCACTAATAAAGCATATAATCAAGAAAAAGAAATGCACAGAAAAATGCCCAAAGGGATATGCAACAGTTACATATGACGTGATGAGAAATCTCAAGCATCACATATATCGTTGTTCGTGGTTCATGGATCGAGATTAAGTGGAACCGTATCCTTTTCCATATGTGGTTATCTCGTTATCTCGTTAATTGAATATATTGCTATATGTTTTACTCATTACTTGAGTGTTATCTAGTCTCGTGTGCTTGTGTGTCATCTAGACTCGTATACTTCTGTCCTATCTTGCTCATGTGTTTGTGTGTTATCTAGGCTTGTATACTTGTGTGCCTTCTAGCTTGTGTGCTTGTGTGTTATCTTGACTCGTATACTTGTGTATTTTTTGGTCTTGTATTCTTGTGTGTTATCTAGTTTATTACTCGTTTATATGCATAGCATGAAAAGTTTTCAAAAACTCCCCGATTATATGTTCCTTCCCTCACTGGGCATACGTGTTTTGTATGCTTACTCTCGTTTCTAACATTTTCAGGTTCAACACCTTCAGAAGTTGATAAAGAGAAAGCTCGAGATTTTTCGTGATTGGTTGTGTTGACTTCAATTGAATGTACATGTGAACCTATGTGAAATAGTTATGTGGCTCGATTGTAGTCAATTGAAGACCATAAGAATCTTGAATGTATTGACAATTGGTCTTGTATGTATTTGAATTACTATGGAAGATTGTATTGTAAAACTTAAAAGTTTTGTGTGAATTGGTAGTGATAGGTGGCTTGTAATAACTTAAAGGTTTACTTTGCCTAATTGTCCTGCATGCTTGTTTGGGTTAATGCAGTTGATTGGTGGACTTAATAAGTAAGAAAACTGAATAGATACGATTAGAGTAGTATAATAATCGAATTATTGTTAAAAGAACTTCAATAGTTAATGGAGTGCTTGCTTGTGTGTTGAGAGAAAGACTCGGATGGTCTTATAGCCTTGGAAAGACATGACAAATATGTTGTATATTGTTATTGCAGAGATTTCTTCTGATTGCAGGGTTAAGGATAGACCTAGAAATAGGAGAAACTCTGTCCGTTTTTTCTCATTTTTCGTGCCATGGGTTATGGGATAGGGAACCCGATTCCGTGAGGGGTTGGGGTGTTACAGACTAGGAATAAGAAGGGTTAATAACATGACAGGATTCTTCATGTACATCCATGATGACAAGTTGTATGGTGTTATTATCACTGGCCAACATGAATAAGGTTGAGAAGAAGAGTTGAAAGAATTAAATTCGTCTGAACAAAGTCCAAGACGGATATTCCTCGGATTAGAAGTAAAATTTGGATATATTCTTTCAAAATGTTTCTATGCCTCGGCATCAAATGAATGACAAATATTTCCATCCTCAACTTGGTGTCTGTGATTCCGTTGTATATAGCTATTGCGGATGACATGTACAATCTGGTCAAGCTATAGGAGTTAATGGAAGCCACCTCAATTGTTTGTATGCAATTGGTCTACCCCTTTTAGTACCAACTGGGAAAGGTTTGTACCACAAATGACCATACTTTGGACAAGAATTAAGTTTATCTCTTTCTTTATAGTATAATGTACACCCATTTACACGCGTGTCAATCTTCACGTAATTCAAACCCAAATGACTCATTTTGTTCTTGAACCTATAGAAGTTATCTGGCAAATTATTATCCTTGGGCAACATTCTTCGAACATATTCAATTATTCGATTAAAACAATTCTTAGGCATGTTCTCATCTAACTTGATATTAAAAAACTCCAATTTGATGGTCCAATAGCGTCAAATACCATTGTCCTATAACTATTTCCTTTATCATACCCAAATTAGTCCCCGACATTATGATCGTCATTATCTCCATTCAAGTTTTCCTGCTCCCTATGTGAAGTCCAAATGGTATAATGACGCATGAACCCCTTTTGATATAGATGAAGAGTACAAGTCTCGATCTCCATAAGCTTCATATTTTTGCATTTCACACAATGACTTCTTAGTTTATTTCCATCCATGTATTGTGTTTGTCTCCTTGCAAAATCAATGAATTCATCTACATCCTTAATGAATATAGGATTCAATGCTCCATCGGGTGTTAAACGATTCTTCATCCATTGTTCCCGGTTGATTTCCATTTTGTATAAGTTTAATTAACCAAATTTAAGCTCTTGGTTACATAATTAAATCTATTTTAACTAATTAAAGAATAACATTTCAGATTCATTTTAATATTAATACTAATGAAAGAATAACAATAATGATTTCATATTCAATTCTAAATTGGCACATATCATTACCCAAATATCACAGCTAAAAATCACAACTAAATATCACTACCAATAATCACAACTATATATTACTACCAAATATCAATATTACCAATAATCACAACCACAAATTACTACCAAATATCAATATTACCAATAATCACAACAAAAATATATAGATCTTAAACCATAGATACATATACACACATATATAGATATACACAAACATAGATACATATATAGATATACACAAACATAGATACATATATATATATATATATATATGTAAATCTTAAACTATATACCTGTAAAAAGAGAGAGAGACATGGTGTTAGTAACCTAGGTAGTATTGGTACTGGTGATAGTGTCCTTGGTGGTCTTGTGTGATGGTGCTTTTAATAGTATTGGTGGTAGTGCCTTAAAGTGATGGTGGTATCCTTGGTGGTGGTGGTGGTGATGGTGCCCTTGATAGTCTTGTTGGTTTCCTTGTTGTTGTTGGTGGTGGTGGTGTTCTTATTGGTCGTGGTAGTGGTGGTGTCCTTGGTAGAGATGGTGGCCTTGGTGGTAGTAGTGGTATCCTTGGTAGTGGTGATAGTGACTTTGGTGGTGATAGTGGTGGTGGTGCACTAGAGAAAGAGGGGGTAAAGAAGATATTTTCATAGAATGAGAAAATGAGTGAAGAGAATTGAGGAAAAATAAAATAAAAAATCGTACATGGCCTGATTTGAGTGACAAAGTAGACTCGGGAAACAGAATGGCTATGACCATTCCGTAACTCGCGTCCGTTCTGGAGGGAGGGCACCGGCTGGCGGTGCATACCTTCATTAACCAAATGAAGGGCAGGCCAGCTGGCCCCCCATTTGGATGGGCCCTAGCCCCCTCTAATGGGAGGGGGCTGAACAACTTGCCGGCCGACCGATAGGTTGCAGCTGGCCCTTATAAATGCCCTAACTCTATTTTTTCCCCCAAATCCCATTTTGTTCAAACCCTCAAATTTTCTCTCAAAAATTCTTAAAATCATGTGTTTTTTTCTCAAATCTTCTTCCATAACACTTCTATAAATTAACTTAAAAGTGATATACTTTGTATTTATTTAAACATTTGTAGCCATATTATGGCCATTAACTACGAACACATATAAGTCCATAATCATTCTATGCCCAATGGCGATAGCATGGCTACGGACCGATATTATCTGTAGCTTTTCCGTAGCAAATGGCGACATAATGACTATAAACATTTAATTGTATCTATTTTTAACTTATTAATAAATAGGAAAAATGTATGAAAACTAGTTAATATCTTCATATCTTGATTGTTTATGAAATTCAAACAAAATGTGAGTTTCTAAACTACTAGATTGAACGTTAATTAATATTAACATAACGTTTAATGAAAACATTGTTAAGTTTGATTAAAACGGTTATTGAATACATATGAGATTTTTCTATAAGAACGCATGGTAATGAAATCCAAACAAAGTTTGTTTTTATTTTGAAATCTTGCGAGTCACATGACATTGTCCTCTATTGTAGGTCAAATCACACTTCTATAATTTAAATTAAAAGCGATATACTTTTTGTTTATTTAATAGTTCATAGCCATGTCGTGATCATTGGCTACGGACACATACATGTCCGTAGCCAATTCCATTATCAATGGTGACCACATGGCTACAGACCAATATATTCCGTAGCCTTTTCTTGGCCAATGACAATAGAATGACTACGGACAGTTAATTGTATCTATATTTAACTTTTTCAAAAATAGGAAAAACGTATAAAAACATGTTAATATTTTCATATTTTGCTTGTTTATGAAGTTCAAACTAAATGTGAGAGTTTTTAAACTACTAGATTGAACGATAATGAACATTAATGCAATGTTTAATAAAAATATATTAAGTTTGATTGAAATAGTTATTGAATGCCTATGAGACTTTTCTATAAAAAATACACATGGTAATGAAATGCGAAACAAGTTTGTTATTATTTGAAAAGTTTGCAAGTCACATGACATTGTCCTCTATTGTAGGTTGAATCATACTTCTATAATTCAAATTAAAACGATATACTTTGTGTTTATTTAAAAGTCCATAGTCATGTCGTGGCCATTGCCTACGAATTGGCTATGGATACATACAAGTCCATAGCCATTCCATGGCCAATGGCGACTACATGGCTACTGACCAATATACTTCGTAGCCTTTACGTGGCCAATAGCGACATAATGGCTATGGACAATTAATTGTATCTATCTTTAACTTATTAATAAATAGGAAAGACGTATAAAATATGCTAATATCTTCATATGTTGATTGTTTATAAAGTTCAAACTAAATGTGAGAGTTTCTAAACTAATAGATTGAATGTTAATTAACACTAACACAATGTTTAATGAAAACATATTAAGTTTGATTGAAATGATTATTTAATGCCTATAATTTTTTCTTTAAAAATAAGCATGATAATGAAATATGAACTAAATTTGTTATTATTTGGAAATCTTACAAGTCACATGACATTGTCCTCTATTATAAGTTGAATCAGTCTTCTATAATTCAAATTAAAAGCGATATACTTTGTGTTTAATTAAAAGTCCTTAGTCACACCGTGGCTATTGGCTACGGACACATACAAGTCTATAGCCATTCCGTGGTCAATGCCGACTGCATGGCTACGGAGCAATATAATTTGTAGCCTTTCCATGGTTAATGACGCCAGAATAGCTACAGACAGTTAATTGTATCTATCTTTAACTTATTAATAAATAGGAAAAATATATAAGAACATGTTAATATCTTCATATTTTTCTTGTTTATGACATTCAAACTAAATGTGAGAGTTTCTAAACTATTAGATTGAATGTTAATTAAGATTAACACAATATTTAATGAAAATATGTTAAGTTTGATCGAAACGGTTATTGAATATCTATGAGATTTTTTGATACAAATATACATGGTAATGAAATCCGAACCAAGTCTGTTATTATTTTGAAATCTTACAAGTCATATGACATTGTCCTTTATTGTAGGTCGAATCACACTTTTATAATTTAAATTAAAAGTGATATACTTTATTTGTATTCAAAAGTCCGTAGCCATGTAGTGACCATTGGCTACGGATTGGCTACAGACATATACAAGTCTGTAGCCATTCCGTGCCCAATGACGATTGCATGGCTATGGACCAATATAATTCGTAGCCAATGGCGACGGAATACCTACAGACAGTTAATTGTATCTATCTTTAACTTATTAATAAATAATAAAACATATAAAAACATGTTAATATCTTCATATTTTGTTTGTTTATGAAGTTCAAACTAAATGTGAGAGTTTATAAACTATTAGATTGAACGTTAATGAATATTAATATCATATTTAATGAAAACATGCTAAGTTTGATTGAAACGGTTATTGAATGCTATGAGATTTTTCTATACAAATGCACGTGATAATGAAATTTGAACCAAGTTTGTTATTATTTCGAAATCTTGCAAGTCAGATGACATTGTCCTTTATTGTAGATCAAATCACACATCTATAATTTAAATTAAAAGCGATATACTTTGTTTTTATCTAAAAGTCCATAGCAATGCTGTGGACATTGGCTATGGACACCTACAAGTCTGTAGTCATTTCGTGGCCAATGGTGACTACATGGCTACAGACCAATATAATTCGTACCCTTTTTGTGGCCAATGGCAACGAAATGGCTATGTATAGTTATTTGTATCTAGTTTTAGCTTATTAATAAATAAGAAATACGTATAAAAACATATTAATATCTTCATAGTTTGCTTGTTTACAAAGTTCAAACTGAATGTGAGAGTTTTTAAACTACTAGATTTTTAGTTTGAGTTTCTAAACCACTAGATCGAACACTAATTAACATTAACGCAATGTTTAATAAAAAATACTAAGTTTGATTCAGAGGGTTATTGAATGCCTATGAGATTTTTCGAAATCTTGCAAGTCACATGACATTATCCTCTACTTTAGGTTGAATCAGACTTCTATAATTTAAATTAAAACTGATATATATTTTTAATTTAAAAGTCCATAGTCATGTCGTGGCCGTTGGCTATGGACACATACAAGTCCGTAGTCATTCTTTGGACAATGGTTACTGCATGGCTACAGGTATGTTAAATAGGTATTTTTTATGAATATTTTATATTGGTATATTCTTATTAGAATTAAAATATTTTATTTTTTATTTTACTTTTAAAAAATAGCCCAAAAAAGGCAACATATATTTTATTAAATAAACAAAAAAAACTAATATGTCATAGTTCGTAGCCACTCTATCGCTAATGGATGATGGATACAGACATTCATAAATTGTTTATTTTCTAATATTAATATTCGATTACCTATCAATAATAAAACAAAAAATATATTTCGTAGCTAATTCATGGCTAAATTGTGACGTCATGGCCATGGACTATGATATTTTATTTTCCTCAATGTAATTAAAAATCATTCGTCATTCCGTAGCAAATTATCCATAACATGACTACAAAATTTTATATTTTATTTTTTTAAAATAATAAATATAATCCGTCGCGAATCCGTGGCTATTTGGCCACCGAATGGCTACGGAATATTATGTTTTTTATTTATTATTTATAATTAAAATTATAGTCCGTCTCTAATCCATTGAAAAGTTTGGCACCACTTGACCGTACCCAATTTGGCCATGGAAAAGCTACGGACTATAGTTTTTCGTTGCCAATTGGCCACGAAAAAAATTTCATCACCCAAATCTATTACCCGATTGTTGTTTTCTTGTAGTGTATTATGTATATATAAGAGTAGCATTTGTACTTACTCTATCAATTTCTTAATTCATTTATCATTTGCTTATAGTAAGAAATACAATTTTGATTTTCTTTGACAATAGTATTTCCTTTGCTAAAATCAATAAGTTGGTTAATTCTGACAAAAAAAGTAATCTGATTAATAAAGGAAATGAGTTTTTTATTTTCATGTAGTTTATACCGCCTTTGAATTCTTAAAGAAAAGTTTTTCTTTTTTTTTCTTCTTGGTAAAGTTTTTAAGTCAATCCAATATATGCTAGAAATATTCTATATTCTACTGTATTTTTTGGTTTAGTTTCTATGCCTAAATAATATTAACAACCAAATGAATTCAGAACAAAAATAGTCTTTTTATATAAAAAAGACATTTTCTCAAGGACTTTATGCTGTTATCATCTTATAGATAGTGATATCATATCTAATTTGATATACATGCAACATCTTGTCTTAAACTTTATATAGGATGTTAGAGAAAATTGTACATATAGTCTTTATTATCTTTTCATAATTTTAAATTCATCCTTATTATTCAAAATAAGTCAATTTATTCTATATTATTTCTCAAAAAAAATTCAATTTAGTTCTTGTTGTAAAAAACTTAGTCAAAGCTAATGGAAAATTGGTCACGTGCGAAGCACTGGTTGAGGGAAAAATTGAAAAATAATAAATTTAAATTAGTCCTCAATGTTTAAAAAAGAGTTCATAATAGTCCCCAAAGTTTTGCATATCATATTAGTTTCGTCCCTTTTGTTTACCAACATTTTCAATTTAGTACCTGTTATCCAACAAAAGCCCCCTGAATAGTTATTAGCACTACCAAAAAATGAGATTTTTTCATCCTTAATCTAAAATAATTGCATAACAATAATCTAAAATAAAAATCATCAAAATGCATATAAATATAAAAAGTCATCATCATAAGTAGATATTGAAGAACAACATCGATGAAGGTGTATTGGTGTACTATTCTGTGATAGGAATTGTAACTGTCTTTAAATTTTCAATTTGTCACTCTATTTTTTTTTTAATATATTTTATTAACTTAGACTTGTCGTTTGCTTTTGCGTATATGTGTGTATGTGCGTGTGTAATAGGGACTCATTTTAATATTTTATGAAACAAAAAGGACTAATTTGATATATATTCAAAGATAGATTGGTAATTTTGTTAATTATGTAAGGACAATTTAGGCATTTCACACATTTACCATTAGAATTAACTGAGATTTTGATGGCAAAGATTAAACTGAAATTATTTTAGAAACAATAGGGACTAAATTGTCTAACTTTGAACAATAAGGATAAAATTAAAATTTAAAAGAAACAATAGGGACTAATTTCATAATTTTCCTTTTGTTCTAAACTTGGTGCTTGCCATATCATTGTCCTATGTATTATACATTCATTGTATCACTATTTTCTCCACTAATTCTTGTATGACAGTCTAAATTATATAATTTTATAAAAAAAAGGCCACTGCAGTTTATATTTGTGGGAAAAATACACAAATGGTTCCTACTAGTACACTAAAATTTTAAATTCGTCCATATTATTAAAAATTAGTCAATTTAGTTTATATTATTTTTTTAAAAAATTCAAATTTCTCCCTATTGTTCAAAATTAGCCAATTTAATCCTTATTATTTTTTTAAAAATCATCTTAGTTCCTATTATTTTTTAAAAATATTTAATTTAATCCCTGCTTGTGACTCCTATTTAGAGACAAAATTGAAATATTTTTGGAAACAGTAGGGATTAAATTGACTAATTTTGAATAATAAAGTCGAGTTTAAAATTTTTTAGAATAAAATAGGAACTAAATTGACTAATTTTGAACAATAGGGACTTACATAAAAATAGGATCTAAATTGACTAATTTTGAACAATAAGAACTAATTTGAAATTTTAAAGAAATAATAGGAATAATTTGTGATATTTTCCCTTAGAACAAATATGAAAGCATAAAGTAGCATGTTACCAACTAATAATCTGATGCCTAATGAGATTAAAATTGTATTTAAATATTTTGAGAAATAAGGAAAAAAATACAATTTATGCTATTAATACAGAAATATGGCGTAAATAGTCCCTATTATTTTTTTAAAAATTTCAAATTCGTTCATATTATTCAAAATTAGCCAATTTAGTTCTTCTTATTTTTTTTAAAAAAATTCCAATTTATGTTTTTCAAAAAATTTTAATTTAGTCCCTATTTTTCATATAAAATTCAAATTAGTCCTCAATATTTTAAAAAAAAATTATGACTAAATTTAATTTTTTTGGGAAAAAATAAGGACTAAATTGGTTAATTTTGAACAACAAGGATGTATATGAGTTTTTTGAAAAATATTAGAGACTAAATTATCTAATTTTAAACAATAAGGACAAATTTCATATTTCAAATAAACAATAAGGACTATTGGTTCAATTTTCCCTTTTAATATAAAGTAGCAAGATAAAGTAGAAAACTAATACATATGGAAAACGTAAAGGGAAGTTTGACGTCACATTAATTCTCATTCAAAGTCTCTTCTCTTAAGTATCATTATTTAATATAACATGGGAATCAGAGAAAATTATTTTACTCTCCAAGGGAGTAAGAAACTCCTTGAGTGAGGATATATATTACCATTTTCTTCGCAATTTACTTGTTTTTATATTATATTGGAATCTTAGTTCATACATAAGAGTGTTAACAAAGTATGGTAAAATATTTTTTTTTGTCTTTTCTTCTATTTCCTTATAGTCTCGCTACTTTGAATGACAAAAATAGTATTCAACAGCTAAGAAACATAGGAACAATGTTCATATCAGCTATGTTTTCCGTGGCCAATGGCGATAAAATGGCTAAGAATATATAGGATTTTGTACCCTTTTCGTGGCCAGTGGCGACAAAATGGTTACATATATATTATTTGGTATTATTTTTATAAAAAATAATTTATATTGATATGTTCTTATTGCTATTAAAATATTTATTGTTTATTACTCTTAAAAAATAGCCACAGAAAGGCGACATGTATTTTATTAAATTAGAAAAATAATAATAAGTGATAATCTATAGTCATTCTATCGCACATTAGTGACGGTGTGGTGACAAAAATTATTTATTTATTTTTAATTATATTAATATTTTATTACCTATCAATTATAAGATAAAAATATAAATAAAATATATATTTCGTAGCCATTCTATGGCTAATGTGCAACGGAATGGCCTCAGACTATCATATTTTATTTATTTTTATTTAATAAAACAAATCTATGGCCATTCTATCGCATTTTTGCCATGGAATGGCTAAGAAATTTTATATTTTAATCTTTTTAAAATAATTTTAAAAAAATTTTAAAAAAATTGTCGTTAATCTTTTGCTATTTCCACTGTGTAGCCATGGAAGCTTATATTTGATTTATTTTTTAATTAAAATCGTAGTTCATTGCCAATCCGTAGCCAAGTTTTGGCGCCTAACTTGGCCACGAAAAGGCTACGAACTACAAGTGTCCATCTATATTCCATCATCATTTCGTTTCCAAGTTCATTGCCCGTGTCTGTTTTTCTTGTAGTGCCTCTCTCTCTATCAATTTCTCTTTCTTTTGCTTGTTTGATATTTCTTTATCTTTCTCCCTTGTTCTTATCTTTTATTATCCCCCTCTCTCTCGTCCTTATCATTAGCCAAGGCTCCAAAATAGTACCGGTAGCTTTTGATATTTTAATTGTTTTGTTTTTTTATAGTTTCTAATCTCAAGTTTTGATATATTATGCGCTAGTGGCCTAATTTATCGACATCATCAAAATATTAAATTATTGCCCAAGATTATTGTTATTTACAACATTACCCCAAATTAGAAAACAAAAATAGAAATAAAATCTCAATAAAGGGTGACATTATGTGTATGAGATGGAAAATACATAGGGTAGTTGTGCATATACAGGGTATTATAAGAACCCTCAGGGAAAGCCATTGGGTGGCATGTCCAAGAAAAAAAGAAAAGGATTAGGTTAAGGAAAGTGTTTCTACTATGATAAGGAAGGACATGGTAAGAGGAACTATCCTAAGTACCTCAAGAGCTTGAAGGGAATAGGCAAGTCTTCTATAGGTATGTCTCGTTTCTCATGTTTGAAACTAATCTTTCGATTAGTTATAATTCAGTTTCATGGGTGTTGGACTCCAATGTTACTTTTCATAGCAACTCTTGCTGTATTAATTATAGGAACATGTCATCTTAATTTGCCATATGATTTTTTATTAGTGTTAAATAATTTTTTGTTTTTGTCTAGTGTTATGATGAACATCATTTCTATTTCTTCTTTAGGTACAATTGGTTATGCTTATAGTTTTTCAAACCATAAATGCTTGATTTATTTTGAAAATAAATGTGTTAGTTCTAGTAAACTCACAAATGGACTTTACATACTTGATGTAAAGTATAATGGTGAAGTGAATGAGCAGTGTAAAGGCCTCGGGATACAATTAACTCTAAGTTGTTGTAGTATCTAAGACTAGGTCATATAAGAGAAACAAGGATCAACCAATTAATGAAAGAAGATTTGATAAGCCCATGTGGCCAAAAACCATTCCCAATATGTGAATCTTGTATTCTCAAAAAAATGTCTAAATTACCCTTTGTAGGAGAAAGTTGAAGGGTCACAAACCTCTTAGAGTTAATACACACTGATCTATGTAGGGCATTTAGTGAAATAGCTCAAGGTGGATTCAACTATTTCATTACCTTCATTAATGACTTGTCACGGTATAGGTACGTGTATCTATAAAACACAAATCTAAGTCATTTGAAAAGTTCAAAGAATTCAAAGTAGAAATGAAAAATCAAACTAGAAAATAGATTAAGGCTTTGCGATCTGATTGTGGAGGAGAATACCTTAGTATCGAATTTCAAAAGTTTCTCAAGGAAAACGGTATAATGACTTAATTGACTCCTCTTGCCTCACCAGAACTCAATGAAAAAAATCTAAAAGGAGGATCAGACTTTTTAGACATGGTCCGATCAATGATGAGTAATACCTTATTAGTTTATGGACATATGCCCTCCTTAACATCTCTTGAACAATGTTACTTTCAAATCAATCTTTGGTAGCCATATGAGATATGACATAGTAGGAAACTGTTGGGATTTGTATGCCCTAAAGACTACTAAAATTAAGACATCTTAGTAAAGGGATATTACAACAATTAATAATCAGTGCACCATACATAAACTTCTCTTAACTCTCATTATATTCATTATATATGCATGCTAAGGTTCCCTAATTTGAGTGAATGACATAGGTGCGTGGTGATCCACACATAAGATATATGCCATGAGGTTTGAATCTAAACTATAGGTTCATAACCAAATAGTGAATTGGGGCACTTCACTATGGAAGGTTATAATGAAAAAGTCTCCTAATTGGAGGGTGACCTACCTTGGTCATTGGAAAGGTTTTCGGACTTTTCTTATTAGTGCATGAGAGTTCATTGAACAAGACCATGGTGGATGTGATCTCTATAAAAGTATTATCGATTGTGTGAGATCAAAAACATCTCTAGCTACTAAGAGACTAGTATTTTAGCTCTTGAGCATATATGGATGACCAATGAACTCAATGACATGTGTTTTGATTCATTATGAGTGAGATCTTATATGGGTCAACAACTCTATATTTTGGATACATGAACTTGACTAGTTGGCACATGCATATGTGTCAAGACATTCTATGCCATCTTAATTGGTGGGTTATAATCCCTTTGTGACATCCTATTAATCATATGAATCTAAGTACTTAGTAATATTGTCAATCAAAACTATATTTAGATATTGAACTTTTGGGTTACTCCATGGATCAAGAGAATAATATTTAAATGATGATTATTGGAGGATTAGAGGCACAAGAATAGAGACAATCAATAAAGGTTGATAGTACAAGATTAAGACCTAGTATTGATTGCGGGTTCTACATAGCAGGGCATTTTGATCATTTTACTTAGTAGGTCAAAGACAAAGGTCAAACATCGTTTGACTATTTTTTGCGTTACAATAATTTTCATAGAGCGCAATCCTAGCTCTTTAGTATAATGAGCTAAGGTTAAAATTGTTAAAATACAGCTAGTGACTAGTAGAGGTATTATGGTCATTTTGAAGCCACAACAATTATGTCTTAGGGTCTCCCTTCTAGCCGAAATCCTTGGTTGATGTGCTTTGCAATAAAGTGTGGCTTCTAAATATAACATTGGGTCAAATTTAGAAAGTCCTCATACAACTGGGATTCCATATTAGGAAAGAGTTTCATCTTCTAAGTGAAACTTCCTAAAATGGACAGTTGAGCTCATTATAGAAACTATTGGATAAGGTAGTATGTGCCAACGTGTGCTAGAATTATCTAGGCGTATGCTAGGCATGTGGAAAGTGTGTGTAGGCATGTGGATTGATAATACAAGTCAGAGTTATCTGCAAAAAAAGGTTTAAGGCAATAATATGTCCAAATATATTCCTGACAACAGTAGGACTCTGTGACTAAGTGTTTTGCATGATCAGAAGTGTATCTATATTAGATACATGAAATTCTTATGCCAGACTACACACAAGTCATGCTCCTCTCTCCCACACACGAGAATACACACAAACATTCAGCTTAGCTATGAGACCCGAGAATGCATATCAAGCGCATTTAATTATGTTAAACATTATTTGGTAGTATTATGTGCTAATAATGTGTTTATTTATTTTTACTATAACATATTTGCATTTTAATTACATTTTTACACATAAACTTAGTCTTATTTTTGCAAAGCCTACTATAATTGACTTATATTTGACTCTTATAAATAATATATACATTATATACATAAATACATTCAAATATATAGATAATAGCTTAGTTAACCAACTTTGACCATTTTACTTTGCTTATTTGACTTTATTTGACCATTTTACATTAATTTACACCTATACATATATTTTAACACTTAGTGAAAAAAAAGAATAAGCTAGAACACACAAGAAGGGTCGGCCAAAGAGGGAAAAAAGAGAAAAAATAGAGAAAAATAAGAAAACAAGGTTTTGATCATTTTGAAGGAGATTTCTTGCATTTCAAAGCCAAATCAAAGTGGAAATAGCTCAAAGATTGTTCTCCATAGCTAGTTCTTGTCATATCTTGCATTTTCCAACAATTTTTAGGTAAGGGTTTTAAGTTCTTGCATGTGTATGCTTACTTTGATCCATGAAAATCTTATATAATTGTGTTATAAATGCTTGTAGAGATGAATGTATGTTGTAGTAGTGATTTGAGAGCTTTTTATATGCATATGAACTTGTTTGAGGCAAAATAGTTGGTTATAAGCTAACTTTATTAGTTGGAAGTTGAGAATTTGAGAATTTGAGTTGGCTTTGGTGTTTATGATTATATATATGTGATTGGGATATGATTTCATGGCTTTGGAGTGAATTTGGTGAATTTAGGGGTTTATTTTGATGAATTTCTCAAAATTCCAGCAATGATGCTTTTTTATAGTTTGACATGTCTGGCTTGTTTAATGCTTGGATTTGTTGTTGTAATGGGTTCATAATGCATTGTAGTTAGTTTCTATATTGATTGTGTTGAGGTTATGTGTTGTAGAGATTCATAGGTTGGTTAAATATTGTCAAAAGATTAGAATGAATTTGTAGAGATCATGTTCTTTTAAGATTAAAATGGTGTTAATGTGTAAAGGTCATGTTCATATGAAGTTTAAATGATGTTAATGTGTTGTAGAGATCATGTTCTTTTGTTGGTATTAATGTGTTGGATATATGTGTTATTGAAGCTTAGTTGTAGTTAATGAATGTGTTGTTGAGTTAATGGATGTGTTGTTGAGTTAATGAATGTGTTGTTGAGTTAATGAATGCGTTGTTGAGTAGTGGATGTGTTGTTGATTAATGAATGTGTTATGAGATGTGATGTGAAGTGTCAGGTTGCAACCTTAGTTCGTCATGGTAGCGTCATGTCATGCTGGGCGGCATAGGGCTTGTTGGTATTTGCATGACTACTATGTACTAGTCCTTTCTCTCGTGTGGTCGGTGAAGGCCATGGTGAGATTGGTCGTAGGATCGTGTACATCATGAGTACACACGCGGGAGAGAAAAGTGTTGAGTTCGTGGCGGAGTTATAAGATGTCGGCATCAACGAGTGTTCTAAAGTGGTAACTTTTCAATGTGTTGTTAAGCGTGAATGTTTCAAGGTTGTTAGGCGAATGTGAATACGTGGTTGCTAATGTGATATGTTGTTTCTAATGTGTTCAAAAGGCTTTCAGGCTAAAGCTTTCAAACTTCATTTTATCCCTCCTTCATTGAGCCTGTTTAGCTTACACCTCTTTAATGCATGTTATAAGTGTTCATGATGTGGATTATGTGCGAGAGGAAGGAACTAATGAGTTTGATCATGTAGTGTATGAGTAGCTGATGTATTTAACTTTGGAAACTATGTTTTACTTGCTTAGTAGTTTTGAAGTTTATGTACCATATACTTGATAGTTTAACTTTCTTTAAGTCTAGTTATTTTGGTTGTACATATATGGTTGGTCACGTTGGATCGTGATTACAACTAGCTAGTTTATATCTTAGCGTATGTTTATATTTCAAGAATGCTTAAGTTATGAAAGTGTTGTCTACTTTTTGCCAAGCGAATGTATGAATGTAAGATTAGTGTATTCCGCAAGAAAATGATGAAATATTGTTGTATATGAATGACGCGAACCTTTGAGAATGTATGTTATGTATTCTTTGTTGTGTTGGTTGTTCATGTTACAGGTGTTATAATATCCATGTATAGTCATGACCGGGCTTGGTTTCCGAAGGGATCGGATTTGGGCATGACACTAGCAAAGAGAATTGACTCCCACAAGTCGATTAAACATCAAACAAATAAGGAAATTGATCATAGAAGGGAAGATCGTGCAAGGATCACCCCTCGGAGGATTTTTCTAGCCACGAGTGCCCATCACTTCCATCAAAACAGTCCGTACAACATTCTTATGTTGAGTTATAAAGCCAACACATGAGGTATATCGATTATACTCAGCACGTTATTTCGATTACTAGCATGTTGTGTTGCATAGATTTATGGTAACAAATGTTTATGAATGCCAAAATATTTTTACATGCCTTTTTGAAATTGCAATTATTTCCACCCTAGGCTAGATTTCATAAACCTTCAGAAACCTACCCTTAAATATGTTAGGGTCTAGGGTTGTTCTACCTTTATCAAAAGGCTTAAGTTTGACAAATTTAGATCTGATTAGGTTAGATTCATCAGTTATCCTAAGGATTCATTTGCATGCAATTTTTATTCCTCTACTAACCACATAATATTTGTAAGTAGACATGCTCTCTTCCTAGAAGAATAGTTCATCCAAGAAGGATGTATAGGAAGAAAAGGTTGACATGCTCTCTTCCTAGAAGAACAGTTCATCCAACAAGGAGGTATGGGAAGAAAAGTAAAACTTAGTGAATAAGTTACTGAAGTCTGATGTTATTCTTAAGTTATTAAATATATGAGTGACAATATCTATAATTGATAGTAGATTCTAAATAAGTCCCAAATCATATAATGAATTACTACTTGGGCGTTAATTCTTTCGGATAGATTGACATCTATTCTACTACCTTGATTAATGTGTAATATTAATGATAAGGGCAAAAGGTCTCATATTGCTTTAGTAGATATATAAGTACTTGTTAGAGAACAAGTGACTAGACATGACCAATTATATAACAAACCACATGGATGGTCAATGATCTTTTATATGTTACAATGGTGTAATTATTCCTTAAACTTAAGACACTATCGTTATCTCATGTATGCAAATGTCATGATTTGTTGTTACAATATGCTTTGGTTCTATTCATGGATTAGATTATGTAATCCGTGGTTATGATCTATTCCTATAGAGAGATATATATGTGTTTAATATCAAATCCATAAACTAGAGGTCATATGTGATCTATTAGTTAAATAACCAGAAATCCTTGGCCGAAGTAGAATAGTAGAAGTCGTTCCATAATTCATTGATGAGGTACTAATTAATTAGATTTGGTCATATGATTAGGGTAGTGAATTGGACATCCCTTTCCATGACTTACTTAATCAGGATAGATTAAATGGAAATAATTAATTACATAATAATTATGCATAATAGGTTCGTGTAAATTCCACCTTATCACTGGTTGGGTAGTCATGATACTACTAGGTGTCATGACTTGTACAAAATAAATAAGAAGGGATTTTAATTAAATATTGATTAAATTAATATTATTCCACTACCAATTAATTATGAACCGGAAGGTCGCACATAATAGATATCCGAGAATTAATTAGCAGAGAGAATGAGTAAAATATTAGAAGTGTTCTAATATATTAAATTAAATTAAGACTTGTAGGAATTAGACCAATAGTCCAATTAGTATGTCAGTCCAAGTCTAATGAGATTGGACTAGCCCACAATTGACCCTAGATTAGCTATATTTCTATATATAGGAAACTTTATAAGATAGAAAAGCAGTTGTAAATATGTCTCTCATAAAAGTGGGAAAATTCTCTCTAGTAATCTAGTGGGAGCTATCTGACTAATTCTCGTGTGGATACTCTTGGAGTCTTTGCACTTGAAAACCTTAGATCTTCATCAGTTCTTTATATCGAATCCTGCGTTACATGCGTAATCTCGAAACCACGTCATGTGTATTAAATATGATTTTATATGCATATGTGTTAATCTGCATAATTAATCGTGAACAGATACATAATTTCTTCTTGCATTAAATTAAAATTTTAAATATTATGTGTGCGAACTGTAAGACGAAAATTGGATCTTTAGTTCATGCCTTATAACATCATGAAATAATTAAAATAAAACATACCTTGATATTCTTGAATCACTTTGGAGATATACAAAACAGCATATAAATTTAATGTAGACAACGTTTAGTGGTGTATAACTTGAGTTAGTATACACCCTATGATTAACTTGATCTTTTCTCCCTTTACTTTATACACTTTTATGTTCGTCAATTAATGGGAATAACAAACATTAGGGATGGTTGAGTGGAGAGAGGGACCAAGAGTCCTTTATATAGTACTCATATATCTAGTTCACCCATCAAAGACTTATATTGCACTATATGCTATATGACTTTCCATGAACCCACTAAACCCGCTAATTTGAAAATAACGTAGGATCATAATGAACCACTAATCCACTAAGTAGACCTTAATGTAATATAATAATTTAGGTGGTTACATAAAACTTTCAAGAACATGGGTTCAGTATAAGACTAGATATAAGGACTCTTCACATTCCTCTATTTCTTTTATGAATCCACTAACTATTTCATTATGTAGGAGGATAAATATTTGGTTAATGACTTTGGCCATTGAACCATTATAATTTATTTTGCGTTTTATGTGGTCATGAAGACCACTTTAAGCAAAAACTTCTTACACAAACTCACATATACAGTTATCACATGATTATATAATTAGTTGCTACAATGTAGGAAAATTTTCATATTTATACAGATAGATTAGTATGTGCAAAGTTACAAAATTCAAAAATTAAAATTTTCCTCTTATTACAAATCCAAATGAAACAAAAAATTCATAAATCTTTAAGAATTTAATTTAAAAAAAAAAACTCAATATTAGTTCATGGTTTATATTCGGGATTTTATCTTGCCTTTGTGTCTCTATCATTTTGTTTCTTGATCACCCTTGTCTCAATTAATAGATTTTAAAGATCAGAATCACATGAAGTAGCGACACCCCTAGTGATAGATTAATTTATCATCCCCCATGGTTCTTTCTGACGGTAGCCATAGTTCTCATGTAAGCATAATTATTGCGAAAACATACTGCAATTAAATTTATCAGAAGCATATAATCATCACAGTAAAATCACTAAGGGCATAAGTTACTTACCTGATACGGAAGATGAAGCAACAATAGTGATTAATTTGTTTATCTACCTTAACCCTATTCTTTATAATGTAGATTTGTGATGGAATTCTACAACTCTCTCATGGGCAGGGAGATGACCAATTAACATGTATTTATAGGAACACGTTACTTCCATCAAGTAATCTAATGGGCTTGGACTTTAGTAGGCTATTATTTTAATTAAGTGGATCACCAATAACTTAATGGCTCACACCACTTACATTCTCCCACTTGACCCATTAACTTCATGGACAATAGGATTCAATCATAAATATAAGGCGCACATAAGAGATTAAATCATTACATAATGTCCTTTATAATTACCAACGAATAATAGACTACTAAATGTGGGTTATGGCGATCATACATTATTTATTCGATGTACTTCCTTCTATATACCACAACATTAGCAATCAGTCACGCTTGGTCATAATCTTAATGGTCCAATATAATGTCTTATACAGACCTTCCTGTTTTCCTCAGTAAACATAAGTCACGTGAATATTTTCATGAAACAGGAAAAATAATTATGTTTGTCAAAAACATGTCATTGAGCTTAGAGTGTCAACATAAGAACACTTACATCTTTCATAATTACAACCAAGACCTATCATTACTTCATGTTCCTTAAATGGTTTGGTTGTAAGCCTTTAGTCATAAGATAAGATTACTACTTATGTGTTCAATAGACACTTTTTGAACCTTCTCTTTAATGACAAATACTTTAATTCTATGTATTTGGCACCTCATGATTATTTGTCATTTTAGAGAAGAAAACTGTTGTAGAATTATCACAATAAATTTTCAGCGACTTGGTAATTAGTGTCGACAAATCCATGTCCTGACATTAATTTTATGCAACCATAATGCATGAGTTGTAGGTTCATAATATGTTACAAATTCTGTTTTCATAATGGAAGACATAATGATAGTCTATTTCGCAGTTTTTCATAAGGTCGCTTCCACTACTTAAAGGAAGAGATGACCAAAAGTGGATTTTATGCTATCAACACATCCAATAAGATTTGAATCCAAAGATCCAATCACTTTAAATGATTAGATCATTCATATGTCACCATGTAGTCTTTGTTCTTTTCAGATGTCTTAAACTTTCATTGCAGCTATCTAGTAATTCAATTAAGAATTACTTTAATACATTCCTACATTCCACATCATTATTTTGACATTGCATGAGGCCAAATTATCCACACTAAATCTCTCTAGAATTCTTTAAATATAGATTTTTTGAGACAATCCTAACATTCCTTGTGATCGATCATGGAATATTTCTATTCCTACTACAAAGGATGTCTCTCATATATTTTTTAATTTCAAAATTCTATGAGGGAAATCTTGAGTTTCATGCAATATGTCAATACCATTAGTAGCAAGAAAAACATTATCAACATATAGGATTTAAAAGAAGCATAAATTTGTTCCCACTCATTTTTCGGTATTCTCATTGAATAACATTGTATTCCTTAAACGGAAATTTGTAATGGTACTATAGAACTTAAGATACTATTATGAAATATATTTAAGTCCCTATGTTAATTTCTTAAGTTTTACACACCATATGACATTTTCCCTCTATTGAAAAACTTTTCGATTGGTCCATATAATTTTCCTCAAATTCTTCATTAAGAAATACACTTTTCACATTTATTTGGTACATCTCTAAAATATAATGAGCCACCAATGCCATGATCATCCTCAAAGAGTCTTTGAGACTAAGAAAAATCCTTTTTACAATCAATGTCACCTTTCTAATGTAACTTTTTGCAACTAATCTAGTCCTACATCGCTTAAAATTTGCCATTAGAGTTGCATTTGGTTTAAGAAACCTTCATAACCAACTCTTTTGAACTTTATGGCAATTTGACTAGATCATGAACTTTATTTAGTTGCATAGGTGTTCATCTCATCTTTTTGGGCATCAATCTGTTTATTAGACTCTCTATACTTTCTATTGCTAATGAAAATAAAACTAGATTTTTATTGACTCAAATATCGAAGTTTGACTCATACAAATAAACCACATAATCTTCATGAATAGTTGACTTCCTTTCTCTTAGAGATCCTAATACTATTCTTTGTGGTTCATAAAGATCAACTTCTTATGAATTAGCATTTATAAGTGATGGTTCCCCCTTTATTTGCTATTCAATGTTGTTAAAACATTCAACAACACTTGGAGCAATTTTGGATAAAAGAGCATTAACGGATGAGAAACAATTCATCCCAACTTTCTTAATATCCACTTTATGAGGTTCATCACTCCCACTAACTTCGCAATTCGTTATGAATCTAACATTACTGGACTTCAGAAAAATTCAACAAATAGACATAACAATAATATGAAAATCAATTATAAAAGTAATGAAATACTTTTCTTTTTTCCATTAAAAGAGGGTATATCAAAAGGTCCATAAACATTAGAGTGTGCAATTTCAAGAAGCTCTATGCTTCTTGTGGCTCATTTCTAGAAGTGTTTGATTTGCTTTCACTTTATGCAATTCACATACATGTTAAGATCAGTAAAATCTAGAGTCAAAAGAATCTCATTCTACACTGATCTTTCTAATCATTCATTGGTAATATAACAAAACATTTATGCCACAAGTAAGGAGAACTTTCACTTAGCCTACCAAGCTTAATCTCAAAATTATATTTCCCAACAAGTAAGATTCACATAACATGTCATAAAGTGTTAGTTTATAATCTATCACCAAGAACACCAAACCAATAAAAATAGTGTTCTTAAATAAACAAAACATGTTCGTTCAAACTTAATATTAAATTCATAAATATCCAACTTTGATGTAGAAACAAAGTTTTAAAACTATAGGTACATAGAACCATAAAAAATTAATGTGATGGCTAGCATTAAGGATTAAACTATAAGTCCTTAAACTTTCAATTAGAGGATTAAACTATAGTTTCATGATCAAGCTACTAGGCATGAAGAGGAACATCACTTAAAATCGATTAGAAACATACAAAGGAACGATAATTACCTCTATTTTCCAAACCATGATTTATATTCAAGCAATCTTAAAAATGAACCTACTTTATCACAAAAGTGGCATTTGCAAGCCTAAACTTTTATCCAACGAGTCTAAGAATCATTAATATACTATTTCCTCTAACAGTGTGACTTAATAGACTCTTCAATCTTATTTCCTCCTAAATAAGCATACTAGCCAATTCACACAAATTTTACTTACCCTTAATAGTGTTGTAATTAATTCAAAAAAGCCCATACTTAGGAGGTAATAAGTACAAGATAAATTGTACTAGGAAGTATGCATTTACTATTATCCCCAAGGACTTTAATCTTGTTGCATTATTAGTCATCTCTATGATATGCTCTTGCACACTTCGCGACCCATCATACTTCGAGGTCATGAACCTAGTCATGAGCGTACCAACGAGTGACTTGTATGCGGATCAGAATTAAAACTTTTCTTCTGCAAACTTCAAGTATTCTTTTGCATTATCAATTTGTGGAATGGTCATTCACATGAACATGAGGCTTAATCTATTAGACCATTTCCAAGCTTTATAATGAATCTTTTCTTCCTCACTGCTTGAATTCGTAACGACAGGAGGTTCTCTATTTATAGTGCTAAGTCCAAATTCAAAATACCTAAGTGAATTTGGACTTGTTTGTACTATTCAGAGAAGTTAAACCCATTAAAGACAGGGGCATATAAAGTACATGAATGAGGAAAAATAACTATAAATATGACATGACATTTTAGCATAACCATGGATTAATAACGACTACATATTTAATGCTGACAACATCATAGATTCAAATAAAAATAAATAAAATATCATAGTGTATTGAAGCTCTCGTTTGGGTAGAAACTAAAATACACAATCATAAAATGAATGCCAATCTAATATCATTAGTAAACAAGTAAATAATTTTAAATCAAATATATTCACTATCTTTGGATATACGAACATATTCAGCTA
Organism: Ehretia macrophylla; assembly: GCA_037974665.1. Classification (NCBI taxonomy): domain Eukaryota; kingdom Viridiplantae; phylum Streptophyta; class Magnoliopsida; order Boraginales; family Ehretiaceae; genus Ehretia; species Ehretia macrophylla. Next base: position 55,079,812 of record CM075771.1, on the reverse strand, counting down.
AAATAATATAAATTGTCTCATTATGTTTACTATTAACATGATAAATGATTCACCTTTGGGCAAATCCAAAAGTTTGAAGAATAATAAACGTTAAATTATCCACCAATTCTCATAATCTCATTAATAGGCATTCTATAAGTAAATGGACAATTGACAGAAAATAAAATCCATAATCTTTCTAGTTCGGCCACTTTGGTGACTGACGAACTAACATAAGATGAATTTAACTTTAGTAACAACTATTAGCAAATAAAATTCATAACTTTCTTGGTTGGCCACTTTGGTGACTAATGAACCAACTTAATATGAATTTTAAGTTTAATAATAGTTAACAATGAATAAAATCCAAAGTTTCTGATTTGGCCACTTTGGTGACTAATAAACCAACTTAATTGGATTAAATTCAATAATAATTATCAACTATTAAAATCCAAAGACTTTATAGTTTGGCCACTTTGGTGACTAACAAACCAACTTAAGCTCCGTTTGTTTGCCGTAAAATATTTTCCTAATTTTTCAGTGTTTGGTAACACCGGAAACTTGGTCAACTGAAAAATATTTTACAGTCAACAATTGTGGCTGCTTTAGCTTAATTTTCTGGTATTTAGTAACACTGAAAAGTTAGTCAACTGTAAAATATTTTTTGGTCAACAATTGCGACTAATACAAAATTTGAAAAAATATTTTCATGTCCTTTGGGAGAATAAAATATTTTGCGGAACTCATTGTACATTCAAACACCATAAAATATTTTTCAATATTCTATTTTCCAAAAAAATATTTTCTCCAACAAGTTATTTTACGGCAAACAAACGAAGCCCAATAAAATATTTTATTTTCCAAAAAAATATTTTCAACGAACAAGTTATTTTACAGCAAACAAACAGACCCTTAATATAAATTTTAAATTCAAATAATAGTTGCTAACAGATAAAATCTAAAACTTTATAGTTTGACCACTTCGGTGACTAATAAATCGACTTAATATGGATTTTAAACTTAATAATAATTGTCAATGAAGAAAATCCATCAACTCTTTAGTTTGGCCACTTTAGTGACTAACAAACTATCTTAATATGAATTTTAAATTTAATAATAATTGTCAATGAATAAAATCGATTATTATTAAAAAAAAGAAGAAGAAGACAATATGGTTAACAAACAAGTGACTCCATCCACTCATTCCCTCAATCACCACACATACTCACTCTCTCTCTTTGTCTTTCTCTCAAGAGAAAAAAATACGTAAAAAATTTAAATTTGTATGCTAACTAAATATACATATAGTAAATTATAAATAAATAATAAAAATTGATATTTAACATTTTTCAATCCACCTTTCCTCAAATTCTTCCTTTTCCCCTCCCGCATTAATTCATGTGAGCCCATAAACAGGAAGGAAAATATCTTTACAAGACACATGTATACCTTAGCCTGTGAATTACTCGACTGCTAAAAGGAGTTTCAAAAATTTGCATTTAACGAATTGGACAGTAGCAAGATAAGCGAGTGATTTGACTGGCCATAATTGTTTTACCATGATAAGATTTATCAGAGTATGTTCATAAATCTATATGTTCATAAATCTATGGTAAAAACGAATTACATGTGCAAGTGGTAAACAGATTCTAGAGCATAGCCAAATAAAGTTGTTATGATGATAAACATAAGAAGACAACTTGCATGTATGTCACCATCAGCTTTTGAATAATAAATCAACCATTTAACTTGTATCACCAAAATAGATAAGAAAACTCAGTGGTTATAATGACCTTTTAGAAAGCTATAATATATGCAGTGATTTAACTCCAGCTTTATTCATGAATTGATTAACACATTCACATTGATTTCTTCATCAATGTGCAAGTGGCAGTAAGTGGACAAGCATCCAACATCAAGTCAATAGATAAAGATTGACTATTTCATCAATATGCTACTTACTGATGCACATAAATAAGTATCCATTCAATCGACAATGGGAACAACGTATGCAACCGTTCTGATATTTGGCTAAGCACTCGTACCTTTGATCAAGCAGTTGGGAATAGTCCTTCAGCAGTCTTCACGTCAAATGCGGATCTCAGAAAAGGTGCACTTGATAGACATAGTGATTTGGTTAAAGCAGAGAAGATGAATACGACGAAATCAGCTGAATAGTAAGGGTAGTAATAAATTCGTTTTTGTATTTTCTAAATAAAGTTAGATTCTTGAAAATAATGTAATACGCTCATGATAAGAAAAAATGAAAAGATAACTAATATATTTTTGAATTGGGATAACAGTAATATATTGAAAATGATAAATAAATATAGCAAATTCATTTCTAACACGTTAAGTTCTTAGATGAGACATAACGTTATATAGCCCAAATTAATAAACGGACTTTGGTTCAATTCTCACCGCACTTTTAAAAACATTAAAATTGTTTACCTGCAATACTAAAAAACTTAATGATTTGCTGTGGATGCTGGATTTGCACCTTCAAACACATATAACGAATTGGCACTGATTATAAGGGAAAAAACCCATTTTTCTCCACTTATTCCATCGTCTACTAAATAAGATATATTATGAGATACCAGATTTGACCATTTAAAATTTACAAGATGAGGGATGCAAGCACTTTTTGCATAAAAAATTGCTACAAAATCATAGAGATGCTAACACAACAAACAATATTTAAAATAATGAATTCAGACAGTTTACACACATAGCCAATTCTAACATCTTTTATCTTCTTAATCAAGATACACATAACTCATTAATAACAACTCGATTCACAGTTTAATCACACTAAGTCAAAGAGAGAGATATAGTAACTCTAACTGTCCTAAGGTAATGAAATGAACTTCTTTGATCTTACATAGACTAGTGTTTTCAACGTTCTTTTTACTAAAAATAGGGGTAAGAATCATCAAGTTCATCATTGGTTCCTTTAAGGCCATTGGTCTAGCTGAGAACATATAATAAGTAACGAGAAGCTAATATGAGGGATATATAAGAGAATGAGGAAAGTGATGAGAGGGAGAAATCGAGAGAGAAGGTGATAACATGACTATGAAACGTGTCGTCCAAAATTTAAAAATATTTATTTTAGAAATGATTTATGTCATAATTTAATAAGTTAAAGTGTTAAACCTTCATGCCTTGTATGGAAAGCTGCAACCTTGAATTTGCAAGATAAGAATACAAAGTTTAGTTACCAGTAAGACTTGAAACTGATAATTAAGTAAGACAATATTGAATACGTAGAGATATCTATCTGTGCTAAAATGAATGGTTCTGCACTATACATGCTCATGTCAACCGAACACATATAAGCTAATAAGTAACAATATGCACGTTCGCAAGATTTACGATCATGAAATAATCCCATGCAAAAATGAAAAGGCACAAAGATTAGTATAGCAAGAGAAAAACACGTTGGAATATTTCTCCATTATGTGAGTTGCCGTTAATTTTTATTTATTTATTTATAAAATAGGCTGACTATCTAACTCAGGGACTGGTTTGTGATCATATTATTTTAAATTCATCTCATAAGTCCATATACGGTTAATTGTATGAAGACCTGTATATTCTGACAAAGCCTTTATAAGAGTGGCAAAGCCTTTATGAGAGGGTCTGTTAAAATAATAACTGATTGTTTTTATAAACGATAGTTAATCCTGAATAAAGCAGGGAGAGGAAGACCTTCATCAGAATCAAGTAACAATTACAACTCAATTTATATATAATGGCTCAAACAGGTATGTAATTCCGCTACTAATTATAATTATTGTGCTGCAAAATTATGCATATTGAAATACATATATTTATATATATGCTTATAAAACAAATAACGTAATAACAACAAAGAAGACTTTAATATAGAGAGAGTAGATTAAGGAAGGTTTAGGAAGCTGCAATAGGAAGTGATATTGGCGCGGCTCAATCTGAGATCGTCCTTTACAACAACATGCGTAAATCCGTCTTCGGATTGAACCTCACCAATATCGCTTTCTTTGCTTCCCAAGCAGCCCCACCTGCATTACTTACTTAGTTTTAATTTCTCACCATTAAATGCCTCCGGGTGATGCTTTCACATTCTATTCATTGGCCAAAAAAAAGTGTTGCTCGTTGTGTAGCTCTCATTGCATGCTTAGCTAACATACAAGGAAGAAGTGGCAAGAACCTAAAGTGAATTGTAGCTTATATGGTCCACGATTTCGTAGCATAAGGACCAAGGCACAATAATTTAATGTATCAAATGTGGGGACAGAGACTCGAGCGTGGTGGAGTTATTAGAAACATTGAAGTGAGATCACAAACTATGACATTTTGTGGGTTTCTAGTCAAAGTCTGACCAGAAATTAAGGGGGGAAAAAAAACAAAGAAAGAGAAAGAGGAGTCAAAGCTAGTGTTTAATTGGGCAAGAAGTAAAAGAAACTACTTACAAAAACAAATAAAGTAAAAGAACCATAAAATATTTAGGAAAATAACAAAACGAAGAGAGACAATATGGCAACATTTTTTTGGCTTTTTCACGAAAGATCTTAGCTCGTTAATTCTATAATTTTTCTTCTTTTGTATGTTTTTTCTCTTCGACAGGAGATTAAATAGTGAAAGTGAAGTGTTTGAGGTTGGTATACTTGAAATCATCCCTAACTAATAGATGCAAAAGAAGATGTAACTATAAATAATTTGAAATATTAATCTTAGAGAGGGTATACTACAACTAAGTGTAAGAAAACAAACATGAATTAACCTAGGGGAAAAAATGAATTAATACATAATAAAATGTAAGAGGAATAATAATAAGAGTAAATTTGATCGAGTTTACTCTTAATAAAACCTACAGTATGATTATGTTGCACTATACAAAGATATAAGAAACATAAAATACCATGTTTGATAAGGTATGGATCAATCTTTGAGAGAGAGAGAGAGATTTGGAGGAAGGGGAGAGAGAGATGTGATGAGAGGTGTAGTGAGGAGCAAAGCCAGGGGGAGGAGGGGAATGTATAATGGTAGTGTTTGCCTCGGGATGGGAAGGTGGAGAAGGTGAGTGGAATGATGTCAAGGGGAGCAAACTTACTTTTAGGGTTTGTCATGCTTAGGTTGTACTCAAATATAATCAAACACTCCTTCTCTTGCGCATGCACCTGAAATATTCTCCACCAAACAACCCAAAACAACCCCTTTTTCATTTCTACCTGTCTTTGTATTGTTATTTTATTAATCATGCTTGCATCTAATTAATCATGTGTTGGTACAATCAGATAGTTATATTGGCTTATTTGTAACCTTTCTATTAGCATGTGATGGCTCATATGAATCGTCTGTTTAAGGAAACTCTTGGCGATAATATAATATAAGCTCAAGTATCTTGTCAGATAAAAAGTAGAGTAATGTTTCATGTCAACCAGGTAATATTATAATTTTGTTTGTATGTAAGAGTGGATATAAAATTATTATTCAATAAGAATTGAAAACGCATGTTTTAGTACTCGTACATGGATAACATATTCCAGTAAAATTAATTTTTTTGGAATTTTTTTTTGAAAAATGGAATCCAATTAACTCCTTAATGACTCCGCTCTTAGGGAAAATTGGGGATGCAGCTCCTACAGGTCCCTAAATGGCTTTGCCCTTATTTGTATAACAATAATATATTAAATATTAAATTTCTCTTTATATAGTAAGAACTGAAAAATTAGAGATAGATAAAGCATCAAGCAAATGATATATGACAATAAACTAAAAAATATTCAAGTCATATGCCATTTTTAATATGAATTTTAGGAGAATATAAGGCGTATCACACGATAATTCACTAGGACAAAATTCTAGCTCGATCATCATCAACCATTGAAATTATTTTCCTTTCCTTTTCTGGCATGAAATAATAAAAAAGTAAAAGAAGAAAAAGAAAGAGAATGGCAAATCTAGTCCCGACATACATATGACATGTTGATGATTGTGATCCCGTTATATAGGTCACTTGTACACATCCATCTTGACATTGTTCACTTGCATGACAAATGAGACGACCATATTATTAGTAATATGGTCCATTCATCTGGCATATTCTTCTAATGAAACCAACTCAATTGATTTGATAGCTGGGAAACATTCAGCTCTTGAAACAAAATTTCCATAATCATTTTAAGAAACATATGTAAAAACAAAGAAAAGGTATTCGTAGTCCTTATCTGTTAGGTGGAGTGAAGGAATGAGTTTGAACTTATACTCTTCTATTCAGAGGTGGAGTCGAGATTTTTTTCTAATAGGGATTAAAATCAAATAATTAAACACTTTTATATAGATCATTTGTTTTTCAGTGGGAGTTGAATTAATTTTTCAACTTAAAAATATCTTTAAAATACACATATTTTTCGACAAAATTTGAGTTGAGTGGCGGCAAAATGGCTTCGTCACTGCTCCTATCACAAATATTATCAGACTCTTGATTAACTTAAAACATGCGTTGAAGCTTGTCTCAATCCAATATAATCTTAATTAAAGTATTAAACTGATTTTCTCATCATAAAAAAACATTAGCAAACTTATAACCTCCCTCACAAATATTATTTGGCTGTTGGCTGACTTGAAACATGAGTTAGAGCACGTCTTTGATTGTAGTTTGGAAATGAATCTAATATGATTTTATTGTTAAAGACAATAAATAAATAAATATAATAAGCCTCTTTCTAACAGTTTAATCTTTTTTGATAAAATGATAATTTAACATGGTATCACAGTATAGGCATCAAAAAGTATAAATTTTGTCTGTACTTATGAAAGCGTGTTAAAAATAATAAATAAATATAAACAACTCTTTTTTAATAACTTAACTTTTAGATGACGTGATAATTTAAGACTATTTTTTTCTTTCTCATCATAAAAAAACAAAAGTTGCAGTCAGGTGATGAATTTGTGTGTGCGTGTGTGAGTGGGAGAGAGAGACAGAGAGATTGAGGGAGAATATTGGAAGCAGGAGTGCAGAATGTAAGCGAAGGATTGTCTAGAAAGAAGTATGGGTAGGTAGGTACGCATAAAGTCGCGATCTTCTCTTTCTTCTTCAGACATCACATAACACGCACAAGAAAAAGAAAAAGAAAATTTAATCTTCACTCTCAGCAGCAAACGTTTAACGACTTTTGTTGTTGCAAGTATAAGCTATACCAACCCAGAGCGGGGACATCGGCGCCAAAGGAGGCCTGCCTTGAGTCTGCACTAGGAGACATTTCTCTTGGTTTGCTACCCCCTTCATACACACTCAAACCCACCACCCCACCCCACCCCACCCCACCCCATCCCTTTTCCATTGATGGTTTTGGAAAATTCAAAAGCCTCTTTTAGTTTATTTTTCTAAAAAGCTCTCATGATTTTGGGAGATAAGTTCGCGTGCCACTACCCAAACAGATTCTCTCACGCCTTTAAACCCTTATTAATTCTATTCACTTGGTTTTCCACTTTCATCACCCGATCCTAGGACTCTGCCCCCCTCTCTCTTTTTCCCTATTGGTTTCTTTCTTTGACTGGATCGGATGTACATGAAAGGTTGTGAAAGTTATAATCTCCGTTGATCTTTAAATATTTATAAATATAGGGACATTTTTAGATTATTTGAAGTATGCAAAATTAATTAATTTTCAAAAAAAATTATTTGTATATAAATATTTTTAAACCTATTATAGTCTCTACTGAAAAATTTTGAATGCAACTCGGTTCTTTGAAACTATTAGTTAGAAAAGAGGGTCACAAGTTAGTTGGATCCATGCAATTTTATAATGTTTCTTTCTCTTTATAATTCCAATATGTAGAGAAAAAGAGGAAAAATTGATGATTTTAGTATGCTCTTGTGAAACTTGATTAAAGGAGCGGACCAAGAGACAACCAGATTATCTTTATTGGTTCGCATGGTCTTCTGATATAGTGGCTCCCAAAAATACGAAAAGGCAAAACTTTCTCAACTTGTAAGATATTATTGGAAAAAAATCTTCAAAATGTTCAAAACATAAAATGTGAGTTCTATTTTAGAGCGTGAAATTACAAGCCAGAGTGGAAAAGGTGGGATCCGTAAACGTTTTTAAGACATGTCCTATACTTGGGTGGTAGTTTGGCCGATTGTATAGGACTTGGAATTGTATTTTTAGGTGTGATATTGAGTGGTACTAAATATTATTCTCTTTCTATTATTTATTTATAATATTTTATATAAATGCTTAGTTCGTATGTTAAATAATAAAATTTTTAAATTTTTACTCTTTTTTTTATTTTATTTTAGTATGAGTACCTTGTAAGGCAATAATAAATGATAAAAATGAGATGGTATTTAATATTTTTCTATAAAAATTTGTTATCATTACTGTCCAGATTTTCAAACTGGATTTTATGAGTCGGAAAGGGGCATCAATTCGGGGTACATATAAAAGCATCACTTTTGACCTTCAATTCAAAAACAAAAATGAAAAATAAACGTACTTTTATTGCTAGCAAAAATTGTACGTGACTTGTCGTTCTATAGTTTAGTGGAGTTTCTTTTAGCTTTAAATATAGCCAAATGAAGTTATACGTATTTTGAGAATTCCCCAATCTCAACTCAAATGTTCTCTTTCTAATTCTTTTGACTGAAGAATTATCTAGATTAAGCATAGATCCTTGCTTTTTGTTTCATAGCCCAAGATTGTGTTTTCACAAGAAATTGATAACTATTATTCAAAATGTCATTATGTTGGTTAAAGGAGAAGCAAAGGATCCTCAGAAGCAGCTGCATTATTGGTTGAATGAAATTAAGCATATGATGATAACAAAAACGTCAGGTGATTTAAATGCATATCATATATATGGAGAATGTTTGAGACAGCTCAACTTAAGTTCTGAAAGATCTACAAGATAGGGCTACTCAAGCTGATATATAGATGTGCTTTTCCTTGTCTCAGGTAGTGAAAGTCTTTAGTTGTTGGTCAACATATCAACACAATATTCTATCGTGACAACTCTTGTTCCCACCTTTTAGCGTTTTAGGTCCTATTATATATATTAAAAATAGCATTTTCAGGTAAATAGCATGAAATCCCTCTGTGGTTTATCTGAAGTGCATATTTACCCCTTATGATTCATGAAGTGCAAGTTTCCTCCTGTAATTTGATAAAATAGTGTGCAATACCCCTTTCATTAAATAATTCGTTCAACTTAATGGCATTTGTGCTCTACATGTGCTATTTGTGACTTATGATTCACTTAAAATTTAAAATTTAAAATACACTTATTGGGATATAATAGTCATTTTAAAATTTAAAAAAATAAAAAAGAAACCCTACCCAGCTGCACTCACCCCACACTTTTTAAGGGTATAATTATTAAGTACCCACTGTCGTTAAAAAAAATTAACGACTAGCAGATGGATGGGGATGTGTACACAGTTTTAATAAGCATAGGGGAGTATTAGCAACTTTATAAAGGATAGGGGGCAAACGTGCACATAAATAAAATCATAGGGGGGGTTTCGTGCCATTTACCCAACATTTTCAATTGTTAAGAAAATGGGACGGACTTATTTTACTCTTCGTACCAAATTGAATTACTCCAAATTTTGCAGGATAATGGAGAGATCAAAGTAATTGATTCAAGATTGTTTGGCTTTTTAACTCTTAGACAATCATATTTCATTTGACACCTAAGGCATATACGAATTTGTTAAAATGGCATTTTCATCTCAAGGGATGAAGAATCAATCTTCCCAATTTTTTTGACACTTTTTTCCATCATTGCTACCAAATGCAAAATTAGTATAGATCCTTTTTTGGTTTGGTAAGAGTTGAGAAGGTCGCTTTGAAAGGTTTTTAGATCATTCATTTTCTAACAAGCTTGTTTTTGTTGGTAGGGAAAAGGGAGGTATACCCTTACATTAAAGAAGAAAAAACAAAAAAGGGAAGGTATACCTATCTTCCCATAGTTCTTTTGTTTAGCTTGGTAAGTTGGGGAAAGGTTGATTCCCACCTCTTGTAATAGAAGTCAACCACCAACCACCACCACCCACCTCAACCCAAACATAAAAAATAAATAAATCAAAAAGAAAAAAGAAAAAAAAAACGAAACAAACTTAAGGTTCATTTTTTTAAATAAAAATAGTATATTTAAGTTAATATGACCAATTGATTTACAGATTGCTCATTTTACACAAGTGATTACAAGCAAAAAATAAAAATGGCAGCTAATGGCACTTCTAAATTTTTTAGCTAACTCAAACACCTCCACTCTAATTCCCGAGACTTTCTTCTCATGCTACTTGAACTTTCTTCTTATGTTAAGGAAAAGAAAGGATGATTTAAATGGAAAATTAGTTAAATACTTTTTCCTTTCTATTTTAAGGACATAATTGAAATTTTGTAAAGTACAAGGGACAATTAAAATCTTTTACTCATTAATCTTTCAATTCCATCCACAACAACTCAAATTGAAAGGATTGCAAAATCGATCCTCTTATTAAATGATTCTTCATTAATCACTCTTATCCAAAAATCAATCATATCTAAACAAGTGTTGGAATTCCCGATACCGTCCCTTTCCTTTAAAAAGTGTAATTTGTAATGGACAATAAGGAGGTAGGCTCATCTCTAAGGGTTAGGTGAAGTGGTAAGATAACGACTTGTTGTAGTCTAAGGGGATGTTTGATCCATAGAATGTTACAAGATTTTTGGGATTGTGAAGTTTGAAATATAATATTCTCATGTTTGGTTCGCGGAATAAAAAATTATTTCTGGTAATATCACATTCCTGGAAATGTAATATTCCCATGATTTGGTCCATTTTTATTCTCATGTGAGGGGGTGAGAATCTCACATTCCCAAGTTGTGGGAATATTTTTGAAAAGTCAAAAGACACAAATACCCATCTTAAAAAATACAAAATTAAAATAAATAAATTAAATAATTAAAAAAATAGAAAATGAAAAGATAAAAAATAAAGTAAAAATAAGATAAAAAAAATAAAATGAGAAAACAAGAAAATAAGAAAATAAAATAAAACTAAAATAAGATAAAATAAAAATAAAAATGATATAAAAAATAAAAATGAAAATAAAATAAGTATAAACTAAAAAAATATTTATAAAAACTAGAATAATAACAATTAAAATAAAAATTAAAATAAAAAATTGCTCAGGATACCACTTTTTAGCTTCTAGGGTCTATTTCTTAGTTAAAGATCCCTCTTACTAAATTTAATAAAAAATTATTAATTTTTTAAGTTAAACTAAAATTTTATAATTTAAATAATTTTTAATTACAAAATTCTAAATTTTAAATTTAAAAATAAAAATAAAAATAAATAAAATAACTTTACAATTTTAAAATTTCAAAATCTTTTAAATAAGAAATTTAATTTTCTAAATTTTGCTTGCATATTAGCAAAAGTATACAAAATGTAGTGTTATTTATACACATTGTATGATATTTTTGTTTTTTTGAGTTAGGGACATTGTTGAAAAATTGCTTAATATTCCTAGGAATATTGAGTATAAACCAAATATAAAAAAACTATATTCTTAGGAATTTGACAAGATATTATTGAGAATATTTTTAACGTACCAAACAGTTTTAATAACATTCATGGGAATAACATTATTGGGAATGTCATTCACAAGAATATTAATCATGGGAATAAAAAATCAATATGTGAATCAAACGCCCCTTAAAGTCCCAAGTTTAAACCTATTCTCTCTCATCACAAATATTGTCTGACTGTTTACTGACACGAAGCATAGGTTGGGGCAAGTTGTTGCACTATGGGTAGGGATGACAACAGGTATCCACTCTACTTGAAACAGGCAGGTAACCATCCGATAAAAAACTAATAACAAAACCCGTTGGATAAACCGATAGATTTTTATTTTTATAAGTAGTAACTGATGGATAAATCGATAGGTTTTGGTTTTAGACGTAAAAAAAAATGGAAACCTAAAACCCGATTATTAATTTATTATATATATATATATATATATGTTTATTTATAGATATTATAGATACATTGATAGATATGTGGATATGTCTTTAATGGGTTATAGGATAGATTTTAATATAAAAGTTGGGCTAAGCCCAGCTACTAACATTACAAACTATAACAATTATTGGGCTTAATAATATTTTAAACTATAACAATTTAAAAAATATAAAAAATTAAAAACTTTATCATATAACCTAATACTATCTACCTTTTTCTACTTCTCTGTATCCAGCCGCCACATTATACTAATAGTAAAACCCATTTACAATATGCATTGTTTTTCTTCAAGCTTCAACTCAGCATTTAAGGGATTTTTTTCATATGTATTTTTTTTTTATTTCAAGTACTTTTGAGCTTCTTTTTTTTTTTTGTTAATTAGAAACATTCTCATTAATTGAGAGCTGATGATTCTGAAGCCGAAGATGACGACGTCGCTACAGCTATAACTGATGAGGGAGAGGACGATGACAACGATGTATTGGAAAATTTCTTTTTTTTTTATCCTGTCGGTTTTTAGTTTATTATTATTACTTTGTGACATTTTTGTATGTTTTGATGCTGTATGTTGTAGATCTAAACCGTACCTTGATGTTTTGTCTGGAAATTATGGTGCTAGGGGATGTGTTATTGGTACTCTCAGTTGTAGATCTGAAGACGAGAAGATTTTTTTTTTTCAATTTGGTGGATATTTTAGATATGAATTAATGGTTATGTAATTTATTTTTTAATTTTTATTGCATTGTGTGTGACGCTCGGCTCCCAGTGCATACATTTATCATTCATGTGCATACAACTTGAGCATTTACTTGTTTAAGAGTTACTTCTCATAACATGCTATTAAGTGTTTACTTGCTTTCTGTGTGCTAATATTTGTTAAATTGCTTTTAAATATCAAAATTGTGAGTTTAATTACTTTAGTAAATAATATATGAGTATTCAAATTATTTTCATCAAAGACCTTTTAGTAAAACTTGCATTTGAAGAGTTTAAACTAAAATTTAGCCCGGACTAAAATTTTATTATCTCACTTTTCCAGATTTCATATTTTTCTATTATTACTTAATTATTAATTAGTCTGCGTTCACGAAAGTCAAGTTCATATCTTATTTATTGAGTGATTTACAAAAATACTTTGATATTATATGAATAGTAAAACTATGATTAATTTTGGGCTAAAATGATTTGTCTTGCATTATTTTCTAAACACCTGAGCCCAAAACCCATTTTAAACCTAACAACCCAAACCCAAAACCAACCCAACTACCCATATAACTATCCTATACATATATTAACATAAAAATAAAACAACAAACACTCAAAATTGCTCAAGAGGTACACGACCAAAGGGAAAGAAAGGGAGAAAAAAGGAAAATTTCTAGGGCTTCTTCAATCTCATCTTCCAAGCTTGTTCCAAGGGTTTCAATCCATCAAAAATCATCCTCTTTGCTTTGCTCAACACTTCTGGGTGAGGGATTTTACAAGAAAATTTTATTTTATTTGCTAATATGACTTATGTTCAAAAATTGATATTGTATATATGCATGCTATTATTCATTTTAAAGCTATTTATGGTGCCTCTAGGAGTAGAAGAACATAATTCCATAGTTGTTTCATGTAAATTTGTAGTATATATATGATATCATTTTCTAAAAGTCTTGAAACAGGCACTATTCATACAGACCCAAGAAATAATGCTCCAAACCTAAATCTAATGCTAGGTATATGTTTTTGGGTGAATAAAACGGCCCCATGTTAAAATTTATCGAATTTTGAGAACATTGATTTTCATGACCCCTTATATGCGCACTTTAGAATTAATACAATTAGAGCCTTTAGAACTAGTTTAATGCTTCGAATAGGTACCATAAATGGGTTAGAGAATGGCTAGATATTTTAGTTAACTAAACCTTGACTAAAACTAGTTTCGGCTTATTGAACTCAAAGGGGAAAATATTGAAGTTAGGGTTTTATAGCTAGTATTTGACTTGTAGTTGATTATTAAAGTGTTTAATTGCATTGGTATAGCTTGTATAATCTATTGGTGAAGTTCATGAATTGAATGACTTGACTATTTTGTTAGAAAATGACTATATCTTGTGTACGTTACTATATAGTTTGTTGAAACTTCTTATGTGTTAATAAGTTGGGCTACGTGTGTGATGAACATTTAGTTTATATGTTAAGTGTAATTTTGAATAGATATAGTTAGCTAATTGGATTGTTAGTCAATAGATTATTTTGCCACCCTTGTATGAGTTATATGTTAACTAAGTAGATAATGTATATGATAGCATGTTATATACCAATCTAACATTTTCAAATCTAGCTTGGAAGTAATATGATTTAGTTGAAATTGGAAGTTAAGCGTAAATAAGACCATATATTAGATGATAAAGTACTTTAATGTTAGTTGAATCCACTTATACAATTAGCATTTGGATTATATTTTAAGTATAGTTTGGTTAGTTATAGTTAGTTTAACTTTATATCTTAGTAAATGCTTTTGTGTGGTTACAAGGCTATGTGATGTTACTAAAGAACTTGAAGTATTCTTGAGTCAAGTGAAGTTATGAAATGATTGCAAATAGAAGATTAGATAATATTGTGTAGTGTATGAGCTATGAAATGTATATGAGTATATTCCATTAATTGTCTTGATTGTTTGGTCCTTTTGATTGGAAATAAGGATTAATAGCTAACTAGTTAAAGTTAACTTTATGTTATTAACTGCTAAGTATTCTACGCTACTAAAATGTATTTGGATGAATATGCATGAAAATGATTCTTAAGTAATGGTTATAGTTGAATTATGTTTAAGTGTTAAAGGTGGTCATCTTGATTGAATACTCAACTTAATATTCCCTTGTGATATAAATGAAGTTGAATTAGTTATGAAGTTTAACTTGTAGTTAATGTTCTTTACAAGATTAACGAAATGATTTTGAGTTATTTGTATGATTACTTGGGCTATGTGGCGATATGATATACATAAGTGACTATATAAGTAACTTCTATTGAGTTAAGTTATAGTCAAGTTGGAATTGATATAGCTAATTGCTAAAGTGCTAAACTTATATGAACATACTAGGGCTACATATTTGAGTTAATTCGAGAAAGTTTGAAGTGAATCGGAGCTATTTTCTTGCATGCTTAGCTTAATTCCAAGTGAGGGAATCTTCATCTCTTTTGTGCATCTTAGCTTCTTTTATTGCTTCTAGATTGTATGACTTAGTTTAATGGATAAGGTTTATATGCACTATTTACTTGTTGTCTTATGATTTATCGTGTTTACTTATGATTATTCCGTGATATTTCGTGAATTCTTGGATTCGTGTTTCTGGGTTGCGCAACCTTTTCGGACATGGTACTGTCGAGAAACTCCAGGTAGCGTCAGGTTGTCGGTTTAGCTCAACTACCATGGCATCTATTCCCTTTCTCGTTGAGTATACTCCACTACCTCAAAGGTATGGTTCACCTCGTTGGGGTATATGGACCTACCTCGGGAGAAATAGGTCGTAGGATCGGGGTACACCCGAAGTACCCCATTAGAGGAATAAGGGGTTTGCCGCCATTTTCTTGAAGATCATGGTTCGTGGTTCGAGTTCGAAGACAAAGAAGATGAACCGTATCCTTTTTAAATATGTGATACTCGATTATTAATTGTTATTCGTTATCTTGTTACTTGAAACATAGCTATATGCTTGACGTGATACTTGCTTGTTAACTAGACTTATGTACTTCATAGTTCGTGTATTTGTGTACTATCTAGCCCGTGAGCTTGTGTGTTATCTTGAGTCGTATACTTGCATGCTAGCGTGCTATTCAGTCTCGTGTGCTTGCGTGTTATTTAGACTCGTATCCTTATGTACTATTTAGTATTGTAATCTTGTGTGTCATCCAGTTTACTGCTTGTTTATATGCATAGCACGAAATGGTTTTGAAAATGTTCCCTCTCTCACTAGGCATACATGTTTTGTATGCTCATACCTCTTTCTAACACCTTTCAGGTTCAACACCTTCAGAAGTTGATAAGAGGAAGCTCGAGAGTTTTCGTGGTTGATTATGTTGGCTTTCGTGAATTGTAATTTGATTAGAATCATAGAATTTTGACATGTAAATGTTTGCGTCTTGTTCATACTTGATTTATTACGGGGTCTTGTAGTGTAAGTTTAAAGTCTCGATTGTATTGATAGTTGTAGGTGGTCTGTAATAGCATAATGAACTATTTTATCGTCTTACAGTCATGCATGCTTGCTTGGGGAAAATGAAGTTGATTGGCGGACTTAATAGGTAAGAAAATTGAATACATAAGATTGGAGTGGTATGATAACCAATCTCATGATCTAGTAATTCTATGACTTAATGCGTGCTTGTTTGTGGACTTTTGTGGGTTCCATGGCTCGGATGGCCTTGAGGAGTTGTTGTATGTGGTGACAGAGGAAGTTGGGAGTTACGGAGGAGGTTGGACTTTGATTTTGAGGTTATAATTGCTTATACAGGTTTTGGATTGTCCTATAAACAAGGGAGACTCTGTGACGCCCGAGATTCTATCATACATCTTTTTACTGTTGCATCCACTATTTGCGCATTTTTACTGTGCATTACTTGTTGCCTTATATGGTTACTATTCATCACATTTTTTCAACTGCTTAATTACTTCGAATTAGCAATTTTCTTAAATCATATTATTATTTGAGGAATGAGAAAAATGTGCGTTTGAGCAAAAAGCGATAGGAGCATCCGTTAGAAAATGTTTTATTGAAACTAGTGAATAGTGTTACGTAGTTAAACTTTATATTTTAGTTAGCTATCATATTATTTCACCTTAGGACTTGTATTTAGCTAGTTTGACTCACCTTTTTAGTCAACATACACACATAAAATAACCCAACTCACATATATACTCACCACACAAACATATAAGCTCATAACATAACAAGAAAAAAGAAGAAAAGTTGAAAAATAGGGCAGCAAACCCGACAGCAGCTTAGGAGAGGAAGAATAAATTTTGGCTCTTCAAATCTTCATTTCAAGACCTTGCAAGCTAGGTTCAAGTGCTTTTGAGTGTCCTCTAACTTCCTACTAGCCTCTACGCGCAATAGGTGAGGAATTTCATGGTTGTTTTTGCATTTTTAAAATGTTACTCTTTTCTTGAATTTTTAGATTTGCTATCAAATGATTATTGAATGCTCAAAAGTGATGATATATGTTATATATAAGTGCTTGAGACCATGTTTATGCAATTGATTCACTTTTTAAACAGTTGAAATTGATAGATTGATTGTAGGGGTGAATAGTGACGAATTTTCTAGGGTTTGTGAAAATGAACCATATAGCTTGATTCAATTATCCAAATAGATGCTCTAGGTGCTAATGAAGGTAGTGTAATGACCCCCGTAAGGTTTAATTGCTCATAACTTAACAAAAACATGAATTAGGCGACTTTTTTAAAGGGGTTTCGGGGCTATCGCAAATCCGGGTTAATTTGGCCTTCACATTTGGCATTCTTAGGCTATATAGGTTCTAAATAAGCTTTGCTAACTCTCGATTGAGTTTCGGGTGGGGTACGCATAGTACAAAGTCATACAAGGGCAATTGGGACTTTTGTGGTAAACATTGGTAATTAGGTAATTTCGAGGGTCCTACGGGTGCCTTATGGGTTAATTAGAAGTATGAAATAGGCCACTTGCTAAACTAGAACAATAGCTTGAGTTTGGAAGAAAAATGGGTTGTGTTACAAAGGGGATAAAGTAGGAAGTCGGTTGTGTCACGCTTCTATGAGCTTGTAATTGTTCCTTAGGTGTTTAAATGTGCTTTTAAGACATTCTTGAGCTTTTGATAAGGTTCTATGTGAATGTGTAAATGCCCTTTGTAATCGTTTAGTTACTTATATGATAATACTTCTATTCTAATTGTTTTGAGGACAACCTACTTTGTTGTTCCTCACATGTGTTATTGCTTCCATTGTTGTTATTGTATTGCCATTGATAAAGTACATTGCATAGTAGTTGCGCAACCATAGTGCCAGGGGCAGATGTATTAAATATTGGCTGGGCGGCAGCGAGCTTACCAATGGATATTCGATCTCCGTGCTCTAGTCCCTCACTCGCCTAGTCCAGAGATTGCCAAGGGGTGTTGGGTCGTAGGTTAACGGGGTACATCCGGAGTACACCTAGTAGAGTGATTGGGGATTATGGCGGCACATTGATCGTGGTTCGTGGTTCGTGTTCGTGATCGAAGATAAGAGAATTTTGGAGTGTTGGGGTTAAATGTGTCGTATCCTTTGATATGTGTGGTTTCTTGCTATTTCAATTGTTCTTTACTTGCTTTTATTGCTTAATTGTTATAATTGTTACATTGCACGCCCCGGGTAGACTTTATCCCTCACTGAGCAATTGTAGTTGCTTATACCTCGCTAACATATTTTTTGAGGTGTTGAGGTTGTACCACAACTTGATTTAGTTGAAGGTGAGGAGCAGTAGGTGCAGATGGATCAGTTACCTTAGCTGCGGTATCTTATTTACTCGAGGTAGATTGTGGTTCCTGTTGTTATGTGAAGACTTTGCTTGTTCTACTTTATGTTCTATTTTGGAGCCCTTGAGCTCTTGTATATATTGTAAAGTTATAAGTTTGAATGTATTGTATGATAAGTATCCATGGCATGTAATAACCAATATTCTTACTTTTAGTTTGCTGCATGCTTGTGCGTAGTTGCAGGGGTTGTAAGGGTTGACTTTAATTTCTAAGAATGTTTAAATGCTATCATAGAGTGGTATGATAAATGGTTTTGTAAAGAAGTTCGTATTGTGGAATGCATGCTTGTATGTATCTAAACTGTTGTGTTGCTTAAGGCTCAAATGACCTTGAAGTTGGGATTTAAATTAGAAATGGTGTTCTTGTTGTTTTGTGGCGTTATTGAATGTTTACAGGTTTTCAGATTGTTCACGGTACAGAGGAGACTCTATCCGTTTGTCGAGTCCAGACTTAACCTTTAGCGTGGGGTTGGGTCGGGACATGACATTTAGGTGGTATCAGAGCTATTAGAATGCATGAGCCGAGATAGGTTTCTCGGTCTCTGGGTAGAGGTCTATTATGTTATTGCGTGATTGCATGAATCAGTGACTCTTTGATTGACTAAGTGGAAATTGATTTGGTAAAGAACATGCTAGCATGGAAATGGAAATTTGAGAGGTCTTTTAAAAGTTATTGTATGAACGTGGAAAAGTCTAGAATGTAAAGTGTGCTTAAGTGACTTATATGTATCTTTTGTATATAAAATATTCATATAATCTTATATGTGACTTTATGTGGATTTATTTGAATTTCTTCTTATGTGCTTTACTTGTAAACTACATATATACCTGTCATAACACTTTGCATTTTAGCTATCCGAGATGAGGCCTCGTCGTCAGAATAGAAATCAGAATGCCGGGGAAGAAGAAGTAGACCAACAGACTATTAATGCTCAGTCGACCGATGCCATAGGTCAGATTGCTCAGGTATTGCAGAGGCAGGGAGGTTTTGTGCCCGCAAGTAATCCAGGTTAGGGTCAAGGTGGAGCAGTGAGCGGTAGTGGTAACTACCTTGAGAAATTCTTGAATCTGGGTCCGTCTAGCTTCTTTGGAGAGCCCGATGAAATGTTGGCTGAGCAGTGGCTGAACAAAGTAGAGAAGATTCTTACAGGCCTCGAGTACTCTGATGCGAGGAGGGTTGCGTGTGTTGAATTTCTGCTCGAGAGAGATGCTGGGCAATGGTGGCATACCGTAAAATCCAGATGGGAGGCTGAGGCAACACCGCGGACATGGGATGAATTTGTTAGAGAATTTCGAGAGAAGTACATTACTGAGACAGCTATTGAAAGACGAGAGAAAGAGTTCATTAATTTAAAACATGGCAACATGACTGTTGATCAGTATGACGCTGCTTTCACCCATTTGTCCCGATATGTGCCAGCGTTAGTGCAACCAAAGAGCAAGAGAATCCAGAAGTTTATCCAAAAGTTTATTATGGGACGAGGCCTGATACTTCATTGAATCTGTCTACTCAAGACTATCCTTCTTATGCAGCAGCAGTTAGGATAGCTACCAGATATGAGAAATGCAAAGCAGATTTGTTTGGGGAACCGAGTTAGCCTAGTAAACGACCACATCAGATTCAGAGTCAGGGATTTCAGAGGCAGACTGTTTCAATTGGTCAGAGTCAACAACCGAGGCAGACTCAGAGTTATACCGGGCCTACTCAGACTCAGGCATGACCAATTCAGAGTCAGAATCAGGGGCAGTCTCATCCAGTTGTAGCACGATCTCAGCAGGGTAGTTCAGCTACCTCTTCTTATAGAGCTTCTACAGGAGGCACTGTTGCAAGACGTCACCAGCAGTACAGCTTCTGTCAGCGTCAGGGCCATATTAAGGAGAACTACTGGAGGAAATTGAACAAGTGTACAGGCTACGGGAATGACTAGCACAAGGTTAAAGATCGCCTGAAATTCAAGAACACCAGGGGTCAGACATCTGGTCAGAGTTCTCAGACCAGGGCACCAGTTACAGCACCAGCGCCACGAGGGCAGGCCCGAGTATTTGCTTTGGATTTAGAGGAGCTTCCGGATACGACTGCGGTGGTAAAAGGTACATTTCTTCCTAATGATCTGTCGGTTAAAGTTTTAATTGACTTCGGGGCTACTCATTCATTTATTACACCTATTTGTGTACAAAATGCTAAATTGAAACATGATAAATTATTGCATAAGATTGTGGTTTATACACCTATGGGTCCGAAGTTTGTTACCAGATCAATTTGTAAGGCTATCCTCAATGGAGTCTCTATAATGGGTCTCTATCCATCATTTTAGAGACCTATATAGAGACCAAGATCAATTTTAGAGATCCACTTAGAGACCAGGGCAAAAAAACTATTTTAAAGACCCATTTAGAGACCAAGATAAAAAGAAATCCCCAGTGACAGTCTCTAT
Source organism: Ehretia macrophylla (assembly GCA_037974665.1). Lineage (NCBI taxonomy): Eukaryota > Viridiplantae > Streptophyta > Magnoliopsida > Boraginales > Ehretiaceae > Ehretia > Ehretia macrophylla. The sequence goes on along the minus strand of CM075771.1, from coordinate 55,058,853 downwards.
AAAATTGAGTCTCTATATCATGTTAATTTTAATTTTACATAATAATTTGATTATGTGTTATTTTTTCTCGTGTGTTACTTTTTTTTAATTAATTATTATTTAGATTATCTCAATTTTTTTAACGAATATTTCAAGCAAAAAATAAATAATTTGCGACGAAGATAACGTTTAAAAAATTAGGATTACGTTTAATTACACAATTGCAATTTGAAAAAAAACTAATTAAAAATATCTAATTAAAAAAACCCTATGTAAAAAAAATCTTAATTAAAAACCCTAATTAATTTACCCATTAATTAAATTTTTCTCGTGTGTTGCGTTTATATTTGTTTTTTTGTTCTTCATTTTATTTAATTTGTAAATTAATTAATTTTATTAATTTAATCATAAATCTTTTATCTAAATAATGTCCATTGGATTGTATTTTCTATCATCAATCTCATCTGTTCGTTTGTTATTTCAATATCAAATATCTTATCCAAACAACATCCATTAGATTGGATTTCCTTTCCTTAATCTCATCTGTCCGTTTGTTATCTTAATCACAAATCTTTTATCTAAATAATACCCATTCGATTAGATTTTCTATCATCAATCTCATCCGTCTATTTATTATCTCAATATCAAATATCTTATCCAAACACCATCCATTGGATTAGATTTCATTTCCTCAATCTCATCCATTCATTTCTTATCTATTTTGCATTCAATTTCCTATAAATATTAAGACCTCTATCCTTTAACATTCACAACAATTCAAGCATACAATCTCTATCCATTGGATTGTATTTCCTTTCCTCAATCTCACCCATTCGTTCCTTATCTATTTTGCATTCAATTTCCTATATATATAAAATGGCCCAACAATGAACCGATTCCCCCCCCCCCCCATCCGACAACGAAGTCCATAACCATGCGAACGCGATGATGATGATGTACACACAATATCAATTAGTAGTGCAGGCTGCACAGGAAGCAAATACAGATCAATATGGAGGAACATCGTCGCGTCGACGATCCATACGAAGAGATAGGGTAGGTACCCATAATAGGCTAATGAACGATTATTTTGTTGACCGTCCTTTGTATCCTGTGTCTGAATTCCAAAATAGGTTTCGCATGAGGCGCAAAATATTTTTGAGAATTATGGGAGATATTGTGCATTTTGACGATTACTTCAAACAAAAACCGGATATTGGGGAGATTATGAAGACATGTATAATTCTTCATAATGATTGTAGAAGATAACCGGATTGAAGAAGGTGATGATTTTGTCGATGATCCGTCTTGTTTTCATGTAGACGAGCCGCCCGTTGTGCCCGATCGAGATCCAATTACGATTAACGAATATCTAAACAATCGTGGACAAGTCAGGGACGAAACTGCGTACTTTTTGCTCCGAAGTGATCTTGTTCAACATGTGTGGAACGAATTTTGTGTAGAAAATATAAATTTGTAATCTCATTGTGCAATCTCAAATTGTAATATTCACATATTTAATAAAAACATATATTTAAAGAATTAAAATATGAATTACAAACATAAATTATACCTATTGTTCTTCGTCAAGTGAAGTCATGTGAGGATGAAATACGTCATTATCAAAGTTAATCGAACGGGATGGCCTTTTTGCCATAATTGCATTTTGTTCCTCAATCATCCACGTTTTTCTGGCCGGTGTTTCGATTGCCGAAGTCTTCGTCAACATAATCTTATAATCGTTAAAAGTTTCTATTTCCTGTTTGTACTCCTTCATTGTTTTTGCCATGTCTTTTGCTTATTCATTAAGATCTTCCGCAATGGCCTTACCCTTTGCTTGTTTTCTAGCCTTTTTGTTTCTAATCGGCCTTGATGATCTCAGGGTTTTCGGCACTGACTCCATGGGATCATCATTGTCAAGAGAAAAATCTGTCTCAGGTGGACTCATATTCATCATTGGACTAGCAACATCGATTATTGATCGCCATTTTTTTCCGTGTTGTAAAATTGACCAACAGTGTTCGAGGTTGAAATTATGACCCATAGCTACGTATAAGAGTCTTGCGTCATCCATCTACAAAATAATTCAATATCTCTCAAAATTTAATTTTAAAAATTGTTAAGTATTAAATACAATATACTCTTTAAAAATACAATATATAGTATTTAAAACTCACATTGTCAACAACATTTGTTATGCTCCTTGGTCTTATATTTACTTGAGCAAGACACTCCGCAAATTTTGTGCATTTTTGGTTTATTTGTGTCCATCGGGATTTAAGGCTATTTGTTGTTCTTTTTTCACTTGGATTGTTGGGGAGGGGTGTAACTCTTCATATTTTTGTAGAACTCGATTTCACATTGTTCCCGATGTTTGGTTTATCCCGATCAAATGATCTTCGCTAATCGCAATATAAGCCCGGCATAAAGCCTTATTATCTTCATAAGTGAAATTGCGACCCCTAGAAATTTCGTCCGTACATTCCATAATTACTAATCCATAAAAGGAAAAAAGGAGAGTTAAAAAATAAAATACAAAACCCTAATTAAATATATTATAAAACTTAATTAAAAAATATAATTACAAAAATAACCTAAACTAAATATAATTAAAAAAATAACCTAAACTAAAAAAACATAAAAAAAATAACCTAAACTAAAATAACATTAAAAATAAAATACAAAACCCTAATTAAATATATTATAAAACTTAATTACAAAATATAATTACAAAAAATAACCTAAACTAAATATAATTAAAAAAATAACCTAAACTAACAAAATATAAAAAAATAACCTAAACTAAAATAACATTAAAAAATAAAATACAAAACCCTAATTATATATATTATGAAACTTAAATAAAAAATATAATTACAAAAATAACCTAAACTAAATATAATTTAAAAAATAACCTAAACTAAAAAAATATAAAAAAATAACATAAACTAAAATAACATTAAAAAATAAAATACAAAACCCTAATTATATATATTATAAAACTTAATTAAAAAATATAATTAAAAAAAAACCTAAACTAAATATAATTAAAAAATAACCTAAACTAAAAAAACATTAAAAAAAACCTAAAACTAAAATAACATTAAAAAATAAAATACAAAACTCTAATTAAATATATTTAAAAAACTTAATTAAAAAAATAACATAAACTAAAAAAATATAAAAAATAACCTAAACTAAAATATAGTAAAAAACTTAATTAAAAAATATAATTAAAAACCCTAACTATAAAAGTACCCCATCCACCCACAACATATATTTTCCTATTTCCCTTCCCTGCAGCGCAACCCCTCCCCCCCCTCCTCCCCCTTTCCCCAGCTCCTCCTTATTCTTCCCTTCCTTTTTTTTTTTTGCAGCGCATCTGCGCCCCCCTTCCTTCTCTGCAGCGCCGCCCCCCCTTTCTTTCCCTGTAAATCTATATATATATATACACACACACACACATATTATATATATATATATATATATAATATGTGTGTGTGTGTGTTTTTGTATGTGCTGCGCGCCCCCTCCCCCCTTTCCTTTTTTCCCTTTCCCGCAGCAGCCCCCCCTCCCCTCCCCCGCGCTGTCTTTTTTTACCCTTTTTTTATGTTTATTGAAAAAAAATTGAGTTTTTTGTTTCAAATATGTGGTATGTTGAAAGATTTGTGATATGTGGACTCCGATTTGTGAATTTGTTGATGGGTTTTTGTTTTCCAAATCTGTTTGCATATATACGAAAATTGCAACGGTTCAATTTTTTTTTTTTCAGCTTTGCAGCATGTTCAAACGGCTCTATTGTCAGATTGTGTTGGGTTTTTTTTGTTTTTTTTGTTTTCTTGTCTGATGAAAAAAAAAATCTGTTATTTTTTTTTCAAATCACATGCAACAAATAGAGACTCGTTTTTGTCTTCTTGTATAGTCTCAATTTTCTTCAACAAATTTGTTGAAGAAAATGGAGACTAGGTTCTATTTTAAAGACTCAAGGCTGTTGTGATGTCATTATTTTGTCAAAAAATGTCAAATAGTATTTTAGAGACTCCTATTAGTGTTGGTTTTACCTCAATGGAGTCTCTAAAAACAGCAATCATTGTTGTTTAGAGACTCCATTGAGGATACCCTAAGGCATGCAATATTTATATTGAAGGTCGTGTATTTCCTGCTGATTTGATTATTCTACCCTTCCACGACTTTGAAATTATATTGGAGATGGATTGGTTGGGAAGATATTATACACAGCTTGATTGTAGAAAGAAGATTGTGAAACTAGAAATGCCCGACCAGTCTGTAATTGAAATTATTTGAAGTAGAAAATCAACTGGAACTCCTATAATTTCTTCTATTAAAGCATCAAAACTATTGGGCAAATGTTGTGAGGCTTATCTTGCATATTTAATTAACCAACCTGGGGACAAGTTGAAATTGAATGATGTGCCTATTGTGAGAGAGTTTCTGGGGGTTTTTCCTGAGGAATTACCTGGTTTACTGCCTGATAGAGAGATAGAGTTTATGATTGACTTATTACCGGGTCTACACCTATCTCTAGGACTCCGTATAGAATGGCTCCACCCGAATTACAGGAATTGAAAGTTCAATTGTAGGGCTTGCTTGAGAAGGGATTCATTCAGCCAAGTTCTTCATCTTGGGGTGCACCAGTCTTGTTTGTCAAGAAGAAAGACAGATCTCTTCGCTTATGTATTGATTATCGGGGTCTTAATCAGGTGACTATCAAAAACAAATATCTGTTGCCTCTAATTGAAGAGCTATTTGATCAGTTGCAGGGCGCCAGGGTATTTTCTAAATTTGATATGAGACAGGGTTATTATCAATTGAGGATTAAGAAGATGATGTGCCTAAAACTGCTTTCAGAACTCGTTATGGTCACTTTGAGTTTGTTGTTTTGCCATTTGGTTTGACTAATGCTCCCGCTGCATTCATGGATTTAATGCAAAGGGTATTCCGTCCATGTCTGGACCAATTTGTGGTTATTTTTATTGATGATATTCTTGTGTATTCTAAATCTGAGACTGAGCACAAGTAACATCTCAAGATTGTATTACAGACTCTCCAAGAGCATAAATTATTTGCAAAGTTCAGCAAATGTGAATTTTGGTTAAAGCAAGTTGCTTTCCTCGGTCATGTTATCTCGCAGGATGGTATTTCTATTGATCCGGCGAAGATTGAGGTTGTATTAGCTTGGAAACGGCCTAAGACTGTTACAGAGATCCATAGTTTTCTTGGCTTAGCAGGGTATTATCGAAGATTTGTCAAGGACTTCTCTAAAATTGTCGGGCTTTTGGCTCAGCTTACTCATAAGAAAACTGTATTTGACTGGAATGATAAATGTGAGGCTAGCTTCCAAGAATTGAAGAAAAGGTTAACTACAGCTCCTATTCTTGTTTTGCCTGAAGGTACTAATAATCTAGTAATCTATAGTGATGCTTCTAAGGAGGGTCTGGGTTGTATATTGATGCAGAACGAAAAAGTTATTGCATATGCCTCCAGGAAACTGAAACCTTATGAGCTCAACTACCCGACTCACGATCTTGAGCTTGCGGCTATTATCTTTGCACTAAAGAAATGGTGTCATTATCTCTGGGGCAACAAATTTGAAACTTTTACAGATCATAAGAGTCTGAAATATCTGTTCTCACAGAAAGAGTTGAACATGAGGCAGAGACGTTGGCTGGAGTTGCTTGAGGACTATAATTGCACTATTAATTACCTCCCAAGTAAAGCCAATATTGTTGCTGATACTTTGAGTCGAAAGGCTACCGTTGCTAGTCTGGTCATCAAAAATTGGGAATTCATGGAAAAACTATGTTTATGGAAACCCAAAACTTCAAATTCTGGTATTCAATTTGCAAGTTTGCAGATTCAATCTCTTTTATTATCCAGGATTAGAGAAGCTTAGTAGACTGATCCTCAATTGTTAAAAATCCTTGAAAAGTATAAAGGGGGAGAGTCGGATTTCAAACTGCATGATGATGGTATTCTTAAGTTCAAGGGCAGAATTTGTATTCCGAATGAGCCAGCCTTAAAGAAAGAAATACTTGCAGAGGCTCACAGTTCTAGATATATTATCCGTCCAGGTAGTACCAAAATGTATAGGGATTTAAAACAGAACTTTTGGTGGAACAACATGAAGAAAGAGATTGCTGACTATGTTGTTAGATGTCTTACATGTCAGAAAGTTAAAGCTGAGCATTAGAGACCTGTAGAGTTATTACAACATTTGGCTATTCCAGAGTGAAAATGGGACCATATTACTATGGATTTCGTGTCAGACTTGCTGAGGTCTTCGAAGGGTAATGACTCAGTCTGGGTTGTTGTTGATAAACTGACTAAAACTTCTCACTTTATTGCTACTAAGAAAGCTGAATCTCTTGACAAGCTAGCTGAATTATATGTTGAGAATATTGTCACATTTCATGGGATTCCAAAGAGTATTGTGTCAAATAGAGATCCCAGGTTCACATCTCAGTTCTGGCAGAAGATTCAGAAGGCTTTGGGCATAACTTTGAGCTTCAGTACTTCTTATCACCCTTAGACGGACGGTCAATCTAAGAGAACTATCCAAATCCTCGAAGATATGTTGCAAGCTTGTATTCTGGACTTCGGTAAGAGTTGGGAAAAATATTTGCCACTCGCAGAGTTCACTTATAACAATAGTTATCAAGCTACTATTGGTATGGCACCGTATGAGGCACTATACGTAAATGCAGATCTCATCTCTATTGGGATGAGGTTGGTGAGATAAAGACTATCGACCCTACTCTTTTTCCTGAGATGAATAGAATGATTGATAATATGCAGCTTATCAAAAGGAGAATGCTTACAGCACAAAGTCAACAAAAGAGTTATGCAGATAGACATCGCCGAGATTTAGAATTTGCCTTGGGTGATCGAGTATTTATGAAAATCTCAACTCGGAAGGGTTTGATTCAGCATGGGAAATGAGGTAAACTCAGTCCAAGATATGTAGGACCGTTTGAAATCACAAAAAAAGTTGGTGCTTTGGCTTGCCGATTTGCTTTACCTCCTAGTCTGGGCAGAATTCATGATATATTCCATGTGCCTATGCTTCGAAAGTATCAGCCAGATCCTTCTCATATTCTTGAGCCAGAGCTACTAGAGATCAGTGAGACTTTGACTTATACAGAGAAACCTCTTCGGGTTGTAGACCAGAAGATTCAGGTGTTGAGAACTAAAAGCATTCCGATGGTTAAGATTCTTTGGGATCATCACGGGTTAGAGGATGTTACATGGGAGAGAGAGAATCAAATGCGAGATCGCTATCCAGAGTTATTCACTGAATCATGTAAGAATTACATGGGTACAATTAGTTTAAGGGGGAGAGGGTGTGACGCCCGAGATTCTATCGTACATCTTTTTACTATTACATCTACTATTTGCGCATTTTTACTGTGCATTACTTGTTGCCTTATGTGGTTACTATTTATCACATTTTTCAACTGCTTAATTAATTCGAATTAAAAAAAATTTTAAATCATATTAATTATTTGAGGAATGAGAAAAATGTGCGTTTGAGCAAAAAACGATAGGAGCATCCGTTAAAAAATGTTTTATTGAAACTAGTGAATAGTATTACGTAGTTAAACTTTATATTTTAGTTAGCTATCATATTATTTCACCTTAGGACTTGTATTTAGCTAGTTTGACTCACCTTTTTAGTTAACATACACACATAAAATAACCCAACTCGCATATATACTCACCACACAAACATATAAGCTCATAACATAACAAAAAAAAAAAAAAAGCTGAAAAATAGGGCAGCAAACCCGACAGCAGCTTAGGAGAGGAAGAAATTTTGGTTCTTAAAATCTTCATTTCAAGCCCTTGCAAACTAGGTTCAAGTGCTTTTGAGTGTCCTCTAACTTCCTACTAGCCTCTACGCGCGATAGGTGAGAGATTTCATGGTTGTTTTTGCATTTTTAAAATGTTACACTTTTCTTGAATTTTTAGATTTGCTATCAAATGATTATTGAATGCTCAAAAGTGATGATATATGTTATATATAAGTGCTTGAGACCATGTTTATGCAATTGATTCACTTTTTAAACGGTTGAAATCGATAGATTGATTGTAGGGATGAATAGTGATGAATTTTCTAGGGTTTGTGAAAATGAACCTTATAGCTTGATTCAATGATCCAAATAGATGTTCTAGGTGCTAATGAAGGTAGTGTAATGACCCCATAAGGTTTAATTGCTCGTAACTTAACAAAAACATGAATTAGGCGACTTTTTAAAAGGGGTTTTGGGCCTATCACAAATACAGGTTAATTTGGCCTTCACATTTGGCATTCCTAGGCTATATAGGTTCTAAATAAGCTTTGCTAACTCTTGATTGAGTTCCGGGTGAGGTACGTATAGTACAAAGTCATAAAGGGGCAATTGGGGCTTTTGTGCTAAACACGGGTAATTGGGTAATTTCGAGGGTCCTAAGGGTGCCTTATGGGTTAATTTGAAGTATGGAATAGGCCACTTGTTAAACTAGACCAATAGCTTGAGTTTGGAAGGAAAATGGGTTGTGTTACAAAGTAGGAAATTTGTTATGTCACGCTTCTATGAGATTGTAACTAATCCTTAGGTGTTTAAATGTGCTTTTAAGACATTCTTGAGCTTTTGGTAAGGTTTTATGTGAAATGTGTAAATGCCCTTTGTAATCGTTTAATTGTTTACATAATAATGCTTATATTCTAATTGTTTTGAGGACAACCTACTTTGTTGTTCCTCCCATGTGTTATTGCTTCCATTGTTGTTATTGTATTGCCATTGATAAAGTGCATTGCATAGTGGTTGCGCAACCATAGTGTCAGGGGCAGATGTATTAAATATCGGTTGGGCAGCAGCGGGCTTACCAGTGGATATTCGATCTCCGTGCTCTAGTCTCTCACTCGCCTGGTCCGGAGATTGCCAGGGGATGTTGGGTCGTAGGTTATCGGGGTATATCCAGAGTACAACCACTGGAGTGATTGGGGATTATGCCAGCACATTGATCGTGGTTCGTGGTTCGTGTTCGTGATCGAATATAAGAGAATTCTAGAGTATTGGGGTTAAGTGTGTCGTATCCTTTGATATGTGTGGTTTTTTATTATTTCAATTGTCATTTACTTGTTTTTATTGCTTAATTGCTATAATTGTTGCATTGCACGCCCCGGGTAGACTTTATCCCTCACTGGGTAATTGTGGTTGCTCATACCTCGCTAACATGTTTCAGGAGGTGCTAAGGTTATACCCCAGCTTGATTTAGTTGAGGGTGAGGAGCAAGAGGTGCAAACGGATCAGTTACCTTAGCTGCAGTATCCTATTTGCTTGAGGTGGATTGTGGTTCTTGTTGTTATGTGAAGACTTTGCTTGTTCTACTTTATGTTCTATTTTGGAGCCCTTGAGCTAATGTATATATTGTGAAGTTGTAAGTTTGAATGTATTGTATGATAAGTATCCATGGCATGTAATAACTAATATTCTTACTTTTAGTTTGTTGCATGCTTGTATGTGGTTGCAGGGGTTGTAAGGGTTGACTTTAATTTCTAAGAATGTTTAAATGCTATCATAGAGTGGTATGATAAGCGGTTTTGTAAAGAAGTTCGTATTGTGGAATGCATGTTTGTATATATCTAAACTGTTGTATTGCTTAAGGCTCAGATGGCCTTGAAGTTGGGTTTTAAATTAGAAATGGTGTTCTTGTTGTTTTGTGGCGTTATTGAATGTTTACAGGTTTTCAGATTTTCCACGGTACAGAGGAGACTCTGTCTGTTTGTCGGGTCCAAACTTAAACTTTAGCGTGGGGTTGGGTCGGGGCGTGACAGACTCCGTCCTTTTTCCCTAAATTTCGTGCTCGGGTTTGGAATTGGGTCGAGTATAGCATGATTGATAGAAGTCTCAGTTCCGCGAGGGATCGGGGCGTTACATTGTGTATGAATTTCATTTTATTTTGTTTTTAGGTTTCTTCAACATTAAAATTGACTTTTTATAGCATTTATGGAGTAAATTTTTTATTTAAATTAATTTGTTTTAGATAATTGGTTTCGGATTCGAATAATTGCAGTTTTTTTAAGCCTATTAGTTTCGGTTTTGGATAACAATTTTTAAACCCTTCGGTTTTCGGTTTCAATTTCGGTTTTCAGTTTGCTAAATGGTTTCGGTTTTGGTTTTGCCAAAAATCGCGGATAACCGACCCGTTGCCATCCCTAACTACAGGATTTATAACCTTAGAGTGAATCTAATATGATTGTGTCTAAGGTGTGTTCCCTGTTACTAATAAAAACAAAAACAAAAAAAGAGGTAGGCCCTCTAGATTTAGATTTTCTAATAATATAATAACGTTACTATAAAAATCAATGATGGTGGAGTGATGAAGTGGTTAAGATGAAATTATATAATCCATTGAGTATGAACATCTAAACCATTAGTATGAAAGTCAAATAATTACCTTATCACTCCACAACTAATGATTTCCATTATAATATTATTATGTTATTAAGAGATCAAAATCCGAGTTGTCTTACTCTCATACGCAGAAAGTAAGTTACATGGTATAACTCCAAGCATGAAATAAGGATCAAGCTTGAGCATACAAAAGATTATTGAAGTGAAGTTGAAGATTTTGCGATGTGGATGATGGTATGTTTCACTTATGCATAGCAACTAGGCCCAAGTCTCTTGTAACCTTGTGGAGATAGCAAAGACATTCTCTCTCCACGAACTTGAGATGTTGTACTTCTCTCTCTCTCTCTCTTTCTCTTTCTTCATACATGCATACATACGCAAACTGATTTCTCTTCGACTTTCCACAAATACAGGCATGTTTAACTCCTAGAGAGTTTCTTCTTCTTTTTTTGTTTTTGTTCAGTATCCATCATTTGCGGATGTAGTGAGCCTTTCACTTTCTCATAAGTTGTAATATTTTTCACATCCGTAGACTTTCCACAAATATCGAGTTGAAAAACCACTTGAATGTGTCTCTGAATCTCAAAATCGAGGAATTAAAGTTCTTTGGTAAACGAAATCAACTTAACCATCTGGCAATTTGTCATCGGAGCATCCTTTCAGGGTTGATTATTGAGGAACTTGATGAAGTTCTTAATGAATATATAGGCCTGTTTGGAAGTGTTTTTATTTTTTAGTTTTGTAAAACAGTTTTCAAGTATGGTTTTGAAAAAATATTTTTTAAAACAAAAAAACAGAAAATTTGTTTGAGTAGACTTGTTTCCAAAACAAGTTTCCAAAACAAAGAAAATAAAAAATTTGTTTGGTAAAAGTGCTATAGAAAACAGTTCTGAGAACAAAAAAACAGAAAATCCGTTTGGGTGTCAAGAATGAAAATACATTTTTTTTACTTATATATAATAAGTTAATAAATTATATTCCTAAATTTAGATAATATTATAGAGTTTGCAATATTAAAGTAAAACAAATATTATACATAAAAGTTATTGAACAAATCCTAGTTATAGATCAAATATTCTACTTATATAAAATTTATTATACAAATCCTAGCTATAAAGCACCTGTATGCTCTAATCACATCCAATTAGCGATATTATCACGATATGCTGACATTGTAGTTGTAGCTTGGTCAGACAATTCTTTAGCATGTTGTTATTGCTTGATGTTCCTTCACCAAATTGATTTGTTGAAGACTCTACATTCAAAGGGTTCATTGTCTCATATTCTCTAAATAATGTGTCACGTAGTCCCCATTTACGAAAATAATTATGAATGGCACAACATGCAGCGACTATAAGACGTTGTCTAGTAGGTCTATAAGTTGACATCAATTTTAATATTGGAAAACGTGCATTCAACACTCCAAAACAACATTCAATCACCATTCTTAATGAAGAATGTCTATAGTTAAATAACTCTTTAGAATTCTGAGGTTGGCGACCACGACCTGTCACGTCCAAACCTAGTCCTTTCGAAAACCAAGCCCGATCGCAATGACACACGAACATTATAACACCTGTAATATGAACAACCAACGCAACAAAAATACGCAACATACATTCTCAAAGCTTCACATTATTCATATACAACATTTCAACACATCTCTTGCGGAATACACTAAACATTCATTCATTCGTTTGGCCAAAAGTAGACAACACTCTCTACAAAGTTAAAGCATACTTGAACATAAACATATGACAAGATATAAGTCTAGTCAGTTGTCTTCATGATCCAACATGACCAACTATATAGATACATCAAAATAAGTTAGGCTTCACAATACTTCAAACTATCCAAAGACTACACCATACATAACAACTACTAAAACAGGTAAACATAGTTTCAAACTTAAATACATCAACTACTCTTGCACTACATGATCAAATTCATTAATTCTTTTATCATGCACATAATCCACATCATGAACACCTGTAACATGCATTAAAGAGGAGTGAGCTAAACAGACTCAGTAGGGGAGGGATAAAAGGAAGTTTAAAAGCTTTAACCTGAAAATCATTTGAGCACATTAGAAACAACATATCACATTAGCAACCACGTACTCATATTCGCTTAACAACCTTGAAACATTCACGCTACACAACACAATAAGAAGTTACCGCTTTGGAACACTCGTTGAAGCCGACCCTTATAACTCCGCCATGAACTCAACACTTATCTCTCCCAATTGTGTACTCATGATATACACGAATTTACGACCAATCTCACCATGACCTTCACCGAGCACACGAGAGAAAGGACTAGTACATGGTAGTCATGCAATTACCGGCAAGCCCTATGCTGCCCATCACGACACGACACTAACATGATTGACTAAGGTTGCAACCCGACACTTCACATCACATCTCATAACCCATTCATTACTCAATAACTCATTCATTACTCAACAATGCATTCATTACTCAACAACACATTCATTATTAAACACTTTCATTTATCTACAACTAAGCTTCAATAAAACATATATCCAACACATTAATACCAATATTTTACCATCAATAGAACATGATCTCTACAACACATTAACACCAATTAAACTTCATATGAATTTGGTCTTTACACATTAACATCACTTAAGCTTCATAAGAACATGACCTTTACACATTATCACTAATTAAGCCTTAAAAGAACATGATCTTTACAAATTCATTCCAATCTTTTGACATCATTTAACCTTCCTATGAATCTCTACAACACATAACCTCAACACAACCAATATAGTAACCAACTACAATGCATTATAATTCATTAAAAACGAACATAGGTCACTATTCAAGATCATCTAGGTCAATGTTCTGAGTTTTATTTTACGCTGGTTTCGGCCAAATTTCTTCTCTATGAACTTTATTCTTCCACTAGTTCCTGTGCTTCCCCGTTCCTACTTCTTGACTTGCAATTTGGATCATTTCGGGTCTGACTTTTCACTTTTCAGTACTTTCTTACATTGCATCGAAAGTATAAAAGTGTTGCATTTATTTCAGAGTTAAGATGCAAATGCAGTACAAATACAAAGGTTTGAGTACTGCAAATACAGTCATATTAGCCCATTGTATGCACACGTCAGAATTGATGCAAATAGAGCCTTTAGAACTAGTTTATTGCTTGGTTTAGGTACTATAAATGTAGTAGAGAATAGTTAAATGCTTTGATTAACTAAACCTTGATGAAACTAGTTTTGGCTTGTTGAGTTTAAAGGGGTTTTTGTTGGACTTTATGTGAATTAGATAAGTTTGTTGCCTAGTTGGTTATTTGGATTACTTAATGGCTATGTTTGACTATTACTTGAGTTATTCTTTCACTTGTGTGGAATATATGGCTTAAATATTAAACGTTGTAAAAGGGTTTAGCTAGATTTTATGTGAATTACTTGAATTGGTTGCATGATTAGTTATTTTAAATTACTTGGTTACTCTGTTAGGAATAAGAATATTTTGCTTGTATTACTATCTTGTTTTATTGCTTGTGAACTGTCTCGTACATGTTATCTTGCATGACTTTAGGCTAATATGAGTGAATTTGACTAAAGGAGCTGATTTATAAAAAAAAGGGAAAAATAATGGCTAGTAAGTGGTTTTCAATTGTTTAGTTAAGAGTTTAAATGTGTTGCATAGAATGTTTAATCCTTTGATGAAATCGGTTTGCATAGTTACTTGTTTATATTCTTTATTGCATTGGCCATAAATGACATCCATCGAATTATTGTGGTAAGTAAGTGTTCTATGACATGTTAGGGTCTGAGCTTTTGAGTTGTCCAAGGTGTTTATAAGTAAATGGACGTTAATTCTCGTAGGTTTGAATTTCTAAAGGTGAGGGAGTTCATCTTACATGCATTCTAAAATTCTAGGGTTATATTGATTTTTTTTGCTATTCTTGATTATTGCTATACCTATGCTTGTATATGCCTGAAATATACTTGTTAGAGGTTGTAGAACAATCTTTTGAAGCTTGATAGTAAATTGAACGGTTAGAATTTGAGAATGCATGTTGTAGGAAGAATACAAATAGTAACTTGTGCTTAAATTGGGGTTTTTGCATTTCTAGATGTTTTATTGCCTCTATTAGATGCTAGAACACTTAAGAATACTATATGTATCACAAAATTGGTTATAGCTTGACTAGAATTGGAAATATAGCTTGATTTAAAAAGGGGACTTTGGAACGAAATGTTGAATTTGATCCGTTTGAATATGTAATTAGTCTTAGAAGTGTTAGGAATCCCTTAAAATGTAATTATGGCGTAGTTTTGCTAATCGGATTAGGGAGCTATAGTTCAAATCACCTAAGAGGCATTTCAGAGTTTTTGTGTTAGCATGACTTAAAATATAGTTTTGTTGCGTTTTGGTGCATCATAAAGTGTCTACATAAGATTAGTGAAGTTAGAATTGAAGTTTGTTATCTTATGTGAAGGTTGGAATCAAGTTTGTAAGCATTTAAAAGGAGATTTGTTAGATTACTTGAGAATTATTTGGGCTTGTGCATAATTAGCTATTTGAATTGATATAAATGCTATAATTGTTATACTTGATCATTATTTGAGTTATATGTTGTATATGGGGCGAGGCTAGCCTACTTTGCTACCTCCTCACTTGATTAGGAAATAAGATTCGTGATTCGTTATTCAGGGTTACGCAACCTTTTCGAACATGGTAGTGTTGAGAAACTCCGAGCAGCATCGGACTGTCGGTCTAGCTCGGCTACCATGATGCCTATTCCCTTTCTCGCTGAGGTATGCTCCTCTACCCCAGAGGCGTAGTTCACCTCGTTGGGGCATACGGACCTACCTCGAGAGAAATAGGTCATAGGATCGAGGTACATCCGGAGTACCTTATTGGAAGAATAAGAGGTATGCTATCATTTGCTTGAAGATCATGGTTCGTGGTTCGAGATCGAAGACAAAGAAGCTGAACCGTATAATTTTTAAACGTGTTTAATGTTTATTTAGTTAACTTGTTATAATGTATTACTTGTATTCCTGTCTTTGTTACATAGCACGAAATGATTTTTGAAAATACCCCTGGGTTACTGTATCCCCTCCCTCACTGGGTAACTTTGGTTACTCATTTATCGTTTTAACATATTTCAGGTGCAGTTAGAACAACTAGCTTGAGTGTCGTGTTACTGGTTGCTTATCTTGCTGAGGTTGGATGCCCTTTGAAGATGTATGTTTGTCACACCCCCAAAATAAGCCTAGGCGAATCTCAAGAACGAGACTGTCGCGCATTATGAAGGAACGACCTTCCTAAATATGTAAAACACTAAACTAACTTAAACTAGAAACCACAATAGTAAATAAGCGACAAGCCATCAGAGTATCTAAACCAACTTGAGCACAACGAAATTAAATCTCCGAATTTAATAAATAAAATATCCAAGATAGATACCTTCTTACATGGTCTTAAACAAAGTGAAATCGTAACCAAATGTCTAGACAAAATAAATAAATTGTTTATAACTAAGAAATCTAAATTTCTTATTTAATCTCTTGTCAAGCGACCACTATCGCAAGTAATGACCAAAGTCTATTCTCTATCTTTTGCAAAGAAAATCATTTTTATAAAAAAAATAAGACACAAATCTCAGTAAGTGGTGATCCCTAAGAAAACCTCTTGGGACCTTTAGTATTCGTAAATGTCAAAATAAGTCTTTTTGTAAAAGATCATTAAATGCCATAATTCATAAATATTTCACTATTCATGCTAAAACCGACACTTTATGCCTGAAGTCATAAAAACTCATGCAAAAAGATAAACTTATATGTCAAATGTTCAGAAAACTCGAAAATCAATAGTTTGAATCCAATACACAAAGTCCAAAGAAGTAGTTGTGACTACAGACAGGTAGCACCGTTCTGACGCAGTATGGTTTGATAGGCACAAAACCACCAAAAGCCCCAAAGGTTTCTGATTCTTATGATAGTGTACTATCTCTGATATATAGGTGTTTAACCCCCACCAACCGGGTCCTGAAATATTAGTGTTTAACCCCCACTAATAGGGTTCTGAAATATTGGTGTTTAACCCCTACCAATAGGGTTCTGAATTCACAGCTGTATCAAATAGTTCAAAAGTATGTCTGATAGTCACTTGGTGTACAAGAATAAATCTCAAAGTGCCAAAATACGTTCAGAAAATCTCTTTAAAAAAATCACTTTAAAATTTAGTCACAAAGTTTTGTTTTGGAATTTTCCAAAAACATTTAATGCATTCATAATTCAAATATGCAAAAATAAGTATCTAGTTTATTTGGAATTTTATAAAATATAAAAACATGTCAAACAACATAAATGGCTCCAATGGCAAGATTGTAAATAGAAACAAACTCTATTTATTTCAAATTAGAGTGCAGAATAGTAAATAAGTGAAAGTAGATCAATTATTGTTTTCTTAACTCATGGCCACTGTTCTGCAAACAATGGCATCACTTTCAATCATTTTTTTATTGTATTTTTTCAAAATCTTCAATAAAGGAAATCATGTAATTTATTCAAAAATAAATTATTTTTTTTAGGAAATTACCACTGTTAAAATCCTTTTTTTTCACCGTGAACAGTAATTCGATTTACTGTTAAAATCCCTTTTTTTTTTTAAATCCCATTAAGCCCAAAATGTCCTCTTTCTTTTTTTAAGTTTCTCATTAAGTCAACATCAAATTCAAAGGTACATCTTTTCACGAAAATCCTCTTTCAACATGCCATACACAAAATATGCTAAAATTTCCAAATCATGCATAATAAATTTCTAAAATCCAATAATTTCAATAATTCTATAAATCATAATCATAATAGCATGAAAAATATAGAAACTTCTGAAGGTGAGAAACAGACAACTTACCTTTTGACATATTAAGTCTAAATCTCAAGATATTCCCTTTTTTTTATCATGAACTTCCAAGAATGTTTCTTATATTTTGCAAAGAGGCTACCAGTTAAGAACGTTTTACAGATGACTCTAGATTAGAAATAGACTTATAGGGTTGGGCTTAAATATTTATCAAGAGGTCTAGTCCAAGAAAAATAAATTTTTGTTCTGTTAATCCAATAAACGTAAGGTCAGTTAAGTAAGGCTCAAAATATGGGGCATTACAATGTAATTGTAATATGTCTTATTTTGAGACCTTTGATGTCTTGTATGTATTAATGATAAATTTCGTGGGTTGTAATTGAAGTTGTAATCTTGAATAGTTAGTGGTGTAGTTGGTATATAATAGTTAATGATAGACTTTACTGCCTTTTGACTACATGCTTGTGTTCTAAAGGAAGTTAAGTGATGAACTTAATATTTAAGTAAGTACGGTAATTAGAATTAGAGTGGTATGATAAGTGGATTTAAAAGATAAGGTTTCAATGGATTTTAACTTTGCATTTGTTGGGTTCCAAGACTTGGATGGCCTTGAGGAGTTTGCTGCATGTGGTGATAGTGGAAGTTGGAAATT
The DNA here is from genome assembly GCA_037974665.1 of Ehretia macrophylla. Classification (NCBI taxonomy): domain Eukaryota; kingdom Viridiplantae; phylum Streptophyta; class Magnoliopsida; order Boraginales; family Ehretiaceae; genus Ehretia; species Ehretia macrophylla. Next base: position 55,040,947 of record CM075771.1, on the reverse strand, counting down.
AAGGAGGAGGTTGGACTTTGGTTTTGAGGTTATAGTTGCTTGTACAGGTTTTGGATTGTCCTATAAACAGGGGAGACTCCGTCTGTTTTCTCTTGTTTTTTTTTCGTGACTTGGGTATTGGATCGGGGCTCCGATTCTGTGAGGGATCAGGGTGTTACAACAGCTGTGTTTCCATCTTAAATATATCGCATTCATGGGTTACCACACACTATTGTGAGTGACCGTGATCCATTGTTCATAAGTTCATTTTGGCAAATGTTCTTTCGCCTTCAAGGTACCACCCTCTCTATGACCAGTGCATATTACCCTCAAAGTGAAGGCCAAACTGAAATTGTTAATTGTGGTTTGAAACTCTACCTTCGCTGTTTCGTTGTGAATTCTCCTTCAAAATGGGCCAAATTTATTTCTTGGGCTGAGTTCTGGTATAAGACCTCTCATCATACAACTGTAGGTATGAGTCCCTTTGAGGAACTTTATGGTCGATCTCCTCCTATAGTAACCCAATATCTACCTGGGTTAGCAAAGAATGAATCTGTGGATTTTGAACTCACTCAGTGTGATGCTATTCTATGCCAATTGCGCCATAATTTGCAATAGGCCCAAACTCGAATGAAACTTTATGCAGACAAGAATAGGACGAGGAAAATTTTGCAATTGGTAACTATGTTTGGGTTTGCTTACAACCACACCGGCAATTAACGGTTAAAGGTCCCTTCCATACCAAATTGGGTCGTCGTTCCTTTTAAGATTGTGGAGAAAATTGGATCAGTAGCAACAAAGATCCATTCGGTTTTTCATGTCTCAAAGCTGAAGCAATTTAAGCGTGATCCCTCAACACCACACACTCCCTTACTTGCTCATACAACCTTATCACATCCTATAATGCAACCAGTTGCCATCTTGGCTCACAGATCCATCCATCGCCAAGGTTAGGTCATTGATTAGGCACTGGCTTAATAGGAAGGGCTCCCTATTGACGATGCAACTTGGGAGGACTGTTCTCATCTTCAGAACCTTGAGGACAAGGTTCGACTTCAAGAGGGGGGCAATGTTATGCGTACAAATGATGAGCCAACAAGAGAGAATATTGAGCTGGCAATAGGAATGCATGATAAAAAAATTCCAAACTACCTAACAGATTTTGTTACGCCATGAACAGGACTTACTATATATCTGTAGCTTGACAGAAGAGTAGATCATCATAAATTTGTAACTCTTTGCTTAGGCAATTCTCTCTCTTCTGGAGTTCCCAATTTTCCCCAAAAATTGGTTATCTTCCTTTCTGTAATTTACATTTCTGCAATTGAATTCAATACAATCAAGCTTTCTCTCTCTATATTCGCTTACATTCAAATCATCCCATAACATTTTTTTGTCTAGCAAATTCTTACCAACTTTTTAGCATATCGCTGACAATATTCACTTCCCATATCCTTGTATCTGAATTTAAGCAGAGAAAAAGAAAGCAAAAAATAGTAATTGAGAATAAACTGAGAAAGTAGGCAATGTTTGTATTTTGAAACTCCAGTTGTGAGCTAACCATCTCATCACACTTACAGAATACAAGATGACAATAATTTTTTCCCCAGTACAAGCTCAGTATTTGAAGGCTTCTTGTTGCAAATACTAAAAATTATTTTGTTCATGGGAGCAAATATATGAGTAATAAACAAGATTAAAGCTTGCTTATCATCATTCATGGTTATTTCCTTTAAGTTTGTAGCAGGCATACATTCCAGATCCAACAAAGCCTAGAGATTGACCAACGATATTCCACTGAACCAAAGATTTTGTGTTAGTTCACGTAATAAATAGAAGAATTCAAATACTGAAAAAAGAAGTGAATAGTTATGGCACTCACTGGATCAAATGGTAGCCCACCAAAAAGCATCCAGCCAGATGCAACAGTAAATAGATCCTACAGAAAATTACTAATCAGTGAAACCAAGCAGGGTGGAAATGAAATATTTTATTAGCAGGGCTACTTGCAAAACACAAAGTAATATACGTGCCGGCCTCTACGGGCCAATGTAATTAGGTGGTGGGCGTATATTGCTGGCCTCTGATATGGCCAAAACAATTTTTCTTTCGCTACATTTTATAAGGCACTTCATTTGATATTTCTAAGAAGCATTTAGCAACATAAATCTCCAAGTGTTTTGGTATAGTAACTACAAGGTTCTTGATTTTTATTATATTGCAGTACATGTTAAAGATTAATTCGTTGACTTTTTATTGTAAAATAAAATTAGAAAGTTTCTTTTTTCACAATTAACGGATTGTAATTAGCCCTTGATTGTCTCCCAAGAAAGTTAGACTCTCTTTTGTAATAAGATTATCTTGGCTCAGTATTCTAAGCCAATTTCGCACTACATGGATATACATCTTGCTTATATGAAATGTGGATCCAAAACATATAGAAAAGTTGGACTGCTCTCTTGCAGTCTTGCTCCGAGCTGGATCCTCATAACGTACGAATTTCAAGTCTGTTAAAATTTAGTCTAATCCCTGACTCTAAGGCCTAATCCCTGCCATATACTTGAATTGGTCTTTAAAACGTCCGAGTCTAACAATATTTTTTACTTCTCTTTTATCTCAGGCTCACCATACATTTTATTTTTTTTCTCAATTCGGGTCCACCCACACTCCATCTCTTTCTCTCACCTCGGCCCCACTCAAACATTTCACTTCTCTTTCACCTCAGGTCTACCCATCCTATAACACGTGTATATTGAGATGTTTAAAAACATCCAAAAACACTAGACTTTTTGAAAAAATTTCTATAATAAACCCCTTCTTGAAAACTCTTAGGAACGACAATCATTCCAAAACAATCAGACACACCCCTAATCATTTTAAAACCCAACCCAGTAGTACTTCTTAATTGCATGACTTGTACCATGAAATTGTATGACGGTTTACGTCGACCATGTATATAAATGGTTAGGACATCAAAGAAAGCCATTCTGCATTTCAGGCGAATAAGATCAGTAGGGAGGCATGGACGCATCAGAGTACTAGTACTACGCACCTTCAAGTTTCCGCAGACTGCCTGTGTTAGTGCGGAATTCAGCGTCGTGTTAAGGAAAACACTGTAGTTCAATAAGAAAGCCATAACACATGATAGCAGGATCACAACCTACAAATATTCCAATGCACAATTACGTAAGAGAGAAAGAGAGAGAGAGATGATTTTGCTGGTTTTGCTATAGACGAAAAGAAATAAAAACAATGATGCATATTATTACATTTTACTTATAAAACTAAAGCATTTTGTAATAGTTTTGTTAACGTTGCATCAAAGTCTACGATATACAAAGCTTTTTGTTGAGTGTTGCACATACAAAACTAAAGCCTTTACAACAGTTTTCTTAGCATTGCATCTAACCATAGCAAAATCTGTTATATGCAACACTTTTTGATAATTGTTGCTTAGTGTGTTTGCTTTTTGCAACAAATTGTAAAATTATGGTTTAATTACAACACATATTGAACGTCGATTATTAGATTTTTATTTGGTGAGATATCTACAAATATTTTATTTCTCACAGAAATTTGACTACATTCATTGAAAATGAGAAATGATCTCAACCAATAATTTGAAAAGATAGAGAAAAAAAACTCCAAAAGCTTATTAATAGGTTTCTCTTATTAACCCCTCATTTCTACCTTTTCTCATTGCCAGAATTGAGATTTCTCATTCCTTTTTTACTTCTAAGCTACTCTTGACAAGTTCAAAAATCGTTACAAGTTTATTCAAAAGAGTTTTGCAAGAATTAATGAAAAAATTTCAAGTGTAACAGACTATTGCTTATGTTTCTGAAATTCGTTGCAGTAGTATTGATTGTTGAAAATAATAAATAGATGAAAGGGAATAGGGTAAGTTTAGGGCTTGAAACTTGCTTACTAGGTCCTCAACTTCAAAATCTTTAATATATAGAAGGCCCAAACTTTTAAAAAGAGGTACTTTACACGCCCATTAACCAGAAAATATTGAATCATGTCACTGGGTGTTATACTAATTGACCAGAAAATATCAATGGATTGTCACATAAATTGTATGTAGACATTAATTAAAAATCATAAGAATAACAAATAGAAGAAATTGTCAAGTAGGAGGAGCAATGAAGAGTAATTGTCATTTCTTTAACAAAATTTGGGTTTAAAAAAGTAGAAGAAAAAAGTAAAGATTTCAGAAAATGATGAATTAGGAGAAACCAAAGAATATGTATTATCCTCCAAGAAGAAAAGAAAAATAATAAATGAAGTTTAACAATAAATTCCAAGTGCATATTCATTTTAATTTGTTGTTACTCAAATAAATTAGTTAAAATGAAGGCATGAGGAGTAAGAATCATGAAAACTCAGAATTTTTATTCACGCAAGTGAACTTCCTAATTATTATTATCATGTCACTGTATGTTTTACTATGTAGTGCAATTATTGTAATAAAAAAAATAGAAAAAATTGCATTATGCCCTCTAAACATTATTTTGACATCTCAATTTGTCATCCAAACTTAATGCCTTGCTTATTTTTAGTCCAAATACCAGAATTGTACTCCACTTATCCATCTTTATCTCAATTCACTTAATTTCTCTAACAGTAAATGCCTTGACAATTACAAATATTTAGCAATCGTATGACAGATCTTTAAGTTTCTAATTTTAGATGATGAATCTAGATTTTGAGCAAACTTTGAATGACACAATGAAAGTTTCAAAAAGCATTTGATTTAAAGGAAGACCTAAACCAATATTATATTACATAGTTACACATATCAAGAATTAATCTCGAGATTTTTTACACACAAAACGAGGATAACTATATCACTAGAGTAAATGTCGAGAGCTATCAAGCATGCATGCGTTCTTCAACACAAGCTTCGACTTATAAAAGCTTCCCATGTTTAGGGAGATCTTGGTGGTTCCCATATGCGTGTCTACCTAAGAGTCTAGAACAAAAGAATCAAATTATTGGATTGGTTTAATTGTTCCTTTCCACAATACCTAGACAATTCAACGTTATTAGGTAATTAGACGTGTATAATTTGGTGGCGACAGTGATAACTAGGTAGACAATTGCAAATGGTATAGTTAAATGGTGATCTTGAATTGAGAAGAAGAAGGGTAAAAAAGGTTGATAGGTTTTGGTAAGAGGATGGGAATGTTTCTAATATTAAAAAAATCATATGACGAGATATGTTGTCTCATAAGGCTTTGTTTGCCTTTACATCATAGTTTCACTCTTTTTCCTTAAACTTGTTCGACAATTATAGTATGAGAATGGTCAATTTTGTCAAATTGCATATTGATTGCAAGTTACCTCAACTCAAGATTAAAATTGATGTCAATGATGACATTCTGTAATAAAATAGAGTTGGTTGTAACTAATTCATAACTCAAAGGGATATGGGCTTTTCTTGGACTACTATAAAATTTTAATTATTGAGCTGTACAACTTTCAACAGTGAGTTAAAGGTAGAAATGTTGTTGAATAAAAATCGTTGACTATTTGGTGCATCTGGGACAATATTGGGTTTTTGAAAATTTTGAGCAAAATATCAGACCTTCAAAAAAATGGAGGGGTATTTTTTGAAAAAAAAGAAAGAAAAATAATTTTTGACATGATGTGAAAATAGATTTGCAAAATCCTTTTTTGAAAAGCTTCAATGTCTTATAGATTAAAAAGATTAGTTAAAAAGACAAAAAAAAAGGCCAAACATCTTCATCACCGTTCTCATCCTCCATTTTCATACCCATTTCATGTCCAACCCCAAGCATCCATCACCATCACCAACTCTCCACCTCCACAATAACAACAACACTCATAAGAAACCAAAAACATACAGCTCAACTTAGTACTATAATTGAATAAGAAAAATTCTTAGTGGGATGTTACTAAATTTCATACAGGTGCAAAAGAATAATGGTCAAAGTTTACTTATGTCTTAGTTTAATTTAAATCTTTTGAACACATTAAAGCGAAGTATATAAACAAGAAGTTTGATATTAATGCTAACTAAGACAATAACATAGCAAATAATACAAAAGTAGAACATCAAATAGAGAGATATTAAAGGACTAAGATATTATGTTTGGCATCTCAAAATACTAGATCATAGAAAGAAAAGCCCACAATTTACCTGAAATCCAGGGGTGTATGTATAAGGAAAATTTGTTGCAACTTCCAAATCGCCTCTAATATATGTCCATAATAACAAAATTGGTCAGCATATCATTCCTACAAAAGTACAACATGTACATATGCCCAAGCATTATTTTATTAGCTCCAAAAATTTTGATACCCCTTAGAAGCATCCCCATAGAACCAGTCACCGCTGGATGGGCCGGGATAGCATTATTTACAAGTGCAATAGAAGTTATATAAGATATTTACGCACACAATGTTTTTGTGTGTGCTTATATAATTGAAACTTCTATCTTACCCTTACACCACATGAGGCCAAAGCTATTCAAACCACTATGTTTTCCTGAAAAGAGTTTTAGCACATTATAATTCAACACTTCATATGTCAATTGAAATACATAGAAAAGGAAAATGTTACCTATATGATGGATGCAGGCGAGATATATTGCAGTGGCAATATTGGATATGATAACAATGGCATAGCCATAAGAGTCAAATGACAAGTCTCGAGCTCCAGCAACAAATGCGCCAAGTATGATTACAACTACACTAAAAATTAACCCTTATAATTAGAGTTTCTAAAAAAAAATACTTCAAAAATAATATTATTTCATAAATTACGTACAATATAATCGAACATGAGAAACAAAGGACGTCATCCTATAATATGCCGCATGACATGTCGTCCAACACAAACCAAAGAAAGGTTTCCCCTTTAATTTTTCTTCCTTTGATTAGTGATAGAGCAATACTAATTAAGTGATTTATAATAGATCAATTTGTTCCTTGATCTAAGAGTATTTTATTCAATATATCCACTTAGTCATTCGTGGATTCTTTTTTTAATGAGAAACAGAAAATTTATTGCTAAAAATCATATTCATCACTACTAGACATCTCTATAAGAATAATTGTTGGATCCTTAAACCTAGCAAAAAACTGTAATATATATCAATTTCATTCCTTGCTATGCATCTTTAGCGCTCTTCTAATTGCATCATAGTCAAGTGACCTCATCTATCACATTATTTTGTAGATTTTTTTTGTTAACTTGGGAAAACATCTCCGGTACTTAATCAGCCCATGAGACATAAATCGAATTAACCATCACTTACTGACGTTGGATGGAACATGTCGGTGTCCCCCCGTTGACTTAACATCTGAATATGAATCAAAACCCCCGGGATACTTATACTACCATATAAACAATATATATATAATCTTTCGGACATATTTCATAGAGCCCAATGTTACTCGGCTTTCTATCTTAGTTCCCAATGTCTCAAAAGTTACGTAATTAGTCCCTAATATGCCAAAAATTGCATAAGTGGTCCCCAATATTTACTAAAAATATTTTTGCCTCCTTTTCTTTTTCTCCTTTTTTTCCTGAAACACAACTCAAATACCATAAATTTATAGTATACATACATACACACATACACACATACACAAATATATGCACACACACATATATATATATAAAGATACACATATTGGAGACTATTTACATCACTTTTAGAACATTGAGGACTACTTACCCCTCTTTTAGAGCATTGGAGACTAGATTAAAAGTTGGTGTGAATTTTGCAGGGGCAAACTTTTTCATCCACATTTAAGAAAAATATAACAGAAGGGATCTCTAGGATGACTTTTGTAGAAAATTAGGAACCACTTATGCGAACTTTGGAACACTGGGCCTAACCTAAAACTAAGTAAACATTGGGAACTTCTATGAAAATTTGTTCTAATCTTTACATCAACTACCTCTTTTGTTAACAGAAATGCATATCCCTCATTTTTCTCCAGTGGTGGAGTTAGGAACCCAAGGTCAGAGATACACTCATACAAATATTTTATGCGACAAATTTATAGTTTTAACAAGTATTGAAATGCAATACAAGCATGCACCTTTTGTCTTTGTCGTAAATTATTCTTCGATTAAAGGATGTAATAAACTTAATTCACGTTTCACATTGTATAGTTGAGAGTAAAAAGATGTATACTTACCCATAGAACAATAAAAGAAGGGAGCAGACACACTATTAATATTTATGGAGCTATTAGATTTGTGCATTGAAGAATTCACCCCCTCCCCCCTCCCCCCTCCCCCCTCCACTCCCCAATATACAAAATGCAACCCATATTATACACGGAAATTTGATCAATCCTCCCAAAAGCTGATATGTTTTGCCTCCCCAAGTTGTACAATATGTGCATTGGCGGAGGTGCACACCTTGACTTGGGGAAAAAATAATGTTTTATTTATTTTTTAGTGTCAAAACAATGATAAGTGATGAGAAGTACAAGAAGTGATGAGAGGTAAAAAAGTGATGAGATATGTCTTATTTTACTTTTCGACTAACGATTCTTTTCAATTAAGTTCTCTTATTTTTTCACATCGGAGAGAGAGAGAGAGAGAGAACGAGATGAACCGAAGAAAGAAAAAAATATAGGAAAAGACTCGATTTGGTTGGAAAAAAAAATATTTTTTTTTAGTGTTAAAACAATGAGAAGTAAAAGTGATGAGAGGTGAAAAAATGATCAAATGTGTCTTATCTCTACTTTTCTACTAGAGATTCTTTTTAATTATGTTCTCTTATTTTCTCATATTCAATCGATAAAGAGAGCAACAACATGAGAGAAAATAAAGTAAAAAATGAGAGAAAAAGATAAGAAAAGACTCGATATCCTACATTTAATTCGATTGCTTTTAGACATAAAACCAACAACTTGGTTTATAATTTACGTAAAAAAATTTAACCATAAACAAGTGCCTCGACGACCCCGAATTACTTACTTCACCATTGTAGTACTCACCCTATCCCCAGTACTTAACTCCGTCACTGGATATGAAATTAAATACGCCATTGGATATGGATATCCTCCCCCCACGATCTCTCTTCCCTCCAAAACTTCATTTTCTAGATTTTCCATTTGATATGTGATATAGAATATTCATGAGCACATGATATTCAGAACTTAGAAATGGAATAACTAATGTAATCATAAAAGATGATAATCTGTACAAGGTGGAAAAAAACAAAATCCAAAAGGATTGCTTACCTGATAATAACATAGGGTGATTGTCTTTGTCTTGTCATAATATACTCTGTCAACATTGTAAATGCAACAGTTGTTCTTCTCAGTGTTGTATACATAGGGATATTGGTTACTCGGATAGACTCCATGGAGACCAGCTTTCAACAAGAGCAAATAAGGAAACACAATTAGGAGGAGGCCTAAATATCTACCAAAAGAACAATGGTTCCAACAGATAGACACATACCATGTAAAGCAAATACGAGATTGCCACAGGAAGGGTAAGGACCATCGTCTTCAGTGGTATCAAGGTTGAGGGAAACTTCAATTTGTTTTGCTCCTCATTATTGGTGAAATGAATGATATTCCAACTCCTCAAGGCATAGAGAATTAAGCATGAACTAATCATCTACATTATTGGTGAAAACACTTTATTAAGTAATAAGAGATATTGAAACTTTAATAAAAATTTTATGTTTTACCAACATGTTATGTTAATTCATTGTAGTCTATACGGATTCTAACGAATACTTTGTGGCACGTAAAAATGTATTTGGTCATATGACCTTGTAGATATTGAATATAAATAGATGGAAAAGAAAATCATTGTCCCTTTTGACTTTGTTAACCAAGAAGCAACAAAGATGTTTGCCCATTAAACTTTCTTAGAGTTTCATATTGTTTATTGAAGTAGTCTTTGTGCAAAATTTACCCAAAAAGCATACAAACAATAATAAGGTAGAACTAGGTGCTTGTAATGACTCAATTGATGATGAAAACAAATAAGGAAAACGAAATAGGAATAGTCACTATCAACTTTCTACACAAGCATAACAAAAATTTCACGCTACCACTATTCAGTAAAGTAATGAGTAAGAGAAAACTACGATGAGAATATAAGTTTTGAGTTTTAAAAAACCAAATTGACCTTGAAAAATGTTTGTAGAGAAGAAATAAAAAGAGTCCAAAGTCTATTGGCATTTCTATAATAGTGTCACCTTTTACATTGTATTATTTGATATTATATACTTTTTGACAATTAGTGAATTTCTATTCAAAGCATTCTTTGTTCAGGTTCTAATTAAGACGTATATTTCCTCTAAGATATACATGGATTATGTTAAATATTACACGAACTCTTTTATGTGCGTCATTTTTCAATAACATGTGTCATGCATTTATAAAAAAAAATTGAAGTATTTCAAATTCATAACAAAACAATGAAGTGTAGTTTACATTTGACTGGTGCAAATGTTCAACTTTTAATTTCTCTATACTCTAATATTTTGGGAATAGCTTATGAGTTTTGAGATTAAGCTTGAAAAAAAAAAAAAATCACTTACGTATTGAAGGCCAATTTGACCATGTGTTTGTCAATTGCACAATTTGAGAATCACATAAAGGAAAATCACATTTCTCAAAAGCTAGGAATATTTGACGACATTCGGAAAAAAAAAAAAAAAAAAAGTGTTTCCTTGCACCTTGCGGCCCAAATGCAAATGAAATTTGAAGGGCCAAACACTTTTTAGAATCACAATTACAGATCAAACATGCTTATGGACTGCCACGCTAAACCAAAACTAGGATATGCATATCATCTTATAGGTGAATGCTTCATGTACATGTTTAAGATACTTATAGAAAACACATAAAATATATGTATGTCAGTTTGCATATCTCCTTGCATTTATCTAACAAACTTTGCAAAATTTTTATGAATAAAGATACAAATTTGTCTTTGAAAGAAGATACCTGTAAAAGTGTGATGACATTTGCACATGGAAAATTATAGGAAGTAAGAGCTTGTTTGTTGAATCTCACAAAAAGAACTGCCAAATTAGACATTGTAGGTAAGCAAGAAATTTAAATTAAATTAAATAAATAATATTTATGCAATTAAAAATTAAAATAAAGAGAAGACATAAAAATGCTCTAAAGACAAAATACAAAAGATTAATTATTGCGATGACCATTCTTTAAATCTTGCTTTGAAGATGATAATTAGTGTTATAGTCGTAAGATTGTTTAAGGTTGATAAAAAAAACCTCAACGACTAATATAAATATAAGAATAGACTACTAGTTCTATATTAGTTTATACATCATTATCTTTTTCATAACTTATAAGTTTGATATTAGTCACTAAATATTCTTATGCACTTATTACGTCCTTTTTATTGACAACTATAGTAATATGGAGAAAATAAAATTGTTTCAAACACCGACAGAACCGGAAGCGCTCCTTCTTTCAAAGAGAAGAGGATGGGTTATTCACATTTCATTTGATGGTCAGAGATGAAAGGTAAATAGTGGTAATTCTAAAGATTCCCGGGGGAAAAATAGAGATATCTCCTACGTTACCCATAATATGTGGAAGTATGGACGTAATTTCATAGAGTCATTCGGTCTGAATGCTACATGAAGAACATAAGCCAGATGACGGAACGGGAAGACCTAGGATGTAGAAGATCATAACATGAGTGATTCGGCAGATTTGGATTCATATATATATATCTACCATGTGGTACTTCATTGTATGATAAGATCCATCTTTATATACTAAATTTTTGTCCTAGAAATTGAGGAAAAATATTGTTGTCAATATATAAGCTAGATTGATGCAAGAATTTAAGTACACATTTGGGAAGTTGCAAAATTTAAAAAAAAAATCAATTTTATGTTTATACATATCAACATATAGTAGGTATCTCATATAAATAGAGTCATTGTACCTAAAGAACAACTTGTAACTTGTAACATCAACATATTGCTTGCTTGATCTCGTAAATATGTATATTTATGACCATGAAATATACTTTGACATTATGCATTTGTATTGCTACTTAAATCTAGAGAAAATGAAGAAAAACGAAAAGAAAAAGAGAAAAAATTTAATGTGAACCAAATCAATATACTCTTTAAAATAGAAAACAAGGAACACAGATACCTGCACATGCCATGTAAGAAATTGCTGCAAAGACTCCTTTTCTAGCCATAACAAAGTGCTCGTTGTTATCATCAAAATCAGAGACTAATAAAGTTGAACTTTTGGATCATTTTATAGAAGTCATTTTGATTTCTAGGAAGGATCAAAGAGATGGAAATAATAAGAAAAGTTTAGATGAAAAATATTTCTTTTGTTAAATTGAGAGGAGGATATATATTTGTCAACTTAATAAAATTTGTCTTAAATTGTTGACGTATTACTATAATTACTTACTTTATTTGGATAGAAATTTGAATTACTTACCTAATTTAATACATATTTTCTTCCTTTTAGATTGATGAACATTGCACCATCATATATATTTTACTTCCTTATACTATTGTATTTAGAAAATATCATTAACAGTTTTTTTTTATTTTTAAAGTAAACAAGTTGGATGTACATTGATTGATTTTATTGAGTACAGATAAAGACGAAAACAAGAATGAGAGTTGCAAGGAGAGTAAAATTTAACAAGTTAATATTGGTCATTACATGCACTAAAAGAAAAACTGTCGTCGGCTCACGTTACAACGGACATTGTTGGGCATCTCATGCCAAAATTCATGCCAAAATATGCGACAAATCAGCGATGACGTAGCAATGCTATGCCCAGTCTGTCACTAATTCATCAAAAAATAACGACAGTTTAGCGATGGTTAAGAAAAATTCTAAAATCCATTGCAAAGTCGTCGTTGATTATGGAACCGTTTGGGAAAATAAATAATTCACTTATAAACTTTCACAAAATCATTGCTATTTGACGACAGTTTACATATATATATATATATCTATTTACTTTCAATTTTCATATTTTATTTATTATTTTTGTATTTATTTAATCATTTATAAATAATTTTAATGTTAGAATTAGTTTTCTAATGTTAGAATCAATTAAATAATTTTAATGTTAGAATTAGTTAAATTGTTAACGTTAGTTACAATTAGTTTAATGTTAATTGTACTATTTTTTATTGTAATTTCTATACTTGTATATAATTTTAATGTTAGAATTAGTTTAGTTTTATTGTTTATTATTATTATTTATGTTGTAATTTGTAATCTAAATCCTTGTTGTGATCTTTGTAATTTTAAATTAATGTTGTAATCTCGGACTTTGGATTGTATTTTATTATTTTAAATTCATGTTGTAATTCGGGCGTTGTGGTTTGTCAATTTTTATTAGTATTACTATTGTTGAATGAATATTGCTACTTGCATGACATTCAATATTATCCTGAAATGGTAATGAATGCACAAGTACTCTCTAATTTACAACCAATAAGATAATTTGCAAATTAAATTAGATGAAATTCAATAAATGTATTTCAAAAATTACAGAGCAGGATGTGGAGGATGTTGTAAATGAGGCAATAGATGGATTAAGGTGTGAGACACCGAAGCACAGTAAAGAGTTTTGTCTCTTTTAATAACAAATTTCCTTGCTGACTCAAATGATGTCGTATCCACCTCCTTCGTCTCATCAGCATGATGGTGATGGGCCCCAAGGAGATCCACATGGTGGACACAATCAATAGTTTTATAATGAACAATATTTGATAATTTTCTATAATAAATATTTTGTAAATATTTAATTAATATTTTTATAATATGTTTTGTATATTTTATTAATTTTGAAAAAAAATCCTATGTTTTATAAATATTTTTAAAAAAATTAAATAAAAAAGAATTTCAAAGAAAGCAATGAATTTCGACAGATGGAAGGCGACGGACTTAACGATGGATTTAACAATGATCTATTGGCGCCAGATTTAGCAACGGTCAATTGACGATAGCTTTTGCGACAAACAATTTCAAGTTTTTCTTCGTTTAATTGACGGTAGAATCCATTGTTAAAGTAGAAATGGCAATAGATAACCATTGTAACTGAAATTGACGAATAATTACTTGATAAAAATCTGATAACAAAAACCGTGGTTAGGAATATCCAACTATCTATCGCCCTTATCTATCACTTGGAAAATAATTTATACTTAAGCGATGCAATCTTTGGTGTCCCACCTTAAACTGTCACCCATGTTCTTTTGGCAACGGCTAGGTGACAAATTTCGTCTGTTACCTGCTTAGCTTATTCTTGTAGTGGTATTGATAATGTCAACACTTCGACTAATTGCAATAAATATTTCTCTTCTCCCTTTGGAATAAAAATTTATGAAAAATGTAAGGATGAATTATTCTAAAATAAAATGCTAATAACTCATAGTAAGAAACCATCTTTTGTACAACTAATGTTACATTGCATGAAAAGCTTATATTATAAAAACATATATTGGAACCTAATCTTTCAATTGTCTTTGCTTTTGTACCACATGATGATTAAAAAAGGGTTTACTTGATAAATTGATAATCTCTATAAATAAATAGAATTGTCTAACTCAACTTAGGACTAGTGTAAAAAATTAATGATCTCGATAAATTATAAGATAGTACATTTAAAATAATTCATTTTTATGTATAGGTCCAAATATTTTATAAATTAATAATTAGCAAAAAGTACATAATAAATTGACTATAAAGTTTTCTAAACATGAACCAATAGTAACTTGTTCTCTGTTAAAACTTTAAATCTAGTTGAATCTCATCTTTATTTGTTCAAAACACCTAAAAGTCTTGGGATTATTTTCTCATATTGTAATAAGAAGTTTTGGAGTGTTATTGATACTTTGTGTACTTTCTAGCGTGACACCAATTCTAATTATTGTGTATCATGATCAACTTCAACTTCTAATTTATCAAAAAACACCTTGTCTTGTTGCAATGATCTCTCAACCACTCTTTGGTCATCCGCCCTCTTTCTCCTGTAGCTATCACATAAGCTCTCACTCTCTCTTTAAAGGTTCTATACTCAATACCTCTATACTAATGTCATTTTCACTGAAAAAGTTCAAGAGGTGGTTGATATCTATTTTTTACGGTACCCCAACTCATCGATTATGATCTCAATTCATTAATGGTGTCTCTATCTAAGGGTTCAACAAAAGTCTCAAATGCCATGTTTTTCATGGATAACATCTTATAATGGCAAAAATTGTAATATGTTTACTATTAAACCACAAATAAAATAAAAATATCTTTATAAATTATTAATTTATAGATAAATTAATATGTCGCTTCCTAACATTATTAATTTAAAGGGGTTATATTGTATTAAGCTTCTTCTTAGTTGATAGATTATTTAAGAAAATCTCATATATAGCTTTCTAAATCATGTGTCCTAATATCCATCAATTGAACCCTTTAAACTATTGTTATATTAACTAGCAAAAACTTATATAAGAGTATGATAGCGTTTTAAGAAAAAAAAATATATCTCTGGAAGCAATTTGTAGAAGATGTATGTAGATTGTTAAATTTATTTCAAACATTCAGAAATCAAATTTTAAATATGGAATCAATAAATCATGTTTGTTGGAGGCTTGTCGTTCGTATCAATAAGTAAAAACTAAAAAAAAAAAAAAAAGAATTCTACCAAGCAGTAGTATTTTTCAATTCTTCTCTTTCCGTTATTTCCTTTTCTAGAATTATCTTACTAATAAAAACCTTGTAAATTGTTCTTCACAAGACTATCAACTTTACCATATTTTTGCATTAAGCTCATACAAAGTCCTCAAATCAAAATTGATTTTAAGTTAGGACCAAAGCAAGAAATCCTTTTATAGATTGCATGAAGTACAATCAAAAGCAAAAATTTGTCAAAGTTAAGAATAAGGGTCTTATAAATAAGAGTGTATCATTAATTTGAGTACTTCACTAGGTATACAATTCCTTTTAGAAAATACAAGGAAAAGAAAAGGAGAAACAATAATAGGACAGATAGACTATTTTCCTTAACTCAATGGGTATGAAAATAAGAGAGAATCATTATGAATCATATAAAAACATGAAACGCTAACCATTATGGAATATGATTTGGCTCCTTTTGTAATATACTTCCCCCCGCTATATATTTCCCACAATGACAGTCTCCATTGATGCCATGCGTCAATAAATACATTTGAAGAACTAAATTAATCCTTCGACACCAAACTGATAATAAACAATGGCTAAGAAACAAATTAAAGCTAGACAATAATGGCCAAATCAAAGCAAATCAAATCTTATTCACAAAAATTAACTCAAAAACTTATCTTTTATAATTTAATCAAATATCCACATAATCTTATTCTTGGACAGTGTCTTGCATCTTATTTTTTTCATTCATTCTTTTTTTTTTTTTCCGTGCAAGTCAAACCAAAATGCTTATAGCACCGCAATTTGCAACCAAGATTCGATTATCCATATCATGCTTGGCTAGCAGCCGAAGCTTCGCTGTGGCATTTCATTGGTCATCAAGGGGAGGGCTATTCGAGCACTCAATTAGATTCTTTACTCAATCTGCAACTTCAGAAATATTAGAAGCTAATTGCAAAGTCAATCGCGATGCAGCTTTCAACTCAGAAGGAAGGGCCACAAAGGCAATCATTTGTAGAGACCATGAGGGTTATCTACTGGATGGAAATGTTTAGAGCGTTACCACTCACTCAACTTTAGTGGCTGAGGCTATTGCCTTGCGCAATGCCTGCACTCAAGCCAAGTTATATTGCTCATCAAACACTATCGTGGAGATTATTGCTAAGGTGATTTTCAAGACTGTTTCAACACCTATCAACAATGTGGATTGCAAGGTGATACCTGTCATCAAGGACATTCCGATGATTATTATTGCAAACTCCTCAATTCAACTTTCACTTGTGAGGAGAAATAGTAATAAACTAGTTGATTGGATAATGAAAAATAGACTATGTGGCAGATTGAATAGTGATGGGCTTCAAAACCCTCCATCTTTACTGTGTAATTTACTCAAATCTAACATTGAGCCAATGGACGTTGGCTAATTTGGATATAATCTTTCTATTGTTAATTTTCATTGGACCAAAAAATAAAAAGTTGCAAAAAGAATCTATGCTTGGTACAAACCTATTAGACGGCTTGCTCCATATTTGTTGGTTATGAGTTCTTATATAGCTTGCTTTGATTTAGCTATTTGCCTAGCTTTAATTTATCTAACGTGTTGGAGATTTTACTGCTATATAATGTTTCCTTTTATGAGTTATAAATTTGGTGTAGAATTATTATTTAGTCCATTAATTATTAGTTGTTAACACATGATATCAATCAATTTTACTACTAAAGAAATAGTAAAAATAGAATAGTGTAGAAGAGTAAAAATCCAAACGAATGACACGAAATCATAAAAGTTCATTATTTTCTTTTTCATCCCTATAATTATTTACCTTCCACCTAATGAAATTCATCTACCTCATCTCCCTATATCTACAATCTCCTTTTATGTTCTTATCAATGGCACAACTCATGAAGCTATTCTCCTAACAAGAGGCATCAAACAAGGTGACCCATTGTCACCATACCTTTTCACAATTACTACTCAATCTCTCACATCCATTTTCAATTGACAACTTAATAGAAATGTTTTTAAATTTCAAAATTACTAAAGCTTGCCCTCTTCTCAACTCATCTAATTTTTGCAAATGACTCAATTTTCTTTTTTGAATCTAATTACAATGAAGCTATAATTTGGTAGGACATCTTATACATGTATTATTTTTCCTTTGCTCAAAGCTTGAACCTCATCAAATCTTCAATTGTCTTTAGCCCCAACACCCCTGAGAGTCTCAAAAAATGGATTGCAAGAACATTTAGAATGAACTACTCAAACAACCGTAGGAAATACCTAGGACTACCAATAGAATGGGGTTTATCCAAGCTTCACCCTCTTATATTATTTTAATTTTTTTTCCTTTTTAAGAGTGTGTGCAAGCAACACCCATCTAAAGTTGTAAATTTTTGGTAGGAGAGAAATGAAAAAAAAAGGTGCATTTGATCAAATGGGAAACATTGTTTAAGCTGAAATGGAAATGGGGCCTTGCTTTTAGAGATCCCTACTGCTTCAACTTAACATCAATGATTGCTAAACAAGCCTGGAGATTGAAAACCAAGCCAAATTGTCTTGCCTCACAAGTGTTGAAACGTATTTACTATGCAGATAGAAACTTATAAAAAGTGACAAGGGAAGAAATACCCACATCGAGATGAGAGGCAAAACCTGCCCACAAGCACGTACCTAGTTAAGAGGTCAGGTCAGGTCAGGTCTTCTATACAGACCCTAACCTAAGAACCTCGACCCGACGACGTCTTGTGAGACTCGATCCGATGTTGTCCCAAAATATACCTCGATCCGACAACATCTCAATAAGGTCGGGATATTTTAACAAAATGCCAACTCATCCCGAAAATTCCGGAGATACGAGATTTCTTCCTTATTCAAAAGGTATAAAAAGACCAACACACTATTCAGGGAAGGTATCTAATTCACTCTATTGAAATTTCATACACTTCTCCTTCTTCGTAAAACACCAAACTAATTTAAGTATCAGAGTGCTTACGCAGGGCACCACCCCTACAGTTCTTTCTTATTTTGCATGTCAATATTTGGGAAGTCATCTCCAAGGCACTTTCCTAATCCGATTTCTACCTTAACAATTTGGTGCCGTCTGTGGGAATTAATTGCTAAGGATTCCCATTGAGCAAACAATGGTTAATACAAGAAGCCAAACTAATACCGGTGAGTTACCACCGCACGACAACAACAAGCTACCACCCATTGGAACTACCCTAGCAATAGGGACAACTATGGTTCCAACTGGTGGCCCATCACAACCTGGAACGAATGAAGAAATCCAACCCCTACAACCTGTACATACTCCAACACCTCAGACTGAGCTTCAAGATCTCACTTAGTTGGTGTATGATATCAAAGACACCATGGATAGCTTCATCTGTGAGCAGAGGCTGGCACAGGCCCAACTTCAAGCTCAACAAAGAGTCCAATCAGAGATTGTTCGACAGGTCTCGTCTAGGCATGAGGAACCACGGAGGGAAGAGCCAGGGTATGAGGATGATCGAGGCTCGACTGGCCGCTCAAACAGAGAAGAGAGGAGAAGGCCAAAGAGACAAGAAAGTAGCGGAACGGACACCGATCTGTCTAGAATCCTTCTAAAATTGAGAAGATCCGTGAAAAGAAAGGGCTTCCATTCTTTCACAAAGGAGATTCGTGAAGTATCAACCGCTGCATATAAGCTTCCTCATTTGCCCACCTATGATGGGACAGGAGATCCAAAAAACCATGTTCAACACTTCGATCACCATATGATTTTCAAAGAAATTCTGGACGAAGTCAAATTCAAAGCATTCTCGGGCACACTTGATGATGCCGCGAGGAAGTGGTTCTCTATTTTACCTAAAAACTCTATTAGTAGCTATGCTAACTTAGTTCAGATTTTTCTGAACAGGTTCACAACTAGTACCAAGGCACCAAAACCAACCACCTCTATTTTCCTATTGGAGCAGGGAAAGGATGAAACTCTCCGAGAATACACAGAAAGATCAATAAGGCCACACTGGACATACCAGGCTTGAAAGATACGTAGCGAAGAAAGGCTACGAGCCTAAGCCCAAAATCGAACGTGAACGCGAACAGAGCCCAAGGAAAACCAATGGTAGACTAGTTGACATCGGAATAATAACTGGGGGATCGACAATAGGATGAGAGAGTCGAGCTGCCAATAAGGCCTATGTAAGGTCGGGAAGAGAAGGGTTGTTGCCAAAAAGGTCAAAGGTCTATGAGAAGCTCATTATCTCGACCTACGACCTAGAGGGGTGAAAACCCCGCATGACAACCCCCTGGTTATTACTGTGTAGATTGGAAAATGCAACGTCTATCGCATAATGGTGGACATAGGAAGCTCTTCAGAAGTGCTATTTTTTTACACGTATTTAGGAATAGGGTTGGCCAGGAAGCAGCTCACAACTTTCCACAGTGAACTTACTGGATTCACTGGCCACAGGTTCAAACCTGAGGGCACTATTAAGTTACCCCTTATCATCGGGTCTGAGGGCAAGCAGGTGTAATTCATGGTCGAGTTCGTTGTAGTAGACTGCTGCTCAACATACAATAGGATCATAGGGCATCTCGCCCTACACTACTTAAGGGTGGTCATCTCGACCTACCATCAAGTAATGAAGTTCCTGACCTCAAAAGGGATTGTAGTGGTGAGAGGAGACCAGAAGGCTGCTAAAGAATGCTATGTTGTAGCATTGAAGATTAGGAGCCCGAATCCCTGGGAAAGGGTAAAGGATGAAGACAAGAAAGAGAAGAAAGACAAAGAGAAGAAGGTTGTTCCAGTAGAGAAGCTGGACCTAGTAAAGATTGAGTAAGGGAAGACAGTTTGAGATGGTAGCGAGTTGGCCTTGCCGATGAGAGAAGGTATAACTAACTTCCTCTCTAGAAATAAAAATATTTTTGCATGGTCATCTTTTGATATGACAAAGATCGACCTAAATATAATCGCACACCACCTGAATGTGGACCCGAATCATAAGTCGGTACGGTAGAAAAGAAGAAATTTCTATCCATATAGAAATAAAACCATTCGAGAAGATGTAAAAAACCTTCTGAAAGCTGGCCATATTCGGGAGGTGCAGTACCCGACCTGGTTAGCAAACGTGGTTCTGGTGAAGAAGAGCTCGGGGCAATGGTGAATGTGTGTGGATTATACTGACCTTAACAAAGCCTGCCCAAAGGACTGTTACCCACTGCCTCGGATTAACCGGTTAGTAGATGCAATCTCTGGGAGTGAGATGTTGTCCTTCATGGATTCATTCAAGGGGTACAACCAAATCAGAATGGCCCTCGAAGATCAGGGGAAAACCACATTTATAGTTGATACAGGTACATACTATTACACAGTGATGCTCTTCGGCTTAAAAAATATAAGTGCGATATACCAGCGAATGATTAACAAAGTTTTTGAGCACTAGATCGAGAGAAACATTGAGATATACGTGGATGATATGGTGGTCAAACGCCGTAAAGCAGAGGATCACCTGACTGACCTGGCAGAGGCATTCGAGACCATGTCTAAATTCGACATCAAGTTGAATCTGGAGAAGTGTGCATTCGCAGTAAGAGCCGGTAAATTCTTAGGGTATATGATTACCCATAGGGGCATCGAAGCAAATCCTGACAAAATCCAGGTTATCCTCGAGATGACCCCTCCATGGAGTGTGAAGGAGGTACAATCTATGGCTGGTAAAATAGCAGCCCTCTGCTGATTCATGTCGAGATCAGCAGATAGATGTGCCCCACTCTTCAAAACACTAAGAAGTCCCAAAAACTTTAAGTGGAATGAAGAATGTCAAAAGGCATTCGAGAAACTAAAAGAGTATTTGAGCTCTCCCCCCATTATATCCTGACCTAAGCAGGGAGAGCCACTCTATGTGTACTTGTCAACAACAACCACAGGGGTAGCTGCAGCCCTAGTCCGAGAATATAGAGGACCTAGAGGCCAATATATTACGTCAGCAAAGTATTCCAATGAGGAAAAATAAGGTGCCTGCCAATTGAAAAAGGTATCTCTGGCCCTAATCCCAGCCTCAAGGAAATTAAAGCATTACTTCGATGTACACACAATCCATGTGATGACAAACCTACACTTAAGGCAGGTCATGCATCGACTAGAAATGTCAGGGAGGCTGCTGAAATAGGCGGTGGAATTAAGCCAGTTCGACATTGAATACCAGCCCAAGATGGCAATTAAAGAACAGGCATTTGTAGACTTCATAGTCAAGTGCACTGGAGGAGTCCATGAAGAGACAGACTCGACCTAGAAAATATAGGTCGATGGGTCTTCCAGTAGACAAGGGAGCGGTGTTGGAGTAGTGCTCATTGCTAAGAAACTTTTCTTTTCTTTATCAGTACCCATGACTGCATACCACAACATCATCAACCTCCAACTGGCTCATCGACTCAAGAGTATCACAACATATGACCTCCAATCTTGCTAATCTCTCTCTCAGTCAGCCATATGAAGGGCCTGATGATGTCGTCATCAGTGATGGTTCAGGTTTGTCCATATCTCGCATAGGTCACTCTACGATTCCTTCTTCTTCCCGCCCTCTTCAACTCTTTAATGTCCTTTACGTTCCTTCAAAGCATAAAAATCTTATTTATGTGTCACAATTTTGTCGCACAAATAACGCTTCCATAGAATTTTATCTCAACCCTTTTTATGTGAAGGATCTCACCACGGGGATACACCTCGCGATGGGTCACACCAAGCATAATGTGTACGAATGGCCTAGTACCATCTTATCATCATCATCTCCTAAACAAGCCTTTGTTGGAGTCAAAGTTTCTCGCCTTACCTGGCATGATCGTCTCAGTCATCCTGTAGCCAAGACTTTAGATCAACTTGTGGCTCGTCATCATCTTCTTTTTTCCTCTTCAATGCATTTTTCCTTCTGTGCCTCATGCAATTATAATAAGAGTCACAAGATGCCTTTTGGCAAATCAAGTTTAACTAGTAGTAGACCATTAGAATTAGTCTATATAGATATCTGGGGTCCTTCCCTAATTTGTTCAGTAGATGTTTTTAATATTATGTTCTCTTTGTAGACCACTTTATGAAATTTTTATGCTTTTTCCATTATCCAATAAATCTGATGTGTTTGATATATTTTCCAAGTTCAAAACTATGGTTGAAAAATCTTTTAATTTATCCACAGCCACTGTATATTTTAATGGAGTTACTGAAAACATTGGCCTAAAATATGTATTTGCACGATATAGAATTCTAACATCTCATGTCTCTACTATATACTCTTGAGCACATAACCACTGCGGAGTGACGCCATTGCCATGTCATTGAATGTGGCTTGGCGTTGTTCCATCTGCCTCCTGGCCACTCTCATTTTGGTCATTTGCATTTAAAACAACATATTTAATAAACATATTACCACTCTAGTGTTTCGCAACATCTCTCCCTTTCAATGTCTCTTCAAAATGATACAGAACTACTCTAAGCTTTATGTCTTTAGTTGTCTCTATTTTTTGTGGCTTCGTCCCCAAAATAAACACAAACTTGAACCATGATTCGCACTATGTGTCTTCCTTGGTTACTCCTCTATATATGACTCTTATGTGTGTTATAATCCCTGTTGCTCATAAATACTACAATTCTCGGCATGTTAACTTCATAGAAAATTGTTTTCCTTCTGTATCCATATTTTCAGAACGCGATGCTATTATGAACTCTATAATATCGCGTTAGCTCTCCCCCATAATCTTTATCCCAAACTTTATACCCATCAAATATCTCTTCTTCGATTTGCATGTGAATTCTACAATGACCCTTGCATCACTTCTAATAACAAATGTTCCATTTAATGACATATTGCCCTAACAATCTATCTCTTCTCATCACAATCATCCATTACACCCTACTATGTCTTTTATGCTAGCTACACTACCCGCCTTTTACAACCACGTTACATTACTTAAGGCTACACTTTTACACCCTGAACCTAGCATGTAGAGAATAGTGTTTATTTGCATATATTTATGTGTTATTGTAATTGATTATGTGAGTTTATAAGCTTATTTTAACTCTTATATTTATTTAGTAGCCTTATTTCTTTTATTTTTCTTTCAAATGTACATTAACATTTAATTAATTCAAATAAAATTTGTAACCTATTATTTTGACATTTATATTATGTGGGATTGTTCCTTATACCTAATAGATTAATTTTTATCTTTTTAAAATAAGCCATAAGCCCGGGGTAAAAATTAAATTATTTTATTTTGTAAAATTCATATTTTTTCCTCGTTATATATTTGTTTTTAGGCATACGTTCATAAATTTTATTTGGATAGCACTTCGGGAAGGTGGGTAGAAAAATTGTTTTGTGTATCGTATGAATAGTATTTTCAAGATTGTATTTTTGAGCTTTTAAATGGTTTAGCTTTGCATTTAACTAAATTAACCCACCTAGAATTTATCTTAACCCAAACCCATGACCCAAATACCTAAACCCATCTATCATTAACCTTATAACCCATATATTGCACAAAAAATGACCAAAAATAGAAAAAAAAAGGGAAGAAATTGGCCAAAGAGGAAAAGGGAAAAAAGAGAGACAAATTGCAAGGGTTTTGATCTTTGGTGTAATCCAAGCTTGTGTGGAGTGATTTTGAGCCATCCAAAACCAATTCCACGCTTCTTCAACTTGTTTTGGGTGAGGCATTTTATTCTTTGTGCATTTAAAGTTTTACCTAGATTACGTCAATTTCTAGATTTGTTGTATATGCTTAGTTTATGGTTGTTTTTGCTTATATTGCTCATTATTAAGTGTGTAGAACAAACACTTGAAGTTATATTGCATTTGTATTGGCTAGGAATAGTGTTTGACAAGTTTAGGAAAAATATGAATAGTGTTTTATTAAGATTTGTGATTTTTGCTTCAAGATGTGTTTTAATGCTTCTATTAGGTGTCATAAACGTCTAGGAAGCTAAATGTGAAGTTAAATTGGCTAGAACATGGGTAGGACTTGGAAATTCTTGATTATGAACAAAGGGGTCATGTGTGTGTTTTGTTGTCCGGGTGTGTTTGGGGGTATTGGTTGGTGCTAGATGTGTTAATTAGTGGTTATGGTATGTTTATGGTGTTGTTTTAGTGAACGATTAAGGTATTGTAGTGTTAATGGTCAAATGGGGCATTTATGTGCTTTTGGGCCATGTGTGTGTTTGTGTGTTTTTAACGGCTTTGGTATGTGCCATAAATGTCTTTGAAGTTATAATGATGCATGAAATGGCTAGATCATGGTTAGAACTTGGTAATGTTGGTTTATTCATAAAGGGGTTAATGTAGTCATTAGGTGAAATGCTTAATTTTATGCTAGATATTTGTGCCAAAAATGTTAATAATGTTAGACTAAGGCTTGTAATGAATAGAATATAGTTAGAATGCAGTTAAAGCTCTTTGTGAGTGTGTGTGAGCTTAGAGCCGAGTAGGTGTACATGTTTAAGGCCATGTGTGTGCATGTGTTATTGAGATAGTTTGGTGATTAGTTAATGGATAGAAGTTGTTTTGCATAGTTATGAGACTTATTCCTTGCATAGGCATTTAGTTAATTTTTATAAAGTTAACAACGCTTTTGTAAAGTAGGAGTTTAAATGTTATAGATTGGGTTGCAATTCTTGGTAAGTGGTGATATTAGTTGAATATGGTTGTTATACATGAACATGATTATAATTATGTGGTATTTTGATGTTTTCTTGATGTGATTATCGAATCGATTTTTAAAAAAAATTCCTAGATAACATTGAGTGAAAACTCATATCTCTTATTATCGATATCATG
Organism: Ehretia macrophylla; assembly: GCA_037974665.1. Classification (NCBI taxonomy): domain Eukaryota; kingdom Viridiplantae; phylum Streptophyta; class Magnoliopsida; order Boraginales; family Ehretiaceae; genus Ehretia; species Ehretia macrophylla. The sequence goes on along the minus strand of CM075771.1, from coordinate 55,015,492 downwards.
GTTGTGCAACCATTTGGGCATGGTAGTGTCGGGGAAACCGGGCAACATCGGGCTTGCCGGTATATCTTGGCTACCATGGTACTCAGTCCCTCTCTCGCTAGGGATGCTGCTCTGGGAAAGTTGGGTCGTAGGTTAACGGGGTGTTACATTCAAAGTACCCCCGTTTGGTGTATAAGAATGCCGGCTTAGAGTTCTCGTTATTGATATCATCTTTATCTCTTGTTCGTGATTCATGGTTTATGACTCGTGGCTCGTGGCTTGTAGTTCGTTCTCAAGATTGACACTGTATCCTGTTATAAGGTAACTCTCGCTTGGGACCTAAGTCCTTGGAGAGTTACCCATGATTGCCTTATTGGTCTTTAATTGTTTATATGTTGTTATTGCCTTGTTGGTCTTTAATTGCGTATATGTAGTTATTGTTTAATTTATAGTTTTCTAAATGTGTTGCTCAACTGTGTTATCTTGAATGAGAGTTTTATTTTGTTAGTTGAATATTTGGCTATATGCATTGCACGAAAAGCATTTTCAAAACTCCCCAAATAACTGATTCCCTCACTTATTGAGCGATAGTATTTTGTTCATCCCTCTTGCTAACATTTTTAGGTCTAGTACGAATGAATTGAAGTGCCTACAAGCTATCTGGACTTCTATGCATTGGAGTGTTGTTTGTTTGTGATTGCACAATTTGTAAAGTAAAGGCTTAGTTGAATTCATGACCTTGCATTTATTTTGAAGTTTAAGTGATCCCGTGTATAACTTAATGATCTCGAATGTAATCTTTATATAAAGAGATGTAGTTATAGTTTAAATTAAAGTTAGTTAGAGTGGTATGATAACTTAGTAAATGTATTAGATTAGTATTGTTTAAGTCTAGAGGCATGTATGTACCTGTCTAAGGAAAATAAAGCTAGAAAAGTCTTATGAATTGGAGAGAGAACTGTATATATATGTTTTGGGATGTTGTTTGTGTTGATTCTTCTGTGTGCAGGGTTGTGGATAGGCCTAGGTATATGAGACACTTTGTTCGTTTTTCCTCATTTTTTGTGCCCTGGGGTTTTAGGATCGGGGACCTGATTCTGTAAGGGGTCAGGGCGTTACAGACACTTTTACATGCTAAGGGCCAAAGTCAACAAGTCTTGTCCAACCCATACAGTCTTCAAGCACCTCTCCCTTACTCAAATTTAAACTCTCTAAGCACAGGTCCCACTCACTCCTAAGAGTTGTCTAATTCCCATGATACCTTATTGCACTCCACTGACTACCCCGATTTCATGTCTCCCATGCACCTAACTTCATCTCATGTGCATTCTCTATCTCGTCCCCTAAGCGCCGCGACATATCATATGGTCACGTGTTTAAAGGACAATACACGACAACTGAAAATCTTTTACGATTTCATAGCTTTTCCTACAACTAGACACCCACTTCCTCTTTCTCTAGAACCAAACTCCATTCAACAAGCTCTTAAGACTCTAGAATGATAGAAAGCCATGCGAGATAAACTTTGTGCTTTGGAAAAAAATGCTACTTAGACCTTAGTTCCACATGAACCAAATCAAAATATGGTAGGCTATAAGTAGGTTTTTCGAATCAAAAAAATCCATATGAAGTATGGCTCTTTATAAAGTAAGGCTAGTTGCCAAAGGGTTCTACCAACGTCCTGTTTTAGACTTTATTGAGACGTTCAGTCTTATGGTTAAAAGTTCTACTATACGTGTGGTACTCTCTATTGCAGTTGCTCAAGGTTGGTCTATAAATCAATTGGACATTAATAATGCCTTCCTTCATAGTTACCTCACTAAGGATGTTTACATGTCTTAACCCCCAGGCTTCATTAACAAAGCTCACCCAAATCATGTTTGTCATCTACTCAAATCCTTGTATGGCCTAAAACAGGCTCCACTGCTTTGGTTTGAAGAGCTGAAAACATTAATTTTATCTTTGGGGTTTGTGGCAACACATTAAGATGCCTCTCTGTTTGTTTATGTCGCAGGATCTACTTTATTATATATTCTTGTATATGTTGATGACTTGTTAGTGACAGGTAATTCAGCTTCATTTATCCAAGATGTAATCAACTCTGTCCCATAAATTCTCACTCAAAGATCTCAGGCATTGTCTTACTTTTTGGGTGTGGAAGTTGAGCATAGAAGTAAAGGTCTCTTTTTCTCACAACAAAAATACATTAGGGATCTGATGTGACTATATTTGTAACACTCAAACCATTGTATTTACACTACATTTGCATCTTAACTTTGGAATAAATACATCACTTATACACTTTCGATGCAATATAGGATAATACCAAAAAGTGAAAAATTAGACCTGAAACAATCCAAATTGCAAGTCAATAAGTCAGAACGTGAATTTCCGCGAATCGGTGGTTGAACGGAGCCCATAGAGAAAGAATTTGGTCGAAACTAGGACGAAATCAGACTCAGAACACTAAAAATAGCCCAGTAACGCCTTGGTCAACGCTTGGTCAAAGTCAACAAATTCAAAAGTCAAATTTTCCTAAGAATTTTGCCTATAAATAGGGCATCAGCCCTTTGAGAATTTTGTATTTTTTTAGTTTTAATATTTATTTTTAGAACTAAGTTTTAGTTTACTTTAGAGTTAATTTTAGTAGTAGTAGTTAAATACGGGGCAAGTCCTGCCTACGTAGCTCTTATTCGGAGAAATTTTGCCCGAATAGCTACTTTACGGGAGAAATCCAACCCAAGTAATTATTTTACGAGGGAAGTTCTTGCCCAAGTAGTTTTTTATTAAAAGCTCTTATTTGGGAGAAATTCTACCCAAGTAGCTTTTATTCGGGGGAAATTAGTTCCGCCTGAATAGTTATTTTGCGTCGAATCTCTGCTCAAATTTCAAGAATTAGAAATACAAAGTCGTCATATCGGGGGAGCGTTTCTTGACTTTCTCATTTGTACTATTAGTATTTATTATTATGTCTGAGTAAAGCTATTATTTAGGGGAGAATATGGTAAATATTAGTCTTTTAATATACGGTCTCGGATTCTGATAATTTGATTTAAATTGCAATATATGGCTTATTTTAAATTAGTATTGTCTTTCATACATAATGCTTTTAAGTAGATAATATGATTGCTTTACTTTCAGCATTATCTTTCATAATATTATACTTGTAGTTAATATTATGATTGTTTTACCTTTGTGCCATATATTCGAATTTAAGTAACTATAGGTTGTACTAGAGCTAGCAAATAGGTCAGCCCGGCACAGTCCGGTCGAATCATGGATTAAGAAAACTGAGCCTTGCTCGGTACATATATTTAGTGGAATAAGTTGGGCTGGGCTCAATTCTTGAAATATAGGACTCAACTTGGCCCACGAGCCCGATACATATATTTAGGGGAGAATATGGTAAATAATAGTCGCGAGCTGGGTAGGGCAAGCCTATCTTTTTATTTTTTATTAATGTTCTGACTTTTAATAGTTGGATTAATAATGAAAAAAATTTAAGCTTAACCATTTTTACAAAAAAGCTAATTTAACAATTAACAAGACATAAATTGATTGATAATATTAATATAAATGATAAAACATTACTTAACAAACCACAAGTTCAAGAGACACGGATACGTTACTAATAAACATAAAAAAAGAACATTATATAAATGCTTGAAGAAAGTTGGTAGAGAAGTTATTCATTTTATTATGCTCCTTGTACGGGTATTGGGCCTGTTGGTGGTGGCGGTGGTTGAGGATTAAAATAGTTTGGAACATTTAAGTGTTGAGATATAAGATGTCTTACAAGCATTCAAGTTCCAAATTGACGATGAAATATATATTTACATTCACAATAGTTAAAAATTATATACCCATGTTCTTCAAAGTAAGCAAAAATGAGTCCAAACATTTGAACGTAATCGTTGTGAAAGATTTTTTTTCCCCTAAGCCATAGATATTGTGTATTCTCTTATAGTAAAATAAAGAGACAATAGGTAGTAAAATAAATATATAGGTTTGTAGTAAAATGAAGTTGAATACACTAACTATTTATAAGAAAAATTACATGTACAAAATATAATCTCAAGATGGGCTTTATCTGGGCTCGAATTGGGTCTGAGTTGGGCTCGAGCTGGGCCTGTGCTGGGTTCGAACTGGGTTGGGTTGAGCTTATGAGCTGAGCTGGGTTGGGCTTGGGCACAAATGGGCTGGGTCCAAAATATATGACCCAACTCGGCCCATCTATATGTGGTGGGCTGAATCAAGTCGAACCCATTTTCATTCGAGCTAAGCTGGTCTCAAAATTTTATGTGTTGGGCTGAACTGGACCTGTGTCGGCCCGACCCAAATGCCACCTCTAGGTTGTACCATAGTTTATTCATGTAAAGTTAATTTCTTAGTTTAGTTAACCCTGTTGCTTGTTGTAGCAGGACTTAATTAAACTAGAGTAGATTAACTATGTTAATGCTTGTAGCTAACCACTAGCATTGAATCAGAAAATCCTAGATACCGAGCCTAGATTAATTTCCTTATTTACATATTTGACCCCTAGATTCCTTTCCCTCGTATTCAACAAATATTTAGATAATTTAGTTTTAGTAATAGTATAATTTACATTTCTGCATGCCTTTTCAAACCTGTCACTTAAGCGCTTTAACACTTTTACACTACTTCACTAACTAACTAACAAGCTTCCCTATGGAAATCGACTCTGCACTTAGAGCACACTACAGTACAACATCCGTATACTTGCGGGTTATTAAAACTTAGTTGTTTTGCACCCATTTATAACACACAACCTAATTGCATCAAGTTTTTTGCATCGTTACTGAGGAAGCACGATATAGTTAGTTTTTTATAAAAGTAATTTTGAATTTGTTTTAAGTGTTATAATTACTATTTATGTTGTTTATACTTGTTTTACACTGTTTTATTATTATTATTGCTTGTAAATTAAATTAGTTTTTTAAATCTTATAGTTTCATTTTGTATTTGAGTTTATAAGTTTTGTATGCACAGGCGTCGTTCTTTGGATCCAGAACTCACCCCGTTTGATCCCGAGCTCTAGAAAAATTTGCGTAGGAAGTTAAAGTTCCTAATGGCGGATCAAAAAGTAAATATCCCGCCTCTTCCTATAGCTCAACTTGTTAATCAACCCGTGAACCAACCGATGACTCTTCGTCAATATTTTTCACCGGGTGATTTTGATCCTGAATTTGCCATACCCCCACGGCTCTTGGTAATATTAATTTCGAGCTCAAAATAGGGATCATTTCAATGCTTTTTTCCTTATATGGAAAAAGTAACAAAAACCCTCATGCTCACATTATACAATTCGTAGAAGCATGTACTACGCTTCACATTCCTAATGTAAGCCGTGAAAACATCCACCTACGTCTGTTACCCTTTTCATTGAAAGATAAAGCCAAATAGTGGCTAAATCATTTAGACGCAAGAGTAATCACTTCTTGGGGAGAACTTATTCAGAAATTTTTACATAGGTTCTTCCCAATGGCTAAGACGACCACTCTTCGAATAGATATCATGACATTTTCTCAGTCGAACTTAGAACCATTTGATGAAAGTTAGGAGAAATTTAATGATCTTCGGAACCAATGTCCATATCATGGTTTCACCCATCACGAACTCTTGCATTATTTCTTTAAAGGTTTTACACCTTAGCAGAAAATGATAGTTAATGCAATTAGTAATAAAGGTTTCTATAACCTCACAGTAGATGATGCTTAGAGTAGGATAGAAAATATTGTTGAAAACTCTCTCCAGAATACTGCTGAAGACAGAGATAGTAAGAGCACCCACAATCCCTAAAAGAGGGCATTGTACGAAGTTAATACTAATTCCCATTTGACAGACAAATGAGATGCCTTAGCTCAGCAAGTAGAAAAATTCATTTCTCTAGGGTCTACTTTTTGTACAAATTCCTCAGAACTCAGAAATCTGTCCGATATGCTCAGCTGTAGATCATTCTACGCTAGATTGCCCAATTGGTTCATAATTCCCCGAGCTCATGTAAGAATAAGTCTACGCCACTCAAGGATATACGAGGAATTACAATCCTTACTCCAACACGTATAATTATGGTTGGCGAGACAATCCCGCATTGTCATGGCGACAAGGGAATCAAGAGCCTCAGTTTTCTCAACAACAATATCAGAAAAGACAAGGAAACTATGAGCCTCAACAACAAAGACAACAGGGAAACTTTGACAGTCAATTTCTTCAACAACAATATCAGAGGCCACAATATAATAATCTTCCTGGTTACTACCCAGTCCAATAGGACAATCTGTTCAGAACACAACATAACAATGTCTCTGCTCCTTCTCCTGCACAGTCATTATCTAATGACAAATTTGACAAACTAGTGAAAATGTACCAAGCTCAACAATAGTCTATTGCTAAACTTGAAGGTCGAATTGGGCAGATGGCCCAAACTCTAAGTAAGAGAGACAAGGGTAAGCTTCAATCTCAAACCATGGTAAATCCACGAGGACAGTGTAGTAATGTCCAAACTAAGACTGTCCATGAATAGGCTAAGGACGTGACTACCCTTAGGAGTGGAGAGACTATAGATAACCAGGTTAAAGATACAAGCACTGATATTCCTAAGGAAAGAAAAGAACCTGAGATAGAAGATTTAAGTAACGATGTCGATAACTCACGTAGGAATGAAAACCTAGTGGTTGAGCCAATAGTTGAAGCCTCATCTCAAGCACCTTTCCCAGCTGCTTTGACTCGTCCTAAGCCAATTGAGGACCCTAAATAGCTCAAGGTCTTAGAGCATCTTAAAGACATTAAGATAAATCTGGCTTTAGTAGATGTAATCCAACAAATCCCAGCCTATGCCAAATTTTTGAAGGATTTTTGTGTGAAAAAGAGACTGACCAATAGCTTTTCTAAGAAGGTCTGACTCACTGAAAAGGTTAGTAACATCTGCACTAGAAGGTTGCCTCAAAAGTGTAGTGACCCAGGAGCTTTCACCATTCCATGTCTCATTAATGACCAATGCATTAAAATTGTCTTGCTAGACTTAGGGTCTAGTGTTAACCTTATTCCACACACAATTTACCAAAGGTTAGGTCTTGGAGTATTAATACTAATAAACGTAACCTTCCAATTGGCATATAGATCCGAGCGGAAACCTCGAGGTGTTGTAGAGGATGTCATCGTTAAAGTAGGAGAATTTCTGTTCCCAATGGATTTTATCGTGTTAGATATGGACTTAGGCCCTGATAACAAAAATACAACTTCCGTCTTACTAGGCAGACCATTCATAGCAATAGCTAATGTTGTTATTTACTATATGACATGAATGATTGAACTAACATATGGGAACATGAGAATGAAATTTAGGGTTGCTGATGCAGCCAATAAAGTGAACCAAGATGAGGAAGAAGAATGCTTCCATGTTGATGCCATAGACTCATGCATAGATGAGTATGCCCAATCAATCTTAACTCCTGATCAGGAAATAGCCGAGTTAGAACGGCTTTTGTATGAATATGATTTTTCACTTGAAATGGTCGCCTCCGCTTCCATTGTTGCTGATCCAGATAAGAATGATCAAGTAGCAACTCCTTACCCTGAAGTTTTTGATTGTCCCACAAGTGAGTCTCCGCCAGCTTTGGAACTCAAAACATTGCCTCAACACCTTAAGTATGCCTACTTAGGCCCTGATAAGACCCTTCCAGTCATCATTGCCTCGGATTTGACTACTGAGCATGAAGACAAACTTTTAAAGTTCCTAAGTACCCATAAAAAGACAATAGGTTGGACAATTTCTGACTTGAAAAGAATTGATCCCTCTGTGTGCATGCACAAAATTCATCTCGAGGAAGGAGTTAATCTTTCTCGAGAATTTCAAAGAAGACTTAACCCAAAGATTGGGGATGTCATCCACAAGGAGATCATCAAGTTACTTGATGTGGGTATTATCTACCCGATTTCTGACAATCCATGGGTAAGTCTGGTACAAGTGGTACCGAAAAAATCTGGGATTACTGTGGTCCCTAATAACAAAGGTGAGCTAATTTCTACACGCACCACAACAGGGTGGCGTGTATGCATTGACTATCATAAGCTCAATTCCAAAACTAAGAAAGACCAATTTCCTTTACCCTTCCTCCACCAAGTCTTAGATAGAGTAGCCGGACAAGGCTACTACTGCTTTCTGGATGGGTATTTAGGATATAATCAAATCCCAGTCTTTCCTAAGGATTAGGAAAAGACTACTTTCACATGTTCTTATGGAACCTTCACATTTCGACGAATACCCTTCGGTCTTTACAACGTTCCTATGATGTTTCAAAGATGTGTAATGGCCCTCTTCTTGTATATGATCGAAAAGTTCCTGAAAGTCTTCATGGATGACTTCTCAATATTCTGAGCTACCTTCGACGAATGCTTCACACACATTTCACAAGTGCTAAACCGCTACGTTGAAATGAATTGGGTCCTAAGTTGGAAAAAGATCCATTTTATGGTTAAGCAAGGTATAATTCTTGGCGATGTGGTCACATAGGATGGAATCCATGTGGACCCAGCCAAAGTCGAGTTAATAGAAAAGCTGCCTGCACCCAAGACAGTGTGAGATATCCGATCATTCCTTGGTCATGCCGATTTCTATTGGCGTTTCATCAAGGACTTTAGCCATATAGCCCAACCCCTCTCTAGTCTTCTAGCACACGATGCTGAATTTAAATTCGATGACAAGTGTTCGGAAGCTTTTGAGAAGCTTAAATCCTTGCTATCCTTTGATCCTATCATTCAAACTTTTGATTACAGTCTCCCCTTTTGAAATAATGTGCAATGCATCTGATTATGCAGTGGGGGCTGTATTAGGACAGCGTAAGGATAAGCTACCAACTATGATATATTATGCCAGCAAAACCTTGGACGATACACAAAAGAACTATACAACCACTGAAAAGGAATTACTGACTATAGGCTTTTCCTTGGACAAGTTCAGGTATTACATTTTAGGATCCAAAGTAATAGTCTATACGGACCACGCTGCTTTGCTGTATTTACTAACCAAAATGATACAAAGCCCCTTTTAATCCGTTGGCTATTACTCCTTCAAGAGTTTGACCTTGAGATCAAAGACAAGAAAAGAAGCGAGAACTTTGTTATCGATCATCTATCACGTTTGATATGTGATTCTCCTATTGACTTTCTGCCTTTCAAATATATGTTCCCTAATGAGCAACTTTATCTGTGCCGATTAGGTCATTAGAAGATGTATACCTGAGGATGAATTCGACAGCATTCTCCAATTCTGTCACTCTAAAGCATATAGTGGACATTTTGGAAGAAAAATGACAGCTGTCAAAGTCCAACAATATGGGTTTTCTGGCCTACTCTTTTCAAGGATGCCCAACAAATTTGTAAAAATTGCCCCCAATGTCAACAAGCTGGCTCTATCTCGAGAAGGGACATGATGCCCCTAACACCCATTCTCATATGTGAAATATTCGATGTGTGGGGTATAGACTTCATGGGTCCTTTTCCTTCTTCCTCAAGTTATGTATATTCTTGTTGGTGTGGACTATGTGTTCAAGTGGGTAGAAGCAGTGACAACCCGAACCAATGACCATAAAGTTGTGGTCAAGTTCATTAAAGAGAATATTGTTTCTCGATTCGGGGTGCCACATATACTTATAAGTGACGGAGGACAGCATTTCCATCACTGGACACTCGTAGCCCTATTAAGAAAATATTCAGTCCACCACAAAATAGAAACGCCTTACCATCCACAAACAAGTGGACAAGTAGAGGTATCGAATAGGGAAATTAAGTCAATTCTTCATAAAACGGTTAGGCCTGATCGAAAAGATTGGTCCAGTTGTCTGCATGACGGATTGTGGGCCTACCGTACTGCTTTCAAAACTCCCATTGGCATGTCCCCATATAGATTGGTATACGGTAAAGCTTGTCACTTTCCTATTGAATTAGAACATAAAGCCTATTGAGCTATTAAGGCCTTGAACTTTGACTTGCAACAGGCAGGTGAAGGTAGGAAATTGGTGTTGAGTGAACTGGAAGAGCTTCGCTTCGAAACTTATGAGAATGCCAAACTCTACAAAGAGAGAATGAGGAGGATTCATGATAGATCTATTTTAAGAAAGACCTATTCTCCTTTTGATAAAGTTTGGTTGTTTAACTCCAAACTGAAGTTCTTCCCAGGAAAATTACGAACAAAGTGGGATGGTCCTTATGAAGTGCTTAAAGCATATCATTTCGGAGTTATCTTGATTAAACGTCCCACGGATGGGCATGTCCTCACAGTCAATGGACAAATATTGAAGTATGTATTCGATCCAAATGCGGTCCCTCATGAAGTTGAATCTGTAGAACTTCGGGACCTTGCCTGCATTCCATAAAAAAGATTCTGCCAAGCTAAGGGTATTAAAACTCAGCACAACTGTCTGGTTGAAAATATTAAACTTAACGCTACTAGGAGGCAACCTAATACTCTTTTTGTTATTAATATTTGTTTAATTTATGTCTTTTACATGTACTCTATGAATCTTTCTCTAGCATTAGGTAGTTTGGGTTTTAACCTTGAGGAACATTCATAGAGGTACCAGTGTCATCTACTAGTGGTCATTGTACGTTTCTGTGTGCAGTTGACTTAATTGTGCAATTCTGCCTCATAATGCGAGCTACTCCACCAGCTTAATGTGGTTAAGTCTGTTGGATATTACTTGATATAGTAGTTAGGAGTATGAGCATACACCTGACGTAACGTTTGTAACATAAATCCCCACTGTAATAAACCTTGACCCTGTGGAACTGGCTTTGTATGAAGCCTCGCACGAGACCTCATATGCATATCATATCATTTAATATGTGTTTATATTGATTTATGTGCATTTGAATGATTTTACATGCATTTACCTCGTTTTACATGACTCTCATCGTTTAACGTGCATTTACATTCAATTATATGTCTTTGTATGTTTTAAATATCATAGGCATTAATTAATTGCTACACAATTACAATAGCTAACTAAATAAGTTGAAATAGAACTAAATGGAAAACTAGGAAATAGGCTTATAGTTGGAGGGCACTCTTGTCTTTTGGCAACCAAACTAAAATATCATATTTATATACATACATTACACACACAAACACATACAATATACTATACACATACTTACACGACACAAACACACACACACACACACATCAGCTCACACATACAACACACACTAAACCATATGACCTAGGAAGAGAAAAAGAAGAATAAGAAGAAAGAATAAGCAAGGAGAAAAAGATTCAAAGCATTTTTAAGCCTTGTTCTTGCTCTTTCAAGCTTTATCTTCCATTTGTTGCTTCATTAGAGGTGAGGGAAGTTTTCTAAATGTTTTATAAGACATATAAAGCATGATTGATGAGTTATATATGTGTATTGAACATAATGAAGATATATATATAAGCTTGCTATGTGAATTTGAGCTTTGTATGTTCATCTAGGGTTTCAAGATGATTATGGTAGTATTGTTCTTGGCTTGAACTAGATTCTTATAGCTTTTGATGATCTTGATAAGTTAGATGGTGTTTTGTACATGTGTTTGATGGTTTGAGTTGCTTGAAATAAATAAAAATGGAAGTTAAGAACATTAGGGCTTAGATGGTGTCTTGAGTGTTCTTTGAACTATTGGTTGATTCTTGAGTAATATAGAATGACTCTTGAGTTTGTTTATGTGCTTAGCAATGCCATTTGATTGTATAACATGTTTGGCTAATGTTTGGAACAAAGCCACAAGTTTAAGAGCAAAAATGCCATGTTTCCGTTTGTTCTTAGACCTCTATCCGGAAGAGTTCTCGACCGGATTTTTGACAGATTTGCACAGTGATTTTTCGGATGCCATATCTTATTCGTTTCAATTCTGAATTGAGATCCGTGTGATTCTAGAACTACCTACATTCGATAAGATTCGATTCTACACCAAAATTAGAGTAATTAGAGTTTGGGAAAATAAGGACATTAACTGGTTAACTTAGGCTAATGCGGGAGTATTGAAGTTGTTTGGTCGTATCCAATGGTTGTTAATGGTAGAAGTTATTGTTTAAATGACCAACATGCAAGTTCTTGTTATTATGTACTAATATTAAAGGAGCTTACATGAAAGATATTATAATTGTTTACATGTTTATACATTGGAATATGTTTAAGGTTATGTACTTGCACATGAATGCACGATGTTCTCTATGATCAAATGTTTGAAATGCTTGTATATGTTTATATGAACGGAGGCAACCTACTTTGTTGCCCTCCAAATATGTTCCTATTGTTATCAATGATGGGCGCGGTGGTACCAAACTTCATGGGAATGGTAGTGTTCGTTATCTCTGGGTAGCATCGGGCTGCCAGTCGGTATCGACTACCATGGACCGCAGTGTATCTCTAGATAACATCTAATGTTGGCGAAAGGGGAATATATTGATTGAAGACTCGAGACTGGCCATCTCCAACAACGATCGTGCATCTGTATCCTTTTTATTATGTGATTAAGTACTCTCGCTTGGTCCTTAGAAGACCTTGGGGAAAAAGGTTGAATGTTTATCTAAATGTTGTTACTATTATTGATACATGATTCGAATTTCAATATTATGTGTTACCACTCCCAATAGGAGCCTTTGCCCTTTGAGAGTTGGGTTATATGTTCTGTTCAATATCATGTATCACTGATCATGTGTATAGTTCCCTTGATGGTTTACTATCATGTTGATATCCGCTTGTTATTGCACGTTGCCATATGATACTATTCTTGCTTGGGCCTTATACTTGAAAAGTTTGGGTTACATGCTTATCTACGCGTGTGTTATTGCATTTCGTATAGTTGGTTTCCACGTGTTACTCAAATACTTCTTATTACATAAAACATTTGCTTGCTATGAACTCATGTGCACGACATGGTTTTCCAAATGATTTCAAAATGGTAAATTGCTTGCAAAAATTTTCGTTCCCATTATCTCTCGTTGAGCTAGTTGTAACTCACCCTTTTTCATAACATGTCAGGTACAGTTGAGCCTGCTTGTTGATGGAAGCCCTGTTAACGTGATGATTTGGATTTTCTACCTTCGTGCTCTACTTGCTCGTTCATAGAGAATATTTTGTATATTTGACTATCTTGTTATCTTGTTTCTCCATTTGGATTAGAATTTGTATAGTTAATCGATTTATGACTCTTGGGGACTCAGTTTTACTAGAGGGATTTCAAGTTGTAATTTGATGGATACGGGTTTGTAATTATGTTTTTGGAGTATGATTTTAACTTTTAGTGATGATGTTTGTATAACAAGTATTGTTGAACTTATGTAACTTTTATACCTTGAATTTTAGTATTGGGTTCTTTTGTATAAGGTTGAATTATTTTACAGCTATTAGTACCCGGACTACTGTCTTGTGCCTTAGCGAACTTAGACAGAATGATTTTTCTAAGCTCGTGGCATCACGATCCTAAGATGTTGAGGTAAATGTAAGTTTGAACTTTATTCCGCTTTCATGGTGTTAGAGTACATACATTAGCGTTTGAAAATTGGGGTCGTGACACTTTGACCTTAAGTGTGGCGAAGGAAAGCACTAGATGTCGTGAGCACAGAAACCTATAGAAGAGCTAGTCTTTTTAGTCGTATCAACTCTTGAATCCCAGAAAAGAGTCTAACTGGTCTGGGTAGTTTATTTATTTGCTTTATGTATTAGTTATTTTTCGTGACCATATTTTTTTTTGGTTTCTTCCCTATATATTTGTTTTTGTCTATTTTTATTTAGTATACTTAACTATTTTTGCTGTGTTGATGATAATCTTATAATATTTTGTCTACTAATCTTCAATGAGTTGCAGAATGATACATCTTTTTGACAAAGATGAGTAGACACATTCCTAACATTAACATAAAAATGCTTCACATCAGGTGATATCTTTCCTTACTATATTTTCCTTTATACCTGATCAACATGTGTTGAACAGTAAGCAAACCATAGGTTTGGGGATGTAGCATTTGTCATTCTATTATTACTTGCATATTACATTCTCACTGTCTAACATTTCTATTTGCTTGAGGACAAACAAAGTTTCTGTGTGGGGATGCATATGTTTCATGAAAATATTTTTCAAAATATGCAAGAAATACACCATTTGTGCTAATGAGAAAGAGTATTTTGAAGAGTTTTGGTATAAATATATTGTAAATCTCTAAAGCACCACTATCCTAGACATTATAATTTGGGATATGTGCTATAGTATAAGGTTTTGAGCCTGAAAATCTCGGGTAATTAAGACACGTAGGGGTCCCTTTAAAACCTGGCAACCTCGGTCATAATGGCTAGGGATTGTTGGCCTTAAAGCCCGCTACATAGGATATCCAGAAAGCAAAGTAAACTGAACATTACAAAGAGATAATAGAAAGTTGTACTTTTATATTTATCTGGCGAATGTAAAAAGGGTTAAGACATGATCAAGGGTTTGATTGCAAATAAGGCAAGAATATCAAAGTCTAATATGTTTGCATATCTTGAAAGTTAGGGATTAGATTGAACTCAAATTGCTTAGTTTACTTCTAAATATATACTTCGAAGCAATCAATAGTCCATTTTAAAAAAGAGCATCTATTTGTGAAAACTATGTAAAAGTTCTCTTATCATGTTTATCATTGACTGTTGAATTAGATTAAGATAGATTGCATTTCTCATGTTTCATTTTGGAAATTTTTTTGACAAAAATATAGGATAGTTAACATTCACTTGCTTTTGACTTGTAAAATTTCTGAAAATTTCACTTTGAATTTTTTTTAAAGAAAATTTTGCTTGAGGACAAGCAATGTTTAGGTTTTGGGTTGTTGATGTGACTATATTTGTAACACTCAAACCATTGAATTACACTACATTTGTATCTTAACTTTGAAATAAATGCAACACTTATACACTTTCGATGCAATGTAAGATAATGCTGAAAAGTGAAAAATTAGACCCGAAACGATTCAAATTACAAGTCAAGAAATTAGAACATGAAGTTCCACGAATCGGTGGTTGAATGGAGCCCATAGAGAAAGAATTTGGCCAAAACTAGGGCGAAATCAAACTCAGAAAGCTAAAAATAGCCCGGAAACGCCTCGGTTAATGCTCGGTCAAAGTCAACTTTTCCTAAGAATTTTGCCTATAAATAGGGCATCAACCCTTCTGAGAATTTTGTAGTTTTAATCTTTATTTTTAGAATTAAATTTTAGTTTATTTTAGAGTTAATTTTAGTAGTAGTAGTTAAATACAGAGGAAGTCCTGCTTAGGTAGCTTTTATTCGGAGAAATTTTACCCGAATAGCTACTTTACGAGGAAAATTCGACTAAAGTAATTATTTTACGGGGGAAGTTCTGCCCGAGTAGCTTTTTATTAAAAGCTCTTATTCAGGGGAAATTCTGCATAAGAAGCACTTATTCAGGGGAAATTCTGCCTAAGAAGCTCTTATTCGGGGGAAATTAGTTCCGTCTGAATAACTATTTTGCATCGAACCTCTACTCAGATTTCGGGAATCAGAAATACAAAGTCGTCATATTGGGGGAGCCTTTCTTGACTCTCTCATTTGTACTACTTGAATTTATTATTATGTTTGAGTAGAGCTATTATTTAGGGAAGAATATTGTAAATAATGGTCTTTTAATATACGGTCTCAGATTCAGATAATTTGATTTAAATTACAATATATGACTTGTTTTAAATTAGTATTGTCTTTCATATATAATGTTTTTAAGCAGATAATATGATTGTTTTACTTTCAACATTGTCTTTCATAATATTATACTTATAGTTAATATTATGATTGTTTTACTTTTGTGTCATATATTCGAATTTAAGTAACTATAGGTTGTACCATAGTTTATTCCTGTAAAGTTAATTTATTAGTTTAGTTAACCCCGTTGCTTGTAGTAGTAGGAGTTAATTAAACTAGAGTAGATTAACTTAAGCTTGTAGCTTAACCGCTAGCATTGAATCAGAGAATGTTGGATACTGAGTCTAGATTAATTGTCTTATTTACATATTTAACCCTTAGATTCTTTTCCTTCGTATTCAACAAATACTTAGATAATTTAGTTTTAGTTGTAGTATAATTTATATTTCTGCACGCCTTTTCAAACCTGTCACTTAAGCGCTTTACCATTTTCACACTACTTCACTAACTAACTAACGAACTTCCCTGTGGAAATTGACTCTGCACTCAGAATACATTACACTACAACATCCATGCACTTGCGGGTTATTAAAACTTGGTTGTTTTGCACCCATTTATAACGCACAACCTAATTGCATCAAGATCTATTGCAAAAATTCAATATGGAAGAAGCAAAGAAGCCGTAACCCCAATTAGTGCTTCTACTAATCTAACAATAAAAGATAGCTCACCTATTGCTGAAGCTTCTTCTTATAGGCAATTGGTCGAGAGCTTACAATATCTTGCACTAACTCGACCAGATATTGCCTTCGGTGTTAATAAATTAGCATAATTTATGCAATTTCCTACTGCTAAACATTGGGCTTCGACAAACGGCTTCGATGCTATTTGAAGCAAATTGGGCATGGTCTATTTCTCAGCAAATCCTCTCCCATCTCCCTTATTGCATAGTCGAATACTGATTAGGTAGGAAACAAAGATGATATTACTTCCACCTCCGCCTATATTATATTTCTTGGATCTAATCCAGTATCGTGGTGCTCCAAAAAACAATGGATAATAGCCCGCTCTTCAACTGAGACTGAATTTCGATCAGTGGCTTCGACAATGACAGAAATTTGTTTCTTAACCAACTTGCTTCATGAGCTTCGACTCCATCTTCCAGTGACACCAAAACTTCTCTGTGATAATCTTAGAGCCACATACTTATGTTATGATCCAATTTTCTACTCTTGCATGAAACACATGGCTTTAGACTATCATTTTATTTGTGAAAGTTTTTGTGACAAAGTTGCTGATAAATCTCTCCAAGTAGCACGTCTCCACTCGGCTTCAACTGTTGATATGCTTACTAAGCCTTTAGCTAAGTCTCGGTTTGTAGAGCTTTGTTCCAAGATTGGTGTTGCCCATGGCCCCACCATCTTGCGGGGGCATATTGGGAAAGAGTCCTAATCATCTTGCTATTACGAAATAATCCAACTTGATACAAACTCTTAACAGCTTTTCTTATGATAAGACGTGATAGCTTAGTTTGAATTATTTCCTTCAATCTTTGATTTGCTTGTATCAGTTAATATCCAGCCTTATCTCTTTGTATCATCTTGTATAAATTAGTGGCTTGTACACTCAATGAAAATATAGTAAAAAATATTGCACAGTTCGTGCCTTTATATAGTATTAGATTTCCATATCTCGTAAGAGTCCTGATCCTCCTTCATGCTTCACTGCATCTTCAGTTAACTTGATGGGTTTAGCGGAGCAGCTCACCCTTATTTCTCGTGGAAATCAACACATGGCTGATTACTTGGCTTAAATACGCGATATTGCTGACGAGCTCGCACTTGTTGGGGCTCTTATTCCTTCCCAATATCTCATTACACATACGCTCAATGGTGTCAGCCCAGCTTTTAAAAAGCTTGCTGCTGCTGTTTGGGCACGAGATACTGTCATAAGCTTTGACGAGCTTCACGATATGCTCGTGGAATACGAAGCCTTCTAAAAACGTGAGGAATTGCGTACCACGGGGGGCACTTGGTATACTCGGTCCAGCCACTACAAATGCTACTCATTTCAATTCTTCACAAGGTTTTCACAATTCTAACAAAAAGAATACTGGTTCAAGTAGAGGTAATTCCAACAACACAAACAAGTCCAATGGTTCTCATCCTAACCAAAGTAGGAATAATGACTCCATCTCATCTTCTAATCAACATTCGAAGCCTCATGTTGTGTGCCAATTTTGTGATAAACGAGGCCATACCGCACGCCAGTGCTATACCACTAAATGCCTCTTCTTTCCCTCCTCAAATCCAACGGCTCAACCGGCTACTACCAACTCCAACAATGCTTGGTTGCTATGTATTATTCGTGGACCATTTTACAAAATTTTCTTATCGAATGACACACCTACTTCATCTCACACGCATAGTCTTATTCCAATTCATCATGGTCCATGTCTTAGCCAAAGTCAAGACTCCTCTATCCCTCAATCACATGTGTCCTCAGCCACAACGTGTACCATCCCACCTCTTGTCCATTCTAATGTGTCAACGTCACCTACCAGTACTCACAGTCCCAATATGCCTCAACCTCCTTCACGTGGTGAGCCATCAGTCACCGTTCAGCAAATTGTCCTCACAATGTCCCCTCTCATGGTGTTGTGCCCTCACCTGCTCCTTATACAATCTCCACGACATCTATTCCACATCAATCCACTCATCCGATGCAAACAAAGTCCAAAAATAAATTTTTTTGCCCAAAGCAGAAATTGTCTCTCAGTGTCACTAAACATACTCTCTCCCATGTGCTTGAACCTACAACATCTCGCTAGGCTCTTAAGTCTCCGTCCTGGGCACAAGCTATGGCTGAAGAACTTGCTGTTCTTCAGAAAAATCAAACATGGACTTTGGTCCCTTGCGAACCGAATCAAAATATAATGGGTTGCAAGTAGGTCTTCAGAATCAAGCGTAAACCCGATGGCAGTGTGGTTCGTTATAAAGCTAGATAAAGCTAGATTAGTGGCGAAAGGATTCCATCAACGTGCAGGCATTGAATTTCATGAAACATTCAATCATGTCGTGAAGCCTACTACAATCCGAGTGGTTCTCACTCCTGCAGTCTCTAATGGCTGGCCTGTTAAACAATTGGATGTGAATAATGTTTTCTTGCACGGGTATCTTGATGAAGAGGTGTTCATGTCATAGCCTCCTAGTTTTGTTGACAAGTCTCGCCCTAATCATGCGTGCAGATTATTTAAATCATTGTATGGGCTCAAACAAGCCCCACATGCTTGGTATATGGAGCTAAAAAACTACATTTTATCTTTGGGTTTCAAGAACACTCGCTCTGACTCTTCTCTGTTTGTTTTTCATACCCACTCAATCACTTCATATATTCTTGTCTATGTTGATGGTTTATTGGTAACAGGGAATTTGAGCTATTTCACTCAACAGATTATTGTGGCTTTGTCTTCAAAATTTTCTATGAAAGATATTGGTGCAATCTCATATTTCCTGGGCGTTGAGGCAATTGCTAAGCCATCTGGTCTTTTTCTCAGTCAGCATCAATATATTTGTGATTTGCTTCAACAGTTTCGAATGGATTGTGCGAATATCTCTTCAACACCAATCAGTGCAACGACATCTTTATCACTTAAAGGTAGCCCTCCTATGACTGACTTGTCCACTTATTGTAGTTTAATAGGCAGTCTCCAATATTTATCTCTTACTCGACGTGATGTAGTATATACTGTGAACAAGCTTGCTCAATACATGCACTCTCCCCACCCAGTTGCATTGGACATCAGCTAAAAGGTTGTAGCGATACTTGAAACACACTGTGAACTATGGGTTATTCATTGCACGGGCGCCTACTCAGTCCCTCATTGCCTACTCTGATGCTGACTGGGCGGGCAATCGGGATGACTATACTTCTATCTCTGCGTATCTCATATTCCTTGGTAACACACCTGTCTCTTGGTGCTCTAAAAAGCAGTGTACGGTTGCTCGGTCATCAACTAAGGCTAAGTATCGTTCTGTTGCTTCGGCCGCAAAACTTTCCTGGCTTACAAACTTGTTGAGTGAACTTTGCTATAAGCTTCCGCAACCTCCACGCCTCCTTTGCGATAACATTGGCATTACTTATTTGTGTTCCAATCCTATCTTCCATTCCAGGACGAAACACTTACCGTTGGATTACCACTTTGTTCGTGACAAAGTCGCCTCTGTCTCACTGCGTATTGCTCATGTCTCCACCAAAGACCAGCTTGCCGATGTCCTTACCAAACCATTGGCTAAGGATCGCTTTACTACTCTTCGTTCCAAGATCGGTGTTGTCGATGGCAACACCCTCTTGCAGGAGCATATTATGGAACAATCCAACTTGATACAAACTCTTAACAGCTCTTCTTGTGATAAGACATGATAGATTAGTTTGACTTATTTCCTTCAATCTTTGATTTGCTTGTATCAGTTGATATTCAGCCTTACCTCATTGTATCATTTTGTATAAATTAGTGGCCTGTACACTCAATGAAAATATAGTAAAAAATATTGCACAGTTCGTGCCTCTATACTTGCCTCCCTGATCAATAAATATCTCCAACTGTTCCACAGATTAGCATAATCAATACATAGCATCATAAATGGTTTTTATCTTTTCTTTGTGTACATCTGTTCTTATCATGTTGACTTTTCTATATAAACTCACAATCTGTAAAGCAATGCAACACGAAGCCTTTGAAATATATTTGAGTTTTTATCTTTTCGAAGGATTGTTTATTGACTTTGTAATTAAATCATGAAATAAAAATTAAAAAGAATTTTTTTATTAGACTAAATTTTTAGTATTCCTCACTATTTGTATCAACTTTTAAATTTAAATTTTCACATAATGAGAATTGTTTAATTTTTTTTTATTTTTTATTTATAATAATGAAAGATCTTTTTTGCCCCCAAAAAAAAAAAAAACACTAGGGGAGTGTGCAATCTTAAGCATTAAGGTGCTTTGTACACAGATACACCGCGTACGAACACGCACAAAACAACACCCGCAAAACAGAATTGTCTCTAAGCTTCCTCCAAACACATCATTACCCACACCCCTCCCCCCTTTCCCTTCTTCATCCTGTCTACCTCTTCATTTTCTTCGTGTCTAAGACAACACACACACACACGCACACTCACTCACTCACTCTCTATAATTCACGGTGATGCATGAAAACGAGCTCCACGATCTCTCCGACGACTCTGATTACGCCGCCTCTATGCAACAAGTAAGTAAGGAACATTTTAGTCACATATACGCATGCGCAACTATATATGTATACATACACACATATACATATGTTTATATCTAGATATGTGTGTGTGTACATGCAGTTGTGCTCTACTAAGACTTAAATAATTGTAGTTAACAGTTTGTTTTGGTGATTAATTTTGATAATATTGTATACCTATACAAGTACATACATGTACATACGCCTATCTATACATCTATTTATACGTGCAATAATACTTGATCATTACTTGATTAAGCAGGTAATGACTTTAGATACTGGTGTTTTGTTGATTAATTTTGATAATATTGTATACATATACAAGTACATATGTGTACCTATGCGTATGTATACATCTATTTGTATGAGCGATAGTAATTGATTATTAGTTGATTAAGCAGGTAATGGCTTAAGTTACCGGTTTTTTGTTGATTAATTTTGATAATATTATTCTATTAAATGCGATTAGTGTTTGAGAACTAGGTCTAATTGAAGTGAATTGATAAAAATTGGTCAATTAACTAATATTTTGTGTGTGTTAGGGCTCAGCGAGCATGGCACAGAGTGATAGCAGTGGACAGAGCTCATTGAGTGAGCCAGACAGGGCGGAGATTGTGTATCTGAAGGATAATGTGACCATTCATCCTACTCAGTATTCGTCAGAGAGGATCAGTGGCCGGTTGAAGTTGATTAAACAAGGCGATTCGCTGTTTATGGTACTAATTTAGTAATTTATTGATAGCTTATTGAATTCAGAGCAATTTTAGATATTATATTGAAAATATTACTATCTCCTCAGCAAACTGATTGCTATGATTTACTTCTCGTGTTATATAGATGTTTTTAGGAGCGATATAAATTTTTATTGATTTTTCTGATAATTGAATATAATTTAGTTGGCTTAAGATAAAACTAACTAGTAACTGAACTAGAAAGGAATTACAGCCTCGTCGAAGATTTTGATTCATGAAACTAAATAAATTGGCAAAATATCTTAGTCAGAAAAGTTATTTGATCGAAAGAAGTCCTACTCTGGGAATTTGAATTATGGTGGGGTCATAAGAGATGGCAATGGTGTTGTCATGTGGAATAATGGCGATTTTGGCTCTGAGGTCAGAGTATTATGCACGACTTGTTGTGGTTTGAAATTGTAGACGTGATCGCTGTTTTATTTGTTGAAGGAGATTGTTTTGAGATTTAGATTTTTTTTTTTTTTTTGTGGAATAATGACGATTTTGGCTCTGAGGTCAGAGTATTATGCACGCCTGGTTGTGGTTTTACATTGTCGATGTGATCGCTGTTTTGTTTATTGAATGGCTGTGTTCACTTATGACCGTAGTAACCTTTAATGCTTCTCCTGTTCCAAGGAGATTGTTTTAAGATTTAGATTTTATTTATTTTTTATTTTTTTAAACAATATTAAAAACTCTAAAAGAATAGCTTTTCTTATAAGTCGAAATTTTTTTTTTTTTTTTCAATTGCTATTCCTGATCTCACTCAGTTACTTGGTTACAAAAAGACTATGTACATTTAGGTGTTGTGATACCACCGCTGAATATTGGGTGTATCATGTAAGAATAAGGGCAGAATGTGCTATTCAATGAAATTGCCTTACTAGGGATAAGAGGAGAGGAGGAAGTGAAGTGTAGTTTCTTAAGAATTCACTTTATTTTGATTAGTTTGCATCCGACAGTAAGGGATTGAATTGTTTTTGTTATGATAGACTTGGATCCCTTACAAAGGACAAAGCTCGAATGCAAGGTTGTCTGAACAAGGTTAGGCCCAAATTATATTTTCTGCCTTTTCTTCTAGATGTATTATCATGCACAGGAACTTGGATAACAGTTATATTCATATAAATATCCTTGTGCAGATATGAAGCTTTATACCATCAGGGCAGTGCCGATTTCTGATGTTAGGTCAATTCGTAGGCATACTCCAGTACTTGGATGGCAATACATCATTGTAGTTCTGTCATCAGGTATGCAAATCTCGATTTCCAGCTATAAGTGTTTGAATATCTACTATCAATACCTGATTTTTTTTTGATTGTAGAACAAGTAAGTTCACAGATTCTGAATGAGACTTGCAACATATTAATGTTCAACAGGAGATATTTGATTATTATTTTTGTTTCTAGCGGAAGAAGTTTGTGGATATATGGCTTTTTTCTTTTTTCTGAAACCTAGTTAACTGATGCACTGTACTATCATCTGGGACTATGAGTGGTGTTGGTTGTAGCTTAATCTTCATCCAAGTGAAGGTATATCATAAGGGCTCACACGCTTATAATGGATTAGGATTCATAAGGTGAGGAGACCGTTGGAGAAGTCCGGTAAAAGATTTGAAGAGGTGGTGATTGGAAATTGAAATTGGCAATAATGAGAGAGGGGGAGAGATTTATGTAGCTATTTATTTATTTATTTTTTTGGGGGAGGGAGGGTAAGAGAGGAAGAGTGAATAGAAGAGTTGATAAATGGAAGAGTTCAAGGGTGTCATAGATGCTTGGTTCTGCTAGTCTTTTGATGTATATGAGTAAAAGTTGCGGGGAAAATTTAGATTGTAATTGCCAGATGGCTGGAGGGAAAGGTCTTCTTCAGAAGTTTCATCTTTTAGGATGTGGCATAGTGGAAAGGAAAAGATAATGATATTTGACGTATAGAGTGAGGATGATTTTTATTATTTAGTAGGCTAGCTAATGTTTGTGTAAAGGATAGATAGAAAGAAAATAGGCCAGAGATTGTTCCTAGGGAGGTTTTATGGAAAATGTTGGAAAAGAAGGGTGTATGTGATACATATAGAAGCGATAAAAGATATGTATACCAAAAACAATAGGTCTACCGCGAGGACCAACCTTGAGTCCATACTTTTTGCGCTAGAGCCTTGAGCTGTTATCTTTTTGCGTGGATAATATTGTTTTTGTGAATGAGTTTAGAGAAGTGTGAATGCTAAGTGAGAAGTGTAAGGGAGACTTTGGAAGAAAGGGATTCATGTTGAGTAAATCAAAGATAGAGTATATGGAATGCAAGTTCAACAAAAGTAGGTTGAGGAGTGTTGAAGACAATAAATGAATACAATAAACTTGTCTCTAATAGCTTAAGTTGTTAGAGAGGGGTTTATTGTTTTCAACAAATGGACTGATGGGACGCATTGGTTTATAACTAATTTTGCAGTTATTAGTCCAAGAGGCACAATTTTCATCTAATCAGTTGATACCTTCTCAATAATTAGAAGTGTAGTAAAGATGTATGATTTGCTTAATGGATTGGTGGAGCAAATTAGGAAAGAAAATGTTGTGCAAGTGATAACTAATAATGACTCAAGTTATGTATGTGAAGGTGAGCTTTTGATGAACGAAAGGAAAAACTTGTTTGATCTCCATGTGCGGCGCATTTGATAGTTCTTATGCTTGCGAGCATAGGTGAATTGCCACATGTTGAGAATATTTTTATGAGAGCAACAAACTAACAAATTTTATTTATAGGCATGTTTGGGCACTTTATTTGTTTAGAAGGTATAACAAACAACTAGAACAAACAGGGCCTAGGGTTACTAGATTTGCCACCTCTTATCTAACTTTGAAGAGGTTTCATGGGTATATTCAAATTAGGGCTATGTTTGCATCGTAGGAATGGGCAACGAGCACTCATTCGAGTATCCCAATGGGAAAAATGGCACAAGATATAACTTTGGGAGATTCGATTTCGGAACTCAGTTAACTATTGTATTCAAAGCGTGTTGGATTTGGTTAAAGTGTTGAGACTTATGGATGACACTAGACTAGCAATGAGTTGTATTTATGAAGCAATGGATAGAGCAAAATAAGAGATTGCCAAAAGTTTTAACAAAGTTGAGAGTAGATAGAAACACATTTGGAAGATTATTGATGATCGGTGGGATGTGCAACTCCATAGGCCATTTCATGTAGCAGGCTACTATCTCAAACCAAGTACATTCTTTTACATTTTTATGTACTACCATATGTATATCAAACTTTATCGCTTTCTAATGTGCATTCTTATAAATTTTGTAGGTTTCATTACAATGATAACTTTGTAGTTGTTATTTGTTTCACCATTTTGTTGGTAGTATATCTGTGCAATCTTTATCGAGTATTCATTTCTTTTCTCTGATTTATTTTATTCTTGTCAGGATAGTTACTATAGGGATGTGATCTGCTCAATTACTTTGATATTTTGACATACATGTGATTGCTATGTACTCTTGTGGACTCATTCGCTGTTGCTGATTCAAAATCCTGTTCATTTTTTACTTGACTTCCCACTTTGACAGCCTCATTTTCATGTATATTGCCACTGTGTCAATTTCAGGTCTAGCATTTCCTCCTCTTTACTTCTATAATGGCGGGGTTCGAGAGTTTCTTGCAACAATTAAGCAGCATGTTTTTCTTGTGAGGTCGGTTACTTCTTTGTCTAGCATGACTCTTCTTCATTTGGAATCTATAATGAAATCCCAGCTTTCTCTGATGAGTGATATTCCTTGTAACTCTAATCTAATATGCAGTGAGTTGAATCTTTTTGAGGGATTACGTTTAGTCAATAATAATGTGAGAGAACTTTCTATTTCCGTACAGGTCTTATTTGGCACATGATGTGGAAGCATCCATTTCCTATTCATTTTACTTGTGAAGTCTCTTTATGTTTTTGCTTGCTTCTTTGTATAGCAAAAAAGTGTTTTACTGCCAGGATTTGCAGATGTTCGGATGAAATCTGCATGATGGAAAATGTTTCTTGTCCATTTTACTTCTAGGATTATTGCAGATGTCAGGATGAAATTAGCCATAGGGAAAACATACAGAAATAGTGTTGTGAATGGCAGTTGCGTGACATCTTAGATGCTAGATTTTGAATTATGTAATTAGTCATTGGACTAATTTTTGATTTTACTGTGTAATGAAATGATTACTTGCTGACTTAGCAAAAAAGAGCTCATCACGTTTGTTAGTAATTGTCTAATTACTTGTTAGCAACCACAAGAATTTAGGAATTCAAGCAAATTACTTGGATATACCATGTTGGTTTCGTGTCATACAAGGGGAAGGAATTCATGGAAAAATTCTATTTGATCTTGTAGGCATGCAGTAATAGTAAGATGGAAATAATTTGATGGCAATATGACATCATCACTTGCTATTAGCGTAGTGAGATTTAATGTTTATTCGATATGTATAATGCTAACTGGTATATCTGTGGTTAATTTAATACATATAGGATGAAACATAAAGCATTAGAAATTATAGTTCCTTCATTTTGTCCACTCCCTTTCTGTGCTTCTGGTTTTAATTTAATCAGGAAATTATATTTTCAGGTCTGCAGAAGATGCCAATGTACTTCTTGTGAATGATTTTCAAGATCCTCTTCAGGTAAGCTAATACAAAGTCAAATGCTTAATAGTGCACCAATGCATGTGACTCGGTGATAATGTAATTGGATCTATAGAGTTTTTGCTTTTGGTCTCTTATATTACAATTACTGCCGTAGAAATGCAATTTAGTCTCCGACAAATGACTTGAGTCATTTCCATAAAGCTTCTTTAGCTGCCTTCTGCAGAGAACTTTGTCTTCCTTGGAGCTCCCTAGAGCTGTTTCGGCTGTGAAAGGTCCATCTCTGTCTGTTGCAGCCAGTGAATCGCCCTCTAGCAGAAATCACAAAAGTGTAGATGAAGTATCTTTTGATATTTCCAGTAGTCGTCAACAGAATGGCCGGCAGCGGAAAAAACATAGTGATTCTCCTCGTGATCTTTCAATTCATGTATTGGAGAAATTCTCACGCGTTACCAGATTTGCTCGCGATACAAAGTCCCAACTTTTCCGCGGAAGTCATAACGGTGGGCTCATAACAAATGAGTGGAGGAAGGAGGATCCACCCTCACATGATTATCCTGGGAAATTGCCACCTAATGATGGTGAAGAAGTTCAAGTTCCTGTAGCTTCAGATCCACTGGCAGTGGAGGTAAACTAGATGCATCCTTCTTCATTTCTCTGTAAATTTGCCTTTCCACAGAAGTATTTTGTATCTGTGTGTTTGATTCTTATTCGGGACAGAGTAAAATGATAGAAATCCTTGGAAACAAATTAGTAGAATCGCTGTAAGTTTCCTCTGATGGAAGAAGTGCATTGCGTGTCTATTGGCACATAAAATTCCTAATTCAAAGAAGGAATATATTGCTTTATTGACTGTTCACAATGTTCATATGAGAAAACTTTGTGAGTATGATTTCAACAAATTAGACTAGTTGACTTAATATTAGATTTCGTCCAGGACTGTCTTATTTAGACTTGTCCTTTCTAAATAGAAACCTTCATATAGAAATCAGGATCGTGGAGCTGAAGCTGTCACCTATGTGGGAACGTTTGAGCTTATCAATTATAAGGCGGTACAGAAAGGAGCCTTCAGAATTATAAGATCATTGTTTTCCATTTTTACCTTGACACTATGCCCCCTTCTAGTTTAAAGCATGACTTGCATCCAGCTTAGTTGTTTGCCCAACCCTTAGTTTACTTCAGTATTTTAATCACATGCTGGTGATTGGATTGAATACACGACTCTGCAACAAGGATTCGAAAGATTAGGTATGGGCAGTGGATTTGCCTAAAGTGGTCTGTCATGCATTGGTTATAATGGGTTTCGAATGCTCTACATATGGATTCTACAACAACATGTTCAAGACAACTACATGGGTGTTTGAAGAGTAAACATACTGATTCTAAGTCATGTTACTTGATGATTGTGAGATGTGTTTGCCCCTGGTGTCTGTTAGAAGTTTCATGCTGCAGAGAGTTCCAATTTTTTGGATAAAGGTGCTTCAGTGTTAGAGAACATTGGCAATCAATTGTGTTCTCGGAGCATTTATTGGGCTAATTTTACAGCATTCGGAGCACTATCTTGAGGTTTGGTAAGATTTTGTGTTGGAATAAGAGAACACGGAAGGAAAGGAGACTAAAAGGATGGGGAAAGACACTACCACATTATTGAAATATAGACTTGATAAAAAGTGTGATCCTCCTCATTCAAGTCTTGATGAGAATTTCAGTGAACTAAACTTTTACTTGTTATTCTGTTACAAATATGTCAAGATTACGTCTTAATTCTCATTATCAGCCTCTAATCAGCTGAAGCTTTGATCGCATGAGAAGGAACAGGTATCTGATACTTCTGAGATGATTGGCGTAGGATATTTCTGTTTCACCTTAGTTGATTCAAGGGAAACCTTTAATTTTTCCTCATTAGGCTATTAGGGAAAATTCTTACCTCATTGTAGAAGGAATATTGGCTGAAGTTATCATGGGTTTGGAATGCTCTGGGTAGCCTCTGTGTGTGTTCCTCTATATGTATTTAACATACTAAAACCAATTTATTGCCAGACTGGACTCTTAAGAAATACTGCTTCTCTTGATTGATATTTCACTGACCACACAATAGTGCAATTGGTGTCTATTTTTATTAGAATAGTGGGGAGGTTGATTATCTTTTGGTTAATCCTGTAAAGAAGTAATATTACAGAGTAAAGCATTTCTCTTCATGGCTTATATATATAGGACTATATCATTACGCCGGGAAAAACAAATGTATGCCAAGAATTTGAATGGTTGGACCAGTTATAGTTTATTGGGGATCATAAACTTAATTTTGCCTATAGTGACAAGTATTTTGTGTTGTCTTGGAGTTAATGTTGTGGCATGTCTCTTCTGTTAATTAATGAAAGAGCTTAGACTCCTTTGTATATCAATTTAATGGTGTTCTTCTTGCAGTTTGAGAAATTATCACTGGTGTGGGGCAAGCCACGTCAGCCTCCTTTGGGCCTTGAAGAGGTAAATGTTGCCTCTATGCCTGTCTTTTGCTAATATATCTATGAATTGTTATAAGAGTATGCCTCTCTGGATTTTTCTATGATATAGGTATTTTTTGAATATCCCTTAAAAATCTTCTTTATACCTAGCTTTCCTTTCATTTTTTAATCTTTCACTGTATTCCAGTTCAAGTAACAGAAGATAGGGCCCTAATTTATTCTGTGTTTACAACTTGCTCTTTTTGTGAAGAATGGTGGGACTGAACTATAATAGTCAGTCCTTTGTAGCTTAAAGATATACACTGATGATGCTCCAATGGTGTTTGAGGAATTCAGGTTTTGATATGTATTTGGGATCACTTTAAATGAAATGTTTGTGATAGCTTTAAATGGCTTAATTTTCTCTTCTCGCCCCCTCTCAGTGTATATCTTTGTGGTATGGGGGGAACGCTGGCTTTGGTGTAACCTCATGGTAGGATCCACCATTGTATAAAAAGGCGTAAGGCGCACTGAGACGCTAGGGGGTCCTAGTGCCTAGGCGCAAGGCGCAAGGCAAAGGTGCACGCCTTAGCGAAGTGAGGCGCATTTGCGCATTTCTTATATTATGAAAAATAAGCTTATGTTCAAGGCGCTTTTTGCATTGCCTTATGTCCCTATATCCCCCAGCAAGATGCTTCTCCAATCTATGAATCCTTCATTTTGCCACCATCGAACAATATTTGCAAGTCACATAATTTTTAATTTTAGGGCCAGCTAAATAACCATATTTTCAGCCGATATCGGTCTTCCTCATTATTATCGGCATTAGCATCACTGTTCTCCATCAGTCCATCCATCATACAGGTCTTATAATTTGTAACAGTACATAAAATCTGATTTAAATATAATTTTGAGATAAAAAAGCATATTTCATTTTGTAATATGTTGCAAGTAGTCATGTGTACACAAGAAGTCAACAAGGTGTAAACACTAAAAAAAAAAGAAAAAAAAAGGGAAAACAGTAGCCGGCCTGTAACAGACTAACAATGCATATAACAATTAGCAAAATGAAGAAAAAGACAAAAGGCCAGCATGTGGGGTGCACTCAAGTAAACAACAAAGATCATAGAGTAAATAAAAATGAAAAAAAAAAAACAGCAATAAGCAGTGCACTGGAAGTCTGGAATGGACCACCGGCACCAACCACATCTGCAGATAAAAAAGTAAACAAATAAAAGAGGAGAAAAAGAATAGAAAAAGAAAGACTAAAAGAATAGAAAAAGAAAGACTAAAAGAATAGACAGAGAGAGATTGAGAGAAAGAAAAGGAGAAGAGAGAGGAGAGAAGGAGAAGAAAGAGGAGAGATTGAGAGAAAGAAAAGGAGGAGGAGAAGAGAAAGGAGAGAAGAAAGATCGTACCTATGAGTTGTGTCCTTTCTTTTTCTTCTATTTCTTTTTTTCTTGTTTTAGGGTTTGACTTAGAAATATCTAAAAGTCAAAGAATAATCCAGTACTTCGTATAGATAGTAACAAATCAATTTTTTTATTTTTTTTATTTTTTATTGACAAAATAAATTTAATATACAGAGGCGCTGCAAGGCGTGCCTTGCTTGCCTTGTTGCGCCTAAGTCAAATCGCCTCGCCTAAGCCTTTTTTTTGCACAGTGGGTGCGCCTCGCTTCAGCGCCTAGGTGCGCCTTTTAGTACGTTGGGATCCACACCATTAGGGTTGGCAAACCATTTAGTTGCTAATGGTGTAAATTTGTGAGACGATCGTGCCATTAGAGTTTTGCATACCATTATTTTGTTACTGAAAACTATTTGTGATATTGTCACATTTCGTTTCAGATTGAGATGTGTGCTTCTGCAATTTCTCATTTTTATAAGTTGTTTGCCTATTTACTTCTGCTCTTTTAAGGCAAAGATTACCATTCTATCTATATTGAAGTATGAGTCGGTTTATTTTGACTTTGTATGTTGACTTTGTTTACCATTTATTGTTTATCTGTAACTACATAGAGTGACTTTTGACTTTAGCTGCATCATGCTCCAGGAATCATTTGATGAGGATACAATTTAGAATGGACGATTTAGGGGAAATTAGATGGCCTGGACAATTTCTGGTGACTAAGAATACCTTAGATTTTGTTGAAGTCAGAGGTCGAATGTTGGCACGAGTCATAGGACAGAAGCAAATAGGTGTTTTTCAATTGATGACAAATGAAAGCATATTGCAGTTCTCTCTAGAGAACTTCAACTATATTAAATAAGACATTTTTTTGATTGATGCTAATTGGGGAATCAGCAATATCTGTGTTACATGACTGTTACAAATCCACGGAAATGTGAGACATTCTTTTCAATTTAAGGAGATATGGACATGATATTGCTCACATTTGCTTTTGCAACGTTGTACATTAAGTTACCACCTGATCCAAAAGCTTAAGCAGTTAGTGAGGAGTTTATTATATTATTATGTCCGCTAGTGCAGGCAGAGTTAGTTTTTGAGTCTTGTACTTGGACAGTTTTAATGTTTTCAAATGGGTAGTGATGGGTTTTGAACTAGGACTTTTTGTTGCTTAAGTGGTAATATCATGTTGAGTGGCCACCTCATCTAAAAGTTTAAGTTGTCAGAGAGGGGTTTGTTGTGTTTATTTATTGTGTTCAACAATACTATCATGTATTATTTGGTGCATGCCTTGTTGAAATATTTATGAAAAATTTGGGATCTTCAGATCAAACACCTGTTTCCCCTTGATCCTGAGGAATTAATCTTGCCATGTCCATGAGTTTATGTAACTCATTGATAAGCGTAATCAATGTATTTCCGTCTCTAAATTTTGAGTGTAATTGCAGTGGGCCACTTTTTTGGAACCCAAAGGGCGTGTTATGGATTCAGGAGCATTGAAGAAGAGGATCTTTTACGGGGGAGTAGAACACAATTTGCGGAAAGAGGTCTCTCTGTCACTCCAAGTGCCTTCTTGATGTAGTTGTTCATTCTTTATGTAGCATGATTTTATTTTAAATCTCTCAATTATGACTACAGGTCTGGCCATTCTTGTTGGGATACCATGCTTATGATTCAACTTATGCAGAGAGAGAGAATCTTGTGTCCATCAAGAAATCAGAATATGAAACCCTGAAAAAACAATGGCAGGTGCGTAATTTGTCTTACCGTGTCAACTTCATTCATGACACGTCTTTCTGCAGGGATTAATATTCATGTTATAATTGTTACTGTATCCATTGGTATATATGGACGTCCTTTTGTGCCCTTGAAGGCTTCTTTTCTAGTGGAGTCTTTTAATATGTTCCTTCTTTTCCTGCTGCAGTTGAGGTCACCAAACCAAACCTCAAGACCTGCCTCCCTTACCCCTTTAAAAAAAAATAAATAAATAAAAGAAAGGGCAAAGAAAAAGAAAAGAGAGAGATTACTTAACAAAATAAATCTTGTTGGTCATGTAATCTTCCTTCCTTTAGATTCCTCTTTCATCTGCTGAATTCCTCTGCATTACTTGAATCTATATTTTTTTCATCTGAATAGTTGTTTAGGCTTTAAAACTTCATGTATTAAAAGATTGTGATGATTAAATTGTGCTATATTTCAAGATCTGATATCTTGTTTCTACTTTTAGATTTCATCACCTGGTGATATCTATTTGCAAGTTGATTTTGTTGGGTGCCTTTAACCGCAGCTTATTCCTTTTACATAAAACAAATGGTGCTTTATTTTTGTTTCAGATTTGGGAATTTGGTGCCTAGCTAATGTGAATCATTGTGATAGTGTAGTTGGTGGAGATAATAATGGAGCGCTGGAACTTGGGAGATGAATAAAATGTCATCAATTCCATCTTCTCCTGGTTAAGATATTTCCGTGCTTTCGTCTGGGGATAATAGAAGTGAAAAGGCCTATGAAATATATGTTAAATTTTTTGGATAGTGGTGATAACCAAAATTGGTTGGTTTTTGTTACATTGTTTCTAAAAATTCCTACTTTGGTAGTGTTGGGTAAACTATCTCTCAATGACTTACATTGGGTGAAACAGAGCTTCAGATTCTAAAATAACTTGTTCTCTTGTAGAGTTTTATTGCAAAGAGTGCCAAAGCACGGTGCAGCCTATGGCAAAAAACAACTGTGTTGTGTAGAATTCTGCATAACTAGTGTTCACGTGTCCGGATAATGCGAGGGCAGTTCATCTTGCAGCTTGTTGTAACTAGAGCAAAAACTTAGCTAATATAAAAGACTAAATTTGACTTTGTGTGAATACTTGTTTGCAGATATCTTTACATATATTAATATGTTCATATATATTTTTCTGAGTGTTTGCATGTGCATGCAATGATATATGGGTATGTTATCCATGTTTCTGACCGTTTCTTCTACAGATTTATTTATGTACATATGTGACTACGTCATAAGTATCATACAGATTTGGTAATGATACATGTACATTTAACTGTGGTAATTAAGGTTAACATCAAATTTTTCACGCACATTAGATTATGATAGAAGGATAGTATTCTCTTCCTTCATCGTTCTATTTTATTCAGGTGGATAGGCTTTATGCACGAGTTGCTCTTGCATTGTCGACATATAGTTTTGCTTTTTGGTTCCATCCACTTTTGGCCAAATTTTGATAGAAATCTAATGCAAATATTATTTGTTTCCACTCAGAGCATCTCCCCTCAGCAGGCTAGAAGATTTACAAAATTCAGGGAAAGGAAAGGTCTTATTGAGAAAGATGTGGTATGCATCAAGTTGACACATTCTTTCTTGACTTAGAAGTATAATATCATCACAGATTCAGTATGTGCTTCAAGCCGTTAACATTCCTTATGTTTGTTTTTGGCATTAAGGTAAGGACTGACGGGTCGCTTTCATTCTACGATGGGGATGATAATCCAAATGTGGCTCTTTTACGAGATATACTGCTGACTTACTCGTTCTACAATTTTGATCTTGGGTACTGTCAGGTGGTTAAACTTCTATCCTTTAGCATCTTTCAGTAAGTTGCGACTTGCTAGGTTCAGAGATGGTTACAAGCAAGTTGGATATTCTACCATAACTGCGAGCGGTCAATGCCCATTGTCCAATACCTTACATTTCCTAACCTTGAGATTTATATAGGAGCTGTGGGATGCTGACAAAGATTTAATACAGACTAGATTAGTATGAGGTTCTGTCTTCAGCTTTCAGTGTTCTGAAGAGACCATGATTCTGATAAGATATTGTTAAAAAACAGACTTTTTTCTAAATGTTAAATAGCTTATATGTTTCTTCCATCTGTCAAACTACATGAAAACAGAGATATTATCATTGTTTCTTTGCATATGAGAATTCCAGCTACTGGCGCAGACCCAGAAGAACTTAATAGTGTGTTATTTATCTCTTAACTGAGTGTTTTAAATTGAAGCTGGTGTTTAAAATGTGTGAATTGAACTTCATTTGTTAATCTTATGATGTATAAGCAAACTAATCCTTACCCAACTAGTTGGAGTCGGTTATATGAATTTGACGGTGCCACTTTTTCCTGTTGAGAGCTATATCCTCTTAGTTAAAATGATGTCTCAAATTCATAGGAAGAATTTATGTTGGTTGTTGGCTACCTAACGCTACCCTTCTCCTTTATCTGGGCTTGGGATCAACAATGCTTTGCTGAAGTATGATGTGTGCTGTTAGACTTTTCGTTTGTGATAAAATGTTGGGGTATTTTCATGTGGAATTTTTTTTTTTTTTTTTTTTTTTTTTTTTTTGTGGGGGAGGGGGTGATGTAATTTCTGCTATTATTTTCTTTGCATTTGCATGAGTTTCATTCAGTAGTCTAGAGGCCATATTAGTTTTTGTTTATATAAAGTTACATAATGTTCATTTATAAGGATTACGTCAATCTCTTGATGATTCAAAAATTTGCTAGTACATTGCTAAGCAAAGCTTGGTTGCTATAATATGAATGGTGGCAAAGTTGCTCTTGCCCGTTTACTTGGTACCTGTGAAGCAATTTTATCCTTCCAACATCAAGAGAATTGTGTGGCTTTGATTTGTTTGCTTGCTAACCAAAGTAATATTATTTGCATTTTGATTGTTTTGTGCCCTTAGCATCAGTACAGTTCTGTGTGCCTTGATTTGTTTTCTTGCTAGTGAATAAACTTATTTTAACTTTTAACTTGTAGGGTATGAGTGATCTCTTGTCTCCAATATTGTTTGTCATGAAAGATGAATCAGAATCATTTTGGTGTTTTGTTTCACTAATGGAGCGTCTTGGACCCAATTTTAACCGTGATCAGAATGGGATGCACTCCCAACTTTTTGCATTGTCTAAGGTTCTCTCTCTCTCTCTCTCTCTCTCTCTTGCATGCATTTCCCGCATGGGCATGGATATTTTGTGTGCGTTAGTCTGTCTGTAATGTGTGTATGTTTATATACAATGTTTATTAACATCAGAGCAGTCTAGCATGTAGACTTTTTCTGTTTTTTCAATTAGAGAGTTGCCTTCTGTTGGAGTTGAATCTTATTTTCGTATTTGCTTGAATTTTGGTTTTAATTCGAAACTTATTTTTCTAATTTAACATGAGATTCTATGGGATGCACTTTAATTATTGTATGTTACAGATTTGATTACAAGAAAAAAGGACAACATTGCTAAAAGCTTTAGCCAGTGGCAGAAGATTGAGTGTACCCAGAGTCAGTAGAAAAGCATTAAGCTTAGCAATGATGAGCTGTTGCAGCTCGAAAACATGAAGTCCTCTGTTGTGAACACTTTTCGTTGGTTAAGAAATTTAAGTCTGTATGATGCGGATTATAATTGGTAGGAGCAAGAGCAACACATGATTGTGGGAGCTTTTTATGGATTTCACAAGCAAGCATGTGGTATTCTCTCTTATGGACCATAGTTACCAGATTCGTGATACGATCCGAGTCGTAGTACGAGTTCGGATACGGGGTACGACACTTAGGATTTTTAGGGTACGATGGGGGTAGACTTCTTTGGTATACTAATTAGGTTCATGGTACAGTGTAAAAAATTATTGGGTTCAATTATCAAATATTGTATAGCGCAATGATATTTTCTATTTACTAATTACTAAAATCGGTCTACTTACATTCTAAAGTTTTATCATTTTCGTTTGTGTATTACTTTAATGACAATTTTTCCATGTTTCCCTCCCTTCCGTGCTGATGTTTCTTCCACATTTGGTTATCTAATACTTGCTGACTGTTGCTTTGCTAGTTGGTGGAGATATTGGACAGCCCCTTGCATAATTACTTTAAGCAGAACGACTGCCTCAATTATTTCTTCTGTTTCCGTTGGCTTCTTATTCAATTTAAGAGGCAAGTGGGAGTTCCTTAATTTCTGTCTGTTGCTCTTTTTTCGTTTTGGTTTGTGATTTTTCCTTTCCTATATAGTTATGAACTGAGACCTCGTAGCTATTTTATTAGTCTATATATACTACTGACATTGCCTGGTCTAGAATTGATGTCAGGATTATATGATGGATAAAACTTTAAGCTTCAAGGAATAGTTTCTAGTTTAATAGCGTTAGCTCTTGAAGAATTAAAGAAATGATTCATACAAGTGCATGTGTTACCGTGAATTGGAAAACATCCTAAACGTTTTGGTCCTGGAATTAGGTGTCAAAGTCACTTCTCAGCTCAACATCCTAAGTCCTTTCTTGCCCAACCATTATTATGGAAGTGCACAATTTCTTGAGTTCCTTTCCCTCTCGGACTAGGGTTGGAGAGTGTGGAGAGTGCTGAGGAGTGAACGATTATTTACTGGAAGAGCGTCTTTCTTTGATGGACATGTCTAAATAAGTTTGTAGAAGATCAACTATCTCACGCTTAATCAAGTTAACCCAAAGCACTGATGCAGATTTGTGAAGGCTAGAATTCATGCTAAGAATCACACTTATTTCATATTGCTTGATGAAAAACTCCAACACTTGATATTTAGTAAAATGCATCTGCTTGGTTGGAGAACTTCGTTTCATTTTTCTTTCCCTTCCACCCCACCCCCACGCACATTTTTCTTTTCCCTGAAGGTATGCTGTGAGTTGGGGAAATTTCTGCATAAGTGTATACATACTAATTATGCAACTGATAGCAAGATAGAGAAATAAGTTACTCCCTCGTATCCTCTCCTCTCCTCTCTCTCTCTCTCTCTTTCTCTGAGTCGGGGGTTTCCTTTCTTTCCACATTTATTAGAGTAAGTCGAAATGGAGATGTGGGCCTGTCAAGTGCTTTCTGGATTTCCATTACTGTCTCAAGCTTTATATCTAAACAGAAATGTATAATGGGAAGTATTATGTTTTTTTCTGTATACTTCCCACTATTATGCCAAGTTCTGAGACATGGTGGTCTATGCTAGTGGAGCTTTATATATCAAATTGCATGTTTTCTCATGTCCATATGTTGCACATAGGGAAGGTTTTCATTCAGTTATGAAACGATTTAGATACAACTGAGATGATCTAGATTTACTTCACTTCTGGACTTAAAATCCAGGGACCAATGTTTCCTGTGCTATCGCATTGTTGAATTTGTTGTTTTCACTATGCTACTACATTGTACTTGCAAAATTCCTCAACTGTAATTTTGTGAAACCGTCCATGTCTAATTTTTTACTCGACGTTTTGCAGGGAATTTGAATACGAGAAAACCATGCGTATGTGGGAAGTATTGTGGACGCATTACTTAAGCGAGCATCTGCACTTGTATGTGTGTGCCGCAATCTTGAAAAGATACCGCAGCAAGATAATGGGGGAGCAGATGGACTTTGATATGCTCGTAAAATTTATCAATGAACTGAGTGGTCACATTGATCTAGATGCAACACTCAAGGACGCAGAAGCGCTTTGTATATGCGCTGGGGAGAATGGTGCTGCTTGCATTCCTCCCGGAACTCCTCCATCATTGCCGATCGAGGATGCTTCATTATACACTCAACAGGACGATGATGTATTGTGAGCCTCTTCAGTTTCTTACATTGAGAATGGGAGACATAATTCCAGCTCGTGTAATCAGGTATCGTGAATTACTTGTTAACATTGCTGTAAATATGGTCCGACTCCGAAGCAAACATGATAATTGAGCAACATCTATGAATATTTTGCGCATGGCGAGATTCTTCTACCACTCTATAAATAGAGGCTCGATAATGTAAAAAATAGAACTCCAACACTTACATGTTTTGCAGCTATGCAAATTTAAATATCTAGAAATTTCACCTTGTTTAGAGCTTCAACTACTAGTATCTCCGCTTCATCAAAATATGAAGGGAAATTGCTCCAGTATATCAAGATTAAGCAAGAAAGACTCATAGCTCCATACATGGGCTGATTTAGTATTGGGGTAGCACAGGCTGTAGTCCCTACTTGCTCGTTAAAATTCTTTAAATATCTATGTATTTTTAGTCTAAAAAATTTAACCTATACTAGAAAATATATGTATATATGCTTGTAAAATTATGTGTTATAGTTTTTACTTAAACAAATCTTAGATCCGCCTTGCGTCCCAACCCGCAGCATGTTCATCCTATTCTTTCTCATGCGTAAATATGGTTCCAGCAATGATCCTTAAAACAAGATTGTTTCCGATAGCTGAATCACCCAACCACTCGTGACGACAGATTGCCATTTCTTGCACAATCAAGAAGAAACTGATTACATACACCCTCTCTGTTCGCTAAAACCACATCCAGAACAATTTTAGACAAATAAAAAGATAATATATTGAACCTATTGAAATTCTAATGATACATACAACAATTTATTCTGATTCTCCTTCCTTTCCCATCATAGATATCTATGAAAGCACATGCACACAAGCATAAACTGCAGGCGGCAGCACGCACACACTGAGACACACACCCCAATGAGACACACACACCCCACACACAGTGACAGAGGGATAAAAATACAGTGGGAGGGAGATAGGAGAAAATCTTTGGTGAATTACTGCGCGCAATTTCCCTTCTTTCTGCAAGTAGATTGTGGTTGATCTAGTTAGAAAGGCCTTCTTAGATAAGCAGGACTGGAAACAATTTCATATATTACGTTTAAGAAGAAGATGTTCGTGAAGTTATATAAATTTTTTTATGTACTCTCTCGTACAAAGATATTAGCAAAATTGGCATCTAAAACTAAATAGGATTGAGAAAATAAGATTTAAGAATATTGTAATTTGATCACAATTTTATCTCATTAAGCGGGATTGATTGTATAGGCATAGGGTTGCTCTTTTGAGTTATATAGACATAGGGTTGCTCTTTTGAGCAATTAGCTAGACTTTTTTCATCACGACATGATCATTCAAACAATTAGGTCTTTTGCAAGTTTTTTCCTTTAAGACATAACAATAACATAATCTCCCTTGACGATAGCTCTCTCTTTGGAGCAACTATGAAGTCAGGGTCGCCTAGACTATCAAACTTTCTTAAAATTACTTCTATCTACCAATAGAAAATCATCATTGTGCTAGAAAATATATTATCTTTTTTATTTATTAGCTCCTTTCTTTAATCCGCAAGGGGTGAAATTAAGGTTGCTTATCAGCCATAGAAGACTGAATAAATCAATTTGATTCTTATTAATCAGCCTTGCCCTTTTTTTGTATTTTCGACTGGGCTACCCATGAATTAAGATTATCTAGATGCTTACACTGGATGGAATGCCGTTAGCAGTTTTGGCTCTTATATCAAAAGCTTTATTTAACTCTAGCGAGTATAAGACCTGAAGTGAGTCGTAAAGCTACTTCAAGGGAGAAGAAATTTAGAATGACAGGTATAGGTAGAAGATTTATCTCCAATCTGTGCTATTATGAATTTTCTAATACTTAATAGTAGAGTTGAAATAATTGATTGCGAAAAAACATGTGTATTTGATCTTAGGGTAGAACCCTTATTTATACAAACTGGTCAGTCATTATACATTGAAATATTCAAAATCAAATCAATCTATGCACCCATTCTGCTCGTTAATTCTAGGAAATTCTTACAAAGACGAAATCAATCAATATTAGGTAAATCCTAGATATAGACTTTCTATAGTTATAATCAATCGATCAAGATTTGATTCTTGCCAATCAATCTAGATTTTGCCAACCAACAATCATTTCATCAAGATTTGATTCTTGCCAACCAATACTCCTTTTCAAGCTGGAGAATAGATGTCAATCATTCCTGCTTGTCTATCAATGCACTATATGTCTTCATGTCAAGTCCTTTTGTGAACACATCAGCTAGATGTTGTTTTGTTGGAATATATGGAATAAGGTTTCTACCATTCTTTGATAAAGTGTCTATCAATTTCAATATGCTTTGTCTTATCATGTTGTACTGGATTATGAGCTAAAGATATTGCAGATTTATTATCACAGTAGAGTCTTGTTGTTCATGTTGATTTCATCTTCAGATCTTTAAAAATCAACTTAATCCACAACAATTCATCTAATCATTTTGCTAAGGCTCGAAATTCTGCTTCCGTACTTGATCGAGCAACAACATTTTATTTTTTGCTCTTCCAAGTTATTAAATTTCTAGCTATGAATGCATATATCCAACTGTAGATCTTCTGTCATTAATAGATCTAGCCCAATCTGAATTAATATAGACTTTCACGTCCAAACTTTCTTACTTCTTGTACAAAATACCCTTCCCATGACATGTTTTCAAAATATCTTAGAATCCTATTCATGGCATCAGAGTATTCTTTGCCAGGACATTCCATAAATCTACTCACATAGTTTACAACAAATGCTATATCCAGTGTGGTATATGATAGGTAGATTAATTTTTCAACTAGCCGATGACAACTCCCCTTGTTTGTTCCACCATTTTCTTCAGAAATTTGGAGCTTCAAATTAGCATCTATAGGAGTACCTACGGGTCTTCCACCTAGCATTCCAACCTCATTTAACAAGTCCAGATCATATTTCCATTAGGTAATAAAAATTTCATGCTTCGATCTTGCTAGTTCTATGCCCAGGAAATATTTCAGATTTTCAAGATCCTTAATTTCAAATTCTTGAAACATTTTGTTCTTCAACTCTCCTATTTCCTCATTGTCATCTCCAGTAACAATAATATCATCGACATAGACTATAAGGATGGCCATTTACATTCTCTTGGATGTTTAATAAAGAAAGTGTGGTCTCCTTGATTTTGTCTATATCTTTGGGGCTTCATGAACTTAGTAAATCTCCCAAACTAAGCTCTTAGCAATTGTTTTAATCCATACAAGGATTTCTGCAACTAGCATACTTTACCATCAAGTTCTTTTCCTCTAAGGCCTAGTGGAATGTCCCTATATACTTCTTCATCTAACTCCCCATGTAGAAAGGCATTCTTTACATGATATTGGCGTAGCTCCCAATTAAGATTTACAACAAGAGATAACAGAATTCTTACCGTAATAATTTTGGCCACAAGAGAGAAAGTTTCAAAATAATCAACACCTGAAGTCTGAGTGTACCCCTTAGCGACCAGCCATGCTTTAGATTGCTCTATTACTCCATCTGCTTTATATTTAACAGTGAACACCTAGCGACACCCAATAATTCTCTTTCCCCTTGGTAGTATACAGACTTTCCATGTTTGGTTCCTTTTTAAAGCCTCCAACTCCTCATTTACAACTCTTTTCCATTGTTTACGCTGTAAAGCTTCATGGATATATTGTAGAATGGATATACTATCCAAACTCGTCGTGAATGCCTGGAGGGATGATTTGAGCTTCTCATATGACACATACTGGGACATTGGATGCTTAGTGCATGACTGTATACTTTTTCTTACTGCAATAGGCAAGTAAATATCAGTGTCTAAATTTGAGTTTAGATTATTACCTTCAGGGTTTTTTTCCACAACTGCATCAAGTAGCATTGTTGAAGAAGAAACAAATTGTATCCGCTCATGGCTATCCACTAGGATAAAAATTGGCAATCCTATGTGCATATAAACTGTAAATAGTCAAGCCCATAATTAATCTAGATTTAGATTGGCCTACATAAGTCTAAAGATTAATTATTCTAAAGATTAATTAATTAAAGTAGAGGCTCTTGAAATTAATACTTGATAAATTAATAATCTCTTTTAAATAATAAAAATATCTTATCCCAACTTAGGATCGGTGTAAAAAATTAATAATTTTGATAAAATTATAAGATAATACGTTTAAAATATTTTATTTGTATTTTATCAATCCAAATATTTCATAAATTAATAATTAATTAAAAGTAGATAATACATTGATTATGAAGTTTTCTCGAAATATGAATCAAGAGTAGTTTGTCTTTTGTTGAATTTCAAATCTAATTGAATCCCATCTTTAATTGTACGTAATGCGCCTAAATGTTTTGGGGTTACTTTCAAAAAATATGAGTCACTTTTTAAAAAAGATACCATGAATATAATATGTACTATTAATCCAAAAAACTAAAATATCTCGATAAATTAATAATCATTAATTTATTGATAAATTAATATCTTGCTAAATTAATATAATTTATTGGTCTTAACACTATTATTTTAAAGAGGTTATAATGTATTTGATAAAATTGGTTAGGTTCATAAAATGACAAATATGCCCTTAGACAACTAGACTTGACTAGAGACTTAGGGATGACCTTACCTAACGTTTCAATTAAACTCGAATTAGATAATGAGATTTAAAAATAATACTTAAATATTTTAAACAAAATGGTTATTATTGTAACCTAATTTTTTGGATTAAAACAAAAAATTAAGTATTAAAATTAAAATCACGGAATAAATCCTTAAGACAAATAATTGAGTGGGAGAGGGAAAGAAAAAATCACACGACATTGCATATTAGGCTCACACTAAGGAAAGATGCCATTTTGCCTTACCATGAGGTTTACTCCCTACAGAGGGTATTATCTTGTCCAGATTTAGTAGGTGATCTAAAATTGGGCATTCATAAACAAAGTGATAGTAGGAGTGGCTACCCCATCAGTGGAGTTCTTTACTATGGATCACTTTACAGATATTGATAAGAGTCATTATCCTATAGGAGGGCTCAAGTTGGAATATTCTAAGGAATCCCATAAGGAATGGTATTACCCTCGACTTGAGAAAAGTAGTATCCTCTCCATCGGAATAAGTGCTACCGGTTCTTGGGAAGCCAAATATATTAGTGATTGGACTAACACTGGAAAGTGAAGAATCCAAATAAGCAGGGATTAACTCAATTACACTAAAAGCCATGACTATCCCATTGGTGGAATAACTATTAGGAAATTGAGACACTGATGCACTATTGTAGTTTAAAGGGTTATCTGCATGGTCAACAATGTGCATTTGCATTCATGAGTTCCTTTTAATATTCTCATGCATGCTATCCATATATGTCATATATTTACTTTTGCTTATACTAATCATATTGTATGAATATCTAGAAATATTACAGTTCTTTCAATCAATTGTTAGCTATTCTTATGAATAACAAGCTAATAGGTCCCAATTTTGTTGACTGGAAGAGGAAACTCGACATAGTACTCACGACGAAGAGTATAAGTTTGTCCTCACCCAGCCTTGTCCTCAGATAAGGGCCAATTCTACTAATACCCAACATAAGGCCCATTATAAGTGGGTGAAGGCACATAGCATGGCCAAGTGTTATATGCTAGCCTCTATGTCTGACATGCTGAAGTCATGACCTCGTTAATTGAGATGTTCTTATATCAGAGCATACCTGCAAAATAAGCTGCTATGAGGGAGATCCTGATAGCCAAGATGGCTGAGGGGTCGTCTGGTTGAGAACATGTTCTCAAGATGATAGACAACTTCAATATTGTTGAAGTCTTAGGGGCCCAGATTGACACTACCAGCAAGGTGGACATAATCCTCAAGACGCTACAAGAATCTTTCTCCTAGTTCAAGCTTAACTATAATATGAGCAAGATGAACATGGGGCTCTCAGAGATAATGAAGGAACCTTTTAGGCAACTGAGGCTATCATGTGGCCTAAGGCCCAAGCCCACGTGACCCAAGCTGCTTCTTTTGGACTTAACCCGAAAGAGAAAAAGTTTAAGAAGAAAGATAAGTAGGGAAGTGACAAGGGAAAAAGTAGTGGAGGCATAAGAAGAAAAGGGTTGCCAGTGACAAGCCTAGAGAGAAATTCTTCGAGCATGGCCAGAAGGGTCACTAGAAGAAGGATTGCCCCAAGTACCTTGCCAAGCGCAAGATAGGTATGAACTTTACTTTTCTCGTTGAAACTTGTCAAGTGGTTGATTCTACTGACTCATGGATTGTAGATTCTGGAGCCATTAACCATATCTGCAACTCATTGCAGGGGGTTCAAGAAATGCAGAGGCTAAGTAAATGAGAGTTTGCTCTACAGGTTGGTAATGGAGTGAAGGTCTGGGTTGTTGTTGTTGGAGATATTTATTTTGATTTTTCTATAATAGAGTTTTGGTTTTGAACAATATTTATTATGTTTCAGACATGCAAAAGAATTTAATTTTGGTTTTTGCAATTAGTTAATAGTGGTGTTACTATTAGTTTCCATTCTGACATTACAATTAGTAGAAATGAAAGATTTATTTGTTCTGGCAGTTTACATGATAATTTGTTCCATCTCTATCCTATAATCTCCAATATGCATAATATAGAGCGTGAAAGCTTAATTCCTATAAAAGGAAGGTTTTATCTACTAATGGCACGTACTTGCGGCACCTTCATTTGGGTCATATAAATCCTGAACAGATTTAGAGGTTGGTAGAGGATAGGCCCCTAAGCTCATTAGATCTCAAACCATTACCTTAGTGTGAATCTTGCCTTAAGGGAAGATGACCAAAAGGTCATTTTTTTCTAAGGAATATAGGGCAAATAAAATGTTAGAATTGGTATACTGATGTGTGTGGTCCCATGGGTAAACCAGCTCATGGAGGTTTGAGTATTTCATTACCTCTATCAATGATTACTCAAGGTACGAATATGCTTATCTAATGCGAAGCAAGTTGGAGTCCTTTGACAAGTTCAAAGAATTCAAGGCTAAAACGGAGCAGCAATTAGAAAACATATCAAAGCCCTTCGGTTTGACCAAGGTGGCGAATACCTCTCCGGTGAGTTCAAGGAGTTTCTCACACAACTGGGTACTGTGTCTCAGTTGACCACACCTGGCACTTTTTAGCATAACAGTATATTTGAGAGAAA
This sequence comes from Ehretia macrophylla, assembly GCA_037974665.1. Taxonomy (NCBI): domain Eukaryota; kingdom Viridiplantae; phylum Streptophyta; class Magnoliopsida; order Boraginales; family Ehretiaceae; genus Ehretia; species Ehretia macrophylla. Next base: position 54,970,599 of record CM075771.1, on the reverse strand, counting down.
AAACCGGATACTCCTAGATATGGTAAGGTCCATGATAAGTCATGTAACTCTACCTATATCATTTTAGGGGTATGCCCTTGAAATAGTAGCAAACATCTTAAACCTGGTACGATCTAAATGGGTACTTAAAACACCGCATGAATTGTGGATAGGCCACAAACCTAGTATGAGGCACATTCACATTCGGGTTTGAGTAACTCTAGTACAAAGTTAGAACCAAGGTATGAGTTGTGTTATTTCATAGGGTATCCTAAGGGAGCATCAAGTGGAATCTTTTATCATCAGAGTAAAAAGCGTTAATAAGCACCCATGCTAGGTACTTAGAGCATAAGAATGTGATCCATCGAGAGCTTAATTCAGATCCAGCTCTAGAGGATATTTCTTTTGAAACTCCTGACATACCTGCACCAATAACCAAGATAGCAGAAGAACATCATATTCTTACTAGTACCCCAAAGCCTCGTCATAGTGGCAGAACATCAAGGCAATCTGAATGACATTCTGGAAAGTCTTTTGAGATGGTCTCTGATCATTAGGTTGATGATCCTATTAGTTACGATAAAGCAGTAATGGACATAGATACTGACCATTGGCACAAGAAAATAGAATTAGATATAGAATCCATGTATTCCAAAAAAGTTTAGGATCTTGTAGTTGCACCTAAAGGGGTAAAACCCATAAGGTACAAATGGGTCTATAAGAGAAAGAGAAAAGTGGACAGGAAGGTTGGAACTTCAAAGCTAGGCTGGTGGCAGGGATACACTCAGGAAGTTGGTATCGATTATGAGAAAACTTTCTCACCAGTAACCATGCTTAAGTCCATAAAATTCTCTTAGCCATCGTTTGTCACTATGACTATGAGATATAGCAGATGGATGTCAAGGCAACTTTCTTTAATATAAACCTTGACGAATACACCTACATGATGAAACCAGACGGGTTCATTGTCAAAGGCCAAGAGAATATGGTGTACAAGCTTAAAAGTTTCATCTATGCGCTTAAGTAAGCATCTAGGGAATGGAACATCAGGTTTAATGAAACAATCAAAGCCTTCAGATTTGGTCAAAACATTAATGAACCATGTTTATACAAGAAGATAAATGAAAATGTTGTGGCTTTCCAAGTCCTATATATGGATGATATCCTAATGATCGACAACGATGTAAGAATGTTGACATCCATTAAAGTTTGGTTGTCTTTTCAATTTCAAATGAAGGATTTGGGAGAAGTTAGCTATGTTCTAGGGATCAAGCTCTTGTGAGATCGTAAGAACAAGATACTAGATTTATCCCAAGCTTTATACATTAAGAAGATATTGGTCAAATCTAGCATGTAGGACTCCAAGAAGGGTCTTTTACCCTCTAGGCATGAAGTTATTCTTTCTCAAGATCAGTGTCTCGAAACACTCGAGGAAGAAGAGAACATGAGAAAAGTTCCATATACATGAGTAGTTGGAAGTCTTATGTATGATATGGTTTGTACTAGATCGAATATTTATTTTGCCGAAGGCATGGTTAATCGATATCAGTCAAACCCAGGACCATCTCATTGGGTGGCAGTCAAGCATATCTTCAACTATCTTTGGAGAACGAAGGATTACATGCTTGTCTATTGAGCTGATGATCTAACACCGCTGGCATACACAAACTCAAACTTCCAGTTAGATAGGGATTCTAGAAAATCTACCTCTGGGTATGTTTTACTCTATTAAGAGGTGCTATCTTATGGAGAAGTGTGAAATAGTCTTGTATCGCAGATTTTACCATGGACGTAAGGTATGTGGCAGCATCAAAAGCTGTTAAAGAAGTTGTATGGCTCAGAAAATTTCTATTAGAGCTTGGGGTTGTACCAGATGTGGAGAAAAACCATAGTCATATACTATGACAACAGTGGTACAGTGGTATAGTGGCACAGTGTAAAGAGTCCAAGAATCATAGAAAAGCTAAATACATTGAGAGAAAGTACCACTTAATCCTGGAGTTCATCCAAAGAGAAGACATAGTAGCAGAACAAATTGCCTCTACTAACAACTTAGCTGACCCATTCACTGAGACTTTTACAGAGAAGGTTTTCTTCAGTCATGTTGATTTTATATAAGTTTGGTTAATAGGTAGTGATTTCTAGAATAGCCTAGTGCTCTTTAATACAAGTGGGAAGTTTGTTGGGAATTGCGTATGCCCTAAAGACCACTAGCACATTATTATCAGTATATCTGGATATTTGCATGAAATGATTAATTATGTTTTATTTATGAGCATGTTATTCTCTCATAACTGTATACAAACATATATGTATAAAGCCCCATGGGTTCAATTCAGTGACTTGGGTACGTGTGGTTACGTACAAAATGTCCAAGTCACGATTACTTGCTCGCATAAACTATTGTCCATAATTGAGTAGTGAAGTTGGACACTTCACTATGGTAGAAGTTATAGTGAGAATGTCTCATATCTGTAAGGTGATTTACTTTGATCATTGGAGGGCTTTCCGGACTTATCTTATTTATGCATATGCCATGCATCGGACGAGACTACCATAAGTATGATCTCTAGAACAGTATTATCAAAGGAAAGAGATCACATACACCTATAAGCTACTAAGTGGACCAGTGCTCTCAATCTCGAGGATATGTGGATGAATTGAAAAAGTCAAGTTCTTAGGCTTTGAGTCACCATAGGTGAGATCTTATATAGGTCAACAGCTTCATGATTTAGGTGTATGGATTTGATTAAAAAGGATATGCATATGCAATAAGGAATCTATATATTAATCAGTCCCTTAGAATTATCTAGGTTGATCATCCTGAGTCTGATAGTTGACTATATAGATTGTTACATTTATGGGTCGCTCCCTAGGGCAAGTGGATAACATCATCTAATGGGTGGTTAGATTATGGATTAGAGGTTTTAACTAGAAGAGGTAGTCAAAGAGATGATAGTACGGTCAGTAGACTAATTTGGCTATGAGTAAGTATAGAGGGGTATTTTGGTCATTTCACTTAGTGGATTTAAGACAAACTGTTTTACTCAGTATAACATACTTTTGTGAATACAATAATTATCCTAAAGTGAAACCATGAACTTTTAGTGGAATAAATTTAGGTTAAAATGACAAAATGATGTTATTGACTAGTAGGGGCATTTTGGTCATTTTTAGTGTCAGGATAATTATGTCTTTTAGTCCCTCTTCTAGCCATTTTCCTATTTAGTATAGTTGCTATGTTTGGTGTTTTTAAATGTGGCATGATGATGAGAATTAAATTGTCCTAATGCAACTAGAAGTCTTAAGTAGACTTTCCATTCCTAGAAGTGAAACTTTCTATTTTTGATAGTTAAGCTCATTCTAGAAATTTGTTGCAATTTTAACAAAAGAAGGATATTGGTGTGTGGCTTCTAGAAGAAGGGAAGTTAGGTGTGTGATATGTATGCATGGGGATAAGACAAGATTCCTAGATTGTAAGGGATTTGGATAAGCTCCTAGTTCTCTAAATCCTTCTTCCATGCAAGTTAATTCACATTAAACTGGTTCTTCAGGCTTCTCTATATAAGGACATACACCCCAAGCCATTTTCTGGTACCTCACACGCCTAAAGCTCTCTCTTTCCCCATTTCATGTGCTCTCTCTCATGCCACAACACGCACACACACACACACACACACACACACACACACCATAGGCTAGCAATTCAAGATCAACTCCCACAAGTTGATCAAACACTATAATGATGGGATTGTGGTTATAGGAGGGAAGATCAAGAGGAAAAATTCAAGACTCTTGTTGGTGGTTAGAGGACATCCTTGGACGTGTAGTTTTACTCAACAACTTGTGAGTTTTCATTGATTATTCATCATCCATAATCAGGTACATCGAAAACTACACTCATATGATTGATGGATTGCAACTATTGCATATTCTTGTTGACTATTCATGTATTTATTGATTTTAAAAGTTCCTGACATGATAATTCCGCCTAATGCTTCCTTAGATGTATTAGTGTCATGCATAATAACATTATCCTTCAAGAATGGTGTGTGAAAATGGATATCAATGGGTAAGATTTAAATATGAATTTGATGGGTATCTGACTCAATTAATAACCTGATTAAGAGACCAATGAGGTTTCCATTAGGGTTTAGCTTTATAAGTGGTTACCGACGGATAGTTCGATAGGGTTTGTTAATAGAATTATAAATTTAGTAAAAAATAGATATATTAAAATATTTATTTATTCATATACATACACATAATATAATGTTTAGGAAAATAATAATTTGATGGAAGTATGATAATTACTTTGTAGAAACTTTTTGTTGAATGTTTCCATTATGTTTAGATTAGTTTAAGCTTGTTTATGGACAAAAAAATTAATACATTATTCTTTGTTTTATTGAGTTGGTCATTTATTTATAGACAGATATTTCTCTATGTTATTTATTTTGAATTTTATCATCTTTTCTTTTATTAATTTTTTTTTCATTTTGTTTTGTAGGTCTCTTAACATTTAAATTTTATTTTGCTAATTTAAAGTTTAATTTTTTTTAAAACATTTTTAGTTTGTTCTTTTGTAAGAAAAATGATTTTTTTATTCATTAACGGGTCAGGTCAGGTACCGACAAGTTTTTAAATGCTTATTGAGTTCAAATTTGGAAACAAAATAATTTAAACGAGTTTAGGTTTGGGTTTATAGGTTTTAGTGGGTATCTGACCCGTTGTCATTCCTATGAATGTAGTTTGATGAAGATGAAGGGAAAAATAATTTTTTTTTTAGCAAAAGATGAATTTACCCTTACATGTACCTCAAATTCCATTAAAACTAATGGTTTTTTAATAGTAGGGACCAATTTGAAAAAGTTTGTGAAACAATTGGGACTAATATGCAATTTCAGGAACAATAAGGATTAAGTTGAAAAAGTGTGTCAACGGTAAGGACTATTAGTACAATTTGCCTATAAAGTGTATCAAAATCTCAATACCCCAAATTAGATTTAATCTAGTTACAAGAAGTGTATGCCATCTGGTAGTTCTTCTCTGTTTGTTCATTGCTAATTTTGTACCAAGAGAAGTGGGATAAATGTAACGCCCTGATCCCTCGCAGAATCCGGACTGATAGTAACAACCTGTTTCAACCCCAAGGCACGAAAAATGAGAGAAACCGACGGAGTTTTTCCTATACTTAGGCCAAATCAAAACCTGCAAATAGAAGACCTCAACAATATACAATAACTCCAACCTCATGCCACAATACCGTAATCATATAAGGTTCCATAATAAATTCATATGACAAATCTAGCATCCTTTGCCATGACAAGCTATATACTCATGCATTCTAGGCTAGACATCTGCTAACTAAAGCAGTTATAAAAAACTTCATACATTCAACTTCTAGTTATCCATAACTTTTCATACAAACCTCAATTACATAAAATACTTACAAGACCACATAGGTCTCAAAATAGAATACAAGTTCATTATCAACAAGCATACTTTACATTACATGACATTTCATTCAACATAACACCAATGGCACCCAACCTCAACAAGCAAGATCATGAGAACACTTGAACTTCTTCTTCCTCAACAACCTGAGGGACAACCTCTACTTCTCTTGGAACATAGTAGATGAAAAGAGTGAGCATACACAATGCTCAATGAGGGGAAGGGAAATAATCCGGAGAGATTTCGAAAACCTTTTTCATGCAATGCAAATAGGCAAGCTATATAATCCATAACAAGGTTACTAAGTAGAACACAAGTTTACAATATCAACATCAGACAATTATTCAAGAACATGAAACTAGATAACACATATCAGAAGGATACGATTTCGATTAACCCTTATCACTCCAATTCCATGATCACGATCATGATCATGAGCACGAACACAATCACGATAATATGCTGGCAAATCCTAAACTCCAGTGGGTGTACTACAAATGTACTCCAAATAATCCTACGACCCAACACCCCCTGACAATCTCTACACCAAGCGAGTGAGGGAATAGGGCACGGAGGTTGAGCAACCAACCATTGGCAAGCCCGATACTTCCCAGGTTGGCTCAACACATCTGTCCTAAACGATTTGGTTGCACAACCATCGATACGAGATCCATGATATAGCACTTAACAAGTAATAATCAAACAATCCGATAAGCACATAAATGAGAAACAACAAAGTAGGTTGTCCTTGCATATAACATTAGCAATCCATATGACAAAAACACATATTCTAATTCAATATATAGCTCAAGTAAACATGCATTAAGATTACTCTTTACTAATCCAAGTAATCTCACATAAGTAGTAACAAACACTTTTTTAACATTTATACTTTCAATTCCAACAAAAACTATCACATAATCACCATATAACTACTCCGATCAAATGCACATAAATAGCATAAAACTCTTTAGCAAACAATCTTTCAATTCCACTCAATTCGACTACAATTAATCCATTCATAATCTCATTCATACTCAAGGAAATTGCAAGCAAACTATAGCATATCAATAGCAATTATTACCCAATACTTAGCATAAAATATATCACATTGTTGTAGCAATTTCGGGGTCAAGGGGCAGGGGAAAAAGACCACGACAATTGACTGTCGTGGCTGCAACGTCGGGCTGACCAGCGCCAGCGCTGGCGCCGACAACCAGCCTGCCGGTGCTGGTCAGGCCACCCACACATACACACACACACAAAGGCACAAGTACATTTTAGCTTTATTTTGTATGTCGTCTTGCTCTAGCTTGTTTATTGCTTTGAATATAGCTCAAGAAGTTCAGTTAGGCAATAAAACAAACATATCAACTACACTATCAAACATTTACACAAGTCTTTGAGCTACTAACTAAACTTATCCAAGCTTTAAATACATAAGCACTACAAGTCCAATACACTATTCTACATACCAAATAAGTAACTTTACAAGCTTGGATAACTCATTTGATCAACCATCTACAACATAGCCACTTTAATACTAACAAGATAATCAATTAAAAATGGAACTAAGATGATCCCCTTACCAAATATTAGTAGAAATGCAAGGTTTAGGCTAAGACAAGGCTTGGAATCACTTCAATCTTCTCCAATTAGCTCTCTTTTTCTCCCAAAAGCTCAAACCCTAACAATTTTTTTTCTCTCTCTTTCCTTTCCTCTACCCGATTCCCTTCTTCTTCTTTTTTTCTATGATTTTTTGGGTCTAATTTTGTGTATATAAAATGATACATAAGCATAAATGGGCTTTTGGGCTTTTACTAAAAATGCTAGAATGAATTAAATTAGGCCCAATTGCTGAATACTCTTCTATGGCCCAATTAAAGTCCACATGCATTACTATTCATGCGTTACACTATTCATAACATTAATTTCATGCTCTCGAAATGCAATTTACATAATTTTCAATGCACGTATTCCAAGAATAAATCAAGTAGTGCAATGAACATATGAAAATTAAATAAACGCAATTATTAAAAATAATAAAATAACTAGTTCCGAGTCTGGGGCTTCACATTCAAATAGTGAAAACGAATCAACTAAATACAAGATAAATTCAAATAAATAAAATAATAAGATAATTATTTCATGCAAATTAATTAAATACAAATGAAATAAATGCAAATAATTATTGATGCATGTTTTCCAAGAATTTTGTAAATTAATGAAATAAATATATGTAAATTAATAAAATAACTATATGCTTGATCCGGGGTGTCACAATAAATTTGTTCATTGTATTGCTAGCAACTTTCAATATCGAATAAAATTTCACTTTCGAGCAAAAAGAAAAGAGTAAATAGTATCTTTCCTCTGTGGTTTGACATAAGTGCACAATTGTCCCCTATACTTTTAAAATAGACTTATAAACCCGTATGAATTTTAAAATTGAAGCTAACTTGCCTCAACCCTTAACTCTATTTGTTTGAATAAACAGTTGCATCATTTGATGAAAATAGCCTTTCATAAATTAAAATTAAAAAAGAAAAAAAAAATTCAACCCAGCAACCCAAACCTGCCTTGCCACATTTTTCACGCAAACCGACAACCACAACCCACCACCGGCGATGGCACCGCCACTAATCGACTCTCTACAAGGTGGCGAGTCGATTGGTATGCTCAATCGCGACGAGGAATCTCTGATGATGGCGAACGACGAGACTCTGACGTGTGATTTCACAATCTTTTGCGGCAACTTTTCGACTTTCTCTAGTTGCGTGACCACCACGGCTGAACTCCTTTGTTTTTGCGAGTCGATTGAACACATCAATTGACGGTTTTAGGTGTGCGTTTATGTGTTTGAGTGTGAGATTGTGTGTGTGTTTGTATGTTTCGATGACATCCCCATTTTGGCTACAAAATGCAAAAGACCCGATTTTTTTTAGTACATGGCCATTGCATTGCTAAAGATTATCAACAACAAGACTGATTCTACAAACTGGAAACTAAATGGGAGATGCAATAACAAGACTGATTCTGCTGCTGCCGAAGATGATTAATGGTCCTATTTTGTTGCATGATTTTATGCGTGTGTTTGTGTGTGTGTTTGTTGAAGATAATTGTTGAGGGGTATTTTTGTCATTAGAGAAGTGAGCAAATTAAAAAATAAAGCATAGGTGTGTTTATAGAGCGTGTCATACACCTCCTATTAAAATTCATGAAAAACATAACGGAGGGAGGGTAATGTACTCCCATTTTAAAAATTATAGAGGGTTAGGCTATCCTTACCAGGGGTCCTAAAATATAAAACATACTAAAATTAAAAATTTTTAGAGATTCAAATATTATTTTTGATTTAAATATATATGAGACCCACCATTTTTTACAACTTTTGAGACAAAACAGGTCTCTAAATTATATTTGGGTCTTTAAATTTAGCACTCCAAATGTAATTTAGAGACCTATTTTACCTCAAAAGTTATAAAAAGTGGTGGGTCTCATATATATTTAAATCAAAAATAATGTTTGAGTCTTTAAAATTTTTTAAATTTAGTATGTTTTATATTTTAACACCCCTGGTAATGATAACCTTAGCATCTTATTTCGAAAGCACAAGAAGATAGTGTACACTTATACTAAACTATAAGATGGTAGAGTGCTATTTACCGAAAAGAAAAATACAACATTTCATAATGAGCCGAAACAAACAAGTGTGTGTATATCCATGAAGATGTTGGATATATATATATATTTTTAATGGAAAAGTATTTTATTAAAATGAAACCTTAAAAGATGTTGGATATAACTTATTGAATACGGGACAGTCCAACGTGTTGGAGTTCATCTCATACGTAATTGGTTCATCTAGCCTAATATTTAGTTAAGATATGGACTAATTAATGATATGCCAGTAAAATTAGAACATAGATTGCTTTACAAGTAGTGATAATTTGTAAATATACATGCGTATTATGGAGGTTTAAAAAGTTGTTCACTTTTCAATTTATTAAAAATGACACGAGTGGTTAGCGTTCCCTTTCAATCTCCTGGCCCTGATGGCAACATCCTTATAATTTTTTTTTTTCTTCTTTCTGATAACGAAAAACTTACCTTAAATACGATTTTATTATAGGTACTATAAATTATAAAATTCTATGATACAATAATATACCCAAACACGAGTTTCATGTTAGTCAACAATGATTACTACAATTATATGGTATCATTAATATTGTCACTGGAAGAGACCCGTTGGACATTAAATAGTGCTAAATACTTGGGAAAGAGGATGTCTAGATTATTATTATTTTTTATAAAGTAAGGGAGTTAGAAGTTGTATAATAACTAATAAAGCATGTCACCAGTGAGACTTGATTTCACAACCTTTTACACTTACAACTAGCAACATACCACTTGACCAAAGGCCCAATGGTGTTGTCTAGATGATTTAATATTAACTTCCTTAGCCAACTAGCCATCTAAATGAGTTACAATGAGGCAATAGTCAATAAAGGGTCTCTAGAGTCTAGAATAAATTGAAGGAAAAATATCACGTTACTCCCGTGTGATATGCGAAAATATCACTATACCCCTCGTGTTCGTAAAACTTCAAGAAATGCCCTTCTATTATTAAAAAATCATCATACTACTCCTTTCATATCTTTTTTAAACTATTAAATGTCATTTTCATCCTTTTATAATACATTTTTTTCTTTTCTTTCCTTCATTTTTAACTATTTACCACTAAATAAAAAAATAAAAAAATAAAAAAATAAAAAAAACGTTATCTTCCCCACCCCCGTCAACCACCATTCCCACCCCCCACATTCCCCTTCCCTACCCCTACCCCTACCCCTACCCCTCGGAGTAGCAACATCATGGTGCGTGGGGGTGGGGGTGGTTGGGAAAGATGATATTTTTTTTAAAAAAAAAAAAAAAAATTTATTTAGTGGTAAATAGTTAAAAATAAAAGAAAGAAAAGAAAAGAAAATATATGTATTATAAAAGGATAAAAATGATATTTAATAACTTAAACAAGACATGAAGAGGATAGTATGATGACTTTCTAATAATATAAAGACCTTTTTTTTAAATTTTATGAATATAGAGGGATAAAATGATACTTTCACATATCACAAAAAAATAACGTGATATTTTCCCTAAATTGAATGAGTCGGCTGGGATTGAAAACATGCTGCCTCAATACGAGCAGCACGGTCTCACATAGGTTGCTAGACCAACAAGCAAATGTCGGGCATGCTTTTTATCTTGTCAGGAAATAGGTTTAATTGCTTCTTCTATTCACCAAAGTTCATCCTACTTTACTTTCTCAAAGTTACTAATCTATCCATCCATTGCCACCTCTTTAATTTTCCTTTCCTTTTTCCCTGTGCAACTTAGCCATATTAAATGTCAATGTATGTACTCATGTTATATATAATTATGTCTATTATATTATTAGTTTAGGTCTAGCTTTAGCAAATTGTCTAATTGATTCCTTTTTTCTATAGTTTTAATTTCTTTTCTTAGTAATCAAGTTGTCATGCCTATAAATAGGCTTTTCTTGTACCTGCATTATTCACATATTAATATAGAGAATACTCTTTCAATTGTCTCTCCAACTTCAACTTGGTATTAAAACTGAACTCATAGTCTTGTCATATCTATTTACCTATGATCCATTTGTTGTCAATTTCGCTCTCACAAACTTATGTTCCCCCATGCTGACTTGTGTGTTCCCATATAAGTTTTTAGTTCTCGATTCTCGCCAGGTCACACGTAAGGGTGGTGTTAGAATATACATTTTTTTCACATAAAAAAAATCACGAATCAAATATCATCTTATAAGATCTCGGGTTACTTCACCTAACACTAATTGATTTTTAGAATGAAACTCCATTATTCTTAATATTAAACAACAAGAGATAGTGACTTTTGATAAGGATGGATCCAAGTGTAGGACTATGAATGTTACATATATCATATGTAAGACTACTTAGCCCCACAATTCTACTAGCTAGTTTTAATTTTTTAAAATTACTTAACTTCAAAGATAAAATATCTTAAATATGCCCCTAACTTATTGCTATTGTAAGTTCGTGTGAGTAAAGTTAAGCTTGTATTTATATACATTGTTCATGAAAGACAAAACTTTTTTTCCGGAAAGACATGGAACTTACGAAAACAGAAAAAGGAAATTTTCTCATCATTTTTCTACGTAATTAAACATGCAAGAATGAGTGGGCATTCCTGATTCGGACCTGTTATAGTCCCTGAAAATTACTTGTAACACCCATAGCCATTGAATCCTTCACAAGTGTGTTGAAATTCTTATATGAATATTCTTCAACATCAAGTCAACCAAACTCGACTAGCTGGCACGAATGACTCGTCCATCGACACTATTGAATTATGCTAAAGATTCATTGTACATCGGTCCTAATTTGGTCATACTCAAGTTGCTTGTTGATAATGGTAAAAATACTTGAATACCCTTAATAAGATTATGGACTAAAAGAATATCTTCCACTCACCACATGACATTATCATACTTAGCTAAGGGCAGCTAGGGTTCACTTTGATATCCAAAAGATTCTTCATCCAATACTATAAATAGTAAATAGAAGGTGACTCAAAAGTAACTAATTTACTATTACTAAATTTGTCACTTATACATTAAATTATTTCCCCAGCCGATTACTAACACTCACACCAGAAGGGATCCACGGGAGATAACACCCATAGTCTCTTTTTTTGTTTTGCAGATTTCAGCTCGGGTCGAAAGTGACGGATTTGCAACCCTTATCACTTGTTATTATTGAATCTGATTGTCTTCAAGTTGCAAACTATTTTTCTTCCCAATCTTTCATCTAGCTTGATAATCGACGACATGTTTTCCAGATAGAATTACGTGTTTTAGAGTTTGAATTTTAGTATGAGTCCAAATATTTTTTAAGGGTATTTCTTGTCATAAAAAAATAACATAAAATAAAGGCTATACTGGTCCTCTTACACAACACCAGCAATGCATACGTGGTTCGATCCAGATGGGCAGATTATGACTAATCATATCAATAAGGATTCGGTTGTCGCAATATGAGTGGTAATATATGTTCCCTCCGTGTGCATTCTTTGAATGTTCACGTGCGCTATACATGATTTCTGGTCCATTTGATTCTTATTTTGATGTAGACTTTAAGGTTTACTTTGGCTTGTAGGAGACAATGTTGTCAAGTTCATTCTTTACAAACCTTTGTGTTGTTATCTTTCTTATGTTGTAAAAGTGATGTGTTCATTACATAATTATTTAAGGACCAAGCATAAACAAAACAGAAACACGTAGGGAACATATGTCCCTTTGATTTTCTCACTCTAATCATCGTAAGTTTTTTTATTATTGTTATTTTAGAAGATATGAAAGTTGTAATATGGTTTGTTGCAGTTTTCAGAACATTTCAACTCGTGGAAAGAAACAAAAAAGCATCTTATTATAATGAAATATATCAAAGATATATTTTTTTTTTATTCAAACAAATATTATGTCAAAAAAAAGAAACAAATATTATATCAAGGATCGTACTTTAAGGGTTGGATGGAGTAATTGGTTAATAATTTATTATAATCAAATATTTTAAGTTCGAATCATTTATCGTCTCATCATAAATTTAACCAAACCCTTAACCTTGACCTCAACTAATAACCTTAAATATAATGTTAGAATGAATTTAATTAATATGGTACCTCGTCATATAAAAGAATATTATATCAAAGGTAAAATGAAGACTAGATATATATAGTATAACAACTCTCATCATTTAGAAAGAAAATGGTATTATAATATAGAATATTGGGCAATTGAGAGTCATGTGATGTGTTGCTTAGATTTTTATATCCTTAGTCAGAAAATGACTCCAAGGGCAATGAACAAGTGCATTGAATGTTATCAAACGTATAGTTACGTTTAAAGCATGTCTTGAGGTAGGAGTACAAGATATGGAATGGATTGGCTCTTTCAGTTTGACTATTTGTCTACAATCAGACTCAAATCTAAATTAGCCTTGTCCAATTAATGTATCATAGCCCCCCAAAGGGTTATGGGATTGTTCTACTCTCACGCTCGGAGGGTTTGTGTTCAAACAACTCTCATTTGCTTGCTCTGAAAATGTTGAATACAAGGAAAGAGATGGAAAGGAAACTTTGTTACATGAAAACTCCTAACTTGTTTCATTCTTGGACGGCCTAGTTTATGTATTCGGTGTCTCTTTCGATTGCTTGAATATAAAAGTTTTTGGAAAACCTAATGAAAAGCAAGATCGATAGAGCCTCGGAGCTAGCCCAAGCAAAGCTCGACACTTGAGGGCTTGAGGAGCAGCCTAAAAAAGGAAAAGCTGGTGAAGAATTGAGGCAAACTTGCTAATTACATACACTATCAGGCTAACTATAGCAGACTGGGAGGTTACAATTCTTATTTTCCTTTTTAATCTCCTGGAGTGAATGTAAAAAGTGTAGACGGTGAGTTAGGTGTGAACATTCAAGCGTCTTGGGGATTCCTATGGGGGATGAGGGGAGGGTAGCAGGGGGGTCTATTTGGTCCAATTTTTAAACACTTAAAAGCATTTTATGTGAGTAATTTAGAAGTTGAAACTTAACTTATTTGACTCATTTCTGAAATAGTTTTAGATAAAAGCCAAATATATAAAAATAAATAAAAAATAAGAAGTTCCAAATCGGAGCTTTTCGAAAAAAGTTTTCGCGAAGTATTTTTACATCATGTGGGAACTTGTTTTTATTTTTATTTTTTCAAAAACACTCCTCCATATTTTTGAAAGCCTGTCATTGCCTCAAAATTTTCTGAAAATCCACTACAAAAAAAAATTGAATTTTGCGACGGGCCGTCGCCATCCCATCACCAATACGACAGGATATCCAATATAATTATCCAACATACACTAAACAATTATGGACTTTATTCAACAATAATTCTAACCAATATTTAATGTTGAAAATTCTACAACTTAATAATTAAAATTTCACAATTAGACTCAACAGGCCATAAAGACTATTTAGCTTGGCTTAGGAAAGTGCTTAATTATAAGCACTTGGTCATGTCGTATGTCGTTTTGGAGTCTATAAGCCAAGTGCTCATTTAAAGGCAACATCATATCATATATGACTTGGGCAAATTTACTCTAAAATACTAATAACCACCCAAATAACTCTTATCCCACCTTTAACCAAGTCATTCATGGGCTTTATGATTTTGCGTATCAAATAAAATATCAATATAATTGATAATAGACTGGCAATCAATATTTTATTATTAAAACTGTTTGAAACAAATACTATTGATTACAAGATATCTTTTATCTTTTTAAATCAAATGATTGACTCAGACAGTATATCGCCAACATAAACACCTAAAATATTATTGACTTGGTTGTTTATTACCAAACGAATTAAATTTAAAAGCACGTTTAATTGCTTATGAGACAATTGATCACCTTATCGGTATGCAAACATCCTCCGATTACGTGAATCTTTAATAGGTAAATTAGAAACAATTGAAACTTAACTGCCCTTGCTAAATCTCCACTGGCATGCCATTGTACTAGATGGTTGTGGTAATCAATTTGGACTCCTAGTTGCATGAGCTCAAGTTTTCTTATTTTTATTCTCCCTTCAGATCAATTTGTAATATCAAGATATGATAAATTCAAGAAAAAAAAAACTTTTAAGATACCGCAAAATAAGAAAAATATGTACTTTTTTGCATAGATGGTATGATTGTTGGAATTAATCTACAAAAACAATATCAATAAAGATAGCATTTCCTTAGAGATTCAGAAGTAGTCTAGTAGTAGGTTATTCTCTTTGACAATTAAGATATCAATGTTCGAATCTCATAGGGGTGGAGTAGGTGAGGGTGGGATGTAAAAAAAAAAAAAAAACGAAGACGAAGAAGAAGAAGGAAGATAGCATTTCCTTATATTTCAAAGCCTTAGCCATAGTTGGAATATAAACAGAATCTTTCTTTCTACCATACTTTCAGTTTTTAGTGTTATCGTAGTAGTGTATTAAAGTTGTACAATGTAAAAAGTTATATTCTAGTATAAAGATAGAGGCGGATCTTAATACCAAGTTATCTTATCAATATATTTATAAAAAAGCCTTTGATGTAATAATAAAATTGTGATACTATTCATCTTTTTCGGAATGTAGCATAGAACTCTTTAATTGATTTTCCATCTCAATGGTCCTTGTTGGTGGACATAAAGTCTCTTTTACCACATGGAGCATAATCCATGTGAAGTTTTGATCTATTTTCGGTTAGTAAGACTTTATGTAGTGGTCGTAGGTTCATAATATCCATGACGCTAAAGAAGCAAATTAAGCAATTAATTAACTTAAACATGCCCGTCACTTAATGGTTGCTTGCAATCACTTTTGCAGAAGCTCAGAAAACGTTACAAGAATGATCACATAGAAAGCTTCATATTATGCAAATAGTTTCGAAACAAATTCCTACGTGAAGCAATGACCAGGAATAGGATGAATGCTTAGACCGAAAAAGCATACTTTGGATTGGAAGCTGAAAAGAGCATTATTTTTTTTATCTTTATGACAAGTAACTCAATTTAATACCCAAAAAACCTAAAAACGCATCATAACATATACTTGAAATCAAACCAAACTTGTCAAGGGTGGAGTTAATATTGGGCGAGTAGGGACTGCCCACTCGGCCCAATTTTTTTTTTTTAAAATGTAATTATTCCAATTTTTTAAAATATATATTTTTAATTTAGTATGAAAAATTAAATTAGTCCCATAGAAAATTATATTGATTTACAGCCCCTACCGAAACAAAATTTGAAATCTATCCTTGAACTTTTAGTGCAGCCGCCCACCTTGATGGATACTCCAAGACAATCAAAATCATTCAATATCTATGATAGAAGATATAAATTCAAATTCAAAATTTTTTATGACTAAGATTTTGTATACTACCTCTCAATCTAGCCCTCGAGGCAAAAGAGCATCATTTTGTTGAATTAGTTCTTCAGTGAGAAAAATTATTAGCGTTATCTTCTCCACTGAAAAAAGAGTGGCGATTCAGTCAAATATTAACCAATATTTATAATAGTAAAATTTAAATTCAAACTTCAAAAATTTAATTAGAATGAGTCTTTATTCGACCGCCCAATCTAACTATGTGAGCAAACGATTATCATTTTGTTCAGTATGCATGCAGGCTGACTGGCTGAGAGAGCGCACCCCACGCTGAATTGCATGTACTATAACTTTACAATAAATGAAGTTGTTGAATTCTCTTAAAGGAAGCCTATTGTCGGCTCAACAAAGGAATTGCAATGGGAACATCATTAGCCATTGGGTCGGCTAAAAGTCTAGCAATGATAGAGACACACTTGGTAAAATGTTGGCCCCCCATCATACCACCCGCCTACTAACCACTCCCTATGTTCCCCCCAAACCCCAAATAATATAATTAATTATTTCATAACCAATCTCTCTCTTTATATATATACGCTAAAGTTGCGAACAATAACATACACACATCACTTAAAACACACATTTTTATTGCTAGTAGATCAATAGAGTCCTAGAGCAAGCTTACATTGGGTTGTGTGCAACTTGTATTTTTGTATTGTTACTGAGTTCTTGACTTGGATGGTATGGAGCTTCAACTGGCACTTGCACTTTCGAACAATCAAGAAGTGGTGGCATTGAACATAGTGAACCATCAAGATTGCAACATGGTCAACAAGAAGCGTACTTATGATAAAGCCTTTGATGATGAGGAGGTCAACAGCACAGATATGGCTCGAACTTTGCCATTGTTCGTGTGGAAGCCTAATGGGGAAGACGAACGAGAAGAGGGGATTGAGAAGCATGCTTTTCATGTTAACAAGTACACTTTGCTCCTCTATCTTTATGAAAAAACATTTTTGCTTTATACTTGCATACATATAAATGTTGTATATGGCTATATACTATATCAAAATGATACTTCGGTCCATAAAACTTCTGGTATGCACGGTATCTCAAAAGGGCCTCACTCACGTATCTTTTATCAATTTTGGGTATATCATATTTAGTAGATATTTATATAGCATGGATGAAAACTGGCATTGAATAATCTTATAATATGTGGTTCTTGATTGAACAGAGATAATGAAGATGAAAATAGCATAATAGGGTGGCCACCAATCGAGTCTTGGAGGAAGAAGCTATGCTACCATAACAACCACCTAGGCAGCACTACAAACTATGTGGCGGTAGAGAATAGAGGTAGTAGCAGGCCAAGATATGGTGGCAGCAGAGGGTCAAATCCTAACTCCATTTACGTAAAGGTGAAGATGGAAGGTGTGGGAATAGCAAGGAAGGTTGACTTAAGTCTCCATCACTCTTTTCAGACGCTCACTCACACCTTGATTCGCATGTTTGGTAAATGTATGTACATACATTTTTGGTACAAACTTTTTGTACAGCCATATATGGTTTTGTGTAATCTTGGAATTAATTAACATGTTCCTCTGTTTTGATTTGGTTCTCTTTATGCAGGTCAGGAAACTATGCAGGCCTACAAGCTCACATATCAAGATACAGAAGGTGATTGGCTTCTTGCTGCTGATATATCTTGGGGGTATGTTAGTTATTTCCTTCCATTTACGAACTTGGCTTCAAACGTCTCAGACACAATCTGTGTGCTTCGCCCCAGCGTGTAGAATCAGGCGCGAGAGTGAAATGATAGAGCTCAAAGACCTTATGAATTTCAACTCTCCACTTACTTTGAGATAAAATAAAAATAAAAATAAAAAGTAGTTTTATAGTGTGTGATGCTTCAGCCTTCTTTTATATGATAAGAAAATATTTAATATAATAATGCTCTAAATGAAATTGCCGTCGGTTTATTGTTGTTTACTAACTTGCATTTTTTTTTTCTTCGTTTTTCTAACTTGCAGAACTTTCATTCGGTCAGTGCAACAACTAAAATTGCTAAAGAATGTCCACTGATTATCTTGCTTATAGGCATGTTTATTATCAGCCAAGCTCCGGAGGCAGTACCATATGATTTGGCCCAAATTCTTCAAGGATCTATGTCAAACGGCGTTTTGGCTGTTTTGTGTATAACGACACCTAGAGTAGCTTTACAATATAGGAGATGTATGGAGCTACGTTTGAGAAATAGAAATATTTATGCAACATTCGTCTCTTCACAATTTTATGAAACCTGGACAAGGGCTCGAAATCCATTATACTCGAAGATCTTCACATTGCAATTAATTGAAATCAAACTCTTGATTAAATAGATATAAATATTGGGGCGTACCGTTGTATTTGGGGATTTGACAGTGTGGTCAAGCTCCACCAATTAAAGTTATCATATTATCAAAACAAAAAATTGAAGTTATACACTATTCATATGAAATTAGGAAGGTTAAACTGAAATCAGAGAATAATTAACCAATCCGGGTGAGAGATATAAAAACTAAGGGTGATTTACAAGTGAGTGTTGCGTGAGTTTAAGTAACAACCAGATTAATTATTTGGACCAATAAATTTGAGACTAAGGCTCTGTTTGTTTGTCGTTCGTTATTTGGTAATATTAGAAAATTAGTTAACAGGAAAATATTTTTCGTTTAAAGAAAAATATTTAGTTAAAAAGAGTGGAAAATATTTTATTATCCTTTGAAAGAAGAAAATATTTTTTGCTCACTCTACCCACCTTTTACCCAAGCCACCCCCACCCCACTTCCGTCACATTTTTAATTAATTATTAATTTTAATTTAATGACTAAATAATTATTAATAAAATCATATTTAATAAAGTTTATAATAAAAATTAATACAATTTAATCTAATTACTAAATATTTAATTATATTAATAATTAATAAAATTATATTTAATAAACTAATATTAACTAATAATTATTATTATTTAACTATTTAATTTAAGATTTTTTTATTATCCATTAATTAATTAATTAAACTAACTTAGTTATAAATTAATAATTTTGTAAATTAATAATAATTATTATTAATAAAATTTCTATTAATTAATTATTTTTAACTTATTTTAATTTTTTATTAATAAATTAACTCATCAATAGTGATAAATTATTAATAATCTTAATAAAATGAATAATTTTAATCAATTTTTCACTATTATATCCAGATATCAGAAAATATTTTCAAGTGTGACAATCAAATACTAGAAAATATTCTGTTTTACAGGATAACATTTTCTGCTTGAAAATATTTTTCACTAATAAGTTATTTTACAACAGACAAAACGGAGCCTAAAACAATTTTTTTTCAACCTATGGCCTAGTCTTATTTGCAAGCTTGAGGTTCCAGACCAGAACATGACATATTACCAGGCATTCTTTTCTTTGTATCAGTTACAAAAGTTTTGTATTTTATAGAAGGTTAGAGATGACAACAGGTCGAATAACTGCAAAAAATAAAAAACTAAAATCGAAATCGATAAGCATAACCTAAAACTGAAATCAAAACCAAAAATTGATGGTTTAAAAATTACTATTCAAAATCGAAATTGACAAGTAATGAAAATACCACGGATAACCAACCCGAAATCAATAATTAAAAAAAAAAAATCATTCCAAAAGTATGTAAAAAATTTAACTTTAATGTTAAAAAACATAAAAAATTCTATTAAAAAAAAGCAACTGCAAGGAAGCCTATTATCAATAGAAAAAAAAAAAAAAAAAAAACTCTATGTTCAGCCAGCAATCAACCATAAAACGCAAAACATTGTCATCATTTTGTTGAGATGAGCTTTTATATATGGAATTTGAACAAGATCCAAAACTTTATTTTAGTTCTAAGAAAATATCTAGAAATAAGAGGGGGAGAGATATTAACCTCAGTTTTCTTGTAATATATTAACCAAAAAAAAAAAAATTTGAAGCACTACACACTACACACTACACACAAAGCATTTGTACCGAGTAGATTCTTTTTTATTTCCTTTTCCTTTTCCTTTTCCTTTTCCTTTAGACAAATACAAGTAGATACAAAAGAGAAAAAGCATAGGCATATATGTATATATGTGTGTGATTAGAAGCTGTTGGACTTTGGGCATATTGCACCCAAATTGGGATGGTCCAGTTATATGACCTAAATAGTGGTGGCCCACTACTTCATATAAATGGAAAAAAAACCTAACATAGAGACACACGTTCTGTAGGTTTTAGTCTCCAACAAACAAAGCAAACTCTCTCTACACTCTAGGCTTTTAGGTTGTGGCAAATTAGTGGGTGGTCTTGTACTACACGCTACGACTTTTTGCTAGTGCAGTGAAACAAACCAGATCGTTGATTACTCGCTTCTGCAATTTCGAGGTATGTATGAATATATCACTCTGAATTGACATTGGTATCAAAGCCTTAATGTTTGTTCTCTGTACAATATTTAATTATATGCAATAGAATCCTTATTTTTCAGTTTTTCATGTTTTTTAGCAGATCAATTATAGAATAACGTTTCTGTAAAGTATCTCATATGGGGATAAAATTAATACTGCTAGAAATATCGTGTTTTAAAGGTTCTAACGCAGTTGATTTCATATTTTTCTGCTAAGTGTAGAATTAATTATGAATTTTTGAAGTTAGAATAACGTTCTGCCTTTTAATTGTGTTACTGTTTATAATTAGATATGTGTATATAATTAGTACTGGTAGAAACTACGTATTTCAAGGATTCTAATGGCATAAATTTCATAATTTTTGGATGTCGTATGAATTTATTATGAATTTTTGAATCCTTTCAATGCGTACTATTTTGTACGATGTTTGCTTGTCTTTTTCGTGCTTCTACTACATCAAAAAGTTGAGAAACCCTAAGGCCAATCCCGTAGTGACACATGGCAAAGAGGGATTAATTTTTTATTATGTTTTGAATTTTAAAATGAGTTTTAAATATTCTTTTACCATAAAATCAAAAATAAAAAAAGGGGATTTTTGGACTAACACTCCGGTGGCGCCACATGGCAGCCACGTGGCATGCCACATGGCAGCCACGTGGCACGCCACATGGGTAGCCACGTGGGGCTGCCGATGCCACGAGGGCAGCCGTGTGCCGACGGTTTGGCATGCCGCCGTCCGGCAAAAAAAAAAAAGAAAAAAAAGTATTTTATATTAGTTATAAAATATTATTTTACCCCCTATGTCTTTGTGATATTTTTAGTTTTGACCCCATACACACAAAACTTTACCTTATTTGTGTTTTTGGCCCTATGTCACTTGTTTTAAGCCATATATCTTAGTGATATGCTTGATTAGGCTCCCACTTTTACCTTTAGACTATGAAACTTCAATTAAATCAAATTAAGATTTGAAAATTATGGTATTTCCAACATAATGTCTCAATCTAAGTGATATATGTTGTAAAATTACATTTCTAGGCATGGAATTTTTTGGGTAAAATTTTCTTCTTTTTTTTTTTTGAATAGAGCAAAGGAACTTGGAATTTTACGACTCAGAGACATGAAATTTTAGTAATTTCATTATGATACATAAAATTTGTGTAATTTGATTTCTTGTTTTGTACAACATTAAAAATGCTGTGTGCGTCATCTTTTTTTTATTTATTTAATCTAGACAAGTTTTGTTTCTCTTTTTACTCCCAGGACTTGTGTAGTTGACTGGTAAGGATGAGTAACACTGAAAGGAGAGAGATGAGGGCTCTAGTTATTAAATTTGGTCCCGGTACTAGACCTAGGTGACATGAACTTAAACGATATATGAGCCTACATTGGTCAGATGATAAATCCTTTCGTGATAACATGAACACACTGTTAGATGGCGTTATCCATTTACGTAAACAACTAGCTCTTTTTTCGCCTAGAATAAGAGAAGAAGTAGAAGGCTTACTTAATTTCCTGCCAAACTTGTATGATCCCATAAAGCACAAGATAACTCAATCTGAAAATATGTGCTTCGATTTTGTTGTGTGCGAAGTAGAGTTATTTGAGAGACAATGTATGCTCCAAGGTTTTAGATGATCAGCCCTGTTGTCTCTTTCTTCCAACATGAAAAAGCTAGAGGTGTGCATGAGAATGGCTTCATGTTTAATAAAGTGGCTAAGGACAAAATTAAGGATCTACAGATAACAACTGAATCAGATGCTTTAAGTTATGATTGATCAGATTCAGAATTCTTGTGGCAAGAAATAGTGCGTAGAGGACGTAGAAAGTATGATTAGTTTATACTTTCTGTGAAATACCTTCTAAATTTGTGTTTTGAATACTCTTGCGTAGCATTTCATTGGTGAATTTTTACCACGTGTTTTTCTTTGGATATTATTGAATAAACAATATGTTTGTTCTCTTTTCAATAATATATGAAATGCCTAATTCTAGTGGGAGTTCCATGGTAGATTGTGTGATTGCCACATTGAGCTATTTCCTAACATTATGAATTTTAGTGATTCATTTTCGGAAATGCTATTTTGTTGGAATAAGTTTAGTTGTATCTCTTAGATACCTGTATTACAGATGATGGCAAATTGTACTACAATGCGCTGATTTTGTATCTTGTTTCTACTAGTTACATTCTAACACTTAATCCAACAAGATTATTAGAAACCAGTATGTGCCTAATATCTCTTACAAACGTCTATGTAGAGCACCCTAATGGCATCAAAATCGATAATCGTTAACATAAACAAGGGTGACAAACTAAACGGGAACAATTATGATGGGTGGCATCGTAAAGTCTAATACATACTTGAAGAATAGGAAGTCCATGAAACACTTAACCATGTAATAGAAGAACCTGAGCAGGGTAATAGTGCCCAACATCGTAGGGATGCTGAAGCTTACTAGGTTTGGAAACGAAAGAATTCAATCGGTCGCATTACGTTGCTGAGCACAATGCATGATGACCTGATAGCTGAGTTTGAAGTATTCCTGACAACTTTAGACATGTGGACAGCCTTGAAAGAGAAGTTTGGTGGAACTTCCGTCTCAAGACTGCACCGGCTCACCATCAAGTTTGACACCTATAAAAAGAAGCCCGATGTGAGCATGAGGTAACACATCGAGGACATGTCAAACATGATCAGAGAGTTAAAGGCAGCAGGCCATATACTCACGGATGAGCAGCAAGTGCAAGTTGTTATACGATCTCTTCTAGCCAGTTGGGAGCATATGATTGTCAACATGACGCACAACGAGAGTGTGAAAATACTCGAAGACATTGCGCGTCATCTGGAGCTAGAAGAGGAGCGCCTCTTGGCGATAAAGACCACTGGACAAGCCTATGTGGCTGAATCTAGCAAGCGTGGAACATCTGGCCCAAAACGCAAAAGAGGGAACAATTTGGCAGGAAGGGCAACAAAGATGATAAATCGGAAGACAAGAACAAGAAACAGAAGAAGAAAGGCAAGAGCAATGGCAAGAGGAACATTGCAAAAGTTAAGTGCTATAATTACCAAAAGAAGGGTCATTACACTCAGGATTGCCCAGAGCCCAAGACCTAGGTAATGTGTTTTACCAAAACTTCTTCTGAGGCATACGTCTCTACTTGTGCGCTATTGATTGAATCTTTTCCTTTGTGGACTATTGACTCAGCAGTGACAGACCACATATCTAGAGACAAATGAGCATATGTGGAGTACCGACGCATCCCGGCTGGGTCCCGGTGGATATATGTTGGCAATAATGCAAGGGTGGAAGTCAAGGGCATTGGCACTTGCAGACTTCAGCTGCGTGGCGGCAAAACCCTCCTACTCCACGATGTCCTTCATGCCTTGGACTTTAGACGGAATTTGGTCTTCGCATTGGTTCTTTTATGCTTGGGTTTTACTATAATCATGACTAATATCACAGTTGAACTTCTTTTAAATTCTATTTCTTAAGGGTACGGTTTTCTTTATGATGGATTCCTAGTGTTGGATGTTGAACATGTTAGTTATGTTTCAAATAATGAATGTTTGTCATTTCATACATCTTCTAGCACTATGGATGTGGATGTAAATGTATGGCATAGCAGGTTAGGGCATATTGGCCAAGATCGCATAAATAGATTGGCCAAGGAAGGCCTTTTAGGGCCATTAACAAAGGTTAATTTGCCTGTTTGTGAAAAATGTCTTGCCGGAAAATCCACTAGAAAATCGTTTGGTAAAGGCTTGAAGGCCAATTTTCCATTGCAATTAATTCATTCTGACACATGTGGTCCAATAAGTATTAGGACAAGGCATGGGGCCTTCTATTTCATCACCTTCATAGATGATTTTACATGTTACGGGCATGTCTATCTAATGTCCCATAAGTCTGATGCGTTGAACTGTTTTAAAATGTATGTGGCCTACGTGGAAAATCAACTAGATGCAAAAGTGAAGTCACTACGGACCGACCGTGGTTGGGAATACCTTTCTGATCAGTTTAGAAACATTTGTAATGAAAAAGGTATAACTCAATAGCTTACTATTCCTGGAACACCGCAACAAAATGGTGTAGCGGAAAGAAGGAATAGAACCTTACTTGACATGGTTAGGTCTATGATGGCTTAAGCAAGTCTTCTAATTTCGTATTGGGGCGTCGCCTTATTAACAACCACGTATGTACTTAATCGTGTGCCCACAAAGTCTGTGGGTACGACTCCCTATGAATTGTGGAGGGGTAGGTGACCTGACCAAAACAATTTATGCCCTTGGGGGGCAGCTGCTTATGTTTATAATAGTTCCCATATGCATGGCAAATTGGGACCGAGAGGAAAAAAGTGCATTTTCATTCGGTATTCTAAACCCTCCAAGGGATATGTTTTCATTAGAGAACAAGCAGATAGAAGTTTATCTGAGATAGAATCATGAGACGCAACATTCTTAGAAACAGAATTCCCGCATAGGGACAACATTGATCGAAATGTACAGCTAATCGAGTTGGACAATCCGGATATCCCTAGTACCTCTACACCTGCAAGCAGGCTAGAAGTAGTGCTTCTGTTCCCTGATCCAAGTGGGAGAGAAACACCGGTTACTCATTTTGAGTCTGAATCAGTTTCAGAACCGGTTAGTGGATCGAGTGCACTACAGACTCCTGTAAGGAAAAGCAGCCGTAAGAGTGTTCCTCGTCGACATTTTGAGGTTGAAGGGCAATCTCTTATAGTTACAGCGCAAGATGATGAGGAACCCAAGAATGTGTCTGAAGTGCTCTCATCTTTGGAGGGGGATAGTTGGATTAAAGCAATGGAAGAAAAATGGATTCCATGAAGAAAAACCAAGTGTGGTCTTTGGTTGATCTTCCACCTAATAAAAGAGTTATTGGGAACAAGTGGGTTCTCAAGATCAAGCGAAAGACAGATGGATCCATTGATAGATTTAAAGCTTGCCTTGTGGTTAAAGGATATACCCAGTTGGAGGGTATAAATTATAAGGAAACATTCTCTCCGGTAGTTAGGTTTGCCTCAATCCGGTTGATTCTGGCCATTGTCGCTCATCTAGATCTTGAATTGCATCAGATGGATGTAAAAACGGCATTTCTCAATGGAGAACTAGATGAAGAGATGTATATGCAACAACCAGTAGGTTTTGTAGAAGAAGGTCAGGAGAGCAAAGTGTACAAACTCCAGCGATCTATCTATGGGTTGAAGCAGTGATCTAGACAGTGGTATATAAGGTTCCATAGAGAAATCATTTCGTATGGTTTTAAAATGGTTCAAGAAAACCACAGTGTATATGTCAAAAGGTCTCAAAATAGATATGTGATTCTATCTTTGTATGTTGACGACATCTTGTTGGCTGGAAGCAACAAGGAGTATCTCATCACTATTAAGAAGTGGTTATCATCAACTTTTGAGATGAAAGATATGGGAGAAGCAGCATATGTGCTGGGAGTCAAGATCCAAAGGGATCGGACCAAAAGGCTTATTGCCTTATCACAACAGTCATATATAAAAAAAGTGCTTGAACGATTCAGAATGCATGACTCCAAACCTATAGATACTCCTATAGCCAAAGGTGAAAGCCTAAACCAAGGGATGTGTCTTGAAACCCCAGAAGAATTAGACGAGATGAAGGATGTTCCTTATGTTGCTGTTGTGGGCAGCCTGATGTATGCCATGTTATGTACAAGGTCGGACATCTATTTTGCCGTTGGATTGATGAGTCGTTACCAATCTAATCTAGGATGAATCCATTGGAGTGCAGTCAAGAGGATCATGCGATATTTGAAAGGCACTGTGGATTATTACCTATGCTATCAAGGAGGTGATCTAAATCTTAAGGGTTTTTTCTGACGCTGACTGGGGTGGTGACTCGGATGAGCGTAAATCCACCTCCGGATATGCCTTCTTGCTGAATGACACGGTCATTTCATCGGCAAGCAAGAAACAGACGTGCATAACACTATCCATCATGGAAGCTGAGTTTGTGGCTTGTTCAGCGGTTGTACAAGAAGCTGTGTGGCTTAAAAGGTTTATATTAGATTTGGGTGTGGTCACAAATACTAGAAAACCTGTGACAATCTTTTGTGATTACCATTGCCTACACCAAGGATCCAAAATATCATGGCAAGACTAAACACATAGACATTAAATATAATTTTATAAGAGATATGGTGATGAAAAATGATGTAATCATAGAACATATTTCTACGCACGAGAGGGTAGCCGACCCTCTCACCAAACCTATTCCTAGAGATATTTACTTGTCTCATGTAAAAGCTCTAGGCTTGTGTAGACCTTGATATATATGTTTCATGTGTTGATATTTGATTATCCTTTTAAGCTCATACATTTATATATTTCTGATGCCTTATGGATGAATTAAATATATTTGTACACTTGAGATTTGTTGGTTCTTTGTGATCTATGTATATGAGACACTGTGTATAAATACAGTAGCACATATTGTTGGCATCAAAAGTACGTCGACGGGTTAGAAGGATTGGCTCTCCTACACGAGCAACCGCCTCTAACGCAGTGAGAACGTGCAGAGATGAGACAGAATGAGTTGGTTAGTGTTCGTCGGAAATACTATACTCATTCAAGCGTCGCCTTGAATATTGTCGAGGATTAGTTCTAACAACAATCACCAAGATGAGACCTCTCATTGCATATGTTGCAATTTAAGATTGATATATGGTCGGTATGGATGCCCACAATCCATATATAACCTATCATTAGCCAGATGTGAAACCTCTGTTACTGTGTGTATTAGGTTCGAGGATTTAGGTTGGTTACTAAGTGATAAGCAAACTAAGATCTGTACGGTGTTGAGTAAAATCTTGACGTACGCCTCACACCGTAGCTCACTCATCGTACCGTGAGTGCTTTAGCGACTACATAAGGGAGTTGATGAATGTATCCCTGCTTCATCACTGTGTGAGCCCTTGAAGCTTCGAAGGCTTCTCTGGTGTGCCCTTAGTGACCTACATCCATATTCTAATAATTCAAGTTCAATGTTAGCTACTTTAGTATGTTGCCTAAGGATCACAATATATTAGGTCACACAGAACATGTCCGGGAAAGCAATTGACTTGACTTAGAGGAATATTGGATGAAGGGAAGACTGTTCACATCGAGCGCTGCGTATATTCATTGGTTGACCAGTTATACAATCTCTGTGATTGAACGATCTTAGTAATCGCATATAACTATGAATATATGCTTGAGATTTTAGTCGTCGAACATGGCCTAGAAGGGATTGGGCATGTATTGACGGATGTGAACTTAATTGGTCTAGGGAACAACGAGACTCTATCTTTCTTTGCAAGAAGTGGCTCACATGTTATCCCTAACAGGTACATGGTTTTAGAGCCTCCACTTTGTGCGAGCTCGCGAGCCGCACGACCTATCTGCCAGTATGACTTAGGAGTATTTTGGAATTAGTTTTCAAGAGAGATATCATGGGATACGTTCTCACCCCACCTTGTGTGAGTGGGAGATGTTGGACTTCAGGCATATTACACCCAAGTTGGGGTGGCCCAATTATATGACCCAATTAGTGGAGGCCTATTACTCTATATAAAAGGGAAAAACCTAAAACATAAATACACATTCGGTAGGTTTTAGTCTCCAACAAACAAAGCAAACTTTTTCTACACTCTAGGCTTTTAGGTTGTGCCAAATTAGTGGGTGGTCTTGTACTACACGCTATGACTCTTTGCTAGTGCAGTGGAACAAACTAGATCTTTGATTACTCGCTTCCGCAATTTCAAGGTATGTGTGAATATCTTACTCTGAATCTATAGAAACCAAAAAAGAGAACAGTAGAGAGAGGATTACAAGCCGAAAAAAAAGAACAGTAGAGAGAGTATATGTGTGCGACAATGGCATCTAAGGCCATCTTTAATAGATGACCTAAAGTGACTCCCTAAGCTACATGTAAATAGGGGATTGATGAATTTTACTCTAATAGATCTCTTATCTCATCTCCTTAGGGGATCCTTATACTAATTTATATTTTCACTACATGTAAGGAAAAACATCTCATCCCCTACCCCATCCCCCAAACATTAAACTATAAATATTAAATATTTCATAAATAATAAATTTAATAAAAAAATAATATTATAAAAATATAAATAATAAAATATCATCATGAAAAATAAATAAATATAAATTAAAAATGAAAAATATTGAAAACTTCTAAATTAAATTAATAAAAATAATATCGTAAAATATAAATAGTAAAATATGGTCATGAAAAATGAAATAAATATAAGCAAAAATTAGAAGTCATTGAAAAGTGTTATATTAAAAAATAAAAAAAAATATTAAAAATAAAACTTTATGTTAGTAATTAAAAATAGAATATCGCCGAGAAAAATACATAAAGAAAAGAATATTAAAATGAAATGTTTATTTAAAATAAGGAAATAATATTGAAATAAAATAAAATCAGGAAGTCCTTAAAATAGAAAAGTTGTTGGAGTAAAATTGGACTATGGATTCCGTAAAGTAAGGGATTAATTAAATGTAGGGACACTGTTAGAGTTAAATTAAAATAAGAGATTCTAGATGTAGGAAAAGTGATCTATATTCCTTACATGCAAGAAAAAAGATACGAAAGTTGTTGGAGTCGGCTTAACAAAAACAAAGAGTTAAAGGAAGAAAATGAGGAATCAAATGCAAAGTTAGTGAAAGAAAAGAAAAAGGTGAAGGAAACGGAGGGGATGAATAGAATGGTTGAGTTAGAGAGCGGCTTTTGCATAAGGGAAAAAGAAAATAGTGTAATGTTTACTGCTTCTAGGGTTAAAGACAATAAGATAATTTTTTTGGGGGGTCAATAAAGAGAATAAGATGGTAGTATTTTTTTAGTTGGACTAAACCGAATGGCTTCTTTTCAATTGTTATTTTTTAAATGGTAGTATTCGATTTAGTCCAAATCTTTTAAAAAATGTAGTCTATTTTTATTAATGTAATTTTTGATATTAGTATATTGGGCTATAGTAAATTATTTTTAAATTTGTACTAACTTTAAAAATTATACATATATGTACATATGTACATATATATTATATAATAAATTAATAATCGGGTTTTAACTTTCGGAGTTTTTTAAATCATTGGTTACTACTTATAAAAATCAAATCTTATCGCTTTTCAATTTTAGTTATCAAGTTTTTATCGGGCAGATACCTGTTGATTTTGATTTTAAACCCTACCAATTACCATCCCTATAAAGGGATGGAAACTATTGGCTTGCCTTACAAATTTCATCAAGCAAGAGCTAAAATTGTAAGTTCAAACTTAAATAATTTTACAAACAGTTATCAAAAAAAAGAAGCAAAAAGAATAAGATTTTGCAAAGTAATGAAACAAACCCTTATAGAGATTAATCTATCATTGTGCAAAAGATAGAAGAGAAATGAAGGAATATCTACGAATTTTAATGGGCTTCACGAGCAGTCCGATGAGAAGAAATTTAATTGGTTCATACATTAATTTTTTTTTTTAAATTAATACTCGATAAATTAATAATCTATTTTAAATACTAAAATTATTAGGTTCTGACTTGGGACTAGTATAAAATATTTATAAATTAATAATTAGCTAAAAAATATATAATAAATTGACTATGATATTTTTCTCAAAATATGAATCAACAATAGCTTGTCTTTTGTTGAACTTCAAATTTAATTGAATCTCATCTTTAATGGTATGCAATGTGCCTTAAAGTCCTAGGAATGCTTTATCCTGTTGTAGCAAGAAGTTTTGGAGTATCTTTGATGCTTTGAGTGCTTCCCTTTGTGACACTGTTTTCAAAAGTTGTGTATCATTCTCAACTTTAACTTCAACTTTATCTTGAGAACGCCTTGTCATGTTGTCATTTATTTCATCTATGCTCATTATCTTTGTATTAGTGTTCTTTCATTAAAGAAATTAGAGAGATTGTTGACATCGATTTTTTAAAATATGTTCATCATGTAGCCAAGCGAAGTGCACCTCTGTGAATTGTATCCCAACTCATTGATTACAACCCTCAACTTATTAATGGTGTGTCTCTCTTTATAAAAAAAAAAAAAAAAAAGAGAGAATAAGTAGTCTCAACACTATTAATTTAAAGAAATTATACTTTTTCAGACTCTTTACTTGACATAATAATAATTTTCAAAAAAATATTGAATTATTTAAATATGAGAAACAACTCTATAAAACGTCGAATAGTGAAATATAATTGTCATGCCTTAAGCCCAAAATTTCAAGCCCACGAGCGAGATTAGTGTCATAAACTTAAGAAACAATTATTTGGCCCTTAAATCAACTGGTCTAAAATAGTTAACCCAAGTTAACACTTAAACCTATAATACTCACTTATAAATCACATACTTAATACTTACATTACACACAATTCTCATTGAGGACCTGAGGTCCTAGTTAGGATTACATATCAAGTGGTATAGGATTATAGATGTGACTTCTATGCGTTCAAGAGCTAGTTCCCACTACCTTTAGAGGCAACACTTTGTGTTGTATAGCACTTAGCTCCTGCATCTGGTTGGTGACTGACTCTGAATACCATTATGTCATGTCCCAGGCCTAAAATTTGAGACATGCGAGCGAAACTAGTATAATAAGTTTAAAAAATAACAACTTGTACTTTAAATCAACTAGCCCAAAATGATAAGCTCAAGTTATCATTAAAATCCACGATACTCACTTATAAACCATGTACTTAATATTTCTTTCACGATGTGAGACATTACAATAATAACTTTCGACTTCCAATAAGAATTCTTCTACCATTCTTTTTTTTGTCAAGTAGTATATTATTAATTAAACAGGGTAAGTGTAGAGAAGAACTAGGCTCAAACTATACAAGAACCCAGAAAACAAAACAAAGAAGCAAGCGATATACACATAAATTGCAAACACAATGCTAGTAGGGGTTAAAACACTAAACGTGGGTGAATGGACCTATCCTAATTGTATAAGCTACCCAACTTGCCACAAGGTTGGGTCGAGAAGACAGGAGTCAGTAGTGACCTGGCATGGAAGATAAGTAAAGCTGAGAATTGTGAACAATAGAGGAAACTCTTCAGTTACAATTTGAGGAATTTGAATAGCATCTAAAAGTAGTTGTGTGATAGTAGCCAAACCATATAAATAAGATATCAACACACCCAAAAGCCCACCATCACTAGTTGCAAGCCACAACTGCTGGAGTTAGGAAGTACCACTATCAGAGGAAGAAAATAGAACAAAAGTGCAATTGTTGTGAACGATAGAGCAAAGGAGACCAAAATCCATATGCCAAACCTGAATTTTTACATAAGAGATACAAGGACAAATAATAAATATAATATAAGAGAAAATAAAGAAAGAAAAAAAAAGGAGGCTCTAGCTTGGCCCTAAAACTAAGTAGGGGTTGAACGAGAGGGATGAGAAAAAGGGGCAAAGTCGAAGGAAGAAGATGAGGGAAAAAAACTCTCGAGGCCATGGGAGAAAACCCACAAACGAAGGCTCCTACCATTCTATTGACATAGTTATTGTTGATTCATTTGTCAATCACAAAACTTCCCGTAATGATATTTAATGAAAAATTATTTTATAATTACTATTTTAATTTTTATTGACTAGAAATAATCAATGCCACAGAATTAGTGGGTCGATTTAGGGCCGCATTTGAGAAGGCTTGAGCTTCTTATGACTTACCTCTTTTTTTTTTTTACCAAAAAAAAAAAAAAGAAAAACAAAAATGCTTGGCTCATTTTAGTATTCTTCACAAAACATTTTGAGATCTTTTTTGAATAATATTCTAACAAACACATTTTGAATGAATGATAGCACTTTAACCACAAAACTAGTCTTATACCAGCGCGATGCTTGAGTAAAACGTGAATATTTTAAAAGTAAGTAAAATAAAATTAATTTATTCAACTTTTTAATCACGCTATCGAAATATCATAATATATAAAATTAATTTATTGAACTTTTTAATCACATTATTGCAATATCATAATATATAGCTATTGTAACTACTATACCATTAAATAAAGTAATTACATAAATTAAGCACCTATTTTTTTTTTTTTAAAGTGACAATAAACACCCTTTTATAAAGATGCATGTTCTCAAAAGACACATGTATATCCTTTCTTTAAGTTATTCTCTTTGAAAAATTCATATCATCATCATCCTAGTTTGACTTCATTTTACTCTTTGTACAAGTGATATGCCTGCAAATCCATTCTCTATTATCAAAAGTTTGAAAGATCCATTAGTCAGTCAACCTTGCTATACATACACTTCTCAACAATAGATGTTGGAACATTAAGCATTACACAAAAAAACTATTATTTTGACCATGAATAAATTGAATATATAGTACTCCTATAACTGGAGCCTTTGTCATGAGTCAAAACTTATATAAATTTCATGTTATTACTTTCAATTTGCAAAACTATCTCATTAATTTAAGGGTTAAATTCATTTTGTATTCCTCATATTTACAAAATGTGACACTTATTATCTTTACTTTTATTTTATTTTTTTGGGTCAAAACACAATAATATATATTGCAATAAAAAGTGGTACATCATCCTATAGTAATAGGTTGGAAATCAAAGAACAAAAGATTGTACAAATGACTGGAATATTTGAAGTCCAATCTATAGGCAAGTTGTCCTTAAGTTTACATTTCACAACCTAATCAATCGTAGAGTTAGTCGTTCTTCTAATGCATTGTAACCGATTGTAGCGGTTAGTAGCAACAATCTTTCGTATACCCTACAACACTGATCTTGCCTTCCACGAAACAAATTTTTGAGAATTGATTGCCTTAAGAACCAATTCTGCATCACTTTCAATCGTGATGCTATGAAAAGGATACTGAGTAGCAAAGTAGCATGCATTTCGGATGGCCAAAGCCTCGGCTTCAAAGACTGACTGACACAGAACATTGGATGATTGCCCATGGATTAAACCTCCTTGAGAATTTATACATATGAATGCACAGGCTGCTGTCATTTTTAATGAACAAAAGGCTACATTTACATTGAATTTAACATTGTTCAGGGGGGAGGACACCACGAAGTTTGAATGGATTGATCACTTCGTGTTACTGGATCATGTATGTTGTGCTCTTGCAGTTGCAAATTGAGGATCTCAGAGACATTAATATTGGTAAGGCAAATGGCTTTATCGATGGCCGCATCTCTTGCTTCCAATGAGGCTTAGTTACGTTCTTTCCATACCTGCCAACAGCAAACAACAATTTTAGTGAATGCTTCTCTTTTACTATAACCAACATTGGTGTATTGTTCAGTGATTGACAATAGCCAGTTATCCAATCTGGATATATTGGATTAATAGCACAATGGATTGGAGAGGCACACCATAATATTCTTGTCCAAAGGCAGAGGATGAAGATATGCTCGATCAATTCAATCTCTGTTTTACAAATGCAACAAAGCGGAGAATTCTTGCATTTTCTTTTAAATAGGTTTTCCATAGTTGGAAGGGCATTCTTACATTCTTTCCAAAGGAAGATTTTGATTTTTCAAGGGATACTAGCATTCCAAATTGAAGGTGGAGTTTGGTGTGATGAACTTGCTAAAGCAGTAGGTATACGGTGACTAAAAGCTTGTAATTCTTTAGCAATTCTATACCCTGTTTTGACTTAGTAGACTTCATCCTTTGAGAGAGGCCAAATA
This sequence comes from Ehretia macrophylla, assembly GCA_037974665.1. Lineage (NCBI taxonomy): Eukaryota > Viridiplantae > Streptophyta > Magnoliopsida > Boraginales > Ehretiaceae > Ehretia > Ehretia macrophylla. Next base: position 54,936,023 of record CM075771.1, on the reverse strand, counting down.
ATAGCATCATCAACTTTTGATAAAGGGAGACTGATTGCTAGAATACTCTTGACAATGTGATTGGGAAATAAAGAATTCAAGCGACTAGCCATCCATCTACTTGTGAGTGGATCAATAAGTTCACTAACCTTAGAGTATTCATTTGATCTAAAGCTAGATAGGTCCGGGAAGTCAAGGACCCAAGGATCCTCCCAAATTTTAATATCAATTCCTTTGCCAATGGACCAAATAGCTTTGGATTATATTAAGTCCTTCCTTTTCAAGATACTTTTGCAGGACCAAGAGGATTGGTTTTTCTTCTTCATTTTCCAGAAGCTTTCCTTAGAGTTATAGATACTCTTGAGAATTTGAGTAACCAGACAATTGGGATCCATTAAAATTTTCCAAGCTTGCTTTGTAATGAGTGCTTGGTTGAAGCAATAAAGATCTTTGAAACACAAACCTCATTTGCATTTTGACTCAGTCATTGCATCCCAATTAATAAAGTGAATGCCTTTCTTGCCATATCTTTTCCACTAGAAATCTGCAGCCATGGAAGAAAGTTTCTTGCATAAAGTTTTAGGGAACAAGATACAAGACATAACATAAGAAGGAATAGCCTGAAAAACTGCTTTTAAAAGAATATCTCTACCACCCTCGGAAAGCAACAGGTTTTTCTATCCTTCGAGCTTGCATGCACATTTTTCTTGAAGCCATTTTAGAGCATTTGTTTTTTATCTAACCCAATCAGTTGGAAGCCCAAGGTAACTTCCTAAGTTTTTTGACCTTTTGACCCGAAAAATATCAGCTATATTTCTCTACATCCCTTGACATCTGTTACAACTAAAGATAATTAAGGATTTATTAATGTTGAGATATTGACCTGAGGCAAAGCAATACTTATATAAAATGTTCTGCACCACAAGCGCTTCATGAGGATTAACTTCAAAAAAGAAAATAGAATCATCAACAAACAAGAGATGCGTAAGGGGAGGCAACCATTAGTAATTTTATAGCCTTTGAGAAGGCTATTACTAATTTGTCGATTGAATAAGCTAGTGAAAGCTTAAGTGGAAATAGCAAAAAGGTAAGGTGAAACGGGGTTGTGACGCCCGAGACCTAGAGCATGCATACATTATTCATTTGCATATATTTTGTGCATTTACTTGTTAAATGTTTATTTGTTATAAATATGCAATTAAATGTTTAATTAAGTTTTAATATTAAAATTTTGAGTTTAATTATTTAGTAAATAAATAAATGTGCATTTCTATTATTTTCACAAAAGTTTATAATATTTTTGCATTTATATGTTTATGTAAAAATATATAATTTTTAGATTTGCTAATATTAGTTTATGTAATGCTTGAACATGGTACTATATGATGTTTACATGCTACTTAGACTTGATTTATGTTGTGTAATAGCTTGGATTGTGAAATTTTGCAAAGGGTTATAGGTTGAAGAAGATGAATTGTGACTATGAATAGTAAAATCTGAAAATTGCGGTTTTCGATCTAAATTGCGTTCTAATGCTTTGGTTAGGTGCTAGAAGTGCTTAGGAGAGTAAATGTAACATTTAAATGGATTTCGGATGGTTAGAATTGATAAATTTGAATTGGAATATAAGGGGCCATTTGTGCGTTTTGGGTCGTTTGGTTGTTTTGAGTATTTTGGGTGTTCGTAGAGCTTCATGGTAGTTGGTTAGAGATTAGTGAATGCCTAGCACACTCGTAGTGTCCTTCCGTTGCTCGAAAAATAGCCTGTTAGTTGGAATTCGTAAAGGGGTCGTTTGACCAAGTGTTGACTTTGCTCGGTTTGAGTATTGGTATAGTCTTGTATGTGCATGGAAGCACTTTTGATGCAATTGTGGTAGTGTTTGGGTATTTGGTTAGTATAATTGTAGTTTAAACGTGCTAGGTGGACTTTCGGGGTTCTTCTTCATTTTTCTTCCATTTTAGCAAGATCTAAGGTGTTCTCAAGTTAATTCCTTCCATTTCCCAGCTATTTAAGGTGAGGGAATTCACTCCTTTGTGCATTTTGTTGTTGTCCCTTGCTTCTTTAATGTTAACTAGGTTGTGGTTAAATGTTCCTTGAGACCATAAATGCAAGATAACATGATCCATGTCACATAGTATGTTGTGGAAGCATTCTTGAGCATGTTCATCAAGTTTTGCAAGTTGATTATCTTGTAGTGGATGCTTAGCTAATTTGTTTAATTGTGTGTAGGATACATGTTTGTTAAAAGTTCTAAGTGAGGAATAGAAATGCTTTGCATACTAGTATATTGCTTGTAGTTAGTTTGGTGCATGGAAACATAAAGTAGAACAAGAAGTGCAAATTCAGACAGTCCACTACCCCTGTCTTTCGAAGCTCTTTTTACCTAGTAAACATACTCCAAACTTCATGAAATTTACATAGAAACTAGACAAGGAAGTTTAGAACAAATGTTGATTTCTAGGGCTAAGGCTAATTCTAACGTTTTAGGCGTCCGATCAAGCCATTTTATAAATGTGTTCTGAAAATCGCTGGTGCAGGGCAGACACGCGCAGTCATACAAAAATGGTTGTATCTTGAGGAATTTAGATCGGAATTGAGTTCTGTTTGAGGCTAGAATCATCTACACTCAAAGATCTTTATTTATATGTAAAAATCAGAAAGTTTATAGGACAAAAATATAGGTAATAAATTTGATAAATTTAGGATTCTATTAGAAGAGTTGGAAATAGGCATGTTTTCGTGGGGTTCTACTCGCTAGGTGTTGTATTGCATATCTATCTTGTATATTAGAGTTTATAAGTGAGTAAGAGCATTCTTTTGATAGTTTTATAAGTTTTATGGTTATTTTCATGTCAAACCAAAGATTAGTTAGTAATGTATATATTGAAAACCAAGTTTTGATTATTTGCTTGAATGAAGTGAATGAGGATGGAATCATGCTTAGTATAACTTATGAACTAAGAATTGGATAAGAAATTCAAGTAATTTATGCATATGTTTTTCAGACCCTTTATGCTACTTTGGAATTTTTGAATCTTTAATGACTAGTTAGGCTTAGAACTTCTTGTTCGATAATCTTTTAGAAGTTTTGATCTCTAGTATGTGATATGTAATAATTGAATAAGTTAAATTTAAATACGTAATCAAATAGTTAAGATTTTGGTGATTTAAAGGTGTTTTGAAGCTATTGTATTTAATGAGCATTGAAATAAGTCTAATTGCAAGTTTGGAGTTAGAGAATACCTAAGTACGTAGAATGTAACTATTGTTAAAATGAATTCTATGTATGGTAAAGTGTTTTAGAGCGCATTTTAGTAGTTGTTTAACTTTGTGTTTTATGAGTTGTATCTTGAATTTTTGGTAGAACTCGGGTTTGGTTATGAGGTTGGCTACATTCTTGCATAATTGGCCTCCTAAAGGTATAACTTAGCTTAATGGATAAGATTTATATGCACTATTTACTTGCTGTCTTATGATTTCTCGTGCTTACTTGTAATTATTCCGTGATATTTCATGAATTCTCGAATTCAGGTTTCGGGGTTGCGTAACCTTTTTGGACATGGTAGTGTCGAGAAACACGAGTGGTATCGGGTTTGCTGTGCTCCCTCGACTACCATGGTGCCTATTCCCTTTCTTGCTGAGTATATTCCACTACCCTAGAGGCGTGGTTCACCTCGTTAGGGCATATGCACCTACCTCAGGAGAAATGGGTCCTAGGATCGGGGTACATCCAGAGTGCCCCATTTGGAAGAATAAGGGGTTTGCCAACATTTGCTTGAAGATCGTGGTTTGAGATTGAAGACAAAGAGTTGATCTGTATCCTTTTATAAAGTGTTTAATTACTTGTTTCAATAGATTGCTTATTTGTGATATTTATGTGTATCTTTGTTGCATTTCATGAAAGCATTCCCCGGTATGCTACATCATCTCCCTTACTGGGTATACATGATTGTATACTCATTCCTCATTACCCACCTTTCAGGTATTGTAGTGTTAGAAGGAATGTTCATGCTTGCGGTGCTTGGTCTTGCTTGGGAGTCAATGTGTTATGTGGCGTGGGTTGTAAAGATGTTACTTTTGAGTTGTATGTATTCAATGAATAAAGAAATATAAATTAAGTTTAATTAGGTCATTAGAGTGGTATGATAACTTACTTTATGTAGTAGGTTAATATTATTTCAATTTATGCATGAATGTCCATGTCTAAAAGAAAAAGTTAGGGTAGCCTTTGAATTTGGAGATATATAATTGCTTTGGTTTGTTTGTTGAGAACCAAGGCTCGAATGGCCTTAAGGTGTTGTTGAATATGTTGGACACGGTACTGGTCTACTTATGTTCTATTTGTAGGTTTTGGTTTGTCCTATAAACAAGGGAGACTTCGTCCGTTTCCCCTAAATTTTTGTGTCTTGGGTTTCAGGATCGGGACCTCGGTCTCGTGAGGGATCAAGGTATTACAGGGGTCCCCTTGTCTAATGCCTCTAGACGAGGTAAAAGATTCAAGGGGGTGATATTAACTAACACAGGAAAGGACACAGAAGAGATACAATTCATAATCCATTGAATCTGACGGGGATAGAATCCAAGCTTAGTTAAAACTCCTTCCAAAAAATCCTACTCAATTCTATTGTACACCTTACTCACGTCTACTTTGAGGATAACATGCCCTTTTTTATTTCTTTTTCTTGTGTAACCAGTAGGATGTTTCTTGTGCTATAAGTGTGTTATCCCGAATTAACCTTCCTTGCACAAAAAGGAGATTGAGTAGGGGACACAATTTTATTGAGGAATGGGTAAAGCCTATTAACAAGAGTTTTTGCAAGGATTTTGTAGATAAAGTTACAATTGTTTATAGGGCTCAGATTAGTCACACGTTGAGGATTCTTTATTTTGGGAATCAGTGAGATTATGGTGTGATTAATAGTATTTACCTAAGCATCCCCACGTTGGAAGCTTTAAAAAGCTTGTAGAATGTCATCTTCAATGATTGACCAAAAACTGTGAAATAAATGGCCATTAAAGCCATCCGAGCCTGGTACTTTGTTTGCTTTGAGGCTCATAGTTGCAATCCGAATTTCTTCTGTAGTAAAAGGCTAGATGAGATTTAGATCATCTTCTTTTGAAATTACAGGAACAACACACTCTGACACATGGTGAATGTTTCTTTGGCCAATGGAATTATAAATGTCTTTAAATAAAAGTTGCACCATATGTTTGATTTTATTTTGATCCTCTATCCATAGTCCATCTTCATTTTGGAGCTCAACAGCTTATTTTGGGCTCTCCTCTGTTTGATGGTCTCATGAATTTTTTTTGTATTTTTATCACCTGTCATCAACCACTAAACTCTGGCTCTAGCTGACCAATACTATTCCTCACGCTTCCATAAAATTTTCACCTCCATGGTCACTTTTTTTTAACTCCTCAAAGTTTAAATCTTTTGGGGCTACCTTTGCTAACTCGTCCAGTTTGTTCTTGAGGGAAAGGATAATCTTCTTGTTGTTATCGAATGCAGACTTACTCCAAGAGCTAAGTTTGCACCTGCTGATTGCTACTCGGTCGGCATATAAAAATCATGTAAAATTCAACCAAGTTTTAATAACCCGCAAGTGCAAGAATCAGTGTAGTGTAGTGTGCTTTGAGTGCGGGGTCGAATCCACAGGGAGGCTCCTAAGTTAGTTCAATGAAGAAGTATGTGTCAAAGTGTTTAAGTGAGTGTTGGAAAGTAAAGGATAGATAGGATAGTTGATAAAATAAAAGAAAGAAAAAAAGGTAACTAGTCTAGAGTTGGGATTGCAAATACGGGACAGTAGTCTTAAAGCTCGGATTAGTACTAAGGCAAATGATCTAGGCTCAGAAATAGGATTCTCTAGTTCGATGTTGGCATCTAAGTCTAGTTAATTACCGGTTGAACCTTGATTGTAGGTGTCGTGCTATCTTCGAGTCTGTTATATAGCCGAAGTATAGATCTGTCCTTGTAATCACAAGTGACCAGGATAACAACTAAAAATGACAATTAATAAACTCGAAAGTAGAAATTATGGTACAACCTATAATTTCTAGGAAGGTACGGTACAACCAGTAGTTTCACTATTAAAGCATGGATAGATGGCATGTAAGCATACCTATCACTGCATTAACGACAAGTATAATGAAATGACAGGTAATCTGAAATAAAAACAAGCCATATATAACATTGAATTAAATCAGTCCAGATCTAAGACAGGTAAATCAAAAGACCATTAATGTATAATCATCAATACGAATTATATGAGCATTATAACAGTGATTATGAGATTCAAATATAAAAGAGATTAAAGAGATGTTCCCCCATAAATGAAGTTGATATCAAGTTTGAGGTCCAGTTCCCGATCACAGCTACGAGATTCTTCCCTTTTCTCCGCTCAGTAATTCAGGCATTACCTCCTCCGTATTTTACCCAACTACTAAACTATTTACAAAAAAATAATTAAAACTACCTAATTTTATAACTAAAAACAATTAAAAACTATTTTCTTATTTATTTTCTATATATTTCTGATGGGGGTTGGGGATATTTATAGGCAAGAAATCAGTTGGTGCTTTGTCAGTCAACTTTGGGCAGCTTAGGCAGTCCACGTGGCCCAATTAGGAGCTTTGGGTGGTCCACATGGACCAATCAAATGGCTCTGAAGTTTCTTGAGGGAACTCGAGCACCAAATGTGGCGCGCTCGAGCACCCTTCTGCAGTCAATTTTAACTCTTCAATTTTGACTTTGACCAGATTGTTGACCAATGTATTTTTCAGGTTTTTCTAACGTTCTGAGTCCGATTTCATGCTTGGGTTGGCCAAAGTTTTCCTCTACGGGCCCTATTAAACCACTGATCCTTTGAGTCTTGCCTATTTCGGACTTCTTGACTTGAATTTTGATTCGTTTTAGGTCTGGTTTGTTCACTTTTTGAAAATATCCTACATTTCGGAAAAAGTGTATAAGTGTTCATTTATTCTTCAAGTTAAGATGCAAATGTAGTAAAAATACAGTGGTTTGAGTACTGCATTTTATAACTATATCAACATCTCCAAACTTAAACCTTACTTGTACTCAAGTAAGACTGCTTCAAAAGACATTGACTTAAAAAGTGAAACCTCAAAATTTTGCAAGTTCAAGTTTGAAAATAGATGAATGCTTGCTCATTCCATCCCTTGTCAAAAGAATTGATTTTTGAGAAATGTAACCCACCATTCTAAACAAGTTTAACAGTGAATGACAAGAATAACAAGAGAACCTTTACATAGTTTGCAAAAACAGTTAACTCTTCTGAAAATGAACTATTAATTGCTTCGGAGTATATATTTTAAAAGGAAACTAAGCAAATTAAGTTGAAACAAATTTTCAACTTTCAAGACCTGCAAACAGATTAGGCTTTGATATTCTTACATATTTGTAATCAAACTTTTGATCATGTCTTAATACTTCTTACATTTGCCATAAAATGTAAATACAAATTAAAACTATCTTTTTTCAGTGTTTAGTTTCTTCTTGCTTTCTGAATATCCCATGTAGCGTGCTCTAAGGCCAACAATCCCCAGCCAATTGGCCAAGGTTGCCAAGTTTTAAAGGGACCCCTACGTGCCTTAATCACCCGAGATATTTAGGCTTAAAACCTTACAGTATAACATATATCCCAAATGATGAAGAGATGTTAGGATAATGGTGTTTAGAGATTTACAATATATTTACAACACAACTCTTCATGAGTAAAGGTATATACATCATTTTTTTTTCAAGAGTAACATAATATTACATACAGAAATGACAGAGTAACGAAACTTAATATACAGACATGGTAGTTGGGTTCAAGTTTTAATCACAAGAAGCTTTCATAACAAAGGGTAATCTTATTTCAATCTTTTCAAATTCACATACCTATCAATTGAAGAAAAGAACAACTAAGTTCACTTATGAATATAATAATCCAAAGTTTTTCTTTAGGCATTCCTAAGAGTTAATTTTCACATTACATATCTAAAAACATAGGTTCTCAAATTATCTAAATCATCTTCCTATAAACAAGTAAGGTAGCAACATACCATATCTCAAGAACAATGATCAACAAAATAGTATTTTTCTTACATATTTTTGAAAAAAATTACCAAGAATTTCAATATGCACCCCCACATCGAAAGTTTGCTTGTCCTCAAGCAAATGACAATATAAAACAAAGGAAAGTGCAATATGTAAGTAACAACACAATGACAAATGCTACATTCCCAAACCTATGGTTTGCTTACTCTTGAGCATATGTTGATTAGGTTCAAAGGGAAATGTAGTAAGAAAATAGATCGCTTGATGTGTAGCAATTTAATGTTGATTTAAAAGAATGTGTCTATTATCTTTGCCTTGGAATGTATCAATCTTTAGCACTCATAAAAGATCAATAGACATAACAGGTAAGAGTATCATCAATTTGAACAATTATAAACATGCTACTAAAAGCACACAGTTTGGACTCCAAACAGACACATATAAATACATAAGCAAAATAAATACAAAGGACTAGGGAAAGTACAAAAATCACATAAATAGAAAATAAACACACATAATAAATCAACTTTAAAATCTAGGTTGCCACCTAGTAGCGCTGAGTTTTATGCCCTCAGCTAGGCGCCATTGTTAAAGCCAACAATGTTTAAAATTCTTCAGCACATATTGCCTAATAATCATTTCAACATATATTTTGAATGGAAAAGGATCATGCAATAGATGATGGTTCATTTTGCCTACAGAACATGACTTTTTCAAGTCACCTTGAGAAGGTAACAAATCCCATCCCAATGTGATATGTGTGGGAATGTTCTCGACTATGTCACCAAGGGCCATAGTGTGTTGTAAAATAGTGTGTCCCAATAGTTTCACAACAGGTGAAGATGCATTTAATGCAGAATTGAGATGACTTTCAACAGGAAAGAGGATGGATGTCGAAACTTCATTATCAGTGTTATAACTAATTGAAAATGACATGGAAGCATTGGACTCATTCTCATGATCAAATTGATACAAAAGTCGTTCAATCTCATTAACTTCTTCTTCAGGTGTCAAGAAGGATGGATGAATTATAGTAAACACAATAGACTCATCCTACCAAAGTATGCATTCTATAGAAGTGTGTGCACCCAACTTCCTTGAAGATCAAAGTCGGGTTGAGTCATGATATCACTAAGGTTATCATGTCCTTCTAAGTGGGGCATTTCATCATCTTTTTCCTCAAAGTCATTTTCCCTATTAGATTTATCCCAATTAATCTTGCTCATTTCATTAGTCTGGTCATATGTTATTTCATCAAAGGGGTTCATAACAGACTGAATGTGTTGATCTAAAGATTGAAACATGTGCGCATTAGATTTGACAAGTTGAGAAAGTTGGTCAAACTTGTCATTGGACATGGATTCGGGAGGAACAGAGTCAAACCAATCATCCTCGTGATCATTTTGTATGAATAGATTAAATATGGGGTCACTAGAAGATTCAGATTGATAAGGTACAGTGTAACACCCTGATCCATCTCGAGACCAGAGCCCCAAATCCGAAACCCAAGGCACGAAACACGAGGGGAAACATACGGAGTCTCCCCTGTTTATAGGGCTAATTAAAAACCTGCAAGCAGTAAGTACGGCCACAATACAACACCCCAGCTCTAACCGTCCCACTTCTCTCAGTCTCAAGGCCATCCGAGCCATAGTCAAAAAAACATAACCACACAAACATGCAATCAAAAGACAATAATAGTCTATCTTTAGCTATTACATACCAACTAAGCCACTAACTATTCAAGACTATAACTTTAATTACAACCCACAAAATTTATCATTAATACATACAGGACCTCAAAGGTCTCAAAATAAGACATAATACAATAACACACATCTTCAAGGGGATTCAACCTCTGCAAGATAATTAACCATCAACACAGCACTCAAGGTAGTTGTTCTACCTGCCCCTGTAACATATTAAATGAGGAATGAGTAACCAAAGTTACTCAGTAAGGGAGGTGATGCAGCCTACCGGGCGTGCAACATGTTATGCAACAAAGATAGCCATGTATATAACACAAAGTAACAAGACTAGATAGACAAGTATTTAACCACATATAAAAAAGATACGGTTCCACTTTGTCTTCAATCACGAGCCACGAGCCAAGATCTTCAAACCTCTTATTCCTCCAAATGGGGTACTTCGGATGTACCCCAATCCTACGACCCTTTCTCCTGAGATAGGTTCATATGCTGAGCAGGTGAACCACGCCTTTGGGGTAGTAGAGTATAATCAACGAGAGAAAGGGAATAGGTACCATGGTAGTCGAGGGAGCACGGCAAGCCTGATGCCGCCCGTGTTCCTCGACGCTACCATGTCCAAAAAGGTTGCGCAACCCCAAGTCAAGATCACGAGAGTCAAATATATCAAATACCACATAAGAGGAATGACAAGTACGCTGCCTTCACAGTTAATCACAAATAACACGAAAAGACTCAAGATAGTAAGTAAAATAATACATATAAACTTTATCAATTACAAAATAATTCAATTTAGAAACAATAAATCAAGTTAAGATGCACAAAAGAGATAAAGACTCCCTCACCTTGGATTAAGCCAAGCATGTAAGAAAGTAGCTTACATTTATTCCAACCTTCTTGAATTAGCTCAATTATGCAATCTCTAGCTTGTCCCTATAAGTATAATGCTTTAGCAAATAACCCACAATACCAAGTGAACTAGCTTCACAAAAACACTCCATAGATTTATTTATACTTTAAGCATTTGAAACCAAAACTGTAACATAGCACTTAATACATATAAATAAACTGACTCATTAGCCTTTAACTTGTTACCTCATCCCTACTTCTAGTTAGCAATTTAGTCTTCCAATTGTACATTGTCAACTAACAACTCTTAATACAATCTTGTTTACTTACATTTAAACTATTCATATCATTTCTAAGCTAACAATTCATTTAGCAAACAAGCTAAAGTCTCAAGTAACCCAACTATCATTCCAACTACTATGAAAGGCTATAGCAATACAAGGAAAGCACGTACAATATAGTTAACAAGCAATATGGCAATATAACGAGATATAGACATGTTCATTCAACCTTTAACAAAGTAACATATAACTGGATTTACGAACTTCCCAAAAGAAAATGACATTCTATGTAAATACAACTAGACACATGAACCAAACAAGCATCTTATATAAACAAATCCTAGTTTCATTAACTTCCAAATAAAACACAAAGAACAAGACTCTAACAAGCTCTAAGCAACTATCTAACTATCCAATTAGACATGATTTACACTAAAATAGAACACTTAACAAATAAGGAAAAGTAACAATTCAACTAATCACAATTAGACAATTAAGCATATTAAAACTCCGATTCAAGATAGGAACCTAAACTACAACACATTGCCTCAAAAAACATCCAAAAAAGTACATCTATATAACAAATAACAATAGGCAACAATCCAAGTTCAAATCACAAGAAGTCTACAAAAACCCCTTTCCAAAAATTGGCATTTTAACTTCTGAACTTCACACAAGCTATGAAACCCCAAAACCAACTATACCAACTTCTACGCATACTTTATGACACCTCCCAATCACATAAAATCACACTTTAACCATCGTTTCCTGCAAAACTCCAAATTACCTCTTAGCCCGTTTGAACTACAACTATCAAATCCAATCACCAATTTAATACCATAAATGCATCATAACTATCACCTAGCATATCTAAGACTATCCAAAATACTCAAACATACCTTATCAACACTTCACTCAAATGTCCCCTTTTGTCTGCTAATGCAATTTGGTGTACAATTGAAACATAAGTCATGTAGTCCACAAACCAACCATCCTACACATCTAAGGCCACTTTATGATCTACTTATATGCCATGAAAACACCCTTTAATTCCATCTATCACAAAAGTCCCGTTTGCCCCTTAGTCAATTTACAAAGCAACTACCCAAACCAATCCTCAAGCGAATCTCATAAAAGCATATTTAGCACCTCTATACGTAATAAACACCAATCATAGCATTCAAATGCACCCGAATTAACATTTTACACAAAGTCCTTTTATAAACCAAGCCAATTTAGCACATTTAACTCAATTCCAATCAATCCGAACACATTTAATCACCAACCTAGGCTTACTAGCACCCATAGCACCCTTAGATGACATCAATTCAAGCTTTATCACACCAAACCTCAAAACTCAAAACAAGTCAAGTTAGAGTTCCATGAAAGCATGCCATTTTTCAATTCTTCTAACAGAACCCTAAATTCATTAAATTATTTACCTATTCTATTCATCTCCAAATTCTCTAATTTTTATGTATAAACGTATCTCTTCGAGTGTAGATAACTTTAGCCTCAAGCAGAACTCAATTCCAATCTAAATTCCACAAGTTACGTCCTTTTTAGTGCAACTGCGCAAACTGTCCCTGCACCAGTGATTTTCAGACATATTTTTGAAATGCTTAAATCAGAGGGTCAAAACGTTAGAATTAGATTTAGCTCTAGAAATCAACATTTGTTCAGAACTTCCTAATCTAGCTGCTGTGTAAATTTTGTTAATTTTCGAGCATGTTTGCTATGTCAAAATGGTTCTAAAAGTGACGGGTAGTGCACTAACCAAATCCGAGTTTTGCTTACTTAACATCTTTTCTTGTTATAGAGCTAAGTTCAACTATTTTCTTGTTAAACAACTAAGTTAACACTTCTCTTAGACCTTTTATCAAACATTAGAGCTTCAATATGATTCAAAATAGGAAGACATAATAAACAACTAAGATAGCATGCTAACAAGTATTACAACTACTTTAGAGAGTTACCACAACATTATACACACATATTTACTCACCATCCATGCATTTCTTGCTCTTTTGAATCTTTATCTACAACATCGCTCACAAATATACAACAAAATAATCAAATAAAACACAAGCAAAGATGATTCATCGCCTATTTTTGGCTAGAGCAAGACTTAAAACTTCTCTTTTCCTCCTTCTTTCTTCTTCCTTTCTCCTTCTACTTTCTTGTCTGTGTGTTTAGATGTGTTTAGTATGTGTGTGTGAGTCTGATTTTTGTGTGTGTGTTGGTGTGTTTTAATCATGTGTGTGTGTATATATATGTGGTAGTTTTAATTATTTTTATTTTGTGTGGTGTATGTAATTATGTGATATGTGTCTAAGTGTATATATGTATATGATATGTGTAGGTGGATGTATTTAAGTGTAGGTTGGGCTTGGGTCATGGTTTGGGCTTAGTTTTGGTTGAAGAAAATGGGCCAAAATGAATTAAAATGGTTCAGAAGTTGTCTTGAATGGTTACTATTCATGCGAATGAAAAATAATTTTGTAAATGCACTCTCGAGGTATGCTATACACAAAATAATATTTTTCTCATTCCTCCTAGAGGTCATGTAATATGAGAAAAATGCGAAAACATAAAAATTTTACAGTCGAAAACGCTTATGAATAGTAATTTTTTGAAAAGTAGTCTTTTAAGTGAAAAATGCACAATTTTCTTTAAAAGCTTTTATGAAAATAATGAAAATGTGCATTTACTTATTTACTAAAAATAATTAAACTCAAAATTTAATATTATAATTAATTAAACATTTAATTGCACACTTATAACAAATAAATATTTAACAAGTAAATGCACAAAATATATACAAATGAATAATGTATGCATGCTCTAGGTCTCGGACGTCACATGCAAGGACTTGACTTCCAAAGTTTTGAGAAAAAAAATTTTGACTCCAAAGTGATGGTTGGTTTTGCCATCTTGGAGTGTGTGCCTCAGATATTTTGTTTACCCCAAACTTAGTGTTACATTCTCTACCCCTTTTATCTCCATTAAACACTTCTATCTCATCAACTCGGTTTTGGATAGTTTCGTGATGAACAAAAGTATATTGGTCTTGTGAACTCATGATAGGTTGAAAAGGGTGCTCATTTTTATCCCAACCATTTGTGCTCTCGGCTAGTTGGCTGATTTGGTCTTGTAGCCGATCTATGGATTGGTGGTTGGATTCAACGAGTTGGACAAGTTGGTCGATCTTGTCATCAAAGTTTGGTTTAGGAGAAGTAAGTTCAACCGAGGTAGGAAAACAATCACTTTCAAAACTTTTATAAAACTTGGAAGAATTAGGGGTTTGAGCTGCAACATTTCCAAAATTTTGGAGCATAAAAGATGAATTACTTTGATCCCAAAATAAATTTTGACGATTTTATCACTTCGGGCTATACGCATTAGAGTACAAATCATTGTTTAAAAAATAACCCTGAGTAGTAGAATCATAACTATGAAATAACTTGGGATTTTGGAGACAATTTACAAAACTATGCCCAAACTGAAAACAAACTTTACATGTATTTGAGATAGGGGGTGGGGTTATGTTATTAAAAGTCCATTGATTGAATAACTCATTAGGTAAATTTAAAAAAACCATTTTTATCAAAATGAGTCATATTTCCAATTGTCTAAATTTGCCCACAAATTTTTTTTTTCAAATAAAAAAAGTGGATAAAACAAACACTTAAACAAATTCAATAATTTTTCAAAAAACTAAATCGTGTTTCCCTAGCAACTGCGCCAAAAATTTGATTGCTACTCGGTCAGCATATAAACATCGTGTAAAATAACCAAGTTTTAATAACCCGTAAGTGCACGGATCAGTGTAGTGTAGTGTGTTTTGAGTGTAGGGTCGTATTCCACAGGGAAGCTCTTTAGTTAGTTCAGTGAAGAAGTGTGTGAAAGTGATTTAAGTGAGTATTGGAAAGTAACAGATAGATTGAATAGTTGATAAAATAAAAGAAAGAAAAAGGTAACTAGTCTAGAGTTGAGATTGCAAATACGGGACAGTAGTATTAAAGCTCGGATTAGTACTAAGGAAAATGATCTAAGCTCGAAAATAGGATTCTTTAGTTCGATGCTGGGATTTAGGCTACAAGTTCTTAATCCTATTAATTATCTAAGTTTAGTTAATTACCGGTTGAACTAGAGGTGGCATTTGGGCTGGGCCGACACAGGCCCAGTTCAGCCCAATACACGAAAATTTTGGCCCAGCCCAGCTCGTTTGAAAATGGGTTCGACTCGGCCTAGCACACCATATATAGGTAGGCCGAGATAGGTCATATATTTTTTGACTCAACACATTTATGCCTAAGCCCATTTATGCCCAAGCCTAGCCCACCCCAACCCATAAGCTCAGCCTAGCCCAACTCGAACTGAGCACAGGTCGAGATCGAGCCCAGCTCAAGTACAATTCGAGCCCAAATAAAACCCATCATGAGTCCAACTCAGGCCCAGCACAATTGGAGCCCATTTATTACACAAATTGAATATTATGCATTATGACTAATAACTTTTTTTTAGATAAGTTACAAAAAATATAATAATAACAAATATAAAATTTATTTTTTAAGATGATACAAAATAACTTGTTATCAAATCTTTTCTATGATATAGTAAATTACAACTTGCAACTTTAATTCAAAAAATATATGTATATAAAGTCAAAATTAATAAAAAAAGTGACAAAGTCTACACTTTCTTCACTTTTTAGGAGCTTAGCTCACTACAAGAAAAATAAGCTGAGGCGACAACCAAAATTCATAGCCTAGCAGTAGCCAAATTGGGACGGGCGGCCACTAGGCTACAGAATCTCGTCCGTAGTAAAAAGGCCCGTAGCCAAATTGATATTCCATAGCCCATCCGTAGCCAATTTCGAAAATTAATTTGTATTTATTTTTTATAACTTCCGTAAAAAAATAGTCGTAGCACATCCGTAGCCAACTAAAATTTTGACTTTTTTATTAATTATTAACGTGCATAGCAAATCCGTAGGCATTTCGGTCGTAATTCATCTGTAGCCCACGATTATGGATTAACATCCGTAGAATATCGGTAGCCCTCTTTTCCGTAGTCAATCCGTAGCCAACTAAAATTTTTATTTTTTTATATTATTAACGTGAGTAGCGAAGCCGTAGTCGTTTCGATCGTAAATAAGTCATAGCCAATCGGTCACCTAATTTTTCCATAGCGAGTCCATCACCAATTAATTATTTAATTTTTAAAAAATAAAAAATTATGAAATTAAAATATAAAACTAAAAAATATTAAAATTAAATATGCAAATTGATATTTACAAAAAAATTAATATTATAAAAAAGTTACAAAAAATCCTAAAATTAAATATACAAATTAAAATTTACAAAAATCTAAAACAATTAATATTTACAAAAAATTAAAATTAAATATACAAATTATATTTATAGTAAATTTACAAAAAATATAAATAATGAACAAAACTAATGTTTTAAACTTACAAAAAATAAAGACCTAAAATGATCTATTGATCGGTGATCTCGCTCACGTTGTTGGTGGTTGTCCTTCAATCGATTCCATAGACGCGCTCCTTTTTTGACTCATTTGTGGACTCCTTCATCACATCTTCTATTTTTCATTAACCGTGTCAAGCCATTATTGGTAATCTGCAAAAGCATCATATACTCGCCAGGTTAGACACAACCAGCTCTTCTCTTCTCTGAAAAATCAAGTGCAAATTGCTTCAGAAATTATACTAGTGAAACAATCATGCGGCAAGAAATTACTCTAAACTTCATGAATATAAAATAAGGGCTCATTTCAACATCAAATGATCCGAATGATCCTACCTGCCGAGCTGAAGCCTTTGAAATCCATGAGGGAAATAAACATGAAGTGTTATTTAATGCATCATAAGAAGTTTCTTTTGCCTTCCTGCAGTCAACCACAAAAACGATATCATTAATGGTAATGCTAGTTTCAGCCATGTTGGTAGCTACAACAATCTTTTTGACTCCATCTTCAGGCTCATCAAAAATCAATCTCTGTAGAAAACCAAAAACATGGATAAGATAAATGAGATCTAAAAGCAAAAAACACATGAATCATTAGTAAAATATCAACTTTTAACACGTTGTATTTAGCAAGAAAAAAAAACTTTTAACACGTAGAATACGTATGACGGAAGCTAATAAGAAGAAAATTAAAATGAGTTCTAAGTCATTGCATACTTCTTATACTAGCAGATGGTGTAAAGCTCAACTACAACCTATTCAGAGAAAACCATGGATTGGTGGATACGTATTTATCAGCATTCAAAAAGCAAGGGATCAAACGAAGTAAAGCCATGTATCTTTGTGGAAGCAGAAAACAGATGTCTAGCGCTAGACTAAAAAAAAAAATATATATATATATATATATATATATATATATATATATATATACATACATATACATATTGACATTATGCATAATAGCTCAGTGACATATAGTTTAGTTGAATTGTTGAAGTATGTTGAGTGTTGACTAACAAAAACAAAACAAAAAAAACAAAAAACAACAAACATGTTGCCAACAGCCAGCGGATATGTTTAGTCTTTTAATAAATAAAGTAGCCGTTGGCAACGGATATGTTGCCAACATTGCCAATGGCTACTTGGCCTTTAAAAAAAAAAAAATTGAATCCTTTAAATTTTTTTAATTTACATTTTAGTCCTTTAATAATTTCTATAAATATCCTAATTATTTTTCATTCTTCTCATACCAAATCAATCTTCTTTCTCTCAATTGTTCAAAGCTTCAATCCTGATTCAACATTCAAGTGGTCAATTTATTTTCAAGAAGAGGAGTTTCACTTTTCTTCAATTGAACTTTATTGATGTATTCTTTTAATTATAATAGTAGTTTTATTGTAATATTTATTTTGATTATGGATCCTTATTCTCAAAGTAGCACTCCACGACTTGAATTGGAAAATATAAATATTGCACAATCACAGTCAATATCACAATCATTTATTGACTCTAATTCGCCTACTATTCCCAACACTAATCCTAAAGGTGGTAGAGGTACAAGTTCAGATGTTTGAAAATATTGTACCCAAGATAAGGAAAAACAAATTGCTACTTGTAATATTTACAAAAAAAGTATTTCCTTTTTAAAAAAAATTTGGAACAGGTACTTTAAAAAGTCATTTGGAGTGTATCTATCCCGATTTATTTAATGATGGAATTCAAACTCAATTAGATATTTCTTTATCTAGTTGTGTGACTATTTTTCCTTTTTCGCATGAAGTAAATAGGAGAGAATTATCAAATTTTGTTCTTATATCTGAAAAACCATTTAATTTTGGTGAAGATCCTATTTTTGAAGCTTATGTAAAAAAAGCTTTACAACCTGCTTTTGTAAGAATTCCAAGAAATACTTTGAAAAAAGAAATTTTTTCAATTGTTCTTGAAGGAAAAGAATTTTTCCAAGCAATAGTTTCCTCCCTTTCAACTAAAATTTGTTTGACATGTGATTGTTAGAGTAGTAGAACTGATCTTTCTTTTATGTGTATAACTGCTCATTGGATTGACCCTAATTGGAACTTACAAAAAAAAATACTTTCTTTCCGTGTCTTCCCATATCCACATAATTATACGAACATTTATACTTCTATATTAACAGTTTTAGATGAATACAATATTTCTGATAAAATACTTTCTATATCTTTTGACAATGCTACCAACAATACTTCTTCTATACGTTTACTTCAAAATTTATGTAAACCGATTTTAAGTAGAAATTTTTTTCATATTCGTTGTTGTTATCATATTTTGAATTTATGTGTTTAAGCTAGTCTAGATAATCTTCACCCTCAAATTCAAAAAATTAGAAGTGGGGTACGATTTTTTAGATCTAATCCATCCAAAAATCAAGAATTTCATGATTTATGTCAACAATACAAACTAAAATTAAAGAATATCCAAGGTGACATGGAAGTTAGATGGAATTCTACATATACAATGTTAAATGGCCTTATTCCTTATAAAGATCTTTTTTCACAAATTTATGAAAATTCACTTGGACATGATCAGTCTGATAAATGGATAAAAGATATAGATTGAGAAAAGACTAAATTATTTTGTGATTTTTTAAGTGTTTTTCATGACATGACCAAATTACTTTCTGGATCATATTATCCCACTTCAAATATGGTACTTTATGCATTGTGAAAAATATCTAATGTTTTATCAGAAATTTTCTACTTCAACAAATAATTTATAGCGTGAAAGAAAAAAATTTAAGATATTTTGAAAATATACCTATAGTTTATTGTCTTGCTGCAATTATGGATGTTAGATTAAAAAAACATGTTGTTCAAAGTATTTTACAACAATATCATTCAAATATGCTAAATAATGAAATTTATGACACTCAAACTTGAAATGAAATTTGTTCAACTTTGACATTATTATTCGATATGTATGTAGCACAATATTCTAATGAGACTTCCTCTTCATCTCGGTCTTTAAGTAGTACTAGTAGTAAAAAGTCTGATACAAAATTTCTTCAACTTTTAAAAAAAACAAAAACTAGTTCTTCATCGTCACAAATTAATGAATTAGATTTTTATTTGGCAACGATGTCTCCATCTGATGACTTTGATCTTGATTTCGATGTATTGGCCTGGTAGAAAACACAATCTAGTCAGTATCTTATACTTTCTATCATGGTCCATGATCTACTAATAATTCTGGTGTCTACTGTAGCATCCGAAAGTTCTTTTAGTCTTGGTCGCAGGATATTAAGTGAGTTGAGAAGTAGCTCGGCACCAAACTCGCTACAAACACTGGTATGCGGCAAAGATTGGGTTTCTACAGAAAACAGGACGCAACATCTTATTGAACTTGATATTGACATTCAACAAAAAAGACAACTTTAACAGAAAATTCAACTAATGCTCCAGTCGAATGATCGATGTTGACATAAAGATGGAAGATCGAAGTTATTGAAGATTTAATTTTTTTTAAAAAGAATATAACTTTTTTATGTGTATTTTATGTCTTTAACTTAATTGTAAGTTGCGATTATCAAGTTAGTAAATAAAAATTTGAGGTATTATTTAAATTTATTTCAACTCTATGTAATTTATGTTTTAATTATTTAATTAAGTGAATAAAATTTGAAGTATTATTCAGAAATTTGTTTTTTTATTTAATAATATACATTTATTTTGAATAAGATAATTTATATATTGATTAATTTATACTCAAATAAAATTGCATTAACTCAATTTTTATTAATTTATTAATTTATTTTTTTTAAATTTTAAAAATTTAATAAAAATACAACTTATCAAAAAAATTAAATAACTTAAAAAAAAAACATCACATCCCACTCAAAGTGGGACGTGATGTCAGAATGTCACGTCCTTCTGTTATAATAACAGAGGGACGTGCCTTTTTACAAAAAAAAAAAGTGGTAAGGACTTGACATCCCAGACACAGAGGTACTTAAAGACTTTAAGTACCTCTGTTTTACAAGGGACACGTTACATCATATTTTACGTTATAATATGTCCCTTACGTTATATATCATATTTTATGTTATGTTTTGTTTATTTTTATATTATTTTATTTTTTATAATTATAATTTGTGCATATAGTTTTTCTTATAAATAGGTATTGTATTTCACTTCATTTTATTACAAAACTATTTATTTTACTACCTATTGTCTCTTTATTTTACCACAAGAGAATACACAGTATTTATGGCTATCAATATTTGAAATCATTTTGTTTACTTTGAAGAACATGGGTATATAATTTGCAACTATTGTGAACGTAAATATATATTTTGTTGCCAATTTAAAACTGAAACGCTTGTAAAACATATTGTATCTCAACACTCAAATGTTCCAAACTATTTTAATCCTCAACCACCGCTGCTACCGTGGCCAACAGGCCCAGCACTCGCACAAAGAGCATAATAAAATGGAGAACTTCTCCACCAACTTTCTTCAAGCATTTATGTAATATTGTTTTTATGTTTATTAGTAACGTATCCGTGTCTTGTGAACTTGTGGTTTATTAAGTAATATTTTATCATTTATATTAATATTATTAATCAACTTATGTCTTGTTAATCGTTAAATTAAATTTTTCATAAAAAAGGTTAAGTTTAAGCTTTTTCGTTATTAATCCAACTATCAAAATTCAGAAAACAATAATTACAAAACAAAAAATAAAAGATAGGCTGGCTCAGCCCAACTCGTGACTCATAGTAGCAGACTTGTGGGCCGAATTGGGTCCTATTTTTCAAGAATTGAGCCCAGCCCAGCTCAGCCCACTAAATATATGTGCCGAGCCGGACTCATTTTTCTTAACCCACGACTCGGCCAAGCTGTGCCGGGCCATGCCGGGCTGGCCCATTTGCCAGCTCTAGGTTGAACCTCGATTATAAGTGTCGTTCTATTTTCGAGTCCATTAATAGATCTGTCTTTGGAATCACAAGTGACCAGGATAACAACTAAAAATGACAATTAATAAACCCAAAAGTAGAAATCATAGTACAACCTATAATTTCTAGGAAGGTACAGTACAATCAATACTTTCATTGCTAAAGCATTGATATATGACACGTATACATACCTATCACTACATTAACTACAAGTATAATGAAATGACAAGTAATCTGAAATAAAATCAAGTCATATATAACATCGAATTAAATTAGTCCAAATCTAAGACCGGCAAATCAAAAGACCATTAATGCATAATCATCAACACGAATTACACAAGCATTATAACAGTAATTACGACATTCAAATATAAAAGAGATTAACGAGATGCTCCCCCATAAATGAAGTCAATATCAAGTCCGAGGTCGGGTTCCCGAGCATAACTATAAGATTCATCCTTTTTCTCTACTCGATAATTCGGGCATTACCTCCTCCGTATTTTACCCAACTACTAAACTATTTACAAAAACATAATTAAAATTACCTAATTTTATAACTAAAAATAATTAAAACTATTTTCTAAATTAATTTCTATATATTTCCGTCGGGGGTTGGGGGTATTTATAGGCAAAAAATCAGAGGCACGCTCGAGTGCCCAGGAAGAGCGCACCTCTGGTGCTCCAGTCAGAATGCACTACTTGGCACTTAGTCGGTTAACTCTTGGCAGCTTGGGCGGTCCACGTGGCCTAATCAGGAGCTTTGGGCAATCTATGTGGACCAATCAGGTGGCTCCAGAGTTTCTTGAGGGAGCTCGAGCGCCAGGTGTGGCGCGCTCGAGTACCCTTCTGCAGTCAATTTTGACTTTGACCAGATTGTTGACCAAAGCATTTTTCAGGTTCTTCCAACGTTCTGAATCCGATTTCGCGTTTAGGTTGGCCAAATTCTTCCTCTACGGGCCCTGTTAAACCACTGATCCTCAAGTCTTGCTGATTTTTGACCTCTTGAGTTGCATTTTGATTCGTTTCGAGTCTAGTTTGTTCACATTTCGAGATCAACCTACATAGTAGCAAAAGTATATAAGTATTGCATTTATTGTTCAAGTTAATATGCAAATGTAGTAAAAATACAATGGTTTGAGTGTTGCATTTTATAGTTGTATCACCTGCACATCCATAATGTTTTTTAATGTTTTTGATTTTGTTACCTCTCACATGATGATGTCAACTTGACAAGACGATTTCTTCACATTGAATATTTTCCAAGCAGAAGTATTCAAAGAAGAAACGCTTTGGGTATAGATCAAAGTCATTTTGATCAAGAGATAAGACCAAAAGAGAGTGGTCTGATCCCACTGGTGGAGCATAGTCACCCAGGCATCCAAGAACTGTTGGGTCCAAGGATGATTTGCAAGTGCACAGTCCAGTTCCTGAAGAATAAGATAATAGTCCTTTTTTTGGATTCAACCACGTAAATGAACAGCTTTTAGAAGGAATCTCAATAAGCCCGACGTTATTTATGCAGTGAATGAATTCTATAATGTCTTTCGCCTACTTGATATTACCCCCTGTTTTATCATCATTACTCTTGATGTAGTTAAAATTGCCCATGAAAAGGTGAGGAATATCATATTTCTCTTGAGACGATATAATCATACTCCACAAGGTATCCATGTCGCGGCAATTTGGAAAGTTGTAAACAAAGGTGAAATCCTAACAACTTGAAGACTTTTGATCAATTCTGATGTGTATATGTTGGTGATCAAAACTAATAACTTCAACATCTACTTCTATTAAACACAAAAAAGCTAATCCACCCGAAAGACCAGAAGGATCAACAACAAAGATTAGACGGTAGTTTATTCTTCTAGCAACCCTAAGGATTTTATTCGTCCACATCTTGGTTTCTGAAAGTCCAATGATGGAGGGCCTCTTTTGGGATATCACATCCCTTAGGTTTTGAATTGTTAGGGAAAGGTCCGAACCTTGACAATTCCATGCCATAATCCTCATTTGTTCAGGTGGGGTTGTTTAAGGACAACACCCTGAACCTTTGATTTTGGACTGGCATTAGGGATTTTAAAGTTGTAGCTGCAGGATTCACCTTTGAGTCTTTTGTTTTGGTTGATCTCCAAGATGTTGACACTAGATTCAGAATTAAGATCATGAAGAATTGGGATCTCCACAAGCTCAAGGTTCTTGATGTCTTGGTTTTCTGCTTGACTTGAGTCTTTGAAGTTTTCTGAGTTCTCAAACACGATGGCTTTTGTTTATGTTGTACTGGTGGTTATAGTTTTGGAGTAAGGGATAGTGGGCTTGTTTTTGTTTGTGAGATTGGGGGGTTGTTGAGTTGGTGAGCTTTTCTGATCTTTATAAGTGGCTAGGTCAATAGCAGTTTGGTTCAGGTTTGATAATGGTTTCTGGACTTGGCCTTGAAGTTCTGTTTAAGTAATATAGGTTTCAAGAGTATTTGGTTTAGGGGCTTGGGTGGTGTCTTTGGGCTTTGGGTCTTGATTCATGTATAGGTCAGGATCAAGTTCATTAGGATTATAGTCAAGGCTTGACAGGGATGGGTCATTGTACCCTTCAGAGTCAACATCGTCTTTTTCTGAATTTTTAGGTTGATAATCAAACAAATTTGAAATTTGTTGATCACGTGAGCTGTGCACATGGGAAGATGACTTACCACCATGCTTCGCGTTAGATGCACGAGCAGGTTCTTTAGCCTTTGGCCTCTGATTATCAAACGGACTCACCAGTTACAAACGTCTACCTTTCATCGGTGGAGCAAGTAACCAAGGCCCCAATCTGGTTTAATCAATTCCATTGACATCGACAACTTCCCTTGGTCGTCAATCTTTGTAGAACCTCACCTCATGACCAAGTTTTCCACATTTGATACAAAACTCACGTAATTTCTCAAACTTGAAATTAATCCAGTCATATGGTAGGTTTTTCCTTGGTAGAGAAAACCCAGAAATGAGAGGTTTGTTGATGTAACGCCCCGGATTAACCTAAGCGCGCTACTATGCAGATATTGTCCGCTCTGGTTACACCTCGAATTAACCCGAGCGGACAATATCTGCATAGTAGTGTGCTCGAGTTAATCCGGGGCGTTACAAGGTGGTATCAGAGCGGGTCGACCTTTGTGCCAGCGAGGATGCTGGGTCCCCAAGAGGGGCGGATGAAATATCCCATATCGGTTAATTACGAGTTGGGATAATTGAATATATAGAGGGTTCTCGTATATTTGTGCAGACGCGTTTTCTAGTCAGGGTCCACTATGGGCTTGACTGAAGGAACAAAACCGTGAGGCCACACTCGGGTTAATCCAAAGTGTAACCAGAGCGGACAATATCTGCATCGTAGCACACTCGGGTTAATCCGGGGCTTGTTGATATCCCATTTGACTCTAAGTCTAAGCCTTCTATGGAGGTTACCTTCCCCGATGATGTCAAAATGTTCCATTGGATTTAATCGTTCACTGATCTTAAAAGTATTTTCTCTAGTGACAAAGCTCGTTGGTAGGCCATGGACTTAGACCCAAAAGGAGGTGAAGTCCAAGTCCATCTTTTCCACTTTGCAATCATCCTTCCAAGGTTGTAGAAGCAAAAGAAAATCTTGCACAGCCTTAGGTCTATAGTTCTAAGCTCTTGTTCTGACGCCTTCATTGTTAAAGGTGATGATGTACATATTGTGCTTAGCATGTTTAACAGTTTGGCCCTTTACATGTTCCTTGGGGCCCCAGTTGTTGTTGATAATTGTTTTAATAGTCTTTGGGAATACTAATCTTTTTGATATAACACGCCTTATAAGGACTAAGTTTGTGTCTACCTGAAGAGTTGATTCTTCTTCTGGTTCTAGGTAGAGTAGGGCTTGACCCCCAAATTCGGCATTCTCTTAACTCATTAAAGTGGGAGGGCAATAAATAGATGGAGTGAGGTTTGTAAGGTGGAATAAATGAGAAGGATGTGGTGCAAGATTGGGTAATAGGAGAAAACAGGTATAATGAGAAGCAGGGACGTAGTTAACGAGAAGTGGTATGAAGAGAAAATGGGAAAAACGAGAGACAAGGGAATGATGAGGTGTGAAGAAAGAAAATAAAGTAAGAATAGAGTGAAAGGGAAGCTGAGTTAAGAGGTTGAAAGGAGAAGAGTTCAAATGTGTGTTAATGGTGGGACTAATCGGTGGTGGTGGTGGTGGTTAAAGGTGTTTTGCCGGTGAGTAGTTAGAGAGAGAGTTTTGGTTCCATTGTGGCACAGCCCTCTCGGGATTTAAACATTTTATTACCTTTACTCTTAAAAAACCCAATTATTAGCCATCCCGCCTACGTTTCGCTAACTCTTTAATAGAATGTATCACTCTTCTATATTTTTTTGATAAAAATACCCCTATCATCCGAACCCACACACAACCCCACACCAAACACATCCAACCCCAAGACACAAATTTCTTCTTCTTCATCATCACCACATACACACATCCACCTCTCCATATACCAAACACATATACCTATCATCTTCAAACACCAAACACACACCCATCTTCTTCACACACCAAACACACACATGCACACACTCCTTCTTCATATCAAACACACAAGGACATATATTAAACACACACGAACATGCACACAGTCATACACATGACCAGTCATACACATGACCAGTCATGCACACACGTGAACAGTTATACTACATGTGAACAAACACACACATCTTACTCCAAAAAAAAAGAAGAAATTTTATCATGTAGGACGATTGGGGGGTCGCAGTCAGTAGTAGGGTTTTGAGGGTAGGGGCATTGGGTTCATAGTGCTGGGATGTAGAGGGTCGTAGGGATTGGGGTAGGGGTGGGGGTTGTAGATTTGAGGATTAGGAATTAAGATTTAGGGATTTTAGGATAGTCGACAGTGGGGGTAAGGTTAGAGTAAAGGTGTAGATTTTTTTTTTTCTTTATTTAAGTCCAAGGGTGTGAATTTGGAGAAGTGAGGGAAAATTTGTCTTAACAATATGTTATAAGGTTAGTTTAGTAATTAAACCATCAATGTTAATGAAATTTTAATTTTGTTAAAGTTGACCCAAGTCAAAGGGTAATAAGTGGTTAAAAAAATATTAGGGACAATAAATATTATCGGTTATAAACTAAGGGGTACAAAAATGATTTAACCCTTAATTTAAAATACACTTATAATATTTGAAGTAGATAAAATATATTCGAATAAGTCTATATGAAAAAATAAAATTCAATGTAAAATTAAGTTACTAAGCTACTAATTCAGTTACTTGAGTTTTCATGTATAGCAATCTAAAACAAAGCTCTCGATACACAGAAATAAAGAAAATGCTGAAGTAAACTTTGGAATTGCTATGATCTTTATTTTGGCACATATTTTAGAGCAGTGAAGTGAAGTACTGCCTGAGATCTCCCCAATCTTTTTATTTTGTTTTGTTTAACGGTGCCCTGGCTGGCTCTCAGCCTGGTCTGGTCTGATCTGATCTGATCTGGTCTGATCTGATCTGATCTGGTCCTCCGAAGGTACTGGGTCCAATGGGAAAACTATGATGGGTTGCCTACGATGGGCTAATCCCATTTTAGACCAAAAAAAAGGTATACAGGTACTTTACATAATCTACTTTTTCATGTAAATTTTGATGCTAATAATTGCACAGTTGTCTCTAGATAAACATATAAAGGCAGGTGTATAAGGGGGGATGGTAGAAGTTATTCCCAAATTTGTTTTTGAATATAAAGGTATTCTTAGTCTTAGAATTAATTCGCCCCCTAGAAGAAAAAAAAAAATCATACATGTGTAATAAATCATGTACTGTAACCCTGATTTAAAAAAATTATGAATTTGCCTTGGGGATAGATCCAAGATTATCATTCAGTTGAAATTAAAAATACATAATTTAATACTCAAATATAGATAATTTTTTTCAATATGAACTAAATTGATTTTTTAAATAAAAATAACTTAAAAATACATATTTTTTTTTAAAAATACGATATTAATTCACTATTTAATGACTCTATTCTTAAAGTCTATAAAAACTACAACTTCACTAACATGTTAACGGATACGCCCTTGAATTTATTGCACTTCTATTTGACCAATAAAATTACCTATAGTGCCAACTAATCTTTATCTAAGTAAAGTTTTTCATTTTTTTGCCAAGTGATCTAACAGAAAGTTAATTACTCCACATATCTTTAGGAATAATTTGATACGAAATACCATTTTAATGCCTTGCCCAGCCGGCCACTACTATTTTCTACGATTCAACTCATAGTTTTAATATATGAAAAACTCTTTAAAACATCCAAGTGGACAACAATCTCTGCTCGGCCAATCACGCATCGCCACGCGCATATCACGAAGCTCTAGGCAGTATTTTGAAAAGTATGAAGGAATGATACGTTATCGAATTACCCCTAGTCTCTTTAATGCAGAATTAATAGGATGCAGTAGGACCCACTAACTTGGTTGTTGGTGTATTCGTGGGACTCACCAGCCGATTGGTGATCTTTACCATCCTACCCCCACGAAACAATGCGAAATAACTATAATGGACTGAATGGTAATATGCATAAAGACCTAACAAGTGTTAAACGACTAAAATAGGCCTCTGCAACATTTGATGCAATGAAAGTTGATTTCCCTCCAACTCAAAATAATCCCACCCAAACTTCAAATCTGAAATGGTTTGTACTGAACTAGTACATGGGGTATTTTTATCTATTATTAAAACAAACTATCATGCCCCAAAAAATTTATCAATGTTACCTTAAAAACATGATCGTTGCAAGTCTAAGAAGGTCACTTTCTAAGCCTGCAAGATTAATTCCATAAATAATTTAAACCATTCAAAAGTGTAGTTATTAGAGTTACTAACTGACATCACATAAGTTACATTGCACTCTACAAAATTCGTATTACAAGTCCAAAACATGCCCCTATTGAAACTTTAGGATCATAATGTAACATATATAAACCTTAATTTGAAATCAAACTATAGTGTCACTCATAGTCACTGGCATCCAAAAGTCTTTGTATGTCCAAGTCTTATTTCTTTTTCTGCAAAAAGGAGCACAAAAGATAAGTGAGCGCAACAATGCTCAGTAAGTGGGAATACTTAAAGGTAAGAAAAAGGGAACTGAAATAAATAAGTTTAAAGTGAAAGAGTTTGATAAACAAAACTTAAAATAATTAGGCGTCAGCTTGGGATTATATCAGGTGCCAGTATGAAAAGGTTAAGTGGTATGAGCTGATTTGGGATAAACGCAGAATACCTAAGCTTTGTTTTGTTGCTTGGATGGCCATTTTCGACCGACTGCCACCAAAGGTGAGACTTCTCACTTGGGGTGTTGTAGATAATAGCACATGTGGTATTTGTGGTATTGCTTCAGAAGACCGGAAGCACCTCTTTTTCCAATGCGGGCTAACCAAAAGAATTTGGAGAAGAGGACTTGAGTTGGTTTTGCTGCCTGATTCTATTCCGTCGTGGGACACCATTGACGATTGGGTTGAGAGACATTGTTGTGGTTCAGATCTTCAAGCAGTCATTTGTAGACTTCTTTTTTGTGGAGTGGTATACGAAATCTGAAAAGAAATGAATAGGAGGATCTATAGTAATAGTTATTCCACCGAGGAGCATGTGTGGAACATGATCTTCTCTTCGATAAAAAATAGATTATGTATTGGCAACTCTTTTGCGAGAACTCCTTTTAATAGAGTTCTTTCGAGTAGATGGTAACTGGGGGAGCGATGAACTCTCCAGGTGCTTTAGTTTTGGTTTGATAGATGGAGCTTTATAATCATTTGGAGTTTGAGTTTAATTATATACTTTTATTTTTTCAGCAAAAAAATACTTAAAATAATTACGAAAAAAATACGCGAAAAACATATTAATAACAAAAGCAAAACTAAGAATGTGGAATACTTGTACAAGGGAAAATGAGAATATTCAACGAAATAAGTGTAACGCCCCGATCCCTCACGAGACCGGGACTCCTATTTATCATGCTATTCTCACCCAATTCCAAACCCCGGGCACAAAATTTTAGGGAAAACGGATAGAGTTTTCCCTGTATTGTGGACATTCTGAACAACCTGTTAACACTCAATAAAGCCACAACAAGGTAAGACAAACTTTTCATAACTAAAGATCAAAGGATTAAGGCCATCCGAGCCTTGAAGCATACTATAGTTCCAAAAACACACAAGCATGCTAGTGGCTAGAGTTAGAACATTCACTACCAAGCATGCAAGGTAATTGAGAGCAGAAACATAAGTTATTACAAGATATAGGTTCCCAAATCTACACTACAACCAACTATCCTTCAACTTCTTACAGCAACCAATATAAACAAAGCCCTTAGGCCACAAAATAGATACACAAATACCAAATAGAAACAAGAAGGCACAGCCACTTCAGAATAACACACAGCAACTAGGGCAACTCCTCCAACTGCGCCACCTGAAACATGTTAGCGAGGTATGAGCAACCACTGTTGCCCAGTGAGGGATATAGTCCCGGGGCGTGCAATGCAACAGATAATACAATTATACAACAATAACACTTAGACAATTAAAGAAACAATGAAACTTAAATAACCACACATTTAAAGGATACATTTCACATAACCCCTATACACCAATCTTCACTGGTCTTCATTCACGATCCACGAACCACGAGCACGATCACGATAAGCCGGCATAACCCCAAACACTCCAGTGGGTGTACTCCGGATGTACCCCGATAATCCTACGACCCAACATCCCCTGGCAATCTCCGGACCAGGCGAATGAGGGATTAGGGTACGGAGTTTGAATATCCACCGGCAAGCCCTCTGCCGCCCAGCCGATATTCAACACATCCGCCCCTGACACTATGGTTGCGCAACCACTATGCAATGCACTTAACGATGGCAAGTTAATAGCAATAATATAAGCATTAACACATATGAGGATCAACAAAGTAGGTTGACCTCGATACAATCAGAATAGAACAATTATATAAGCAAATATGCAGTTTTGCAAAGAGACATTACAAAATAACCATAGGATTATACCAAAAGCTCCAAATCAACTTAATATCACATATAAACTCTCAAGAAGTCATGCCGTGCGTTTAGAAGTGTGAGACAACCGAAATTGCACTTAAACCCCTTTATTTTACAAACTATTTCTCTTCCAAACCAAAGTTAATGATTTCATTTTCAAAGGAAACTCTCCCAACCTTCTAACTAATCCTCAAGGTACCCTCTCAACCCTCTAACTCATTCAAATGCCCGCGTTTACCCCGAAAGCCCCAAATTCCCTCTTATGGCTTTAAACTACACATACATTGTACGGGCTTCAAACAAGGGATATCAAGGCATCTATAGCACCTAGGTAGCCTAAGGATACTAAAATTGAAGCCCGAATCCACCCGGATTCGCATTAACCCCAAAAGCCCCAAGTTAAAGTCGGCTATTTTCCATTTTTAGGCGATTTAAGGGCAATGCAAGTGCACGGGGCTATTAGGTTATCTTCACTAGCACCTAAGGCATCTATTAGAAGCATTAAATCAAGCTAATTCGAGCAATTACACAAAACCCTAGAAAAAATGTCACTATTCACCTCATAAATTCAAATGACGATTCCAACCGTTTAAAATGCGAACTAATAGCTCAAATGTGTTCTCTAGCACTTATATACAAGGTATAATAGCATAGATAAGCTTTGCAATAGCATTTGATAACATTTTCAACAAATCAAGAAAAATGTAACATTTTAGATATGCATAAAAAGTCATGAAAACCCTCACCAATTGCGCGTAGGAACTCTCGGGAGGCTAGCAAACACCCTAAACTACTTGTTCTAGGCTTGGCTTGGCTTGGCTTGAAGATTTGATGAGCAAAATCCTCTCATTCTCCTCCTATACTATTCTCGGATTTGCTACAGTAATTCCTGCATCTTCTCTTTTTTTTTTTTTGTGTTTTGTTAAGTTATGAGCTAGGTGGTGTTTTATGAGCATTTATATTAAATGGGATCAAGTTAGGTGCTTAGTGGTCTACTAAAATGAACGTTGATAACCTTAAAACGAGCCTAAGGTGAAGAATATATGCTAGCTAATTAAATTACTAAGTTATGTTACGTAACACTATTCATTAAACCATTAAAACATTTTCTAAACGAGTGCTCCTATCGCTCCTAGCTCAATTGCACATTTTTTCCATTCTTTTAACAATTAATATGATTTAATAAAAATGCTAATTCACTAATATAATGCAGTTTAAAAATGGAATGAATAGTGACCAAGAAAGACAACAGGTAAAGCACATAATTTAATGCGCAATTAATAGATGCCACATTTAAAAATGTGTACGGTAGAATCTCGGGCGTCACATCCTCTCCCCCTTAAACAAATTGCGTCCACGCAATTCTTCTTCACAAGGGAACTTCACAACAACTGAAAACCAACTCCGATTACTCGTCATCAGTTGCTAAGCAAGAATACCATATACATTAAGAAATCCCAGTAGTATTGCCTGCAAACCTCACGTAATAAGGCCAAATAAAGGCTCCAATAGAGATGCTACTTCGAAATCCAAATAAGAATCCCGCTGGCACGAATACCATAGAAGAATAGAATCCCAACTAACAGTGGCGAGAAAATACCAATAAGAATTTAGAGTACAAATACCGAAGATAATTCCATATAATAAGGCTGATTAGAATCCCAAACTAAGTCTTCCGAGTAATACCAGCAAGAAAATACTAGAAGAATACTCAATAAGAAAACCGAGAGAACGGTCATATAGAAATCCCAAAGGAAGCCATTCATTTCTGACTACTGAGCGTAGAAGAATGCCTTGGAAGAAATCCCAATAACTGAGCTCCGCTTACAACATTCTCATTCCCGCTAATCCACACAACTTGGAGGGCTTGTTGCTAATCACTTCTCTTCAGGGGGAGGAAGAAGTCTTTCTTACCATTTCAACGGGACATGTATGAATGCCAAGATGTCACATTTACACATATATGTTTTAAACTATTATGCAAACATGTTTATATAAGAGTTTATGAAACAGTGTAATCATCAAAGTCATTCAAGCACGATAATCAAGTCAAGCATAACACAACTCAATCAAAGACATTCAAATACAGACATTACAAGCAACAGTTCAAGCAATTAATAATTCACGAAGTCAATTTGATGCATAACTAGCCATTTTACTTCACTTAGCACACATTTAGCATGTAACACATAATTATATCACATAGGTGCACACATTCAATACAAGACACACAATCAAACATGCAGGCATACACTTTTAAGACACACACTTAATCAAGCACACACGCAAGGGTTACTACCCGACAGGCCGAGGACCCTGTCCCGGCTTAGAGCTAACTAAGCTCTGATACCACCTGTAACGCCCCGATCCCTCACGAGACCGGGACTCCTATTTATCATGCTATTCTCACCCAATTCCAAACCCCGGGCACAAAATTTTAGGGAAAACGGACAGAGTTTCCCCTGTATTGTGGACATTCTGAACAACCTGTTAACACTCAATAAAGCCACAACAAGGTAAGACAAACTTTTCATAACTAAAGATCAAAGGATTAAGGCCATCCGAGCCTTGAAGCATACTATAGTTCCAAAAACACACAAGCATGCTAGTGGCTAGAGTTAGAACATTCACTACCAAGCATGCAAGGTAATTGAGAGCAGAAACATAAGTTATTACAAGATATAGGTTCCCAAATCTACACTACAACCAACTATCCTTCAACTTCTTACAGCAACCAATATAAACAAAGCCCTTAGGCCACAAAATAGATACACAAATACCAAATAGAAACAAGAAGGCACAGCCACTTCAGAATAACACACAGCAACTAGGGCAACTCCTCCAACTGCGCCACCTGAAACATGTTAGCGAGGTATGAGCAACCACTGTTGCCCAGTGAGGGATATAGTCCCGGGGCGTGCAATGCAACAGATAATACAATTATACAACAATAACACTTAGACAATTAAAGAAACAATGAAACTTAAATAACCACACATTTAAAGGATACATTTCACATAACCCCTATACACCAATCTTCACTGGTCTTCATTCACGATCCACGAACCACGAGCACGATCACGATAAGCCGGCATAACCCCAAACACTCCAGTGGGTGTACTCCGGATGTACCCCGATAATCCTACGACCCAACATCCCCTGGCAATCTCCGGACCAGGCGAATGAGGGATTAGGGTACGGAGTTTGAATATCCACCGGCAAGCCCTCTGCCGCCCAGCCGATATTCAACACATCCGCCCCTGACACTATGGTTGCGCAACCACTATGCAATGCACTTAACGATGGCAAGTTAATAGCAATAATATAAGCATTAACACATATGAGGATCAACAAAGTAGGTTGACCTCGATGCAATCAGAATAGAACAATTATATAAGCAAATATGCAGTTTTGCAAAGAGACATTACAAAATAACCATAGGATTATACCAAAAGCTCCAAATCAACTTAATATCACATATAAACTCTCAAGAAGTCATGCCGTGCGTTTAGAGTGTGAGACAACCGAAATTGCACTTAAACGCCTTTATTTTACAAACTATTTCTCTTCTAAACCAAAGTTAATGATTTCATTTTCAAAGAAAACTCTCCCAACCTTGTAACTAATCCTCAAGGTACCCTCTCAACCCTCTAACTCATTCAAATGCCCGCGTTTACCCCGAAAGCCCCAAATTCCCTCTTATGGCTTTAAACTACACATACAATGTCCGGGCTTCAAACAAGGGATATCAAGGCATCTATAGCACCTAGGTAGCCTAAGGATACTAAAAGTGAAGCCCGAATCCACCCGGATTCGCATTAACCCCAAAAGCCCCAAGTTAAAGTCGGCTATTTTCCATTTTTAGGCGATTTAAGGGCAATGCAAGTGCACGGGACTATTAGGTTATCTTCACTAGCACCTAAGGCATCTATTAGAAGCATTAAATCAAGCCAATTCGAGCAACTACACAAAACCCTAGAAAAAACGTCACTATTCACCTCATAAATTCAAATGTCGATTCCAACCGTTTAAAATGCGAACTAATAGCTCAAATGTATTCTCTAGCACTTATATACAAGGTATAATAGCATAGATAAGCTTTGCAATAGCATTTGATAACATTTTCAACAAATCAAGAAAAATGTAACATTTTAGATATGCATAAAAAGTCATGAAAACCCTCACCAATTGCGCGTAGGAACTCTCGGGAGGCTAGCAAACACCCTAAACTACTTGTTCTAGGCTTGGCTTGGCTTGGCTTGAAGATTTGATGAGCAAAATCCTCTCATTCTCCTCCTATACTATTCTCGGATTTGCTACAGTAATTCCTGCATCTTCTCTTTTTTTTTTTTGGGTTTTGTTAAGTTATGAGCTAGGTGGTGTTTTATGAGCATATATATTAAATGGGATCAAGTTAGGTGCTTAGTGGTCCACTAAAATGAACGTTGATAACCTTAAAACGAGCCTAAGGTGAAGAATATATGCTAGCTAATTAAATTACTAAGTTATGTTACGTAACACTATTCATTGAACCATTAAAACATTTTCTAAACGAGTGCTCCTATCGCTCCTAGCTCAATTGCACATTTTTCCCATTCCTTTAACAATTAATATGATTTAATAAAAATGCTAATTCACTAATATAATGCAGTTTAAAAATGGAATGAATAGTGACCAAGAAAGACAACAGGTAAAGCACATAATTTAATGCGCAATTAATAGATGCCACATTTAAAAATGTGTACGGTAGAATCTCGGGCGTCACAATAAGGGTTAGACATTTATGAATAATAATAGCCAAATACGACAAATGAGGTCATTCACACCCAACCAAAAGATGATGATAGGAATGCATAGCACATAACGGAGTGTATGATGAGCATACAAAGCTAATCTTATGACACTCATGATGAAGTAGCTAAAGGAGAAATAAAATATGATTGACGTAGAGTTAGGCATAGATATATAGCGGTGTAACTGAGAGTAAAAATACGAATACATAATCATAAGGCCGAAAGCGAAAATATAAGATTTATCATATGAATATACAGATGGAATAGCTGAAACAAAACACGAGGCTAATATTGACCAAGATAAACACCACTGCATTAAAATTCATGGCACCTTAATAGATCATGTCTGGCTTGCCCCCACCTAGCCGAATGACTGGGTGTAAATCAAACTTGAGAGTGTAGCAGCTCACTCCAAAACATACACTAGTTCAATCAAGAGTTTGACCCATACCAACAATAGATTTTGAACCCACACCAGCCACGAAACTTTCATTTCCACTTACCATCCTTAGGGGCCACTTTAGCATCTTTACATCAACTATGGAAGGGAGAAAAATCCCGAGCAAAAGTTTCAATGATGATAAGGACAAACAATAACATTCTTCAATCACACTATAAAAGAAGAGAGAACTTTCTCATAGAATCTTCTCAATCATTAAAAGTGGAAGCATCACCACGGAAACTAAATCCTCAAGGCTTATACATACTGAGACAAAATCTAAGAATTGAGACTCCCAATGTCTAATATTAGATTATACAAACGATAGCTGGAGCAATAGAAGGGAATCTGACAAATAATGCATATTGAAAGTTTGTCCAAAAATCTTGCAAGGCTTAAAAGGCACTTTTTCAATTTGCACAACTTTTATGGAAGTGATCACAGGGACATAAAGGGAAGATGATAACATATTTGTTGACACGAAAAAAATGAAGTAAATGACTAAGATTTTGTTTGGTCTAACTGTAAAATTTTAGATTTTAAGTTGTAGAATTTTTAGAGTAGAGCTTTTATAAGAAATACTGTTGAATAAAGACCGTTGATTGTTTGGTCTGTATTAGATAATGTTGAGCTTTTAAAAATTTTGAGAGTAATATCGGATTTTAAAAATATAGAGGGGTATATTTGAGAGAAAAGAAAAGAAAAATAGCTTACTGCATTATGTAAAACAGCTTTACAAAAGCATTTTTTGAAAAGCTCCAATTTAGAGCTTCTTAATTTTTAGCTTTTTTCAACTTCACCTTTTACCTGAAAGTGCTTTTAAATATGGGTCAAACAAGTTAGTTCAATTTTTAAACTTACAAGAAATACTTTTGACTCTCTAAAAAGTAGGCCAAACAGAGCCTAATTATATGACTAGAACTAAAATTTGACTTAGAGAATTAGGAATCAAATATTGAGTCATCAAGAGCATTGGAAATGAAATAAGCTTAGACATTGCTTGATCATGTAAGAAAGATAATAGGGTGAAAAACAAATGACTCAATGGACTAAAGCCCAATAGAAGGATAACATGGATAGCCTTACAAACTACTTGTATTAATAAGGATTACATAGCTGATTAGCAACAAAAAAAAAAGGATTACATAGCTGATTAGCAAAAAATAAAAAAGGATTACATAGCTTTTAAATATGCAGAGAACAATACAAGGGATAACAACCAATAAAAAATAAACCAAAATTCTAACATGACAAAAGACAGGTCACATATTAAGTTTTCCAAAGAAAACAAATGGAAAAGTAAAGTTTATAGATCTTTTAAACGCATGAGATTAGAAATTATGAATCAAAGGACTTGAGATCTAACATGGAAATGGAGGGGTTCATCACCAAAATTTCCAAGAATATATAGAAGGCACAATAAGAATTGTCACATTATTATCAACATGGAAATGGAGGGGTTCATCACCAAAGAACACATCATATAAGAAGGAACCCTCACTTACCTTAATCGAAGCCCCAAAATTTAGGGATTGCAATGGGTACCCACTTTATTTGAAATCGACGGGTAACCGCCCAATAAAAATTCGATAACAAAAACCGATGGATAATTTATTAGGGTTTAAGTTTTATAAAGGGAAACCGATAGGTTTTGGTTTTTTACATTAAAAAAAAAAAACCGAAACTCGAAACTCGATTATTAATTTAATAAAAAAAATCTAACATATATATATATATACACTTAAAATAATAGAAGACTAACTATAATTGGTAAGTAAAATGATAAAAATTTGAACTAAACTTAACTAAAAAAAGTGAACTAAGCTCAATTAAAAGAGATGGGCTAAACTTATTAAACCAATACTTATACTCTTAAGAATTATCATTTTTACTTGTCAAAAAGAAAAAAGAGACGTTTTCCGTTCGGTGCTTGGGAATAAATTTCTCTTTGCTTAACTTATTGATTTTGATTTTTTCTTACAAAATTATTATGTAATTTATTTCAAATTTTATCATTGGCTTAGATTCTTTTATTTTTGATTTCTTTACATTTAAACTAATTTTTCTTACATTTTTTTAGGTTTTTTTATTTAAACTAATTATTTTTTAGTTAAACGGTTCAGGTTACGGTTAACCGCAATTTTTTAAATCCTTAACGGTTACAGTTATGGTTATTGGTTTTGAAACCGGTTAGGTGTTGGTTATGGTAATAGTTATTAGTTTCCTAAACAGGTTTGGTTACGATTTTGTCATTTTTCGCAATTATCCGAACCGTTAACATTCCTACCAAAATTTCATTTCCTCTCAAGAACCCTAATTAACAAACCATAAAATTCACTTAATTGCTACATACTCAAATCATTAACTAAACTAAAATATTATAAAAACATCATAAACCTCAAAAGTTATAAAGGTGATTTAAACACCAACATCATCAATCAAAATTTGGTTAAGAAACTAACTTCAAATGAGAAACTCATAAGATTTTCTCCAATTTTATAAGATAGAAGACTTAAACCTTTGTTAATCTCTCTTCTTTCTTCTTTCTTCTTCTTCTTTCTCTCTCTTTTTCTCACTTTGCTAAAGAGGAATTTCTTTTTTTTTTTGTGCCTAATTTTGATCTCATATTTCAATAATTAACCTCAGAAGCATAGAGGCATAATATTTTCAACCTTGTGATGAAGAGATAAATATAGCAAAAGTGCATGATTTAAAATGCTTGTGGGGTCAAAATAGTTAGCAAAGAAGGGCCAGTTATCAGTTTTTACAGTAGTTTTGGATCTTTCTTCAGAAAAGTAAAAAGGTATCATTGCTACGCGAAATGGCACAATCACGTGAAGACAAAAGGCAGCCAATGTGATTTTTCTATGTGCCAAAAAAATTATAACCAAAAACATGTTTCAACGGTAGTGAAGATAAAATTACTCTTGTAAAGTTACGAATTTGAGACTCTTCATTATTATAAAATTTTATTTTTAATTGATTTGATACATATATAAAGATACATCGTTATACTCAAAAATTTATCAATTAATGAATTTTTTCTCATAGTCAAGATTAGATAATGGTGTAAATGAAAATCAATAATCTTCTGAGAATTAATTGATTTTATAAACTAAAAATATTATATAAATTCAGTGCAAATGTGAATACGCCCAAGCACTCTCACGCCAATGTGAAGCAGTCACTTGTGGAGTGTTGAAACGCTTTCTCTCTTTGATATGACTCTTAGTCTCTCTCTTTCTATTCCTATGTGAAATTCATGAGGATGGCCCACAACAGAAAATCAATGGGCAAAAATCATTTTGGTCACTGAGGTTTGATCTAAAGTCTAAATTAATTCCAAATCTCATTATTTATTAAGTCAAAGATTTGACCAAATAAAAAGATTTAAATGCCCTTACTTTAGTGGTTAGAGATTTGGAGGGAAAGAAAAAAAAAAAGATTAGGGCCATGCAGCAGGCACAACTATTTAAGCACCTAAACCATTTTTTTCATTTTCTCACTTTCAATTCATGCTCTTTCTCAACCAAAAAAAAAGAACAACGACAACAACAAAATTTTTGCTACTTAGAAGAGTTTGGCTCTTAATATTTTTAGAATACACCTTTTTTTTTCTTTCTTTGGTAATGTTGATTGGGTTGTGTTTAGTTTGTTTTTCCTTTAATCTTGAGTGAGTTTATGAAATTACTGATATCTAATATATTTGATCAACTATGTAATCTCCTTCGTCATTTTCAGATTATAGAAATATTATGACTGAATAGTCTGTAATTTTTAATATTTATAATAGTGTAAATTAAATATAAATTAAAGAGAAAGTCAAGTATATCTACAACCACTACCTTGTCCCCCAAAGTTGAATTTAGTATCGGGTAGCCACTAATTGTGGCTTTTAAAGTCTTAAATTTTGGATATATGTCCTCCAACTACAAATGTTGTCTGACTTTTAACTAACTTGAAAAATGTATTGAGGTACAATATTAGACAATAGAATGTATAACCTTGTGATAAATTCACTATAATTCATATGTAATGAATTCCTCGTCATTTGAAAACAAAAAAGAAAAAATAATAATAGACGATGAATTCGTTACATGTGAATTATTTTTTCACATTTAATATTTGAATTTTTTTCATCTATTAATATTTTTTCTTTTTTGTTTTCAAATGACTAGAAAAAATGGCTTGAATGTTTAAATAGTTGTGTTTGTTGCATAGTCCCAATTTTTTTTCTCTTTCTCTCCAAATCTCCAACCACTAAAACAAGGGCATTTAAGTCTTTTCATTTGATCAAATCTTTGACTATTAAGTCATAGATAATAGGAGGAATCTATTTGGTCTTTTTATAAATCTCATAAATCAATTTGAACTTTATACCAAACCTCAGATACCAAAATGATTTTTGCCCCAAAATCAATTTTCCATGCCATTCGTGATCTTCTTTTCTCATCACCTTTCAAAATTAAGCAGATGAAGAAATACAATAGGCTGGAAAAGTTAGGAAGTCTCTAGACATAAAGATATTTTTGCTTTTAAAATTCTATAATTCAAAAATGAACCCATAAGATATTAATATTATATTTTGACCCCAAGTAAAGAATTTGTGAGGGTATTACACAAACATTCCAATGTCTATTTGTTTAATCAAATTAAATGACAACTTAACTACTAATAATGTTGCGGAATTGATTGCTTTATATGAAGGCCTGAAACAAATTGAGAAACTTGGAATTAACTCTTTATGCATTGAATCTGATACACAACTGGTTGTTAACTTTATGAGTAAAAGGAGCCCAGCTAATAGTCCTGTCAGACCCATCATGGAGCGTTGTTGTAATATGTTGACGAATCATGAGAGATTCAAGATATAACATATTTATCGTGAAACCAATAAATGTGCGGACTGTTTGACAAATTTTGTACTAAGCAAATTGGAAGGAAAACATATGTTACAACAACCTCCTAACTGTATTCTATCATATATAGAAAGTGACAAAAGGAGAAAGACATCCCCTAGGATGGTTCGTTGTTAAACGTGACTTTTGCCTCCCTCGAAAAGAAAAAAAAATTAAAATATGATGAATGTAAAGTTTAATGCAACTAACTACTAAGTATTCTAAAATTAATGAATTTCAATCTTTTATAACTATTATATATTGTAGTCCTCGTTTTTTACAAGATAGAAAAAATGAAGAAGAGGTGCATTTCAAAGAATTACAGGTTATTTTTAACATTAAAAAGTTGTATTTTATTTATTTTGTAAGTATTAAGATTTTTTTAATTTTTTGGTAATATTCATAAGCATTGCAACTGGATCTATTGTTAGTTCTTACTAACTTGTAGTTATGATTTGCATAAATTTATGTACATGCGTTATAATATTGATTTTGTACATGTCTTTTACTTATCTCTATAATATATATTATGTAATAAATTCTTTAGAATATTTTTTGTGTTTCACCATAATCTTTAGTTCGGATTTTATTTTTATAAAGTAGTTGTTACTAAATTGAATGCTCATTATTGTAGAGATACAAGATGGATACCGATTTTAGCAATGTAGATATACAAAACATGACATTTAAGTTTGAAGAAAACGCATATGAGTTCTTGATAACAACTAGAGATTTAGAATTTCAAACTTTGATTTGCTTTTCATTCTTATCTTGTATATCATTATCCACACTAGTAGTTACATTAGCTAGGCTACTGCAATATATATAGATGCACTGTACAATTGAGATTTACATAGAAAATACAACACATTTTTTCTCAATTGAATTATTTCATGGTATCAGCAGTCTCACGACAAACGTCCTCAACTCAATCTCATACTCTCTGTTTATTCTAAAGTCACATTCATTTTCTTACGATTTTCCTTTCTACTTCTCTTTCGCTGCTCCTAATTCTTTCTTACTCTAACATCCCATCAACATCCAAATGGCGACATCAGATAATTCTACACCTCTTCCATCCTATAGTGTTAAGTCCTTTGTTACTGTTTTGCTTGATAATGCAAACTATATTACTTGGCAAACACAAATTCTTCACTATTTCACTTTCACTGACTTGTTAAGATTCATAGATGGTACAATTCCAAAATCATCAAAGTCCACCTCTGTTTCTTCATCCACGTCTTTTTCTTCTTCATCTACCATAACCTTTATGAGTGGTCTCATTTTGACAGCTTCGTCACCGCATGCGTAATAGTCATTTTTCCAGACTCTCTAATGTATCAGGCCACAAGTCACTCCTCTACTCATGAGCTCTGAAAATCTCTCAAGGAGTTAACAACAGTCTCTAACCCGAAAATCACTCATTTAGGCTCAACTACGTTCT
Organism: Ehretia macrophylla; assembly: GCA_037974665.1. Classification (NCBI taxonomy): domain Eukaryota; kingdom Viridiplantae; phylum Streptophyta; class Magnoliopsida; order Boraginales; family Ehretiaceae; genus Ehretia; species Ehretia macrophylla. The sequence continues at coordinate 54,894,087 of CM075771.1, read as the reverse complement.
CTTCGTAAAGGCTCTCTCACTATCCCATATTACCTTCAGAAAATTCATCACTTATCCATCTCTTTTTTCGCCATTGGAGACTCTTTGTCAGATTCGGATTTGGTTTTGGTCACACTTGACGGTCTTCCTAGAGAATATTGTTCATTCATTACTTCAATCGCGAACTTAAAACCTATTCCCACATTCTCTGAGCTTCGTGCTAAGTTATTGATGTGTATGAACAGCGAACCCTTTTGGATGATGGCCTTAAACCCGTTCTGATATTCGTAGTGTTTCTACTCTTAACACGCAAATGCAATTAGTATCTCTTGGTCAACTGGGCTTGTTCCCTACTCCTCATATTCCCTCATATCTTGTGTCTCATACTGGTTCTTTCAAAAATAATTCCTCTTCCTCCTCCACCAATTCTCACAACAAACAATCCTCCAATGGTGTTAGGTTATTAACTTGAGTCCAAGTCTAATTAGGAGTTTAAGACAAGTAGAAATCCAATAGGAAAAAAAATAGGTTTTTCAATATATCCTAATGGAGTTAGGATTAGTTGCCTATAAATAGGACTTTCTAACTTGTAATTATTTGTCACAAGAGCCACACACTATGGGGGTTATAATAGGGGATGAGTCGAGTATTGAAAGTGTTTTTTGTACTTTTGCTAGAAAAAAGTCAATTTGGGGAGGATTTAGACTTTAGCCATAGATAAAGTCTTTGTGCAAGGGTTTAGACTTTTTTTGTTCATAAAGTCACTTGTGAGGGTTTTTATAGTTTTGCCTAAAAACTATAAGCATTTGTGTGGGGGGGGGGAGGTTTGGATCTTTTCCAGTCAAAAAGATCCTTTACGTTGTAATGATTTATTCTTGGTTAATGGATTTCCCAATTACTTGGGTTGTGAATATAGGTAAAGGGCCAAACCACTTTAAAAATATCGTGTGATCAATTTCTACTGTGTTGTGTGCTTATGTATGTGTATGTCCGACTCCCAACAAAGTGGTATTAGAGACAGGTTTGAGGATTGGGCATGACAATGGAAAGAGGACACGTGGCTGAGTTAAGGGGCACAAGAGAGAGAAAAATTGAGAGAGAGAATGTGAAAAACAGTGAGAAAACGAGGAGAAAATAACTACTGTACAGTTTTGATCTAGCGGATGATCGGAGGGCCATTTGTGGTCCGATTGAATTGAAATTTTGTAAGCATGTTCACAACTCGCAAGTCTTCAATCAGTATGGTGGAGATCAAATTTAGAGCTCTCTAAGGTGGGTTTTTGGCATGAATAGTAGTTGCATTTTTTGGTGTTCTTGGAGTTTTTCAGCATCCTAAATTCGATTTTGGGGTCTGTTTATGAAATTCTTGATGTATCATGGTGAGCCAAGAATTTTTAGGTGTGAGGAGATATGTTTGTGGAGGTTTTATCTATGAGGGAGTGCTAAAACCGAGGGGAGAAGACCACATCTAAGATGATTAATATCAGGATTACAAGAAGAGACTTAGATAGTGGATACTAATGATATATGAGAGACGTTGGGGATGACTGTGAGAGCTGACTCTAACATGAAGATGAAGATGGAGATGAAGGCTGAGAAGAGGTCTCAATTGCAGTGAGAGCGCTTGGATTTTTCACCAAGGGGAGGATTTGTTGGGTTATTGACGTGAGTCCAAGCTCAATTAAGAGTTGAAGACAAGTAAAAGTCCAATATGAGAAAAAATAGGTTTTCCAATCCTAGGAGTTAGGATTAGTTGCCTATAAATAGAACTTTCTAGCTTGTAATTATTTGCCACAAAAGACACACCCTATTGGGGGAGTGGTAAGGGGTGAGTCGAGTGTTGAGAGTATTTTTTGTGCTTTTGCCAGAAAAAAGCCAATTTGGAAAGGGTTTAGACTTTAGCCATAGATAAAATCCTTGTGCAAGCGTTTAGACTTTTTCCATTCATAAAATCACCTGGGAGGGTTTTTATAATTTTTTCTAAAAACTATGAGCATTTGAGTAAAGGGAAGGTTTGAATCTTTTTCCATCCAAAAGATCTTTTGTGTTGTAATGATTTATTCTTAATTAATGAATTTCTCAATTACTCGGGTTGTGGATGTAGGCAGAAGGCCGAACCACATTAAAAATATCGTGTGATTACTTTCCGTTGTGCTGTGTGCTTATGTGTTTGTGTGTTCGACTCCCAACAAATGGCTAGCGAAACAAATGCCAAATACGTCATAAGTTTGGCCACTCTGCTGCTAAATATCGTTACAGGTATGCCCAATCCAAGAATAATGGCAATAACAACAATAACAATCACTTCGTTGGCCTTCATCACCAACAAAATCAGCAAGTGGCCCATTCTCATACTCCTTATGTTGCTTCTTGGATTCTCTATACCGGCGTTTCATCTCACATGACTTCGGATTCTTCTATGTTACATCAGTTCTAGCCCTATCACGGTTCTGATCAAGTGGTCGTAGGTGATAACACAACACTCAATATTGCTAATACTGGTAACTCTTCCCTTCCCACTTCTTTCCTCGTCTTTTCCCTTAAAAATGTTCTTCATGTTCCCCCGGATCACCAAAAATTTACTTTCGGTCTCTCAATTTACAAAAGATAACTCTGTCTCACTCGAGTTTTTTCCTTTTGGTTGTATGGTGAAGGACCTCCGCACTGGGACTTCTCTCCTCTAGGATTGTACTAAGTCAAACCTCTACACTTTTCCAGTTTCATCCTTCAGTTCATCTGGACCCCAATTGGCATTGGCAGCCTCTCATGTCTCATATTTGTTGTGGCATAATCGCTTGGGCCATCCGTCGCAGTCTATTTTATCTTCTTTAAAATCTATGAATTATGTTAGTTTTCCAGATGCTTCAATTTCATGTTCAGTTTGTAATTCCTGTATGATGGGGAAGAGTCATAAACTTCCCTTTCATACTTCAGAAAATAATGAGACACGTCTTTTGGAAATAATACACTGTGACATTTGGGGTTTTGTCTCTGTTTGTTCTTTTTCTGGCTTTTGTTATTTTATCATTTTTGTTGATGAACTCAGTCGGTTACATGGCTCTATCCTTTGAAACACAAAAAACGATTGTGTTGATTGTTTTGTTCAATTTAACAAATTAGTAGAAAATCAATTCTCCACAACAATTAAATTCCTTCAATGTAATGGGGCTCATGAACTAACTCAAGGTTATCTAAACTCTATAACTCAATTTTCTGGAATTCAATACAAGATATCTTGTCCCTATACACCTAAACAAAATGTTATGGCTAAATGAAAAATACGTCACATTATAGAATTAGGCACAATGTTTCAAGAATCAATTCCTAAACAATTCTGGCTTGAGGCATTTAGTACTGCGGTTTACTGAATTAACATGCTACCCACTCCTGTTATAAATAACTACTCTCCTTTTCAAAAACTGTATTCCAAAATGCCTCGCTATTCAACTTTTCGTGTATTTGGATGCTTGTGTTTTCAATTTCTAGGTGCTACTAAAGTTGACAAACTTAGTCCTAAGTCTATCCCTTGTACATTCATTGGTTATAGTATAGACCATTTGGGTTATCGATGTTTTGACATGTAAACTAGAAAAGTTCACCTGTCGCATCATGTGATTTTCAATGAGAACTCATTTTCCTTTCTGATGTCTAATGTCTCTCTACTTCTGCCATATTCTTCTCTTTTTGCCTTACGCAACTCAACCTCCCTCAAATCTAGTTATGTTCCATTCACTTCGCTCCCCGCTAATCTTAATGCGTTAATTCAAAACTTAATTGTACCTCATCCAAAGTCGTCTCTCTCCACTGTCGCATGTCAATCCTTTTCCCAACCTGTCCCCACTTATTCTCCTATTGTCGCATGTCAGCCTAATGTCCAACAATTTTCATCAACTCAAATAAATCCCATTTGCTCTGTGGGACCCACCTGCATGCCAATTAATACTTGTCCATATTTGTCTTCTAGTGCAATTAATGTCAATCTCTCTCCTAACTTTCCATGGTACTCACCTAGAATTTCCCATGGCCCCTACTCATCCCACTCTCTCTCTACTCCAATTAATTTATCTTCAGACAACTTAATTGTCCTACCTACCAATTCAACCACTTCCAATTCTTTTTTTTCTAATTCTCTTTCTCCAAATTTCACTTCTTCTGATTCTATCTCCCTGACTTCCAATCAAACATCATTTCTTCTTGATGAGTCTACTATTTCTAGTTCGCAACATCCCATGGTTACATGAACTAGAGACAATGCTCATCCAATAGAGAAATTTTTTGACTTTGTAACTTCCAATACCACCGATGTTCCTTCATTCTCTAACTGTGCTCTAGAATATGAACCAACATCCTACTCCACTGCGGCAAAATCTTCTTTTTAGCGCACAGCTATGAGCAATGAATACAATATTTTAATACAAAATGACATATGGTTATTAGTGCCGAAACCACCTACAGCGAACATCATTAGTTGTAAATGGTGTTCTGTATTAAAAGAAAATCTGACGGTTGTGGATTATACCGAGAAATTTAGTCTAGTAGTCAAATCGACTACTATTCAAATCATTCTCTCACTTGCAATTTCTCAAAACTGGCTAATTCGACAAGTTGATGTCAATAATGCCTTTTTGCATGATCTTTTTTCTGAGGAAATGTTTATGGCCCAACCTCTAGGCTTCACTCATCAATCTCTTCTGAATCATGTGTACAAATTGCAAAAGGCTATCTATGGGTTAAAATAGGCACCATGGGATTGGTTTTCTTGCCTGAGTAATTTTCTACTGCAAATTGGGTTTCTTGTTTCTAAATCAGATACATCTTTATTCATGCAACATACAGCTCATGACACCATCTATTTGCTAATTTATGTGGATGATATAATTCTGACTGGTACAACACTAGAGGCTATTTAGTCTATCACCATCGTTCTTCATCTTCAATTTGCCTTGAAAGACTTGGGCAACTTGCCCTTTTTCCTTGGGATCCAAGAGCAGCGTACTACTTTAGGCTTATTACTCACACAACAATGTTACATTAGTGATCTGTTGGCCCAAACAAAACTCTAAGGCCAAACCTATTGTTACTCTTCTTGTTGCCTCTCAGTAACTTTCTCAACATACTGGTGAACCATTCTTTGATCCTACTCTATATTGCAATGTCATTGGTGCTCTACAGTTTATGCATGCTCCTACTGATATCCATTGGTAGCTATGAAACATATTCTGCGTTATTTGAAAGGTTCTATCTCACATAGGTTGTTTTGTGGGCCTTCGACAGACACAGTTTTATATGCATATTCTGATTCAAATTAGGTAGGGTGTCTTGATGATCGCCGTAGCATTCACATCTACTACATATATCTTGGTTCGAACCTCATCTCATGGTCTGTTAAGAAATAAACAACCACATCACGTTCCAGCACGAAGGTAGAGTATCGAGCTATCGCCTTTGCTACTACTGATCTTTGTTGGATTCAGTCTTTGCTTCGTGAATTGCGTGCTCTTCTTGACTTTAAACCAATACTTTGGTGTGATAATATTGGTGCAACTTATCTAACTGTCAACCCAGTGTTTTATGCTAGAACAAAGCATATTGAAATGGATGTTCACTTTGTTCGGGAAAAAGTAGCTTCTAGTGACTTGCATATTCGTTTCATTTTCACAGTCAACCAACTAGCAAAAATTATGACCAAACCTCTCTCTCGTCAATGGTTTACCAACTTAAGGAACAAGCTCGCTGTCTACGATCTGGATTCACTTGAGGGGGCGTGATAACGACTAGAGATTTAGAATTTCAAACTTTGATTTGCTTTTGATTCTTATCTTATATATCATTATCCACACTGATAGTTACATTAGATAGGCTACTGCAATATATATAGATACACTGTACATTTGAGATTTAAATAGAAAATACAACACATTTTTTTTCAATTGAATTCTTTCAGTTTTACAATAGTTATGCACGTGCAAATGGGTTTACTATTAGGAGAGACACGATACAAAAAGATTTAGTTACTAAAGTAGAAAAAAATCAACTGCTTGTTTATTCTTGTCAGAATTTGCAAAGGAAAGAATTATTGCAAATGCCTGATAGATCATAAGAACACCATGCATTGACCAGATGTGAATGTAATGCAAAACTTCATATAACGGTTAATAGAGCAACCATGCGTTACGTAGTAACCACCTTTATTGAAGAGCACAATCATGAACTTTTACCCAAATATGGCGTCTCACAATTGCATTCACAAAAATGCATAGATAATGGGCATAAAGATGAAGTGCACTCTATGCTTCGTGCGGGGATAACTCCTAGTAAAATCATGGATCTCTTTACCTATGAGTCTACCAGATATGAGAATTTGGGCTTTACTAGGTTAGACTTGTACAACAAAATACATTGTGATTGTCAACCAGAAATTAGTGATAGGGATACCAATGCTGGGCTTGTTTATCTATACAGGAAATCGGAGAAAGATCTAGTGTTCGTTTTTTAGTACACCACTGATGGTGAAAATTGGTTCGATAAATTGTTAGACTGATGAAAGGTCTAGGGATGAGTATGCAATATTTAAGATCATTTTGATATTTGATACAATCTATAAGACCAACTCATACAAGTTTCCTCTAGTCATCTTAGCTAGGCAAAATAGTCACTAGAACACGTGCATTTTTTTGTGCTGGGTAAATTCAAAATGATAGCACAAATTCTTATGTATAGGTGTTCAATACTTTTATGTCTACGATGAACAACAAGAGGTTTTTATTGGTGATAAACGACTGAGACAATTCAATGCAAGAAGCTATTTTCTTTGTGTTTACAAATGTGAAACATAGGTTTTACCATTGGCATCTTCAATATAATGCAACTACAAATGTGTAGATAGAAAATTTCGGTGAAAACATTAGTAAACTAATATCCCCCAAATGTTCCATTGAAGAATTTGAATTTGAATGGAGAACCATGGTTGTTCATAAAGGCATTGAAAGTCACTAGTAGATAGTAAATGTGTACAAGAAGAGACACATATGGTCTGAGGCATACCTTTGGGGTCATTTTTTGTGCTAGTCAAGAGTACTCAGCTCTGCAAAGGCATAAATGCATTCTTGAATAGACCTCTTGTGAGCAATAGAAAGCTGATAGACTTCGTCAAGGATTACCATAGAGGGTTGAAGCGTATCCTGATTAATAATTTCAAGCAAAAAGTTATGACAAATTATATAAAGCCGGTGTTGACAAACCCGTGGATGGAATTTGAGAATCATGCAACCAATGTTTTTACTTGAGTAGTTTTCAAGAAGATTCAAAACCAGATTGAGTTGCAAGCAATACTTTGGCATGAGCATGTTATCTCTCACTCAAATGGTAATGATCGTACATATGTTGTGACCAATTATAATAACAAAAGGTTAGTATGGAATGCAGAGATGGTATGCTTAATAATTATGATTGGCTAAGGTTTGAGTCATGCGGGATGATATGTAAGCATATTATATACGTACTGAAGTAAGAAGGACTGAAACATATCACACCATCTTGCATCAACCAAACTTGGGCATCTGTTATTAGTAAGGATTTCCATATTAAGAATTTATCATATGCCACAACCAATGAAGTAGAGATGGTCCAACATGGTTACATAATCTCTAAGTGTAATAAACTAGTCTATTACACGAAAAAGACACTACAAGGGAATACAAAACTTGTTGATAGCATTGCAAAACTAAAGGCTCGTGCTAAGGATTATGGTTGTTGAACGAGAATATTGATAAAAATGATGTAGAATTTGAAGTATTGGATCGTAAAATTGGGAAACCAAAAGGGACAAAGGATAGAAATAACCAAAAACAATAAGCACCAAGACATTATAGAAAATACGGGTTGGTGATATTATTTATTTAATTAATGTGGTATAATCAATTTTACTCATATTATTTTGTGTCATGTTGTTGTAGGCATATTGGAAACCAAGAAAATACGTGTTGTAAAAAATGCAATGACACATTAGAGGATACCAATTCAATGTATCATGGGTTCAATGATAATCCTACTGAATCTAGAATGTTTCATCTTACGACAACACGAGCTTTTCAGTTTTAGATATGAGGCATAGGAGTAGTGGTATTAATATGTTGGGGTATAGTTACAGTAATACATCACTACAATATGGAAAAGCTGATAATTCAGTCATAGACCAAATATTTGGTGTGTACAGTAATAATGTTTCATCTAGTTTGTCATTTCAGGCCAACTCTAAGAAAGTCTCTAACTCATCCCCTACTCTACATGTAGGGAGGGAATTGGCTAAATTGCACTCCAACAAATCCTCTACCCTATCCCCTAAATTGTAAGGGATCCCTACACTCATTTTCATCTTCTCTACATGTAGGAGAAAATACACCATCCCTTACCTCATCCCCTAAGCACTGTACCTGTCAGAAAAATGTAAAAAAAAATTAAAAGTTAAACTCTCCAACGGTATGATTTTTTACCATTGGAGAAGAAGATGGTCTGTGTATATATACACAGACCATGGTTTCTCCAATCTACACCCAAAAAAAAAAAGCAAAAGAAGATCATATTTTTGCCAAAAAAAATTGAAAAGAAAGCAAAAAAAAAAAAAAAACAAAAGATTGCCTGCAACACAAAGGTAAATTGTGATGTTGGTTGGGGGTTGGGAGTGAAGGGCACGTCTGACATATTTTTGGTGAATGGGGTGGTATTTTTTTTTTTTTTTAGGAGGGGGGGGAGGGTGTTTTGAAAAAGAATGGTACTGTGATCTTGTTGTGATGCTTGTGGGGAGGAGAAGAGAGGGGGGTGATGAGAAGATGTTTCGTTGAAAGTGGTATATGAGAGCCTGTGATTTTTTCTTGTTGGGCAGAGAAGATGGAGATGGAAACAAAAGGGTCATATATGTAGATTAGGTTTCATAGTTTTTTTTATAATTAGATTTATGGCTTTGTTGTTTGTTTAATTTCAATTTAAAATATGTTGGGTTTTTAATTAGATTAATTTCAGTCTAATATTTTTTAATTATACTAATTTTAATATAATATTTTTAATTAAATTTTAACATACTAAAAGTTATTGATTACAGTTATTTTTTTAAATTGTTTATTTTTATTGCACTATACTAATTCTTTTTTGTTTTTATTTAGATAGACTCACAAAACCGTGGATTCTATATGAATATGCTTCACGGGAATGAAAATTTTGATGAGGACACATTTCCATTTGGCTGGTCAACACACATGATTGAATCTCCGATCGAGTCAACCATATCTTCCCCGCTCTTGACACAAGCAGAACTCGCAACAAAAAGAGTATCACGAATATACAACTTCACCGTCAAAGAAGATAATCTACTAGTGTCGGCATGGTTAAACATTAGTCTTGACGTTGTGAATGGTAACGATCAAAATCGTAGCACATACTGGCATAGAATACACGAGTTTTATCATGCAAACAAAACATTTGAAACTGAGCGTAATGAAAATTCTCTCACACACCGGTGGTCAGTTATTAATCTTGCCACAAATAAATTTTGTGGATGTTATGCCCAAATCGAGTCTAGAAACCAAAGCGGCAAAATTGAGCAAGATAAAGTAGTGATTACATTTAATAAAATAATTTTTGTTAATTTTATATGTTAAATTCAACTAACTTGTTTAATTACTTGATACAGATTCAAGATGCCAAATTGTTATACCAAACATGTCACAAATCATTATTTCAATTTGTGCATTGTTGGATTACACTGAGGTATCACCCGAAATGGATACGAGAAGGTCAAAAGAAGAAATTAAAAAAATCACAAGATGATAGTCTAGGTGTCTCTTCTCCATCAACTGCATTCGATAAATTTAGAGGAGGATAACAGTCCAAATGATATGTTCACTCTTACAGCGAGGCCACCCGGTAGAACCGGAGAAAAAGAACGATTGAATAAAAGAAAAAACAAAGCACCAGTTACAAACGACGAAGATTTGAGCATTGTAAAAATCATTCAACAATATATTGAGGTAAAACAACAAATGCACAACGCGAAGATGGAAAGAGTCGATCAGGAGTATGAGGAAAGAATCATCAAACAAGATCTCTCTAACATGTCTGAAGTGCAAGTCCAATACTGGAGACAGAAGCAAGAAGAAATTATGAAAAAAAATGGTTTTATGTAATGTATGAGATTATTTATCTAAAGTATGTTTAGCTGAATGAAAAACTTTATTATTGAACTCCAAGCGTTTACATGAAAATACAAATTGGTTCACTTGCCTCCATATAGTTGCCACATATGTTCTACAAGATCTTATTGTAATTGAACGTGGTCTCACGGTTACGAATACAGTGATGAGTTTGAATGAAATTTATAAGTTCAGCTGTATGTTCACGTGAGACTGTTGAATTTGAACTATCACCACCACAATCATAATTGAAATCTAAGTTATCAACATCTCTCTCGTCCTCTATTATCATGCTATGCATTATAATGCATGCTGTCATGATATCTTTAAGTGTTTCAATATCCCAAAACCGTACGGGTCTACGAACAATTATAAATCGAGCTTGAAGCACGCCAAATGCACGTTCGACATCTTTCCGAGCTGACTCTTGAGCTGCAGCAAAATGCTTTCTCTTGTTGCCTTGTGGAGCTAGTATAGTTTTAACTATTGTTGCCCAAGACGGTAAAATATCATCAACAAGATAATACCCCATTGTATAGCTATGACCATTGATTGAATAATTGACCTTAGGGGCTTGTCCTTCAGCTAATTCAGTAAAAATGGATGACCGTTCCAAAACATTTATATCATTCAAAGAACAAGGTAAGCCAAAAAATGCATGCCATATCCAAAGATCATATGAAGCCACAGCTTCTAAAATAATGGTTGGTTCACGAATATGGCCACTGTACATACCTTTCCATGCAGTTGGGCAATTCTTCCACTTCCAGTGCATACAATCAATACTGCCCAACATTCCCGGAAAGCTTCTTGACTTCCAACTTCTAGTAATCTGGCAACATTATTCTCATTGGGTGATCTCAAGTACTATTCAGAAAATATTGCCACCACTGCCTTAACGAATCTTCTCAAAGCCTCTATAGTTGTACTTTCACCGATTCGTACGTAGTCATCCATTGAATCTGCAATTGCTCTGTATGCAAACATCCTTAATGTGGTTGTAACTTTCTGCAAGGAAAACAAGACCCAGAGACCGGCAGCATTTTGTTTTTGAATAAAATAAGGATCATATGCTTCCATTGCAGATTGAATCCAGAAAAATAATGGACGGCTCATTCGAAACCTCCTTCGAAAAATATGAGAGAGATAAACAGGATCTTTTGAAAAATAATTGCGGTAAAGTCGTTCATGCCTATCTCGCCATAAGTAAGCATGACCAAGAGTAGAACCGTAACATACATTATTTCGTTTTTTAAGTCGCCTATGTTGATTGGCCAACAGTTGAAAAAATGCAGGCTCACACTCAAAGTCAGAATCGTGAAAATACTCTACACAATGATAATCAGAATCCATACTCCTAAACATAGAATATGATGATGGAATAAGAGCGAAATGCCTTTTGGAATTGCAAGAAGAACACGAATGAAAGGTAACAAAGTTTAGAAGAATTGGTGTTGCATTTTGAAGTCTTATTGCATGATATTTATAGTCTTCAAGTCTTACCAACCATCAAAAGATATGATTGATTAGACAAGACATAAAAAGATATGATTGATTAAACATAAAGTTTTCATGGATAATACATGACACAAAAAGTAATAAATGATTGAACATAAAGTTGTCATAGACAATACAACACATAAAAGAAATGACTGATTGAATAACGAAAAAGTAACTGATTGAATATAAAGTTATCATCGACAATACAAGACATAAAAAAAAACAATTGATTGAACGTAAAGCTATTTTTTACAATACAGGACATAAAGGAATTGACCTATAGAATATAAATATGACATTGAAAATACAAAACATCTATAAAAATCCGATGAAAAATGAAGTAATTGAATAAGTTTTTAAATTTAAAAAATAAATTAGAAAATAAAATTAATAAAAAAATAATATAATAAATATAAATAACAGAATATCATGAACAAATATAAATAAAAAATTAAAATTTATTAAAAAAATTAAAAAATAATATTAAAAAAATTATTTTGGTAATTAAAAATAATGAGTATCCGAAAAGATGGATATATATAAATAAAAGAATGTTAAATGACTTGTTTAATTAAAATAAAATGAGTGAATATTAGAATAAAATAAAAATAGGGAGTCCCTACAATAGGAAAGATATTTGAATAAAACTGGAATAGAGATTCTCTAAACGAAGAGATTGATTAAATGTAGGGAAGCTGTTGGAGTATAACTAAAATAGGGGATCCCTAGATGTTAAAAAATATTTTAAATCCCTACATGGAAGGAGAAGGTAAGAAATCTGTTGAAGTTGGCCTCACATACTAATTTTTCAACCTCATTGATCAATAATTAGTTGATTCACTATATATATATAGTTTTATATATGTAAAAACAAAACTTTTACCACTTGGCACTTTTATTACCCTAGTATATAACATCTCTTTGTTTTAACCTTACCTAACCTAACATAACTCCTCTTCTCTTCTTTTCTCCATCTCACTGGTCCTAGTACCGCATCCCATAAGACCCCACCCAACTTTTTTACTTTCCTTCCCTCGTCTCTTTAAAGTGTTGAGGCTGTGAAGTATATTTTTTTGGTTTAAATCTTCTATATTCTCCAGATATGGACTTCCTAGTCCATATGTCTTTTTTTTTTTTTTTTTGCTTATTATATTCAAATACATACATATTTAAAAATTATTACTTTTATAGTTTCAGTTAGAACATTTGTTGTGTTGTGAAGTATTTTTTCTCGGTTAAAATCTCTTATACTCTACAGATCAAGACTTTCTAGTCCATTTGGATTTGGTTTTTTTCTTTAAATGTTTTACTATTGTATATGAATATATGTATTTTTTATGATATATGCAATTTTTTATGGTTTTTGTAAGACTATTTTTTGTTGAGTATTTGTTTTTAGTTTAGATCTCTTATACTCTATAGATCTAGACTTTGTAGTCTATTTGGCTTTGTTTTGTTAAGTTTTTTACTATTATTTATGAATATATGTATTTCTTGATATATGCATTTCTTATGGTTTCGGTAAGACTATTTTTTTGTTAAGTTTTTTTTCTTGTTTAGATCTCCTATACTCTATAGATCTAAACTTTGTAGTCCATTTGGCTTTGATCTTTTAAATTTTTCTACTATTATTTTCGAAGATATGCATTTTTTATGATATGCATTGTTAATGGTTTCAGTAAGACATTTTTTTTCTGTGGGAGGGATTTTTTTTTTTTTTTGGTTTATGTCTCTTATACTATACATATCTAGACATTGTAGTCCATTTAAATATAAGAATACATGAATATATGCATATTTGAAGATTATATCTTAAGTAGTCCTGTTAGCATTTATTTTCGTTAATTTTCATATATTAAATATTCTGGTTTGTTTTCCATTTTTAGGTGCTTACAAATGTAGATAGACTTGAGTGATGCTAGATTGGCTGGAGTCAATTTCCATTGTAATAGTTTCGCTAAAGTTCCATTGTAATAAGGAGAATTTGTGTAAATGGTACTATAATTCATGCAACTGACCAATTTTTTGAACTTAAGCAAAATTTTAGTAAAATAATCGAAAATCATATATGCTCATATTGATAATATAAAATGACCAATAATAAAGACAAAACGTGGTTGACAAAATTTTTGAGCTTAAGAAAATTTTCAATGAAACAATCAAAAACCATTTATGGTCAATTTGATCATATAAAATGACCAACAACAAAAACAAAATGAGGTTGACCAAATATTTGAACTTAAGCAAATTTTGCATGAAACTATCAGAGAATAAATATGTTAAGATAACTGAGATTTTATTTTAAAATTAATTGGTGATAGGTGAAGTAGCTTAAGATCTTATAATGTAATCTTTGAGTTTTTAATTTTCGATGTGGGACATGTATATTCTAACATTTCTTTTCACGAGTGATCTAATTTGAGAGGAGTTATACTTGAAAGATTAAACATGTATGGTAAATGTTTACACACATGGAAGGTTAAACGCACGTGAAACACACGTGAAAGATTGAATACAAGTGTGACCTGATTTCAAGATGGGTCACACATGGACACGCACTAAGATAACACAAGTGGACACGTGTGACCTGATATGAGAAGAGTCATACATGGATGAACACACATCGAAGATGATATACGCGAAAGGTAAATAAGACTAAACCATGAGCCTAACTCTGATACCATGTTAAGATAACTAAAGTTTCATCCTAAAACTAATTGGTTCTAAATAGAATAACACAAGATCTTATAAGATAGTTTTGAAGTTTTTAATTTTCGGATATAAGACAAGTGTATATTCTAACAATGTAGCTCAGATTGATCATATAAAAGGACCAACTACAACGACAAAACGAGGTTGATTAATTTGTCATATCAATAAAGAAAAAAAAGGATATTTTTATCGGCTTCGTAAAGTAATGCAATAAAATTTAGAAATCCCAACGGTATTCAAAATAACGCATTCATAAAGAAAATGCATTTTCATTAACATCCATGAAGAAATAATGTTCATTCATAAAAATATATATATACAAAAATTGCTTATATATTTGTCATATCCATAATGAAAATAAACCATAATATTCACAAAAAAACCATGTCCCATAAATCAATGATATATCCAAAAAAATGTACTAACAACAAATACTTCACTTACAAAACCATATAAAAAATCAAATCAACAATTATGCAATTCCTTCATCGTCAATCCCCAACTATCAATCACCTTACTATGACAACAAATTAACCGAATTTTGCTGATTGGAATGATGTCTCCAAAGCTTTAATTCCAATTACACTCGTTCTTTTCCTACTTCAAGTGTAGTCAACAAATGAACACTTTCATACGACTGCATAAGCAAGCAAATGTACAAGCCACAATGCCAACCATTGACCTGCTAGGGGGTCCATAAAGGTCGTTCAACTCAGAAGGTGGTTACTTGGCATACTATTGTAAGTAGGCTCGTACACCTCATTGAACATTCTATCCATATAGCAAATCTGGAATTGCAAATTCTAATTATTAAAATCAACATCATAATGTACAGTAAATCTCATAATATCAAATAACTTAAGGCAAAAATTTTACCACACGATTAAATCTCAGAATTAACCGAATCGAAAATTTTGAGTTACAGCAAGCCCTAAACCCAAAACTTTCAACAACCTTTTAATGTTCATCGTTAGATTCTTATTTAATTCAACAATATTCAGCAATGATAGCCGAGTTTTTAAATTATCCTACAATACCAAATTATAAGAAACATTAAAAATCACAAATAATCTTAATAAAAAAAATTAAGTTGTGACTAACATTTAAAGATGAAACATATATCACTTCTGACACATTAATTATAGATTGCAAATATATAAATTTTGAAACATTATATACAGATTGCACATATACAATTCTGAAATGTCAACTACACCTACAATAATATTAAAGATTATAAAAATATCAATTTTGTAACATCAATTATAGATTGCACATGTACATACAATAATTGAATATTGTAAATATATCAATTCTGAAACATCAATTACAGATTGCACATATACATATAACTATTAAAGATTGTAAATATATTAATTCTGAAACATCAATTACAGATTTCACATTTACATACAACAATTAAATAGTGTGTACAACTATTAAAGATAGTAAATATTTCAATTCTGAAACATCAATTACAGATTTCACATATACATACAATAATTAAATAGTGTATATTTATCAATTTTGAAGCATCTATTACAGATTGCACATATATAAATTTCAAAACATCATATACAGATTGCACACATATATATTTTGAAACATCATATACAGATTGCACATACATCAACTGTAAAACATCAAAGGACATATTGTCATAGGCTTGAGTCGGGTGCAAAGATTGTGGTAACTCGAAAAAAAACTGAATTTCACTTACTTTAGTCTGGCCGGGGGAGATGTCGGTGGCGAAATTTTTCAAATTTTTAAGTATTTCAAACGTTACTGATTGTGATTGATAGCAATGACAAAGATGGAGATGACACGTTAGAAGATGAACCATCACACAAACTTGCTGCAGCCAGAGATGATAGGAGAATATAAACCTTTTTTTTTCAAATATAGAAAAAGAAAAACTTACCGTCGATGGCAATGGCAATAGTGATGGAAAATATGAAGAACAACTCAGATATGAAGAGAACAAGAAGAGTTTTTCGATTCACTAGGATGGCATGTGAGATGAGAGAGAAAGAGAGTTGAGAAAGGAATATGAGATGAGAGAGGAAGACAAATAGTGTGTTTTACTTGAAATATGGAGAAGATGAAAGACATTTGAGGTGAGAGTTGGTATTGTTCTTGGAAATCATGAAAACGTTTAATTTTGTTAGAAGGGTAATGTTGACATTTTTCACGTGTTAGTTTGGTCCTTTGAACGATTGAG
This sequence comes from Ehretia macrophylla, assembly GCA_037974665.1. NCBI lineage: Eukaryota > Viridiplantae > Streptophyta > Magnoliopsida > Boraginales > Ehretiaceae > Ehretia > Ehretia macrophylla. The sequence goes on along the minus strand of CM075771.1, from coordinate 54,877,491 downwards.
TGGGTTTCAATCACAGCAGGGTTAGTTTCTTTTTTTTTTTTTATCTACAGGAGGGTTAGTTTCTTCATGACAATAGAAACAATAAATTTTAAAAATAATAATAATAAGTGGATGTTCACCTACTTAAGGCTATTATTAATGGAGCTCTAAATGTAAAATTTTTGAAATTTAGGTATTTTTAGAGTTTTGAAACTCTAAAAATAAAATTATTTATGACAAAAGTACATAAAATCTATTACTTTTGATTTAAAAGATATCAAAATAGAATTTCAAACTCTAAAAACATCAATAAATTTGTTAAAGAAAATAGAATTCGAAACTCCATTTTGATATATTTTAAACTAAAAATAGTAGACTCTATATACTTTTATTATAATTAGTATTATTTTTAGAACTCCAAAACTTTAAAAATACCTAAATTTAAAAAATTTTACTTTTAAAACTCCCATTAAAAGTACCCTTACATCAACGATTTAGAAGGTCTAGACAAACCGAAACTTCCAAACGTCCTAAGGCTATCCTCAATGGAGTCTTAAAATGCAAAACTTTCCTAATTTAGGTATTTTTAGAGACTCCAGTCTCTAAAAACAACACTATTTATGACAAAAATACGTGGAGTCCACCACTTTTGGCTTAAAAGATGCCAATATAGAGACGCAGTCTCTATTTTTTTCAATAAATTTGGTGAAGAAAATGAAGACTGGGTCTCTATTTTGGTATCTTTTAAGCCAAAAGTGGTAGACCCCACGTACTTTTGCTATGAATAGTGTTGTTTTTAGAGACTGAAGTCTATAAAACCACCTAAATTAGAAAATTTTTGCATTTGAAGACTCCATTGAGGATGTCCTAAGAGTGATCCTTAATATAAACCACCAATGACACCCTGACACGTTAAACTTAATACTCTCGTGATCTTTGTAGCGGGAATAGATCTTACAAAAAGTCCAGTATAGTGAAATAATCAGATTTGCGTCCCCTCTTAATTTAGAATATTATGAGAGAGGTTCTATAAAAATAAATTATTTAAATTATTTTATTATAATTTATGGACAACTATTATTATTATATTTTTATCATAATATTATAATATTATCAATAATAAAATGATTTAAATTTAAATTTTTTTTAATAATTCACAATCACTAGATGTCCGTGGAATGCGGTAGCTCAGCGGCCAATTCCAAGCACCCATCTCAAACTCTTGGTATTGGCTGTATCTTCCCATTACCGTATTCTCGAGGGTAGACGATCCCAATCTCCATTTTAACCTCCCCTACGTTCCTTCCTACACCAGTCTCCTCTTTGTCGTCCACTTCATGGTCGACCCCACCCCACACACACACTCTCTCTACATATACATACATATATATATACATATATAAAATAAATTATATTATATTACAGTAATAAATCTATCTATATATTGCTTATACTCTGATTATTTTTCTCTTGCGAGTTTTCAGACGTCTAATTCGTATTGTTACATATATACATTTGTATATATGTATTTATGTATATATACGTGTAAAGCAAATGTATTCCGATGTACATGTACACGCCAGCGAGAACTGCGACGATTTATCGTTGACTTTCCTTCCTTTCTCTCTTCAACTTCAATGAAAGGTACGTATATATATATAGAAACATATATGTCTTTGTAAAGCGTTATGTTTTAAAATGTTAGTTTTTGTTGCAATTACTTGTTTTGGATGCAATGATGAAGCCATTTTAGTGAAATGATTTCAAATTTGAATTAATTTGGGCTACGGTTCTAATTTTATTTTTAAAATTAATTCTCTCTGTAGTTGAAAATATTTGCCATTGCTTTCGAAAGAGTATGTATTGGGTTGATTTTAGATGTTTATTCTAATTTTTGTTGAATTATTTTGGGTTGACTTTTTATTGGTATTGACTTGAGTTGGGATGTTTAATGCTTAAAGCTAGAGCAATATGGCTAATGTGTTTTTGCTGCTTGTAGAATGATTATTATGGCGGAAATGACTTCTATAGTACATAATTATTAGTAAGGTAACAAGGCGGTCTTTTATGACATTCTTAGAAATGAGGGGTTATCCGATAATTATGGTACCACATGGTTTAACATGCAACTTCAGTAAAATGCAGGATTTTCTTTTACCTTTTACTAGCGCCAATGAAATTATGCATAAAGGACAAATTTGAATCCAATCTGTTTAGTTAGATGTCACTCTGAAAGGGAAAACAGTCTAGGTAAGAGATAAGAAATAATCCGGATGGTAAGATTGACAGATGTGATACTCTGGACATAGTACTTTTAAAGAAGTGCCACTTATGGTGTTAGAGAAAATATTGACATGAAAAGGAGGAGTTTGAGCTAACTTGTTTCAAACTAGCACATATTTTGAGTTTCTTCTATTAGCAGTTAGATGCAAGGTTTTAGGAAGAAAGTAGATTGGAAAGAGTGGAGGAGATTAGAATTGAGTTTGTCGAAGATTAGCTGGTACCTCCCCAGTAGGACCGTTATGACAGTTGATGCACGGATCATTGCTTAATTGGTGGATACTTAGCTATGAAAGGTGTTACCATAGTTCTTGAATGGGTTGGCAGAGAATCCTAAGTTATGGAGAATCTTTAGGTGCACCTCGCATTCTGCTCCAGGTCTAAGGTTCTTATTGAAAAAGAAATTAGTGCTAAAACTTATAGGGAAAGGCTTAATAGATGTAGTCAAGCTCAGAAAAAGAAAAACTGTTAGCAAAATGTGCCTGGTGAGCCTTATGTATGGTGATATGCAGGAGCTTATGACTTCCAATTCAAGTTGAAGGCCGTTGCTTCATGATTGGATCATTTCCTGCTCTACTCTGGTTTTATTTGATGTGTTAAAGGTTTCTTTGCAGCTTTATAGTGTTTAATAGACAGGGAAGTGTTTGATAGAGATATGGAAGCAGAAGAAGCTATCATCCTTTAGTTTTTTCAAGTTTAAGTTTTAGTGGGCGTGGATACTGTTGACTTCTAAACAAGATCTCTATGAGATATTTGCTAGATTTGTTGTGTAGACAAGGAAAGTGTTTAATAGAAATTTAATAGAGGGAGAAATCCTATCCTTTATGTTTTTTCAACTTTCTGTTTTAATTGGACAAGAATACTGATGCCTTCTAAATGGGAATGCTGAAAGTTGACAAGATATTCGCTAGATTTGTTTTGTCATCTTCATGCTCGTATTGAGGTCTTATGACAATCAAATCCTAAGAGATACAAGTAAAATATTTTTCTGAAACAGAATGAAGTCCATCAATGCAAAGTCTGTCGGCGGAACTATGGAACCATGTTGATAGATTCGACTTATAGCTATACCATTGTGGCATGGCATCATCAAGACCTCTCCACCTCAGCTCCAGACGCACACCTCAAAAATTCCTTTGCATGGTACTCTTGATACTTGTTCCAATTTGTGTTATTGGAATCTATGCTCATAACCAGCAGATTTCCTATTTCTTCCGTCCGCTCTGGGATACTCCTCCCATCCCATTTGAGCACCTGCCACATTATTATGCAGAAAATGTTTCCATGGATCAACTTTGTCGCCTCCATGGCTGGTCCCTACGCTCTGAACCGCGTCGAGTTTTTGATGCCATCATATTCAGCCATGAGCTGGACTTGCTTGAAATTCGGTGGCATGAACTGTATCCGTATGTTACTAAATTTGTGATCTTGGAAGCAAACACTACTTTCACTGGCATACCAAAGCCTCTCTTTTTTGCTGCAAACCGGAATCGTTTTGCATTTGCTGGGGAAAAGATTGTTCATGGTACATTTCCTGGCCGTATTGCATCTGATGGGTCACACGAAGATCCTTTCCTACTTGAAAGACAACAACGTGTGGCAATGAATCATTTGCTTCGCGAATCGGGTATATCCAGTGGTGATCTCCTCATCATGTCAGACACTGATGAGATCCCAAGTCATCACACTGTGAAACTACTTCAGTGGTGTGATGAGATACCTATGTTGATGCATCTCCAATTGAGGAACTACATGTACTCCTTTGAGTTTCCTGTTGACTACAGCAGCGGCCATGCTTCAGTCCACATCTACAGCCATTGGACTAAATACACGCATGCACGTCAAACTGATCTCATCCTTTCAGATGCTGGCTGGCATTGTAGCTTTTGCTTTCGTCATCTGCGAGACTTTGTTTTCAAAATGACTGCTTATAGTCATGCAGATCGCGTGAGATGTAAAGAATATTTACAATATTCTAGAATTCAAAAACTAATCTGTCAGGGAGATGATCTTTTTGACATGTTACCAGAAGAGTATACGTTTCATGAGTTGTTTAAGAAATTGGGATCTATTCCCCGTTCTGCTTCTGCAGTTCATCTGCCAGCATATTTGATCGAGAATGCAGACAAGTTCAGATTTCTCCTGCCAGGAGGTTGTTTACGATCGCCATGAAGAAGATCATTGACACAGAAAATGTCCTAGGTGATCACACACAAATTTTTGAAGGTATATTTCTCTGATTGTTTGAGGCTTCAACGCGTAGTAATTATTTTTCATTTCTTGTTAGCATCGGTACCAGAGTCTTGGGAGATGTTAGAAATCACATGATGTTTCTTAGTTTTTGTATATTCTGCTTTCTTTTTCCATCTTAACACGCATCTAGTTTTCAATTTTTAGAATATCTTTCCACGAAATCAGAAAAAGGATAATGTAATATTTGCAGTGAGAGTAGACCATTGTACATTTTCGGGATGTTATGTTGTTAATTAAATGAAAATGCTTCTAGATGTTTTTTGTTTCCATTTCTGACAACTAATTGCTAGATTTGTGGTATCACTTTGTACACACTTAATGCTGTCTTATAATTGTTCTGCAATGTGAAAAGAGACTATAAAAATGAGATTAGGATCCTCTCCTAACACACTTTATTTTAACATTCTAACATTTCTCGTAGTCATTCATTTCGCTCAAAATTTATAACGTTTTACTTTTCCTCCCATTTTTTGTAGTTTAACATTGCAATGAATGGACGAGATGCATGTATTCTCATATATTTCTTGTTTTAATAATCAAATCAACAGTTCAGACATGATGTTACTTCACCAATCCCACACTTATATCTTTATTTTTCCAAAAATTAAAATCTGGCTAAAATGAGATGATACATATATTTATTATATGTGTACATGCATGCATATATTCTTTATCCCTTGTCCAAGTTAGCAAAGAATATTGGTAAGTGAGAAAATAAAAGTGAGCTATTCCTTAAGCTATACGTCCAAGGGAAATGGTTAAAGTATGTATATAATTTAGGGGTGGATGTACCTTTGGGGGCTACGTCTAAATTCTTTTTAAATATATGAGTAATTTTAGAGTATTTGACGGTATTGTTAGGTTAAAACTATTAAATAAAACATATATGAAGATTAAATTTGTGTGTTATAATTTCTACTGAAATAAAATTTTTAATCCGCTCGTGAAGCATTCCATCTGAGGATGTTTCAATTTCCGTCTCCCTCAAATATTATTTTCAATTCCCTCCCTCCTTTTGCGGGGAAATTGTGCTATGAACTTCCTATTACTCGCTCTTTTTGTTAGTCCTTTGTTATCTTTTACCTTCTCCAATTTTTATCTTCAATTAATTTCTTTCTTTATTTTTCTTTTCTTCTTTCCTTCTCTCTACCTTCTTGACTTTTTTTTTTTTTTCTTCTTCAAATGGACCTTGAAGATGATTCAGCACTGGTTAGGCTTTAGGATCTTTTGGATTTAATACCCACTTGTAGCCAAGAATTAGCCAAAAAATCTCAGTCTAAGCGATTTGAAATCTTGACTCAACTACAAATGTGAAAGGAATTTTCATGAGAGAAAGATACCAACTCTGCTCTTCATATTTGAAGACTAAGACGATTGATATTCTTGTTAAGCTATGGTAACGTGATATTAATCCACCTGTTTAATTTGCCAAATGTCAATTATTTGCTATGTATAACAATTGTTTGAAGTCTTCTATTCTTTTTTTCTTTTTTTTCTCCTTGTCAAGGGCAGAACCCAGAATTTAATTTTGTCCGGGCCAACATTTAATTGGGTGGGGGTTGACAGAAGAAAAAGAAATAAGAGGGGTTCGTAATTTTTTTCTTAAAAATAATACATATATATATATATATTTTTTTTTTTAAGTTGGAGGCTTGGGAGGAGCCCTCCCGCTGTCCTCCTTTGACTCCACCCCTGGTCCTTGTGGTATTCTCAACTTTTTGACAAGTATATGTGACTAATTTGATTTATGACTGGTGGATTTAAAATATTTTATTAATAGAAGATAAGAAAATTCAAAGACTAAAGGTATTAGGGACTAAGTGATTTTTCAAATAAAAAATATCGAGATATTTTTAAGCATTGAGGGGGTCAATACGATTGTAACCTCCACAACTTTAAATGTGGATTCGTATATGTGAACAATAAAAAGGAAAAAGGAAATGACAGCCATGTTTAAAAACCAACGTGTATTAATGGAAAACTGTGTAATGGTCAATATACTAAATGAAAATGCTAGATAAAAACTTACGTTCTAGCCTAATTATCAACAAGTCTAAACATTGAGCTATTTAATTGGCCAAAAAATTTAAAACCATAATTACAACCGTAGTGAATTCAAGTTATTATAAACTAAACATATTTATTTTACAAATTAATACAGGACAGAATATCACATGCAGAATACACAATGTTATGTGTAGGCAATATTTTTTTTTTTTCTCTCCATCCCTACCCAAAGAGAAATTGGAGAAAAATGTGATGAAGAATTAATGATATATCGGCAAATTTAGAAGGCCATTAAGCTAGGAGTCACTGCAAATATGAAGGCCGAGATTAGTGCTCTTCGAAAAGGGTTTAAATTAGCAGAAGATATGGGCATTGAAGATCTTATTATTGAAATAAATTCCCTCACTGTCATTAAGTTGTTTCGAACATATGCCACTTTCATAGTCCTTTGAGACTAATCATCGAAGACTGCTACACCATTCTCTGTAGCCATGATCACTTTAGACTAATCATATTTATACGAAAGTTCATGTAAGTATATATATGAATATATAAATTCTAGTATACATGATTTTACAACACAGTTCTCGAATACATCTAGCAGCGGAATCACATACTTATTTGAGTCATGATCAAGCGAGCTATAATCGTTATCCAATCACTGACGAAGGTCTTTCTCTCCTTGCTCTATTCACGATTAACTACCGTGAAAACAGTGAGTTATGAATAAAGTAGGAGAGAGAACTTATCCATGTATTTATAGATTATTCTAACATGCCCTCTCATAAAAAGCTTTATTAGAATATACAGACCTACACACAATTAACCGTATATGAACTTATGAAATAAGCTTAAAACAATATGATCACAACCCAATTCATGATTTTATAAAATTCAAAAATAATTAACGACATCCCACATAATAGAGAATTATTCCAACAATTAACACTTGCGCAGACTGACTTAGCCTTCAGCTCTCCTCGGATGCCATCTTCAATTGCATTTCGGACCAACTTCAACATTTGCCCGACAAAGACAAAAGAGAAAAAACTATCCCTGAATGAATCGGATAATGTTCATCGGTCTTTAGTCTTCTTTTGTTACAGTAAAAAAAAAAAAAAAAAAAGAAAGAAAAAAAAATGGAAGGCCATTGGCTCGAGATGTGTCGGAATTTGATAGTTGCTGCAAGTTTGAGTTGACAAAGGTTTACACCTCACACAGGGACAGATCGATGGAGACAAAATCATCATACTTTTTCTTTATTATTTTGTCAAGTCATCATACTTTATTGGACATTACCTCAAATTTCTTAGAAATAATGGAGGGATGAATCGATGGTGATATCACCAAAACAGTCAAAAGTTTTCATGGAAACTGGTCGGCCTTACTAGGAGGAAGAACTATCATCCTTGATTATAAGTCTTTTTTTTTATTTTTTATTTTTTGTGTGTCAAGCTTGATTATAACCCTCTAAGAATTGAAATATAAGCCTTTAATTATAGTGAGAGTGAATTACTTGTCGCCCCCTATATTTTGGTTGAAATACTCATTTACTCCCTGTATTTTTAAAATAGGCTTCTTACCCTCCTGTGATTTTTGAAATGTAGCTGACCGCCCCCTTCCGTTAAAAAAGTCGTCTAATTTAATGGCAATTGCAACACACGTGTTTAAAATGAGATTTTTTTATGCTTTTGTTTTAAATAAATTTGTTGTTAGACAAAAATACCCTTTTAATAAATTATTTGTCGCCCCCCTGTATTTTTCCTGAAATACTCATTCACCCCTTGTGTTTTTAAAATAGGCTCATTACCCCCCTGTATTTTTTCGATTTTAATTTTATATAAGGGTATAACGATCAATTAACTAATTTGGTAACGTTTGTTAACGAAATAAGAGATTTTGGATGCGTCAGCTTAATCGAAAAAACATAGGAAGATAATGAACTTATTTTAAAAATACAAAGAGTGAATGAGTATTTCGAACAAAATATAAAGGAGTGACAAGCAATTTACTCATTATAGTAATCATAGCCGTAATAGGCTTCTATTTGTGTTTGCCCAATGTTACTCCTACCAGGCTCATGTTCACTGTTCTACCTATTGCAAATAGTTTCTCTCTTTATTTGAAAGAAAACATAATTACGGGGCAGAATAAACTTAAACGACTTTTTATTATTTAGGTACTTTGCAATTTTTAAGTTGCGATATTCTGATACTTGTTAATTTAAACATTGGAGTATCCATTAGGCTGGATACTATTTATGACAATTGATTTCAAGTCAAAATTTGAAAACAAAAATCCAAAGCTTTTCTTCTTTTTTTATTACTCTTGTTAGATGTAAAATTCGTCAAGCCGATCAGATTGACTTGTTCACTCTGGTCTGAGCCGAGCTCCTACACAAATAAAGAAAAGAAACAATCGGGGTTATCTCCCGTGTTTCTCTTCGGACAAGAGAATTAGTGATTTGACTCAATATAATCTAACAGACAATGAATTTTAGCAAGCGGAATCAATTAGTTACCTCTCACTCACTTGTAATATTTGATGTCTTTTTTGATATTGTCCCCATTTGTCTTTGTGTATTATTTTTGTGACATATGTCTTGTAATAATTGTTCTTTTTGTTACCATAAGCCTTCTTTATATCCATATCAACTCTATTTCATTTTGATTAGTATTCTTATCTATCACAATCCCATTACATAATTTATTTTTTGAAAGTTAAATGGTTCCCTATAAGGTCTTATTATCGGTCAAAATTGAGGCACTGAGATTATAGAGTCTAGTTCCACTCTTAATACTAACAATTAATGTAGTATTTATCCAATATTATGTCTTGACAGTTATTATCATCATATGTCCCTTTTTGAGTAATTATAAGCAGTTATACTTTGTAATTTGAACCTTTTTTTTATTATATATTGATGGTTAAGTAAATTATTATTTCTTTTGAAAAATGAAAATGAAAAATATCTCTACAACTTATAGAGCTTTTTTTGGATGATATGAAAATCTAATTGGCGGAGTCCGATCACCGGATTGTTCGACGGAGCTCGACTATTAATTGATAAACCTTCGAGTGTAACGGTGAGCCTTCACACATGTACCATGTCAGTTAAGGATGAAATTCTAAAACAATAAAAAATATTAAATCTATAACTTCGTAAAAATAATTTCATCTCATTACTGTTAAACCATACCCTAATAGCAACTTATAGAGCTGCGAACTAAAGAAATACAAAAGCACGACTGTTTTTTTTCTGTGGTCAAATTATAAGCACGAAGTGACGCAAGTATTTTGAAAACGGAAAATCTTTTAAACTTATATTTAGTCAACTTTAACCTACAACAGTCGTAAGCATTGAGCTAGTGTGCATTGGGCCATTTGAATAGGACTTCTTAAAAGAATTTTGGTTGATGTGACAAGGATTAAACAAAAAAAAAAAAAAAAAAAAAACTAGATATACGTGGAGAGCTATCTTGAATTTTCCATACTTTTGATATGTAGAGTGGACAAGTCAATGAACAAATTTAATTTTAATATGTGGTTTGATGTATAGTTCCCAAAATCATCATAGTTGAGTTTGTTTGCATGATGGCCAAACTGCAAATTTAATGAACTTAAAATAAAATTAGTTCAAGTAATTTAATCATTTTCAAGAAGTATTTTTTGAAGTTAATTACTTATTACAAGCCAAGCTTAGTAAAATAACAAGGTTAAGATATGTCTAGACTTAATTTTTCTTACGTAGTTTTACGTTCTATATCAATATCTCTAAAATAATGTCTTTCTTTCTTTAAAGAAAAATTTCACCTTTAATATAATAATATATGTGAAACAAATTTCTCTTGGAACCCATATATCTCACTTATAATTGGTAAAAAATTATGATATTTTGTAACTATTTACTTAAAACCCGGCCCTCTTAAAAAAATCCTTACGATTTAGATATGGCACTGCTGACAAATACCTTCTAGCAAAATTAGAAAAATATTCACTTTGAGATATAGAATAATACAATGAATCGATATAATTAAGTGATTACCACCTTTTTTTAGTTGTACAAAGTAATTGTATAAGAAAAATATTCTTGAATGCCAAACTTATCACATACAACCATTTGGAAATGAGGGAAGATTTAATGTATGTTTAGAAGACTTTCTCTGACTTGGCTGTTTATTTTTCCTTCAAATTAGGCAAGTCTTAGGCCGTAAGTTCGGACCAATATGGGCAGCAAGTGGACGGTCGTAAATGTAATGATACCAATCCAACTACTAATTTATAAATATATATTGAATTTAATTGATTGTCTCAAAATACTTAAGCGTACATATTTTTTATACAATTAATATCAGAGAAATGTTATAAACTTGACCCCAAAGGTCATTTCAGTTGGTTTGTAGAGTTGTTGTCCAATCGTGAAACTCGGGTTCGACTCTCCGCAGCTACACTACTGGAACTTTGTCTTGCCTTACCTAATACAAGTTTTGGGCCTGGCCACTGCACTCTCAAAATTTTGGTTTACACACAACTGTTAGACTGAATGTTACGACACCGGTATGTCCCATATCCGTTTAGGGCTATCCTGGCCCATCCAACATGGACGGGTTTTGTGGGGATGTTTCTCAAGGATATCCAAAAAAAAAAAAAAGTGTTATAAACTCCACCCTTAAAGACGCAATGTTCACTCGACAGGTATAACTACTAGTTTAGTGACATATTAAGTCTAATCAATTAGCTCAAAATGTTTGAGGTTGTGTTGACAGTAATAGAGAACCCATTACTAATCAATTAGTTCATAATGTTTGAGCTCGTATTGACAGTAATAAAGGTACACATATCATAAACTTAATACACACTATTTACATAACCAATGTGGAACGTGGTGTTATCGTAAAAATGTTATGATGACTACAATAACTTTTAGTCATTCAATCAAAATATCTAATTTCCCCCAACAGAAATAGTTTTCCTCTTTTTTTCTGTAGTTTAAAAATTAAACAAATGACTTACTTGATACATGCTTTGTATCGGGATGTTGTATTCCGAAGGTTTTGATTCATATTCAACCGTTAGGCCAACGAGAGAACACCAGCGTGTCCCATTCGATGGCAGTGGGTAATAACTAATCTAGTTTATATTTTATGAATTGGTTGAGTGAAAATATTTTTTAGAATTAACAATAAAAAATAAATAAATAAATAAATAATTATAATATAATATTAAAATAAAGTATTAGTTAGATGAGAATTCTAACTCTACAAAACGAGATTTTGACTCGTATAATTCTCGCAAGTTGCGCGGAAAAGGGAACTAATAGCACGTACTTCTAAGACCGTCTAGCACAATTTATTACAAAAATGTAATCAACATTTGTTGTTTATGGAGCAATAATATTGTATTATTGTTTTTTTTTTTTTTGTCGAAAGCAATAATATTGTATTAAGTGGATAGAGATACCATCAAATCTGATCCACCTGAGTCATTATATTAATGCGTTCCTTTTTTGGGGTTGGACGGCAGTTCCCATCATTTACGCCATCAACTTAAGATCTGTGGTTTTGAAAAGTGTGGCTTTTTTTTTTCTTTCTTTCTTAATCTCTTTTAAGCTTTTTATTTATTTATTTTATTAAGAAGGGGGTTTAGATCATATAATATAATTAACGATATTTGAGTTCGCAACTTTTCATATACAGTAAGTAACCTTATCACTATACCAAAGTCTCCTTATTCATTTATTTTATCTTTTGGGTCCGAGGATGGAGACTTAATTAATCTTTTATTCTAATATTACATCTCAATTATTCATTTAATTTTTAAACTAGAAAAATGATGGGAAAGTGTTTTTAATAAATGAATTAAATGACTAAAATATAAATTAAAATGTTAGAATAAAATATTAATTGAGTTAGAATTCTGATTCTATTTAAAGGTTTGTCATATGACACGAAAAGATGCAGACATATGAATCATCCTAGAATTACTAAAAATCCTCCGTGCAAGAAGCTAATCATATGCTTTTGTGTGAGTTAATCATGAGTAACATCATAAAACCAACATTATTTAGTATCTTAAATTGCTATTGGTAATTTCGGGACCTTGGATTTCTTCTTCTTAGAAATGGTAAGGAGGGCACTTTTTTTTTTTTTCCTTCCTTATTAAATCCAGGGACAACCTCTGTGCTATTTTCAAATTGATTGATAAATAAACCGTTTAAATTTGAAATCGATGAATATTTAATTTAATAATAAATTATTTTCAAATCGATTGATATATAGACTATTTAAATTTGAAATCGATGGATATTTAATTTAATAATAAATTGATAAGAAAATTAATAGTTATCTGTTATGATTTGATTTTTATATAGAATAATCAAATAGTAAGCCATAATTAAATAGTGGTTTTGAATTCATAATTTATCAATATAGAAATCATTTGAGATTAGCACTTCTGCCAAAAAAAATATTAATAAATCGAAGACGACATGTTATGCATGTGTTGAGAGAGTGTAAATTTTTTTTTTTTTTTTTGTCGGGTTGAGAGAGTTTAATTTTAATTTTTTATTTTTTTGGTCATGAGAGAATGTAATTGACTATAGAACAAATTACAAGGAATTCATGTTCTAAGAAAATCAATTTAGTCAGGAGGTTTGATTTATCCTCTTGACAAAAAAAAAAAAAAAGAGCTTTGATTTATCCTATTATTTTTTGGATTTAAATTCTCTCACAATTACTGTATCTTTTAATTTAGTGGTTAAGAGGTGAAATATTAATTATCCAATTTTCAAATTAGATTATTGAGATTGAAAAGGAGGAAAGAAAAAGAGAAAATAAAAGAGGAGGAAAATTAAAATTCTAAAATGAGTGGTGGAGATTGATTCATACAAAGACGGATTGATAGAATTTACCTTTTAATCACTAACAAACACTAATGACTTAAGGACTCTTATATATTATTTTTAAAATGAGATTTATCAGGAGTCATCTAAAATTTTACTTTTTTAAATTTCAACCATCATATCTAAATTAATAAATGGGTCAAAATTATTTTAGTCCTTGAGATTTACTCTAAAGATTAAATTGGTCCCTCAAATTTGTAAAAAGACTAAAAAGGTCCCTATAGTTAACTTTTGTTAGCCAAATATTAATAGTCAAATGGTTAACTGAGTTAAAAGACCATTATATCCTTAGGCAATATATATTATAAAAAAAAATTACAATAAAAGTCTAAATCAGTCTAAAAAAAATATAATTCACATAATTCGTGTAGGAAAAAAAAATAAAAACTAAAAAATATCAGTTCAAACATAAACAAATTAAAGTTAGTAATATATCGTTAAAAAATGAACAATCATGATTCATTCTCTTTTCTGGGCGGTACCCTCGCTGTTAATTATGTCGATGATGATTGTTCATTTTTTAACGATATATTACTGAATTTAATTTGTTTATGTTTGAATTGATATTTTTTAGTTTTAGTTTTTTTTTCCTGCACAAATGTTGTGAATTATGTTTTTTTAGACTGATTTAAACTTTTATCGTAATTTTCTTTTGTAATATATGTTACCTAAGGATATAATGGTCTTTTAACTTTGTCAACCCTTTGACTATTAACATTTGACTAATAAAAATTAATTGGAGGGACTAATTTGGTTTTTTTGCAAACCTGAGGGACCAATTTAGTTTTTAGAGCAAACCTCATGGACTAAAATGGTTTTTGCCCATTAATAAATTTTAAATAAATAATTAAAATTTTCAAAATTAAATCTAATATCTAATAATATATTTTATTTCGAAAATGAGAAAAGTAAGAAACAAAAGATAGAAACCCGCGTCCTGAAAGGATTAGGTTATGTCTTCAAGTGGGTGGCCTGCCATACCATGAGCTCATTTGTAGCAGATTATACCTCCCCCATAAAATCCAAAACTGTTCAGAGTCTGATAAGAAAGGACAAGAAACATGCCTTTGCGCCACACCGACTAAGTTTCACACTCGCGAGAAACCAAAACGAGACGATATGATACGATACGATACGATACGAGACGAAAGTAATTATCATGAGATAAAAGTTACTTTACTGGGAAACGTGGGATTTAAGTTTCTAATTATCTTCAATTATCGCTTTATCCTCTCACTGAATGTGACGTCTGCCACACTCCTTTTTTTGGTTAGTTACGGAAAATAAAAAAAAGCAGGCCAAAGTGTTTCAACAATCTCTACTCGCTCGAGTGTTAAAATATTTTATACTCGCTCTCTCTCAGCGTTACGTGTGGAATGGATCAATTAGTGGACTAGACCGCCTCGGAGGAGAACTTTCTTTTTATCTTTCTTCTTTTTCAGTAATTTTATAAAGTTATTCTTTTTCAGACAAAAAAATAAAAAGGGAAAAAGATAAAGTTAATATTTTTTAATCCTTCTCTTTCCCCAAACCATTAGTCAAAGTTTGAGAGAAAAGATTGGGTAATCACGAATGGTCCCTTTAGCTTAGTCGCTTTAGATAATTGTGTTTAGTATCTTTAAGCAGCGATTTTTTGGTCTTTTAATTTAATTTTTGTGTCGTCTTTTGCCCTTTTAGTAAGAATTGTAACAAAGGAAAGGGTAAATATTTAGTTTGGACTTTTATTTTTAGAATTTATGTCATTTTAATTCATATATTTTAAAATATATTATTTTAGTCATGTATCTTTACTATTTATCTCAACTTAATTATTATTTTTTAAAATATATCTTTTTAGTCCTGTATCTTTACTATTTGTCTCAATTTATTCCTTATCTTTGTCATTATGATCCACATTAAGATAAAAATTAAGTTGAGATAAATGAAAAACATACAGGACTAAAATGATACATTTTGAAAGATACGGACTAAAAATATACATTTTAGAAAATAAAGATTAAAATAACACAAACCCTAACGATAAGGGACTAAATTGAGTATTTACCCCAAAGGAAAAATAGATGGTCATTTGTGATTTTATCCATTGTGCAAGTGCAAAAAGCATGAGTTGGCCATCTATTTTTTTTTTAATGGTTTTTGCCCTAGCTAGCAAAAACATTGCCAAATCTAACTTAAAGAACTAAAAGATTATAATTTAAAGATAGAAGATTTCATTGCAAAAAACGACTAAGTTAAATGACCATATGTGATATTTACTCAAAAAGATTTAAAACACATAGTGTTTTTTTTTTTTTTTGAAAATAGAGTTTTAGTTGATGAATGTTGTTTTTGCTACCAAACTATTTCATGGAACTTTAATTAGTTTCATGTAGTAAATAAAAATCAACATGAATGAACTTTAGTCTCTTTTTTTTTCTTTTTTAAAGAATGTGATGAAAGCCTTTGACCATGCAATTTCTAGATTTCCTTTCTTCTAACATGGAATGCAAAACTAATATTGGCGAAAGTTACTCTTTCAATTACTTGGACTTCGGTCCACTAGTAACAAGCATTTCGGTTGGAGACAATATACAGTAGAATTCAAAGGATTTGTTTGGTATACTTTTTAGACATTAAAAAACGTTTCTTGTGAATTTAGAATTTAAAACTAACTTGTTTGGCTTATATTTGAAAGTGTTGTTAGGTAAAAATTGAAATTGAAAAAAGTTAAAAAATAAGAAGCTCTAAATTAGAACTTTTCAAAAAATACTTTTGCGAAACTGTTTTTACATAATGTTAAAAACTGTTTTTCTTTTTCTTTTTCAAATATATCATTTTATATTTTTTAAAATTCAACATTGTCCTCAAAATTTCTAAAAGCTCAATATTATCAAACATAGGAGAAACAAACTACAACTTTTGTTTCAACACTTCTAACCAAAACTCTACTGTTAAAAACGCTCAAAAACTAAAATTTTATAATTAGACCAAATAAAACCAAAATCTCGTTACTGCAAGTTTACGAACTACACCCTGTAATCAGACAAAAAGGGAAAAAAAAAATACACCCTGTAAAATTAATTTGATTTCAGGTCAAGTGCTCATGATGAAAGTTGTACCCATTTTTTTTTTTTTCAAATAGTAATTTTATTAAATCACCAAAATGTACAATCTAACTAATTCCAGAGCATGGAAGGTAATCTCCAATAGAGTTTGCCGACTGTCTTATGAACAACACCCATTTCCTTTTACAAATCAATAATGATGAGAAGTATTTTCCTAACGTGTAGACTTTCAATTTATTTGTTTGAAAATGAGTGTTCAAATATTCGAAGCACTGGACTAAACTAAGACTGACTTTTATATTCCTCAGTCTCTCTCTTATTAGTTTGAATGATTATGATTTTCTTCTAACATGTACAAGCTATAAGGCTGTCTTTAGTAGAGTCTCTAAAATAGAGATTCTATTAACGTATAATTATTACGTAATATAATTCATTTAGTGAAATAAAAATTCATAAAGTAGAGATTAAAATCACTAAAAGTAGGCCCGAGTCTCTAAAAAGTACAGAGTCTCTGAAAATATTAACAAATTTGTTGGCTATTAAATGTCGAAAAAATTAATTAATAGTTGGTTGTTAGTTGTCATTTAACATGTTTCCATCACATTCATCATTCTTTTTTATTGCAACCCACTCAAAACTCTATACATGTATGAACCTAGATATGATTCGCATAAAAAATACTTATATTTAAAAAAAAAAATATAGGATCGAATTTTGTGGGGTCACCCCCAATGCCCCCTACTTGTATCTGTCATTGTCTATTCATTGTTAATTACTATATTAGGCCAACTCTAATAAATTTTCTATTATTTCTCTATATGTAGAAAATTTTAGCTATTTCTCTACATCTAAAGATTTGTTATTTCAGTTTCACTCTAACAGTTTCCTTACATTTAATCAATTCCTCATTTCAAGGAATCCCTATTTCAGTTTTGCTCCACTAATTTTTCTACATTTTATTTAATGAATGCCTTAATTCACATGGGTTTTGGGAATGAGTTTAAGGGATTGTTTCAGTATCTCCGTATGTAATGGAGATGTTGAAATTAGATATAGGGATTCCTTACAAAGTAAAGAATCTTTAGGAAAATTGTTAGAGACTATTTTCCCTAACAGTTTTCCTATACGTTGGGAAAGGGAGTGGATATGGTACCTATTGAAGAAGCCCTTACCATATCACATGATGGTTGTGGTTTGACTAAAAAAGGTGGTGTTTATAGACTAATCAATTTTTTCTTGTTAACGTTCTCTTTGTGAGATTATGATCTTGCATAATAATTAGTTTTTCTTCTTATGTCTCAATAATTGTTCTACTTCCATTAATTCATTTAAAAGTAAATAAGAAAAAAAGAGCAAGCCTTATAGTTCAACATTCCCGATTCTTTTATTTAAAATTCAAGCCATATCATTCAAAGTCATTGAAGCATCAACCCACAACTTACATTGCAAAGAAGAAAAGAATTTGTGCATTGGGCAAAATTTGACGGGAACAATAACTAACCTATATAAGTCATCCGAGAAAGATGTTTGACTTTGACTGTAGAAAATGTTTCCAAGGAGAAGAAAATATATCATAAGTTTCATGATGCATATGCAAATAGGCCATTCAGTGAAGTCGTCACTGCTCAAAGTTAATTGGTAATATAGATTAATTAACTATATTTGAATTTACTTGGTCTATTTGGACAGCCATCTAATTATAAAGGAAAAGATAAATATAGAGCAAGTAATAAATAACATTGAATTTGACGATGTTATGAAAGAAATTTAAGATTTTATGTTAAAGAGGTGCCGAGAACATCTCATGAACAAATAGTTGAACATACTAGACTTGATGTTAGTCTCACAATGAGTATAGGTAGGAAGTTTAGACATAGTCGTTTGAATTCCGCATTATGTATACATAATGAAATATTGATTATAGTATTGTGCTCTTATAGTTTTTGCAATCGTGCAGGATAATTCTTGTGTGGGTTTTATCTTTCTCATATGTTGGTCGTAAAGCTTTTGATTAGTTGGAATACAATTACCTCTTGCTTATTGTTGAGGGCAAAAACTTTGATTTGCCCGAGTTGGATGGTCCAACCTCAACTCTTGGACCTACACAAGGAAGAGAAGGAAAAGCGGGGGTGATGACCCGTGTTTTTTTCTCAGGTGCAAGAATAATTAGTTTGTCTGAGTTGAGCGTTAGTAATTGAGAGTATTTAATGATACGAGTTACCTTCATAAATGCGAAAATGGGCTCTATTTATACTAATCTCGAATTCGGACAACAATTAATACCTAATGCTGCCCGACATGCCATTGACTGCCCATGCCACATATCCGTTGGACAAAACTATTATCTAACGGATAAAATCATTATCTGTTGGTCCGAGCCAAGTACCTTACTTTATGTCTCATTTGGATGCTTGACATAACTATTGGGGTTCACATAAATCAAGTATGGATTAGGTCAGGTGCTTCAAATCGGGACACGACCCGAATGCGCTATCTTAAGCTCGGGTACCCCTTGTCACTCATAATTGAGCAAAAAAACATAAAGAACATTGGACACATTCATCAAAAGAAAAAGAAAAAAGAAGAAAGAAAAGAATTGAACATCGTATCTACGAGATGCACTCATCCTTTTTGAATAATAATGGCATCATGCGATATCCAACAACTATGCTTTTGAAATAATGACAACCACTTTCTCATTTGCAATAGCCATTCCCAATTTTAAGTTTCAATCATAATAATGTATATGGATGTCTAAGCTGTAAAGGATAAAGTTCGTTGGCTTGTTTCCTTTTGAGGAATTGAATGATTATTCCTTCAACATGGATCAAGAAATTTAAAAGGCCACATTTGACAAGCTATGAATGTATACCTAGTCTTGCAATGTTTCCACCAAATAAAGTCTCGCAATGTTTTGTGGAAGAAGCTTGAGAAAATGACAATCTTTTGTGACTAAGTGTCATTTTCAGTGCGTTTATGATCACTTTTCTTCTTTTATCTTTTTCCTTTTTCTTTTTATAATGAAGAACTTATCTCAGATAATATCACATTTATTTTATCTCGAGTCTGCAAACTTTATAGTACAGTAATGAGTCCTAATACATACTATAATTTAGTTAATAATTAGAGAATACTTGTGATGCGTTGACATAAATTAAGACTTAATATTTTTAACCATAATAATTCACTACTTGATTACTGCACTCATTTATCAAATTCTGAATTTCTTTATTTATACGTAGATTGGATACTCATTTAAGTAAGACGTAACATAGGCTAAAACAATTGTGGATAATATAATAAATTTATTTCTAACAATTTAAATTTTTAAATGAGGTAGTTATTTAATTAACATGGTATTAGAGTCTATGTACCAAAAGATTCTAGATTCAAAACTCACCGTCACCCATTTAAAATATTAAAAATGTCCAAGTACACAACTCAAAAACTATATAATTTAGGGGCGGAGGCAAGGAGGACCTGGGGGAGCCCCCCCGCCCCTCCCCCCTCCCCCCTCCCCCCTCCCCCCTCCCCAAACCTCTAAATTTTTTTTTCAAAAATATATGTATTAGTTTAAAAAAAAATTATTGAAAAACAAAATTTACGATCCCCCTTATTTTTTTTTTCTATCAATGACCCTTCTAATTGAATCTTGCCCCCCTCCCTCGAATATTAAATTTCTAGTTTCTCCCATGATATAACTCTTATCTAATAGTTTAAGCTCCAATATAAATAATGTAACAAATCTCTCTCTAACAGTTTAAGTTTTTAGACGAGATGATTATTTAACAAAAAACTTTCTCCAAATATTTTCTAGGAATTGATGTGGCAATTGCATAAAGCTTCAATAAAGAATTAGAAAATGTTTTTTTGTCAAATATAATATTATTAATTAAAAACATGAAATACAAGGACGAACCAAGCTTAAACTATACAAGAGCCCAAAAAAAACATAAGCATACGAACCAGAAAATATACAACCAGCACAGACAATACTAAGAGGGGGTGAAAATCACTATATAGGAGGAAGATGACCTATCAAAATTACTAAAACAACTCAAGTTGTCACAAAGGTGGCTCCAAAGAAGCCGACCGTGGCCAAACACGAAAGATAGGTATTGACAAGTATTGTGAATAATAGAGAGAAAACTACAATCACAATTTTAAAGACCCCGAATAACATCTAACAGTAACTGATAATATGTATAAGACACGAACACATCAAAAAATACAATATCATAAGTAAAATTAAATTTGTACACAAAATAAATAAAGAGAAAGTGTAGACCAAAACGTATGAGAGAAAGAGAGAGAGAGAGAGAGAGGGAGAGAGAGAGAGAGAGAGGGAGCTCTGGGTAGAAGTCGGAGCTCCAAAACCTAGAGATGGTGAGAGTTCCTCAAACATTGCTGGCGAAGATATTTAGAAAATGTTCATGCTTACTGTTGACTACGATGTTATGACTATTCATGAAGAGTCCGTCTCAAAGTCTAATGAGTTTGAACTTGACATTTTGGAGTCTGTGAGACAACTCGTACAAATCAAATCGTGGGAAGGACAAATCAACATACAATTGCATTAAGAAAAAAACAAAGGGAAGTTATTCTCCATGATTCGTCTAATAGTGAAATGTTTAAGATATTGATACGATATTTATTCAAATTTTAAATTTAAATAAATCAAAGTGTTAATTTTTTTAATCTAATCCTAATAAATCTTATCCCTCATTAACTTGAATCTCTAATATGAGCCAAAAAAATCAAAAAAAGGTTACAGCAAGCATGAAATTCGTAAGTTATCCAAATAAAGCTAAAAATAATATTTTCCAAATAAATATCCCCAATCAGAATTTTTTGTCAAAAAGAGGTTGCAACACGCACGAAGTTCGAAACCTATGCAAATAAAGCGAAAAACATTATTTTCCAAATTACTTGAATAACTAATCAGGTTTATGAATTTCTTTTCTTTTTTTGGGGGGTCAAACTTGGCACCATGTTTTTTTTTTTTGTTTTCTTTTTATCGATGGCAAGTGAATGATTGACACTTCCCCAAACCAAACCACAAAAATTAACACAATCAAGCAATTATTAGCCTTAACGCGCATTTGAGTGCGTGAGCAAGACTCTCCACTCGCTACTCTGTAAATGACTTTGGACACTAGTCGCAATCAGATTGAACCGTTTGTAAAATCACATGAAAGGACTCAAAATGTTGGTGTTAAGCATTTGTCACCATCCGTTTCAGGCGACAAAAACTTGGCACACCAATTCTGTCGGTTAAAAGATATTTAGCTCCTCAAGCTTTTAATACTAGGACAAATTTTGAGGATATAATAGTCATTTTAATTAATTAAAAAAAATTAAACGACGACACATCGGTCCCTTATTATTATTATTTTTTTAATTTAAAAAAAAATTAAATCTTATAATACATATTAAAGAATATCATTTATAAAAAAAGATCAAACTTAAGACTTGTTGGTAGACCTTTATTCTTTTGCCTTAAAAAAACAGGTCCTTTAAACCAAACAAATAATGTTTAGAACTAAAAGACTGGAAAAGGACACTTAGGTCCTTTAATTTTTTGCCTTCAACTAAATAGATTCTTGAGTTTTTTCTTCTTCCAAAGTCCCTATTTAAACCAAGCAAATAATATCGAACAACCTTTTTAATAGCGATTTTCATCCTGATGCAGGCCAATAATTTTTAATAGTTATACAATCTGAGAAAAAAAAAAAGATTTATGAACTTTTTAGCCTACAATTTTCATCATGATGCAACTAAAATTTTTTTAACAACTTTTAGACCTGCGAATTTTCATAATGATGCAAACCAATGATTTTTCACTGCTGTAAGTACAATTTTTTTTTAATAGTTTTATAGAAAGATTTTCATTACGATGCAAGTTAATAATTTCTAATAGGTTTTGGTCTGTAATTTTTATTATGATGTAAATTATGAGGAAAAGAAGCTCTAAAATTGGGATATATATATAGTCCCAAAATTCCACTATTCTTTGAATTGACTTTTCTTTTTTCTATTATAATATTTTGGGATTCACTGGTTGATCCCAATTGAATTGATAACGAACCAACAACATTTATTAAAAAATATATATATAAAAAAAAGTCACATAAGCACCTCGTTAAGGGCAAAAGAGGAATTTTAAGTAATCAAAGCATTTATAGTTAAATTCAATTGACAAGGACTTGGGACGGAAAAAAAAAAAAAAAGAATTCAGGAACCTATTTGGTGTAGGATAAAAAAAGAAAAAAGAAAAAAAAGGACCTTAATGTCTTTTTCGCAATCCTTGTCCAACCTTATCGTCTAGCGCGTGTCTCTATGCGAGTACGGAAAACTTACTTTTGGTCTCGAAATTTGACTATTAAACAACTATTTCACACCTCATCGTACAATTAAGTCCAATTAATGACAAAAAAAGAAAAAAAAAATCCAACTATGATACATCTTTGATATTGATACGTTACAAGACTAACTCATTGCATGCAAATAAATTACCTAAAAAATCTCACCTAGATTATGTCATTATTTGACAAAAAAAAGAAAAGATTATGTCATTATTGTTTGTCGTATTACTTTAGGTATCTTTTTAAAGCTTTTGTCTTTCCACTTTTTTCATTTATTATTGAATTATGCATTTATTGTCATTAAATTAGTGGTATATTATCATGCAACAATATACTAGTAATAATTATGTAGTATAGTTTCCTTTTAACTTTTGTGGAAATATTACAATTACTTCTCTCTACCTACCTTGACTCGAGCTTATTTATGCTATGATATTGTTCCCTTTTAGTTGGTGTTAAATGGATTACAACCATAAAAAACCATGATGATATAATAGGCTTTTAGCCAAATTATAAAAAGAGATTATTCTTTTTTTTTTCTTTTCCCTTTTCATGAGTTTTAGGATATATATGGTTGACTTTTTGTTCTTGCATTGATAAAAAAAGTCTTATATGATAGGGAAACTAAAAAAAACTTTGTTAGAAAGTAACTACCAAATTTGGAAAGTGTATTATTCAAGAAATATAAGTGATTCTTTCATGACGACTTATATGGAATTGAATTTGTCATTATCAGAAGAAAATTAAAAAAAAAACTTAATACCAATATATATATATATATATATATTTTTATTATTTTTCCACTCATTGTGCATTACATGAATATCTTCACATAAATGTAGGAAATAATTGATCATATAAAAGATTTTATAATTTGTCTCAATTATGGAAAAGTTAAAAAAAATGCATGGGTATGAAAAATTATGATGGTTCATAAAAAGAGAAAAACAGGGATTTTTTTTTTTTTTTTTGTCGGAGAAAAACCAGAGAATGAATTATTCAAAATTGTACCCTTTAATAAGATGTTCTTAGGGGGCATAAATTCACGCTATCTAGAAATTGACATTTGATGGAAAATTAAATCGTTACGATCTAGCTCAATATTTCATTATATGTACCTCTTGTACTATAATTTATTTATTTATTTTTGACATCCAATGACAACTATATGAGCCAGGCTTATATGGAATGAATCCGTCATTAGCATCTAGATAGCGGAAAAAAAAGGAAAACAATGAATAAGACATACCAAAATGAATTATTTTCATTATTTTTCCATTCATTGCTCATTACACGAATTTCTTCATCTAAATAAGTTCAACCCATAGGGAATTAGTAGGGAAAGTGCATGCACTAGTATGCTAATTAAATTGTATAAGGTTTAAAGAAGTATCGAATTCACGAAATATTCATAAATCAAAAGCTATATTAATTTGTTAGGAGATCTAAATCTAATTTAAATGTTGACATTTAATAATGAGTAAGATCGTCTCAATTTAGTTCAATATTTCATTAGTATAACATCTTGTAGAGCCGTAGTAAGTGACAAACAACCTTATAATACCTTTGCAAATTAAATGAGAAATACATATAAACCAAGCTTCTATAAATCTTGTAAATGTTTTTAGCATTCTAGATCGCACGTGACTCTTGTGAGCAACCCTAACACTACATTTTTCTTTTAATTTTCTTTTGTTTTGCAAAGTACTTGTGATGGGACCCCAGGGGTTGCCCAATAAATAAGTGAGAGAAGATGAATAATCATAAATGCAAATTCGAGACCTTTTAATTGTTACTGGAAATTATATTATTAATTGAATTGGTATATGCTTTCAGGCGAGCTGCTTTATTACCTGAGTTTTGATTCACACTTAATCATTAAGCTAGAAGGAGAAATGCTAGCATACCTATTGTTAAAGTATTTGTCTTATAATGATGTCTAACTCAATTTATATATCGTGAACCCTCGGTGTGAGATGATTTTTAGAGTTAGTAAAAAAAAAAAAAAGCACGTGTGATGGGAGGAGGGAGGCTTTCGCCTAACTAGGAAACAAGGGAGGCTGCAGCCTACCAAAAATGCCTCGAAACCCTAGCAGTCCCCTCTACTAGTTTTAGGAATGTGGGCCCCACCCCCACGTCTTATTAATTTCCCTTACTTCACCATCACACAACAGTCTAGTCCATCAAACTCTCTCATGTTCACGCTCCCACCCTATCATTTCCCAGTAACTTTTCCTCGAAATCCCCGCAAATCCAGCCGAATATAAATCTATATTAGACGTGTTTAAGACTTCTATAACCGCAACCACTTATCAAACAACTGCGATAATGACTCTTACATATCACACTATAAGCAAGACAACTTATTGATAAATAATTCTACTTATACGTCCCCACCTCCTCAATTGTAAATGCACTTATCATCTCGCTCTATTTATTTTGTCTGGTACACACACACACACACACACACAAGCGCCTCATCTCGTCTTCGCTTCTCATTCTCTCTCTCTACTTCAAATCCCTAGAGCAGAAAAAAGAAATTAGAAAAATAAAAATTATTTTTGCAGAGGATATATATAGAGAGAGAGTGAGAGAAGGCTTTTTGTCAAGTAACCAAAAGTACCTAACCTCTCTTTCTCTCTCTCTCTCTAAACAAAAACCCTCCGATCTGTTCCTTTCTCTCTCATTCGTTCAAGGTACGACCTCTCTCTCTCTACATGTATATACACACATGTAAATCTATAGATACATATATGTATATACATGTACACATACATACATGCAGACATATATATACATGTATATTTGTACGTATAGCTATGTATATACAAGGTCTCTTGTTTTTTTTTAAGGTTTGTTGAGGAGGTGAAATTGATCTGTGTTACGGTGTCGTTTTGTTATTCGGAATTTTTGTGAGAAGTTTTGTTTTATTTTTTATTTTTTTATTTTTTTGTTTTTATTTTTTTTGTTTTGCTTGCTGGTTTTAATTTTATAATTTTAATGGATAAATTACCATGAATTATTATTATTTTTATTAATTAATAATTAATTTTGCAGGTGAGGGGAGGGAGGCGAAGCAAGCATGTCGTCTCTGAGCAGAGAGCTTGTGTTTCTGATACTTCAGTTTCTCGATGAAGAGAAATTCAAAGATACTGTTCACAAGTACGCTCTGTTTTATTTTTAAATTTTTTATTCTTATTTTTTTATTTTTAATTATATGTATATATGTTTATTTCTTAACTTTTCATTTTTAGTGTTATATATATATTTTTTATTCTAATTTGTCTAGTAAATTGACGAACAGGAATGAAATTACATTTCTCGAAAAAAAAAAGGAATGAAATTATGGTTTTGTAGTTAAACTAATTTTAGATTCAATAATTATTAATTGTAGCATTGGTTCGGTGAACTGCATGCTTTTAATTAGTCAAATTAAATGTAAAATATTCACTTTTTTTTTTATAAAAAAAATTTGTATTAGTTTTGTGGAATTGTTTGTTTAGTAAGGGTTTAAACAAGGGTTTTTATTATGCCATACTTTTTATGGTTGGGACACCACTCCCGTTAATTCTCTCGTTTTTGGTTAATTTGAGAATTAGCTGAAATAATTACAAACTTTCATATTTCTGGAATTTTGAAGTATTATTTTAATGGTTGTCATAGTGAATTATATATTGTTTTTTCTGTCAAGAATTAAATGTATAAAACGTATATGCTTGTGTTTAAACGTCAAGAGGGTTTTAAGGTTCTGATTTCATAATTTGCTTCTGGCTCTGTTTTTTTTAATGTGCACATAGATTGGAGCAAGAGTCTGGGTTTTTCTTTAACATGAGATATTTTGAGGAATTGGTGACAAATGGGGATTGGGATGAGGTGGAGAAGTATTTATCTGGGTTCACAAAAGTCGATGACAACAGATACTCAATGAAAATCTTCTTTGAGATCAGAAAGCAGAAGTACCTGGAAGCCCTGGACAGGTATGTTGGTTCCTGTTGCGTTTGATTGTATATCTTTGTTGGCTTTGCATTTAGTTTGGTGAATACATGGCTTGGTTTGGAAATAATGGATATTGTATTTATGAGTTTATGTTCTTTATTATAGGAAGGATCGTGCTAAAGCTGTTGATATTCTAGTGAAAGACTTGAAAGTGTTCTCGGCTTTTAATGAAGACCTTTTCAAAGAGATAACTCAACTTTTGACTCTTGAGAACTTCAGGTAATGCTTAAAGTGTTGTTTTGGTGGCTTTGTGGTTGTCATTACTATTTTTCATCTCGCAAATGTTCAATTTCTGGAGTATGTACATTTTATAGTCTTCTTGAGATTTATCAACAAGAAAAAAAAGAAAAAATAAAACCTTCTTTTTGGGCTTTAATGTGGCTTTATTAACTTGCAGAGATAACGAGCAATTATCCAAGTATGGAGACACAAAGTCTGCTAGAGTTATTATGCTTGCTGAACTTAAGAAGTTGATTGAGGCAAACCCACTCTTCCGAGATAAACTAAACTTTCCTAGCTTGAAGAACTCAAGGCTGAGGACACTTATTAATCAAAGGTTTGTTCTTTAGGATTTGTAGTGCTGACAGCTTCTGGGTTTAGTTACTTTTATACAATTGTTTTCTTCTCTATTGATTTGCAGTTTGAATTGGCAGCATCAGCTTGTAAAAATCCTAAGCCTAACCCTGATATAAAAACCCTGTTTGTGGTTTAGTTATTCTTATGGAATTGTTTTCTTCTCTTTTCATTTGCAGTTTGAATTGGCAGCATCAGCTTTGTAAAAATCCTAAGCCTAATCCTGATATAAAAACCCTGTTTGTGGATCATTCTTGTGGGCAATCGCAACCCAATGGTGCACGGGCCCCATCCCCTGTAACTAATCCGCTGATGGGAGCTGTACCAAAGCCTGGAGGTTTTCCTCCATTAGGTGCTCATGGTGTAAGTGAAAGTCAAACAAGAAATGTTATTTGATTTGTTCTATTTGTGGAATACTGAGTTGTAGAAGCTTGACTTGAACCTTGTTTCTTAAGCCCTTTCAGACAGCACCGGCCCCTCTGCCATCATCCCTTGCAGGGTGGATGGCTAATACATCTCAGGTTCCTCATCCATCGGCTTCTGCTGGGCCAATTGGTTTTACTCCACCTAATAACCCTGGTATCTGCACTTTTGAACTGTTTTCTCGTACAAAGTGCTTAATTTTTCGTTGATTTTATATTATGTATTCCACCATTTCTGGGTTTGGCATGTTGGGAGCCATTTATGATTTGCTTTCCAGTCATAATTAATGGCTCTTGATCCTGTATACATATATATTTTGTAGCAGCCATATTAAAGCGTCCAAGGACTCCTCCTTCAAATAATCCAGCAGTGGACTACCAAACAGCTGATTCTGATCACGTGTTGAAGAGGTCGAGACCTTTCGGGATATCAGATGAAGTATGTCATTATGCCTTAAATTGCCTGTAATTTGGTGGAGGTTTGCACCTAATGATCACATGGACATATCCGTTGTTTGCGTGTATGTATTGCATATACTGAACCAGTGTATTTGTTGTGTACTTCACATCTACCTGGTAGAGTGTATGCATGTCACTTGCATGGGTATTGGGCCTAAATTTATGTTCAATACACTTAGTTGCAGTTGGATATTGCATTTGTATTTAAACCACCTTTAACATTTTTAGATGACTAATACTACGTAAAATATCTTCAGGGCATACATTTTTAGATGACTAATACTACGTAAAATATCTTCAGGGCAACAATATGCCTGTCAATATTTTGCCAATCGGATATACCAGCCAGAGTCACGGTCAGAGTTCATACTCGTCTGACGATTTGCCCAAGGCTGTTATTATGACTCTAAATCAGGGTGCTGCAGTAAAGAGTATGGATTTCCACCCCCAGCAACAAATCTTACTACTTGGTTAGTTCCCATGCCTGAAAGCAACAGGTCATATTTTTTTTGAATATCATTCCAATTTTTCACTATACTTATACATGTTCATTGATTTTAGTTGGTACAAATATGGGGGAGATAATGGTCTGGGAACTAGTCACTAGGGAAAGGCTTGCTCACAGAAGTTTCAAGGTGTGGGATCTTGGATTATGTTCAGGAGCTCTGCAGGTTTGGCTTTTATGCATTAGTAAACCTAATGGCCATCTCTTTAAAAGTTCTCTTGTTCATATTAAACATAAGGATGATGTTTTTAAAGTGACAAAATTTTGTTCCATTAATCTTTCACTAGGGATCTCTGGCCAATGAATATGCTGCATCGATTAATCGTGTCACCTGGAGTCCTGATGGTGCCCTTTTTGGTAAGCTGAGTATAAATTTTATGGTGTATTGACTGTTGAAAGGAATTCATTTTCATCTAAGAATGCTAGAATATAAGAAGAAAGGCTCCAATTAAAATGATGAGCATTGAGTGTATCTGATATTTGTTCTTGGTTCGTTTAGGTGTGGCATACTCTAAACACATCGTTCACATATACTCGTACCATGGCAGTGATGATCTAAGAAACCACCTTGAGGTTTGTGTTTGTACCATTCTCTAGAGCCACCCCCTCCTCAGTTTGTTTCTTGCAGCTGATACTATTGAAGGAACTTCGTCCACAGGGTTTCCTTTGCTATCTCTTGTTATGTTTATCTAGATAACTGATGGTGACAGGCTCATGATTCTCTTTTGATTCTTCAGATTGAGGCTCATATTGGTAGCGTTAATGACCTTGCTTTCTCTTATCCAAACAAACAACTTTGTATCATCACTTGTGGGGAAGACAGGCTTATAAAGGTTTGATTCTTTATGCTGTTGCCAATTATGGAGAAAATGTGATATTAGAAAGGAAGGCCTGTTTAAGTTTTGAATCTTGTCAGAGAGACTTAAATTTTACCTTTCTACAGGTTTGGGATGCAGTGACAGGGAGTAAGCAGTACACATTTGAGGGCCATGACGCGCCAGTATACTCCATATGTCCACATTATAAAGAAAATATACAGGTGCGAATCTCCTCTTTCTTCATTTAGAAGAGTTATACTTTCCGTTGTTTAGACACGTTAACAGTCTAGATGATTAACCTCTAGAAAAACCTACAATGCATTCTTGGGGGAATTGCAAATCATCATGAAATTGGAAGTCAAATCATTTGGCATGTAGATCTCAAGTTAGTTATGGTACTATTGGGAATTAGACTTTCTTTTATCATTGCTCACAATTAGTCATTCTGAACTCCTAACCACCAGCAAACCACCCCCCCCAACCCTACACACACACACACACACACAAATAAAATAAAAGAAAAAAATAAAACAAATGAATAAAGAAAAAGAAAAAGAACAATGTGTGCAGCCTGAGCTTGCCATTTGATATGTTTTTTATTTTTTATTTATTTTATTACCATAATAGATTTACTTAAATTGCCTGGTTTTAGTTCCAATTCTTCTAATTGTTAATGCTTTCGTTGTTATTGTATCTGATCAGTCTTCGTTTCTTTCCCCTTTCCCTGAACCCAAAACTTCAGTTCATCTTCTCAACAGCTACTGATGGGAAAATAAAGGCATGGTTATATGATAACATGGGTTCGAGAGTTGACTACGATGCACCAGGTCATTCATCCATCATAATGGCCTATAGCTCTGACGGAACAAGGTTCACAGATACACTTTTTACACTTCCTTTGCCTCCTGGAAGGTGCTACTGTTTTGTGGTTGATTATTGCTATCTGTGATTATCTATAACTCAAGCTTCTTGTTCATGACACAATGATACGTAGGCTTTTTTCATGTGGGACTAACAAAGAAGGAGAGTCATACCTTGTGGAATGGAACGAGAGTGAAGGAGCTGTAAAACGTTCATTTCTTGGCCTTGGGAAGCGAGCCACAGGGATTGTGCAGTTTGATACTACTAAAAATCGATTCTTGGCTGCTGGTGATGAGTTTATGGTTAAATTTTGGGATATGGACAATATTAACTTGTTGACGACCACTGATGCAGAGGGTGGATTACCGGTAATTGTCATTTTTATACCAATCTAAACCTTCCCAATACAGTAATTCCTGCATGATATCATTCTCCACGCACATATGACTTGTTAGCAGTGACCTTACCACGCATCATTACCACCAGCCATATGCTAATTGTCTTTGGGCTTATTACATCCTCAGGCTTCTCCTTGTATTCGGTTTAACAAGGAAGGGATATTGTTAGCTGTTTCAACGAATGACAATGGTATCAAAATTTTGGCGAACACAGATGGTATCAGGTTTCTCAGAACAATGGAAAATCGTCCATTTGATGCTTCTAGGGTCACTCCTGCAGCTGTTGTTAAGGTAGATGATATGCATAGTCTATTTGTCTGTCTGGACTTGCTTGTAAGTGAATGTCTTCCTTAACTACTTCATATTGTCTGTAGCCCCCCTCGATGGGATCATTCGGTGCTTCCAATCCAACTGTTGCATCAGGCATTGTGGATCGAGTTGCTGCAATGGCATCCATGGCTGCCATGGTGAGTGTTGCATTTGAGATTTTCGAAAAGAAGCTACTGTTTATTAGAGGGTATTATCATTATGGTGAATGCTTAGGATTACACCTGATGAAGATTTATGTTGGTCCTATACATGTTAGTCATAATTTAGATGTGTTATGCAAATTGATTCTTTTTTCCTATTGATTAATGTTGTTCATATGATAACACATTCTTTTCTATGAGTAAGATTTATTTGTCGAGTGAATAGTTATTTAAATACCATGTGTTTATACTCATCAAGGTATTCATATTGTATTCTTGTAGAATGGCGATAACAGAAGCTTGGCAGATGTGAAGCCCAGAATGGCAGATGAGCCCCCAGACAGAGCTAGAATCTGGAAACTGACGGAAATTAATGAACCATCACAGTGCCGATCCCTGAGGCTTGCTGATAATTTGGCAGCAACAAAGGTATGGAATAGACTCTGGCTAAAACCTCAAGAATTTGTATAGGCTTCTTAATGATTGTTTAACCACTTCCTTTCTGGATTGACTGAATTGGCTATCCATCCGCCTATGTTTTTATATATCTGGCTCTGTGCTTGATCATATTATAATTGGAATGCTTGCTAATGTATTATATATCTTTGTGGTTCAAGTTTCTTATTTTATTTTATTTTCTCTCTGATTCTCTGTCCCCACCAACCCCACACCCAAAAACAAAAACACAGACACGTGCACGCCCACACACATACACATGCATGATAATCACATTTCAGGAAGAAAGGGAATTGTTCTTATTTAACATTCCATTTAGTATGTTCTAGTTAGTATACTCATCGGAGTTGTAATTTATAACTTCTTTTTCCTACTCTCTATTAGTTGGACCCTTATTGATTTATTTGCAGGGTCTTCTCATACTGGTTTTTTGATGGTGAGAAACAGTTT
The DNA here is from genome assembly GCA_037974665.1 of Ehretia macrophylla. NCBI lineage: Eukaryota > Viridiplantae > Streptophyta > Magnoliopsida > Boraginales > Ehretiaceae > Ehretia > Ehretia macrophylla. Next base: position 54,845,254 of record CM075771.1, on the reverse strand, counting down.
GTTGATGTCATAGATATTGTCCAACTTAACTACCCTTGTAAAGTTTCCAGCTCTGATTGAATAACTATTTAATTATATAACATGGTAAATTGAGGTGGTAGTTTAATTTTAACTGAATTATCTGAGAGCTTGGAGAGACTTGAAAATATGTGGTGGCACATTTCTTTGTGTACTCTGCAATTTTTGACCTACTAGTAACATATATTGCAATATGGTCTATTCATTTACACTCCCATGCCCGTTTCTTGATTTGGTTGTGGCAACTTTACAGGTGATGAGGTTGATGTATACCAATTCAGGGCTTGCCATATTGGCACTTGCTGCCAATGCTGTGCACAAACTTTGGAAATGGCCAAGGAATGAGCGGAACCCAACTGGAAAGGTATTGATATATTTTGCTGAAGAAGTTCTGTTTTTATGATTTTCCAATTCTCTTTATAGCGTGCTGTTTATTCTCATTATTCCCCCTCAGGCAAGTGCCGGTATTTCACCACAACTATGGCAACCTACAAGTGGAATATTGATGACAAATGATATCAGTGACACTAACCCTGAGGATGCTGTTCCATGCTTTGCACTGTCAAAGAATGATTCCTATGTTATGTCAGCTTCAGGGGGAAAAATTTCATTATTTAATATGATGACATTTAAGGTAACTATCTTTTTGTGGCTTCTTCCTTGGAAATGCTTACTTGGAGTATCAAATCTTTGTTGTTTAGCAATTTAGACCTGTATTAAATATGGGACATTTACATGCTGAATGAATGACCTCAATCTCTGAAAAGATTGCCTGAAGTTCAAATCCTGCTCTGAGATAGATCTGACTCGAAATTATTGCTTAGCTTGAAGTATTTTATAAAAATACCTGGAGGACCATAGTTCAATATGCATTTCGGAGCATTACTTCTCAGTTTGTTTACTTCCCCTTACTCCCCTTTGTAGGTAAATATCTTATTGTATGCGGTTGCATGTGTCAAAAATATGATAGTCATCCAAGGTGCCTTAATAATATGTGTCAAAAATATGATACTCATCCAAGGTGCTTTAATAATCTATCTGAGAGTTCTTGACTGAATGTATAGACGTCAGTCACTACTTTGTGTCTCACGTAATTATTTTTCCCACTCCGTGCCATCTTTCATTAACCTTTAGTATGCTGTCAATGCAATTGCAGACAATGACCAGATTCATGCCCCCTCCACCTGCAGCAGCATTTTTGGCATTTCATCCCCAGGATAACAATGTTATAGCCATAGGCATGGAGGATGCCACTATCCAAATTTATAATGTCCGGGTTGATGAGGTGACACCTCGCTTACTTTTGTATCTTAACAGTTTTGAAAATAAGATTATTCATAAAATGAAGTGCATAAATTGTTGTGGTACAATTGAACAGGTTAAAACCAAGCTCAAGGGCCACCAGAAAAGGATTACAGGCCTCTCCTTCTCAAATGCTCTTAATGTGCTTGTATCTTCTGGAGCTGATTCTCAGGTAGGATATTATGGTTTCAAATGCTTCAGTACTGCTTCAACTTTGAAACATTTGAAAGTTGGATTGAAAGTTTTTCTTATTTTCAACCATCAACCAGGTTGGCCTTTTAGAAGCAAATTCTTTTTTTTTTTTTTGTATGATGTACAATCAAGAAGACGGCAATAACGAATTGGATAGTAGATTCCCATTAGGTGATCTTTCAAAATGATTTCTACATGTCTGTCACTTGGCCTTTTACATTGCAAGTAGAATATCTATGTCAAACTTGTTCTTGGAGTGACCATTCTTTTCATGCATCCGGAGCTGATGAAATAGGTAATAAATTGCGAGTTTGAAAGTTTTCAGTTGGTGATGCCCTTCTGTTTCTGCAGTTGTGTGTTTGGAGCACTGATGTTTGGGAGAAGCAAACAAGTAAATACTTGCAGATTCCTGGGGGACGTGCAGCTGCTCCTCTTGCAGATACCCGTGTGCAATTTCACCAGGATCAGACGCATTTGCTAGCTGTCCATGAAACACAAATAGCTATTTATGAAGTGCCTAAATTGGAGTGCCTTAAGCAGGTGCGGCTCTTTTTTATACTTCAAAAATTGTTGAGTATAGCATCCCACCTAAAGATCTTCATATAAGCTAATATTTCTATTATCATGGTGTTGTGGGATATATGATTAAACGAGTCCGTTCAGAGTCTTCTCCATGATATCAGAACCAATGTTGTTCATGGAGAAATTATTTCCTATGGTATATAGAGCATGAGGTTGCCCATGCATTTGTTAGTATCAATTTTAGTTAAGAGGGAAGGATTTGTGTTTCTTATTGGTTCTGATACTTGCATAACTCTTTGGTGAACAGTGGGTACCCAGAGAAGCAAGTGGTCCAATCACCCATGCTACGTATTCTTGTGATAGCCAATCAATATATGTCAGTTTTCAAGACGGAAGTGTAGGGGTTCTTACTGCTTCAACACTCCAATTGAGATGCCGAATCAATCCTAGCGCATACCTACCTTCTAATCCAAGGTGAATACCACCACCAATGACTCAAATAGCAAATTCTGCTGGTCTTTTCCATCTTACATTATGAACTTTTCCTCATTCCTGATCATCTAAAAATAATTTTGCAGTTTAAGAGTACATCCGTTGGTCATTGCTGCACACCCTTCGGAACCTAATCAATTTGCATTAGGACTTAGTGATGGTGGAGTCCAAGTACTTGAGCCTGTAGAATCAGAAGGCAAGTGGGGCACTTCACCACCACTGGAGAATGGTGCTGGGCCTAGCACTTCTGGTGCAGCCAGTTCAGATCAACCACAGAGGTAGCTGTTATGTGCACAAGAAGATGACCAATTCTTGCAAACGAGTGTATCTATCCTCTCATGTGATTTTGCACTGTGTTCCCATCTCGTTTTTATCCTCGAGCGCTATCTGAAAAAGGTTAGGTAACATAGATTTAGGACATTGAAGTCAGGTTTGTAGAGTTAGTTTAGGGAGGGGGGGGCACAGCTTGAAGGAATTCTAGAAAGGGGCATGCCGCTGCTGCTGCTGCTGCTTAATCAATGTATCACAATAGTTTGGGTCCACGGTGTAAATTTCCTGTAAGAATACATGGTGAAGGTTCAAGTGAGGAGGAAGTGATGGATTTGGCTTTAGTTTGATAGCCTTGTTCATATTGTTTTCTTCTTCAGTTACTCAATTAGGGTCAATATGTTAAATAATTATTTTTTAACTAGTTAATGAATTTTGCAATTTTAGCCTTTTGTTTTCACTGCTGCTGCTGCTGCTTCTTCAAATGCTTAATAGTCCCTTGTTCAGATGTTTATGGGAAGAATTACTTTGGTTAGCTCAAGGCCTGAAGTTTTTTCCGATGGTATACTGTCTAAATTGAGACCTGGGGGAACTGGTTTTAGAGACAGTTGGACCCATTCGGTTGAATGTAGGGGTGGGTCTCACAAGTGTTTGTTCGCTTTTCACTCTGTCGGTCATTTAGTTATAATATTTCTAAGCATTTTCTTTGGCTTCAATGTTTATAAATACAAATACTTCCCGACAAAAAAATAAATAAATACAAACCCTTGAAATATACACCAAAGAGATAGATGCGCGCTCACATTTGTACACATGTACACCCATACAGGTATGGTTTTAGATTTCCTTCTAACATTATAGAGATTATTAATAGTAAACTGATGATGTAGTTATATGATAATTTACTCAATAATTAATATTGTAATGTTATGAAGATAGCTAAAAGTACAAAAGTTTTTAAAGGTTTTATGTTTCAGTTCCTAAACAACCCATAGTAAAATTTAATATTTCTCCAAAGTCGTCAAAACTTTAATTGAAATTCTATTGGAATACAAAATCAACTTCATACCTTTTAGGTGCTAAATGGTGAACGCTTGTATTGTTACTACATAATGGTGAACGCGTGACGTGTGTGTGAGTGTGTTTTTTTTTTTTTTTTTTCCTTTTTTCCCTCGGAGAATGCGTGTATTGTTGCTGTGTCAGGAAATATGCTATTCCGCGTACAGAACGGATGAACTTATTCTGCAATTTATACTATATTTCTGAAAATAAAGGAAGGCCTTAATGTTTCTAATTTTTGTGTTCTCAAACCATCCTATATTAACTAATAATATTTCTGATCCTAAGGGTGGGATGAAATGTTTAGATAGTGTCTTGTTGTAGCCAAAATTATTAAATTCAAACTTATAGTTCCCTTTAAAGAGTGCCTCACCTTGATTGCTCTGGAGTAGGTGTTCGGGCACATCGTTGCACCACAAAGTTTATAACTTTAATATAGTCCTACATATGGTGAATCTTTTTTTTATTTTATTTAAAGGAGGCTTAAGTCGTGCAATACATATTAAATGATGTCACTTAAGAGAATTGATCTTTCAATCTCTCCTACTCATTGCGAGAAATATACTACTAGAACAAAGGCTTGGTGTAGGGTTAGTCTTTCATCATCAAAAGAAAAAAAAAGGAAAAAAATTGATAATAAAATCAAACCAAACCAAACTGAGTCTTGTCCCACTAGGTGGGATCGACTATATAGATCAAACGATGTCATTCATTTTTGCTGAGAGCTGTCTGTTTTGTAAGTTCCATACACACAAGGTTTTATTTGAGTGTCTGCATCTAAGTTATCTTAGATCTTCCTCTACTATTCTTTTGATGTGCTATCTCTAAACTTTCGCACCATCCAACAGGACTCTTGCCAGGTTGTCTCCTAACATATCCAAACCATCTCAGACGATTCTCTCTCATTTTATCATTGATCGGGGCTACTCTTATTCTTTTACAGATTACCTCGTTTCTAATATTATCCTTCTTAGTTTTTCTACACATTTATCTCAGCATTCTCAGAGAAAAAAAAAAAAAAAAAAACTGATAATATTTCATGTAAATCTTGAAGCTCATATTCTTGCCACGTCACATTTAATTGAATTCTTTTATATTATATCAACTACATACCTTTTAGGTGATGCTTGGTGAATATCAGTGTAAGGTTATCAGACGTTTAAAATATATAGCAAAAGAAAAGTTAAGTACTAGAGATTTCTAACATTCCAGAGAATACCGACTGGAAATCATGCTAAAGCTTTAGACAAACTTCAATTGTAAAATTTGCAAGAAATTATTAGAATTGTTCACTCTCTTTACCCTTTAGGCCTTATCTTTCTTACCCTCCTAGGATCATCTACTAAAATTTCCCCTTTTTTTTCACTTTTTTGGTTAGTAAATGTGTCCGACGAAAAACAAAGTCAGTAAAGATGTGCTTATTATACTCATATGGGCATAAGAACTAGATTATTCAATGACCATTTTTTTTTTTTTTTGGGAATTCAGAGTGCAAAATATTGGCTAATTGAGGAGGGTGACTGTCTGAGTCTAGCTTGTTTTGATACCCAACTGGCTACACCATTTGCCATTCTATTAAATATTGGGTTACTTCAAATTATGTTATTCAAGATGTTGGCTTTTGATATTTAGTAAATTATTAACTACTTATACATCTAGGTTTTTGTCTTTTTTCAAAATAAGGTCTCTTAGCCTAATGTGTATAGTGCAATGTTGATATTTTCAGTCATTGATATACCCTACTAAAATTGCTACCCATCTAATTAATGCCTTTCTATTACAAAATATAGAATTGTTATAGAAAAAAACATTTAAAGGAAAAAAAATTGATTAACAAACCCAAATAAGGATGATATAAGTTGGGCAACACAATCTAAATTTTTAAGCAATTGTAAGTAATGATGCTGTGTATTGATAGATTGGGGAAGATGTACAAATTGATATGTTTTGTTTTTGATTAGTAATAATTTTCAATTTATATGATCTGTTCGGATAATAATAATTGATTGAGGTAATAAATCATCAATTGAAAACCACACAAGGATGATTGTTCATATTGACGCATTCTTTTGCGTTACGAGATAGTTATAAGTCATATAGGGGGTGTTTGGTTCGCGAACTCTTATAAAATTTTTGAGAATGTAAAGTCTAAAATGTGATATTATTATATTCTCATATTTGGTTCGCAGAATAAAAAATATTCTTGGGAATATCACATTCTTGGGAATATAATATTCATATGATTTGTTCAATTTTCATTCTCATGTGAAGTGGTGGAATCTTATATTCCCAAGTTATGCGAATATTTTGAAAAAAATAAAATACACAAATTCCAACCTTAAAAAAAAAAAGTAAAGAAAATAAAATAAAATAAAATAAAATAATTTAAAAAATAAAAGTAAAGTAAATAAAATAAAATTACAAATAAAATAAGATAAAAAAATAAAAAAGTAATATGAAATATTAAATAAATAATAAAAATAATTTACTAAAACTAAAATTTTTAAATGTAGAATAATAAAAAAACAAAATTAAACAATTTTTTTATTTATCACTTTAAAATAAAATTTTAAAAATAAATAAAAAAAAAAAAAAATTAAATAAGTAAAAAAATAAAAAAAGAAAAATAAAATAAAAATAAATCTAAAATTATTTAAAAAAATTAAACCTATATTTAGAATAAACTTTTAAATTCTAAATTCTAATTTTTAAATTAAACTTTCAAATTTAAAAAAATAAATGTAAAAAATAAGTAGAATAATTTTTGTATTTATAATTTTTAAATTTTTTCAAAAATAAATTTAAATTTCTAATTTTTGAAAATTTAAAGTTTTAATTAAAATATTAATATTTAAAATATAAAAATAAATTTATTGTACTTGTATTAATATTTTAAATATCTGTTCCTATTGGCAAAAGTATACAAAGTGTGTTATGACTTGTATATTTTTTATGATATTTTTGTATTTTTGAGTTAGAACATTATTGAAAAATTGCTCAAGATTCTTACAAATATTGACTGTAAACCAAACACAATAATATAACATTCCTACAAATGTGACAACATATTCCTGAAAATATTTTTAACGTATCAAACACTTTCAATCGCATTTCTAAGATACTATATAGTCATTTTAGAATAACTTTCTACTCTTTTTCATCACAAATCATTTTTAAATTCTTAAAATTGGGATATCAAATGTTAATGCTTTCTCCTACTTTTAGGCTCCGTTTGTTTGCCGTAAAATAATTTGCTTGTATAAAATATTTTCCGTAGAAAATATTTTCCTGGAAAATAAAATATTTTATAGGACTCCGTTTGTTTGCCGTAAAATAACATGTTTGGGAAAAATATTTTTCCAGAAAATAGATTACTGAAAAATATTTTCTGATGTTTGGATGTATTGTGAATTCCGTAAAATATTTTCTTCTCCCAAAGTCCCGTAAAACATTTTACAAAATTTTGTACTAGCCACAATTGTTGACCGAAAAATATTTTACGGTTAAACACCGTAAAATTTAGAAAAAGCAGCCGTAATTTTTGACCGTAAAATATTTTATGATTGACCAATTTTCTGATATTATTAAACACCGTAAAATCCAAAAAATATTTTCCGGGAAAATATTTTACGGCAAACAAACGGAGCCTTAATGTAATAATCTCAACTCTATTAGTTTGATATAACTTTCAACCTTTCTTTTAAGATACTATTTTTCTTCCCTTGAAAATATTTTACGGCAAACAAACAGTGCCTTAATGTAATAATCTCAACTCTATTAGTTTGATATAACTTTCAACCTTTCTTTTAAGATACTATTTTTCTTCCCTTGAACTTTAACATTATGTTTAGTGGGACATAAAAATTGAGTGATTGTTGAAAAGTGAAAATGAATGTAAATATTCTTCCATTTATTTGATGAGTTGGCAGTGGCCGAAGAAGCTAGCCAAGCTTTCTCTTTCCCAAGTAAGAAACTTTTTGTAACGCCCCGAACCCAACCCCACGCTAATAGTCAGGCTCGGACCCGTCACTCGGACAGAGTCTCCTCTGTACCAAGGACAAAACTGATACCTGTAAACATTCATTCAAGACATCTGAACTAAAAGCAACAACTTATCCACAATAACTCCAAAGCCAAACACAATCACAAGGCCATCCGAGCCTTGGAGCAACAACATTCTACTAAAGCACACAAGCATGCGAGATCAGTTGGTTTTAGTCATAAGTAGTTAAATACAATAAACTTCTAAGTTCCATATGAAGATTAACAAACACTCCAAGCATGCAAGGGAAAATTAAAGTCTAGAATTCATTATTACAATCCAACAACTTTCTTTAACATCCTAGTACACATCTACTAGACATATATATACAAGACTCCAAGGTCTCAAAATACATTAATAACAAGAACTCCACGTAAGAAGCACATAAAAATCCACCTCAGCACACAAGATCACTGATTCTGATCTACTTGAACTTCTTCTTCTTCTCCTACTTCTAACAGCTGGGGATTCACCTCAGCTTCTCCTAAAACATTTCAAATGAGGAGTGAGCAACAAAGTTGCCCAGCGAGGGAGGTGATGCTGCATGCCAACGTGCAATATGATATGCAACACAAGTATACATATATACAAGCCACATAAACTAACAAGACAATAAGTCAAACTATTAATCACTTTAAAAAGGATACGGTTCCATTTCCAAGACTTCATCCACAAGCCACAATCCACGAGCATCACGAATATGCCGGCAAACCCCAAACACCACAATTGGGATACTCCGGATGTATCCCGATCCTACGACCCCTTTCTCCCGAGGTAGGTCCATGCCCAGCAGGTGAACCACGCCTCTGGGGTAGTGGAGTATGCCTCAGCGAGAAGGGAATAGGCACCATGGTAGTCGAGCGAGCACGGCAAGCCCGATGCCGCCCGTGTTTCTCGACGCCACCACGTCCGATATAGGTTGCGCAACCCAAAACAAGTCACAAGGCATCAATAATACCACAAAACACGTAAGAGGGACGACAAAGTAGGCCGCCCTCACATATATGCACGATAAAAGTTCATATATGCACGATATTAGCTAATAGATGCCAAAAGAAGCAATCAACACAATTAATTCCAATAATCTACTCAAATAACTCAAATAGATCCTAAATATTCAAAGCAAAGCATTACTAACACACAACAAGTTCCAATTGCAACTAAAAAGGCTAAAAAACTACTTTTCCCCTTTCTTTAACCGAGCTTTCCTTCTCCTAAGCATAGTTCGAGATTCCCAATCATACCCTAGTCTTTCTATATTCCTAATTAAGCTCAAAGGCACCACTTAAAGTCACTAAAACTCATTTTTGAAGCAAAAGTTCGGGAAGGCCCCGAACGGGTTTGAACTATAGCCATACTAACCGAACCCCAATTTCGCGAAACGAAAGCACCAAAGGTGCTTCCTTAGCTCAAGGATACCCAAATCGATGCCCAAATTTGCCCGGATTGCCTAACGTGCAAAACCCCCTTTTTAAAGTAAGCGATTTATGCACTAAAGTTCAAATTCGGGTGATTCAACCTAACGTGGCTTTTCAATTACCTTCCCTAGGGTCTAGAGCACCTAATTGAGGCATCAATTCAAGCCAATTATCAAATTTTCTCAAAACCCTAGTCTTTGGCACTATTCATCACCTCTTTGATCAATCACAACATTCAACCATTAAATTTGTTATCACACCACAAAAGTTAGCTCTAGAGACTTTAAATAACTCATAGGAAGCATTCATAACAAGATATATAGCTATAATTGACAATTCAATAAAATTGAACATATGCATATAAACTTTAAACTCAAGAAATAAGACTCCCTCACAATTTTGAAGATGTAGAAGCTTTGTTGAAGGTCCTAAGTTGCTCCAAAATCCTCCCAAGATCAATCTAAGAGCTCAAGTGCATGGATGTTGAAGCAAAATTCTCTCCTTTCCTCTCTTGAAGTGGACGGCCAAATGGGGGACATGGAGGGAATTTTTGCAATTGTTTTGAGAGCTAATATGTTATGTGGCTTTTAATTGATGAGTTAGTTGTTTTATGTGATGTATATAATTAATATTCTAAGCTAATTAATCTCAAAAACTTAATCAAACTAGGCCAAAATGAAATTTCAATTATTTTTAGTTGCAAATGTTACTATTCTTACGTAACACTATTCAAAGCTCACGGAAAATATTTTTCAAACGCATACTCCTAAGCTCGAAAGTTCAAAACGAAAATTTCTTGGTTTCTTTTAAATGTCGAGTGACCTAGGAAAAATTTAAAATCAAGCTTTCGAAACAGTCGAAAATATTATGAATAGTAACCTACAACAAAAACAATTAAACAAGAAAAATGATGCACGTATAAATGCGCATATAAGTATGCAACGATTATAAAAATTTTAGAGTGAAATGCTCGGGTGTCACACTTTTGCTATAAAATATTATGTCAAAATTTTGTTTTAGAAAAGAAAGTAATGTTAGACATTACTCTCTTTTCATCACTCAATTATAACATTCTAGTTGTTATGCTTAGTTGGCATGCTAACTAGATAAATTTATTCTATTTCTCTATCTTCTTTTATTAATTTTAGGGTTTATTACCCGATTAGTCCCTTATCTTTTTTTGGATTGTCTAGTTGGTCCCTCATCTTTAAAATGGCCATAGGTTAGTCCCTTATCTTTCACTTTTGTGCCACCGTTGGTCCTTCCGTCACTTTTCTAACGGTTTAAGCATATGCAAAGCATGTGGCTTATTTTTTGAGGGCAAAATCATCAATGAAGCACACTCATCTCTTTCACGTAACCCCTATACCCGATTGCTACTCCCAAAATAGTCAAAATCCCTAACCCCTCTTATTACCCCTAAATTCCTAACATTTATCATTAAGCCAAATCCATGGATCTCATAGCCAAAACTCATTGCATCTCACAGCCTCGTCGTTTGCACCTTACATTCGAAACCTATTGCACTTTGAATATTCGAAACCCATTGCATTTTCAATATTTGATACCCATTTTGATTTCCGAAACCCATTGCATTTTCGTGTCTTGAAGAAAGTCATAAAATTTTTGCAACATCGACAGTAGCATTGGCATGATACAAGTGATTTTTTATATTGAAGAAAGGCGCACCATTTTCGAAATTTCAACCAAGGAATTTTTGCTTTGTAGTCGCAATTTAAAAGCTATTCACCATGGAAGCATAGTGTTATTGCGGAAAACAAGGAAAAATTATTCACCATGATAATTTGGGGGAAATGAGAGGGGTTGGGGATTTTGACGATTTTGGGGGTAGCAATTGGGTATAGGGGTTAAGTGAAAGAGATGAGTGTGTTTCGTTGACGATTTTGCCCTAAAAAAATAAGTCATATGCTTTGCACATGCTTAAACTGTTATAAAAGTTACGGAAGGACCAACGGTGCCGCAAAAATAAAAGATAAGGGACTAACCTATGATTATTTTAAAGATGATAGACCAACTAAACAATCCGGACAAAGATAAGGGACTAACCGAGTAATAAGCCCTTAATTTTATTGTATTTCTCTCTCTTCATTTATTAATTTTTCAATCTCCTCATTTTTCCTTTTTCTCTTCCTTGATTAAGGTTTCCTTTAAAATCTTAATTAATACTCCAGGATCTTGGGAGTCTTCTTTTATTTATTTTGAAAAGTTGCATTCCTGATTATTATGGCTCTACAAAGTCTAACAACACTATGCTGAAATCAAAAAAAAAAACACATGATAACCTTATGCTTTCTTTTACTTTTTTTTTCCATTAAAATTTATGTTAATTAAACTCGTAGTTATTCAATTATAACGTAATAACATTATAAAGGTATCTTTACTCACATTCTTGGGTACATGGTAACCAATTTCAAAATGCTTGATGGGAACCATGCTTACTCTTTAAATCGGATGGTAAATTCTATTGACATTAACCAGATGCTCATGTCATCTATAAGACTAATAATGAAGACAATGAATATGTCTAATTTTCTTTTTCTTTTTATTGATTCAGAAGCATTCTGTTTACAGATAGATACACAAAATTTTCTAACTCACTGCAAAAGAGAAAATATGGCCAAGAAGAGATGACTATCAAGATTCGAGCATCTAGTTGATTAGCATATCAGAGAAACATTAATTAAGGGAAAAGAGGGAAAACGAAGAGTGAGAAATAGAATAAAATCAATAAAAGAATAAAGAGAAATAAAATAAATATAACTAGTTGGTGTTCCAATTAAGAGGTGATAATTAAGTGATGAAAAGAGGGTAATGTTTAGCATTACTCTAAAAAGATGTGTTGCTTGAAGTTTGAGATGGACATTTCATGGGCCTTATAGGGGAAAAAGAAAGTTCTAGAACATTAATATAGAAGGGTGGCATATGTTTAGATGTGGAGATCATTTTTTATTTTTATTTTTATTTTTTAATTAAAGAAAGTGTATATAATAAGATTATGATTTACTAATCAAAATGGAATAACAATTTTAGAAAAGAAAGACAACTACACCTTATTGTTCCTACAATCAATAATTCTTATTTCTTCAACTTTCTAAATTCATCTTTCCACATTGTTATTTTATTAAACTAAAGTTTAATTTTAGACAATTGAATGAGCATTAAGGGCTTCTTTGTATTCAAGTGGGAAAAAGTAATAAAGGAAAAGAAATATCAATAATAAAGGAAAGAGAAGAGAACGTTTAAATCTTATTTGAATTGATTAAGATTATTTTAAAAAAATCATAAAAGATTACATATATTCTTTATTTGGATTGAAAAAGAAATGATAGAAATTGATAGATTTTATAAGTAAATTGACATGTGGTGTGGTTGAATGTATAGTATTCTACCCCCTATCCACCCATACAAGCACGGCCTGGGGAGATGGGGAATTACCCTTTTTAAATGTCTTTTTTTTTTTTCTTTTTCTTCTTGCTAATAGGGATAGCATAGACATTTGACAACTATTTAAAATTCAATCATCCCAAATTACTCATTTTGACCCCAATTTGGGGGTGATACAAAGATGATTTTCAAAATTCATTCTTAAATCTCATTTCAGAAATAAAGTGTATTACGAGTTATCAAATTTTATCATTTTAAACTTTGTTTATCAAATTTGAATTAATAAACTAATAGATTTTGAAAAAGTGTTAAATTAAGTTTTAAAATAAATAATTGAGACTTAAAAAGATAAAATTTAATAATCTATAATATATATCATCTCAAAAATGATAGAAGTAAAAAATAAGAGGATCCAAATCCTGCATCCTCCCAATCCAAATAAAAGGAAAGAAAATCAAATCCAAACAAGTCATAAAAAACTTCACGTCGTCATTTAAACACCTTTTCTTATTTGTATATAGTTTAAAACGTTGACTTTATTCTTTGTAAAAAGAAAAAAATCTCACAATATAATCTACTCCGTCATTTCTCCTTAGATTTTTTCTCCTCCTCTCCACCACATAAACAATTGATGATAAAGCAACAGTAGAAATTACAATAACAAAATGCAAAAAATGATTAAGGAGTAAAGACTAAGAAAAGTTGTAAAATCAACAATTAATTAAATAAAACACTCAATTAAGTTAGCAAAAAATATAATCATTTCCCACACAAAAGTCAACAAAAATATTGCTTAGGATAAAATGTCGAGTAATGACTTAATATGATAAAAAAAATTTAAGTTTAAATTTATGTACTCTTGTTATAAAATTATTTAATTTTAAACTAATTTAAAATATATATTAAAGTGCGTTATTCTACACAAAATTTATAACCTTGTGCGAATCTAATACGATTCAATTGAGGTGGCATCGTCCTCATTTAAAAAAAGAATAAGTCAACAAAAGAAAGAAATATATAAAAACCCTCTAAAGAATAGTAAAGAGGTTTTTTGCTACGAAATGGTAAAGAGGTTTTAACTATTAATATAGGCGTTACTTTTTGGCATAATATTCTGCATCACTCTTTCTCAAGAGAAGTCTCAAACACACCGCCGTGATCGTACGGCCAATCTCGGCCGTTAACAAGAGCTCACACAATTTCTTCTGCAGCAGATCGCATCCATTTCAACTTGTAAATTTTCTTCTCTCTGTGTGTGTGTGAAAACTCAACTGTTTGGTCGGTGAAGATGATCTAGTATAAAATACACTCCACCGACATTAATTTCAATGACCCTTTTCGTATCTCAGTTAAACTAAGAGTCTATGATTGTTTTTTAATATATTTTGTGTAGAAAGAGTTTGATTTTTTATATAAATTGTTGGGAATTTTGGAAAATCCTAAATCCTGGATCGTGCACACAGATACGTGATAGAATATTTTTAACGTGGTCCGGCTCTAATTAGCCTACGTCCAAATGAATGTTTAGATCTATGTCAATATTTGTTTGTAGGTGTTGTCCTCAGCGTGTTTATTTTAATGTTCTGTATTGTCTGTACACTGAGACAAATGCATATTAAAGCAGATAAATTAAGGCCAACTTGCCTAATACATTTTGCATATGTAATATATTATATATGCATAGTTTATGTAGGTTTTTTTGCAGATAGATGGTTACTTATTTTAGTCTTTGTGTTTACTGTGATTGCATTTGTTTTGGAATTTAGAGGCAACCCGGATAATTTGATACGCTAGTTGATATAATGGCACTGAGAAAGGCAATCGGGGCAGTGAAGGATCAGACAAGCATAAGTTTGGCTAAAGTAGCTGGAAATGTTGCGCCGGACCTTGAAGTCTTGATTGTGAAGGCTACTACGCATGATAATGAGCCTGCTGATGAGAAATATGTTAGGGAGATTTTGCATTTGATGTCTTATTCGAAAGGTTATGTCAATGCTTCTGTTTATGGGATTTCGAAGAGGCTGAGTAAAACCCGTGATTGGATTGTGGCATTGAAGGCTTTGATGCTTGTGCATAGATTGTTGAGTGATGGGGACGCTTCTTTTGCCCAAGAGATTATGTATGCTAGTCGAAGGGGGACAAGAGTGTTGAATATGTCGGATTTTCGTGATGAGGCGCACTCGAATTCATGGGATCACTCGGCATTTGTGAGGACATATGCATTGTATTTGGATCAAAAGCTCGAGTTTATGGTGTATGAGAGGAAAATGGGCAGTGTTGATGAGAAAAAGAGGTATGATGATGGTTATGGTGAGTTTAAAGACGAATCTAACTATGGGATGGATAGGAGGTCGAGGTCTTATGGTGATCTGAATGAGTCTGTAGGGCGAGGGGAGAGAAATGGGTTGACACCGGTGAGGGAAATGAAGCCTGAGATGGTTTTGGAGAGGCTGAATCAGTTGCTTCGAATTCTTGATCGGTTCTTGGCTTGTAGGCCAACAGGGGCTGCAAAGAATAGTAGGATGGTACTTGTAGCACTGTATCTGATTGTGAAGGAGAGTTTTAGGCTTTATGCTGATATATGTGAGGGTCTGGGGATCTTGTTGGATCGTTTTCCAGAGATGGAATATGCTGATTGTGTAAAGGCTTTTGATGCATATGTGAATGCAGCCAAGAAGATTGATGAACTTGTGGGGTTTTTTAATTGGTGTAAGGAAACAGGAGTTGCAAGGTCATCAGAGTTCCCCGAAGTGCAGAGGATCACTGATAAGCTCTTGGGGACACTTGAGGGTTTCTTGAGGGAAAGGGCAAATAGACCAAAGAGCTCTGAAAGAAGTGTGGAACAAAGTCCATCGGTAGTTAAAGAGGAGGAAGTTCCAAATATGACTGAAATTAAAGCACTTCCTGCACCAGAGAATCATACTCCACCACGCCCATCAGAGCCAAAGCCCAAGCCGCAGACTCAACAGGTGACTGAAGACTTGGTAAATCTGAAGGATGATGGAGTGTCAGCTGATGAACAGGGCAACAATATGGCATTAGCTTTGTTTTCTGGACCCCCTGCTGCCACTACAAATGGCTCGTGGGAAGCATTCCCATCAGATGGAGAGCCACAAGTGACTTCAGCGTGGCAGGCACCTGCTGCTGAGATTGGTAAAGCTGACTGGGAACTAGCCTTGGTGGAATCAGCCAGTCATTTATCCAAGCAAAAGGCTGATTTAGCAGGTGGTTTTGACCCATTATTATTGAATGGAATGTATGACCAAGGGGCTGTAAGGCAGCATGTGAACAATACCCAGCTGAGTGGAGGTAGTGCAAGTAGTGTTGCATTGCCTGGGGTCGGCAAAAGTACAACTCAGGTGCTGGCTTTGCCTGCCCCTGATGGCACAGTCCAACCAGTGGGGCAACAAGACCCCTTCGCAGCGTCATTATCAGTGCCGCCTCCTTCATATGTTCAGATAGCAGATATGGATACAAAACAGCAGTTGCTTGTGCAGGAGCAGCATCTCTGGCAGCAGTATGCAAACAACGGAATGCAAGGCCAGTTGGGTTTGGCCAAGATTGCTGGCAATACTGGTTACTATGCTCCTGGCGTGCAACCTATGATGCCTTACGGGATGCCCCAGGCCACCGGCATGGGACAACCAGGAGGATATTACTACTCACCCTTCTAAAGTGAGGTTCTGCATATATGTTTTTGTTCAATAAACGCATATTACTCTCTATTAGTTATATACATTCCCCCTTTTGACCTCTTATAGCCACCCATGTCTGGCTATATGTCTACTCGTATATTGTGAATGATATGCACAATAGATACTAGAATTATGTTATACATGGTGCTTGTTCGTTTATAAGCTTTGTACTCAATGGGGATTGTTCAAGGAACAACAGTATCATTTCACCATCACAATAAGAAAAAATCCTCAAAAGTTAATAGCGTGTAACATCATTTGAAAATAATGCAAATTGACTTAGAAGACCAAATGAAGTAACTTGTTCCGTGATATAAAACACCATAGGTTGTCAAAGATGAGATTCAATGCATTTCATTTTTTTTTTGTCCTTTTCTTTTGATTGAGGACATTAACATCTTTAAAACGGTAATTATAAAAAATCAATAACATATGATAATAATATTGACACGAGAGGAAAAATTAGCAACTACATTTTGTAGTGTCAGTACAAGATGAAAAATTAATAACCACGACAATCATATTGAATATTTTTTAAAAGGAAGCAGCTTACATTTTGTGTGTGTGTGTGTGTGTGTGTTTTTTTTTTTTTTTTCGGTTATTAGAAGTAGTTAATCAACTAGATAATTCACTTATTTCACACAATTCTTCTAGTCATGCCTTTCCTCGTTACCTTCTATATTCCCATATACAATAATAGAGATGGAATATTTGGGATCAATAGAATTTTAAAACTACAGAACCAATTGATTTCACATCTAAAGAACAATATCGATTTCACATCCGGAGAAGGGCAAATTTCACTATTAGTCCCTATTGTTTGCATGAAATGTTACTTTAGTCCCTATTGTTTCAAAAGTAACAGCAATAGTCCTTGATGTTTAAAAAAAGTGGCGCGGTAGGTCCTTATTGTTTCAAAAGTGACAACAGTAGTCCTTAATGTTTGAAAAAAGTAACGCGGTGGGTCTCTAATATTGTCTTGAAGTGTCAATTTAGTCCCTATTGCTTCAAAAGTGACACAACTAGTCTTTAATGTTTATAAAAAGTGGCACAACTAGTCCGCATCTATTTTTGACAGGAAAGACCATTTCTATTACTTTTTTCAAATATTGGGGACTATTGCTATCATTTTTGAAATAATGGGGACTTACCGCGTTATTTTTTTCAAACATTTACAGCTTGTTTGGATTGGTTTTTTTAAAGGAAAGTAAAGGAAGGGGAGGGATTAGGGAATCCCTCCCCCTGTTTGGATTGCATTTTCAGTTTTAATAAAGGAATTGGAGGGGTTCCAAAATCCCTCCATTTCCTTTAATGAGAAGGATTGTAACAATTTGGAGTAAAATGGAGGGAAAGGAAAGGAAAATAAATAAAAAGACTAATTTATCGTTAATTCTTTCTATGACTATCTTATAAGAAAAGATAATAAAGTAATTTTTTATCTAAAATTATCATTTCTTTTTTTTAATTCTCCAATCCAAACAACAAATTATAAATTTTTTTCATTTCTTTTTCACTATTATTTTTTTACAATCCAAACATGACATTTATTTTCCTTTTCTTTCCTTTCTTTTTCTTCATCTTCTTTACTTTCCTTTCCTTTCCCATGTGCAATCCAAACTGGGGGTAAGGGCTATTACTATCACTTTTGCAATAATGGGGACCTAACGTGTTATTTTTTTTAAATATTAGGGACTATTACTACTACTTTTAAAACAATAAAAATTAAAATAATAATTCATACAAATAATGAGAACTAATAGTGAAAACATCTGAAGTACCGACCCCTATAATTTTAGAGATATCTTGAAAAAAAGTTTTAACAGGAGAGACCTGTACTTAAAGGGATGGGGCAAGCGGTCCAAAGATTTCACGATTTGGTAAGACTAAAACGATATACGACAGAGGAAATTTTGACATTGATTGACTCCATAAATCACGCTAGTTTGGCGCATTTTTGTTTTTCCTTTTGGGTTCAATGTTTGGCTTATTCAAATAGTCAAAAAAAATGAACAAGCTAAGGAAATCGAACTCACGTGGAAACTATAGGAAAAAAATCAATTCAAGATCGTGCCAAGAAGTGTACATCGTTTGAAAAAAACAAAAAAAAAAAACCTCAGGAGGGATGAAATTACATATTGATAATTGTGTCAAAGAAAATTTAGGTCTTGTCGGGCACGAGACATCCTCGGAGAGAGCAAGGAGAATGAATAGCGAGCTTCACTATCAACTTGGGTTTAAGACAAACAATAAAAAGTTGAACTAATTGTTACGTTGGAGGGACTGCATGTGTCAAGATGACAAAATTGATGTTGAGCACCTTATGGTGAAAACTGACTCAACACATCATAAGTATAACATCTCCAGTGTTGAATTTGTTTGTGATTAATCCATGATAACTGGTTAAAAGTTACGACAGAGCTAATAGAGATGATGATAGCAAGACGAGAATTTTGTTGATACAATATCCCCAGTTTGCTTCAGAAACAAATCTATTTACTAGTAGGCTAATGATTTATGTAGTGATTGAATCTAACCCACGCCTAGTCTAGTTGTTAATAAATAATTGGATTTGGGGTAACTCAAACCCATATGGCCAAATGCTCAGCTTGGGTCACAAACAAGATAACTCTATAAATAGACATACCCTAGGGAGAAGTGGAGGGCACGATAATGATCTTTGAGTCTTTTGGATTAAGGCAAGCTTGTTAGTACCCTAAATCATAAATCTATTTAGGTAAAAACCGTATAATCTTAATTGTAGATTTTGAGAGGGTCTACAATTTGGCGCCCACCATAGGACCATTAACAACCTTTGGCCATTCCAGAGGATTTCATCGAGAATGTCATCAACACCGCCTTTACCTATGTCATATTGCGCGTTTCTTCCCATTTTTCTCAGATCTACTCTTCTTTACCTCTCTCCTTTAGATTCTCTTTATTGATCCGAAAAAATCTTTTAATTTTACTGGTTTTGTTTCTTTTTTTTGTTGTTGTTCCGCTTAGATGTTTATTTCGGACGGAGCAAAGTCTCCCATTTCGGTCCATTGTCTTTTGATGATGGGGCTGCCGCGCGTGAATCCCTTGGGATATTTCACTGGCAATCCGGCAACTAATATACCAAGGATCTAAATCAAAGAATCGCGTATGTTCACTGTCAGGCATTAATCTCTGATCAATACTACAATGTGATTTTTAGCATTAACCCTTCTTTCCTTTTTAACTTTTTATGCTTATTAAAAAGGTATGAGAAAAATGATATGATAACAAAACAAGATAATAAAATATGATGATCTAAAAACCAGCTTAATCAATGATTGGGAGTTGTATGTAGAATAGAACTATGTTCAATCATTCTACTTTAGCCTAAAATTGGACTGATTTGTTTCGCTATAGGTTTCTTGGACTTGAAATAACTTTGCAGATATTTAGTGTCAGAGGCAGCAGAAAAATTGGTGTTAAGTATTGGCTTACACTACAAGAAAAATCAGTTTCGGCGAGGGAAGATTCCCCTCACCGGGCCCTCCCGAGACCCTTTAGGCGAGGGCCCGGCGAGGAGAACCTTCCCTTGCCGAAACCTTCGTCGGTGAATTGCAGTCCCTTGCCGAGCCCACGCTATTCGGCGACGACTCGGCGAGTGACCATTTCGGCGACGACTATGCGAGGACAATTAGCCCTCGCCGTTTTCGTCCCTCTCCGTGCCCTCGCCTTTTTCGTCCCTCGCCGTGCCCTCGCCGGACTCTCGATTATTTGTCCCTTGCCGACCCCTCGCACAAATGTAAATTTATATTTGTAACAATATCCATTGTAATAATAAGTTGTTTGACCTGTCAATTAAATATTTAATACTAAAAAAATAATGTCTAATGCACATATTTATCGAATTAGCTAATAAATATCTAATAATATTGTTCAAAGTAAACTTAATAGTTATTACAGTCCGATTGTAATAGAGTTTTATAATGTCATAACAGTAAAAAAGTTATAAATTCAACTCATTTTGACCATCATTCGCAGATGAAGACGAAGACGAAGACGCAGACGACGAACACTGTTGTTGTGCAGGGTCAGGTAACCGTGAAGCAAGTAGTGCTAGTTGTGCTTGGACATCACAGAGTTGTGATGAATGTTCTTGTTGGAGTTTGTAGTATGCCTCGTTCTGCTTATCTAGCTTCTCTTCCAGATTGTGGTACGCCTCGTTATTCTTGTCCATCTTGTCTTGCAGCTTGCAGTATGCCTCGTTGCTTTGTTCCAGCTTGCTTTCCAAAGATGCTGTGGCTCGAGCAACTGCCTCCTGGAGATCTCTTTGCGTGATGTGGCTTCCGGTAGTAGGGTAACTATTTGATGTAGACGCCACAGAGACCTGTGATCCCACCCCGTATAAACAACCCTTGCGTGGTCTACCAACTACCTCCAAAAATAATGCATTACGATCAACAGGAGTTAGAGCTGAACCGGATTCAGATGTCTCGGTTTGTTGTGATGCTTGTTGAAGCAGTTCTGTGTATCGAGCCTGTAACGCACAAATATCAACATGTAGAGACATGAATAATATAATATTGAAAATTTCGGATTCATACCAAAAATATAATGGCCAAACCATCAGAGAAACAAACAAAACAAGCAGTAGGGAAAACATACATTTAATTTCATAAAATGTCGCAGTCCGACAAGACCCCATGCTAAAAGGGTAAGTTTGGACCTGAATAATGGACAGAATCTACTCTGTACCGTGGACTAACTAATTACCTGCACTAAGAAGAAATAGCCACAACGCAATATACATTGCATTCACACTCAAACACAATGAAATATTAAACAAAATCTTACATTCATGTATGCATTTCCATTATCTATTTCAATACTACCGCTATAATTCTAATTATCATATCAATCTAACATATCGGATTTAACTTTAGCTTAGTAGCAAACAAGAATGTATGATTACTCAAGTTTTAACCATTCAATACTTGAACCTAAGTTCAATTGCCCCATTGCCATCATTACATTTCATATAATTAAGACTGTAATCAACAATTAACAAATTCCCTTAAAATTTTTGGACCCCACAAACGGATAGAATCTCCTCTGTACTATGAAGTAACCAGTTACCTGTATTATCTGAAGATATAGCCACAACCCAAGATACGAGCATTGACAGTCAAATACAATGAATATTAAACAAGTTTCTAAGGCAATCAAACTGTTTCTACTAAACAAAATTGTATATTCGTGCATGCCCTTTCATTTGCTATTGAAATAATATGTCTATAATTCTGATTATCATACAATTCTAATATACTTTACTAAACTTTCTCAGATATTAAATTGTTCAACTAACTTTAACTTAATTTCAAACAATCATGCCAGATTATAGAAGTTTTTTCCATTCAACACACCAACCTAAGTTCAATCATGTACTTGGAATCAGCACATTTCACATAATTATGGGTGTAATCAACAATTTAACAAATTTGTGAGCGAATACGAGTTCTTCATAATTTGTGTGGATAAAACATTTGTATAAACTCTATGTATATCAATCATCAACGTTCTAAAGATTAAAAAAAATTCTTGTGCTTCCATGTTTGGTACTTCTTCACTCACGTTCTGATCCCTTAACATATCTACTCCAGCAGCATCAAAGACCATTGTCTGATAGTTATTTCCATAATCTAAGTCGTGTAGCATGTTATTACCAACGTGTTGTTCAGTGACCCTTATGTTGTTCGACACATATTCCCCATGTGCAACCCATACATAGTAATTAGGCATGAAACCCTTACTATAAAGATGTTTTATCACAATGTTAGTGGTAAGATATAGCAAGTTTTCGCATTTGATGCATGGACATCTTATTTTTACACCGTCCTTGTAATATGGTTGACTACTTGCGAATGTTATAAATTCATGCACACCTTCAACAAAGCCCTCATTGATGTATCCATCAATCCATCTATTATACATCCATTCACGTGATGATGCCATTCTCACTGACACATTGCAGCACAAATAGTAATTTAATATTAGAAACAATATTGTAAGACTAGAATTTTGCCCAACTTAGCTAGCTTTACTTACTTCTAAAATACTTTAACTTATCATACTCTCATGTTAATACACAGTCATGTTAATTTGCTTCTTAACTTTGGCAAATTATTATTTTAGTCAACTTTACGTACTTCTCACTAAACTTTTTGCATTACAAAACTATTAGCTTACTTAAAATACTTTATTAACTTAACTTGCTTCTTGTCAACATAATAACTTAACTACTAACCTTATTCTTCTTAATTCTTAATATTATATAATAATACATCATATATAACTTACTTAATTATTTGTTTTGTTAATGGATCTACAAAGAGCAATACACCCCTTCATCCACTTACACAAACATCCATCTTCACAATAACACAACGGCTCAATTTACCCAATTTATTAAACATGAATATAACAAAAAAATACCACAATATTATACATTTTATGAAACAAAATTATAAGGCCAAAATACTATATTGTTCAACATATTACTATATCAATAAAAACACTAACCTGAGCCTATGGAAAGTTTAAGCATTGCAAGCTTGTATGGATGCCCCAAACCTAACGATCATTAAAACAAACACACCAAATTAAACTAATAATTCTTTAAAAAACGAATATTAAAATAAATTAATTTAATAACCTAAATATGAAAAACCCAAAATAAAATTTTGAATTTTTAAATATATGTATAAACGAATATACATTATGTACTTTTACATTTTATAAATTAAAACATGTATAAAATGTAAAAGTACATAATGTATATACATTAATAGATATATATACATACATATAGATATAGGATAGATATATGTAAATATCTTTTTTTTTTTTAAAATAGAACTATTACCTGTACTGCGCGAGCGCGCGCGCACGCGCGCGGGGGGAGGGGGGGGGTAGGGGTGGGGGGGTAGGGGAGGGGATGAGGGGGGGTGGGGGGGGGGCGCTGTCGCTGAAGGGGGCAGGGGGGTTTTTTTTTTGTGTTTTGGGTTTCAAATCGAGGGCAGCAGCTGTTGCCCTCAATTTGAACCCAAATTCGGCGAGGGCCCAGCGGCGGTGGGCCCTCACCGAAATAAGTAATATAATTTTTTTTTCTGGGCAGCGGCCCAGCATGATACTGGGTCGCCACCCAGAAACCAATGGGGAAGCCCATTGGTTTAATTTTTTTTTTTTTTTTTTTACCTATGGGCAGCGGCCCAGCATGATACTGGGCCGCTGCCCAGTAACCTTTTTTTTATTATTTTATTTTATATTTTTTTTTTTGTTTTTGTTTTTGGCTTATTTGTTAATTTTCATGATTCATTTTTTTTAATTTTTTTTTATCATAATTTTTGTATTAATTAAATAAAAATTTGTTTCGTTTTTATAATACTAAATTTTTTTGTTTATTATCTTACCTTTTATTTTTCTATATTAATTTTTTTTTAAATTTTTGCAACATAATTTGTATGTTTAACATGTTATTACTTTGTTTTTTTATTGTATTTATTTGTTTTCAATGCAACTTCAATAATTATTTAATTAATGAATATATTAATAAATTCATCAAAAAATTTATTAGATATTCATTTTTTTTAAACCTTTTTTTGTTTATTAGCTCTAAAATTTTTTCTTGTTTATTTATTTTTCATTTTAATATTTTCTTGGAAATAATTTTATTAATAACGCATATAAATAATTTAGTTTTTTAAACTTTTTTGTGGTTATTATCTTAAAATTTTGAATTCTTTTAATTAATATGTATTTTCATATTTTCTTCAAAAAAATTATATTAATTACCTATTACTTTGTTGTTTTCCACTTTTTTCTTTTTGTTTAATTTGTAATTTTTTGCCACTTTTTTTTTTTCATATAATGTATTTATTTATAACAAAGATTAGGTGACATATATATATATTTTTTTGTGGCTTAGCTAATTTCTCTTCTTCTCACAGGAGGCCTATTTGTGCATCCAATGGGCCTTGCCCATTGGATTATATATAAGAGACGGACCAACATGTCCATTTCCTCTTCTTTTTTTTTTTGAATTTTTTTCATAATATCATCAAAATAATTTTTTTATTTAGGTAGTAGTTTGTTTTTTAAACTTTTTCTTTTTGTTTTGATAAATTTTTTTTTTTGGCATTTTTTTCCATACTAATTATTTTTTTTAAGCGAAGGTTAACTTTACTTTCATTTTTTAGATGACCAATTTCGTCTCTAAAAACCTAACACACCATAGGCTGTCTACAAATAGAGTTTTTTTATTACTTCTTAAATTATTAAATATTAATAAACTGATTATTTTTATGAATTAGTTCTCATGTAAGATGATATATATATATATAATGTGAAAGATATACAAGTTAGGATAATTTTAATAATCCATAAATATTAAGTAATTAAGTATATAAACATAATAATTTAAATAGTTTTTAAAGTATTAAAAGTATTCAATTAAACAAATAATTAAATAATGTTATTGTACATAAATATAATATGTTCAAATTGTAAATATCAATGCCGCCAAGTCCCATCACCATGACTTTTTTGTTCACGAGAAATGAAATGTACGATGAGAATATGTTATACGCGACAATCTCTCCATAAAATAGTCCAAACTTGCAAGGACATGTCTTCCAAGGGAGTTGGCTTTAGGAACTTCACCATCTCCAAAATACCAAGCACGCCATGTCACCAATTATTTCACAGATAGAAGACCAATGGGTAGTGTCCACGTGCCCATGAACCACAGGGCATAATATAATGAAATGACAGGGGCTTCTTTTGGCATAGGAATGGAGAAACACCTGTTTTGCATGCATTGTGTTAGCGTGCACAATGCATGTGGACAATGATTTCACATATTGACATATGTACATTTACGTCTCCAAGGAAAACAAAATTTTATTATTCTTTCTAATAATTAATGTGTTTCTTATAACAATTTTTTAAACTTTCATAAATGTCGTGAAGTCCCGTCAATAACATCAACTCCATCACGGGCTGTCATATGGACCATTGATTAATCTTGTCATGAGTACTATGAGAACATCTTATAGGCTACCACGGGGCAGAATGTGGTAAGAACTGATAGGGCCCCGTTGTGCAAAAGATATGGACACAACAACTTCTAAATCTCCAAACAATAAAAAACTCTATGTCCCCAATTATTTGACCCATCAAAGTCCAATGGTACACAAACACGTGTCAATGAACCATTCGTTGATATATTGACCCTTGTAAAAAATGAAGAGTTGTCTCCATATGCTCACCAAGCTATCAATCTTCTCATCTAATGACCTAGTTTCTATAAATAGCACTTGGCATTGCGTTTTCTCATAGTATCTCAAAGTAGTAATTGTGGATTTCATCTAAATTGTTTGAAGGATGAGTAAGGATCAACAACACCACTCAGCTAATCGTCCAGTGACTAAAGATGAAGAGATAGATACAATGCAAAAGTATCTAATTTACAGCGAATACGTTAAACCCCAACTTGATCTAAATGCTCCGCCAAAGTACGACGGATACATTTCTAATGCCCAAGTAGGCCAAAAAGTTCAAGCCGACATGCTGCGGATTTATTTACCAAACTTTTTTCCCTAATATCTATATCTTTTTATCATCTTAGAAGCATCAGCAATAGTAGAAATTGTTACTAAATATAACAATGTTACTACGTTCTTCTGCCTGATGTGTAGTGTGCACTTGTTATGTATTAGTGATATTGCAGTACTATGTTAGGTATTAAGTAGGTGTGTTTATGTAAGCCTTCGAAAATAATTTGTAATCTTTATAGGGTTTTAGGTATTAAGTAGGTGTGTTTATGTAAGCCCTCGAAAATAATGTGTAATCTTTATAGGGGGTTAGGTATTAAGTCGTTGTGTTGCATTATAAAAAATGCACGCCATGTAATCCTTTAGTAATTCCCAAAAATGTAAAATTAAGTTAATGCTTGTAATGCATTAACTCTTATAAGAAAATGCTTTAATTATAATTTCGTGATGTCAATTTGAAAGAAATAATTATATATTTCTATTTTGCATGATGTTAAATATAAATTTTGTATATAGTTATGTATACGCCAATCTAGTACATTTTAAAAAGGAAAAAAATTACTCACTAGTTGCATGTATAATTATTTAAAATAAATTTACTACATATTATTAAATTTAAATTCAATGCTTTTAAAACACTCATAAATTATTATATGAAATAATCATAATTGTTAAATGTAAACTTAGAACTAATTGTTTGTAGTAATTATAAATTACGACTATTTTCATGTAGCGTCAAAAATGTTGGGGCCGAATCGGCGAGGGGAATGATTGTCAGTTGCCTAATTGTTCAAATTCACCTTTCTTAAATTTTCTAATTTTATTTGTTCAATCTAAACATAAAAGTGAATCGGCAAGGAACGTCTACTTCCCTCGCCAAGTCAGGGAACGACAGCGAGATCCCTCGCCGATACATGGCCTTCCCTTGCCGAATGGGGGAGGGACAAGGCCTTCCCTCGCCGATTCGGGGAGGGACGACACTCTCCCTCGCCAATTCGGCGAGGGACAGCGAGCTCCCTCGCCAAATCGGCGAGGGACAAGGCCTTTCCTCGCCGATTCCGCGAGGGACAGCGAGTTCCCTCGCCGATTCGGCGAGGGCCGACACCGTCCCTCGCTGATTCGGCGAGGGACATGGCCTTCCCTCGCCGAATCGGTGAGGAAGAGTGTCGTCCCTCGCCGATTCGGCGAGGGAACGGTCTCTCTCGCCGAGCCCTCGCCGAAAAGCGACGGCATAGCGACGCTCCGTCGCCGAAATCGTTTTTTCTTGTAGTGTTATTCTCTTCAAATGTCAGTGAATGAGTTTAGAGCATCTAAGGTAAAACATCAAAATAAATTTCTTGCTATCTTGCTAAGGCTGTATTGCCAACTATCAATGCTCTGTCTACAATAAAGTTACACGCATACGTTTGCATGAACAATTCATGAGATCCTTTGATCTAGTTGTAAGCTTTCATTTTCCTTTTACCAATCGTATTATTTATGGAATTTTCTTTGAATATTCTATCAAGAAGTATGAAAGGATGGCTTGACATTTAAGATACAATAGGTGATAACTATTGGATCATAGTATAGATATCAAAGACGTAACAAAACTCATAAAAAGGAACCAAAGGCAAGACCATGGTAGACTATTTCAGGGCTGGGTTATATCTAAACCACCTAAAGGCTTCGAATTGATTTACATGGTGCGGAAGCTGCTTGAAGATTTCACACAAGATAGCATATTTAGTTCAACAACTGATTATCTCAAGTGAGTATTATTGACACACAAGGCGACAGGTAGATAATCTTTCACATTTTTGTACATGATATTTATGGCCTTCGAATTATTTCTTACCTTACAAATAGTTTCTTTGAGAAATAGAATGGACTATGGCTTGCATGTTAATTAATTTGATTTGTCTTCTTTGTGAGCACCCCAACACTGATCCCTGAGCTCGACCACCCAACTTCGAATCCTCAATAGAATTTTACTTGCCTAAATACTATGTAAATATTTAACTTTACCATATGTTTATATTTCGATATGATATATAAATACATATGTGGAATTATGCACTTGTGATTGCAGAGATATAATGCCAACGACTACTGACTAGGTATAAAACGACCTAACGGAATCAATGATTCCCAAAAAAGAGTCGAAAGCACCCCATAGGGGATGCGGCCCACAATCAGCCTTAAGCGCCCTAAGAGGTTGCGGTTAAATAAAAGCCTGAAGCGCCCCAAGGGGTTGCGGCTAAATAAAAATTCGAAACACCTCACAGGGGATGCGACCCAAAATTTAGAAGACTGAAAACCAGTCCCCCATGGGTACAATGATTAGTTACTCTCTAACTCGAAAATATTTCAACTTAAAGAGTGGGGAACTTAATTGTAGTGGTAGAATCCAGCCCATACCTAGTCTAGTTGTCAGTAAATAATTGAATGTGGGCTAACTCAAACCCCTATGCCCAAAGGCCCAACTTGGGCCACAAGCAAGATAACTCTATAAATAGACATACCTTAAGGAGAAGTGGAGGGCACGATAATGACCTTTGAGTCTTATGGATTAGGGCAAGCTTGTTAGTGTCCACTAAGAAAAGGGTTATGAAGATGGAAACCACGTGATCTAATTCATAGATCTATGGAGGTAGAACCGCATAATCTTAATTGTAGATTCCGAGAGTCTATAATTTCTACCTTGCAGATAATGCTTGTGTCAAGTTCTTTACTTTGCAAAACAAGTTTGTACATGAAATAGCAAAAATTATGCTTGACAAGTTGCATAAAGTATATAATGACAGTTGAGGTATCATTTATGGTACACGATGAGTAATTCATGTGGACGAAATTCTCACTATACGAGAGTGTGGGCAATGATCAAATACAACATTAATCTCTTATGGTCTTATATCTGAACATCTGATACCTTTATGTGTAGAACTTATGATAGCTAAAAAAAAAGAAGTGGCCATTACAAGATAGCATAATGGGAAGCCTTTTCTCCAGTTGATATATTTCCAAAAGGCCTTAGGAATGAAATACCTCCATGTGTAATCACAATTACAACAAAAAAAGGAAAAAGAAAGAAGAAAAGACCCTTACAAGAATCTACAGAAGGTTACAACTTCGAATGCAATGTAACAAAACCAAATGCAACAGAGTTTATGAAAGAGAAAATATCTAAAGTATATTATTGCATAATAAATGATGTATTACATTTTAGTGCTATTTATAGTTGTTTCTAACTACAGCACATGTGAATTACAGTTGTATCCAACTCACTTAATTCCAAACTAACTAGCTGAGCTCTCATTCTTCTAGAAGCTTTCCTGAGCATCTTTGGTTGACTGAGGTAGGTCTCTTATCATCCCCCCTCAAGCTGAGTCGCGAGGTACGAAGAGGAAGCTTGTTGCATAAAAATTAAAACTTTTCAACTGGCAAAAGCTTAGTAAACAGATCAGCTACCTGATGAGCAATTAGAACATGAGAAAGACTTAGAAACTTGGCTGCCACAAGCTCTCAAATGAAATGGTAATCAAGAGCGATGTGTTTTGTCCTGTTATGAAATACAAGATTTGAGGCAATTGCAATTGCAGAGATATTATCACACTAAAGCTTAGGACATGGGCTAGTGATATACAAATCCTTCAGAATAAAGCTTAGCCACTATAATTCGGCAGCTGTATATACGAGGGAACTGTATTCAGCTTATGTTGAAGAGCGCGACACTGTTGGTTGCTTCTTAAAGCACCAGGAAACCAAGTTATCTTCAAGAAAGATACAGAAGCCAGTGGTTGACCTGCAATATGGTATGCTACTGGCCCAATCTAAATCTAAAAAAGGTATGCATTGTAAGTGTTGTAAGCCTGAACAATAGTCCATGATGCATAGTGCCCTGAACATATCGCAGTAGTCGTTTGAGTGCTGCAAAATGATTTTGTGTTGGACTATGCATATGTTGGCAGACATTGTTCACCACAAATTGGAAATCAGGGCATGTGAGTGTTAAATATTGTAGTGCTCCCACTATACTTCGAAAGAATGTTATGTCTACATAAG
The DNA here is from genome assembly GCA_037974665.1 of Ehretia macrophylla. Taxonomy (NCBI): domain Eukaryota; kingdom Viridiplantae; phylum Streptophyta; class Magnoliopsida; order Boraginales; family Ehretiaceae; genus Ehretia; species Ehretia macrophylla. Next base: position 54,815,214 of record CM075771.1, on the reverse strand, counting down.
ATGAATCAGGAGTACAACTTGTTGGTGCAACTGCTGCTGGGGTTGCAATGGGCTTGCAAGTAGTCATTCTTGCTTTCTTCAAAAGATCAGCTCCATAATTTTGATTGATGTAATAACATACCAGCTGAATTATACTCAACTTCAAGTCCTAGGAAATAAGATAGTTTTCCTAAATCTTTCATGGCAAAGTTGAGACTCATAGCTTGAATAAGATTTTGAATAGCTTCAGTGGAATCCCCTATGACTAGAATATCATCAACATATACTAATACAATGATATTGTAGGTAGAAGTGGTATGAACAAACAATGATGTGTCTGTCTTACTGCTTATAAATCCCTGATCAAGTAAGAACTTGGATTGTAACTGATACTAGGCCCTGGGGGTCTGTTTGAGCCCATAAATGGACTTTTGTAGCTTGCAAACATGACTGGGATATTGAGGATGAACAAAGCCCTGAGCTTGCTGCATGTATACTTCCTCTTGTAAGTTGCCATGAAGAAAAACATTGGACACATCCAATTGCCTAATATTTCACCCATTAGTTAAAACAAGTGACAACAGAATTCTCACAGTTTGTATCTTGACAACTAGACTAAAAGTTTCTGTGTAATCCAAGCCATATGATTGGTGAAAACTTTTGGCAACCAGTCTGGCTTTATACCTTGCCATAGTACCATCAACATTTCTTTTGATCTTGTATACCCATTTACATCCAATTCTGTCTTGTATCAGGAAAAGGGATTAAATTCCATGTTTGTTGAGCCATAAATGCATCGTACTCTTCTTTCATACCTTGTTACCAGTGTATGTTTTGGAAGCTTCCTAATATGTGGATGGTTTAGTAGTTGGGGTAGTGAGAATGATGTTATTAAGATGAAAAAGTTGAGGTTTAAGAGAACCGGTTTGAGATCTAGTGACCATAGGATATGATGATACAGTTGTGCTAGGAGCTGCAATGGGCATTTATGTAGTAGAATTGTGTGATTGAGTGTTTTCTGGATTAGGATTTGGTAATGAGGCACTAGATGTGACATGAAATTCCTCAGTAGGGAATGAGTGCATTGCAGACTTAGTTCTCTCAGTGGATGGAAAGAGCTGAAAAGTATGCTCAGTTGGCAAGTCAAGAGGAATTGATAGGAATAGTGTAAGACTCTATTGCAGATGGCTGATGGAAAATAAGTAGTACAGGTGGGGCAATAGTGTTAGTGGTTGACTCTGTAGATGAATAGTATGTCATATAAGGGAAAACTTGTTCAAAGAAACGAACATGCCTAGAAAGATAGACCTGCTGAGACTTTAAGTTGAAGCAGCTATAGCCCTTTGTTGTAGAGGAATAGCCTAGAAATAGGCATGGAGTTGACCTAGGTTCAAATTTATGCTTGGAATAGGGCCTAATCCATGAAAAACAAAGACAACCAAACACTCTTAAGAAAGTATAGTCTGGAGGTTTGACAAAAAGACACTCATATGGAGACTTATTTTGAAGTAAAGGCTTTGGTTGTCTATTGATTAAGTAGTTTACAGTGGCTAAGGCTTTTAACCAAAAGGTATTGGGAAGTTTAGCTTGATGTAATAAAGCCAACACAGTCTCTATTAGATGCATGTGTTTCCTCTCTACTTTACTATTTTGATCAAGAGTGTAGAGGCATGAAGTCTGATGTATGATCTCTTTGGTTTGTAAATATTGTGCAAATTTATATTTACAATCTCAGAGCCATTATCAGTCCTTAGTTTTTGTAGTTTAGCATTGAATTGAGTGGTAATCATAGAATGAAAAGCTTGAAAAACAGAGAAAACGTCATCTTTAGTTTTCAGAGGATACAACCAAGTGTATTTAGTAAAATCACCCATAAAGAGTACATAATATTTGTAGTTACTAAAGGAGGGGACACTAGTAGGTCCCCAGACATCAGAGTGAATCAAAGAAAAAAGAGTAGTAGCTCTTGACTTAGACAACTGGAAAGGTAACTTGTGAGCCTTAGTAATAGAGCATGGCTCACACACAAAACTAGTTTTGGTATGACAGATAGGAAGGATAGAATGTAGTTGCTGCACAGCTTTTTGACTAGGATGCCTTAGTCTCTAATGCTATACAGTAGCTGGAATAGCAGTAGTAGTGATATATTGGAGGAAGTAGAAAATGCAGGGAAGATGCACAAGATGGAAGATAGTAAAGGTCATTGTTACAGGGGCCCTGTACTTGACCTGATGACTGAGGTTGTCCACAATGGTAACCTCCATGTCATTAAAAAGCAAAGTAGAGTTATTGTCATGTACTAATTGATATACAGATAGTAAATTTGAGGAGATGCTAGGCACATATAGAACATTTAGCAGTTTTAAAGAACCAAAGGGTGTAGAGAGTGTACCATGGCCAGTGTGAGCTATGGGCAGAGTAGTGTTATAATACCCGAGACCGACCATGCATTTATAATATTTCATTTATATTTTATTTGTTTCATTACTTTACACTATTTTTGGAAAACATGCATTAATATATTACTTAAGTATTATTTAAAATGGTATTATAATATGTGTTCGATCTTAAGCATTAAACTTATTAAGAAATATATGAAGCCTAGCATATTAAACTAATCATTTGTTTCAATTAAAAGGAAGGATTAGCTAAGTTAGTGCAATTGGATAATGTAAGTGATAAAAGATAGAAATGCTAAATTTAGTAACTTTACTTTTTTATTTAAATAATTTATATAGTACTGAGCATGGTTAAGTTGATTCACTATCTTAGGGTCTACAAGAAAATGAAATAAGTTATAATAATAATAGCAATCTCAACTCCTGGAATAAAAGAAGGAAATTAGTATGCCAGTTAAGTAATTTCATAAGTGCAGTAGATAATTAGGTGATATTAGGGTTTAGTAGATGCTTAGCATGGCTTAGCCAACCTTACTTAACTACCTTAGTTAGGGTACTAGGAAATGATATAGTTCACAATAATAACTCTGGAAATGCTAGGATAATAAGAAGTTGTAAAAACAGAGCTAGGTTAGTGAAAAAGATAGTGTATCAATTTAATCTAATAAGTAAATTGACACTCGGGCTTGTTACTACACGTTTTTAAATAAAGATAATCTAGATTAGATTGTGAGTAAGGTTGATTAAAATAATTTAATTGTGTAGGGATCTTAGCTTAGCTATTGAAATAAGAAGGGGACATTAGATAAGTAGTAAATATATTGGTAATACCTAAGTGTATTACTAAAAGCTTACAAATATTAAACTTGTATAGGTTATTATCCCAGTTAAGGTTTACCTTTACTAGAAATAATAATCTTGAAAATATAAATAAGTAGGTTGTTAGCTAAGTAGTTTAATTCTGTAAGGTACAAGAGGCAATGTGAAAATACTTCGATTTATTAACTATTAGGACTCTTAAAATTGATACTGAGTAATGAATTAGAAAACTATACAGCTTTCCTCATTTGTTAAAAAAGAGAAAAATAAGTAGTACAAAGAATGATTTGGAAATGCTTAGGTTCACTATTAGATGAGTTAATTAGAAACGCTAATGCCACTTGTCCTTTGGAATTATATAAGCTAATTATTCTATACTGATTGAAGCACTCAGCATCATCACGCTATTAACCAAGCCGTTGCCACCACCTTATTTGGAACACCACACGGCATTACTATAAGGTTGCCTTATATTAGTCATCATCACTCATGTTATGCCAGCAAATGAATTAGCCATAACTAGCATTTATCATAACTCACATAGCAAGTTAGACACGGGGCCGAAGCACATGCTACCAACTTGACGTGTCTTAGGCTCTGTTTGGCCTAGTTGTGAAATTTCAGCTTTTGAACTATAAAATTTTTAGAATATAGTTTTTATAAGAAGTGTTGTTGAACAAAAGTCGTTGACTGTTTGGCCTGTGTTACACAACATTAAGCTTTTAAAAATTTTAAGAGTAATATCAGACTTTAAAAATATAGAGGGATATATTTGAAAAAAAAGAAAAGAAAAACAGATTCTCGCATTATGTAAAACAGTTTCATAAAATCATTTTTTGAAAAACTCAAATTTGGAACTTCTCAATTTTTAACATTTTTTAATTTTAGTTTTTACCTAAAAGCACTTTTAAAAATGGGCCAAACAAGTTAGTTCAGTTTCTAAACTCTCAGAAAATACTTTTGACTGTTTAAAAATTAAGCCAAACAGTGTCTTACTCTTAGGAAACATCAGCTTTGCCTACTAAGCTTATCTTTTATCACCATCTCAAACTAATAAAAAAAGAAGCAGCCTAACCTTTGCTATCTCCTTGAGCTGCCTGCATCGCCACCAAACAAATAAACAAGCCACGTTTTATCCTTGTGCTAAGCCAAGACATAAACCCGACATTTTGCACCATGCAGCGTGAGCTCTCTCTCGCTGCCACCTTAAGCCGAGCATCATCACACTATTAAATGTAGTTCATAATATCCTAGTACTAGCTGAGATGACTCCAATTAAACCTTAACAAAGCATCAACCATCATAGCCTAGCGGCGTTAACTGTTGTATTACCACCATCAAGATCAAATAGCTAAGCTGAGTCACGAAGTCTAATTGAGTAATGTTCGAGCAGGTACCATGAATAAATAGACACGGCTTCATCATTCTTTCACCATTGGACCAAACCAAATATCTTATATAAAGAACTTTTCATGTCAGCACTAGCAAACCAAACTAATAGATTCATTTCACCGTCCACCTCGACAACAAACCAAAGACTTTTCTACCGCCACCTTAATTCAATAAGTTGGGCGGTAGCTTTGTAGTGGTTTGTTTACATATATATACGTGTCACAAGGTTTATCAACAAAACCAATAGAAAACATATTTGGTGGTAGAGCAGAACCGAAACATAAGAAAGGAAAAGATGGAATCGGTAGAAGCTTCTAAATAATCACCGACTTCGCTAGGTATAAAGATAGGATCAGGCCATGTATTTCGGAAGCAGTAAAAGCCAAACATTCAGATTATTTCTTAAAGGATACTCTCTCTCTCTCTCTCTTCTTCTACGATTCTACTCTATTGTGTCAATTAAGTGCTATTCTGCCAACAACTTTATTTCTTCAACACCACTACCGAATGATCCAATATATTAATCTATAGCATTAGCAGAACAAGACACGATTACGTTAAGGTGAGAAAACTTTTAATAAACTCATATTTATTTGAGTTAATTTGTTAACTGTATATGTTAGTTATTTATAAGCTATAAAATATAAACATGATTGACTGATTATTGTAAATGAATTAGTATGTTTACTTGTGAGGAGGTTCCACAAACTCATGTTTAATATATGTCTTAGTTATTAACTTTGAGTAAATTGCTTGCCGTCCCTCTGTGTTTTACTCGAAATACTCATTCACCCCATGTGTTTTTAAAATAGGCTAATTCCCCCCTGTGATTTTCAGAATGTAGCTGACCGCCCCCCTCCATTAAAAAAATCGTCTAATTTAAAATCAATTGCAACACACGCGTTTAAAATGCGATTTTTTTATGCTTTTGGTTTAAATGAATTCGTTGCTAGATAAAAATACTCTTTTAATAAATTGCTTGTCGCCCCTTGTGTTTTGCCCGAAATACTCATTTACTCCCTGTAATTTTAAAATAGACTCATTATCCTCTTATATTTTTTCGATTTTAACTTTATATAAGGGTATAACGATCAATTAACTAATTTGGTAACGTTTGCTAACAGAATAAGAAATTTTGGGTGCGTCAACTTAATCGAAAAAACACAGAGGGGTAATGAGCCTATTTTAAAAACACAAGAAGTAAATGAGTATTTCGAACAAAATAAAGGGGGACAATAAGCAATTGACTCTATTAACTTTAACTATATTAGTTATAACTTATAAATTACACACAGTTGATTATAGATGTGAGGAAGTTTTATGTAAATAGCATATTATTTATTATAGTTCTTTAAGGTAGAAGCTATACTTGTAGTTTGCTCTAATTGTATCTACTTAATTTGTAGGAGTATATATATAAGTACAATAAGCTTAGTCAATTAATAGAATAGATCTAAAGTATTGATAACATTTTATTTAGGTGTTGACTAAAGAAAAATGAAATAATTGGTTAAGAGTTAATCATAAATGTTTAGACTATAGTAGCTGAATTCCTACGATGGTTGTATGATGATAATCCTAGTAATCCTAGTACTCTCAGGCTTAAAAGAAATAAATACTAGATGGTAGGTTAGCCAAGTGACTTATATAATGATTGACACTGGACTTGAACTAATTTTGGGTAGTTTGGAAATCTATCTTAAATGAGTAAATCTAAATAGCCTTGGAGGATGTTTAGGACCAATAAGAGATCAAGAAATGTAACCTTATACCTAAACTTGAATTGTATTTATCTACTTTATTATTGATGAACAATTAGGAATGGTAATTGTTACTAATTATCTACTTTGCTATTGATTAATACTTGAAATGGTATTTGTTAATGTTTTGAGTAATAATATAATTACTCAAATGCTTTTAGTCGTACGCTAAGGCTTTACTTGAGTTATTTTGAATTCTCAATGAATTAATATTGTTAGATATACTTGACCAGGGACAACCTCTTTTATTGTTCCCTATCTACGTGTCTATCAAATTACATAAATTGCTATCAATTGTATGTTACGTGATTACTTGTGCATGCTTGTGTGCTATTGAAATTGGAGGTTGCAACCTCAGGCACGATAGCTTGCATGAACGTCGGGCGGCATAGGGCTTGCCTGTGCTCCCGTGTCTATCGTGGTCTTATTCCCTTTCTCGCTTGGAAATCTCTACCCTTGAAGAGTTGGGTCGTAAATTTTGGGTATAATCCGAAGTACCATATTGGGAGAAATAAGAAATTGAAATTGTGATTCGACGCCGGCCACCTCTGAAAATGGTAACGAAACGTATCCTTTGCAACGTGATATGATTAAGTACTCTCGATTGGCATTCCACCTTCGGAGAGGAAAATTGATTGTTTATCTAAATATTGTTACTGTTATTGGTACGTGATTTGAATGTGATAATAATTTCTACTACTTATCATATGTGGATAGTTCGTTAATATTATCGTATGTGAATTGCATCATGATTTCCAAAAGGGCCTAACCAAAAGCATTTTAAAACTCTCCTATTCTATCCTCACTGAGCTTCCCAAGAGCTCACCATCTTTTTTCCCCCGTTGCAGGTGCAGTTTAGCTTGAAATGGTTGACATTATGTGCTAAAGTTGAATAGTTACGTGCTCGAAGCTCCTTGCCTGTCATGTTTCGATCCAAGTTGTAAAAGTTAGAGGTTGTTCATATTATTCTCGGGTAGGAGAGTAGCTATGTTGAAACCCTAGTGGTTCTTAGGTCTCGGATGTTGTAACACCCTTTGTACTTGAATTGTTATATAAAGGTTGGTTATCAAATAATTCTCTATTTATTGTTCCTCTTTAGGTTATAGAAAGTTATGTACATGAAACCGCAATGACAGTAATCGTAATTTTTGACCTAATCTTGAGAAGGGCCAGGTTAGGGTCATTACAAGTGCCATTGCCAACAGACACAAAATCACCACCTTTATATGGATAGTAAGATGAAAGAAAAGCAAGATCACATGTGACATGAGAGTTAGCTCCATTGTCAAGATACCAAGAGGAGTTCTTAAAAGGTATAGAGGCAGTTCCAATTTAAGCAGTGAAAGCCTGTTTGTTTGCCTTTGGACTGACATAATTCACTCCATCAAAGCGATGCCAATAGTCTAAGGCTTGGTGATTTGGTTTTTCATATATTTGACAATCACCTTAGCCTTTAAATTTGTAGACTTTGTTACTCCTTGAGCTGATTGATTTGGACTGCCATTGTAGCCTGAACCTCCTCTATTACTTCTGCCACCTAGATTGTTACAATTGCGACCTCGACCTCGATTGTTGCCATTATTGCCATAGGTTTTTTGTGTATTTAGAGTAGTGTGAACATCCGAAGTAGCTGAATCCGCAGCAGTAAGTTTATGAGTAAGTTTCAGATGAAGTTCTTCAGTGACAAGTAAGTTCGAGAGTTTAGCAACACTTAGAGCCTCTTTGCTAACATGCATTGAAGATTTAGAGTATCATACTCATCTGGAAGTCCTTTGAGGATGTAAAGAACAAGATCATCATCACTAATTATTTCTGAAACAAATGCAAGGCTATCAACAATATTCTTAACATCATCCAAATAGGCCTGGATCGACTGAGCTTCTTGGTGAAGTGTATGTAACCGCATCTTTGGTTATTGAATGTGAGATTGCGACATCGAGTGATATTGCTTCTCAAGATGAAGCCAGATCGCAGAAGCTGTTGGAAGAATAAGCACTTGAGATAGAACTTGAGGCGAACTGAGGCATAGAGACAAGTCTTTAGGTGTTCATCAACAATACACCACTGAGCATGAGCTGGATTTATAATTGATTCACTAGCATCGTTCGTAATCGGATTTGAAGGACACGTTTTTGTGCCTAGCAGATAATCGAGTAGCTGATTAGCGCAAAAAATAGTTTGAATATGAGCTCTCCATAGCTGATAATTGGAGTTATCAAGCTTTATTTGAACAAGAGAGTTGAGATTTTGAAGAAGTAGACGAAGATTCGCAGGTAGATCGGTTCAATTTTCAAACGCCATCGATGAAGCTCCAACGGCCATGGTTGAAGCTTGGAGTTACAGTCAATAATGGCAAAAAAAAAAAAAAAGATCAGAAGGTGAGAGAAGAGAGTAGGGATGACAATGGGTACCTGCTTTATCCGAAATTGATGGGTAACCGCTTGATAAAAACTGATAACAAAAATTGGTGAGGAATTCGTTAGGATTTGGGTTATATAAATGAAAATTGATAGGTTTTTATTTTTTACGTTAAAAAAAAATTGAAACCCGAAACCGATTAATTTATATATATTAATTTAATATATATATATATATATATATATATATATATATATATATATATATATATATATATACACTTAGAAGACTAACTAAAATTGGTAATTAAAATGACAAAAAATTGAACTGAACTCAATTAAAAAAAAGTGAACTAAGCTCAATTAAAAGAGATGAGCTAAGCCTATTGGACCAATACTTATACTCTTAATAATTATTAATTTTACATGTCGAAATGAAAGAAGAGATGTTTCTCACTCGGCATTTGGGAATGATTTCTTTTTGTATAACTTCTTGATTTTGATTTTTGCAAATAAAGTTATTATGTAATTTATTTCAAGTTTTATCATTAAGTTGAATTTTTTTATTTTGGGTTTATTTATATTTAAATTATTTTTCTTACATTTTTTAGATTTTTTTTAGTTAAAAGATGAGGGTTACGGTTAACTGCGATTTTTTGAATTTTTAACGGCTACGGTTATGGTTATTGATTTCGAAACCATTAGGTTTTGGTTACGGTTATGATTATTAGTTTGCTAAACGGTTTTGATTTCGGTTAGCCGCTATTTTTTGAATTTTTAATGGTTACGGTTATGGTTACTGATTTTGAAAACCGTTAGGTTTTGGTTATGGTTATGGTTATGGTTATTGATTTACTAAACAATTTTGATTACAATTTTGTTATCTTTTACAGTTATTTGAACCGCTGACATTCCTAGAAGAGAGTACTCTTTTAAGGTGCTTGGATACCATAACAGAGTTTATGAAAGAGAAAATATCTAAAGTATATTATTGCATAATAAATAATGTATTACATTTTAGTGCTATTTATAGTTGTTTCTAATTACATTTACAGCTGTATCCAACTCACTTAATTCCAAACTAAGTAGCTGAGTTGTCATTCTTCTAGAAGCTTTCCTGAGCTTCTTTGGTTGACTGAGGCAGGTCCCTTGTCAAAATGGATATCCGCGGCATACTTATAAGTAAGTTACATATTGACAAATTCTTACATGATTTAAGACTATGTCCCCACTCATGATCTTAGTCAATCATTAATACTATCAATTTACAATTACAAATTTAGCATTTAACATTAACAAATCTTGCCTCTCTCTTCCTTGAACATTTTCCTACTACTAGAGTTAGGATAAAAACTTTTCTCACAAGCTTTTACTCAAAATTTTCATATCATTCGAGTAAGATTTTTAGATTAAAATGTTCATTTTCTCCATTCTAAAGTTGAACCCAATCTCTAAAATTCAAGATTCACTTCTTTATAATCATTACCAAAAGGGAAAAAAAATTTAGAACCCAATTGATAAACTATCATCTATCACCATAATAAATCCAGAACAACCATTAAGTAGAACATATACAAAAAAAAATTATGCACAGTAACGGTTGTCAAATAAACAGGGGCCCACACTCTATTTCACAACCGTTACTGTGCGGTTTATGCCCAGTAGAACAACTCTATATGAAGAGATAATCTAAGAGATATGGAACAGTGGAGTTTAAAATAAAAAATAAAAAAAAATTCTTTTTTTCTTTTTCACCATTTCAGCAAAATATTTTTTCTTTTTTTCTTCCTTCAGTGCCGGCAAACACATTAGTCTCGGCAACTTAACTCCTACGAACAACTGAGTTCACAAACTCACCAAAACTGGTTATACTGCATGAGGTTCAAGAAATACAACTTATCCGTTCAGCAATATCTTCAAGAATCTGTGCAGTACTCTTCCAGGAACCTGCGAATTTCTTTAGCTTGAGAAAAACAATAGGGGATTGTGGGTAACCCACTATCTGTGACCTTTTACATCTGCCTACCCTGAATGCTTCATAACCAAAACAAATGGTAAGTATTCAATAGCTGCTTGCAAGGAGGGAGGGAAGGGAATATTTAATGTATATTTTTTTGAAAAATAGATTGGGTCTTCCAATAAATATTATAAAAGTTGTAAGAGTTCACAAAATATGTATTAACTTGATGGTTAGTTGCAAGTGTATTTGTAATACCCCAATATTTTAATAATAATAAATAAAACATTAATATAGTGGTGTATTAATTTATAGACCAAATTTAGCAAAGGATTCTTGTTGATTCAGTGCACTACTTTGAGATCTTTACTTTTGGCTAAAGAATGTAAATGGGGAACAAGATCATGCCAAGATAGACTATTTTATTCAAATGTGAAACCATATGGATTATTTTAATGAAATTGTGCAATCATTTTAGCTATTTTTAGTGATTAGATTGGGGACAAAGTTGAGTGATTTCCGTAAGTGGTTATAATGCTAAAGCCACCAATTTGTCCAAGATGGTTTATTTTAATGCTAAGGTGCAATACTTTGGGCTATAAATTAAGTGTCACAAAGACATATTTGCCTTAGTTTAGTCTTTAGTTTTGATATAAAGGAGAAGAATGGAACTTGTAGTGAGCCGTGCAAAGCTTAAGAATTTAGGAAGTCCAACTTCTATTATTTGGATTTGGTGATTTTTTGGCATCTAAAGCTTTTGGTTAATTTATGTAGGTAGTTTACCTATTTCCTTTGGATTTACCCCATTTGTTGTTCTGCAAATATTGTTCAGTTTGTTATTCTGTCATTCGGTCGTGATTCTTGTTCAGTTATCTGTATTGATCCTACTGATAGATCAATCTGAGCCTTTGATTCAGGTCCTACGTCCTATACAAGCTGTGTATCGTATCCTATGCGGCTAGGAATTAATTAGCCGTCTCTTGTGTCGACTACTGTTATCGACTATCGTGAATTGTGAATCTGAACTTGTGATCGTGCTGCTATTAAGCAGTCATGGCTTGTTATAGTGTCCCGTAGTGTCTGATATTACTTCGTGATTATTTGGCTATTTTATTGATCTTTGAACTAATACTTTCTTCGGGGTAAATTTACTTACTGAGCATTGTTCCGTTCATTCTTTTCTTTCCTCTTTGCAGACAACAAAGTTAGATCAGGGTTTACCGGACTAGAAATCATGTGACTAAAGCTAAAGATTCGATTGGATTTATTGAGAAATATGATTATTACTATTTTTGAAGATTTCTAATGTAATTAAAGATTAAATGTTTATTTTTCGGGATTGTAGAAGCTCTGGATTATTTATTTACTAATGGATTATAGCTCGTTTTATTGAGAGATTTGAGCCTTGCGGGATTAGGAGGACTTGTCTTTCTAGGCGCGCGGCGGTCTCGTCCCGGGTTTACCATATTAAATTTTGGGGCGTGACAGAATGGTATCAGAGCAATAGGTTATGATCATTTGAGGACTTGTGATTTGGGTAGCTAAGTTTTGTTGCGTATTAAAAGAGTGATTAGGCTTAAATTTATTATTTTGATTAAAAGAGTGCCTAGATTTGTATTTATGATTTTGGAGTTTTGAATTATCTCTTGTAGGATCCTTATATAAGAGATTAAGTTTCGAGGACGAAACTTTTCTAAGGAGGGGATAATGTAATACCCCAATATTTTTAATAATAATAAATAAAACATTAATATAGTGGTGTATTAATTTATAGACAAAATTTAGCCAAGGATTCTTGTTGATTCAGTGCACTACTTTGAGATCTTTACTTTTGGCTAAAGAATGTAAATGGGGAACAAGATCATGCCAAGAAAGACTATTTTATTCAAAGGTAAAACCATATGGATTATGTTAATGAAAATGTGCAATCATTTTAGCTATTATTTTAGTAATTATATTGGGAACAAAGTTGAGTGATTTCCGTAAGTGGTTATAATGCTAAAGCCACCAATTTGTCCAAGATGGTTTATTTTAATGCTAAGGTGCAATACTTTGGGCTATAAATTAAGTGTCACAAAGACATATTTGCCTTAGTTTAGTCTTTAGTTTTGATATAAAGGAGAAGAATGGAACTTGCAGTGAGCCGTGCAAAGCTTAAGAATTTAGGAAGTCCAACTTCTATTATTTGGATTTGGTGATTTTTTGGCATCTAAAGCTTTTGGTTAATTTATGTAAGTAGTTTACCTATTTCCTTTGGATTTACCTCATTTGTTGTTCTGCAAATATCGTTCAGTTTGTTATTCTGTCATTCGTTCGTGATTCTTGTTCAGTTATCTGCATCGATCCTTTTGATAAGTCAATCTGAGCCTTTGATTCAGGTCCTACGAACTATACAAACTGTGTATCGAATCCTATATGGCTGGGAGTTGATTAGTCGTCTCTTGTTGTCGACTATTGTTATCGACTATTGTGAATTGTGAATCTGAACTTGTGATCATGCTGCTATTAAGTAGCAACAGCTTGTTATAGTGTCCCGTAGTGCCTGATATTAATTCGTGATTATTTGGTTATTTATTGATATTTGAACTATCGCTTTCTTCGGGGTAAATCTACTTACTAAGTATTGTTTTGCTCACCCATTTCATTTTCTCTTGCAGACAATAAAGTTAGATCGGAGTTTACCGGGCTAGAAATCATGTGACCAGAGCTAAAGATTCGATTGGATTTATTGAGAAATATGATTATTATTATTTTTGGAGATTTCTAATGTAATTAAAGTTTTAATGCTTATTTTTCGGGATTGTAGAAGCTCTGAATTATTTTGTTTATTAATGAATTATAACTTGTGTTATTGAGAGATTTGAGCCTTGCGGGCTTAGGAGGACTTGTCTTTCTAGGCGCGCGGCAGTCTCATCCCGGGTTTACCGTGTTAAATTTCGGGGCGTGACAGTATTCACACGGTTGACGGGGTTTGATTAACCACGGTTGGTACTACATGTTGTATTTTTTTGCTAGTAGCCAATTTGTAAGTTGGTGAAAAAACAAAAAAAAAGGCCCTTTGCCAATTGCCTTGCCCGGAAATTAAAAGATGTGTTGCACAAAAAACAAGGAAAGGCCCTTTGTCAAGGCCTTGCTGAGAAATTAAAAACTGTGTGTTGCACTTTTTTTTTTAATTTTTAAACAAATCTATCATTATCTTCATCTTTTTTTCAAAATCTCTTTACAAATCTTAATTTAATTACACCACATCTTCCTGCAAATCTCAAGTTAAAAGGTATATGTTGACTATTGTACCTTTTTTTTAAACAAAACTATCATCTTCCTTTTTTTAAAAACAAAACTATGTATGTAAGTGATACTTGGGTATGTGTGTATTAGTGTATATATATGTATGCAGTATGTAGGCCTGGAAAAAAAAAAAAGCCTATGACTGCTTTTAAACGTTTTTTAGAGGAATTTGTATGCTTCTATAACTTGTGTTTAGTGTTGCATCAATCACTTTTGGTTTTTTATATTTATGTCTACCGGACATTAGTTGAGACTTGAGAGACCTTGTGGTATTAAATTTTGGGCTTTTGCTAATTAAGTTTAGCTTTTTCAGGGTTGCTATGTTGACAAAACAAGAATTTAAAATTAATTTTAACTTTTTTATTTTGATAACGGAATAGTCATTTTAAGTAGGATAATATTGAATTCACTGCAAGATTATATGTCTATTGATACTACCGTATATATCAAATACATGTACCATTGTAACTAAGAAGGTCAAATTCGAGACTATTGGTGTATAAACCAACACTTTTTGCTTTTTATTCTTACAGTTTTGGGGCAACACATATTTGATAGACTAGACAATTGTTGGGTTTATACCAATAAAAAAAAAAAGTAACAATGAGTGGTTGAGATTTTAAAAAAGTAAATCTAATGGCTAATAATAATACACCTTATCTAGTAGACGAGAAAATAACTAGAGGAGAATATCCAATTCCCTTTTTGACTTGTGTAGGGATTGTAGAGTTTATTGTTTGGGGGTTTGATTAAATGTAAATATATCATTGTGTTTGATTAAATTTTTTAGTTAATTTTTTATTATTTATTTTTCAATAATAGATAATTAATAATATTTATTATGAATTAACAATGACCAACCAAAATTTATTTATTCTTGCTATAATATTGAGTTTATTTAATTGTTTACATGACTAGCTAGCGTAATCATACTGAATGTTACTTTAACGTAAAACTGTACAAAAAATACTGTACAAATTACAAAATATCTTGAAGTAGAACTAATTAAAAAATATTGAACAGTCTTTATACTAACGAAAAAATATTGTACAAAAAGTACAATACAAAAAAAAAAATTTCAGCCCCCAATATTGATTTTCTGGCTCCGCCCCTAATTGTTTGAAAATATATGTTAAGTAGAAGAAAACCGAACTATGAACAGCTTGCATAGCTCGATCGCTCATTTTTCAGGGTGACCTTCTCCAAAGTATTTCTCAAAGATTCCATGTCATTGTGCTTCTAGAAAGTTGAAGGCCATTTTTGTATTCCCCAGTGGACACCCCTCATCCCTGAAAGAGAGACAAGCAGGCATTACAAAAACTTATAATAAACACCTTTCATACTTACTTTTATATGAGCCGGCCAATTCAATATTGCAGCAGGACATGATCCAAATAGATCCTAAGGTCAAGTCTCCTTGCCACCCATATAAAGAGAAGTAGCACTTATACGTGAGGTGGTTTGTTAAAGATATTATGAAAGAAAAAATTGAATCTCTTAGAACATTCTAAATAAGACAGTCACTCAATAAATACAAAATCTTAAATATACTTGGCAGGTATATGAAGGCAATAGACTATTCATTTGAAGTGAATAGTATAGACAACTGGAAATCTGAAGGAGATGAAAGCAGAAAGTTTTATCAAATTAAAATAAATGAAGCTAGGGAATATTTGATGAACAATTCACTCAAATGTATCATTCCTTTCTTTTCTAATTTTTTGTAATGGGATTAGATAACTGTCTTTGCAGACATGGGAGAGGCACCTACATAGGCCGCGAAAAGTCAAACTAAATCTATACGAAAGGTGCACATAGAATTGGGAAATAAAATAGCCCCAACCATAAGGTTCAATATACAGCTTAGTTAGTATTGTTGTAATATGTACTCATAAATAGTTGAGCAAGGTCAGGTAGTACTGCAGGAATATGCTATGCAATGTAGTATTCTTGATTGATTCCTTTACAAGTTTTTTTTTTTTTTGCTCGATCAGCAAAGAGAATTTTATTGTAACAGTCTTAAATACATAAAAATATAGGGTAAATAGCACCACAACTCCCTGTGCTTTAGCAAGAATGCACATGACCCCCCTATGGCTTAAAAAGTGCACCGGAACCCCCTAATTTTCCGTCAACAAATTTAACTGAATTGTATAAAAAGACTAAAATGTCCTTCAATTTTTTATTTTTTATTTCTCTTTTTCTTTTCTTTTTTGTTTACACACACACACACAGACGCACACACACACACACACACAGATGCACACACACACACACACACAGACGCACACACACATACACACACAGACACACACACACACACACACATACACACATACACACACACACAGAGACATACACACACAGACACACACACACACACACATATATATATACACACGCACACGCATATATATATATAATATACACACGCACACATACACACATATATATATACACACGCACACGCATATATATATATAATATACACACGCACACACACACATATATATATATATATAAAGATTTGCAGGTGTGTGTGTGTGTGCGTCTGTGTGTGTGCATCTCTGTGTGTGTGTGTGCATCTGTGTGTGTGTGTGTGCGTCTGTGTGTGTGTGTGTGTATGTGTGTCTGTGTCTGTGTGTGTATGTGTGTCTGTGTGGGTGTGATGGTGGGGTGGGGATGGTGAGGGTGGGGGGGGCGGGGGGGGGGGGCGGTGGTTTAAGGAAGATGGGTTTGGTTTTTTTTTTTTTTTTTTGGTGAAAATTGCATTGGGAGAAAAAAAAAGAAAAAATATATATATATGTAAGTGCATTTTTGTCCACTTAAGTAATAATTTAAGCCTAAAAACATAAAAAATCGCATCAAACGCGCGTGTAACATACTCTCCGTTAAAAGTAATGGTTTTTTTAATGGAGGGGTCTGTGGTGCTACACTTTTGAAACCACAGGGGGGTCCGGTGCACTTTTTAAAACACAGGGGGATTATGTGCATTTTTGCTAAAGCACAGGGGGTTTTGGTGCTATTTACCCAAAAATATATATGCTTCATGGTCAAAAATATTTACAATGGAATGAAAAACTTACGAAAGAATGTATTCATCATTATTTTATACTTTATAAATACGAATGTTAATACCTGTACGTCTAAATTCTGTTTTATTATCAAATTTAGCATAGGATATCGGCTCTGATTCTATTCAGAATTTGATCTTCCATTCTAGCGCCATTGTTGTGAAGCTTTTGATTCTTTTCCTACCAGATTTGATAAATAAGTGCACAGAAGGCAACTTTGATAATGGTAGCTTGAAAACTCTTGTCCTTACCGAAGAGGAGAACCCACTTGATGTATGTTTCTCACTTACGGATTCTAGTTGTGACTTGAGCTAAGCACAACATATTCCACTAGACTCTTTTAGAAAATCCACACTCAAAGAAAAGGTGATCTTTAGTTTCAGCATACAGGTTGCACAAAGGGCAATAAGGATCAACATGGTAACCCCAAGATAACAGCTTGTTCTTAGTTGTTAGCTTATCCTTCATAGTAAGCCAACTACAAAAAGCATGTCTAGAGATAGACATGCTTAGACCAAATGATATTAGCATTAGACCAAACAGGAAGCTTGGCACGAATGAAGTTCCAAGTGGCTGCAGAGTTGAAATTTTCTGTACCAAGCCAAGGAAGTTTGTCCTTGCGGGTAGAATTAGGAAGAATGTTGCCCAAGTTTGCCTTAACATATGTTTAAAGTCTGAGATCTTGAAGGGAAAGACCAGCGGCCACTAGCCATAAGCCTTGTACTTGGATTTGCCAGCGCTTCAGCTTCATAGAAATTCCTTTAGGCATCCGAGGGGATGCCATGAATCCAGCCAAAAAAAAGTGTCTTTGCCATCACCAATGTGATGATTGAGCATAAGTCTTACAAGGGGTCTGAGATTAAGGATTTTCCGTCACGCCCAAGGAGAATCAAAAAATCTACAAGTTCAAATATTCAATAAACTTTACACAGCATACTTTATTAATAAGCAAAAGTAGATCAACGTACATAGACAGCAATAACGTCTCCTTTTTTGCAAAAAGCTGGGATTGCACTAAACATAGTGGAAAGCCCATCAGAATAGAGTATATATAGAATCAGGTGTCCCCAGAAACTTTGCTATTCTATTCATCTTCCCTTTTAACTCACGAAACTAAAGAAACACGTAGTGTAATTTAAGGAGCAATAACTTCTGAACTAATGCTTCTCTCTCTTCATCTTCCATTTAACTCATTGATTTTGTTTCAGAGCAATTTTACTTCTAAACTTTCATCTTCCCTTTAACTCATTGAAACTTGTATGTAGTTTTTGTGACGGTGCGGCGACGGCTAGGCGATGAATTTGTTGTTAGACGACGCCAAGTCCCGCGACCCACCAGATTTCGTCGCCTGTGACTTCTAGCGACAGCTAGGTGACGGTTTCCTTTCATTGCTGAGCCTATTGTTTCTTGTAGTGTCCTACGACATAGCATCTTATATTCATATCAATTTGAGTTCTTCCATACCATATTTTGATCCGCCGCTTTTTCAATCCAGAATTCCTAGCAAATCCTTCCTTGACTCCAAAGTTTTCTCTAGGTTCGCCCCGCTTAAGCAATCATTGACTCCTCAAATATAATGAGATTTTACAGCTAGCAAATCTTTCATTCTATCTTTTATTAAAACTATAGAATGTTCTTTGTGTTGATTGGGGGCGAAATTCTCTAAAAAACTAAGGTCACAAGTGGCCCTCCTTCGTTAAGTGATTGAAAAAATACTCTCTCTCAAGCACGGAAAATATGATAAATGTGTGGATCCTAAAATACAGCGAATAGTAATATAGAAATTTGACCAAAAGAAATTAGAAATTGACCTACATAAAAATCATCCATGCTGGTAGCCATAAAGCCATCAAATATCCAGTGAAATATAGCTAAAACTTTATTATAAAAGTAAATAATTAGAAATGTCTAGAAGACTTAGCATGGAAATACCAACATCGCAATCACCCATCCAACAACATATATATATATATATATATATATATATATATATATATATATATATATATAAGACTATAACGAAGGAAACAACAGGAACAATCCTAATTTCTCAGAAATCACCGCCTCTGAGACGAAGCACAAGGTGGAGAGTGGACTCCTTTTGGATGTTATAATCAGCAAGCGTGCGTCCATCTTGAAGCCTCTGCTGATCCAGTGGAATCCCTTCCTTGTCCTGAATCTTCGACTTGACATTGTCAATCGTATCCGAGCTCTCCACCTCCAAAGTGATCGTCTTCCCAGTTAAAGTCTTGTCGAATATCTGCATACCACCACGAAGACGCAAGACAAGATGGAGGGTCGACTCCTTCTGGATGTTATAATCCGCCAGAGTCCTTCCATCTTCTAGCTGTTTACCTGCAAAAATCAACCTCTGTTGATCTGGAGGAATGCCTTCTTTTTCTTGAATCTTAGACTTGACATTGTCAATGGTGTCTGAACTCTCAACCTCCAATGTGATTGTCTTGCCTGTCAAAGTTTTGACGAAACTCTGCATGCCACCACGAAGACCCAAGACGAGGTGGAGGGTCGACTCCTTTTGGATGTTGTAGTCTGCCAGAGTTCTGCCATCTTCGAGCTGCTTTCCGGCGAATATCAACCTCTGCTGATCAGGTGGGATGCCTTCCTTGTCTTGAATCTTTGACTTGACATTGTCGATTGTGTCTGAGCTCTCCACCTCGAGAGTGATTGTCTTGCCTGTAAGGGTCTTAACAAAGATCTGAATCTGCAATTATATAGATAGAAAGGGTTTAAAATAACTCACAATAATTATATATAAATTTTTTTTTCATTAAATGGAAACGCAGTGGCGGATTTATTAAAAAAATTAAATATCTATTAATTAAGCCTCACCGAGAAAAAAAAAATATTAACATAGTCTAAAAATAATGTATTTTAGTTCTTATTGAAAAAAAATATTTCACCCCGAAGAAACGCAAATAAAAGTAGGGTAAATAACATTAATCATTCTTTATTTTAATTGCTTTTGATTTAAAAGAAATATTTTCATCCTTATATTTAAGTTTTGCAACACTGATTTTACTTCCAAAAATAGATGACTTACAAAAATTAAACATATGTATTTTTGACAAAAATCGCTTAAAATACTAATAATATCACAAAATTAAAAAATAAGAGACTTAAACAAAGTTGTAAAAAGGGTAAAGATAAAAAAATGATGGGTGTTATTTACACTATAGTATATATGTGATCACACATCACGAAGGTGTGAGGTACAAACAAGAACATACAATCTTTTTCAAATAGACAACAAAGATCGGCAACAAATTTTCCTTTTTTTTTTGGATTATGACGTAAACACTTGCCATGTGTCGTATAAAGAGTAATGTATACTTTCGACTAAGAGGAATCTTATAGTGTTTATCCATCAAAATATATTAGGAAAAAAAAAGAACAAAATCTATGTTCTTAAAGTGATCGTTTGCATCAGATTAAAAAAACATGTATAAGAAATATGATCAAAGAACTCAAGGTACCTTGATGATGATGAGACTTGAGAGGGAGGCTTTAGGGAGAGCGAGAGAGATTGAAAGAGAGAGCTGCTTTGGCGTGTTTGAGAGAAAGAAGAAAGAATGAAGAGACGAGGGTGGTGGGGAAAATGTTTATATAGAGATGTTTGCCGACTTAACGCGAAAGAAATACAAGGGGTTGCGTGGGGTCTAAGGATATGTTATCCATTATAATTGGCTGGCCTTACCTTAATTGTCGCCGAAGCCGTGAATTAAATGATTTTAATTCACTAATTTTAATGATTGAGTCCACCTCTGGTAAAAAGAAAAGAAAAATAAATTAGAGTAGATGGATAGCTACGAATCTTCTTTACACAAAAGAAAAGATAGTTACGAATCTTTCAGCTTAAAGTTAGGTCTATTTCTTTTTCTTTCGGCATTAGGTCTTTTTCTTAACCAAAAAAATAAAATAAAAATTAAAAAATGCATTAGGTCTATTTTTTTAATTAGAATTTTCATTTGAACCCTCAAAGTCTTGCATCTTTCCTACTCCAAGTTAGTCTACATTCAGACCCAAAAAAAAAAAAAATGTTAGTCTTACATTGAAAACCTTCAATATCTTACCTTCTAATAATTCATTAAAGCCGCTAATTAATAATTATAAAAGTAATCTCTAGCAAGTTTGGGTTCAAAACTACTTGACTGCTTAAGTAGATCAGGTAAACACTAACACAAATACGAGAATAGGAAGAGAGGTGACTTGACTACAAGTGTACTCTTCTTCTTTTACAATTCAGTTTCTAATGTAATTTTAATTAGAAGTGTTTCAATCCAATACAAGGAAAATTAATTGATCAATTACATGATGTTACGCGTTTCCTAATCAAGGAATGAGTCTTCCAGTATGTACGCACCGAAAGATGAGAAGAGTAATAGGAGATTAGTTGGAATCACTAGTTACACTACAAGAAATTTGAAAAACAGAGACGGCATATTTTAGTCTCTAATTTCAAAAAGAGACGGAACAGAGGCGAAACTCAGGCATCACCTATTGAATCGTCTCCAATTTTAAATTCCGTCTTCATTTTGTCTCAAAGGAAGACGAAAAGATATTTCGTCACTTTTCCGTCTCCCTCACATTTCGTCTCCAATTCGTCTCCCTTACATTTTGTCACCTTTCTGTCTCCCTCATATTTCGTCTCCTTTCTGTCTTCTCACATTTCGTCTCATTTACGTATCCCACACATTTTGTCTCATTTCCGTCTCCTTATACATTTTGTCTCCGTTCCGTCTCCCTTACATTTCGTCTCATTTCTATCACATTTAAAAAAAAAATTAAAATAAATAAGTTATGAATTCGAATTATGTCAAACTTTCTATAAAAATTGAAATTTTTTAAAAAAATTATACTAATTATATATATATATATATATATATATATATATATATATTACCTAAATATATCACTTATACATCTATAAATACAATATATATATATACAAATATGAAAGAAAAATAAAAATAAATATGAATTGGGGGGAAATGAAAAAATGGTTCAAGTGGCTGGAATTTTCAGTCACTTGAACTGTACCAAGTCCTTTCAAAGGACCTGGCACAACTGTTTTTTTTTTTTTTTTGAGATGAACAAATTGGTTCAAGTGGCTGGTTTCCAGCCACTTGGACCATGTTTTGGGAGACGGACCCATTGGGTCCGTCTTTTTTTGGAGAAGGACCGAAAATGACCCATTGGATCCTTCTTTTTGGAGACGGACCTATTGGGCCTATTTTTTTTTGGAGACGAACCAATAGGGCCATCTCCTTTCTTGGAGACGAACCCATTTGGTCCGTCTCCCTTTGGGAGGGGAGACGGATCCATTGATCTGTCTCCTTTTGATTGGGTTCGTCTCCTTTAGGTTTTGGAGATTTTTTTTATTTAATTAGTATTAATTTATTTACTATTTAATTAGTAATTTAATTATAAGTTTAGGATAAAATGTTAATAATACTTTAATTATTAATTATTAATATTAATTTAAATTTTAGATTAAAATAAAGTATTTAACTTATGGGGATTTTTTTGAAAAAGAAAGTATTGAGCTATTTTTTAAACAACTTTATGGAAGAATTAAATTAATAAAAATAACTAGTTATTTATTATTATTAATTTATTTACTATTTAATTAGTAATTTAATTATAAGTTTATGATAAATTGATAAGCAAAATTTAATTATTTTCTGTCTCCATTTTATCTCCGCTAAGAGATGAATTGGAGATGATAATTTTTTTTTCGTCTCCTTTTTGGAGACGAATTGGAGACAAACCCTTGAAAGGTTTTTTTCCATTTGTTTTAATTTTCCCCCCAAAAAATTCAAACAAAAAAATTACATTTTTGGAGACAGACTATCGATTCCGTCTCCAATTTTAGAGACAGACCATCAATTTCGTCTCTAATTTTGGAGAAGGACCTTGGTTCCGTCTCCGTTTTGAAGACAGACCCAAAGTTCCATCTCCAATTTTGGAGACGGAACCTTGGTTCCGTCTCCAAAATTGGAGATAGAATGGACGGCATGTCTTCGTTTATGTAATTTTTTTTTTTGTTTGAATTTTTTGGGGGAAAGTTTAAACAAATTGAAAAAAATGTGTCAATGGTTCGTCTTCATTCCATCACCAAAAGGGAGATGAAATGGAGACAAAGAACAAAGCTTTAAGCATGTCGTCTCCTTTTTGTCTCTTATCGGAGATAAATTAGAGACGACATTCATATTCCGTCTCCAAATGGTCGCTATTGGAAGATGGTATGGAGACGACATACCTAAGTCGTTTCTAAACCGTCTCAAAATTGTCACTATTCATGTATGAAAAGTTTCGTCTCATTTTCATCTCTTTTTTGGTGATGAAAAGGAGACGGACCGCCGCTGTTGGCAATTTTTCTTTTAGTGTTAGTCATTTGGTTTAGTAATATAATTTTTGTTTTAAGTGTGAAAAGTTTCAAGATCAATTTTTACACACAAGTCCTCTCAAAGAACAATATTCTTATGTACACATAATCCCTCAACATATCCATTTATTGTTCTTGTTTTATACGCTACATCTATTGAAAACGCCTTCGTCGACCTCAAGACACCTTGCTGACATCTCAAGGCCATCGGCTTAGACCTCGGCCATGTCATCATACCATTTTCTGCATCATTGTTATGCATTCGAAAAGCTCTTTGGTCCGAAATATATTGTGTAGAGGTGGAGCCCACCTATCATGTGAGAGGCGTTTCGGTCAGTTAGACTGACCGAAGAGTATCTTAACCCTTTCAACTTTCATGTTTTAGCTGCGCTAACAATTCACTACAAGAAAACAGCACTCCGGCGACGGACTTTTTTTCGTAGCCAATTGGCTACTGCCATGCTACGGAATTGTTACGGAGAACTAATTCCGTAGGCTTTCCGTAGCTCAATTAGGCCCCGTTGAAATGAATACAAAAATTGGCCATGGTTTGGCTATGGAACATAATTTTAATTATAAAAAAAATAAAAAATAAAGTCTGTAGCCATGCGGTAGCAAAGTAGCCACGGATTAACTACGGAAAATATGTGTTCTTCGAAAAAAAAATAATAATAATAATTAGTTGTAGCCTAGACGTGAAAAAGTTGCTACGGACTAGCTAAAAATCATTTAATTAATTCGGTACAAAAAATCATAACAAAGTCCGTAGTCATGCGATGACTAAATAGTCACGGATTGGCTACGGACAATATGTATTATTCAAAAAAGATTTTAAAAAATAAAGGGTTGTAGCCTAGCTGTGACAATTTTGTTACGCCATACCTACGAACATTTTAATTAAATCAAAATAAAATAAAATAACAAAGTATGTAGCGACCACTTCCTTTCTGTAGCCCATCTGTAGCCAATGGCCACGGATGGGCTACAAACCTTCACACAAAAATAAAGTTTATCGATTTTAATTTAAATTATGGAATTGTATTTCTACTTACAACGTAGTAAAACTTCACTTGACTTGCAAACTTTCCAAATAAAACTAAACTTAGTCCGTATTTTATTAGCATGCGTACATTTATAGAGAAATCTCATAGGAAATCAATAACTGTTTAAATCGAACTTAACATATTCTCACTTAACATTATATTAATGTTAATTAACGTTCAATCTAGTTGTCGAAAAACTCTCACATTGTGTTTGAACTTCATAAACAAGAAAAATATAAAGATATTAACACGTTTTAATACTCGTACCTACCTATTAACAACTTAAAATATATACAATCAGTGGTCCGTAACCCATCCGTAGCCCTTAGCTACAGATAGGCTACAGACCTCTTCATTTCCTTAACCCATCCGTAGTCAATGGCCATGGATGGGCTATGAACCTTCACACAAAAATAAGGTTTATCGATTTTAATTTGAATTATAGAATTGTGATTCCACTTATAACGTAGTAAAGCTTCACTTGAGTTGTAAATTTTCCAAATAAAAATAAACTTGGTCCGTATTTCATTAGCGTGCGTACTTTTACAAAGAAATCTCATAGGAAATGAATAGTCGTTTAAATCGAACTTATTATGTTCTTACTTAACATTGTGTTAATGTTAACAAACATTCAATCTAAGGGTCCAAAAACTCTCACATTGTGTCTAAACTTCATAAACAAGAAAAATATGAAGATATTAACACTTTTTAATACGTTGTTCCTACCTATTAACAAGTTAGAATACATACTATTAGTGGTCCGTAGGAGCTACGGATGGGCTACGGACCTCTTCCTTTCCGTAGCCTATCTGTAACCAATGGCTAAGGATGGGCTATGGACCTTTACACAAAAATAAAGATTATTGCTTTTAATTTGAATTAAATTAATGTGGTTCCACCTACAACGTAGTAAAACTTCACTTGACTTGGAAGCTTTCCAAATAAAAATAAATTTGATTCGTATTTCATTAGCATGCATACTTCTTTAAAGAAATCTCATAGGAAATCAATAGTCGTTTAAATCAAACTTAACTTGTTCTCAATTAACATTGCTTTAATGTTAATTAACGTTTAATCTAGTGGTCCAAAAACTCTTACATTGTGTTTAAACTTCATAAAAATATATATATATATATATATGAAGATATTAACACGTTTTAATATGTTGTTCCTATCTATTAACAAATTAGAATACATACTATTAGTGGTCCGTAGCCCCTAGCTACGGATGGACTATGGACCTCTTTCTTTCCGTAGCCCATCCATAGCCAATGGCTACGGATGGGCTATGGACATTTACACAAAAATAAGGGTTATCGATTTTAATTCGAATTATAGAAATGTGATTCCACCTACAACGTATAAAACTTCACTTGACTTGCAAGCTTTTCAAATAAAACTAAACTTGGTCCGTATTTCATTAGCATGCATACATTTATAGAGAAAACTCATAGGCAATCAATAGTCGTTTAAATTGAACTTAACATTCTGTTAATGTTAATTAACGTTCAATCTAGTGGTCAAAAAACTCTCACATTGTGTTTAAACTTCATAAATAAGAAAAATATGAAGATATTAACACATTTTAATATGTTGACGTTCCTACCTATTAACAAGTTAGAATACATACTATTAGTGGTTCGTAGCCCATCCGTAGCTCCTAGCTACGGATGGGCTACGGACCCCTTCCTTTCTGTAGCCCTTCCATAGCCAATGGCCATGGATGGGCTACGGACGAGCTATACGAATGGGCTACGGACGAGTTATAGGTTATGAATGGGCTACGAACTTTTATGTAGCAGTAGCCCAATAATAAAACAAGAAAAAAAATGAAGTATGTCTAAAAGGTATATATAATAAATTATATATAAACTTAAATTAAATTAAACTAAATCTATCATATATATAATAAACTACATATCAACTTAAATATATATATATAATTAAATTAAATAAGTTTATAAATATTCCAAAAACATAAATTTGGGATGTTTTAGACTGGAGAAAAAAAAATTTAAAACAATTTTAAATTTTTTTAAAAAAAATTAAAAAATATCTTGGCCCGCCGGCAAGACCTCCAGACTAGGGCTGCACGTTGGCCCCAGACCGCCGGCCGGCGGGCCCTTTGGCGAACCATTTTTTTTTTGTGGCTACGGAAACCCGTAGCCATTCTGTCACCCGCGTTTGATTTTTTACTCAAATCAGATAAGTACGAAAATTTTTTATTTCCCTCCACTCTCTTCACTCATTCTTTCTCTTTCAACAAAAATATCTTCTTCAATCCCTTTTTCTCTCTACCACTACCACTACCATCAAGGCTACCATTACAACTACCAAGGGCACCATCACCACCAAGGATACTACCACCACAAACAAGGCACAACCACCGCCATCAACTAGGGCACCACCACTACTAAGCACCACCACCACCAAGACCACTATCACCACCATCAAAGCACTATCTTTAGCTCAAGTGTTTACTCTAGTTTGCATTTCCTACAATTTTAAGGTGAGGGGTTCATGTATTTTGTGTATTTATTGTAATTTTAAAGATGGTAAGTTTATGTGTATGCTATAAAATGTTAAATTGGGCTATGAATTCACAGTTAGGTTGTTTATAATGAAGTACATGTGTAGAATGTTGTTGAAAGTTAGATACTTTATGTGGGTATTGTTGTTTGATGTAGTTGTATAATATGTTGAATATATGTTTGATAAAATGATTGAATGAGTGTTTTTAGCCTACATACATTGCACACAACATATATACATGATACATGCTTGCAAAATAAGGCCTAAAGTTGGAATCTTATAAATTTCCTTGGATTTCAAGTGGAAATGTGACTTGTTTATGTTTTTAGTTAGTTAGATTGCTAAAAATGATTATCAAGTGAACTTAATTGTGCTCTCGTGCAAGTTAATTGCTAACGGAAAATGGGTAAAATGTGTGTGAATGCTATAAGTGGTAGCTTACTTTGCTATCACTAGATATGTGAAATGATTGAATTATTGGTTGTGAATGTTTTATGAGTTATATTGAATTAAACAATTGAAGTATGATGTTTTGCAAGTTGTATAGTTCATTTTGCAACAAAGTCTCATTATGCATATGTTAGATCATAGCTCTTGACTTATGGAAATCAAAGAGTTTAGTTGCAAGTTTATGAATCACTTTGGAAATGTAACTAAAGCATACTTAGCTTATTTTTGAACTTGCAAGGGCATCATCAACACTATCAAGGGCATCATCAACACCACCAATGTCACTATCACCACCACCAAGAGCACCACCACCATATTCCTATCTCTATCTATAGGTAAATAGTTGAGAGTTGAATATGTACCACGCTTATAGTTCAATATGTATATGTTATTGTCAATAATATGTATACGTTAATGCCGATGTAGCGAATATGAAATGTTATTTGGTTAGTAGTGCTATTCTTTTGTTATATGTGAAAATAATGAAGTCATGTGATAATTTAGAGTTGAAATAATAGAGTCGTGCTAATTTAGAATTGAAATAATAAAGTCATGCTAATTTAGAATTGAAATAATGGAATCACGTACTTAAATGGAATTCTTTTGTTAAGTGATTTAGGATTGGCTTTGTTGAGATTTAAAGAAAGAGTATAGAATGATCCATTCGGGTCTTTATCGATGTTGGAGAAGATAATCCTTCTTCATATAGAGTTGAGTGTTGTGGTATTGTAAGTACTATGTCCCTATGTTTTCAAACTTTTCTTTAGTTGCACATTTTCTTTAGGTTTTCCTAATCATGGTTTATCTTTCTTAGGCACATGTGTTGAAGAAAAATCTAGGCTTATTTTATGAATTTGTAAGTGATTCATATTATTCATTTGATTTAGTTACTAGGCATATGTATATATCATGTATGGATCAGGAGATATATTAGCACTGATTTGAGGGATGTGGGTTGTAAGTCATGCTTCACTTTGCATAAGATAACACCGACATTGATGAGATTAATTTTTAGGCTTTTTGTTTATTAATCAACAGATCTTTGGATGAATTCATTGGCATTAAATACAGTTTTGCTCTGATGTGCAGATGTATCTAAATGCATACTCGGTGGAGGGAATGTGACTGAATATTTTCTTGTATGTTTGACAATGGAACTATCCCTGTTAAGGACTGTGGAGATCTGGCTTACAATGGTTCAAACCGTGGTAGGATTTCTCTTTTCTATATGAATGCATCAATTTTCTCAAACTTGTATCCCTTTAATGCAAATGACATTGGTGATGCGAAGAATTATATATTAGAAGGGTAGATAATAAGGTAATTTCATACAAACAACAATTCCATACGCAAAACATTACTTGGGAGATTCAATTACATTTCTTGCTAGAAGTCTTGGACTGATTCCAAGTTTCTTATTAACTGTTTTCTCTTCTAACTCATGAGCTTTAGGTGTCTTTTTAATACTATTTCACTAGTTAGATTGTGCCGGAAGAAGAAATTTGGCAATATATATATAGATGAGGAATTTAATAAATTAAACTGCTCTAAATATCTTCAAGCAATATTTATGTGTTATTTATGACATATTTATTTGTGGTGTAATAGGAGATGACTTAATTAGGAAGAGTATGAGAAAGTACAGAAAGGGAAAAAGAAAGCTTTGCAGGCATTAAAACTATGTGAGCGAGATGATTAGAAGATAATAGTAGATCAATTTAGCTTCTTTGTAAATTAATATTATTTTTGTATTAGTTTTTTTTGTAAATATTATAAATCTATTGTAAATATTAAAATTTTTGTAAATATTAATTTCTATTTTTATTTTTTTTTGTTAATATACATTTTTTTATATTTATAATTTTTTTATTTTTTAAAATTAAATAATTAATTTGTGACGGAATAGCTACGACAATGTGCCGACAAAAAGCTACGGATTGGCTACGGATATTTGGTGACAATTGGCTACAAATTGGCTACGAAATAGAGGACTACTGAATGCCTACGGATACCAATCCATAACTGTGGGTGACGACCGATTTACAACCGAAACGGCTACGACTTTGCTACGGACGTTAATTATTAATAAAAAAAAAGTCAAAAATTTAATTGGCTACGGATGGGCTACGGCCATTTTGTTACGGAAGTCATAAAAAATAAATACAAATTAATTTCTGAAATTTGCTACGGATAGGCTACAAATTATCAATTTGGCTACGGGGCTTTTAGCTACGGACGTCATTCCGTAGTCCGTCCCAAGTTGGCTACTGCTAGACTACGAAAATTGTCCGTAGCGCTAGCATTTTTTTCTTGTAGTGATCAATAAACTCTAGAATTTCATGCGTATATACAAGAAAGGAAAAAATGTCATTTTTCTCCTCATCTTAATTGCATAACCTCAAAGTTCCCCTGATGAACTTTAAAATTTACCCAAATACTTGGGGAACTTTTTAATAGAGTTAGGAATCAATAACTAATATAATAAAGGATATATATTTTGTCTTTTCACTTTTACAAGAAAATGAAAAAAAAAATGGTTGCAAATCGAACCAACAGGATTAAATATGTGGCAAGAAACTGATTTACATTTTATTCAAAAATTTCTCTAATATTCATTCATATTGCAAATTTTGCATATAGTTTTTGCATGCATAATTTTTGTTCAATTTTCAATGTGCAATTTATGCAATTCTCTTTGTTGCAGTAAATAAATTTCTTTTTAAAAAAATAAGTTAATTATTTTAAGGAAAAATGGGACTCAATATAAGTTGATCAAGTCTTTTTAATTTTCTATTAAGAAATAGAATTATTCTCATTATTCATTAACTAATATCGTGTCTAATTCTTTTTTGAAATTAACCAAGTTTACAACCACATAGAAGATACAACCACTAAAGACGTATTAATAGAATCAAACTAGATATGTAAAGTAAAAGAAAATAGTATAGAGCAAAAATAATAATAATGAGAACTTATATTATAGATAGTACCAAGGGAGAACTCTTAGAATGTCTTGACTTGTGATCCATGCTTCCAATCAAGCTTGTTTGTAGGAGCATGGTGTAGGACAAAGTGGAGTAGTGAAATTAAGTAGTATCACTTTATACTATTTTGATACTACTTAATATTAGGTGTGAAGTACATTATTTCCTCGATATGCATAAACTTCAAATTTCTGCTTGATGACAATGCTTACTATTAGCCTTATGTCTAAATGCATGATTTTGATGATAACAAATCAAGGCAAATAAGAATTATAAAGTGTGTTTACGCTAATGTGTTTATATGTTTAAATACACACTTATGGACTTTTGTGCTAAAATGTATGCATCATTCTAAGCCAAATATATTGCAAGAAGAAAGTGTGATTGAATTAATATGGTTATATGTCTAATTCATACTTATGACTCATATGGATAAAATATTTATATCTCTTTGAGTCAAATATTGATTGATGGCATAACTTGCATAGAGAAGATAATGATATTGATCAAATAAAATGCAAGTTTGAATAATTGAATTTATCAAGTATATTTGTGTTGATATATTTATGTTCTTAATCACACACTTGTTGGCTTATGCATTAAATGTATAAATTATTAAACCAAATTGTGCTTGAATGTTTTGGCTTGTGCGGATTATGTCGTACTAATGTTTTTTATGAGCCAAAATATATGTGAATGCTTGACGTCAAAAGAGGAAGAGGATCTTGCTTGAAAGAAGAAGATGTGATTGATCAAAAGTTTGCAAGATCAAGAAGATGCAAATCTTTTGTCGGCCATTGAAGAATGCAATGATCAAGCTCACCACAAGATATACCAATAAAGTCTTGAAGAATTATAGAAGTGAAAATCTTGAAGATCAAGACTTGAAGGCTTGGAGATGGTGTGGTGACATAAGGCGGAGACGTGGCGACATAAGGGGTAGCGGCTTTAATATTGTCGTCTGCCTTGGATTTGTATTTTTGTGGCAAAAGTTCTTGATGATCTTTCAAATGGTTTTAAATCTTTTCTAAAGAGCTTTTTGAGGTCAAATATCTTATGAAAAATTGTTCTTAAAATGTCCAAATGGTTTTATCTTCAAAATAATGAATTTCGGGTGAAAATTAGTTTTAAACTCTTGAATAGCAAAAATCAATTTTAATCTTTTCTCAAGAGTTTAGAAAATATTTTGAGGTGATAAAAATGGTGAAAAATCTTTTGAAGAAGTTCTTGAGGTGACAAAATATTTTACCTTCAAAAGATTGAATTTCGGGTAAAAAAAAGGCTATTCTGAAAAATGGGGTTGTAGGGCAAGTCTTCATCCGGCACCTTATCCGGCAAAGGCAGAATGTGCTGAACAAGTTTGCCAGATGAGCACTCATTCGACAGCTGCTGAATTTGAAAAGATAGCCGTTAAGAGTCGTTAAAACATTTTCTTTATGTACCAAAACTCACTCATTTCATAAGTGACCTCTTCCACTCATTTTTCTTTGATGCTAAGCTTAGATTGTTGATTCAAAACATCAAAATGCATCAAGCTAGAGCTTACAATATGCAAATCCTATGAGCATTCAAAAAAGCTTTAAATTGTATTATCCAACTCATTGAGGAGTTATGTTGTGCTTCATTGTAATATCAATTCTTTGTATTGTATACACTCATGAGATCTAGATTAGGATTGAGAGAATCCTTGTAAAGATATGAGTGTGGGAAAATCCTTTATGGATTTAGATGGTAAAGGTTGTAGGTTTGAGATCTTATATACATTTGAAAAGACCTTGGTTGACTCTTGTGGATTCAAGAGTTGTTGTACAAGCTCTTGTGGATTCAAGAGTAGAATTGTACGTTGATTTGTGTTTCACCAACTTGTGAAAAAATAATGAAAGCTCTAGTGGAGTTTGTGAAAATCCTAATGGGAGGAAGAATATAGGTAGTGGACTAGGCCTTCGCGAGTTCAAACTACTTAAAAATACCGCGTTTGATTTCTCTCTCCCTACTCTATTTACTTTCCTTGTTATGCATTATAACTTGCTAGATATATTGTTCTTAAATGTGAATTTATTGAGTATAATTTATCTTTACAAGTTGTGAATACAAGGTGTTTGATAATCTATCTTTAGAAGTTCTAAATACAAGGTGTTTGATAAATGACCAAAGCAATTGAATTCCATAATTTTTAAAAGTAGTGATTTGTCTGATTGCCTGCCTAATTCATCCCCTCTCCCCTCATAGGCTATTTTGGGCTAACACTATCAAATCTTTTTATGCATTATTATCTAAACCCAGTGGCGGATCTAATCCATTGGTAGTGGGGCTACAACCCTCACTGGCCAAGAAATAAATTGAAAATTTATGCATTTTTCATGAAAAAAAAAACATAAAATATTTAGGTAAAAAATTAGTCAGCTCCCATTGGAGAAAAAATATATTCATTTAGTTAAAAAAATTTGTATTACAACCCCCACTAAGAAAAGATTCTGAATCCGTCCTTACCTAAATTAAACCTCATTTAAAGTTTAGTTGCCTGAATGTATACCAAGTGAAGATAACAACTCAAACAGAGTTATGTACCTGTGACTGGCTCTACATTCTCAGCCACACTGTACTACCAAATGGCATACCAATTTCATAACCATGCCATAGATCTCTACCTACCAAGAGATACTAGTGATGCATTGTTCATCCAAATGGAATCTCATCAGAGTCCCTTATGCACCTACATCCCAAGACAAATTTCCAAAGAGGAACTCCTTGAGTTACTTCCGGAATCATGGGTCACACACTATGAAAAGAATTATGAAAGCAACAAACCCATTCAGTCTAAAAACTCCACTTTGTTTTGTGCTTCTATGATAAGATAATATATACTAGAAAATAAAATGATAATAACACTTTGTCTTATATTTCTATGATAAGATAATATCTACTAGCAAATAAAGTGAGTCAATACAAGAGTGTCATATAAGCATTGTAATCTAAAAAGATGATAGGCATAGCTTGTCTTCTAGTCTTGGCCTTTGCCTATATAAAGGTCCTTGGTTGAAAGCTACAACAACAAGAAGAACTACTAAGTTCTAAGTTACTCTTTGTAATCTACTATTCTCTAATATATATATCTTTTCTTATATCCTTTTTGTACTCCATCGAACATTAGTCTCTCGATCCTGTAAAACCTCATTTGTGGTTGTACCTCCTATGCCTTAGTCTCTTATGCAAAGTATTCTAGATTCGATGACTAAAAATGACTTATTTTTGCTTCCACCGTCCTCGTTTAGGTGTTTTTATGATTTTGAGGCAATGTGTGTGGCAAAGGCTAAGTATGAAGAATTAGGATCTTCCAGAAGACTAGGTTGTCAGGAAGGGAAGGAACTGAATTACCAATTATGCTACCCAAAAAAAGAAACGCTCGGCTATTTTGAATGGTCGAGCGTAATGCTGATATTTTGAATGGTCGAGCGTAATGCTGACACATGTTACTATCACTGTCATATGCGTTAGTGAGGCTCATTTACTCTTTGTGGACTCTACATTTTTACCCGTTTTTTAGCATGACCCTTGTGCTACTATCGAATTAGAATAAATAACAATGAAGTTTTCATACAAGATTCTTTCATTAGTCTTCAGTTGGCCAAGGTAATAACTTAGTCTCTTACTCTTTCTCGTGGAACTTAAGTATGTTCTCATTCAATATGAAAAACCGAATCTGAACTCTGACAATCATAAGGGTGTGGATTCAGTCCCTCTCCCTCATATTGATGTAATAGGAAAAAGGAGTTCAATGAGAAGAATGTCTATGCTACAACCATCTTCATCCGCATCCGTTGTAAGTGTCTCTCCTTTTCTTCAAATTTGTTGTTGGATGGATATCCCTATTGTCTCTGTTATATGTATGGTCGTTGAACAGATTGAGTGGGCAAAGAAGATGGCTCTAAAGAAGCAACTTCTTTGAATATATGAGCTGATATTTAGGTGAATAAATCTTGAATACATGAGTCCACATTTAGGTGAATGGATCAGAATACATGAGCTGGCATTTCATTTAGGCAAGTGAATTAGAGATGTGAAATCCTGCTTTTTTTAGTAGATAAGCTAATATTTAGGTGAGCGAATTAGCGATGTGACATGAGTCACACGTGTATGAATATGTGATAAACAAGACTAAGGCATAGTGTTGATACCATGTTAAGATTCATGGTATACCATGTTGAATTATGGTTTTTTATCCTAAAACTTGATATCTTGAAGTTTATAATTTTTCTATGTGAAACTAATGTATACTGTAACACCTATGGTTTTGCGTCTTAAAACTAATTGGTGCCATATAGACTAATCCATTATCTTATATGGTTATATTGGAGTTTATGATTTTTCCAATATGAAACTAGTGTATATTATAACACCGCCGCTAAAATTAGAACGAGTCAATGAGGCGAAATAAGTCACACATGAATGATCTCAGATGGACAAAATTAGACCAAGGCCTAGTTTTAATACCATGTCATACTAAATTATGATTGTCATCTTAAAAACCAATTAATAATTAAAATAGTCCAATATCTTATATTATGGTCTTGGAACTTTATAATTTTTTTATGTGAAACTACAGTAGGTTGTAACACGCCCTTTCACGTATAAAGCAGCAACCTTTTTGAATAAATGAAACTAGCAACTGCAAAAAGCATTTTACTTGATGATGATAAGCTTCATACCAATGTTATACAGTATAAAATTCGAAGGTACCAGGTGTTTGATTACAAAGCCAAAAAATGCTAATAATACAATGTGGATTAATGCCAAAAAGGTGTTATTTACAGTACTCACTCTGTGTCTAAATATACAATGAATCAATTAGCTTACAAATTGCCTTTTCGAGTATAAAACTAATTAGTATAAAACTAGATTTACATCCAGCCAATCCTCCGCTGACATTCTCAACCCAGACCTCAAAAATTCACGTAGATTATCAAAGAAGAACACTTCTGTTGGCGTAAAAATTCTCGATCTATGCAGAAATATCTCTGCCCCTTCAATGATTGTCATGAGAAGTAGGTACCTCGGCTGCCTTTCATCGTCGTTGCTTGCTGTTTCTATATAAAGATAGCAGATAACATCCAGTGGCAGCCCAGTTGACAATTATCCATTCACCATAGAAAAAGGGGGAAGCTCACTTTCAACTGGCAGTGAATCGGTGCACCAAAATATTCAATTTTGGTAGTTTAATCACAAAGACACGTGTATTACAGCATTTACTTAGTCCGAGAAGGGCTGCGAGTCCATGCACAGATGTATCAATTTCCTTTGGTACTGTTCATAGTATTCACTAACTGCAATGACGTCTTCATTCTCAGGATGCAACACTGGGAGGTTAAGCAGCTTTTCCTTGATTGAAAGACTTGATTCATCGTCCGAGTCCAAGCTGGAGATAAATTCATCTCGGGTTTCACGAGAAGCAAGTATAAACATGGCAGCTGTGTCTGGTTGCTGGGCCTCTCGAAGTGCTGCCAATGCCTCTTGCAATGCACCAGCTGCTACATACAAGATCAGAGCCCTGCAACAGATCATAGGAAACATTATAGAGAGAGAAGAGAGAGAGGAGAGAGAGTTTTCTAGAGACAGAATGAGACAAGCAGTACCTCCACGTGTTATGTTCAGTGTGAAGCACATGATCCGCCCACCTTTGCAATACCCTGCAGGATCACATCCCGCAAGATCAAAATCTTCCCAATATTGTAGCAGAAAATCAAAGGCAGAAATAAAGCAATCTAAATACCGAACAATACATAAACTCAACGAATGCCTGTACATACAAGGGTTCATTTCTTTCACAATTGTTATTGCAGTACAATCCATGGTGCCAATCTATGGAATGTTATGTGCTGTAGCATCTAAGTAGGGACCAATCTGATGATGTGATATTCAATCTCAAGGAAACAACACACTCCACAAATTCTACAACCTCAAAATAATTTTCAATGAGCAATCTTACGAATAGGGCGATTTATTCCAATGGTCAATAAACTATTCCTGCATCTGTTTTGACCACTCAATTACTTTTAGTTGAAAAAGGACTATTATAAGATCAAAATCTTACGAATAGGGCAATTTA
The DNA here is from genome assembly GCA_037974665.1 of Ehretia macrophylla. Classification (NCBI taxonomy): domain Eukaryota; kingdom Viridiplantae; phylum Streptophyta; class Magnoliopsida; order Boraginales; family Ehretiaceae; genus Ehretia; species Ehretia macrophylla. The sequence continues at coordinate 54,778,671 of CM075771.1, read as the reverse complement.
TTCCAATCATCCCATTTCATAGTTACTGTCCGAAATCGCCTGACGGAATCTTTTTTCCCCATGATGATGCAAGGGTATGATTAAAAGAACATGGAGAAAAAGTAAAATCTGCCCCTATATCAAAAAACGTTACAACCACACCCAAGCCCCTTCTTGTCCTTTTTTTTCCATTCGTTATTTTCTTATTCTTAACTCCGCCTGTGTTAGGGGTCTCTCCCTGGCACTGCCAGTCCCAAGCCCGGATAAAGGAGGAGGATTGCGTTAGGCAGCAGACAGCCAGCGTAAAACATGTCGGATCTTTCACATGGATTTGTGACAAAATGAAATTACTGTTGGGGCATCCCCTACCTGCAACACGCTGTATTGTCCGAGTATAGTGTTAAGACGGAGACAATTAGACAAGACCTTGTGCATATGAAGCTTATAAAAGAGATGACTCTCGACAGGAACGAATGACGTCGCATGATCCATATAATCAACCCTACCTAGTGGAACAAGGCTTAGTTTGGTTTGGTTTGATTATTTTCTTAATTCTTCTTTTTCCCTTTCTCTCACCTTGCCCACGCTCTGCCTCCAACGCCTCCCCCTCTCACCCTATTCTAGCTTGTAACATAAGAGGAATTGACACTTGTTGCCATGATATCTGCTGGTCCTCTTTAACAATTTAGATTTCAGACTTCAAACTTCCAAGAAGTTCTTTTTTCTTTTTCTTTGAGAAAGTCTCATTTCCTTCCTAAAAATGTTTTGCATTCTCATTTTAAGGCTTAGGCTCTGCCACCACACTGTCGCTTAGTTCTATTGCATACAGCCCAAGGCTCAGGCGCAGTCCACAACCAAATCTTTCCTCGTGTTATGGGATTTCTTTTAACACCTTACACAGACAAAATAGAGCTGCTTTCACCGAGTTCCCATGGCAGCCTCCAAGCTAAACCACTGTCACTAAACCAGTCACTTCTTCAACCTCATTTTTCTATAATTTTCTACAATTCAAATCATGATTTTTCTTGAAAGATAAAAAATCTATTTTTCTATTCAACGAAGTACATTGCTCAAAACATCGTTGGCTTACTTGCTGAATCACACATCCATAGCATATAACTATTTTTTTTTCATGTTTGCAATTTGGACATGTTTTTAACATCGCCATCCGTTGATGAAGTACTGGGTTGATGTTCTATAGAATGGTTCTGGTATGGTGCCACGTGAGTAGAGCTAGTTGTGTAGTGTGCATCATTTATATTAAGGGGTAGTGGATCAGGAGAGGGAGTCAAAGAAGAGGGTGAGAGGAAGGCAGTGAATGCGGACCGTGGGAAAAGAGAGAGAGGAAAGTGAGGGGGAAAAAGAAGAAAAGGGGGAAAAAATGACTAAAAAGAAAACATTTTGTGCACTTACAATTCTTCCATTTTGGGGGTAAACTTCTAATTTATTTTTCCAATCATCACATGACAAGCACGTTGAAAGCAATTCTATTAGGCATTTTGGAAAGCAGAAGATAGAATGGAATCATTGAAGCCATTTCCAATGTATAGTGGTCTTTTCGGATCTAAAAAATCATTCAGTGGTTAAAATAGAATAGCAGAATTATTTACCCTATATTATGAAGTGGCCATTCTAATATCTCCATTTCAGTTACTTCTCAAAAAAAAAAAATATCTCCATTTTGGTGATCATCCTCAACATCGGTGATCCTTCTCAACATCGATAGCAAGGTCCCCCACAAATACCAAAGAAGAGGAAATAACTACAATCTTGAAAGGCCATCCATACTCTTTTTCTAAATAATATACGATGTAAATCTTGATGGTGATAGAATCAGTCATAATCAAGGGAGATGATGATGGCCGGTCCTAGCCCATTGACAGCAAAAAGAAGGGTATATGCAAGCGAAGCAAACTAAGAGAACAGGTCATTGATTTTTGTTAATGCCTCTCTTTCCCATGGCTAACAATTATTGAAAGGCATATGATCCGAAACTGTTGGATTCTACACCAGAGGTTCCTGAGTTTTTTAATTCTAGCCACCAGTTGGAGAACATCTTGCCAACAGCAAGTCCCAGTCGGATTATGGGGCATACTGCATATAGTATGCTCGATTTACAAGATGATACAGCACTCATTTTAAGAGAAAAAGTATGATCTTCAGCTGGTAAGATTGTACCACTGTTCAAATTGTTCTTGTGCATATGTAATGGATCTCATTTGGAGTCTTAAAGTGTGGCTTCATGTGGCTGTCAACACATCTTCTCAATCTACCGGACACAGGTCAGAAGATTTAATTCTTTTTGTCTCTTGATTTCTAATCTGTTAGGTTTAGCCTTTGTCTGTACAATTTTAACAAAAGATTATTCTTTTTAGACACTAAATGTCCCGGTGACATCAAGAGATAAGGGTATGCCATAATATTAAATAAGTGCTTAAGTAGGAAAAAAGAAGCAGAAAAAGACCTAGTAGTTTTGCCTAACCAAACACTATCATTGACTCGATTGAAAAAGCCTAATCAGCTAGATTCCAGGGAATGGATTACATAGTAATCTGAGAAACTTCAAAGGTGGTAGTTTTGGACCTTAACTACAGTACTAAATCTAGTGGTAAAAGAGAGGAGAGAGACATCCATAGTAAGGTTATCTTAACAGCATAACCATACAACTCGGCAGTTTACTCGTGCAATATGACATTGCTATCTATAGGTTCTTAACGAGAAGCAATGCTTAATTAACTCAAAAAATCTCCTTTAATTATATTAACTATTTGGCTTTGATCATACCCACGAGTAAGATAACAAGTCACGTAGAGGGTGAGGGAGTGAGAGAGATAGAGAGAGAGAGAGAGAGATGCAGATGAAAAGAAAAAAGTAAAAAATCATAGTCAAAGCTCACGCACGAATTCGGATAATCAACATATGCATATAGCTGAATGCCCACAAAGAGGCAGGACAGAGTGCAAAATCGAAAAATGAATATTCCATATCTAAAAGATGACGCTAACAGAAATAACTAACCTGGCGTAATCAGACCCCTTTAAATGTGTCGCTGCTAAAGTTGCAGCATCTGTCCAACAACCAGCATCTTGTAGCTGCGAAATGGATCCCAACGATCAGCTAGAAAGTGTGATATTATAAAAATAAAAATTAAAAATTAAAAAAAGAAAGGCACAATCAGTGATTTAGGTGCAAGCCCGAAATGAGACCTCCCGCAGCATCGGGAAAAAATATTAAGACAATGGTGGAAAGGTTAAAGATGGATAAACTCAACATCACAACTTCAATGTAGGGTAAAAAGGGGGAGACGAGAAAAACACTACCTGAGAACAAGCTTCTTGATACCTTCCAACTGCACAGAGAAGATGTGTGCCTGATAATGACCGGTCAGTCCTGACCATATTTGCTGCGACAACCTATACAAGCAAATGGTTGTGAATATACACAATGTACTTGTGATTAAGCTGCACGATAAGTCAATGCCCTAAAGGTTTTGATTTAGTCTATAAGATTAGCCCCACTATGGTTTTAACTTCAGCAAAACTGCTAGATTGTCTATTAGAATTAACAGTAAAACAAAAATCGTCAAAACCCTTTTTAGATGAGAACAGAACTCTTCTTTATATCACAAGATTGTTTGTCAGAGAAAAGATCGAAGATATATCCTCTAATCAGTTCTAGTTATAGTCTCAAAATAATTTCTCAACATAGAAGAGAATTTGGTGATTGGCCATCATTCTTTCTAGGAGAAGGTAAAAGTTTCATATTAACGCAAGGTCACAATCATGAAGTTTATACTTTTAATCACCAAGTGGTACCGTGTTTCACTGCCAAATCAGGAGAAGCCAGAGCCTAGTAACCCCACGAAGGATAAACAAGAAGAAACCCGGGAGAGAGGGAGGAGGCATGTACCTTGACTGCCAGTTCAAGTAGAGACCTTGACACTGCAGATGAAAGGGCAACAGCACGTAGAGCATTTGCATAAAAGTAAGAGCTCTCTGGGGAGGTCGACAGCAACAAACTGACAGCGCCTTCTAAGTTTCCGACAGATACAAGTCTGATAATTTATAAAAGATAACATAAAGTTAGGGTAACTTGATTCTTTGTCCAGTGTGATGATTTCTTATAATATATCACTAAATTATAACTTCAGTACAACACAAATTATTAGCAAGTTGTATGTATACTTGCTTTCTAATCCCACTAGTACGTTATCTTGGATGTGCCATCTGCTTAAGTACAAGACTATTTCTCCGAATGAGATGCAGCAAGATATCCATTATGGAATCTCACTGGCATTTCAGAAGTTTTTGTGTAGGTTTAGAGTCATCAAAACCAATTCGCCATAACAAATGCCTCACATTTAATGAATTCAAACAGTTAAAAGAAGGCAGTTCAAAAACCAACTATGAGAACATTTCTGAGAAAGTAACTCACTCGTGTACACGGTTCTGTATTGCATCCTCGTCATCCAACTTCTCATGCCAAGGAATACGCTCAGTGGCAGTCCCCCACAACTCTTCTTGTTCAAATGCCATCAATCCAAGCTGACCACCCTGCAAAAATAGCCATAGTGCAATTATAGTAACTTGTTACAGTCAAATACAGTAAATTGTTCATAAAAATGCAGGCAGTAAACACCACCTGTCCGCTGAAACATAATTAATAAGTCAAATAACTAACCAATACCTTCTTTTTCCCTGTACCACGAGCTGATTTTCCTTTTGAGGATATCCTATTCAGCATAGCGGCCTCATCAACCTCACAAGCCTCGAGTGGTTGGCTTTTTTGCTGAGACTTATTAATCAATTTATTCATGAAGTACTTGAGAGCATTTGGTAATTGCATCCAAAAAAGTGCTTCCATGTAATCACCAAACAATGCGGCTGCAAAGGCAAACCTCACTGCAGAACCTCTATTGACTATGCTTGCATATTGCCTTGCCCCCTCATTATCAAGAATGCAGCCTTGAGAAAGGAAAGGTTGACAACATGGCAGAATAGACTAATGTCATCAAATGCTCAATATGCAACATTTATAATCAACATTGGATGATACCAAAACCCACCTTCTCTACGATAAGGTTCTAATACCTTAAGGAGCATCTCCGGCACTACAGAGTCACCAACTGGTGGTGAATCAATCATATAACTGCGAAGATCTCCACTTGTTGGTGTCCCTGGAATTTGGTAATTCGACTTATCTAAAGCCATATTCAAAGTATTAAACCATGATGGCTTGACACCCATTTGTAGGATCATCCGTAATGCCTACATTGAGAATCAAAGGAGCACAGGCGCATTATTGTAAGACACCTTGAGTTACTAATAATTCCACGCATTGTCCATTTACAGCAAAGCAGTAAGGCATAACATCATATATCATTCAGCCATTAGTCACTTTCTTTTTCAGATAACATCAGTATCTGATTTTACAATGCTATTCAAGAATGATAAGCACACAAGATAAACTTATCAAAAGAGGAAAAAATCAAGAGGACTCCCAGTAAAATTGTTTTTAAAGAAGTTTATGCAACATCTCCTTTTCTTGACCTTTTGGTGGTGACAAGAATCCACAACAATTAGGCTCTGGCATTGGCTTTATGCCAGTAACCATAACTGACAATAGACTAGTCCACATCATATTCATGCACTATTCTTTTCTTTCTCCTTCTTCATTACATCATATTCATGCAATATTCTTTTCTTTCTCCTTCAATACATCATATTCATGCAATATTCTTTTCTTTCTCCTTCTTCAATACAAAGGAGATAGGGGTTAAGGGACCCCATGTATTAGTTTGTGAGAGTTACTTGGTGGCCACTAAGCTGTATGGTACCATATAACATGATTTAATTTTTCTGTTTCCACTTCTCCAAACTTTCCACTCACTCGATATTTTAACAATTTATATACTACATACTAATTCTCCTATGTGAAAAAATAGATCTCCCACACATGGAAATAAATGTATGTATGACAAGAACAATTTTACCAACATGAATGCACTATACAAGGAAACATGAAAAGGTAGACAAAACTGTTACCAGGGCATGTGGGGTTGGAAGCAATATTGGAGAACATAGAGGCACTGGTCGAAATCTCTCTTTCATTGGTCGGGCCTGGGGCCCATAACCCCCTTTCTTGTCATTTCTGCAAATGTAAAATGAACAGCTTTACAGCTATATGAAACTTCAGGAAGTTTGTTAAACCCAAAAACTATCCAATCTAAACATGTATTTTTCTAAGAAGATACCAAACATATTAGAATAACACAGTTTACTTTTGAGAACTTGATAGTCTACATCAATGCAAGATGTAGACTCATTTTCCCTTTCAGAAGCAAAACAGCAAAGCATATGATGTCCTAAATCCCCACACACAAGTAAACAAGATAAATTTCAAAGCTCAAGGAAAGAAATAAAAAGAGAAAAGAACTACAAAATCTAACTCAATTCCATGAAAGCGTAATTATGCATTAGTGCAGCTTCTAAAAAGTAGAAAGTCACAAACATGTCCTGAAAACAAAGGATTAACAATATATGTAACATTCTCAACCTGCAAGTATGACACTGGATGGGATCTGACGTAAGTTCCACAAATTCTCTTGCAAGAATTTTCACATGAGTAAATTCAGCAGCCCTTATAAGACCAGTAAATGCTAGAATTGCCGCTAAGTCAGGTTTGGTAACAAGGATAGGAAAATAACAGTTCACTGTAAATTTAGTAATAAGACAACTCCACACCACTAAAAGACATAGAGTTGATGACATTACTAATCTGTTGCACACATCTTACATTGTATCTCATTTGCAACCCCTAACTTCAGCCAAGGGAAGATCAATTTTAACTTCAGCCAAGGGAAGATCAATTCTTGAACAAAGAAACAATATATCAGATGCCTTATCATAAATGTCCCTGACAAACGCCATCACCCAGGAAGGCTAGTTTCTTTGCCTAAAAACTTTTTGGGGGTGCATGCAATAGGAGAAGATTTTATTAGTCGGGAAATCAATATGCTAGACAAGCGGCTTAAGAGATGAAAAATGGCAACTGAGTCCAACAAACACAACAAAAGAAAAAATATATTCTCTTGTTAGTACTGCACAGGGTGCTCACTGGCTTGTTCCAGGAGGAGGGTGCAGAACCAAACAGGAAATGAGCAATACTGATTAAGCACCCCTTGGCACTTCATGCCAGCATGATTTCAAAATTTTGCAATCCGACATGCACAACCATAACTACAGCATACATAATGACAATTATTATCATTGCTGACCCTTGTCTTCCTTTCTCGTTAGAAAAACATTTCATCCAGGAGAGATTCACATTGATAATAACATCAAGGACAAACAGATCTGATAGCTAAAGCAAGTGAGTTGTGGAACATACAAATTAACCTCAATAAGACGAAAGCTACTATCAGCTCCAGCGATACATAGTACTAGAGGATCATTCTTGTCAGTTCGCAAGTGTAACCAATCAAGTTCCAGTACAAGAGTTCCAGGAAACTGAGGTTGTAAAAGAGAATTGGCTAATGGATCTGGTGAATCCTGCACAAAAAGACAACAATCCAGTCATATAACCCATGTAAAACATGATGTAGAAATCATGTTTTAAATATTTCACACCAAAAGTCATGCATAACTAATAAATCAACTTAGTGGCATAATCGCACTTACAAGATCGAACACAGAAAATGTATTGTCATAAAATAGAACGGCAATACGGCCACGACTACGATCTCCTGGGACCACTGGTGAGAACTTAATTCTTCGGATTCCATCCCTGTGTGTGTTAAATGAGGATGATTGCCCAGATGTCACATCCCACCAGCGTATATTCCCTGATCTGTCCCCCATAACCTGAGAAATAATCTCATTACTGCCTTTTATGACCAACATGAATAGATCATCACCAAACTGAACAAAAGGAGAATTTCATATAGTGCATAATCACATACGACATGAGGCAGACGGTAGGCCATGGCTGTAACCAATCCATCAGATGACGCAAATGATGAAGAAGGCCACTTTGGTCTGAAGAAGAAGAGAAAAATCAAATGGAATATGCTGAATCAGTTTTGCTGGTTTAGACAGACAGAGGTAACACAGAACAGCTTTATTTGTGATCACAAAGAGAAAAAGTCCCTTCGCATGTTTCTGAAAGCACCAACTTTATTCACAAAGGGAAATGACTAAGATGCAATTTGAAACATTTCAGAATAAATAAAAGCAGCTATATAGATTTTCAGCCAAGAAGAATAAATTACAAACAGAATTTGTCAACCATGTATATAGGAGCCTGAGGGAAAAAGTTCTATGTTGATAAACAGAAACAGTTTAAATGAATAACAGCACAATCATCATATTCTCAAATCTAGTCAATTAACTACTTATTTGGAATAACCCTTAGGGGGTTGCTCAGATGGTCAGGCCTTGAGTGTGCTCCCTAGAGGTCGCCAGTTTGAGTTCCCTCAGGGCCACTAGAGGTTTACCCAGCCATTAACTTCTTTGCCAAGCAAAGAATGTTCCTTACTATCAATTTAATGGATATAAGATATTGAGCCATACTGTTGTACAAAAGATTACCACGACAACCATCATGCCCACATCAAAGAAAACTGTGTATAATGAGTTATGGTGAAAGGCAAACCTTAAAAGCGAGCCACGGTAGTATATTATCACATACTGGTATTAGAAAACAAACCTGAAGTCCCTTATCCTTCGTCCATGAACCTCAAAAACTCCAAGTGCACCATTTACCAGTGCGAACGCAAAACTCTCCGAAAACTCTTCTTGAGATCCATCAGCACTTGCTCCCTCTAAAATTAAGATGCATTTTCTAGCATAAGCAAACAATGACTCCCAGTATGTGAAGCAAGAAATTAAGAGCCAATCAGCCTTTCAGCGAGTAGGTAAAACAAGGTAAGATAATCGAGCTCACTGGAATCTGCTGATGATGAATTTGGGGAAGATACCCCGGATGGGGGCATGGCTGTATGCTCTTTCGACATAAATGACGAGCTCCTTGCAGTTGCATGCTGAAATGGCCGTGGAACAGTTGGAAGAGTCCACTCCACTACAGTGAATGGAAGTGCTAGTGATCTCAACTGTATCACATAATGAAGTTAGATATACACATCAAGAAGAAGCCAGACAGCAGAATAAACTGGAAATGATATATTATAAAAAAAATTAAAGGAAAGGCATAACCGATTTTCCTTGAATTTCATTCAAACTCAAATTGCAAGTTGATTTAAGTAGAATTAATCAGAAAATATCATGACAAGATCCAATAAGACAAATAGAAACATGCATTATATTCATTGGCGTTAATCAAGGAAAGACTACACATATCTCACATTTGAACCAAAAAATTTGCCCCAAGTAATTTCCCTCAAATTTGACCACACATCACACAGTTTTTGAGCATCAAGCCGATAACGTGACGAGATTAAACAATAACCCACATAATAAAATAAAGTGCAAATACCCCTGCAATAGAAGTTATAATTCTTTTTTTAAAAAGGACTAACACTATCCCAATTTAGGTGATGAATAACATAATATACTTAACATTGGAACTTTTCCATACATGTGGGTTGTAAATACAAGTTCACTCCTCTAGTAGCGTCATTACTGCATTAGCTGTCACCGCTGGTGAGGCTAAGCATGGGAAGGGTATAATGATTAAAGTGTATAGATAAATGCAACATCTAACCAGGAGAAAACCAGCATGATCTAGCCCGGCAAACACACTTGAACAGTACTTCATGATGTAAGTTTTTAATATGGTTAATCATAGAGAAGCATAAAGGAACGGTCCCTTTAGAGTAAGAGGATGTCCATCATATAAGAAATGATTTCCTCTTCCTATATTACATTGATGACATAGGAAATGTCTTGACAGCTTGACTATGAGTAATTACAGGATGTCAAAGAGTAATTTTTATTGGTCTATAATTACATATGCCCTAGCACATGAACACATCTATTAAATATCAGAAAGAAGACGCTTATCTGGAAATATGAAAGGGGAAAAAATAGATTATCTCAGTCACCATAAAACTAAAGTTGATGGCCATGTGTGGGAGTTAATGACAATTCGTCCCATCTTCAGGGCAAGAGGATTGCTGGTACCCATCGTCTAACCCAGACTAAGAATTGCTTGCCAGGTCTGGGGTAGAGAGCAAAGAGGTCTAATGATACTAAAATAAAAGGAAAGTGTTAACAAAAAAATCAATATAACTATTCTATTAATACAGAGGTCCTTAAAGCCAAAACTGATAACGAACAACTATCCACCTATCCTATTTGGTCTCCCCATTGGACACAGTTCATTCAAAAATGTTATATTCGAAAAGATTTGTATATGTGGAGCATGATCCATCCTGTGAGTTTAATTGTTAAAACAAGTACTGGTATCCTTTTTTCCTTTTTATTTCTTGTATTGTTTGATAAGTATCATCAGGAGTAAATTATAGCAGAGAAACTATATTCAAGAAATTATTACCCTTGCTCCAGAAAATGAAACCAACTGAGAAAACCATTCACTAATTTAATTTTCAGCTAAATAGACTTCATGTGCTTCTGAGTTCAACAGAGTTAGTTATGATCCATCTAGATATTCAGGAAATCCAATGCAGTAACCTAACCACAATTCAAAATAAAAATATAAAAGGAAAAGCAATGATCCAAATTACCATAAGAGGAGTCTTTGTCATTGCCCAAACCTCTACAGGTGCATCGCGGAATAAAATTAAAAGATACCTAAAAATTGAAGAACTTGTCAGTTCCTTGAGCAATAGACATAAATGCCAGTTTATTTACACAGGACATCATCAAATTCAGGAGCATTTTGAATCTTTTATCTGGGATAGATGGCCACTATGATAAAATAAAATTTCACTATTCAGAAAGAAAAAGAAAGCATATTTAGTGTTGCAATAAACAGCATATATGACTGCCACATGTTCTTCAATTCATTGATTGACAAAAAAATATTAATTTTTTCGTTATCATACTAGAAACAACAGCTTTAAGCACAAGTTGTTAATGAAGAACAAAACTACAGGAAAAATAATTAAATGAGTAGAAAACCATATATGGTGTGGCTAATATTCTCCAGGTCTTAACTGATTAAAAGCTTTCCATTGGAGCCAAGTTCATCAATAAATGAGAGATTGAAACATGCAAAGGACAGGAATCTTCCAAATTATTAAACAGCAAGATACAAATTGAATAAAACTTATTTGTGCATGGTGTAGCAAAAAGTAATACAGATAATATACATGAAGGTGTGCAGATTTTGCATTGAACCTTCCAGAAGATGAAGCCCTTAAAGCTCTTATGGGTGCTCGCTCTGGCTTTTGTAAGACCCGAAATGTTCGATTGAGACCACTTCTAACACAAGTCACAACAAGCCTATTAATATATCCTCCACTTTTATCAGTCCCCTGTATCCAAAGGCCAAGATTGCACAAAACGGAAGCATAAGCAACCGCAAGACAGAAGCTGAATACTATCTAAAATCTAATCATTGCTTATACCAGAGATCTGATAAGCAACTATGAAGAGCAACTTGCAATGGGAAAGTAAAAGAACTAATAATGCCCATAAGGAGGAACCACTAATGCTCTTCAGGGAGTTCATACCTGTGTGTAGGAGAACGACACCAGTCTTGAATTTCCAAGCCAACGTAGTCCCCTAACTACACTATTATGAACAGAGAAACTGGCAGCAACAGCATTTGCAGAAACATCAATAACATCAATTGTACCACTTTGAGTGCCCAATGCAACAAGTGGGACAGCTACAGCTGGCGAATTTCCCCCACCTTCACGTGTTGTATCAGGAACTCTTTAGTGCCTAAATTATTCATAACCATGAAACAACCAAGGGCAGAAAGAAAGACAACACTCACGTGCTAAGGTAGCTGTTAATGAAGGGGATGGTACGGCCAGCATAGTCACTGCAGAAGAAAGAAGATGAAGTTGTCCAACTAGGCAAATCTGCATGAGTTCAACCTTTATTATCAACAAATGACTAAGACAATTTGTGGAAGAAGAAGAAGAAGAAGCTGCAATGATGTTTAAGTTGATTCGCATAATGTGATGATCCCTAGACTCATCCAGGATCCCTACTCCAGCAGCCCACACCCCAATCCTCCCCCAACCCTCGCTCCAAGCATGGGTCTGGACATTACACAGAGGCAAATAGAACACCAATAAAGAGAAACCAACACAATAAATAATGTAAAGTTTAAAATGGAAGACTTTGTCATGTAGCATACAAGTTCTTTAGGCAGAGAAAATAACATTAAATCTTAACTAGGAATATAGTTCTTAAAATCTGCCCCTCACGGGAAAAATGACAGTAATGCACTGTCTCCAGTGAATTGAATGACCAAAAGAATAGCCTGAAAAACATAGCAAAAATAATTCCCAAATGTTTGTAGTGAAGGCAGAATTTTACAAATTTCTATCTTCTTACATCTCTTTTTCTTTTTTACTTTATTAAGAAGAAGGGGGAGGTGCCTCGTACGGGCAGAACTATGAGGAGCATAATGAGTAAATGAGCAAGAGTTAGGTCTGCTATAATACCAATGCCGATAATAAGCCAACCAGCACTCAGAGTCATGCATACAACAAATATTAAACCCAATATGCAAATATCAGACATATAACCTAAGCATGTCAATGAAAAAGTTGCATCTGCAATGTTGAGATCATGTACTTATCCTGGATATGCTCAATGTCTTGTATAATAGTGGTTAGTGAACTCTAAGAATTCAATTGCCTTCAAACAGTCACAGGCTCACAGCCATCCTTTTCACTCAAGGAGTCAGACCAACCACCAAAATGCAACTCTACTCCTGGGTAGGGTCCCTCTAGTTTCTTAACACCCCTTTTTCCTTTTCCCATTGTGTGCAAGAAGTATGGATTAAAGGAAAAATCATATTTAGTCGGGAAAAAAAAGTAGATAATCTTTCTTCATTATCCAAATGTTGCACTATTCACTAAAAATCGCAAAGGACAGATTAACTGATCAGCAACACCAATAAGAAATTAAAATCATCAATTGCAATTACTTCAACTTTGTAACAGAGTCTAAAAACAATAAATATCACAAACCTTGAAGGATGCTTCTTCCAGCTTAGTAGTCTCATTTGCTAGATGACTCGTACTGCTATTGGCATCATCTGAAGGTGCAACATCAGCAAACAAGACTTGGGCATTGGCAGTTGCATCAGGATCTGGCTCTTTACTTGCTGCTGGACCAGTACCAGAACGTATCACCCCCTTCTCAGCATCTCCAGATCCTTCAGCAGTCAGGAGCCATTTCCATAGTTTTCCATCATCAGAAATGGAAATTAAATGTGTCTTAGAAATCACAAGTGATTCATCACGAAAATCAAAAGGATTATCAAAGTCCATATCAAGCGAAGAAGCATGAAGGGGATCGGAACAAAACTTGCCAATAGTCTGAAGGACGGAATCTGATTGGGAAATGACGACTGCAAGGATTGAAGGAGAGGGGACAGATGTGCCAATTGAGGGCATTAATTCTTCCAGCATACACATCATATGCACCTGCTCTCCACTGTGATAACGTGCAAATTATTATATTGCCTCAAGTCCATCAAGAAGTCAGCAATGAAGAAAGATTCTAATTCATGCCAAAGGGAAAGAAATAGTCCAATTGATCAAAGCTATGGAGCCATCAGAAAGTTTTGAGCTTCAGGTAGCTACACGCACAAAACCAGAATTTGAAATAAACAAGGAAGAAAATAGAGATTTACACTCCTAACTAGAAGCAACTCAGCACCCATGCTGAGTTGCAGAGGACTGATTATGAGACATCTTTTATTTGTTTGCCCAGAAACCAACAAGCTCCAGAGAGCCATGTTTGATATCAGTAAATACCCCCAATACATTTTGGGCTTCTCCTAGGGCCTTGACCAGGCCATTGATCTATTTCAAGGGAAAGGAAACAGACATAAAAAGATGAGAAAAATGAGTTGCACTGGAACTCATCTTTTACGCTAAACATGCAAATTTAAAATAGAAAGATGAGAAAAATGAGTTGCACCGGCAAGTCATCTTTTCCTCTAAACATGTAAGTTTAAAATAGAAAAATGATAAAAATGATTGGCTCCGGCAAAATCATCTTTTATTTTAAACATGTAAACCAATAATGAAACCCTACAGCTACCATCATTTTGACTTCAATTTATTACTCATTTTCTATAACCAAAACTAAAATACATTGAGACGTCTCATTCTTGTCATCCGACTTTTCCCTTAACGAAATGTAAAGCACTTCTTTGTGAGCTATTTTCCTACACAAATTCCTGACAACTAATATCACCTCAACACCAGCATTGTACATTAGCTAACCATCATTTTATCTCAATTATATATGAATAAAATTTATTCGTTTCAAAAAGAATCACATCAGGGTACATTTTGATTACTAATAGTCTCCAAAAATGACGACATTTTACATGATAATAACTATTGGCATTTCAACGAGCACAGGAAACAAGAAGTCAACATTAGAAATATACATGAAATAACTAAAGAACTTCGAAAAACTGAGCCACATTGTGTTTCCGGTGCTTACTCTTTTCGTCGCCAAACACTGAGCTTCCCATCAAGATGAGCACAGTACAAGACCTCAAGATTTGAGTCGGGCAACACCTCCAGAAACTTCCCACACCCTCTCGGCAATGCGGCCGAGAACAATGCCGTCTCGTATTGCAAATCAAACACAACCAACTCCCTTGGAAACGCCACATACATTATATGCTTCCAGTGCGGCGAGAATGCAAATTTCGCCATATACGTCGGGAAAGTTGCCAACGCCGGCGCTCCACTCCCTCCACCACCACTACCGCCGCCAGCACCACTCCCACTCGCAGAACCATCCCTCTCCAGCTTCTGCAATTCTGAAAAATCCGTACGAATTTGCAACTCCTTCAAAACGACGTCGTTCTCCGACTCATCGCCTAGGGCTTTTACAATAAGCAGGAAGCCTTTAAGCCCTAGGGCACAGAATTTCCGCGAATCAAAGGGGTCACGACGGAGGCAAGAGAAATACTCCGGCGAGGCGTCGTATTTGAAGAAGCAACGTCCAGTAACAGTATTGTAAAGTGACAAAAAGGACGGGCCGGACAACGCGGCGAGGATCCACGAATCGGGCCGGACCTGGACCCAACACAGATCCTGAATGCCTAATTTCGATGAATTATTACTATTACTACTATTACCATTAGACTCGAAGAAGAAGATGGGAGACTTGGAGCGAAAATCGAGGAGGGAGATACGGCCTTGACGGTCACCGACGGCGAGGAGGAGGTCGGCGGAGGAGAGGAGGAGGTTGTGAGGGAGACGGTATGGGGCCCACTTCACGGAGGTTATGAACGGAGAAAGAGAAGAAGACGAGGAGGAGGAGGAGGAGGAGGGGTTTGGGGGTGGGGGTAAGGGTATTGTGGAGACTAATTGCATAGAGTGGGTTTCGAGAATCGACACCGAGCTGCCGGATGCGTAAGCTAAGAGTCCGGTAGCGGAAAGATCGGCGGATCCGCCGTTGCTACGGGAAGGTGGGCCCGGGAGCATGCAGTCCCATGAAGATGATGACGATGATGAGGAGGTGGATGATGACGATGAGGATTCATTGGGTAAACGCTGCATTGAGGTTTGTTGTTGTGTCGATCGGATCAGAATCGATGTAGCAGCGCTTTGGGAAAGGGGGGAAATGGGGATCTGTGATGTGTGTGTGTGTCTGTGTGTGTGTTATTGTTATTGGTGTCGGTGTTTTACTTGAAAATGAGCAACAGACTAGTGACGATGGTGATGGTGATGGTGATGGTGATGGTGGACATGGAAGGCACGTTGGGTTAGAGCTGTCCGTAACGTTTCCAAAATAAACAAGTGAATTTTCTATTTTTGGTTTTTTTACTTTCTTCATATTTTTAACTATGTGTTTGGATTTCGCGCAAAGTAAAAGGAAAGAGAGGAAAGCTAGAAGAAATAATTATTTCATTGAAAATAAAAATAAGATAAAGAACGTTCTTTTGTTTGGATGACAAAAAAAATTAAAAATTAAAAGAAATGAAATGAAAGAAAAATAATATAAAGTGATTTTATGGTTTCTATCAATGACGGAGCTAAGCACCTGAGGTCAAAAACACTACAGTGGCAAAAATAATAATAAGAAGTTGAGACACTCATTTATACATTACATAGCCTATTAATCTACTATACGAGTATGATAAACATTCACTAACTTTCTATATAAGTAATTAAAATTCACTCTTCACTTTTGAATTCCCACAACTTCATTTTAACTAAGTATACTAATGGTCATTTTCATAGATCAATAGTTGTTGCCCACTTTTAATTAGCTAATGACATTTTTCTTTTCTTTTTCTTTTTCATTTTGTATAATTTAAAATACTTCTTTTTTTTTTACTTTTATTTGTTATTATTTCTAAATAAAAGTCTAAAGTTTTCTTAATGGGATTTGTTCTCACAAATAAGAAAAAAAAAATTAGAAATAAGAAATAAGAGTGTACAATCAAATCAAAAGAAATGCTATCTAACGTCAACCCAGTATTATACATGCATGCATATATATTGTACTATATATGAGAGATAGAAATGGCAACAAGTATCTGTTCTATTTGAAACCGACGGGTAATCGCCCGATAAAAATCTGATAACAAAAATTAATGAAAAATCTATTAAGGTTTGAGTTTTATAAGAAAAAACCGACAGATAAATCGATAAGTTTTGATTTTTGATATTATTAAAATCGAAACTCGATTATTAATCTATTATAAAGTAAAAACAATAGCTAATAATTAAAATTGGCAAAGGTATAAAATTAATTTTTATACAATAGCTAATTTACAAATATTTAAAATTACATTAATAGAAATGAAAATTTTGACTAAGCCCAATACTATCATTTTTAAAAAAAATTGGGCCAAGTCCAATACAACTATTTTAAAATGTAAAAACTAAAAAAAAAAAACTATTTTAAAGTTGTTAAACCTAAAACGCCTTTTCTTATTTCTCTTTTGCACGAGCCACACTCACTATCTCGCTTGGGACACTCTCTTTAGTGCTTCAACGGTTCAATAGTTGGAAAATATATATGACAATTAAAATAATTGCGCAGCAAAAAATAATAATGTATCCATTCATATTTAATTATGCAGATTTAAATTAGATAATAATTTAATCTAATTAAATTAAACCTGCAATAGTTCTAGGATTACCTGTTGAAGCGTAATTCGATATAGAATCTAAATCAAGCTTCCCACGTGTGAAGCCTCCAAGATTGATCCACACAGAATCTGCACTTGCTAATTAGATTTCTACCCCTACTAGGTTTCTAGAGAAATCCTATATATTTTTCTGACTGATGAAATTGTGCTAGCTATTGTCTGTCAGAATGCTGCAATATATACGAGATACATCATGAGCTAGGGTCATATGTGGACTGGACTAAAATTACCAGTCTTGGGCTCCATAATAATCAGATCACCATCTAATTACTACAAGCCCAATTAAATTAATATTTAAAACAATTCTAAATTTAATTTAATATTTTCTATAATCTAATTAATCTATAAATTCTATTTGTGTGTGACCTATCGGGTTCATAATTAATCGGTAGCGAATAATTAATTCCTCTAATTAATTAAATTAGAACTTTTTCTAATTAATTCACAAATCATGAGTGACACCTAACAGTGTATCACGATTGCCCAATTAAAAATGAAGTGCAAGTATGCGAACCCAAATAGTAATTTATCTGCAATCAAATCCTATTGTCTCGATCGAGCCAAAATCATGGATTGGGTCGTCAAACTCTCTTACTCGACCATATGCCAAAACCCAATTAATTAGTGACTAATGAATAAATCATGGAACGACTTCCACTATTCCATCTTGGCCAAGGATTTCAAGTCACTCAATTAATCAGATTGCATAGGACACCCAATTGACAGTTTTCGTATCTACACATTCATTTCTGCATGACGGAATAAATCACAACCACTGAATACATTGTCTAATTCATGATTAGGATAAGCTTATTTGTACCAACAAATCATGACATTCCTTATCATGAGATAATCGTAGTGTCTCAGGTCTGATGATTAATTGCATAATTACATGATACAACGAATTATTGACATTCCATGTAATTCGTTGTATCGGTGGTCAAGTCCAGTTACTTATTCACAATAAGTACTTATACATCTACTATAACGATATGAGACAAATCGCTCAAACTAATATCTCATATAATTTGGTTAGTAGACTGTAATCCGATCTATCCGAATAAACTAACGCTCAATTAATTTATCCTATGATCGGGGATAACTTTTAGAATATATTTATGATTATAGATTCTGTCACTCATATCCTTACTCCTAAATATAGAATTTATAAATAGTATTATAAGGACTTTATTTATTTAATCAAAACATTTATAGTAAATAAATAAACTGTCCATATTAAATAACATATTATTCATAATTCCAAAATATAATTTATTAGCTTTTAGGTATTATTCCTAATATCATCCCTTTTGCCCAAAAAAAAAAAAAAAATTCAACCTCTACAGCTTCATCGACCGTCGCGTCCTATCAAAGTCAGGTTCGCAAGCATTCTCAAGTTATTTTCTAAGATGTGTTTTCATCTCTTCTTGTGATATTGAAATATTTTCCTTTTTTAATTCTTTTAGTTTGTCTTTTGCTTTTTTTGTTTAATGATGTTGTGCCTTCAGGTGACTTTGATGTTGTTTCTTACATAGTGTTTGGAAGCAATTCGTGTGTAGAATTCATTTCATTTATTAATGAATTCCATAAAGAATTCATTTACAATTGAATTCCCTTGTTTGGAAATGTAAAATAAAATTAAGTCAATTCTGTTATTTGTAAATCCAAATTGTGTTTGGAACACATGTGAAATTAGAATTAATAGATGTATTTTACTTAAATATCCTTCTTTTATTCAATTATAATTAGACTATCATATAACTGTTATCTTTTTAACCAATTATTGATTCCTGGTACTATTATAAAAATCCAAAAAAAAAAAAAAAGCAAAGAAATATTTTCAAAAAATATAAACATTACAAAATAATCATAATAATTTTAAGTTCACC
This sequence comes from Ehretia macrophylla, assembly GCA_037974665.1. Classification (NCBI taxonomy): domain Eukaryota; kingdom Viridiplantae; phylum Streptophyta; class Magnoliopsida; order Boraginales; family Ehretiaceae; genus Ehretia; species Ehretia macrophylla. The sequence goes on along the minus strand of CM075771.1, from coordinate 54,759,508 downwards.
CATAAATTTAACATGAATAAATAACTTCAAGTTCAACTATACACATATACACGGCCACGGCAAAGTCACGACAAACACGATACTAATCTTTTTAGCGTGGTTGTCATATATAAAAGCATTATCTAGTATTTATTATGATTGACATATATTGATTATATTAAGATTAGCATGTGATAACTATAAATTCTTTTACAAGAATATATATTGCCCAAAAGAAAAATCATGAATAAGTTTACAAAGAAGATTGAACGAATAAGGAAGAGTGAATGAAAGATATTGATTTTTTTTCTTTTTTGCCGTGAAAGAGAGAAGAGTGGGGAAGACATTTATTTTTTTTCTTTTTTTTCTTGAGTTTTTTACTATTCCTAGCAAAGTCAATAACTTAAACTTGAGGGTAGTTTTGTCCTCAAAGAATTAGCAGCAGAATTAGAAAACGTAGATTTGCAAATTCCACCTCTTGAGCTCGGATTTGAGTAAGGTTTGTGCAAATTCAAGAATTGCAAATCCTGGATTTGCAACTTTTTAAAAAGATGCAACCAAACAAAAAAAATTGGATTTACAAATGAATTCCACAAAATTTTGTAGAATTCATTTGTTCCGAACAGTCTGTTAATGTATGGAATTTGAATAGTAATTTATCCACATGATTTTAGTTTCGCTCTTTTTTCTTTTTTCTTACACTGCAGTTCAAGTTTTTACTTATTTTTTAGATATCTTGAGAAGTTTTTTAATTCGAAAATTCCAACTTTTGACAAATCTCGCTAGATTTTTGTAGATAACAAGTTGTATCTCAAATCAAAAGGATTGGTATTATATATCATTGCTATATATTTTCTACTACTCTTTTAAGAGTCAGATGATTACTCAAGCTTATATCAAATAACACTGATTTACTAGATCAAATCAAATTATCTTGAGAGGAAGTAGATATTTAGAATCCGATTTAAATGGAAGGTTTCATGCTTGCATTAGATCAATTAATGGGACTCATATACATATTTTGGGTTTTGATTTATTCTATTTTTAAGTTTCTTTTAATATTTAAATTATTTAAAAATATATATATTTTGGTGTGATTTCTATTTAGATTAATTTTTTAAAATTATTGATTTCGGGTACGGTTATCCACGATTTTTTTATACTTATCGTTTTCGATTTTAGATAATAGTTTTTAAGACCATCAAGTTTTGGTTTTGGTTTCGGGTTTTAGTTATGCTAAATGATTTCGGTTTCGATTTTTTTAAAAACCACAGTTAACCAAACCGCTGTCATTCTTAATGAGAGAGAATAAACCTTATACATGCGATTATGAAAAGCCATAAATGATATTATTAGGGTCATGAATGCAATTGACTGTAGGTTTAGAAGTCTTTGAATAACCATATATTATCATAATTGAATTTTATTTTTTAGAAAAAAACTTTTTTTTAAAGATTGAAGAAAAGTCTTGCGAATGAATCATTTGTAGAAAATATGGGTGACCTATACAATACATGAAACGTCACCTTGAACGACATTGACATACCTATTACTATTACCAATTTTACCTTCTTTGCTGCTTTTTAATCTTTCTAATATATAGTTTTTATTTCTCACTTGTCGAGGTCGGATTCTCGTAGTTGAACTGTTCGGCTACGCTTGCCGAGGTGAACGTTTCAGGTTGGCCTCCGAGTTGAACTTTTTAGGTCGGCTACGTCACCTGCACAGAGAAAAGAAGGAAAAAGCAGGGTGATGACCCGGATTTTCCCCTTGGACGCGCGAATGATTAGTATGTCCGAGCTGGCAAGGTAGATGAGAGTATTTAATGACGAGTTACCTCTAAAGTGAAGAGGGTGGAGCTCTATTTATACTAAATTCGGGTCTGACAGCATTTAATGCAGTACAGCTTTATATCCCATCAGTACTTTATGTCCCATCGGAGCAGCTGGCACTGAGGTTGGGGTTTTCTGGGGTCGGGTAAGCATCCAGGTTGGGCATTTAGCTGAATGCGCTGGGCTCGGCTTAGATTAGCCCGTCTCAGCTCGGCACGGGTAAATCACCCCAACTCGGTTACCCATCGTCAATTTCCCCCAAGTCGAGATCGAGGGGGAGAAATCTAGAATTGGGTTTTTTCCCGAGCTGGATGTGCCCGACCCCGACAGAGTAGGGATGGCCACATCAGCAGTGCATGCCCTTCAGATGGCTGACACGTCACCTGGCGGTTCTGACAAGACGCAACGTTTGGACTCCCCGAGGTGATTTTCATAAATGCCTATAAATAGGGCCTTGACATCCGAGATTCGCTCCACACTTCGCTTTCAACCTTCAAGAGTTTTAGGTCGGACAACAGAGTGGTCGGACGCAGTTAGCTCGGAAAGAACTTTGCAGGGCCTAAAAACCAAGCTGGATGAAGCAGAGGGCCAGTGGGCATTGATTCTTCCCGAGGTGTTGTGGGCTCAGCGGACCACCACCAGCTCGGCAACGGGAGAATCGCCCTTCGAGCTGACCTTCGGTACTCAAGCAGTACTGCCAGTGGAGATCGGGTCCCCGACCAGTAGAACCCTCCATCATGATCCAGAAATAAACGGAGCACAAATCCGTGAAGAGCTCGACCTCGCCGAAGAGCTCCGAGCTAAAGCTTAGATCAGAATACTGGCCAGCAAAGCTGCCATGAAAAGAGCCTTTGCCAAACAGGTCAAGCCTAAACCTATTAAGGTTGGAGACCTCGTGCTCAGAAAGGCCATCTTTTTGCCACGCTCGGGTAATAAGCTATCCCCGACCTGGGAAAGACCGTACGAAGTCATGAAAGAAGTCCGACTTGGGACCTTCTACCTCCGCGATAAAAACGGGAAACTGTTGAAGAACGCATGGCACTCAGAACACCTGAAGCGGTATTTTGTCTGAATGGCCCCGAGCCGAAAAATTTTGTAACGGCCCCGAGCCGAAACCTCTTGTAACGGCCCCGGGCTGAAATTTTTTGTTAAGGCCCCGGGCCAAGAAATTGCTTGTAATTGGCCCCCGAGCCCAAGTACTTCGTGTACAAATTCAATACAATGCATTTTTGTAAATTAGTGCAATGCCCGACCTGGGGACAAACCAAAACGAGCACAATACCCGACTCGGGCCCGAGTGCTACAGCTATACAGCTACTTGCAACTCGAATTAACGCGGTGGTCACGCTTAATCACGAGCTAACGATCAAGTAACTCAGCTCGGACCGTGTTCCAGCTCGGGTATAATCAATAACAAATTGATATTCTACCAGTTCGGATTAATGTCCAACTCGGTGTCATCCGGCTTCAGGTCGGTATATTAGTTTGGGTCTAAACTCGAACTCAACATTCGTCAACATTAGTTTGACCAATTTTAAATCGGACTGACGAGTCCAGGTTGGCGACGATTATGAAGTTACCCGTTTAACCAGCTCGGATTAGAATGATAATTTATTAATCGCATCCAGCTCGGTTCTTTTTACTTAAGTTCGAGTGGTCCACTATATTGTCCGACCCCGCTTACTTGGAAAAAGCTTTGCGAAAAAAGAAAAAGTGCATAAGTACTAACTCCGATAAAACGCAAAAAAAAAAAAAAAAATCATTTCATTCAATTGAAACATAATTACAAAAAGCCCAACTTGGGCGAAATTACAAGAGCCCAACTCGGGCAAATTTACAAAATCTACTTCGGCGCAGCGGCAGAGGTGGTGGCTTCAGCTTCATCTCCGACCTGGTCCATCCCCTTCTGATCGAACTCAGACACCTCCTTAGCCTGGGATATCAGGTCAGATGGAAGTTCGGGAATCTCCCAGAACTCCGGCGGCGGAACCTCCAAGATCTCGATGTAGTCATTCTTGGTGGCTGGAAAGAAGGTATTCGCTCTCTCTCGAGCTGCGACCTGGCCCAGGAAATAGAATTCCATCTCGGCGTATTTTGCCATGGCTCCGCCTTCCGTGGCCAGCCAATCCACCGCCGCATCACTGGACTTGAAGGCCTCCACTGCCTTCTCTCCCTTGACACCGACCCGGTCCACCAGCTCCTGGAACTTCGCCTCTGCCTCACGCTTCTCTCGCTTATTGCGCTCGACGTCCTTGGACGCGGCTTCGCGTCGGGCCTTTTCCATGTCGAGCTCTTTCTTCAGGCGGTCGATCTCCGTTGTGTCCGCCTTCTGCCTCTAAGCAGCCTCTTCCCTCACGGTCTCCAGCTCAGCTCGGGCATCTACGTATCGTTGCTCGAGCTCAACACAGTGAGTTTGGGCCTTGACCAGGAAGCTGGGAACCGAGAGAATGTGGGACTCAGCCTGCTTAGTAGAAAACAAAGCGATCAGCTGAGCTAAACAAAAACCAACATTACCAGAAGTTGGATAAAGACTCACCGTGACGATGGCCGTCCTCAAGTCGAGCGAGAGCTGCTCTGCTAGAACCGTCGCCAGCTTGGGGTCACGGCCCACCTTGGACGCATCCATGAAGTCTTTGCTTGGAGGGCTCACCTCTGTGGCCTTACCCTTCCCGGAGTGTTCCGCCCGATGCCGCTTTTTGCTCTTCGATCGGGATGAAGAACGCTCCGAAATCACCACTCCCGAGCCCGACTTCTTGGGCCAAGGGGACCCCGAAGCCCCTTTAGAGGAGACCTCGGAACCGACCTCCCACGCTTGGCCGCTGGGCTGCTGCCTCTGTCCTTGAGCAGCACCTTCTAAGCCTGACCGAATCGACGCCTCGCCGCCGGCCTTGCTCTTCCTCCACACTTGGGAGTACGCGAGCTTCCTCATGTCTGCCATATCTGCAAAAGGTAGAGGAAAGAAGTGAAAACGAGCCGAAGGCCAACCTAAAAAAAAAAAAAAAACTAGCAGACTGAATAATGGGGAGGTCGGGTGCCAATCTTGCAAACTGACCCTTTTCGGAGCTAGATCCCGCATCCCCATCAGGCTCGGGAAGCAGGTGGGGATGGTCCTTCGAGAGGTCGGGCTCCCGACCAAATAACTTGGAATCCCAGATCCGTCCCCATTTGAGCACACTGTCGATGTCTATCAGCATCCCGGGCGCAGGCTTCAGCACTGCGACTTCCCCGAGTTCCTCCTTCGAGAGCTTGGGGTCATGGTTGGCGGTCTTCCTCAAACTTAGGTACCAGTCCAGTCTACACCCAGAGTTCACGGTCAGCTCCACCCAATAACAGTCGTTATGCCAGCCCTTGTTGGAAGAATGCCACTTGGTGAATATAGAGTTGCCGACCCGAGCTGCGAAGTGGAACCACTCTGGCTGCTTCGGGTTGGGTTTGCATAGGAAGAAATGCCTGAACCTGCGCAAGGTCAGCTCCACTTTCTTCTCCAGACAGAACACGTAGAAGGCCACCATCACAGCCCAACCATTCGGCAACATCTGACCTGGGCTGAGCTCGAAATAGTTCAGGATTTCAACGATAAAACTGGGGAGAGGGAGCTGGATGACGTCGAACACTAGATCGTATATGGTAAAGTGGTCGATCGGTGGATAGCACGTCGATTCTTGCCGACCTGGAACCTTCAGCTTGTGATGACGATCCACCGACCAGTTCCTTAGCCTGGCGTTGGCCATTTGCACTGTGGAATGGCACTCACGCTTGCAACAGGCGAACAACTGCTCGATCCTCTTCCCCCGAATTGAAGAAGCGCTGGCTGTGGCCGAGCTCTGAGGTCGAACAGCGCTAACTGGGATAGCTTCGATCGGCTTGGTGGCAGAAACCCCAGCTAGGAACTCTTGGGGTATCTCGACGCCCTCCAATTGATTTAGCGGCTCCTCATCCTCCCTGTCTTCCAAGTCTCCCAGGTCGGCCAAAAGATCCGCATCGGCCTCCTCTTGCGCCAGTCTGACCCCAATAACTTGGCAGTCATCATCGCTCTCCACGGGTCTAGATTTTCGAGCCGACACTGAAGACGCACTAGTGCTCTCTCCACCTTGATCTCTATTTGAGGTAGATTCCGAGCTCGACGGACTCTCATCCCCACCGTAGGACCTCACCTCCATTGCCTGGGAATCTTTTGACTCCGACCTCCCCATCCTGTCTATAGACTAAATATAAATGTACAGGAATGACTAAAGGGAGTCAGGACGTACCTACTACTCTTGACTGCGGAATGCTACCGACCTAGCTAGCTCCGAGCTGAAAATCCCGAGGAGGTTTTCGGCTCGGGGCCGTTACAAAATTTTTCGGCTCGGGGCCATTCAGACAAAATACCGCTTTAGGTGTTCTGATTGCCATGCGTTCTTCAACAGTTTCCCGTTTTTGTCGCGGAGGTAGAAGGTCCCAAATCGGACTTCTTTCACGACTTCGTACGATCCTTCCCAGGTCGGGGATAACTTATTACCCGAGCATAGCAAAAAGATGGCCTTTCTGAGCACGAGGTCTCCAACCTTAATAGGTTTGGGCTTGACTTGTTTGGCAAAGGCTCTTTTCATGGCAGCTTTGCTGGCTAGTATTCTGATCTGAGTTTTAGCTCGGAGCTCTTCGACGAGGTCAAGCTCTTCATGGATTCGTGCTCCGTTTATTTCTGGATCATGATGGAGGGTTCTACTGGTCGGGGACCCGATCTCCACTGGAAGTACTGCTTGAGTACTGAAGGTCAACTCAAAGGGCGATTCTCCCATTGCCGAGCTAGTGGTGGTTCGCTGAGCCCACAATACCTCGGGAAGAATCGATGCCCACTGGCCCTCTGCTTGCTCCAGGTTGGTTTTCAGGCCCTGCAAAATGATTTGGTTAGTCATTTCAACTTGGCCATTACTTTGAGGGTAAGCAATAGACGAGAATCTAAGGTCGATCCCAATCTCAGCACATTTGCCTCGAAAGTATGCACTGTCGAATTGCTTGCCGTGGTCAGTAACAATGACCTTTGGCACCCCAAATCGGCAATTTATGTTTTTCCATACAAAATCCCAAGCTGCCTTTTCCGTTATTCTAGCAACACCTTCAGCCTCGGGCCATTTGGTGAAGTAGTCTATAGCTACGAAGGCGTGCTTCTTTTGGCCGACACCGGTTGGCAATGGGCCGATAATGTCTAGACCCCATTGATAGAATGGCCATGGGCTTATCATCACTGTGAGGTCTACAGCAGGCTTCCTCTGTACATTGGTGAACCTCTGGCAGGTATCGCACTTTTTTACATACTCTTTGGCATCTTGCTCTAAGGTTGGCCAGAAATAGCCTTGCCTCAACGCCTTCCGAGCCAGAGCTTTGCCTCCCAAGTGGTTTCCACATACCCCTTCATAAATCTCCCGGAGTACATAGTTTCCCTCCTCGGGTCCAACACATTTCAAGAGAGGCCAAGTGTAGGCTCTCTTATAGAGTTGCCCGGCAATTATGACAAACCTTGATGCCTGTTTTATGAGTTTCTGAGCTGCTTTTTCATCCTTTGGGGTCATACCCCCCTCCAAGTAGTCCACGATTGGTTTGGTCCAATCTGGGCTTAGATTGAGCTCGGCTACGGCTTGTACCTCTAACCGAATACTGGGTTCGGATACTTCTTCGACATGGACCAGGGCAGGTCGGCTCTCGCCTAAGGCCAACCAGGACAGAGCATCAGCCTTGGTATTCTCCTCTCTTGGAATTTGCTGTATGGTGAACCTTTTGAGCCCTGAGGTCAAATTATTGACTTTGTTGAGGTAGGCTAACATGTTACTGTCCTTGGCTTCGAATTTTCCCGATATCTGACTAGAAACCAGTTGAGAGTCGGTGCTCAGGTCAACTGTCTGCGCGCCGAGCTGAGCTGCAATTTTTAACCCTGTAATCACCGCTTCGTACTCCGCTTCATTGTTGGATGCCGGAAAGGTGAACTTGAGGGAGTATTGGTGCTCATGCCGGGTCGGGTGGAGGATGACCACCCCAGCTCCGCTACCAGACTTCTCTGATGCCCCATCCACATGGACCTTCCATACTTCTTCCGGGTCGTGCTCGGCTCGGCCAGTACACTCCACCATAAAATCCGCGATGGCTTGGGCTTTGATGGCTGTTTTGGGCTGGTAGGTGATGTCAAATTGACTCAGCTCAACTGCCCATTTCAGTAGTCTACCCGACGCCTCTGGCTTGTGCATGATGGACTTGAGTGGGGCATCCATCATGACCTTAATCCGGTGAGCATCAAAGTACGGCTTCAACTTCCTTGCCGCCGTGATGGGCACGAGGACAAGTTTTTCCAATGGGGAATACCTCACCTCAGCCCCTTGCAAGGTTTTGCTGACATAATAGACCGGCTTCTGTTCCTTTCCTTCTTCTCGGACTAGTGCTGCTGCGACTGCTGTCCCCGAGCATGCTAGGTATAGTACCAGTACCTCCCCCACCTCAGGTCAGGATAGCAGGGGGGGCGAAGTTAGATACCTTTTAAGCTCTTGGAAGGCATTTTGGCATTCCGTAGTCCATTCAAAGTTCTTAGGATTCCTTAATATTTTGAACAGAGGAGCACACTTGTCAACCGACCTGGACATGAATCTGCTCAGTGCTGCGACCTTGCCTGCTAACACCTGGACGTCCTTCACGCAGGTCGGCAGTGCCAGGTCAAGTATCGCCTGGACCTTCTCCGGGTTGGCTTCTATTCCGCGGGCTGTGACCATGAAGCCTAGGAATTTGCCTGCCTTGACGCCGAATACGCACTTTTTCGGGTTCAGCCTTATCCCGAAGTGTTCCATTACGGCGAAGGCTTCAGCCAGGTCGGCTACATGATCCTCCGTCCTTCTGCTTTTAACCAGCATATCATCTACGTAGATTTCCATGTTCCGGCCAATCTGATTTTTGAAGACCTTGTTCACCATCCGAGTGTAGGTAGCTCCGGCATTCTTGAGGCCGAAAGGCATGACCTCATAGTGGTAGAGTCCTTTATCGGTGGTGAAGGCAGTCTTCTCTTTGTCTCCGGGAGCCATCTTGATTTGGTTGTAGCCTTTGAAAGCATCCATAAAAGAGAGTAGCTCGAACCTAGAGGTGGCATCCACCATTTGATCAATCCGAGGTAGAGGGAAGCAGTCCTTAGGGCAAGCTTTGTTGAGGTCGGTGAAATCAATACACAGTCTCCATCCACCTGAGGACTTAGTCACCAGCACCACATTAGACAACCAGGTTGGTACTGTATTTCCTTTATGTGGCCGGCGTCCACTAACTTGTCCATCTCTTCTGCTATGATTTGTTGCTTATCATAATGGAAGTGCCTGCGTTTTTGCTTTACTGGATAGTGATTTGGGTCGGCATTCAGGTGAAGCTCAATTATATCCGGGTCAATACCTGTCATGTCAGAGGCAGACCAGGCAAATATGTGTTCATTCTTTGAAAGAAATTGGCTTATACCTTTCTTGAGGTTGGCAGAGAGTTCGCTCCCAATCTTTGCTCTATTGGTTTCATCGGAGAGCTCCACCTCCTGAAGGTCTTCAACTGGGCTTCCTCTCTTAGCATCTCTATTTTCTTCGGGCAGATCTAGTCCCCAACCGACCTGATATTTGGGTCGGAGTGAGTTTTCATAATATTCCCGAGCTGAGAGATGGGCTCCACGAATGGTGGCCGTGCCGGCCGGGGTCGGGAATTTTAGGGCCTAATGGTAGGTGGATGGGACGGCCCTGAAATGGTTGAGCACTACCCGACCTAGAATTCCATTGTAGGTGGAATTACAATCCATCACAATGAAGTTGGCTTGCATTGAAGCCCGTTTATCTCCATCCTCCAACTTCAACGGAAGGTTAATAACCCCTTCAGCTCGGTGTGCTTGCCTAGTGAAACCAGCTAAAGTCCCCCTCAATGACCTGAGTCGGCTCCTGTCTAACCCCATTTGCTCAAAAGCACTGAGGAATAAAACTTCTGCCGAGCTCCCCATGTCCACCATCAGTTTCTTTACGGTGAAGTTGGATATTTTAGCGCTGATCACCAGTGGGTCATCATGGGGTAATATTATCCCCTCCAAGTCTTCTGAGGAAAATGTGAGCTCCTCCGCCCTCGGGGCCGGATCCCGCACCGGTCTATACTCTCTTATAGCCCGAATATAACCCTTCCTGCCTGCCGAGGTCTCCCATCCCGAAGCCAGTCTACCTGCAATGGTTTTAATCATAACCAAACGTCCGCCCCCAGCCTGGTGCCTGGGTGGACTCCTCTCCCTATCTCTTTGATCATGATTTCGGGTCGGCTGCGGGTCTATGTACTTTCGGAGATGGTCTCGGGCTATCAGTGTCTCGATCTCCTGTTTCAAGTCTTTGCACTCTTCGGTGGTGTGGCCGTAGTCCATGTGGTAGCGGCAATACTTGGTTCTATTGCCCTTCTCGGGTCGGCCTTTCATTCTCGGAGCTGGAGGCAGGTAGTTCTGGTGCTGGATCTCCATCAGGATCTGCTCCCTTGTAGTGTTGAGGGGAGTGAACATAGTGAACCGGGGGTTCTGCTTTGGCTGTTGGGGTTGCTTGCCTCGGTCGTTTTGGACTTTGCCCCTAGGTTGGGCTCGGGAGGTTTCTCCCTTCCTGCCAGCTTCCTTCTTCTTGTCATCGTCCCTCTTTGCCTGATGGATTTCTTCCGAGTGTATGTACCCTTCCGCTCGCACCATCAGCTCGGACACAGTATCCACGGGGTCGATTGCCAATGAAGATGTAAGGGGGCCCGACCTGAGCCCACTCTGGTAGGCCATCAACGCTATAGAGTCCTCCAAGTTGGGAATTCAAAGGGACTCTTCATTGAATCTGGCTGTGTAAGCCCTCAGACTTTTCCCTCTATGTTGCTTTACCAGCAGCAATGTAGAAGTGTGGAGGGTAGCGCGTCGGCTCCCCTCAAAGCGGGAGAAGAAAGTCTCAGCTAGCTGATGGAAACTTGCAATTGAGCCTGGACGAAGCTTCTGGAACCAATCCAAGGCATTGCCAACCAAGGTGGTCGGGAATGTTTTCGTCTTCATGAGGTCGGACATGTCATGCAGGGTCATGTGGTGATCGAAGTTGAGCAAGTGGCTGGCTGGGTCTCCATCTCCACTGTAGACAGCCAAGTTGGGCATCCGGTTGTCGGTGGGCAGTGGCGTGGCTAGTACCTCGGGTGAGAGGGGGCTTACGCCGAGCTGGTTGATAACCTTGGCTATGGCCGCCATGATTTTAGCCTGCTCGGGGTCGGCTTGAACCGCCCTTGGACCTCTCGCCTCACTGGGTCTCGCCACCGGCTCTAGGAAGCCCTCTTGGTCCTGTATCGGCCTCGGCCTGGGGTCTGGGATGCGGAACTGTGGACGCAAGGGCCGCGGCGTAGCTTCTTGCGGAGCCGAGGAGCCCTCAGCTAGCCGGGCTACCTGTTCTTTGAGCTCCTCAAACATCCTCAGCATCATTTTTATCTCTGGTGACAGGTTGGAGTTGAGTTCTCCTTTCACCGTGGGGTTGGTTTGAGTGGCTAAGTGTATACGTTGGCTCGTCCCAACGTCGGCTGGGTTTGGGTTTTGGCTAGGCACCTGCGTGGTTTCGAGGTCCCCATCCGGGTTAGGCGAATCCTCTACCGGTGCACTATGGCTTCTCGTTTGTACCATAATGGTTTCTCAGTGAGTGGTGAAGGAAAGTGAGGGAAAGAACAGTTTCCCACAGACGGCGCCAAACTGTCGAGGTCGGATTCTCGCAGTTGAACTGTTCGGCTACGCTTGCCGAGCTGAACGTTTCAGGTTGGCCTCCGAGTTGAACTTTTCAGGTCGGCTACGTCACCTGCACAGAGAAAAGAAGGAAAATGAGGGGGTGATGACCCGAATTTTCCCCTCGGGCGCGCGAATGATTAGTATGTCTAAGTTGGCAAGGTAGATGAGAGCATTTAATGACGAGTTACCTCTAAAGTGAAGAGGGTGGAGCTCTATTTATACTAAATTCGGGTTTGACAGCATTTAATGCAGTGCAGCTTTATGTCCTATCAGTACTTTATGTCCCATCGGAGCAGTTGGCACTAAGGTCGGGGTTTTCCGGTGTCGGGTAAGCATCCAGGTTGGGCATTTAGCTGAATGCGCTGGGCTCGACTAAGATTAGCCCGACTCAGCTCGGCACGGGTAAATCACCCCTGCTCGGTTACCCATCGTCATCACTATAATTAAAAAAAGAAAAAAAATCCCCAACCCCGGGGGGGTACAAAGCTGGCTCCGCCAGTGGTTCCTACATTAGTGAATAAAATGAAAGTGAAGGATAATTTGAGATGTTACTGCTTCGTTTGTTTGTTGTAAATATTTTTTTAAAAAATATTTTTTAAAATTTGTAGTGTTTGATAACACTGAAAAATTAATTAATTAAAAAATATTTTCGATCAAAGAGAAATGCTAAAAGAGTAAAAAATATTTTTATCTACAGCTCACCACCCTGCCCCATCCTTGTTACCTCCTAACCAACCCCACCGCACTCCTGTCATTCACAAAACAACAATGAGATATGTGATTGAGTTTTTTATTATGATAAAAATATTTTGTCTTTTTGTATATTATCATTTTCTTTCCTTCTACTTTTTCTAATTTGTGAAAAACAAAAATGACCTCATTACCTAATTATCTTATTATCTATTCCCTTTCCCCTCACTAAAAAATTAACCCTCAATTTCTTTGCCTTTTCAACTACATTTTACCCGATCCAAACATAGTATAATTGCTTTGAAAAAAATTTATCGTCTAATTCTCTTTTATGCAAAGATAATTTTTCTTTTACATTCATTTTAGAAGTATTCCACTCAAATAAAGATTCCAAAACTAGTTATTAGCACATTTATCATTTTCACAGCAAATTAAGAACAAGAACGATGAAACAAATAAGACTTACGATTTTATTGTTTTCCATTGGAATTAATATCTTAGAAGATTACCATTGGCACTATGAGAAATTTATCATTTTGATTGTACACTATCCTTTTAATTTCTTGATATTTATTAATTGGCATATTCATTTGCCTTTCTATGTAATATTATAGAGATATAAACATAATTCTTATTTTGTCATTATACATTCTATCTTCATGTGGATTACCGACTCTTTCAACTTTGTTTTGGTGACTTCTTCTTGTCTTGAGCTTTATACAACAAAATGACAATTTAATAAAATAAAATGTTGACAAAATAAAATGTACTTGGGGATCCGAATTAATAATTCACATGTGGAGAATAATTGGGTACAAAATTAAGTAGTGCCATAAATTCTTTTCGGGAAAAAGCCAAATTGGTCCCTAAACTTTGCGCAAAAGGTTATTTTAGTCCATCACCTTTGAAAAATACCCATTTTAGTCGCTATTTTTGACTATCGTTAGGTTTCTTTTAACAGTCAAAGGTTTGACTATGCTAAAAGACATAAATGCCCTTATAAAAAATATTTTATTTTTATTCTTTCTTTTTTTTCACTTCTTATCGATAAAAAAATATAATTTGACCTAATTGAAAATAATCATTTTTTTCTTTCTTTAAAGGAAAAGCTCTATTAAGGTTGAATAATATTTTATTTTTATAGCTCGATTTTTTCTTTCTTTAAAGGGAAAGTTCTATTAAGGTTGAATTATATTTTATTTTTATAGCTCTATTTAGGTTAAGTTATATTTTTTTAATTTATAATAATCAATCTTTAATTTTTATTTGGGTAATGTTGCTTCGTAATTAAAAAAAAAGTCGTAAAATTTGTCAAAATTACTCATTTATTAACAGGTGTCATATTTATTTGCCTAGTGAATTGGCGCAATTAATTAATATCATAAATATCCCAACGGCTTTTTAATCCTATTTTTTTCTTTCATGCCTAACAACTATAAGGGCTTTTATGTCTTTTAGCGAGGTCAAATATTTGACCATTAAAAAAAACCTAATGGTAGTTCAAAGGAAGGACTAAAATAGGTATTTTCCAGATATGAAGGACTAAAATGACCTTTTGTGCAAAGTTCAAGGACCAATGGTAGTTAAAAGGAAGGACTAAAATAGGTATTTTCTAGATATGAAGGACTAAAATGACTTTTTGTGCAAAGTTCAAGGACTAATTTGGCTTTTTCCCAATTGTTTTCTTTTCGCATGCAAAATCACTGTCTTGACTTCTAGATTATGTTATCATTTTATATTAGTTTCATCTTTATCAATCTAAATACAATTAATTACCAACAAACTATTCATCACTTTGCTAGTATCATACTACATTTTTCTTATTTATGATTGTCTTTACTACCTTCGATGATGGTAATTATCTTCTCAATAGTTAGTACTCTCAAAATTATATTGTTCATAGTATTAACAATAGAAAACAATGGGGAGAAAAATAAAGATTAATATTTTAAACAACACCCTCCATATGCTAAACTCTGGGTTATAGATAATTATTCCATCAACAAAAGTCTTCTAAATAATAACAACGCTAGTTTGTATGTCACCCCTAGTTATAATTCAATTGTATTTTCATTCATATTGTGTCTCCTTATAATTGGCTTGATCTGGGAAATCATTCAATATTTAAAAAAAATACACCATAATATGAGCTAGCAAAGTAACAAACTAAGACATTGAAAGCATCACAAAATTAAATAAAAAAAGTAACAAACTAAGACATTGAAGCATCACAAAATTAAATTCTTTCATGTGAGTAATTATAAGGCTACGAATGCATCCTTATGAACAATATCTCACAAATCTATAAAGGCAATCCTGATTTTCCTCTCAAGTATTATCTCCATAAAGAAGGGGAGCAATTGTTACAAGTCTCCCACATATGAAAATGACATGTGTTTTTCTTTTCAACTAAAGAGACTATTTTGAGATTATAATTTCATTATGTATATTCCACTTTGTTAGTAGAAAGGAAGGCAATAAGGGGAAAGAATTATTTTTCTTGAGAAAAAAGAAAAAAACTAAAGAAAAGATCAGTTGTTACTTGAGAGCTCATAGGCAGACGATCCAAATATTTGCAGAAAATTCTATAATTAATTACTAATTTATATCTTAATCAACTCTACGTTTCTCCTCAATGTTTTCTACATTTTGGAACAATTAAGACAAGCTACAAATAATGACAAAAAGCTTGAGCTCGATTCATAAATTTTTAAGAGTTTTTGGCCAATTCGAGCAAACTCAAATTGAATATTCTCTTTTTTCTAATCAATTTTACTTTACAAGCATCAAATTCATAAAAATAATCACATGATATTTCAAAATTAATTTTCTCTTCTTTTTTTTTTGTCCCCTTAAGTCCTATAATGTAATCTTCAATTAGCAAAAACATATGAAAGTCAAACATATCCTAGACATGTAATGGTAAGCATTTATAAGCGAAATTATAACATCAATCATATTTAATGGAGCTCATGTCTAAATTAATCTGTTGAAGTAATTATTGCCAATGTAACCTAACATGACGAGGTCTTATTGCATTAGTCCATCCCGACTGAATATCCTCTATAAGAAGGCCTTATCTATTCAAAAACCAAGCTAACACCTTCTGATCAATGAAAGATTATTTGAATATTGAGTGAGACTTGTACGCAATTGGAAATTCGAAGTGATCTATCTTGCTCGCAATTACTCCCTGACCTGATTATGCTCTCACTCAATCAGAGTACAAAAAGTGATTCTAAGATACCTACACACAAGCTAGAGATGTATGTTCCAGAAAATATAGTTGATAAAATCTTTTTTCTTTGGGTTCTAATCCCATCCTTACAAGGCTAGGATTTGTGTTTTCTAATTTTACTCTAATTAAACTAGGACTCTTGTTTGAATTAAAGCTGCTTATGAGCTCCAAATGTGACTGCAATTTTGACTTTAGCATTTTTTTACATGGTCTAGATATTAGATGATTGGATCTGTGAAATCCAATACGTTTGCAGTCTTTTTCTTTTCTTTTTTTTGGTCGAAAATACATTTGTGTTTTTGAAAAAAAAAAAAAAAAAACAAAGATTAACGAACCAATCTGCTTAAATTTTGCGAGTGAAAAATGACCGAATATTTTGTGCATAGAAAAAAAAGAAGAAAAAAGCTCTTATCCGAAAGAAATATAAAACAAAAGAAAAGCATGGACCAAGACAAAGTTGGTCAGAAAGTAAGAGATAATATTAATTAATTACTACTAGTAGATAAAAAGGGGGTGATAGATATAGATTTGGATTTTTTTTGTACGGCATTTTTTTTTTTTTTGGCCAGGAATGAAGTTTTGATAACATTAATCAATTCTAGATGGGGCAAAAGATACAAATTATACATCATTATATAAGAGCTGAAATAACGTTAAAGACACACATCTTACCTATTGTATTTGAAGTTTAGAAGCCGAGCATTCTTTGAAAACCCAATCTGTAGATTGGTTTGCCTACCTAGAAACAAAATAAAATGTAAACAAAGGTCGAGCAGGTACGATCACACGAAGATCAATTAGAACAAAATTGTTTCTCAAGTTTGTAGAACACCCAAGTTGGGAGAGTGCCTAGACTAGGCATTTGTTGTTAGTCTCAAAGGCGACCAAAGACAAGTCGCAGACTGAGCAACTGAGCAGGCATCACGAAGACCTAGTGTTTTAGCATGAAAGGCGTTCACAGCCATGCATCGTCGCACAATGCTGTCAACTAAAGAGCCCGATGAATCCTAAAATAAAGCTTATATACCTGCCTTGAACGCTGTTGGAAAATCTAATTGTTTCATATGGATAAATCAAGACTTTCAAAACTAGTATATAAAATTTTGATTTAGGTAACATAATATCAATTGATTTTAAGATGCAACTTCAAGTTACCTAACAAGGTAGTAAAGTTGGAGCTTAGTCCTATACCATCCATTCGCGTGTGACTCATTCGCGTTTCAGGCATCAACTTCGGTACATAATTCTCAAATTTGATACTCTTGTATCACATTATTCATTAATTATGAATTGGGCCTTCAATGATTGACTTTGATAGCTCGTTTAAATTATTTATTTATTCGATCACGTTAATTAATTAATCATAAATTACACGTGAAGAAAGTGATAGAGAATTCAATTACCTCACATAAATGCATCCATATTTTCAAGATATATAAAATCCTGAACTCAAAAGGTAAGAGATATTATCAATTAATTACTACAAGAAGATAACCTGGTGGTGATAGCTACAAATTTGAGAATAATATTATAAAATTACCCGAAAAAAAAAAATTATAAAATTATAAGAATGAAAGCGGTAGTAGAGTGGTGCTGCGTATGTTTAATCTCTATATGCTATTATTCAAATTAATTTGCTATTATATTATTACATTATTATTAAATTTTTATTATTATATTATAATATTATAAAAGAATCTAAATCTATTTAGATCGATGGGAGGGGAAAGAGAGGTAAGATAAGATTGTAAAATTCTCATCCTTATTTGTTTTGAAAATTTTTTATACGAGAAAAAAAAAAAAGAAATAGAGAGGGGAAAGAGATTCTAACTTCTCCAAATTCGACGCTCGTCAGCCATATCACCGGTCCTTATCACAGCTTTCAGTGGTGGGTTTATTTAGGTCCAACGACAGTTCAAATTGCCCTCAGCTCAACGTAACCTTTACAAGGTAAAGAGCATTCCCAGTATCAATAACAATAGCCATACATATTTGGCCATAGCCGTTTGTTAACATCCCCACAATACACATCAAGTCTTTTCTGATTCTTTACCTACAATCAAAACAACCACATAGTATATCAGTTGAAGTTTAGAACATGAATCGAAGTGTGATAATTGATGAGAGGTTTTGTTTTGAGGAAGAAACTCATCTTACAGTTCACAAGACCTCAATCTTCTTCCCTGGTGATGGTTTCATTGTGTATGACACCGCAGGAGAGATTGTTCTTCGAGTTGACACCTATGGTCCCGATTCTCACTCCAAGGATGAACTTGTTCTCATGGATTCCTCTGGCAAATCTCTAGTCACCGTCATCCGCAAGGTTAGTGCGCGCTCTCAGTTACCATTGTTAGTTTTTCTGCTTGTTGTTTCTGTTTAATTCATGTAGGCAATGGCGGATATACATGTTTGGTTGCTGGAGCTGCAATCCCGCACGTTGAATATAATAAATAAATGTAATAAATTTTTCTTTAAAAGTTTAAAAATGAGGTCGTAAATTAATATGACATTAGAATTTAAGTTTTTAAACAATTTTTGTTTAAATTTCACTGACACTCATTTAAAAATAAAAATATTCATGTACAATGTTAAAAACATGAGTAATTAATATAAGGGTAAATAGCATTTCGCCCCCCTGTGATTTATCATAAGTGCAAGTCGAGTCCCTGTGGTTTCATAATTAGCTTATAACCCCCTGTGCTTTTGAAAATTGAAGCACACGTGCCCCTTTGGTCCAAGTCCGTTTAAAATTTTAACGGCAATATCAAAATGATACAAATGCCCCCGAGGTAATGTCAGTATATCAAATATCTTTAAAAACACAAGGGGCCATTGCGCACCATCATTAAAAACACAAGGGGCCATTGCGCACTATCATTAAAAACACAAGGGGCTATTGCGCACCATCATTAAAACACAAGGGGCCATTGCGCACCTCATACATATTGGTCAATTGTGTAAAAAATACAAACAGTTGAGTTACTAGCACGTGTATAACAAATTCTGTTAAAATTGACAGATTATTTGACGAAGGGGGCATGCATGCTTCAATTTTGAAAAGCACAGGGGGTTATAAGCTAATTATGAAACCACAGGGACCCGACTTACACTTATGGTAAACCACAGGGGACCGAGACGCTATTTACCCTTAATATAATAAACACATCTTTAAATATTTAAATTTTTAAATGAGTTGTTAATTTAATACACTCTAACCCTATCCAAAATTCCTTTTTATTTTTCTTTTTTTATAATGAGAATCGAAGTCGTTTTTCTCCCCTCAACTCTTGAGTAAGATGAACATTGACTCGGAGCTGGTATTGGCATTGTCTAGGCATGGGCGGAGCCAGGAATTTTTGTCAGTGGGGACTAAAATTTATAATTTTTGAACTATACAAGTATTTTTTTCAAAAAATACAAAAATTTTAACGTTTTTATGGGCCAGTGGGGGCTAAAATCCATAATTTTTGAATTGTACGAGTACTTTTATTTTTCAGTGGGGGCTAATTAATTTTTTTTAACTAAAAATACATAGATATCTAATTTTTTTTCAAAAAATACATAAAAATTTTATCGTTTTTATGATCAGTGGGGGCTAAAATTCATAATTTTTGAACTATACTAGTACTTTTATTTTTCAGTGGGGGCTAATTAATTTTTTTTAACTAAAAATGCATAAATATCTAATTTTTTTATAAAAAATACATAGAAATTTTAACGATTTTTATGAGTCAGGGGGGCTGCAGCCCCCACTGGCCCCAATATAGCTCCGCCAGTGTGTCTAGGAAGCTCACCACGTTTTTAAAGCTTGGGCCACCGTCAAGGAAGCCAATCAGTATTTACATTCAGCGGAAGCGAAAGGAAGATTCTTGTGAATACCAGGACAACGATGAGTGATGGGTTAGGGCCTAGGTGGTTGTATATGTAGTCTTACAGTGTGTTTGGATTGAGGGGGAAAATTTTAATAAAAGAGAGAAAATGAGATAATTATAAAGGAGAGGAAATGAGATTATTAAATTATATTTGAATTGGATAATTTAAAGAAATGAGAATATTATAATGGAGTATGAGTGTCTTTTATTTGAATTAGGAAGAAAATAAAAATGATGGATGAATTTTATGTGTAAAATGACTTTCATAAAGGAGACTTATTTTCTCTCATCTATTTTATCCCAAATTGGAAGAAAGAAAAAGTGAGTTTGCGAGGGTTGCTTTGACCCCTCCACTTCCTTCCCTTTGAAAAACTTCTAAAACAAACAAGAGAGAGAACTTTCTAATTTCTCCCCTTACCCCCCCATTCCCCCATTCCCTTTAATCT
This sequence comes from Ehretia macrophylla, assembly GCA_037974665.1. Lineage (NCBI taxonomy): Eukaryota > Viridiplantae > Streptophyta > Magnoliopsida > Boraginales > Ehretiaceae > Ehretia > Ehretia macrophylla. Next base: position 54,739,706 of record CM075771.1, on the reverse strand, counting down.
AAACAGACCCTTAAGCTTGGGTTATGCAGACACTACAGAAAAATTTGAGAGTGATGAGTAATTCTTCAAACTACTTGGGTTGACTATCAGCCCACTCACTATAAGTGGGTCTTACAGTATGTGAGACCCATCCCATGTGTTTAGAACTGATGATCAACTCGGGTGATTTGAAAAATTTGCAGAGAGTGAGTGATAGTTACTTAAGGCAAAAAAATAATTGGATTTAGATAATTTTTTGCAATAACCTATTTTCTAGAGATAGTTTGTAGCAGGAATGATGCTATGTTAAGGGGTGTGGGGCTCTCAAATTTTTAAATCCTATATATAGGTTAAAAGATTTTTTTAATTTTTTGATATTGACTTCATTCGTTTTGTGTGTTTAATTTGATTTGCAACAAAAAGTCTAAAATATAATTTTTTGATTACTTATATTGAGAATGACGTCTTTGATAGTATTGGTAGTGAAGTATTTGTGGGAATACTCTCAAAAAATGAAAACTCGTCAAGAACAATTGTAATAGATTATCAATTTATATTAGATATAATCTTTATATTCTTTATGTATAAAGTTTTTTAATGCCTTTATTTCATAAGTACAAATTTTTTATTGTTAATTTATTTCGTTCACAGAATCAAAATTCTTACTTCGTCCTTGCTTTTTGCAGGTAAATTTAATAGAAAGACTTTTAGGAACCAAATTGCAAAGTACCTGCGTTTTTCCTTTTCTTTCTTTTCCACTAATAATATGGTTTTTAAACTATTACCAGGTGGATATGATTAATACAAAATGAGGAATTTTGGGCAATAAACTGGAAAAAACAGTAAAACAGGGGAGAATAATTCTATTTTCATCAAAGATGTCTTAATCAAATGAGCATTTTCCAGGTGTGGAAGCAAGCGTATAAAAGGATTTTTCACGAATTTTTTCTCCTTTTTTTTTTTCCTTTATAATTATGCAGAAGCCAAGCCTTCATCAGAGATGGAAAGGATTTCTGGGAGAGAAAAAGGACGGACAGGTACCAATTTTCTCTATTCACAAAGCTTCCATAATTGGGCAATCTGATGTAGTGGTAGAAGTATATGGCAACCAAAACGAAGAGTACCACATCGAAGGATCATTTTATACACGATCATGTTCGATCTACAAAACTGGTGCTGGTAGCGAGTTGAAAGAACTTGTAGCAGAAGTTACAAGGAAAGTAGACCCTGACACAAATGTTATGCTGGGGAAGGACGTTTTCTTGTTGTGCATCAAGCCTGGAATTGATGGTGCTTTTGTGATGGCGTTGGTGCTTGTTCTTGATAATATGGATTGGCATGATGTCGACAATGGATATCCGGCGCACTGCATTGTGGGGGATGGATCCTTTTGATTGGTTTGTACCATTTGCCATGACGGATTGGGTATAAAGACTAAAGTCACTATTCTATATGGAAAAGTCGTTATAGAACTAGTGGTGGTTGTATTCCTAACTAATCAAAAATTTTATAAATTACATATTGTTATCAAATAATTATCAAAAGCCCGGCAATAATAAAGAAGAAATATAAAGAGAGGAGACAAGAGAAGAGAATTTCATTGAATTCTTCTTGGTACATTTTTCTCTTCTAAACATCCACTATTTATAGAATTTCTAAACTCCTTGATGGCATATACAATGACATCATATTTCATACATGGACTTCATTATTATATGAAGGTATAATTCCTATACAAGTATCCTATGATTTACAAAAATATAATTTCTTCATCTTGATAAGCATCTTATGATGAATATTCATTATTCTATATTTTCATAACACTTCCCCTTGAATATTCATCTATTAAGAACATGTCTCATTAAAACATTATTATGAAAAAAAATTCAAAGGGATAAAAATCCTAGTGAAGAAAAAAGAGTACAATATTTTTTGTATATACTTCTTAAATTGCCTCATTAAAAACTTTGTTAGGAAAACCCAAAGAGAGAAAACTTGTGTGAAGGGAAAAATAGTACAGTGCATATATGACTCCCCCTCATGTAAATATATTTAGAATAATCACGAAATAGAGACATGTCAATCTTGAGAGCTATTTTTGTAGGTAATGCTTTTGTGGACGATCTTGCAACATTCTTTCTTGACTGAATCTGATAAGCACCTACATCACATTCTTTTAAATTTATGCTCAAATAGAATTTCAGCGTGATATGCTTGTATTTGACCTAACTCGTTAAAACCTTACCAAGAAAAACCCAGTGAAAAAAAAATATTGTTGAAGAAAAAAGAGTACAACACTCAAATATCTTCTCCCCCTCATTCTAACATGAGTAATAGCGATAGATCTTTCAAGTGTCGCATTCCACATGTCTAACCATATAATCACATTTGATTTGAGTAATGCATATTGTATTATCTTCATGTAATCTAGTTTGACTATTTCTGTTGGAGAGTAACCTACATAATTTCTGAATGTGTTGTATGATAAATCTCAACTATACACACCCCAACTGACTTCATGAATTGCAAGAATCTCAGCATGATTTGGAGAGGAGTCAGTCATTCTTTGCTTTGTAAATTGTCATGATATATCTCTATTATCATAGTTGAAATCTGAAGACATTCTGTTTCTGACATTGCCTTTCAGAAGTCAATAGCCAATATATGTATAATCAACTGACATTATGGTATATGGCATTTCAGAATCAATAATTCTTTCTTTATTTTCCAAGGACGAAAAATGTCATTTTCAATATCAAGCGATTAACCTATTTTGACATTTAACATATAGGCTTTATGGCTTCAATATTTTCTATATGAAAAAGTGAAAATAGATTCCACACTATATAAATATGGCACATGATATAGAAAGATATACCACATTCTTTTAGAATGTTTTCATCCATACAAAGATTTTTGTAATCAAATACATTTATCAAAATTTTCATTTATATGCTTTAAGCATATAGAGCCCTTACAAGACTTCAACATATTTATCATTATCATATAAATATATGTTTCAGGCATTAAAGAGTCTTTCAGAGACTTCAAAGATATTATCATGTGATTTATATAGGTAAAATGTTACCATATTTATAAGATGCATATCAAGTCCTTTTCAAAATTACCAGGCTAATATCAACGCAAGTTTCTCAGAGAATATAGATAAAGGTATAATCATACAGCGTACTAACCCATTCATTGTTCCAAGGTGTAATCATACAGCGTATTTACCCATTTATTGTTTGCCTTTAAACAATTTAAGGAGAAACCAACTATTATGATTAATTCCTTGAAATTTCTCATAGTGGTGTGGGATTGATAAAATGCTTGAAACTTCTCATAATGATATGGAATTGATTTCATATAATGTTCCCCCTCAATCCCATCAATAATAATACATATTTTATGTGCATTTATTCATTGCCTAGATTCCATCTCCTCTATTTGGCCAATTATTTATTTGTAGTCATTCTTGAATAGACTTCAATTCAAGATCCTCACTTTCCTACATAAAATCAGTAGCTACTGTATTTTCAGATATTTGATCATGATCAATTTCTCTTTTCGGTTCCATTTTCTTCTAGGAGCAATATAACTGAGTGAGATCTCTTTATTCTTAATGCTTTCAATATTCATATTATATTCAAGTATCTGATACTCTGTTGGAGTAATATTTCTTAGTTAAGTTTCCAACTCATTTTTGTCTTTGACATATTCATATATCAAAACTTAAAATATGCAACTTGCATATTTTGCTCATTTATCTTTGGAATCGATATGTCTACCATGCTTTCGACGTACAATAAACGCTATTTCTTTATATGTTTCTCAATTGAAACATCAGTTCTGATATATAAGAGCATTTAAAGCTGGTATATATGACTTAGTCACTACCTTTGCAACTGGGAATGCATTTGTTAAACTTTTAATGCACATTAATGTATACAAGGATCAGTATGGTGATACTTTCCATAGAAATTCTCATTTTTTCATTTTTTGTTTTTCTCCCCTAATATCGAGAACTTCATTTCATTAATTAACAAATATGCTATTGAAACTTATCTCGTCAATGTTCCATATATGCTTTGACGGAGTTTCAAATAATAAATTCTCAATTTTCTTTATAAACCTATCTTTATGCGCTTGTATAAAAACAATTAAGACGTATATTGTGCAAAATATTCTCGTATGGGATTCAACCAATGAGGAGTATTTTTCTCAAGCAGTTGTCATTATTCAAATTTTTGTAGCTTATAGTATAATCTCAAGCCTAATTAGGCAATCTCATATATAATGTCTAGCAAACTGCTATAAAAACTTTGCTAGACCCTTATAAATATCCCCTTGAATTTATCTTAGTAATATGGATAACTCAATTTTGTCTCAATAATCATTATTGTTGAGTCATAAGTAACAAAAGAAAATTCACTTGACAAAATAATATTTTATTTCTTTATGGGTGTATATAGGAAATTTTAATAATTCCTTTTTTCAATATTACACTCATACTATATTGAAAGCATAACAAATATCTCATGAAATTACTAGAATATAATGTAATATTCGCAACTGTGCCCGATCGTAGTAGACCTGCATATAGGGTTTTAACCCTAATATTTTCTCTTTCTTCTCTCATTTCACTTATTTTCATTTACTCTCCGTCGTGCTCTCCTCTTCTTCTCTTTCAAAATTTTCTCTCAATTCCACCTCTAAAAGAAATGGTTGCTAATCAACAATTAGATGATGAATTTGTCCAAGCTATGATAATCATTGAGTGTGATACCATATTTTTCTTATGCTTGGCTTATCTTTTGATCAAGATTAGATATATTCTCGGTTGAGAGTGTATGGGAGCTTAGTGAAAAGGTAAAAATGTTCAACGTATTTTGTTTTATGATCTTGATGTAATATTAGAATTGTAATAAAATGTGTAACTTGTTTGGAATTGTGTAAGTTTTTGCAAGAGAGGTTGTTGACTCAGATCTATAATAGGTCACATTTCGATTTTAGTATATCTTGTTAGCTTATCCTACTCTTGTACCTAGAAAATCTATTGCAATAAATAAGTTCATGGTTTGAGCAACAGATGCAAAAATAGGATAACAACGATCCATAAGCAAGTTGAATGATTTGACTTTATCTCTAAAGCTACTGCACTTTGTTTTATTTCAAAGAAAAATTCTTTTATTTTTCATAAATAGGATATCCTTTCTATAGCCAAAAATCATTTAGCTGATATTCTATTAAGCAAACTATCAAGTATTTAACACTGAATAAATAACGTTGGCAAAATTTTAGCCATAAGAACAATACTAGTTAAGTATAAGAAGACCAGATAATGGTTCAACCCAAATCTTACCATCTAAGGGCCAACGAACTAATATTTTTGTTTTATTTTATTTTATTTAAAAAATAAATAAATAACCAGTAAGCTCAATAAATTAGGAATGCAAAAAAAAAGTTATGGTCTAAAGTCCTAAGAACTAATAGGAGGTTGTGTGAAACATGAATTTGAATCCTCTTTTATCCTTCTGTAATTTTAACGCATATAATACTTCCATTGATTTATGAGAAGGTTATGACAACTAAAAGAAAAATAGGAATAACTTACATTTTTGTTCATAATCGGTACAACATATATAGTATATTCTTTATGTAGATGGATGACATTAGCATAACACCCGAGTACATTTTATAAATTCAACATATTATAGCTCTAATGCATAGCTCACAAATCATGATGAACCAACCATTATTATATTAAACATCATCATGATCACCTTTAACTTTTGTCTCCCATCTTTTGTTTAATTTTTTTTCCTTTTCTCACATTCTTTGATCTTGACCATCACAAAAAAAATGCAACGACTCTTTCCAATAAGATGCAGCAAACTGCATCTAGTGAGCTCCTTGTTCAGTTCATTTTACTTCAATTTTTTTTCCACAATGAAATCTCTAACATCATGCCGATATTACAATTGTCTTTTATGGTGTGTATCAATTGCTAAATTCATAGGCATATATTGCATTCACTTTCATGGAACACATTGTCGTTTGCTTCAAGGCAATCTGATTCACCTCAAGGAATGGTGTCAAACTGGTAGGATGTAATTGATATTCTTTATAAAAGTTCATTGGGGATTTGACCGTAGTAATTTCAATTTTCAATCATTCATGGATATAATAACAAAGGAAAATCCTTATTTTTCTGCATCCTCCTAAGATGCATTATTTTCTTATTTAATTATTTTCCCAAAATTCTTTGCATCCGAAAGGAATTTCCGCAATAAAGATCCATGATAAATAGTTATTGCCATAAATATTAGCAACAAATTCAAGTGAACAATATGTACCATGAGCAATATATATGCCAAGGTTATCATGTTTGATATCACGAATAAAATATATGTGATAATGCAGTCTATGTAATTGTCTTGGCTTATTTTTAGGCTCTGTTTGGCTTAGTTGTGAAATTTTAGATTTTGAGCTGTAGAGCTTTTAGCAGTAGAACTTTAGTTAGAAGTGTTGTTAAACAAAAATCGTTGACTGTTTGGCCTATGTTGGGCAATATTGAGCTTTTAAAAAATTTGAAGGTAATGTTAGACTTTAAAAAATATGAAGGGGTATATTTGAGAAAGAATAAAGAAAACAATTTCCAATATTATGTAAAAACAGCTTGGTAGAAGCCTATTTTGAAAAGTTCCAATTTGGAGCTTCTTATTTTTTAACTTTAGCTTTTACCTAAAATTACTTTCAAAAAATGGGCCAAACAGGGTTAGCCTAAACTTTTCAACTCAAAGAAAGCACTTTTTAATGTAAAAAAACTAGGCCAAACAAAGCCTCAATCTTCATCACAGTAATAATCTTCTCATTAATACTAATATTATGAACCCTTTTGAATAGTAAACTGTCACGCCCCAACCCGACCTATAAAAGTTAGAATAGGGTGTGATCTAAACATTCAAGTCTAACCTCGTACTTAATCGTTCAAGAAAATTTAACACTTAACGCTTTAGCCTAAACTCCACAAATTTAAAAACCAGCAGCATAACAGCTGTAATTGGGCTCCTTAGTTTGACCTAATTTTTTAAAGACCTCAAAACTTTCAATCTCAATTTCATTTTCAACTAAGATTACTGTTTATAACCAATCGAAACGCCTACTAGTTATCTTGAAGTCTTGTTTGATTAGTAACCTAGCATGATACTATGTCTCGCTTATTTGTTAATCCTCGTTACAAAAGTACCTGCTTAAAATTGGATAGGTTCATTTTACTTAATCCTTACCTGATACTTCATAATCCTATGATAAATATTAGCCCATAACGATAGCAAAAATGACCATAGTAGTGTCTATCTAATTATGATCAGTACAAGCCAAAATTAGACTCCAAATTATAACGGGGATCTTTTACATTACAATAACAAGCATCATAAGAAATGAAATAGTCTTTAAACAACATATTGTTCACAAAATGGCCATAATCAAGCAATGCACGTAGGGCAAGCAATTATTCCAAGGAATCATCATTAGGCACGTTGTCCTCGGGTACCTGTTCCTGATCTTCTTCACCTGAGATGATAAAAGAGGGTGAGTCCTTATGAACTCAGCGAGGGGGAACGAGAAATAAGTTTTGAAACTCATTTTTTCCGGTTCAACTTATGACTTTGCAAGCATGACATTATATCACAAGTAAGTATACAATGTAATGTAAAAGTAAAAGAACACAATTACCCATCTTTCCTCCCCGAGGTCCTCTAGGAACCAAGCGAGAGTACTTATACACATAGTGAAAAGGATACGGTGAGCTTTTGCTCTTAGTTCATTTCCAGTATCAGTTGTTGCGGCCGACTTCAAATCATCCCCTTATCACGCCAAATGGGTATACTCCGGATGTACCTCGAAATCCTACGACCCAACTCTCCGAGAAAGTCTAGCCCACAAACGAGAGAGGGAATTAGACAATGGTAGTCACGATTGCACCAGCAAGCCTGATGCCACTCGGTGTGCGTGAACGCTACCACGCTAGAATGAAAGGTTGCAACCTTGTATGCAATGCACATTTATGACATTTAATATATCACATTAGGAGGTCAACAAAGTAGGTTGCCTCCGAACAGTCATAAGATTGCATATTGACAAGTAAACACGTGAGGCATGATATGACAGGTAATTTCACTTATAAGTACATGGAGTTATATGAATATTAAATGAGCAACCATATAACGCAGGTAAATCAAGTCATATAAGTCATTTTGAAGTTCATGTAAATCAAATAACGAGATTATTCAACATGCATGACATCTACGTGGGACCGGGTACAAGAAAGGCCTACTTGTCAACATGTAATCATCAAATTCATGTTTAGGGCTATGAGGGCAACCATGGGCAGCCTACTAATTACACAATTAAACACGATATCCATAGGATCAACACTTAGCGAGTTTTTCCTAGTCATTAGGGTTTCATTTCGTGCTCACCCGTGCGATTAAGCCCCAATTTGTCCCGTAATTACATTCAAGTCATACATCGATTAATTAAAACACCCTCAAGCATTCAAAATAGTCCACACAACATCCAAATGCCACAATCCTAAGCATTTAATACAACAAGAGAAGCTACAATAAATTTTCTAAGCATATCACTAGGTGAAACCCTCACTACAATGGACTATTTTCTCACAATCATTGAGACATGCAAAAAAACTCCAATTCCAGTGAAAAATATGTCAAATTAAAGCTTAAGGAGTTAACTAAATTCAGAAATAAATCTCGCATCATTTGGAGTTCAGGTTCAATAGTTATAGCCAAAACCGTGAGACTACGCAAAACTGTCTAGATTTGTACACATTTCAATACTTGTCATTTTGGAGGGCCTCAGGATCAGATTTAGCCTTAGTTCATTTCTGACAAAAATGTCCAGAACTGAAAAATCTAGTAGTACACCAAATTTAATGCATTTTGGATGTCATTTACTAAGTCAAAACTGGTTCGTTCTACAAGATCAGTGAATCTGCCAAAACCTGCTTCATTTTTCCAGACTTTCCAGATTTGGACATATTTTAATAATTTTCCATTTTGAGGACTTTAGAGTCAAAACTAGCTTTGGCCTATTTCTTCAAAAAATGTTCAGAACTGGAAAAAATAGTTACCTACAAATTTCCACATATTTTAAACATCATTTACCTGGTCAAAATGAACTCGCAACAACAAGACAGAAGACTGTCCCATATGCGATTTCATCCAACACCATATTCTAGCCAAATATCTTGCCATGCATGTTTATAAAAGCTCATAAACACACATATATCACAAGTACAGAAGTAAAGATAGACATTTAAGGGCATGCATGTGGATTTTGAAAGCTTTTCAAGAAGTTTTAGCCCTCACCTTAGTAAGACAACAAGGAAGATGCACAAACTCTTGGTGAAGCACAAAGTTTATCTTTTTTCTTGCTTAGCCGAGAGACAACTTGGGATTTCTCTAATTTCCTAGCTAAGTTACCAATTTCTTAGTAGATGTATGTGGTTAGAACAAGAAGAAAAGAAATGAAAGCTAACAAACTCACCTAAGCCGAAATGGATGTTCAATGATCTTGCATGTGTGTCTCTTGCACTCTAGCTTTGCTTGGTCGAGCTCCTAGCTTCTTGCATGTCTTAATGAACCATTGAGTGATGAACTTAAGCTATGGAGAGAAGAATTTCAGCCAAGGCCGAGAAAGAGAGAGAAGAATGAGAGGAAATGAGAGAAAATGAAAGAAAAATAAAAGCTTACAATGTTTAAAGCTTGTGTCGGCCTAGGGCCTTGCAAAAATCTGATTTTGTGTCTTCAAGAAGCATTTTTGAATTGTCTAGAATGGGCATGGAGCTTGTGTCGAGCTGGTGGAGCTTTGGGGAGGGTTTTGAGCTAAATTTTTTATGCATTGTGTCATAGATTTATAATAGAATGTTTAGGAGTAGAATTTGAAATTGAATTGCATGCACAAAAGCTCCTAGTGGTCGGCCAAAGATGTGTTCAAATCTGAATTTTTTTTGTCTTGTTGAGCATTATTTAATTGAGTGCTTGGAATATGCAAAGAATAAAGAATAAAGAATAAAGAATGTCTAGCTTTTGGTGCAATTTCGTCTTCTAGTGCATTGACTTAGCATTTTAATATTAGTTAGTGGAGTTTGTAGGATTAATTGATGATCTAGTGCTTCGTGTAAGATGTTTTCTTGATTAGCGTGAGGGCAAAATTTTTTAGGTTTAGGGCACGCACTACGAGGTAGGGCACGAACTATGAGATGAATGCATATTTTTTCAAGTAAATGTACGCAACCCTAAATATATGCACGTAATTCAATACAAGGCACACAAAACGAAACACAATTCTTAAACCTAGGTCAAGGCACGCAAATCTATGTTAGGGCATATGACACGAGGTATCGCACGCAAATCGAGGTAGGGCCTTACATCCTCCCCTCCTTAAAAGAATTTCGTCTTAAAATTCAATATTACCTTTGAAATAAAGCTGGATACTGTTGCTCCATCTGGTCTCGCCTTTCCCATGTTGCTTCTTCAACTCCATGATGATCCCACAACACTTTCACCATCGGTATAGATTTGCTGCGTAACTCCCGATCTTACTGGTCTAGGATCCGAATGGGCTTCTCTTCATAAGACAAGTTCTCCCGAAGCTGCAACGGCTCTGGCTCCAAGATATGCGATGGATCAGGATGTTACATAGTATAAACAACATAACATTTTTTACCTTATATTTATTTTTATTTTCAGGCTAATATTGCTTTAGCCCCTTAATGTAAAAACAATATTATGTAACATTTTTTCTCACTTATTTATTTTGTATCACTTAGCTCCTTTTGTGAAATGCATCAGCAATGGCTTTAGCCATAGTTCCTGTTCCCCCTCCAATGTCTACCAGTGAATTTATCCCCACAAACACTTGTTGACAATCTTTAATCACCACACTTGTCACCAACCTTGAATCACTAGCCATAGCTTCATTAAAGAAACGGTTCAGCCTTGGTTCGTGGCTAGCATAACCCCACAATGTCCTCCCAAGAGCCATAAATGCAACATTCTCTAACACTTTATATAATAACATAAGGCAGCTAGGGAACAAGGGAGGAAAAAAGAAAAAGAAAAAAAAAACACTAGCAGTCCACTACCGGTAATGGACTGCCGGAACGGATCAACGCCAGCGCCACTGCCGGCACTGATTCAGAATGGCCGAGAGCCATAACACATACACATTAGTATATATATAAAACATTATTCGCTTATTTGCTTGCTTGTGGATCTGATTGCACTTAGTCCTAACATGGTTCACACCAAATTCATCTCATATAAACCTTTTATCAAACATCATTTATTCAACTCAAGATCAAAGGCTACCATATTAACAACAACATAAGAAATCTCTCAGCACTTTTAGGTCATACAAAAGATAATTCCCACATCACAATACATGTAGAAAATTAAACATTCAATTGGCTAAGAGTTTTGATTCATAAATACCTGAAAACGATGGTGGGGTAGTGAGGTGGTGCTGATCCAATTGATGGGGGTAGCTGCGAGGTCGCGGGGTGAAGGTAGGGTCGCGGGGTGGGGGGTGGCTGCAGGGTGGGGTAGGGTGGGATGGGCGTGGAGGGGTTGGGGTAGGGTGGGCATGAGGAGTGAGGGGGCTAGCTGCGAGGTGAGGGTGGGGGGTAAGTGCTTTTAAATTGGATCAGCTCTTGGTGCTGATCCAATGTATTTTAATTTTTTTTTCTTTTTTTTTTGTATGTTGGGTGGTTTATTTTAATTTGCATTTGTTTTTTTTTTTTTAATGTTGGTGGTGACGGCCATGTCCGTCTCCATAAATGGAGACAGGCAAGGCTGTCTCCAACTCTTAAATTGGATCAGCTCTTGGGGGTTGATCCAATTAATTTAATTTTTTTTGTTTTTTTTTGTTTTTTTTGTTTTTATAGTAAAGAGGGTGGGTATGGATTGGAGACGGGAGGCGCTCTCATCTCTAATTTTGGAGAAGAGAGGTGCTCAAGTCTCTAATTTTAGAGACGGGACACGTTCTCGTCTCTAATTTTAGAGACGGGAGGTGTTCCCGTCTCCAAAATTAGAGAGGGGAAATGCTGCCGTCTCCAATTTCGGTGACGGGAGGCGCTGCCGTCTCCAATTTTGGAGACGGCGAAGTATGCTGATATTGTTGGTGATGACTTGGTGACGGTTTTTTTCATCTCACACTATGCCATCACTGTCCTCTCATAAAATTGGCGTCAATCTTTCCCTTCACCACGCCGTCACCGTATTGGTGTCGGAATGGCGACGGCCGGTCGTAAAATTCAGTTTTTTTTTGTAGTGAAAGTTATAGATGAATCCACATCTTTTAGGTAATAACATAATTCGAGATTTAAACATATATCTTTGTCTCAACATTAAAAATAAGTCTCATTATGAAGTACCGAAGTTAGATCATAGTTCAAATAGAAATTTACCTTAAATTATGATGTTAATCTTCATACTTCTAGCAAGTGATTATTGATAAAGACTCTTTGTGTTGATAACATGTTACCAAATAATTATCAAAAGCCAATAATAAAGAAAAAATATAGAGAGATGAGAAAAGAGAGAAGAGAATTTTATTGAATTCTTCTTGGTACATTTTTCTCTTCCAAACATCCACTATTTATAGAAATTCTAAACTCCTTGATGATATATGCAATGACTTCATATTCCATACATGGACTTCATTATTATATGAAGGTCTAATTTCCTATATAAGTATCCTATGATTTACAAAGATAGAATTTATTCTTCTTGATAAGCATCCTATGATGAATATACATCATTCCATATTTTCATAATACATATGCATTTTATGTGTACTTTTAGTATGAAAATCCATAACCCCACTTAGAAAATTATTATTTGTATTCTTGTTAAATTATGTGTTACAACTCCATTGAAAACTAATTATAAATATGCCCCTAACTATTCGAATTAGCTTCCTTCACTAAATTAATACCATACAATTACATAGTACTGTTAGTAAGATGAAATCCATCGATGATTGGATTAACAGTCAATAGTACGAGTATTGACTCGACAATCAATTATCAAACCATGGGATGATGACCCTCATTATCTTTTTTAGGGTCACACTTCAGTCTGGTTGGTCAGACTATTCGACCAGCCGGTTGAGCCATTGATTTATAAAGGGTCGATCTACACGAGTTTGAATTCTTTCCTTTGTTAATTCTATTATATACTAGATGAGGTGCATTATAGGTCATGAGTTTGATTTTTAAATATCAACCATCTATTTCGAACTTTCATTGTGAAAGTAGTAGTTAAAATAAATTTGAAATGAATGGTTGAAATTTTAAAAGATCAAATCTGATGACCTATAATACACCTCATCTAAATGTGAGAACAAGTAGGGAGAAAATCAAAGTCCTATGTTCACCCCTTTTTTTGACAATTGTTATAGGTATTTTATGCACTTATCAAACTGCCCTTAGTAGTATTTTCAAATAACAATTCGCCAAAGTTCTGCAAAATGTATCTTGTACCCTTGTCTTCAAAATGTCTTTTGTATCTTTTCATGATTTAGAAAAATCCCTAACCCAAAACACACCTCATTAAACCTAACACTTAATGGCTTATCAATACACTATTCATATTTTCCTTCTCTAAAAACACATGTTCATCGTCTTTAGCCAACCAAGAATAGTTGGACTCATTGTGTTCGTTCCATCGCTAGCATAGAGGATATCTCCTTTCGTTTGGAGCCTAGTTATCTTCATTCAATTGCAACAACAAAGGGGCACTTGGAATTTTGTGCAAACTATACTAGAAAGACACATTGTGTACTCCAATTGAAATCAAATTCTATTGTGTTAGGGCAAATATACTTAAGGCAGGCAGGCAGGAGGGCGGGCGGGGGCCGGGGGGGGAGGGAGGGGGGGGGGGGGAGAGGAGGGGGGGGGGGGGGATGAATTACATATAGGACCAATAACTACCAATTAAAATTTCTATATGATCAACAAATTCTACTCAGCAATTTATCAAACAAGAAGTAGGCACAAAATAGTAATAAGAAAGTGTTGAGAGATAAAGAGAGATAACACAACAATTTATAGTGGTTCGGCCAAGCCTACATTTACTGCCTAAGGTCTTTTTCCTTAGGCTTTGCTTAACCTCTACTATAGTTGGTTCTTGAAAAGTGTGAAACAAGAAACCAACCTTACAATCACTCTTGAGTCCATAAGAGTAGTACAAGTCCTCTTCACTTCTTCGAGTCCACAAAGAAGATTTCTCAACACTCTTTATACAATAATTCTCTTAAAGCTATAGTTCTAGAGTGTATGTGTATAAAAGCAATAAAGATGATAATAAAAATTGAGTACAATAATGATCTCCAAGAGTAAGATAATACAAATGAAGCTCACTTGAATGCTCAATGATTTGCAAGTTAAAATTCAATAAATGTGTTGAAAGAGAGCAATAAATGATATGAAAGCTTTGGAATAATTGCTTGTAAGTTGAAGAGATGAATAACACAAATGAGGTGTTTGAAAATATAGGGAAATTTGTTTTCAAATGTCAGTTGATTAGCCAGTCAAGTAGCTTGACCGGCTTGGCCATGGTTGACTACTGGAATAGTCAGTTGAGTGAAGTCAACCGAGGAACTCTCACGACTTTGCTCATTCAGCATATTCCTGGAGCTCTATGCAAGAGTTAATTGATTTATTCGACTGGCTTGTTCTTCTGGCTTTACCTTGAGTCGACTGTACAAGTCAATTGAGTAGGCAGTTGAGTAGATCGACTAGCTTTGCTCAACCAGTTTGCAACCAGGACAAGTAAAAACCATTTTGAGATACCATTTTGACGCTAAGTCTTTCAAGCAATTCTTAAACTCCTTTTTTATATTAAGATCAATTTGAAACAAGTTGTTAAAACATCTTTAATGGCCAATTTGACACTTAAAACATTTTAGACAAACCCAGGATATCATTTTCCAAAAAGAGTTTGAAAGTAATTGACACACAATTGAGCTTTATGAGCATTTTAAAGGTATACGACATTTTTATGCCGCTACCACTTATAATTCCCTCTTCTATGTTGTTTATGTCTTCATCTTCAATCTTCTCTTCATTCTTCAAAGGCACATCTTTACATGCAATGATTCAAGGAAGGCTCATCATGTCTTTGCTATTTGTTCAACACATTTCCATCATTTTGCTCATCATGACTAATAACATCAAACATTCTTAAAACATGTTACGAGATTAGAAAATCATTAAGCGTATAAACAAGATTTTAGTTATCATCAAAATATTCAATTAAAGTCATTAGGCCAACAACCTCCCCTTTTTTGAGGATGCCAAAATCTTATACCATTAAGCAATAAAAACTCCCCTTATGATGCATATAAACTAATTCATACAAATGAGTAATCTCCCCTTACTCCATGCATTATTATCCATTTCAGTAGTTTAATAATTCTCTCACTCGCAAGCAAACACATATTTAAGCTCATATATTTTTGACAAGCATTAACTTTATCATAAGCACATAACCATAATGAATTATTTTTAAGCAAGTTGACACAATAAACCGTTTTGAACCAAATAAGATAGATAACTATCATAAATGTGACGCCCGAGATTGTTCACTACATTCACACGTAACTGTTACATAATTACTTGAGCATTTTTATGTGCATTTCTTATCTTGTTTAATTGTCTTATTTGGAGGTCACTATTCATAAGAAATTTGACTGTCAAGAGTGCTCGATTTAATATTTTTTCTAAACAACATGACTTATAAAAGGAATCGGAAACCTATAGTTTTAGACTTTAGAAGCCGGGCACATGCATTTGAAAAATAATTTGTGCTTTGTGTGAATAGTGTTACATTGGTAAAACATTAGATTTAACTAACTATGTAATGCCTGGGAATTTCATCATATTTTTTTTAAAATAACTGTTACATATTTACTTGAGTATTCTTATGTGCATCTCTTTTCTTGTTTAATTGTTTTATTTTGAGGCTACTATTCACAAAAAAATTTGACTGTCTTAAATGGCCGATTTAATAATTTTTTTAGATAAAATGGCATATAAAAGAAATCGAAAACTTGTCATTTTGGACTTTAGAGGCCGGGAGTATGCGTTTGAAAAATGATTTTTTGGCTTCGTTTGAATAGTGTTACGTAAGTAAACGTTAGTTTGAGTTAGTTAGCAATTAAACTGGCATTTTAATGTAGTTGACCAAGATTTAGTGACATTTGACCAATAATACAACATCTACACGAATATATATATATAAATTACCCTATATGTCTAATACTCACCAAAAATAAAAGCAAAAATAACCCAAAAAGCCCCCCAAACTTGTCAACCCCATGGAGCAAAAAGGAGAGAAATTTTCATTATCCAACCTTGCAATAGACTTCTTGGCTTGATCTTGGAGATTCTTGGAGCATCTAGGAGCATCACTACCTTGCTTATAACTACAAAATTTTGAGGGAATTTACATTTGTTGCATTCTAAAGTTTGTGTTCAATTTTGTAATTTTTGAATTTTGCCATTAATGTGATATAACATGCTTGATTCTTGTTTTATATGGTATTATTACATGCTAGAGACTTTGTATATGCATTGGTATAGCTTGAAACTAAGTTTTTGACAAGATTTCACTTGAGGAAGATGATGAATAGTGCCAAACTAGGATTTTCGAAAAAAGTTACAATTTAATTCGATTCGAGGCTTCTAGTAATTGCTAATTAGGTCCATGAGCGTAGAAAAAATGTTAATTGCACTTGCTATGTTCAAAATTTGATCAAAATATGCTACTTTAATAAGCGGTTTTGGGGTTAACTCGAATCTGGGCACGTTTCGATGTTATGGCTAGTCTTTATTAAGTAATAAAACCTTAGAAGTGCCCTCGTTTTGCTTGTTTAGGATCCGAAATTGGTACTTGTAGTGTAAACCCACAAATAGACATTTTCAGTATTTTCGTATACTCGTGCTCTAGGCTATAAATTGGAGGCTCTAGATGATGCATTTAGGTATCCTTGGATTAGTAGTATAGCTATCTTGCTTATCTTGACCTTTAATTTTCGGTAGGAAGCAAAATAGCTTAGTTGAACAAGGAGGAAACTCAGGGTTTTCATGCTTAGCCTTTGAATTAGCTATTGTACTTGTATATCTTGCCTTTATAAATTATTATATAGCATTTATGAGCATTTTGTGAAGTTTTGTGATCATCGGACATTGACCCCTTTGTAGTTGTATAGTTATTTTCATATATAATACTTATATCTTGTTATAATGACTATATTACTTGTACTTTGTTAAAGATCAAATTCTAATAGACATTGTATGCTAAGTGAGTAGGACTATAAGTGATTATAAATATAGTTTCTATTGTTGTAGGTTTGAGTTAAGTAATAATTAAGTTGGAATTGATATAGTTACTGCTAAAGTGCTAAACTTATATGAACACACTAGGGCTATGTATTCGAGCTAATTCGAGAAAGTTTGAAGTGAATCAGAGCTATTTTCTTGCATGCTTAGCTTAATTCTAGGTGAGGGAGTCTTTAACCCTTTTGTGCATCTTAGTTTATTTTATTGTTTTTAGATTATATGATTTAGCTAATTGATAAAGTTACATATACCATTTATTTGTTATCTTATAGTTACTCGTGCTTATTTGATATTATCTCGTGAATTCTTGAATTCGTGTCGAGTTGTGCAATCTTTTCGGACATGGTAGCGTCGAGAAACATGGGCGGCATCGGACTTGCCGTGCTCCTTCGACTACCATGGTGTCTATTCCCTTTCTCTCGGTGAGTATACTCCATTACTCCAGAGGCATGGTTTACCTACTGGGCATATGGACCTACCTCAGGAGAAAGGATCGTAGGATCGAGGTACATCCGGAGTATCCTAATTTGGAGGAGTAAGGGTTTGCTGGCACTTGCGTGAAGTTCGTGGTACGAGATTAAAGACTTAAAGTGGAACCGTATCCTTTTAATATGTGGTTAATTACCTATTTACTTGGTTGTGTTATTTGGTGTTGGAAATGCTATTATCTGTTGCATATCATGTTGCACGCCTCGGTTTGCTGCATTACCTCCCTCATTGGGTAACTTTGGTTACTCATTCCTCATTTTAACATGTTACAGGTGCAGTTAAAACAACTACCTTAGATGTTGTGTTGCTGGTTGCTTATCTTGCTGAGGTTGAATATCTTTGAAGATGTGTGTTATTATATTATGTCTTATTTTGAGACCTTTGAGGCCCTGTATGTATTAAAGATAAATTTTGTGGGTTGCAATTAAAGCTGTAGTCTTAAATATTTACTGGCTTAGTTGGCATGTAATAGCTAAAGATAGACTTTATTGTCTTTTGATTGCATGCTCGTGTGTTTATATTTTTTTGTCTAAGGCTCGGATGGCCTTGGGACTGGGAAAAGTGGGACAGTTAGAGTTGGGGTGTTGTATTGTGGTTATACTTACTGCTTGCAGGTTTTTGATTAGTCTTATAAATAGGAAAAACTCTATCTGTTCTCCCAAAATTTTGTGACCGGGTTGAAATTGGGTTGCGTTTAGCTTGGCTATTAGAGTCCCAGTTCCGTGAGGGATCGGGGCGTTACAAACTAGCCTTTTAGTTTGAGTTTCTAGCATAGATTGACTAAGAAATTGTAGCAATTGACGCGATATAATATCATACATACAAGCAAAACACACTTAAAACAAATTACATAATACCCAAAAAGTCCCCCTCTACCCGTCGGCCATAAGCAAGAAAATGAGGAAGAAACTTCAAAATTTCTTCAAGATTTTGGTTCTAGGATTGCATCTAGGAGTCATACCCACCTCATACAAGTATCATCCAAGTATCTAATCCCCTTGAAGGTGAGGGAGTTTGCATTTATTTGAATTTAAAGTTTATGTCCATTAATTATAATTATTGTATTGTTGATTTTGGTTATAATAATTGTTATGGAAGCTTGTTATATAATCTCTAGAGTCTATAGAACACTCTTTTGTGGCTTGATAACATACTCCATGGCTAGAAGCTTGATTTGCTCAAAGAATATGATGAATAATGCTGAATTTTAGGGTTTTGATGTAACTTGCTATTTAGAGTGAATTGATGCTTTCTTTATGTGCTCTAGACATTAATGGAACTAGTTGAAAGCTCACGTGAATTTGAATTGCTTGAATTTGAGTTAAAATGCAAAATTGGCCAACTTTAAAAAATGGGGTTTTACACGAAACATAATCTGGACACATTTGGACTTTAGCTTAGGTATTCTTGGGGCATGGAAGCACTTTTGGTGCTTTCATTGCGTTAAATTGGAGTTCGGATAGGGTAGGTGTAGTTGAAATTCACTTGAGGCCTTTCCGAGCTTTTGGCTCCAAAGGGGGTTTTCATGGCCTTGCTAAATGTCTTTTAGGTTCTCTAGAGATGTAGTATGATCAGATTGTAGTTTTGGAGCCTTGCATTACATATGGAAGAAGAATTGCATAGTTAAAGAAAGGGAAAAAGTAATAAAAGAATACCTTGTGCTTATAAGAGCTTGTAGATGTGTTGTGTTATGTGTATATGCTTGTCTAGATCTAATTGAGCTAATTGAGGAGTTTGAGGGCAAATATATCATTTGTCTCTTCTATGTTCATATCGTTATTTTGTATATAATGTGGCTAATTGCGAGAGTGGCCTACTTTGTCGTTCATCTTATGTGTTATTTGATGATCTTGATTCTCGTGAACTTGAGTCGGGGTTGCGCAACCTTTTCGGACATGGTAGTGTTGAGAAACACAGGCAGTATCGGGCTTACCGTGCTCCCTCGACTACCATGGTGCCTATTCCCTTTCTCTCGCTGAGTATACTCCACTACCCCAGAGGCGTGGTTCACCTCGTTGGGGCATATGGACCTACTTTAGGAGAAAGGGTTGTAGGCTCGGTGTACATCCGGAGTTCCCCATTTTGAAGGAATAAGGGTTTTGCCAATACTTGCTTGAAGATCTTGGCTTATGGCTCGTGATTGAAGACAAGTGAAACCGTATCCTTTTTATATGTGGTTAAATACTTGTCTATCTAGTTTTGTTACTTTGTGTTATATATATATGGCTATCTTTGTTCCATATCATGTTGTACGCCCCGGTATGCTGCATCACCTCCCTCGCTAGGCAACATTGTTACTCACTCCTTATTTAACATGTTTCAGGAGAAGCTGAGGTGAACCCCCAGCTAGTAGCGGTAGAAGAAGAAGAAAAAGTGCAAGTAGAACAACTTCCGTTACTTTCTTATGTGTTAAGGTTGGTTGTTATGTGTGGTTTGCATGAAGATGTTAGTTGATGTTCATTTTGAGACCCTTGGGGTCTTGTATGTATTTGGAAGTTATGATTTTGTATGGTTTGTTGGCAAGGTAGATGGCATGTACTAACCAATAATAGACTTACTACTTTTATTTGCATGCTTGTGTGAATTTAGTTTATAAGTATAGTTTACTACTTATAACTTGGAGTTTGGGGAAATGCATTGCATGCTTGTATGGTATATATATTTTGTTGTTCCAAGGCTCAGATAACCTTGAGAAGTTGGTTGGCTATGTTAATATTGAAAGGTAGGTTGTATGAGTTGTTGATTGTGGTTCGGGAGTTGTACGTGTTTAATTGCAGGAAAATAGTTTGTCTACAGTACAGATAAGACTCTATCCGTGTGACAGGTCCGGACTTGACCTATAACATGGGGTTGGGTTCGGGGTATTACAATAAGCACATGCATCTATAACTCATAAATGCAATCAAGCTCATAACTTCATAAGCATCAAACATAAAAAAACTTAGACATTTTCTCCCCCCTTGTCATCATCAAAAACAAATAAAGCCAATTGCACAAGAGGGAGATATAATCCAAAGCATGAGCTTGAAAACAGTGTTAATCAAAAGATGAGGCAATGAAACATAGCTAAAGAGCATGTGAGTTAAAAACATTAATGAAAAGGTTTGATAAAAGTGGGTAGAGGCCAAGAGAGGTCTTAAACATCATCACCCCTCGGTGCTATTCTCATCATCGAAATCTTCATACTCAGGCTGAGGCTCTAGGACTGGGTTTGGTGGCATAAGAGGCCTTCCTCCTTTTTCTTGGATCTACGTCACATAACCGTCCATCCAGATGTTTACGTTTTGAACCTCAATACGTACCCTATCAATATCTCTCATAATGGCTTAGCGTCAATGATCAATGCGTTTAGTCAAACGACTTTCCATTTGATGCATTTCAGAGATAAGATATTGAATATCTACATAGGGAGGGCCTGAGTGCCGGGTAGAAGAGCTGGTTCACTTGAACCAACACCTTGTCTTCTAGATTTATCAGTTGCCAAATTCTCCTAAGAGCGTACAATAACAGTCTGCATATCTTGTTTTTCACGTATAGGGTCAGGCTAGATTTGAGCATATTCTTCCTCAATGTCTTCCCGTATTTCAGCCACTGGAACTTCTGGAGCTTTCTTTTTTTTCTTTCCCTTACTAACATGTAGTTTAGCTCTAACTGCATTTTGTACTTCAGATGGTAAGGCTGAAACCTCACTTAATCTAAGTACATTCTCATTGTGGATAAACAACACCATTCGCCTCATATCACTAGTGTCAAATCTCCACATGGTATGAAAACTTTTCTTATCACCATGCAAGGGTACCTTATAATGTTAAAAATTGCGGGTGAAGGCCATACCATATGCAAGACTACATGCTTGATCGTGTATATGCCATATGTGTTTCAACATCATGTGTGGTAAATTGATGCGTTGCATAGAATGAAGAAAATACATGATGTATGCATCACAAAAATTTATCCTCCCATCGTTAGTCACTAGAGGCATCACTTTATCATTAACGATGTGAAAAAGAAGAAAATTTTATCCAGTTACTTTGGTAGTTTCGGGTGTATCGTTAGAAAAAATATGATGAAGTCCATCCCACACCATATGACTTATGGCATCTCTATCATTAACATGTAATGTAGGTCATCCTTGTGTACTATAGTATCTTTTACCATTAGTGGGTAAATTAAACAATTTGCTCAAAATATCTTCAACTAGACGAACTTTAATGCCTCCTACTGCACCAATTAATGTAATTGTGCCATACCCCTAACCTTTATACAATGTTGCATAGAATTCACAGATTAAATCTTCATTAACATCTAATTCTAAATGTATAAATTCATGCCAACCTTGAAATTCTAACAGAGATTTTATATCGGTACCTTTAAAACCTTTATCAATTATGGGTTTAACTGTAAGTATCATACGCGTGTAAATCTTTTGCTTGCCCAGCCTTTGTTGAACTTGTGGAGAAGCTTGAAGAGATTGTTGAGGAGGAGGATTGGTTCTACCTCTTTTAGCCCTTGACCCACTTGATCTTGTATCAACCATGATGAACTTTTGAGAAACGATGCAAGATTATGGGTTTATATGAAGCGGGTAACCTTTTAATCAGAACAATTTTGAGTTTAAACTGTGAAAATTTGAGAGTGTTTGAGAGAATTTTTTATTTGGGGCTTAGGGTTTTGAGCGAAATAGGAGTTTGATTGAGAAAAGTGTGTTTAAAATACTTGAGTTTCAGCCAAATTCTATGATGTCGATCGAGCAATCGGGCATGGTACTCCCCTGACATGTCAAGACAATGTCGATTGAGCTATTCAACCGGTTTTACTCAATAGGCATTTCCAGACAAGATCAGTTGAGTGGTCGGTTTAGGGATTCAACCAGCTTTACTCGCCTAGCCTTTCTAGAGAATGTAATATCATTTTTAAACCAGTTTTTGCATGGAAAACATTGTTCTAATACCACAAAATTGATTTTCATGCAATGGTTCTATAAAAATGTCAGCCAATGATGCACAAAATCAACAAATTAAAGTTCAATATCACATTTTTGCACGTGATCACGTATGAAATGACGCTTAATCTCAATATGCTTAGTCCTATAATATTGAATAGGATTCTTTGTGAGATTTTTAACACTTGTATTATCACATTTGATTGGTACATGATCATATTGCAAACCAAAATCAAGCTAAGTTTGTTTTATCCAATAATTATTTTTTATAGCTATAAGATATAAGCAATAAACTTTTAATAGCTATTTAGTCTTGTGATTTTCATCATGATGCAAGCCAATAATTTTTAACAGCTTTTTAGGCCTATGATTTTTATCATGATACAAATTGTTAACATGAGATGATAAAGGCTCAAATAGGAAACATAATGTGAGAATGGGTTATATTTTAATGAATGAGATTCATGTTTATTACTATTTAGCATACCTTGGCATATTGGTTGGATCATGGACTTATAGATGAATGGATGAGTGTTTTATTATGTTAATTCATTTGATGGGTTTGTAATATATTCTTTCATTCATAATTTATAAATGAGACATAAGTCTCATTTTGATTTTGCAAGAGAGAAATTGTAGTGCAACATATGATGTAATTTCTACAATAAGGCTTGTAAAAGAAGATGAAGACTTTCAAGGAGTTGATGGCCTTTGAATCTTTGAAGAGTTCAAGGTGCCAAGACTTATGAAGACATGCAATGTGCTTGCTTAGGTTTTGTGGTTGATTAAATTCAAGAGTCTCAAATTTAATCAACATTAAGTCCATGATTCATCAACTTTATGGTTGTGCATATATGTTTATTTATTGCTATGCATGATATGTTTGCTATTATCAAATGAACTAATGTGCAAAGTAAAACCTAATAAAGATACAATCCTGAGAGGCTTGTGGCACTTAACCTAAGTAAATAACATTTAACCTATGTCCATATCAAGACACTTTAATATATCTAGGACTAAGGAAAAGTGTCACAAATAGAAAAAGTCTTATATTCCGATGCGTTTGTGCTCTTTCCCAATAGTTTCACTACTAGACTTTGTTGCCTTCTGTGTTGGTTTCTTATTTTTTAGGGCAACCAAAAACAAATTGAGTTGTTTGTTCTTGTATAAAATGAGTATCATTGCCTTGCTAATACTTCTCAAAAACATATTTGGCACAAATGGCTCCTTAAAGACATCAGTTTTATTCATTCTGGTCCTATACCTTCTTACTGCGACAACCAGGATATCATTCAGATTGTACATAATGGTGTCTTACATGACCGCACCAAATACATTGAGATAGGTTGTTACTTTACAATCAGACTAATTGTTAAATGTACCATTCATCTTGTCAAGGTTCATATGCTGATCAAACTGGGGGCATCTTTACCAGGACTCATCCTCCAGGTCACCATCATGGTTTAGTTAACAAACTCAAGCCGGTCGTTACTTTTTCCACTTGAATTTGAGTGGATCTGTTAATTTATAAAGTGTATACAAGTAATGATATTAGCTATTGTATTGGTTTAGGCAATAGTCTACTTTTAAGAGATTACCTAATTTATTTATAATTTACTTGGTCACTAAGTCACATGCTTATACAGGGGCGGAGCCACTTTTGGCATGGGATGTGCAATGAAACACCCTAAAATTTTGGGTGTGTAGCCTTTTTTTTTTTTTTTTCTCTTTTTATGAAAACAACATTTTTGTAGTAGAACACCCTGAAATTATGGTTCAATGCCATAAACACAATATTTTTTACAGTGGAACACCCTTATATTTGTGTTATAAAGTGTTTAAATTAAGTATTGGTTTAGTTATAGTATAAAAATATGATTTTAGACATAAAACCATCAATTTTTTTATAGTTTACATAAAAATTTATGTATAAATAATTGTCTTGTAATCCCGATTACTGACTTTGTTATTGTAGTGCACACCCTAATACCCAATGCTTGGCTCCGCCACTAGGCTTATATATAGACTCTCTTTTACATTTATTCTGGACACATCAATATAGAGAACTCCTTTTCAATTCTCTCATAATTTTCAACATAATCCACCCTTATCTTTAGGTGAAATAGGATTTAGTAATCCATAAATAGACGTTGTATACATATTTTTAGCTTAGCCAAACACTTTTTAAGTTGAACATCACTTAGCTTTACTTGGTTAAGTTTGTTTACACCCTTTGATTGTTATGGTCCCTATCCATGGTTGGCTGGGGCTTCTTCCCTAAAAAAATCCGGTACTTCTTGCATCAAAGTTAGCAACAATGAATTATTGCTATCCTTAATTTGTCTAACCAAGCTTGTTAAGTCTTAATAAATAGGCAAATGGTCCACACCACTTTGCAACACCATATCGAGACAGCAACATGTAGCATTGAGAAGGCCAAACAGCCCCAAGTGTGGCCCCCAGCCAGCTTCCAATAACAAGCCTTTGTGCACAGACTGTAGGATATCACGGGAATAGATCTGTTTATGACGTTATAATATTATAAATAAGATTTAGCATTTAACGGATATAAATTGTTAATATAATTATAATAAAATAATATAAACAATTTATAACTATAAAATTTAACTAATAATGTTACAGTGTTACGAAATAATTTTGCTCGATAACACATCCCCAAGGCTAAAACCCACTCCATTATTGTACCCAAAAACCTAACAAAAAATAGTAAACTGCTTTACAGAGCAATAAAGCGTCCCTGCACTTTCTTTGTTTTTATTTTTATTTTTATTTTCTTGGGTAAAATAAGCATACCAAAAATTTCAAACATCACCAGAAGTGATAGCCAAGCTACTATGGTGTAGTTAATACAAAACTTTTTTCTTTTTTGCTAAGTAGTTAATACATAATTTTGGAGTTCAACATTTTATTAAAGTAGTTGTTTATCATTAATATTTGTTCTTTGTGTATACTCATAGAAGACCGATGATGTTATCAGACCGATAAAAAGTGTTACGTCAAAACTGTTCAATAAACACATAAAATTAAAAGAAAAATAAAATCATCAACTACATGAAATCGACACAACTTATAATCTATCCTCTAAGTTGCAAGTGTTTGTCTAAGCATAAAGTGTATTTTATAAGGCTTAGACAAACATTCTCATTGTCTGCGGGTTTTGAATTAAATATCCTAAAACCACTATAAACTAAAATAACATTATAAAAAGATTTAGTACATCACAAAAAATAATAGAGACAGCTAAGATATTATATGTATCCAATGGAGAGCTTATGAATATAATTTTTTCTTATAAAGTATTTATATAAATTTATACAAGTTACTATTTTCATTTAAAAAAAAAAAAGGAAAAATAATACACAAACTAGACGCTCAACTTTCTTGTTTTTGTCTCTTGAATAAGTGTTACTACTATTACAGGGGAGCTTAAAATGGTGGAACCCAAAGCTAACTCTACACTTTAACTCCATCACTATCATACCTATGTAAAGAAAAAAAAAAAAAAATCTTTCATTCTTTATTTCTTTCTTCCAAAAGAATATATTTTGCAATTTCATTTTTTTTTTTTACTTTGTGTATTGCATAACATAGCACAAAAAAACTCACACACTTTCACCCACAAAAGATACACACAGTGGTGAGGTTTTTGAGCAGAAGAGAAGGATGCCTAGGCCAGGTCCAAGGCCTTATGAGTGTGTTAGAAGAGCTTGGCATAGTGATAGACACCAACCCATTAGAGGTTCTATTATTCAACAAATTTTCAGGTATTGCTGAGGCCATGCTTTCTATCTCAGCTTAGTTTTCTTGATTTTTTAAGTTGTTTTTTATTTGTTTATTTAAGTTCGGAAACAGCTTCTCTGCACTTTGGGTCCCACTGTGACTGAAGTGCTATTTTTTGATGTACAAGCTTTTGACATTTGATCAGGTATGTACATGAGACGCATAGTACTAAGACCAAGAAGAACAGAGAATGGCAAGAGAAGCTTCCCATTGTTGTCTTGAAAGCTGAGGAAATCATGTACTCCAAAGCTAATTCTGAGGTTTAATTTTTGCTTCTTTGAGGTTTTAGTCATATGGGTTTGGCTTGATTTTTAGTAGATTATTTGTAAATTGCTTTAAAATTTGAGCTTTTTTTTTGTTGTTGTTAATTATGATGTTTTTGTATTACCTAGGCTGAGTATATGGATCTTGATACACTATGGGATCGAGTAAATGATGCCATCAATACGATTATTCGGCGAGAGGAAAGTGCAGAGACCGGAGAGCTTTTGCCTCCTTGTGTTGAAGGTGCCCCATTTAAAATATATTTTATTTTTTTGCTCATTTTCGAGTTAATAGATGAATGTTTTAATTCAAGGTTGTTTTTATTGTAGTACTGAAAAGGTCACATGTTTCTTTAGTTCGGTACCAAGTTGTGGAAAATAGTGGCTAATACTTCTAGGAGTGAAATTCTGTTACATTTAGTTTGGCATGGTTTTGTGAGTTGTGACATTGTGTCTGTTTGAATGAAACTTTGATGTTCAGCTGCTCTGACTCTGGGTTGTATCCCCATAAGAGCACCTCGTAGCCAACGGCAAAGTAACCCGAGAAGCTACCTCAGCCCAAGAACACAGGAACCTGGCTGTGTTCCTCCTAAGGTTTTGGATAACAGTAGCTTATCGCGTGTCCATTCTGCTCATCAATTGATCTCTGCGAGACCCGAGACTGTGAATTCAGCACATTTAGCTTCAGAACCTAACAGGCCTGGAATGCCACATACGACCAGCCCTGCTACTCCATTATCCAAGAATTTCCCGTCTCCTGCTTCTAACAATGGGGAGAGTAACATCGCATTGAATTTGGGTTCAGTGTATCCCTTGTACTATGGTACCGACTACCAAGCCAAAGTCTGCCGGTTGGGATTCCAGGAACCCCGAACATCGAACACTATAATTCTTGGAAGACCAGTTTTGCCATTAGTTGCAGAGCATACCGAAGTCCACTGCTTGCCTGGTCTCGACCGCTGCAATGCAGATAAAAATGTTCCCAGTAGGACGTCTCGACCAGAGTCTGGGGACAATTATAAGAAAGAACCTAATATGGAATGCGATTTGTCCTTGAGGTTGGGTCTGTCTTCAGACTCAGGTTCTTATGCAGGAAAGGATCCAGCTTCAGGCACTGAAAATGTTGGTCCAATTGATTT
Organism: Ehretia macrophylla; assembly: GCA_037974665.1. Classification (NCBI taxonomy): domain Eukaryota; kingdom Viridiplantae; phylum Streptophyta; class Magnoliopsida; order Boraginales; family Ehretiaceae; genus Ehretia; species Ehretia macrophylla. The sequence goes on along the minus strand of CM075771.1, from coordinate 54,711,662 downwards.
TCAAGCTGCAGGCAAGTCCAAATCTTCCCCAAGAAACAAAGAGTTTTCCTTTTTTCCAGTTGAATCTGCTAATGATCCCTCTGGACAGCATACAAGTAGAATGATTTCGGAGGGTGAAGGTCAACTTGCAGAAGCTAGTGTTAGGAGGCGTAAGGTGCCATTTTTTAACAGCATGGACAATGCGCAGTTTTTCTGGCAAGAGGAGCCAACTTCCAATCATTTTGCTGGTCAAAGAAAAAGACCAGGTTTGTAGGAATTCACTTAGTTGTTGTACTACATGAATTTTGTTCTGACGTGCGGAAAAATTATTGAGATATCTCGGCATAATTGATAAAGCTCTTGAGTCTTCCTTTTTCTTGATCATTTGATTCTAAAGTTTTACATGCTTCTGCTCACCCGCTTTATGTATTATGCAATCAAATAGTAGACTGTCGGTAGAGTTAGGTTGGTAAAACAAGATTGCAACATCACATCGATTTCATCTCTGAGCAAGACCTTCATGCTTAACTGGTTCTAGTGTTTGTTAACTGCATTGCAATTCTTTTTTGCTTAATAAATGCGGAAAAGATATAAAATGAAGTAAAAAGAGAAGTGCTGCAAGGAAGTAGGAATTTGTGGTACATAAACAACATAGTATTGGAAGAAGAGGGAATTTGGGAACATAAATTATTTTGGATCGTCAGGGATTCTACACCATACAGTAAAACATATTTTATGATTCGTTGGAGTCTCTATATGCTTTTCCTTTTGTATCCAATGCACAAATTTCTCACTAATAGCAGGGTCAGGGATGGGAAGGTAGATGTACGTGGCTGTACTTCTGTTGCAAGAGAGGTTGTTTCTAAAACTTGAACAGAAACCAAGTATTTAGCGAGTGAGCACCTGAATATCGCTCCAAGCACAACAATCTATGTACTTTGTCCTTTGCACATTAGAAATCATCTCATGCTAATAATTGGTCAAAGTAAATATTTAGCTTTATCAGACTTGCTATTTGTTAATAGGTATAGAAGTAATTGGCAAATTTTGTTGAATTTATAAGACACGCATACATTGACAGATTTATGAAGCACTGCATTCATATACGAATATGTGTTCTTGAATATCAACTCAGCAGTAGACTGCAAGAGTGGATATGTTTGAATGTTTTAGATGAGCTTTTCTCTCATTAGTATTGTTTATCTTGGTGCTAAAAGTTTTGCCTGTTTTCATATTTTAATTGATTATGATATTCCCAGAAGTTCACATGGACACTCATTACCTGTCAAAGTTTATTCAGAAGGTAGGTCAAATTGAAAAATTAGGTTTCAAAAAGGATATCGCAATGGGATTTGGATGTCCCCTTAGTTACAGCATTTCTGTTTTAGCAGCTTCACGCCTTTCATGCTTGTTTTCCTGTAAGAAATAGCCCATTTGATTTCGGGGTGATTTGTATGCATAGTTCAATACAGTTATTTCTTGTTGCAATTTTTAGAAAAAGTTTATTGTTCGGAAAACAGCAGAAAACAGAAAACTGAGCAGGAAAATCCTTCCTCTGTTTTTCTTTTCCAGAAAATGTTTCACGAAAGAAAGAGATAAAAAGCTAGTTTCTTAAGAAAACTGCAATAAATGTTTTTGATTTCTATTTTTATTTTTTGTTTGCGAATGGTTGAGGCGCAAAGAAATTTTTTCGAAACATTTGTTCTTTTAAAATGCACGTCTGGAGGACAGTTTTCTGATAACTCCTCCAAGTAAGCCTGGTATTTTTATCATATATCATCTTCAATTACATCCCTAATTTAATCCTGCTACTTTTGTTTCCTTCTTTTTAAGTCCTATGCTTGCACATCTGTTGCGGAGATACCATGCAATGCTGGACACATATATGTGCAAATCCAGTAGATGTTAGAATTTACCTAGTGGAAGTCTATTTTGAATTGTTAGTCCAAGCACAAGTTGGACGTGAAAACAAATATGTCCGCCTCTGCATGCTGATGGTATGTCCTCTCACATTTGAAGGAAACTGGATTCATATACTCATCAAAAACTTGTTTGCTGTATCAACCAATTTTTGGACTGTAATTCGTTATGTTCTTGAATACCTGATCTCAAGGAATAAAATAGTTTGCAGATATCTTGTTGCAGAATACTGGCTCCTAAGTTTGAATTTTCTCCGTGACGGGGTAAGTAATAATATCAAAGAATGCTTTGAAATTTACACTTGAACATTTTGCAATAACTTTCTTCAAAATTTGACATCAAGAACTGCTCAAGTATTAATTACTTAGTTGCTTGTTTCTTGGATTTTCATACTATATATACGAGTGACTCTTAATAGGATAGAGTTGTGGTGATTACCAATCATGTACCTTTTGTAATTAAAGATCATTGGCTAGTAATTTCATTAAGGATAAACTGTGTGAATGTTTTGGTTTACCTTTTGTGTGCTTGGAGTACATGTAGGTTTTGTGACAAAAAAAATAAAAATAAAAAAGAGTTCATGTAGGTTTAGATTCTTTAATTACCCTGCAATACAGTGTGAGCAGCATTATGAAAGTTATTTTCTCCAACGTATTTCAAATGAACTACAGGGGCCTACACATATTATACAGTATACTGGGTCTCTTGCCAGAACTACACAAGCATGTTTTTGAGGGGTTACCTGTGACTCAACATTGGAGAGGGGGGGGGGGGAGGGTAGTCCAGCTGTGGCCTCTGATCGTCCCTTCCTTCTCATCCTTCTTTTATTTGCTTAAATGTAGCTTGCCATGTTAAGCTCCACATGAATGGAATAGTGCAACTTTTGTACTTCGTTTATATATTATGTTCAAGCAATCTTTCTAAAACTGTCTTGAGCTTTCTATGACTCTTTCTGCTGATTACTCTAATTTATATGAACCTTAATAAGTATATATCTCTTTCTCTAACGATGGTTCGGTTGGAAGCCCTCATAAGATTAGCAGATTGAAACCTGATAGTAACCATGTTAACTTGATATAAGATAGAGGTTAATTACTTTGAAAATTTTGATTATTAGCTTCCCGTTTTGCATATAATGGCATACTTAAAGTGCCAGAGCACATCATCTTTGCCTTGGAAAAGGATCCTCTTCTTTTTTGATTCTCTCATGGGGCCGCTAAAAGGTTTGTAAGGTTGAATTGAGCGCGATAAGCTCTGTAAAGATGGGTATCATGAAATATTTCGTTTCGTGATTAGCTTAGCAATTAGGAGATATCTCTCTTGTTTAACCTGCAGGATACTTGGTTAACTCAATCATTAATGAACACATTATCATGTAACTCAGATCTAGTTTGATGACATGAGAGTTTGCGTCGCGATTAAGGCCATTCCTAAGCTCCCTGTAAAATAATGTGCGGTGCATTGTTAGATGTCACCCCATTTTTATCATCCATTTATTACTTATTATGTGAATGTTTGGTTGGTATGTTAAAACAAAAGAGAAAAATAAAAATACAACTCGTACTAGCTGAAATTGTAATCTAATTGTCAATCTAATCACTTTAGTGAAGGTACAATTCAACATGTTTCAACAAATAAGATTCTATTATGGATATGCAGATATTTATTATAAGACTTAAAATTTAGTTGCCAGTGATGAGACAGCTGATCCAACTGTTATGGGTGCCTTCTGTCTTAAGCTGCAGTGATATACGACAATGCATATGAATTAAGACTAAAGTCTTTGAAAAACCGCAACAATAGCAACAACAATATTTATACGTGACAATTATTGGGTTTTGGTTCAAAATTTAAGTCTAAGTTCATGAATATAAGTAGAAGTTCAGACGTAATAAGTGTAGGTTTAGGAAGAGTTTCGAATAAATAGGATTTTTTAACTTGTAGTTATATGTTATAGAAACATACCCCATGAAGTGTGTGGGTGTGAATCACAGAGGGTCTTTTATGCTCTTTTGCCCGTTCAAAAAGATGTCATTGTATGTGAAAGTTTGTTATACTTTTGCTAAAAAAAGTTGAGTGCGCAAGTATTTAGGTTTTTTTGGGCATAAAACCATTTGAGCAAGAGTTTGAATTTTTTTTTTCTCCGTCCAAAAAAGTCATTGCATTGAACCATATTAAATATATAATGTTATTTTCACTGCTATGTGTGTACGTGCGTCCTCGTCCCCCAACAACGTCAAAAGCAGCAAAACGGGAACCAGTGGACTTAGCAATGAAGGTTGTTGGGCAGGTGGTTAAAATTTGACCAATAGCATTTGTTGCTACGCAGCTATCATACTATTGCTTTGGGCCACGCTGTGTGTGTGCCGTTCCATCTAAATACTGAGAATATGTTTAAGAACAGATTACATAGATGTCCATTGACAAAGCTCAATATACATTTTGGAGACAATAATGTCTTCACTTAGATCATTGCATTTGGAACGGAGCCACGCGTGTTTGAATCCTTGCAGCAGCATAATTTTGACTAATTTGGTGATTGTATGGGAACGCACTGCTGCACTCAGAAATTTACTAGTTGGTAGTTAGACTCTACCAAGTAATTCGGTGATCAGACCTCGCCAATTAGATTACCACGACATCCAAAAAAAGATGACTTACTAGTGATGAACCATTTAGCAATCATGTTAGTTCTAGTCATGCATGATAGCTTCCTACTTTATTTATAGCAAGAGAAAATGAGTTCCACAATAATTATATTGAATATTAAAGCTCTTCACATTCATGCCAGCTTTGAAACTGAGGGTTGTACAATTACTTATCTAATGTACCTCCAAGCTCAAAATCTTCTTTGCAGAATAGGTTCTGTATGCAATTAATTACTACATTATTTAAAAAGTTAAATTGTTAACAACTTAATTTTTTAAATGATGTGGTAGTTTAATAAGATATTAGAACCTAGACTACTAAACGATTCTGAATTCAAGTCTCGTTGCTACTTATTTAAAAATATTAAAACTATACACGTGTAAAGCAAAAAAAATAAAAAATGAGTTCCATTTGTGCGTTTGGAGGCGTGTTAATATATATATATAGTTTGATTGGTCGAATCGTAGATTGGCCGTAGATACATGGCCCGAGCTATTATTCTTTTTTATTCATTATTATTTTGATTATCAAATCAAATGACCGCCTATTGAAAGGGATGAGTCTGCTCTTAGGACTCTATAAATGATTGTTCTGATGTATCATGAAAATTCTTTGAAAGGGAAGAATCAAATCATTTTCTATGGTGGAACAAAATATCTCTCTCATTTTCTCCTCGAATAGATTCTTTTTTTTGGTTTCCAAAGGAATCTTGTTATGTTGTTTTGAAAGGTGCATTAATCCTTTGAATTCGGTACCAACAGGTATCATCCCTCTTAAAATAACATTCTCTTTAAGGCCTTTTAACCAATTGATTTGACCCCAAAGAGTTGCTTTTGCTAAAACCCAAGCAGTTTCTTGAAAACTTGCTTCAAATACGAAACTTTGAGTATTGAGCGACGCTCTTGTTATTCCCAATAAGATGGCTCAGTAATAGATTGTTTTTTCCAAAGCGCGCCCTATTCATTCCATACCCCTTGAGATCAATAAACCTTTTGGATCTTATTAACCAAAGAGATACGACTTTACACTATATTTAGTTCAACACCAATCAAGAATTCCCACAAAATTCTAAGAATTCTTGTTATACATTTGTTCTTAACCTTAACCCTCTTTTCTAGATTCATCGATATTGAATCGATCAAACTCACTTCTAACACTTGTTCCACTTTTGGAAGACCCTGCATTATATGACCAGATCTCGATTTTTCATATATAAATCTAACTAATGTATCTCCTTCATAAAGGATTTCCCCATAATGTCTATGAATAGTTGCTCCTGATGTGGCCAAATAAGGCTTAGTGGATTGTATTACTATAGAGTCAACTTGAACAAGTATAACTTGACCCGATTTTAGGGGGGGTTTGTTTTTGGCTATACATACATTTTTCACAAATAAATTGTCCAAGACTAATTATTGTAAATGTCTCTTTATAACAATTGTGATGGAGAAAATACCAATTCAAATGGAATGGATTCAAAATAATATTACTGCCTGGGTCGGGATTATAAAATTTTCATTTTCATCCATTAAATAAGATTTAATTACTTCAAAAGTTTGTTTTAAATTGTCAAGTTGCAAATAGTGAATTATCAAGATCTAATTATGAATTATTAAATGATAAAATGAATAAAAATACCAATTTGAAGGGGTGTTCCTAAGGGGCCCAACGAATTCCTAATTGCAATTAGGGAATCTTATTTCATTGATTCTTTTATCACGCTATGATATTTTACATCACTGAATGGCTCCATTAAAAAATAATTGGATGATTGATATATATATATTGTCTTTAACACGCCTTTGAATGCACAATTGCATTGAAACTCGATTTTTTTTGTCTTGCACGTGGACAAATGGTAGTCTAGGTTCTAATATTGTATTAAACTACCATATCATTTAAAAATTTAAATTGTTTGAGAAGAATTTATTTTGTTTATTTATTATGTTAAATAGTATGCAAACATCACCAAGTGGAGGCACAGTCCATCACAGACTATCCAACTTTGTGCGTTTTTGCAGTTGCACTAATTGTTAGATTGGACGACTGGTATTTTTAGTCTGTGTTCCGCAAGTTTTCCCTGGTTCTATTTTTGTATTGGTCCAAAATAATTTTTACTATAGGAATATTTGCAAAAAGGAATAAGGGTGGTTTGTGTTAAAAATCATGGAGTTAGATTCCAAAATAAATTCAGGATCTTATAAGGTAATAGAAATTTATGATATTTTAATATGAAACAAGTGTAAGTTGATTTTTTAATATAACTCTCTTTTACGTGTGACCTAATTTGAGGGATCCTCACGTGTGACCTCATCTGATATGGTCACACTTGAAGATAATATTGAACACACGTGGAAAGGGTTGTGCATGGAAAAACCAACATATGGAAGATTAAGCACACCTAAAACACATATAGAAGATGAATAAGTTTAGACCAAGGACCCAATTCTTCTACCATGTTAGGAATAATGAAGTTTCATTCTAATTAGTGCTAGGTGGAGTAGCCTAAGATATTATAAGGTAATCTAAAAAGTTATGATTTTTCAATATGGTACAAGTGTAAGTTCTAATAGTTTGAGGAGTCTATTATGGAAAGAATTAGGGAGACTATTAGACTTATGCTCAGTGTTAGTAAAGTTTTAGAAGGACTATCAATGTGGAACTTTGTAATAGGTGAAAACTGGATGAGGATGCCTTGTCAGTTAATTCTTTTGTTAATGATTTTTGTAAATTATCTTTTGAGTTGAGTTTTAATGAAATACTTTGCTTTCCTAGCAAAAAGAAAAAAAAAAAAAGTTCTAACAGTTTGAACTAGGCTGGTATTTAGACATAAAAGAGACTGATAATCAAGATGCACATTCTTCTTAGATGCATCATTTTTTTGCGGTCTACAGAAAAAAAACAGTTTTTTTATATTAGTATTTTCTACTATATTAGATTAGTATTAGTTAGAGATCTCAGTTTAGTGAATATTTTTCATGATGAACTATTGGTACTAGTTCTATATTTTGTTCCAAGGCACCCGGGAGAAAGGAGGTCTAAAAAAAAAAAAAAAAAGAAGTGTACCGTGAGAGAAACAAGGAGATACCTCTTTAATTTCAAACATAGAGCCTCTGACGCTAATTTCTTTTTCTTTATGTTGGCAATGTTTTTTTTTTGGTCGATGATTTTTGGCAAGGTATAAAAATTAGAGAAATAATACGGCGGAAAGATTTTTTTTAAGACAATGAGAAAGAGAAAAAACCGAAAAAGTCAAAGTTATTAGATTTCTCTTATAGCAAAGATTAATCATTTAGGCATTTTCTTTTTCTTCAATTCGAATGTCAAGAGATTAGAATAAGGCTCATTCTTGTATTAGCTTTCTAGATATTACTCGATGTTTTGGACATATATGTTGGAAATAGATAATCATTTGCTTAAAGAAGAAACCAAATCAAACAAAACTAGACTAAACCAAAATACTAAAAGGCTTCCAAATATTAGAGCTGAAAGTGAAGTGTTTGAGTCCCCAAAAAAAGAAAAATGTAAATGGTGAGACCATAAATTACACGACCATTTACTCTTTTGATCATCTTTTAAGTGATTATGAATGCATGTGTTAAAACCAAGGCAAACAAAGCCTTATTATTTTCTCCTTTTATTTTCTTTTGCTTTTTTTGTTTCCTCTAAATTTTACATATTCATGTTATAGTTTTCCATATGTTGAGTTTCTATTTTTTTTTAAAAAGTTGTAAACTTATTATATTTTTGTGAAAAAAATCAATTTGCCAATAAAAAGTCAAACATAGACTTTATGTTGCTGAACCATATAACTATTCCTTAACATTAAAAAACAATAAACATGCAATTTAAAATGCTACAAATACATACTTGCATAATCCGATAAGGGAAAACATTAAAACGTCGACAGCAGGGTTCGAACCTGCGCGGGCGAAGCCCAACAGATTTCAAGTCTGTCTCCTTAACCACTCGGACATATCGACGTCTGCGAACTTCATCAGCCATAATTTTTAAATTTTAATTAAAACGTCGAAGCTACCACCATTTTCTTCTCAGCATCAATGTGAAAGGAAGAACCTTGTCGCCGCACCCGTGCATTTGATACAGAAATTGATCAAAAGGGGTTTTAAGAATTATGACGTTTTATTTTAAAATTAATTAGTGTATAATTGGATTAAAAACTTAGCTTTGATATTATATTAAAAATTATAAGGTTCCATCTAAAATTAATTAGTAATACTTGAAGTACAGTAGAACCTCTTTAAATTAATAGCGTTGGGACCACCAAATTTTATTAATTTATGGAGATATTAATTTATCGATAAATTAATAACTATTAATTAATAGAGATATTTTTTATTTTTTTGGCTTTATAGTAAACATATTATGATTATGGTGTCTTTTTTCGGTTCAATTTAAAAAGATAAGTAATGAGAATAGAATAAAATTTAATTTGGTAAGATTAGAAAAAAGTTTTTCTAATCTCGTATTTAAGTCTTTGTAGGATTATGATAAGAACTAATTTTTCTAATCTTGTATCATAATCCTTGTAGGATTATCTCAATTTTTTCTCTTTAAATAATTAAATATGAGATCCAATTAGATTTGAAATTAAACAAAAGACAAGCAACCCTTGATTCATCTTTCAAGAAAATCCCATAGTCAATTTATTATGTACTTTTTAACTAATTATTAATTTATGAAATATTTAAATCAATAAAATATAAAGAAACTTTTTTTAAATGTATTATTTTATAATTTTATCGAATTTATCAACTTTTTACACTGGTCTCAATTCGGGACTGGACATTTTTATTAATTAAAAGAAATTATTAATTTATTGAGTATTAATTTAAAAAGGTTCTACTGTAGATCATAATTTTATATGATAAATTTAAAATGTGATATTTTTTAATATAGAAAAAATATATATTCTAATAAAAGAAATGTTGCTGTTTAAATTAAGATGGTAACTCGTTATATATGTCCTGTTTTACCGGCATTCACATGTTTCCGCTTCCTCTTTTTATTTTTTTATTTTTTTATTTTTGGGTGAAAAGAAGCTATACATGTGACCCACCGCATGTTGAAAGACTTGAATAGTTGTTGCTGACAGAGAAAATGTCTACCATGGTTTTTTTTTTTTTTTTTTTTTTTTGGTCTGGGTCTACCATGGTTAGATGGTTGCAAATTAATTTCCGGCAACATATTTAAATTTCACAATTCGCTATATTATGAAACTGATAAATGTGCGAACCGATTAACAATTTATGGCTTTAATTATTCTCTTGATTTATGTTTGCTTACTCATGTACCTCTTGATTTTATTACTCAATTAGAGCAGGATAAGAGAGGTAAAAAAATCCTCTAGACTTATAATAAGATAGCCTTATATGCTATATTGAACATTATCCTAAGCTTTGCGTGATCCTGGTACTCAAAAAAAAAAAAAAAAAAAAACGAAAACGTCTACAATCCTTTCTTTTATTTTTGTTTTTTATTTTGGTCCTCCTGGGTATATATGGCTCACCAACTCGCTAATAATATTCTTTCTTAATTACAGATCTGAAAAATAATTGTGAGTACTCCATTTACGTAAGCATTATGGCCTTTGTCTATCTGTTCTGATTTCAAATCATTAACGAGAAAAAAGTGTTCAGTCTGTCTGACGAATTGATACATATTAATGTGAGATGTATCAATCCGTTAAATGGACTAAAGAGCCTCCCAATAACGAAGATTACAAGTTGGGCGTTGACTGATCGTACGACTATTTCTAGAAATTTATTATTAGTTAGTGTTGATATTTAAATAAGACAATCAAATGCAATCGTCCAACTTATTATTCTAGATGCAGCCGAAACTTGTTTATGTATCAGTATTCCTTCACTGAGAAAATTAGTGATCTGTATACACATTTATACAGTTTAAGAAGTCCTTTAGTCAACTATATGTTACGTTCTAACTTCGTCAAGCAATTAGTAAGTTGTTCGGTGCACTGGTTGGATAGTAAATTATTGTAGTTAAAAGTTTTAAATTTAAATTTATACTCTTTAATCACAAATATTGTTCTGACAATTGACGAACTTGAAACTTTTATTGAGGCATGTTGTGACACAATGAAATATATATCTTTTGAGTGAATCTAATATCGTTAAGCCTTGAGGCATGTTGGAATATATTCAGTGTTTTTTTTTTTTTTTTTGGTAGGCAAGTAATTCATTTTATTTTACTTTCAAAAATAAATACAAGATGATGACAATCAGTTCAAAAGAAACTGATATCCAATCTGTACATAAAATACTATTATCTAAACTATCTTTATATTTACATTGAATACAAATTTTTCCTCTAACATTTAAAAGAATCTTTTCCATAATTTAATCCTCCGGAATATATTCAGTGTTTTTAGTTGCATAAGCGCCAAAAGTGTAACAAACCCACCTACTGCTTCACAATGCACACTAAAACCCGTTTGTATGTTACAGGTAGTCAAAAGAGTGAACCACTTAGATTATGAAGTATCATGATTTTAGTTTATGTGCGTAAGATACATTTACACTGATCTTTTTAAAGTATATTATGCCGCCAACGCAGCTTCGATACACACGGGTTTTTCCTCCTTAAAAGCCACTACTACACATGGACAAATTGTTTGAGTAAGTGGCGTGCAACGGATTTGGGTCTCAATTTTCGACCCAAGCAAATTGATGAGACCGACCAAATTGTAAGTGTTATTGAGCCGACTTTTCTAGTATGTGTATAGTAGAACTAGAGCAAGAGTCATAAATCACACCGCCTTCCGAGGTATCTGATAAAGTCCATTTGAGATCCCCGCAAAATACAGAGAGATTTTATAAGTGAGGACTGCAATATTTAGAGTCTTGTCGAATTAAGATTCTCTTCTCCATGTGCAAAGCGAAGCTCGGGAAAAGGCTCACACATTGTAAATTTTGGAGACTATTTCCAAAGATGATATAAATGTCTTATTCTAGAACATGCAAGAAGTACTGAATTATAAATATTCTCATTCTCTTTAAATTATTCTACCTTAGATTTTTATATAATGATCATACCCTATCATCGAAATTGAGCCTCATTGTTTGCTTGTAGGTTAGCTCGGATTGTTGACCTAAGACTGTTTCCATATTTTTACCATATTTGGTTCGCCATCTGTGAGAAGTCCGAGATCAATTATCCCACTGAGTCAAACCACAATGGTGAATAAGAGAAGCCATAGCCACGTCGAGGGCTATCTTTTGCCATTATTGTAGGATAGACCACCAACCTAAGAAAAAATTATGGCTTGAAACCCATGGGCCTTTTGTTGTACCCTTACTGACCTCAATTCCATGCCCACATCTCTACCTATACCACCATACATACCAACACCTTCTCTAATGCCCATACCCAACTTTTCATCTCTTACCACAAACATAAACATACTCACTTAAACGTTCCACATCATGCATGGTGTGATGAACCAAAGCCTACAAGCTTGGAACCAAGCTCATATAGCTTCTGTGATGCTACCTACAACTTAATCATACCCTTGATGCTTCCCTAAGGAGAGAGCTATCCCGGGGACCCTAGAGGTTAGAAGATGGCAAAGGATCCTTTGGACCGGTGGATAGGTTAGAGGTCATGAAGGAGAGAAAACTAGTCATAAGTCTTGGGATCCATGATGGATCAAGAACAGTCCTAGAAGAGAACCTAGGTCTTGTTGGCCTCGAAAACTACCCATTTTGTAACACCCGAGCTCAGAGGGACCTTAATTTATTACATTTAATTATTATGTTTGCGTAATTTTCTTAATTGCCCTTTTATTTGTTTTTATTTGATTAAATTCTATATTTAAATTGTGCCCGGAGTAAATTTTAAACTATCTTATCTTCCGAATTTAATATTTTTCCTTGGATATATTTCATATAAAAGGTATTTGTTAACTTGAATTAAGTGCATTGCATACTCCGAGCGCAAGTTAGAAAATGTTTAGCGTCCCTGAGTAAATAGTAGTAGTTTTATTATTTTTGGGCCAATTGAACTTGCAATTGATTTTAGTTAGCATATTTAACCCAATAGCATTTAATTATAGCCCAAAACCCTTGCTAGCCCAATTACATTCTTATAATACATACATATACATATATTATATGAAATAGCACAAAAAAGAAGAAAAAAAAAGAATGGAACCCGATGGGTTCTAGGAAGAAAAGAAAAGAGGGCAAGCTTAGGGTTTGACGATTTCATGATCTTCCAAGTAAATTGCAAGTAGTTCTAGCCAATCCTAGTGCCTAAGAGCTTTATCAAGGTGAGGGAGCCATTTATTTGTGCATTTATGCTTGATATTCAACAATGGTAAAATGTTAATTTTGTTATATATTGTTATTTTGATGCTTTTAATGCTTCCTAAGCTAGTTATTAATGATGTAGAGTAGACTTTTGAGATTGGTTTGCTTGTGTAGCTTGTAGTTGTATGTATATGTGCAAAGAAGAAGATGATGAATAGTAACAAAGTTGAATATGTTGATTTAATGCTTTACATGTGTTTTAGTGGTTCAATGAAAGCCTACAAGTGTTCATAAAGCTAGGAATGTGCTAAATTTAGTTGTAGAATGACTAGAATGCAAGGTGGTGATGTTGGACCTTTAGGCCGAGTTGTGCTAGCTTTTGCCCCAATGGGCCTAGTTGCGTGTTGGTTGCTTGACAAGGTTATTTTGGCTCTATCTCTAGTCTCGAGCATGTTGGTTTAGCTATTTGTTGGTATAATGTGATAATGCCGTGTTTTGAATAAAGTTAAAGTTGATTTTAACTAAGTGGTTTAGGTGCTTAGTGGATTTAGACTGACAATCCTAGCTTAATGAATGAACTTAGCCTTTCCAAGAGCTTTAGAATCCCGAACGTGCTTAAAATGATAGTTAGTGGTGTTGTGTGAGAATGCCTTGTTTTGGTGAAAGATTGAGAATGAACTAGTTAAGAGTTTTTCATGTTTTACTTGTGTTAATTTAGTGATTCTAGTTTAATGAATGCGCTTAGCGAAGTTAAATGCTTTAGAACCCCGTACTTGCTTAGTGGAATGTTTGAGAACGATTGCAAGTTTCATGAATTAAAGAGCGTCCTAATAGCTATTTATGTGGTTTAAAGTGGTTAGTGCATGTTTAATGATCTTAGAGCATGTGAATGATAAAGTGCATGAGAGTGGCCTCTTTTGTCACTTCTCACTTACGTGCATTTAGTATAATCAAATGTCAAGTGCTTCATTGTGGCTATGTGTTATGTGATATAAACTGTACTCAAGCAAACTAACAATGTTAACAAGAACGTAGCGAATGTTGCAACTTTAAGTGTCGGCCCGAATGTAGTGATCATTCACTGGGCGGTAGCGGGTTTGCCAGTGGATGCTAACCCGGCAAGGACTAGTCCCTAGTCACATGGACGGAGCTTTCCTTAGACGGGGTCATAGGATTGGGGTACATCTGGAGTACTCCCAGCGGAGCGATAAGTGATGCCGGCAAGCGAAGCGTCAGTGAAAGAGAAGCGTAGCGGAAGAGAAGTGAACCCGCATGGATGGAGTGTTCCATGGGGTTAGCGATATCCTTTTCAAAAGTGTTTATCTAGCGTTGTTAATGCTTAAGTGCTTATCATGATAATGTAGCTTATATGTGTAGCTTATAATGATAGTTTAATGTCTAATGCTTATCATGTTAAATGTTACTTTGCAGCGTAGTTATAATGTAGTTATAATGCCAATACGTGTCTTATATGTATTGCACGAAAACCTTTTCGAAAGTTCCCCGTTTATCCCCTTCCTCACTGAGTATACATATGTTGTATGTTCACCCCTCTTTTCTAACACTTTACAGGTAAGGCAGGTTCCGTTTCCCCGAAGTTTGAGAGGAAGAAGGCTCAAGAGTTTCTTTGTGTGGTTGTGTTGGCTTGTCTGCTTGTAGATCAAGGTGGATGTTGTATGATATGTGATTGTAATTGTATATATTTAGTTAAGTTCTTGGTTTGTATAAAGTTATTTTAAATTGTTGATGGCTTGTATTGGTTTGTATGTTGTTAAGCTTGTGGATGGTTGAATGAAACTTAAATTCTAAATTAGTTAGATAGATAAGATTATAGTGGTATAATAAGTGAAATTATAATCATATTAGTTCAATAGCCAAGGTAAATGTATGCTTGTATGTTTTATATTGCTAAATAGAAGGCTTGGATGGCCTTAGGAATCTAAAAAATTATGTTTATGAATGTTATATTATGTGTTGTGGTTCATTTCTTATGAGTGTAGGTATGTGGTTTGGCCTAAAAATAAGGGAGATTATGTATGTTTTTCTCGTTTTTCGTGCCTAGGGTTAAGGTCTGGTTAATGCTAGTGGAGTGAACAAGAGTCCTGGCTTCGTGAGGGGTCGGGGCGTGACATATTTACCCAAGTAGTTGTGGTTGAGCATTTGCCCCACGAGTATAATTTATCAACATACCTACTTATAATTGATGTGAGGATCTAATCCTATGGATCATATCCTCACCTTTGACCATAATATGTTGTTCCATGATGTTCTTGATGCTATAAAATGCTGAACTTCCCTACCATACTAATGGACTAGCTAGAAAGTGATTCTCTTGTCTTCCTAAGAATTCTTTCAAGAGTTTCACCCAATTACATGAGACTTTCCTTGACTGATTTGCTAGTAGAAGAAGGCTATTAAAGTTCACGGCCTTCATACTCTTTGTCAAATAGCAAAAGAAGAGTTATTTTGAGATTACACATAACGTTTCAACCAAGCAGCTCTAGAGATTACCAACCTCAAGCCGTTTGTTACTCTGGTTGCTTTCATGTAAGGATTGAGATTCTTACCCTTCTCCTGGCTTCATTGGCCAGGAAGAATTTGAAAATTTTGACCAACTTGATTGCTCGGGCTAAGAAGTACATTAATTTAGAGGAAGTAATGTAGGCCAATAGGGACGAAAAGAAAGAGAGAGACGTAGGAAAAAGGAAATACATGTGAAGTAAGACAATTGAAGAAAACAAGTCCTGAGGATGGTAGAAAGAAAAAATCAGAGTAGGGAAGTAGGACGTATGAGAGAATGTATGAGAGATACACCCCTCTAACCACACCAAGGTCGGAGATTCTGATAGAGATCAAGATTGAAAGAGATCTCAAATGGGCTGAAAAATTGCTTGGTAATCCTAAGAAACGAGATAAATAAATAACGCAATTTCTACAAGGACCATGACAATAATACAAATAAGCTTAGGGATTTGAAGGATGAGATCGAGACCCTGGCTAGGAAGGAAAGATTGGACAAAAAATTAGGACCTATATGTCATCCACCATTTGGTCACAGATTTAAATATTCACTGCTGTATGAAAATATGTTTACATTGATCCTGTCTATAAAGATAATTGTATAAGTTTAGAACTTCTTTTTCTACTTGCATGGTGGGGCTTTAATCTTTAATATGAACAGTCATAGGTGGGTATGGCTCACCAATCCACTAATAATAATAAAGCCTATTTAATTAATTTCAAGGGTTAGTATAATTAATGACGAGTACTTGCACCATAAATAGGAGATTTGTTCACGATATGATGGAATAATTTTTTAAAGTAAATTTCAATTGGTCTTATATTTAACTAACTTGACTGATGAGGGTATTTACTGAGCCAGGCCAGCCTTCCCGACCTGGGGTGGTGTTACATGTTCCATGCCCTTCCTTCGCTATTTTTCCCAGCTTGACAGTCACTACTTGTCACGCCTCGACCCGGACACTTGCGAAGGCTAAGGCCGGTACGTGACTTTCGTAACTCTAAAATTTGTAAAAATTGATAACTTAATAACCTGTACAATCATATAAATACCATCAAAGTTCAAGAGTCTTCCAATTACATTGGCCTTAGAATGGTAACCATAGATTGTTACGTTTGTACAAGACTTCGAACCACCTATTCAAGCATAATGACTATCCAACATCCAGGCTTCTAAGTCTCAAAAGAATAGAAGTGTTTAGTTACATAATACTTGTCGAAAAAAATAAGTTATAGAGTAAGTAAATCAAGTATATCAACAGGTAGTGATCACATAAGGAAGAAATCCTCGATGTCACACCAAGGAGTTTTGCCAACATCTTAAGAGGCCTGCTCGGGCTCAGCCTCACCTGAAATGGTAAAAAAAAGGGTGAGCTAATCCTACTTATAGCTCAGTGAGGATGGAATAGGAAGAGTTTTCGCAATTGTTTTCTTTTTTCGCAAACAGTTCGAGAAATCATGTCATGCACTTAAGAATGCTCATGTAAATAAACAGGTAATAACTTGAATATGAAATAAGAATATGAACAGGTATACTCATTTTAAAAGGATATGATGATTTCTGATGTTGACGGCTTCTGTCTCGAATCAATTAATGATACTCGACACCACAACCGAGGATCAAGTCCTCAAAGAAAACCCGACACCAACTCCATCAACAACCGAGGGTTCTGGATAGCTCCCCTCAAAGGAAAAGAATAGGTCCATGGTGGTCGTGGGTACAATCAGCATGCTCGATGCTGCCTGGTGCCATCGATCATACCAAGGCCTTTAGAAAGTTACAACCTTGATAAATATATATATGTAATACCCAACTCTCCGAGGGACGTCACCAAGAGAGAGAGGGACTAGGATAACAACGAAGTAGGTTGCTTCCGTCACAACAGTAATATCAAAGTATAACGGATATTCACGTAAGCAATTGCATGTGTATAACATTTGAAATTCCACGTTGAATATCATATCATAATCAAAGACAATTAATGCACTTAGCAGTAGCAATTCTAGAAGTTATATTCATGACACAAACTACTAGCAAAGGTTTAAGCAACACAAGAACACATGAGGCTAAGCTTAGCATGCAAGGAAATAATTTTGTGCAGGCAAGGTCGGTCGAGTAGACGGTCGAGATACTCGTCCAACCTTACTCGACCAACATGGTCAGTGAGCAAAGGTCTCAAGTCGGTTGAGAAGTCGGTCGAGTTACTTGACCGGCTTACCCAACCGGCCTGGGCAACTCACATATGCAAATTCTCACTTTTTGCTCAATACCTTGTCACCTTACTTTCCACCTTCAACAAAGATTCTAGCATACTTAAAATGGTGTACTAATCAACACCTATGGGTTCCAAATTACCTACAACACCCTTCCATCTACAATTACCAATCAAAATTCCCAAGAATCCATAAAAGGTCATGAACACCAAGATGAATATCCAAGCCCTAAAATGCTAGCTTCATGCTACTAACTCTTACATACAAGTTATATACATTTTATCACATACAAGGACTATGCCAAGCTCACCTCATAACTTCACAAGATCATCAAACCATAAGTTGAGCAAGCCCTAGATTTACAACACATTTAAGTACTCAACTTCACATTTAAGCTCATGTATACACACTATAACAAGACTAGCACCAAATGGACAACAAAGAACCTTGAATGAGCTTTTCAAAGAAGTTTTAAAGAATCTCTCACCTTTGTTCTTGAGTGTAGAAGATAATGGAGCAAGAAACACCTTGAAGAATGCTTAAAGATACAAGAAGAATGCTTAAGAATGGCTTGAAATCCTTCATCTTCTTCTTTTTCTTTTCCTTTTCTCTTTTCTTCTATTTCTTTCCTTTCTCCTTGGTCAAAAATCTGAGTGTGTGTGTGTGTAGTGTGTGTCATGTATGTGGTGTGTGTTGTGTATATTTTTGCTAGCTTCCAATAGTGTTTTGTGCAAGAGGAAATATCTAAGTCACCAAATGTCCAAGTTGCCCTTCTAACTAAAAGGGTATTTTCTAGCATGCCATTCTAGCTCTAATTCTAATTGTCTTGGTTCTAGTTCAATTATTCTAGTTAGCTATTGAACTTAGTAAGATTTAATTACTAGCGACGCTATGTAAATTACTCAGATGCACATTATACGATGAAATACACGTAAACTGAGATTAATGCACGTAAATCAATATAAAAATACATAAAATGATTTAATTATATATGATATGATCTATATGCATATGTGGTTTCAGATCGGGTCTTACACTACTGATGTGACATAAAGGCAATGCCGGGATTAAACTATTGGATAATAGTTTTATCTACTAGACAAAAGCTTTATCTGTTGGATATTGCACTCGAGCAAGTATGAACAGTGCCGGGGAAAATTAAGCATTAATTACTGCCCGTGATTAATGTTAGTATAAATAGTCCACACATCAACCATTCCAGGTAACTCGTGCATATTTATTGCTCTCAACTACCTACCATCCAGCTCAGACATATTAATCACTCTCACACTCGAGGGAAAACACAGGCTGCAACCCCCGCGATTTCTTCCCTTATTTTGTAGGTTAGGTAGCTTGAGGTTGGATCATCGAGCTCGGGCGGACGTCTATTTTCTACCCTCATCAGTTGGCGCTGTCTGTGGGGAATGTAGTTCCCTTACTTTCCCATCAACCCACTGAGAAAAACCACTATGGTAAACACCAGAAGTCATAACCATGTGACCGAGGACCCTCCACATTTGAACGAGGTACCGAAAATGGCTGTCAACACAAACCTAACACAAGCCTGCGCTGGACCGAGCTAGCGTATACACTTAGCCACTAATACATCCTAACCTAAAATAGCGGATCCAATGGCTTCCAAGAGTCCTGAGGTGAAGCTATTGTACCATATGTTTAGAGAGCTCCAAGACACGGTGACCCATCTTGCTGCAAATCAGGTGGCTCCACAGCAGCACCGACCCCAGGTTCATATAGTCGACTTGGGGCATGAAAAGACTGTGTTGGAGTAGGTGCGAGGAGCCCAAAGTGATGCTGATGATTGGGGTTCCTCGAAGCCAATTAACGGTCCCAAGGTAACGAAGGGAAAAATAACAGTTGGTGTAGAGCCTGAACTAGCCAAGACTATTACGGTGATTGCCAAGGTCGTCCATCAACTCGGGGTTAACCCATTAACCCCAGATATTCTGGCCACTCCACTGCCTGTTGGTAATCGTATGCTCAATCTGGCCATGTACAACAGAGAAGGAGATTCGACAAGCCATCTTAGGAACTTCGACTATTACATGACTCTTCATGATATGCCCGATGCGATGAAGTGCAAAGCATTCCCAACTATGATGGTGGAGAACGTGTTGAGTTGGTACCAAGGGCTCCCATCGAGGTCGATCGATGCATTCACCAATATCACAGAGACATTCTTGGGCTGGTTTACAGGTAGCTAAAGACTAACCCGCCAATATCACCAATATGCTAGTAGTTAAGTAGTAGAAGGGGGAGACCCTGAGGTCTTACACAGCCTGATTTAATAAAAAGTCCCTTAGGATTCCTCACCTCGAGGATTCCATGGCATTGATGGCCTATCAAAATGGACTTAGGTCAGGAGCTCTCATATCATCATTAGTTATTGACCTAGTGGACACTATAGCTGACCTGATGGTCAGAGCTCAAGGGTATATCCATGCCGATGAGATTCATCAGGCGAAGAGAGATGATGATAAGGAGAAAGATTCAGTGAAGAAGAGGAATCCCTCAGTGTTAAAAAGTAAGCCCGGGAATAAAGCCCTGGGTGATAATAAGGGAAAGTCGCAGCAACAGCAGCGAAGGCAAGAGCCGAGGTTCACCGTGTTCACTCCCCTCATCACTCTAAGGGAGCAGATCCTGATAGAGGTACAAACTCATTACAATATACCTCATCCCCACCCGATGGGAGGTCGGCTAAAAAGGAGGTTGAAGAACAAGTTTTGCCGATTTCACAATGATATCGAGCATAACACTGAGGATTGTAAGGAGTTGAAGTAGGAGATTAAGGGTTTGATTGCCCGAGGGTACCTGAGGAGGTATATCTAGGGGCAGCCGCCCCGGAACCCAGACCAAGGGCAAGGAAGAGTGTCATGATCCCATTTTCCTAATCAATGTAATAGTATCTGATACCGCATTAATGAAACAAGAAGGATTACATTCAACTTACGTAGACTTCAAAATCTAGGATCGTGATTCCACGGGCTTAAGAAGATCACTCCTCTTAGGTTCGCTAAGGCAAAATATACTAGCCCGAGCTCTAATTTTCATGAACTAAACATCCAAGTTGTTAATACTACAGTTACATTACCTATTACAAGATTTCCTCAAATCAATACATTATACAAACTTCAATACTAATAATTAGAATTACAACTAACGAATATTTATCTACAAGACCTAGATCTTTCAGATTACATCATCTAGGTTCAGCTACTTTATCTAGACCTCACAAGAACAATAAACTAATAATTTACAATCTGCATATCCAAAATAATAATTACAATCCTTCAAGTATTCCAAGTTATATCACATAATAACATAACATAATGGAATACATTGTGGCATCACGTAGGATCACAAAAGGCAGAAAGATCCAACTCAATAAGGAACTGGAGCTTTTCATCCCATGACTGGCTTAACTATACCTGAAATAGTAAAGAAAGAAGAATGAGCTACAACTAGCTCAGCGAGGGTTAAAGGTCACAAGTGGTTTTCGTAAATATTTTCCATTTAGAAAGCCCTTTTGGAAAACATGTTATGCATGAGTTTTAATTAAGTACAAAAATTAATGAACAAACGGTAACAATTAACCCAACTCCCCGGCCAAAGGCTCCTATGGGAGTGTATCACATAATATCAAAAAGATACAGTGTTCTTGTAGTTGCTGTAGTCGGTTGGCCTTGCATCAATCTCCATCAATATCCCTAAACCCCTAGGTGATATCCGGATATCTACTGGAGACCATGGTAGTTGAGGCCGACTGGTAGCCCGATGCTACCCAGGAGAAATAAACGCTACCATGCCCATGATTATGGTTGCAACCTTCGCGCCCGTGGAGATTAACATTGTAACCATAACATGAATAATAACATAGAGGGGAAGCAACAAAGTAGGTTGCCCCCGACCACGTATAGCAAACAAGCATATCAAGATTTGAGCATAATCATGATCCAAATAGAGTTCATATAACATATAAACTTGCCAGTGAAGGTTAACAAGGAAAGTTACTTTATCAAGCAAGTGTACAACCATGTAATGATCTCATTCGAACATGTAGATTTATGTGCATCGTTTAGATAATCATGAAACCAATACTCATCATGGTTGATCATATTAATACCATATAGAAGACTCAACATGACCATATACCAAAGGAGGGTATAAGGATACCTTAAAACAACTCAAAATGACAATAAAATGCAAGCACGAATGAAACTATGAAACATCCTCAACCCTTTTTCATTAGCCTAATTTAGGATGTTAATTATCCTACTTTCCCGAACTCCAATTTCTCTAATTTGGGTCTAGAATCTAATCTTATCGAAAGTAGATAGTTTTAGAATTGAACAGAACTCAATTTGGAGTTGAATTGAGTGAGATATGCCCATCGGAAAAATATTGCGCAAAGTTGTCTACCGTATGGTCGACTGATCTGGTCGACCGGATCCGACTTGACTCGCCCAGCAGTGACTTCCGGGCGACTAATCTGGTCGACCGGATCCGACTTTAGTCGCCCGGCAGTGACTTTAGGTCTGATCAGGTCGACCAGATCCGACTCCGGTCGATCGAATCCGACAGCAAAATGTACAAATTTGCATTTTCTTGCTTCTTTTGCTCAACCTTCTAACTCTAAACCTTAGCCATTACTCAAAACACAAACTCTACAACTTTACAACCTCAAAATCATCACTTATCAAGCTATAACATCATCCATTTGCAAATTCCATTAAGAACAAATAAAGCACAAGACCCAACATGACCGTTCAAGTTCAATCTTCTATTTCTTTTACCCACCAACAACACAAGCACACTCCACACATAAAATACTTCTTTTAACTTATATTACAACCTATCATAATCATCAAAAGCATAGGAGACAAGTTCAAGCCAAAGTAATCACTGACACAACTTCTTGAAACCCTAGTTTGAACATACCAAGCTCAAACTCACCCATCAAACTTATATCAATCATCATCATGCTCAATATACATATATAATACATAATCATGAACCTTATGATCTTTACAAAACATTTTGAAAATATCCCTAACCTTAGATGCAACAATGAAGGCTAAATGGAGCTTGAAGATGCTAAAGGATTGAAGAAAATGCCCTTAAACCCTTCCTTCTTCCCTCTTCTTCCTCCCTTTCTCTTTTTCTTTCTCTTTTTGGTCAAGTAGTGTAGTGTGTGTTGCAGAATTTTGTGTGTGTTGAGTGTGTTTGTGTGTGTTTTGAGTGGGAGAGAATAGTGTTATTAGGTGATCAAATATCTAATGAGCCAAATGACCACCTTGCCCTCCAACTAAGTCATGTTTTGCTAGTTTACCCTTTTGGTTGAATTGCAACTAATTAGTTGATAGACTTGTATTGCTAGGGTATAATTAATGCCTACGTTATACCAAAAATACTTAAATGCACATAAATGAACATTTTGGCACGTAAAACGATGAATATGCACGTTAAATGATATTAATGCATTTTAACAAAATGTTATAAATGCATTATTAATACTATAATTACGTATAGGCTCATGTGCCGGGTTGTACAAAGAGAGAAAGAGAGAAGTCCCCCGAGACGAGCAGGAGGTGGTGTCCATCAAGACGTAATTGAGACCATTGTTAGAGGCCTTGTTTCTGGTGAAAAGACCTCAGCAGGTGGAAGGGATACGTTCGGGTTAGGCGTGAGCAGAGACCCATCGCTGGAATAATCCAAGGCCTGGAGATGATGACCTTCTCCTTAGATGACTTAGAACAGGTATTGCCCTACATGATAACCCCTTGATGATCAGTGCAACTGTCTCAAACCACATAGTTAGGGGGATTATGGTGGACATCGGGAGCTCGACAGAGGTGATATTCTTGAAGACTTTTGAATAGTTGGGGCTAGATTGGAGCAGGTTGAGACCAATGAGAGGCACCTTGGCAGGGTTCATCAGGCACGGGTACAAGGCTGGAGGGATAATCAACCTCCCATTAACTCTGGAGGCGGGAGACAAGCGTGCCACTGTACAAGCTAACTTCATTGTGATGGATTGTAACTCCACCTATAATGGGATCTTGGGATGGGTAGCCCTGAACTACTTCAAAGTGATACCCTCTAGCTATCATTAGATGTTGAAGTTTTCTACCCCAATAGAAATTACAGCGCTCAAAGGAGCACAACTTTCAGCCTGGGAATGTTATAAAACCTTTTTGTACCCGAACTACCAGGCAAATTGGAACCCAGACCTGCCTGATGAAATGAGAGATGCCAAGCGTGGTAGCCCAGTTGAGGACTTGTAGGAAAGCCAACTGTCAAACAATAACAAGAAAGCTAAAATCAATAGTGAATTCACCGACCACCTCAAGCAAGGTATAAGCCGATTCTTTTTACAAAATGAAAGTATATTTGTTTGGTCTGCTACTGACATGACAAGTATCGACCCGAGCGTAATCGAGCATCATTTGATTCTTGAGCCCAATTATTGCCCAGTGCAATAGAAGCGCAAACATTTTTATTATAATAAATAGAAAGTTATTTATGAAGAAGTGAAAAAGTTGATTAATGCGGGCCATATACGTGAGATTGTGTACCCGACCTGGTTGTCTAATATGGTTATGGTTCCAAAGACCCCGGGCAAGTGCAGACTGTGTATTAACTTCACTGACCTGAATAAGGCATGTCCTAAGGATTATTTTTCGTTGCCCTGGATCGATCCGATGGTTTATGACACCTCGGGGTATGAGCTGCTCACTTTCATGGATGCCTTCAAAGGGTACAACCAAATCAAGATCGCCCTCAAGGACTGAGAAATGACAACTTTTATCACTAATAAGGGGCTCTATTATTACGAGGTCATGCCATTTGGTCTCAAGAATGCAGGCACTACTTACTAGTGGATGGTGAATAAAGTCTTCAAGTCTCAGATTGGGTGCAATATGGAGATCTATGTTGATAACATGCTGGTTAAAAATAAGAAGGCTGAGGATCACATTTCTGACTTGGGAGAAGCCTTCGCTACCATGGAGAAGTTTAGGATCAAGTTGAATCCAGAGAAGTGTGACTTCGGGGTTACGGCTAAAATTTTTTTGGGGTTCATGGTTACAACTCAGGGAATTGAGGCTAACCCAGAAAATATTCAAACTATAGTAGATCTGGCCCTGCCAAGGTGCGTGAATGATATGCAGGAGCTAACAAGTAGAGTGGCTGCCCTGAGTCAGTTCATGTCCAGATCAGTTGACAAATGTGCGCTGCTTTTTAAAGTCCTTAGAAACTCCAAAAATTTTGAATGGACAAAAGAATGTCAAAAGGCATTTGATGATCTAAATAAGTACTTATCTTTGCCGCCTTTACTCTCTTGACTTGAGGAGAGAGAAAAATTGGTGATTTATCTGGCATGCTCGGGTCCGGGACGAAGATAAGGATCAGAAGCTCGTCTACTGTGTTAGCAAAACCCTCAGAGGTGTCGAAACAAGATACTCCTCTTTGGAGAAGATTACTTTGGCTTTGGTCACGGCATCCAGAAAACTCAGGCCTTATTTTGATGCACATACTATTAAGGTGATGACTAATGCACCGCTCAAGTCAATTTTGCATAAGCAAGAGGCCTTAAATAGACTTCTTAAATAGGTAGTAGAGCTGAGTCAATTTGATATATCGTATCAGCCGAGAAGGGCGATTAAGGTTCAAGCAGTTGTTGATTTTGTAGTAGAGTGTACCGGTGGAGTTAAGCATAATCCTAAAGAAGTTTGGAAGGTTCAGGTTGATGAAGTATTAAGGAAATCGGGTAGCGCGGGAGTTGTGATCCTTGACCCGATAGGGTATAAGCACCAGTACTCATTGAAGTTTGCATTTTCGACCTCGAACAATGAAGTTGAGTATGAGGCGTTGTTGGTAGGCTTGAGGATAACGGCTAAGCTCGGGGCTCAGACCGTAGAAATGTATATAGATTCTCAGTTGATTGCGAACCAGGTGTCAGGAGATATTTAAGCCAAGGATACTATGATGCTTGCATATCTTGGCAAGGTGAAGGAGTTGACCTTGGGGTTCCATAGGTTTTCGGTGTAGTTGATCCCGAGAGAAGAGAATGTCAAAGCTGATGCCTTGTCCAAATTAACGGCTGGAGAAAATCACCCCGCACTAGTTCATGGTAAAGAGATTTTCGAGGCGAGCATCCAGATTAGTGGAAAAGCAATTGCAGAGTTGAATGTCAGTCCGGATTGGACTAAGCCGATCCTGGACTTTCTCAAGGGGGTATAGTCCTGGATGATGAAAAGGCAGCTCGGAAGGTATAATGATAAGCTTCATGGTTTGTAATCGTGGCTGGACAACTATATAAAAGGGCTTATACTTGGCCTCTTTTGAAATGTGTAGGACCCGAGAAGGGAAACTACATATTAAAGGAAATCCATGAAGGCATGGGAACCACCTCAGAGGAAAAGCTTTAGCTCAGAAGGCCTTGAGACAAGGATATTTTTGGCCAACCCTAAAGTAGGATGCCAAGGAGTTTGTAAAACGGTGTGATACTTGTCAGTGATTTGCCAATGTTCAGAGGAAGCCTACGGTGGATCTAACAATAATGCTAAGTCTATGGTCGTTTTATTAGTGGGGTTTAGATATTATTGGATCGCTTCTGAACAGTGTGGGTTAGAAGAAACATGCATTTATGGCAGTGTACTACTTCACTAAGTGGTCCGAGGCTGAGGCCGTGGCAAGAATCACCGATAAAGCAGCTTGGAACTTTGTGTAAAGGTTCATCATTTGCCAATTTGGTGTGACCAAAGTTATGGTGACCTACCATAACAAGCAGTTTGATGTGCCGAGATCAGAATTGACCTTAGATTTTTCTCTATTACTCATCATCAATGTAATGGTCTAAAAACCAAGCTGGGAAAGACAAAGGTACAATGGGCGGTGATATTTCTTGAGGTCATGTGAGCTCATCGTATCACCCTAGCTCGGCAACGGGATAGTCACCTTTCAATCTGACTTCGACATGGAAGTAGTATTGCCAGTAAAGATCGAGTCTCCTACCAAGAGGACCCTTATTTACGAGGAGGAAATAAAAGAAGCCAGGATCCGAGAAGAGCTTTATTTGGCTGAAGAATTGCGGGTTAAGGCTCAGGTCAGAATGCTAGCTAGCAAATTGGCCATGGAAAGAGCCTTCGCAAAACAAGTCAAACCTAAGTCAACAAGAGAAGGGGATCTGGTTTTGAGAAGAGCCATATTTCAGCCGACCTCAAGTGGCAAGCTTTCCTTGCTCTGGAAGATCCATATCAAGTGGTAAAAGAGCTCCAACCTGGGACCTCTTATCTTGTTGATAAGTGTGAAAAACAGCTAAGAAATGCCTGGAATGTTGAGCATTTAAAGTACTATTTTGTGTAGTTACTGAGTTGAGGATAGATGTTTTTATGCTCTAAACAAAATGTACTAAAATCTTTTGGAATGCCAAGTCTATGTTCTTATACATACTTGAGAAATTTTGTACATCTTTGTAAGGTCGGTATATTTTGTTAGTATAAAGCAATAATGAGCTCACGACTGGTGACACACTTGTTACTTGACAAAGGTTAACTCAGTTGGTAAGCTGAATGCGTGCCAGTCACATCTATGGTCCTAGGAGAGACGAGGTTGTGAGAAAACACACTCGTGAGCTTAGACTATTTAGGTCGTTCTGAGCCTAAGACCAATTGAGTATGTTACAAAAAAAACGCTTAATAAACGCTCACCTTGGGTACAGTATCAATATAAGGTCGTGAGCTCACACTTATTCATTGATTGTCAAAGGTCCAACTCGGATCCAATATTGATTTGTCATGATTAACTCTTAAGGTTTAATAAATGCCCAGCTCGGGTACAATATCGATATAAGGTCATGATCTCACACTTATTCATTGATTGTTGAAGGTCCAGCTCGGGTCCGACATTGATTCGACTTGATTAAGTCTTAAGGTTAAAACTCGTTTCAAGATTCAAATTGAGTCTGCCTTTAAAATCAAATTGATTCACTTGAAGTCAACCAATAGGCTCGACCTAAGGACGTAACTATGTTGCCGACAAAATTTGCTTTGCAAGATTAAATAAGCTAACATTAATGCTCGACTCGAGTGATATGTTACGATCAAACAAACAAAGTGAAAAGTAAACAAATCAAGAATAAACTAAAAAGTGATTTTATTAAAGTCTTAAAGAAAGTTACAAGATAGGCCACATTTGGCCAAAGTACATAAACAAAATTAAGCTTTGGGAGGAGCCGTTGAGCTCGAACTAGTAGCGTTGACACCAGGGACCCCAACTTGCATGCCATTGCCCTCTCTCTCACTGTACGAATCATCCTTGACCTGCTCGTTCTCACAGTTGAGAGACTTGTTGATCTCTTCAGCGATAGCTCGGGTCTCCGCATCTAGGTTGAGGATCTCCTAAAATATGGTGGAGGGCGGCTCCACGATGTCATTGAAGGAGGACTTGACGTCGCGGTACAGGGTCTTGGCCAGCATTTTTGAGTTAAGTTGACCCCTAAAGTATTCCCTGGCATAGGCGTATTTGGCTATGTTATTGGAGTACTCAGCCAAGAATTTGTCCCCCTCATCTCCGTCTGTGAAAGCTTAGACTGCCTTCTTGCCATTGATGCCGACCCGGTCAACCAAGCTCTTGAGCTTCTCCTCGGTTAAGGATTTATCAGTACAGATTTGCTTGAGCTCCTCGGAGGCTTTATTCTCCTTCTCCTCCCCCTCAATCACTAAGGCCTAGAGTTTCTGGATCTTCTCCTTCTCAAGCTTGAGCTTCTCCTTCAGGCGCTTGATTTTTAACTCGTCCTCTTGGGCCTTCTTTTTGGCCTCGTGCTTGAAGACGGTGAGGTCAGTCTTCACTGATTGATAACGGCAGCCCAACTCAGCAAAATAGCTCCGTATCTTCTCGAACAGAGTGAGTATCACCAGCAAATGGGACTCAGTCTGTTAGAGGAGAAGGGTTAGTTAGGTTCAAATATGCCCGACCCAAATACGACAGGAAGGGATTGGGAACTTACCGTGGTGACGGTGGTCTGCATCTCATCCTCGACCTGGTTGTCAGGCCACTTGCTGAGCCGGGGATCTCGCTTAGTCGGGCTGGCGGTAGCTACGGCTTGTCTCGTGCCGCTGGAGGGAATGGCCTGTTCTTTTCTCCTGTCGTCGGTTATTTTCTTAGCCTTTTTCATTAGAGGGGAAGACACATTACCCCGAGCCCTAGATGGCTCGTTGATGGAGACCCCTTGGGTGCCCCTCTTTTTGGTCAGCGATGGCATCATTTTCTTCTTCTTCTCTTAGGCAGGTGAAATTCACCTCCTTGGTTGGGTCATCTCGACCCTTTTCCTTCTCACCGATTGTGCTTATAAGCTTCTTTTTGGACTTGTGAGAAGCTTGTGAAGCACTTGCGCCTGTGCCCAGAGCTAGTGCATGGGGCTCTTGGACTTGGCCCAGCACAGCAGCATCAACACCCTTTGCCTAGTTCATGCTGTATATATGTATAACCCTCGACAACATGCTGAAACACAAAGAAAATTCAAAGTTAGAACTTTATAAAAAAAAGGGAAGTGGGAGGTGTGAGACTTCGTACCAAGCCAGTATTGAGCCCATATGCATTTTATAGCATTTCATATAATTTTGCATCATTCAATATGCAATTTATCAATTAATGTGCATTTACATCGTTTTACATATACATGCCTTGTTTAACGTGCAACTATGTTCACTTACGTGTATTTATGTGTTTTAATATCGTAGACATTAATTAAATTCTTAATGAGGCAATAGCTAACTAAAATAGTTATACTACAACTAGAATGACATATTAGTAAATAAGTAATTAGTTAGAGAGACAACTTAGTCTTTGGGCCATCAAGATATTTCTCTACCTAACAAAACACATACATTACACCACATACACACATAAAAACACTACACAACACACACATACACACACACACACATATCAGATACACACACACACACTTACACGATTTAGAGTGGGAAGAAGGAAGAGAAAAAAGAGAAAGAAGAAGAAAAAGAAGAGCGAAACATTTTCAAGCTAGCACAAGTCATCTTCAAGCTATTTCTTGCATATATAAGCTTTTCCTAGGCCCATTTCTTGCATTTTCACTCAAATCTAAGGTGAGGGAAGTTTTTCTAAAAAGCTTTACAAAGCCATTCAAGGTGTGGTTTATGTTCTATATACATATTGAACATGATAATGGTGATGAAGTTGAACTTGGTTGGGTATATTGTTTGAGTTGAATGGGTAGTGTAAGCTAGGGATATACTTGATATACACATGCTTGATGATCTCAAAGAGTTTATGAGTTTGAATTGAGTTGGGTGAGTTTGTATACATGTGTTTGAAGGTTGGGTTTGCTTGTAATGGATGAAATTGGGGGTTAAGGACATTAGGGCTTAGATAATGTTTTGGATGTTTTATGAATTATTGGTTGATTTTTCAGATCCGGTCAACGGGATAGTCGTTCGAAAGTCACTGCCGGGTGAGTAAAGTGTGATCCGGTCGTAATGTTTTGGATGTTTTATGAATTATTGGTTGATTTTTCGGATCCGGTCAACCGGATAGTCGTCCGGAAGTCACTGTCGGGTGAGTAAAGTGTGATCCGGTCGACTTGATCAGTCGACCGGACGGCAGACAGCTTTGCGCAATATTTTTCTGGAAGCCATATCTCACTCGATTCAACTCCGAATTGAGTTCCGTTTGATTCTAGAACTATCTACATTCGATAAGCTTAGATTCTAGACCAAAATAAGAGTAATTGTAGTTCGGGAAAGTAGGGAAATTAACTGTTTAAGTCAGGCTAATGCAGAAGGGTTGAGGATGCTTCATAGTTTCGTTCGTGCTTGCATTTTATTGTCATTTTGAGTTGTTTTAAGGTATTCTTACACCCTTCTTTGGTACATGGATATGTTGTGTCCTTCAAAATGTTATTAATACGTTCAATCATAATGAGTATTGGTTTCATGATTATCTAAATGATGCACATATCACTACATGCTCGTATGAGGTCGCTACACGGTTAAACACTTGCATGATAAAACAACTTTTCTTATTGTCCTCCACTTTGTGTCTTATGAATTCTAAATACAAGGTGATCACTTGTTTACTTACTTGATCATATGATAAGTATGCTTGATTAAGTTTGGATTATATATACGTTTGAATGTTGGAGGTAATATTCCTCGTTGACCTCTACTTGCATGTTATGTGTTATATGAACTCTATTTGGAACATGATTATACTATTATGTCTTTGATTATTGTTACTAATCGGTGGCAACCTACTTTGTTGCCTCCGAGCTTGTTTTACATTTGAAATCTACTCTCACTTGGTGAATTCTCCTTGGAGAGATGGAAGATGAATAAATGATACGGATAAGTTAATAAACCCCATTGTAGAAGTTCTGGGCCGCCTGGACGGCATTGGGTTTGCCAGGATGAACTTGGGCTACTGTGGTTTGGGTTGTCTCAGGGGTACCCACTCTTAATTGGTGTGATGAAGATGATTTGACAAAAAAAGCTCGAGACTGGCCATCTCCAACAACGATCGTGATATTGTATCTTTTTACTACATGGTTCCTACTGTTGCTGGGTCCCTCGAGGTCCTTGATTAAGATTGTGATTATCTCGTATTTGTTATCCTTGATATTTTGGTTATATGAAGTATATGCATAGCTTGGTTTTATAAAGAAGATTTCGAAAGGATAAAATGTTTGTGAAAACCCTTCATTTTTCATCGTCACTAAGCTATATGCAGGATTAGATCACCCATCTTTTAACAATTTCAGGTGAAGATTACCCCGAGCAAGCTCCCATAGGGTTACAAGCTTCATTGATGTGATGAGTTGGATTCCTGCTTGTATGATCTGCATGCTTGCCTGTGAAGATGTACTCCTTGTTGTAATAAGCATGATTTTGTATAATTGAACTATATTTAATCTATTGTAATATTCTTTTGATAAACTAGATACCTAGCTAAGTTAATTACTCTACTTAGTAGACTTAGGTTTGGAATGTTGACAAGTGGACTCGGGTATTGTAACATGTAACAGGGTGTTGTAAACCTTTAAGGCCGATAACTTGGGAGAATGTTGAAAGTCTTTCAAAACTTCTTATCGTATGAGAGACCGTTTTAGTAATTAAAGGAAAATAAGGTCATGATAGAGTGGTATCAAAGCTAGCTTTAGCTAGTACAGAACTAGCCTTAGTTAGCGTAGTCCGGGTTTTGAATGATGGTCCCTAGGTAGGAGTCTTGATGTGAATTGTCTTGAAAGTTATGTGCGCATGTATTATGTGTTAAGTGAACCAAATGTGAACAATGTGCTTTATGTGATCAATGTGCCTATGTGATTTATGAGTACCGTATGTTTAAGTGTTTGATATGTTACAATTGTTTCCTATATGTTAGGTTGTACATTAGTTAATCATGTTGTATTACATAATCCTTATGCATTAGGTTATAGTTATTTTAGGCGATATGATTGTATAAGTACATATTTGCGTGTAATATGTTGCACATATTCATATCATTTTATGGGGTGTCGTGTTTCTCTTGTGGTGAAGTGAGAATGGCCGGAAGAACTCTTGCAATCGTGGGAAGACTTTGAAGAAATAAATTCATGACTTTCAAACAAGGGGATTTATCGGTTGCACAATATGAAGCTCGGTTTACTCAGTTGTCACATGATGCCCCGAGAATGGTATACACTACTGAAAAGAGGATCCACAAGTTTATTCAAGGATTAAGGCTAGAGATTCGAGACAATCTGACTCTTTTACAGTTCTCCATTTATGGTGAGGTCCTTTTCGCCGCAACAATAGCAGAGAAAGGAAAGAAAAAGGAAATGGCAGGGTCAAGTCGTCCATTTGAAGGGAAGTATAAAGGCAATAGAAGTAATCAACATAAAGCTGAGCTAGGCCTAAAACGGCGGAAGACACAAGGGGCGACTACCGGTGAGGACATCCAGATTGAACCACGTGTTGTACAGTCACAACAGAAGAGTCCAACTACTACTGGATTATAGCCTAGTACCACGATCACTTCTCAACCTATTACATGTGATCATTGCCACAAGAAGGGGCACACTGAAGCCCAATGTTGGAGGAAGTCTGGAAGATGCTTGAGATGCGGGGGTGACAACCATCGCACCAAAGACTGTCCTAAATGGCAGAGAAGATGTGCACAGACTGTAGGCAGTAGCCATAGCAGAAGGTAAAATCTACTTATAAACTTGCAAGTCAAAATATTGATTAACCTAGGCGTCATTTGTCATCTATATATATCTCCTTGGGATCAACGTATTCATATGCAAGTAGGAAGTTGTTTTACCTAATTGAAGTCCATATGTGCATGATGCTAAGTTGGTGATTGAGTAGTGTGTGAAGTTGGGACGTGAGGAATTCTGATTGAGGATTAAGAGTTGTTGATGCCTTGTTTTATTATATGTTTAAGATTGTGCAATTGTGGGGGTATGGGTTGACTTGTGAAGTATCTTGTGGGATTCATGTTGATCGGGATATAGAAGTGTTACCCTACTGCGAGGTGTTGACTAATGAGATTCTCATTTGTTACTTTTATTTGGAGATTATCGTTTGAAATTCTTATTTACCAACTGGTATCAAGTATTTGAGATTCTATGCGGCCTTCTTATTTGATATCCATCTTCGGCAATCATGATTGGTGTTCTATTTCAGAATTCTTGATTTGGTTTTCTTATTGACTATCTTCATGACATTTTTATTCAGAGCCTTTATTTGGTCTCCTTTCTCAGGATTCTTATAGGTATTATCTGGAATTCTTATTTGGGGATTATTCATTAGTATTTTTCCTCGGCGATCATTAGAATTTGTATAAGCAGTGATACATTCATGGTTGCTAGGCTATTTTTATAGAACCAACTTATTATTTATTTGGTTGGAATTCCTAGGTTGCTTTCAGCATTTGAGCTGTTCCGAGAATGAAGAAGGAATTGCGAGGGCGCAATTCTGTTAAGAAATGGAGGATGTGAGACCTCGTACCGAGCCAGTATAGAGCCCATATGTATTTTATAGAATTTCATATAATTTTGCATCATTCAATATGCAATTTATCAATTAATGTGCATTTACATCATTTTACGTATACATGCCTCGTTTAACGTGCAACCATGTTCACTTACATGTATTTACGTGTTTTAATATCATAGACATTAATTAAATTCTTAGTGAGGCAATAGCTAACTAAAATAGTTACACTACAACTAGAATGACATGCTAGTAAATAAGTAATTAGTTAGGGGGCAACTTAGTCTTTGAGCCATCAAGATATTTCCCTACCTAACAAAACACACACATTACACTACATACACACACAAAAATACTACACAACACACACACACACATCAGATATACACACACACACACACACTTACATGATTTAGAGAGGGAAGAAAGAAGAGAAAAAAGAGAAAGAAGAAGAAGAAGAAGAAGAAGAAGAAGAAGAGGGAAACATTTTCAAGCTAGCACAAGTCATCTTCAAGCTATTTCTTGCATATACAAGCTTTTCCTAGGCCTATTTCTTGCATTTTCACTTAAATCTAAGGTGAGGGAGGTTTTTCTAAAAAGCTTTACAAAGCCATTCAAGGTGTGTTTTATGTTCTATATACATATTGAACATGATAATGGTGATGAATATGCTTGGTGATGAAGTTGAACTTGGTTGGGTATATTGTTTGAGTTGAATGTGTAGTGTAAGCTAGGGTTATACTTGCTATATACATGCTTGATGATCTTGAAGAGTTTATGAGTTTGAATTGAGTTGGGTGAGTTTGTATACACGTGTTTGAAGGTTGGGTTTGCTTACAATGGATGAAATTGGGAGTTAATGACATTAGGGCTTAGATGATGTTTTGGATGTTCTATGAATTATTGGTTGATTTGTGGATGATGTTAACATGATAATTGTGATTTTGAGGTTATAAAATGGTAAAGTTTGTGTTTGGGTGAAATGGCTAAGGTTTAGAGCTAAGAGGTTAAGCAAAAGAAGCAAGAAAATACAAATTCATACATTTTGTTGTCAGGTCCGGGCGAGTAAAGTCGGATCCGGTCCACTGGATAGTCGCCCGGAAATCACTGCCGGGCGAGTCAAGTCGGATCCGGTCAACCAGATCAGTCGACCGGACGGTAGACAACTTTGCTCAATGTTTTTCCAGAAGCCATATCTCACTCGATTCAACTCCAAATTGAGTTCTGTTTGATTCTAGAACTATCTACATTCGATAAGTTTCGATTCTAGATGAAAATCAGAGTAATTGGAGTTTGGAAAAGTTGGTAAATTAACTGTTTAAGTCAGTCTAATGCAGAAGGGTTGAGGATGCTTCATAGTTTCGTTCGTGCTTGCATTTTATTGTCATTTTGAGTTGTTTTAAGGTATTCTTACACCCTCCTTTGGTACATGGCTAAGTTGTGTCCTTCCAAATGTTATTAATACATTCAAGCATAATGAGTATTGGTTTCATGATTATCTAAACGATGCACATATCACTACATGCCCGTATGAGGTCGCTACACAGTTAAACACTTGCATGATAAAGCAACTTTCCTTGTTGTCCTCTACTTTGTGTCTTATGAATTCTAAATGCAAGGTGATCACATTTTTACTTGCTTGATCATATGATAAGTATGTTTGATTAAGTTTGGATTATATATACGCACGAATGTTGGAGATAACCTTCCTCGTTGACCTCCATTTGCATGTTATGTGTTATATGAACTCTATTTGGAACATGATTACACTATTATGTCTTTGATTACTATTACTAATCGGTGGCAACCTACTTTGTTGCCTTCGAGCTTGTTTTACATTTGAAATCCACTCTCGCTTGGTGAATTCTCCTTGGAGAGATGGAAGGTGAATAAATGATACGGATAAGTTAATAAACCCCACAGTAGAAGTTCTAGGCCGCCTGGGCGGCGTTGGGTTTGCCAGGACGAACTTGGGCTACTATGGTTTGGGTTGTCTCCGGAGTACCCACTCTTAATTGCTCTGATGAAGATGATTTGACCAAAAAAGCTCGAGATTGGCCATCTTCAATAAAGATCGTGATATTGTATCCTTTTACTACATGGTTCCTACTCTCGCTGGGACCCTCGAGGTCCTCGGAGAGTAGAGTTGCTTGATTAAGATTGTGATTATCCCGTATTTGTTATCTTTGATATTTTGGTTATATGAAGTATATGCATAACATGGTTTTATAAAGATGATTTCGAAAGGATAAAATGTTTGTGAAAACGCTTCATTTTTCATCCTCACTGAGCTATATGCAGGATTAGCTCACCCCTCTTTTCCACCATTACAGGTTGTCTGGGGTTGGAGCTTATGAGCAATTCCTGGTGTTAACTAACCTTTTGTTGTAATAGAATGAACTAGGCATGTGGTTTATTTGATGTAATGTATTAATCTTGTGGACACTTAACTATGTACTAACTTGATACATTACTTTTTCGAGGCCTAGTTGTAGTAGTTGGACCTGTGTGAAGTAACTTAGTGAATCCAGGTCTTGTAAATTTGTACTTGGTGGTTGTAATATTATCTATTAGTGATGAAGTTTGTATAATATGTGTTATTAGAATTGAGGTAATACATAGTTTGATGTTTTGATTTATGGTAATAGTGTTCGGGCTATTGTTTCGTGCCTTAGCGGACTTAGGAGGAGTAATCTTCTTAAGCTCGTGGCATCACGACCCCAGAACGCTTGAGGATTTGTAAGCTTCAATTTTAGTTCTTTGTCAATATTATGGTATCAGAGACCGTTTTAGTAATTAAGGGTAAATGGGGTCGTGACAAGAAAAGCTCGGGGGTGCGAAGAGGTCAGATCCAAGACTCATTGACACTTTTTCTTCAGAGAAGTCACGTCTTCAAGTAGACCGGGGTGCGGCTTATCCACCTCGGTTGTCCCGACCCGAACAACTTCGAAGCCCAGATTCTCTCCCAATCCAGGTGTCAATCTGCATTCATTAAGTTCTCAAGAGCGAAGAGCACCTTGAGGTTGGCCATCTCGGGGCAGACAGTTTGGGTGCCTTATTGATGTTCTTCGGCAAGCTATGCATCCAAGCTTGGGAGACCCCCCAGTTTGTGCTAGTCTTAAAAAAGTAATACTTGTTATGCTAGCCTTTGTTGGAGGATGCCCATACTGTGAATATGTTGTGCTTATCTTGGGCGCAAAAGTGGAACTATCCTTGCCCCCTCGGATTTGGCTTACAGATAAAGCATCTCCTGAACAGCCTTAAGGTCAACATTATTCCCTTCCAGTCGGTGTAGACGTAGAATGCCACCATCATGGCTCAACCATTAAGTGCCACTTGACCCGAGCTGAGATGGAAATAGTTGAGGATCTCCATTATGCAGCTGGGAATGGGTAGCCTGATAACGTCAAATGCCAGGTCATAGATGGTATACTCATCTGTCCCCGAGTAATAGGCAGGATCTTTCCAACTTGGAATCCTGAGCATGTAGTCTTCAGGAATGGCCCATGACTTAAGCCTCTTATGAGTACTCCATTTATGCAAGCATTATGGCGTTTGTCTATCTGTTCTGATTTTAAAACAATAACGAAGATTACAAGTTGGACGTTGACTGATCGTACGAATATTTCTAAAAATTTATTATTAGTTAGTGTTGATGTTTAAATAAGACAACCAAATGCAATCTTCCAACTTATTATTCTAGATGCAGTCGAAACTTGTTTACGTATCAAAATCCCTTCACTGAGAAAATTAGCGATCCCTATACAAATTTATACACTCTAAGAAGTCCCGAGGTACCCAATAAAGTCCTTTTGAGACCCCCGCAAAATACGGAGAGATTTTATGAGTGAGGACTGTAATATCTAAAGTCTTGTCGAGTTAAAATTTTATTCTCCACGTGCAAAGTGAAGCTCGTGAAAAGGCCCACACACCATAAATTTTGGAGACCCTGTCCAAAGATTATATAAATGTCTCATTCTAGAACATTCAAGAAGTACTGAATTCTAAAGATTCTTACTCTCTTTAAATTATTCTACCTTAGATTTTTATATAACGATCAATAAGTTGATCACCATACTGTTGGTATATGTTAATGCCCACCTATAATAAGCATCGTTAATTTATGTGGTAGCATAAATTAATGATTCCGACTAACATGTCGATGAGGTCAAAAGAGGCCGCGATGGCTACAAAAAAGAAGTTCGGGAATTTAGAATTACCTAAGATGACGTCGAGATGATGCAATGTTAAAGTTAGCCAATTTGACCAAAGGAAACTTCCTAGAAGTTGACTTGGATGCTAGCCACCCATGTGGTCAATTGTAGCCACCCATGTAATAACTATGGGTGGTCAATACTTTGAACATGGTTGGTAAAGCCAACCAAAATGGAAAATATTTGATAGGAAGTCTCCTATGGCTGGCTAGCTGAATTCTATAAATAGGCATGCATTAGCTCATCATATTAATTCACAACACAACTCCAAACACAATCGTAAGTTAGTCTTTCTTTCTTGTATTCTTCTTGTAAGTCTAGAAGCGATTGAAGCTCTAATCTTGAGAGCGCACGGTGAGACAATTATCTTGTGAGTGTTATATTGAATTGTTATAACGAGTAGTATTGTCTTTCTACTTGATTGTTGTTAAGACATTTCTGGAAAATTTGTTATATTCTTACATGGTATCAAGAGCTTAAGGGGCTCTTAACAATAATCTTGTCTAGTAAAGCTCAACAACTATGACTACTCAAGGTGCTAGTTCTTCTTCTACCAGTTCTAGTTCCGGTTTAGTACCGACAATTCGTATCCGTCCCCCTACCTTCACAGAAGGAAAGCTTGATGGCACGAACTATCTTTTGTGGAAGTTCAAAATCACTACAGTTCTGGACTCCTACGAACTCCTTGATACAGTGTTAGGCACAGATGTAGAACCAGTTGCAGTCCGTGCTGAAGATGACACAAAAAAGGTCACACCTCCAGATCCTCAGCTTGTCAAAGAATGGAGGAGACGAAATGCTGATGCACTTTGTGCAATTGTAACAAGTGTTCAGGATTCCGTCCTTACTCTAATTCAACACACAACCAAGGCAACTGAAGCTTGGAACATACTGAGAAATCAGTATGAAACAAGGAATCAGACTCGCATTCAGAACTTGGAGAATCAGTTAGCTGCTGAGAGATTAAGTGAAGATGAAGTAGCTGAGTCATTTATCAGTATGATGAAAAACCTACGTGATCAAATGGCTGCAATTGGTATTGCCAAATCAACCGAGGAACTAGCTCGAAGGTGCATTAGAGTGTTGCCTCCAAAATTTGACGGCCTTGTGACAGCACTCAATACACAAGTTTGCATTCCTCATTTGACGTTTGAAGAATTCACTGCCATGTTGATGGAGTAAGAGATGAGGCTAAAAAGCAGAGAAAATCAACTTGACTCTGCCTTTGTAGCCAAAGCAAGGAGTATCCAAGAAGAAAAGAAGAAATGAAAGAAGAAGATGTTCTCTGGATCGTGCTACTACTGCAATAAGAAATGTCATGCTATCAAAGATTGCAGGAAACGAATCCATGACGAGAAGAACAGAACTCTAAAGCCAAATTGGAGAAATAAAGAATCTACCAATACGACTGAAATGGAAGTGCATCTGTTTACTGTAACAGATGTATCGGAGGAAACGTGTACTAGCACACATATACATCAAACAAGTGCATGGGTGTTAGATAGTGGAGCTTCTCGACACATGACCAGCAAGAAGGAGTTATATGACTCCATAAAACCTCTACAAGAACCAATGAATGTTGTCGTCAAGAATAATGCTAGGTGTCCCGTTGAAGGCACTGGAACCATCTCGCTCGTGTCTAAAGATGGAGGAAGCAAGAAGCTGTCCAATGTACTCTTTGTACCCCAGATCACCAGAAATTTGCTATTTGTAGTTGCTATTACAGATAATGATCTAGAAGTGCGGTTCAAGAAGACGGAAGCTTTGATTCTTGACAAGGATCAAAATATCGTAAGTAAAGGTATTCGCAAAAATAACCTTTACGAAATCAGCTCTCTTTCTGCTGTCGTGGATGCCAAAACAAGTTAACTTTGACATGAAAGGTTCGGGCACATTTCCTATCCTGTGTTAAAGGAAATGCAAAAGAAGAAGATGGTAGCCGACTTGCCTTCAATTGAAGAAGTTGAAGGACCATGTGAAGCTTATATACTGGGCAAACAACATAGACAGTCATTTCCCAAAGAGAGTCATAACTGATCAAAGGCTCCTCTAGAGTTGGTACATGCTGACCTCTGCGGAAAAATGACTACCACAGCGTTGGGAGGATCTTCCTACTTTATGTTGTTAGTCGACGATTATAGTAGGAAGATGTGGGTGTACTTCCTTCGGGACAAGGCTGATGCTTTTGAAAAGTTTAAAGTGTGGCACAAACTTATGACAAAGGAAAACACAACTCAGTTGAAGAAACTTTGTACCGATCGTGGGGGGGAATTATGTTCTACATAGTTCACCAACTACTGCAACAAGCTTGGGATTAAGTGCCAATTGACTGCTCCATACACACCACAACAAAATGGAGTTGTGGAACGAAGAAATCAAACAATTGTAGAAATGGCTCGATGCATATTGAAAGGTGCTGGCCTACCTGACACATTTTGGGCTGAAGCAGTCAACACAGCAGTATACATCCTCAATCGGTGCTCAACCAGGGCACTCAACGATAAGACTCCTAATGAGGCTTATTATGGTACGAAATCTTCTATGTTTCATTTAAGAAAATTTGGGTGTGAGTGTTTTGTACACGTCCCAAATAAAAATAGAAAGAAATTGGACGACAAGAACAAGAAGGGCATTTTCTTGGGATATAGTGAAGAGTCTAAAGCATACAGACTCTATGATGTAGAGGCCAAAAAGGTGATCATAAGCCGAGATGTAATGTTTAATGAGAGACCACACTCAATGAAGGATAGCAGTCCTGCCATTTCGTTATCAACCGATGAAGTAATCCACCAAGTGCTTGAACAACGACCGTTGAACAATGAAGAAGTCTCTAATGATGAGGAGACTGAAGACCAACCTGTTGTACCCACAACGAAGCCACAACCGAAGTGGTTCCAACAGCTCTTTGATGGAAGAAATCCAGGAGTTACTGATGATAGTCCACATCCTAATGGACTAAGACGATCAAAGAGAATAGATGAGCATAACAGATCAGGACAACAGCTAGTAAACATGGCTTTGATGACCTAAATCATCAAGACGATAAAAGAACCGGCAATTGTGGATGAAGCTATGTTAGATCCAAATTGGAGAGCAGCTATACAAGCCAAGTATGATAGTATCATGAAAAATGATACTTGGGAGATCGTTAAAAAGCCACCGAATAGAAAAATCATCGGCACCAAATGGATCTGGAAAGTAAAGTACAAGGCAGATGGAAGTCTTGAAAAATACAAGGCACACCTTGTAGCACAAGGATTTTCGCAAGTCAAAGGTTTCGATGTATATGAAACTTTTGCTCCAACAGCAAAAATGTCAACAATCAGGCTAGTTATTACAGCTGCCGCGCATTATGGATGGATTGTACATCAAATGGATGTCAAGTCAGCTTTCTTTAATGGGCAACTTGAAGAAGAAGTCTACGTTGCACAACCCCCTGGCTTTCAAATACCAGGTGAAGAAGAAAAAGTCTACAAATTGAAAAATACTTTATATAGGTTAAAGCAAGCACCACGAGCTTGGTACAAATGTATAGACTCTTTCTTCTTGCAGCTTGGTTTCTGTAGAAGTAAATCAGATGCCAACATGTATGTTCTAAGTGAACAAAGAAATAAGGTAATTGTAGTCCTATATGTGGATGATCTTGTAATCACTGGTGACCATGAAGATAATATTCGGAAGACGCAAGAATGGTTGAGCCAAGAATTTGAAATGACAAATCTTGGTCTTCTTTATTATTGCTTGGGAATCGAGGTATGACAAAAACCTCATACTATCTTCATCTCGCAGCAACGATATGTTCGTGAGCTCCTGACTGCATTTGGTATGTCCGAGTGCAAACCAGTTGTCACCCCGATGGAAGTGAATACAAAGTTATCAATTGACAATCATTCAGAACAAGTTGATAACAAGCTCTACAGAAGGTTGGTTGGAAGTTTAATCTTCTTTTGTAACACAAGACCTGATATTAGTTATGCTGTAGGAGTTCTCAGTCGGTTTTCAAATAAACCGAGACAAAGTCACTGGCAAGCAGGGATGCAGATCCTCAAATATCTCAAAGGCACATTGGAGTAGGGGATATCATACAAGTCTGGAGATACTTTATCTGGGTACTGTGACTCAGACTGGGCTGGTGATATTGACTCAAGAAAATCTGTTACAGGTTACGTATTCATATTCGGTGGTGGAATCATCTCATGGTCTAGTAAGAAGCAACCCACCGTTGCACTTTCATCAACGGAGGTGGAATACAAGGCTGCTTGTGTAGTATCCTGTGAAGCTGTTTGGCTATGACGCATCATGACTGATATTGACATTCCAATAGAAGAAGCAACAATGTTGAAATGTGACAGTCAGAGTTGTATAGCCATATCAAAGAATCCGGTATTTCATGCTATAACAAAACATATAAAGATTTAGTATCATTATGTGAGGGAACTGATCGAGGAATGTGAAATCTACATGGAGTACTGCCCTACAGAAGATAATTGTGCAGATATTTTCACCAAAGCGTTAGGGAGCGTCCAGTTGAGCAAGCATCTTCAAACATTGGGTATTGGCCCAATAGCTTAGTCAACATAAGGTGAACATTGAGGGGGAGGGGGGGTGTTGGTATATGTCAATGCCCACCTATAATAAGTATCATTAATTTATGTGGTAGCATAAATTAATGATTCCAACTAACATGTTGATGAGGTCAAAAGAGACCGCGATGGCTACAAGAAAGAAGTTCGGGAATTTAGAATTACCTAAGATGACATCAGGATGATGCAATCCTAAAGTTAGCCAATTTGACCAAAGGAAACTTCTTAGAAGTTGACTTGGATGCTAGCCACCCATGTGATCAATTGTAGCCACCCATGTGATAAATATGGGTGGTCAATACCATGAACATGGTTGGTAAAGCCAACCAAGATGGAAAATGTTTGATAGGAAGTCTCCTATAGCGGGCTAGCTGAATTCTATAAATAGGCATGCATTAGTTCATCATATTCATTTACAACACAACTCCAAACACAATTCTAAGTTAGTCTTTCTTTCTTGTATTCTTCTTGTAAGTCCAGAAGCCATTTAAGCTCTAATCTTGAGAGCGCACGGTGGGACAATTATCTTGTAAGTGTTATATTGAATTGTTATACCGAGTAGTATTGTCTTTCTACTTGATTGTTGTTAAGATGTTTCTGGGAAATTGGTTATATTCTTACACATACCCTATCTTCGGGATTGAGCCTCATTGTTTGCTGGTAGGTTAGCTCGGATTATTTGACCTAGGCTGTTTCCATATTTTTACCATATTAGGTTCGCCATCTGTGAGAACTCCAAGATCAATTATCCCACTGAGTCAAACCACAATGGTGAATAAGATTAGCCGTAGCCACGTCGAGGGCCATCTTTCACCATTATTGTAGGATGGACTACCAACTTAAGAAAAAATTCTGGTTTGAAACCCATGGGCCTTTTGTTATACCCCTACCGACCCTAATTTCATGCCTACATCTCTACCTATACCAATATATATACCAATACTTTTTCCAATTCCCATACCCAACTTTTTACCTCTTACCACGGACATAAACATATTCACTTAAACGTTTTACATCATGCATGGTGTGATGCTTGGGACCAAGCTCCTCTAGCTTTTGTGTTGCTACCTATAGGTTAATTACACCCCTGATGCCTCTCAAATGACATAGCCATTCTGGGGACCCTAGAGGTTAAAAGATGGCAAAGGATTATTTGAACTGGTGGATAGGTTAGAGGTCATGAAGGAGAGAAAACTAATCATATGTCTTAGGAGCCATGATGGATCAAGAACAGTCCTAGAAGAGAACATAGATCTTGTTGGCCTTGAAAACTACCCCTTCACCTAAGCAATTGTGGTCGAGCATTTGCTCCACGAGTATAAGTTGTCAACATACCCACTTATAATGGAGGTAAAGATTTAATCATAATGATCATATCTTTTCCTTTGACCCAAATATGTTGTTCCATGATGTTCCTGATGCTATAAAATGTTGAGCTTTCCTACTATACTAATGGACTAGCTAGAAAGTGATTTTCTAGTCTTCCTAAGAATTCTATCGAGAGTTCTACCCAACTACACGAGACTTTCCTTGATCAATTTACTAGTAGCAAGAGGCTACTAAAGCTCACAGCCTTTATAATCTTGGTCAAATAGCAAAAGAAGAGTTGTTTTGAGATTACACATAGCGTTTCAACCAAACAGCTCTAGAGATAATCGACCTCAAGCCTCTAGTTGCTTTAATGCAAGGATTGAGATCCTTACCCTTCTAGGATTCATTGGCGAGGAAGAAGTTGAAAATTTTGACCAACTTGATAGCTCGGGCTGACAAGTACATTAATTTAGAGGAAGTAATGCAGGTCGTAGGGACGAAAAGAAAGAGAGAGACGTAGGAAAATGAAATACATATAAAGTAAAACAATGGAAGAAAAAAAGTCCTGAGAATGTTAGAAAGAAAAAATTAGAGTAGGGGAGTAGGACATATGAAAGAAGGTATGAGAGATACACCACTCTGACCACTCCAAGGTAGGAGATTCTGATAGAGATCAAGACTAAAAGAGATCTCAAATAGGCTAAAAAATTGCTTGGTAATCCTGAGAAGTGAGACGAACAAATAACGCAGTTTCTACAAGAACCATGACAATAATACAAATAAGCTCAGGCATTTGAAGGATGAGATCGAGACCCTGAGTAGGAAGGAAAGATTGGACATATTCGTGGTCAAAAAGAAAGGCTGTGGATAGAGAAAAAGATAGGAAATAGAGTGAAGCTCGGGGGTTACCGGGATAAATATTG
This sequence comes from Ehretia macrophylla, assembly GCA_037974665.1. NCBI lineage: Eukaryota > Viridiplantae > Streptophyta > Magnoliopsida > Boraginales > Ehretiaceae > Ehretia > Ehretia macrophylla. The sequence goes on along the minus strand of CM075771.1, from coordinate 54,667,027 downwards.
GCACCTCGAAGGTGGTTAAGATGATAGCCGGAGGTTTGGCTGTCGGAGGAGAAAGCAGTGCGAGTCCAAAAATTACTTGTAAGCCGCAAGAAAAGATCTTTCAGACAAAAAACTTTAGATGTGCTCCTACTTACTTTTACATCTATTCTTAACACTCTTGTTAAATTTTCATTTCAAATACTCCATCTAAGATCTTTTGAGCTAAAAGTCTTTAAAGTTTCCTTAATTCTAATTTAATTTTACTCTTTTTAAACTTATCCATCAAATTTGTGTCCTCTGTGAATGATATACACTATAATACATTTTATTCTAGACATGGCTAGTATGGTCACCTATAATCAGCGTAAAAAATTAGAACCTGGACAAAAATTCTTAGTATAGGTTAATTGTGATTGGTCGATACACAAGTCAAAATATATATAATATCAACAGCAGGGTTCAAATGAACACGCACATCCTAACATATTTTAGGACTGTCTTCTTTATCACTCGGACATATCGACCTAGAAATGTCTCCTATGACCATTTGAATAACAATTGCTTAAAGTAAAAGGTAGAACAACATATGAAAGTTACTTTTCTTATTTCTACTAAGCATCCACTATAATAATGCATGGTCAACCTTGTTTCCACGACGTATTTGGAACATTTTAACTATAAGTCTTGTAACAATCTGTTGACGAAATTGATATTTTCGTATAATTTCGTGGCATTAATTTAGGCTTAATTTATGGTAATTATAGTTTTCCTTATTACTGTAGATTTATTATTCAATTATGATTCTTGTCTTGGTCGCCAAGTTATGTAATTGTACTTTAGAATACACTCGAATAATATACAATGTAGTCGTTTTAGTTATCCTCTCTTTTAGAGCCACCGTTGGTGGTGGCTCAATTGTTCGCTTCTGCATACGAATTTATTTTCAGTCTTTTCCTTTTTTATTTTGTTTAACATGGTATCAGAGCCCATGTTTAGATACTGGGCATGACATGAAGAAATGTTCTGGGTGTTATTAGAGTTTTTTCGACAAGATGGATCTGACTTTGTAGTTTGTTTTGCCGAATTTGGTGTTCTTGAAGTTTTGGGTGTTCTTGTTGAGCTTTGAATTTGGGCATTAGTGTAGTGGTTTATCGTTATCCTTTTGTTTCATTAGTATTTGGGTTTTGGGCCTTCGAGCAATTTGGGCCTTCGGGCATTAGTTCTTCTTTCTTTGGCCTTCGGGCCTTGGCTTTCTAAATTTGCCTTCTAGCTATTAGTCTTCAAGACTGCTTCTTTTTCGTTCTTTTAACTTGGTGCAAATTTGTTGTGGATATTGGTAATGACTTCAAGACATCTTGACAATTCAGTTAGCAAACTCAAGTTCATCTACTTGAGTTTGAGGGGGCTATTGAAAAAATTTATGTTTTGGTATAATTACATGATTGGATCATTAATTTAGGATTAAATTAATGCAATTACAACTTTTCTTATTAGATTAAGTTTCCTATTATTTGATTTTATTATTCTTTTTCACCAAGTTTTGTAGCTTATAAATAGACACCTATATTGTACTTTGCAATATAACGGAATAATATGAAGATGTAGTCGTTTTGGTTATTCCTCTTGTTTAGAGCCATCGTTGTTGGTGGCTCCTACTGTTGTTCGCTTTCACATATGTTTTCGGTCTTTTTTGCTTTTTTGTTTAACATGGTATTAGAGGTCGGGTTTAAAAATTGGCCGTGACATGAAGAGGATGTCCTTGGTGTTATCGGAGTTTTTTGACAAGCTGAATCTAACTTTGCAGTTCGTTTTGCCAAATTTGGTGTTCTTGAAATTTTGGGTGTTCTTGTTGAGCTTTGAATTTGGGCATTAGTGTAGTGGTTTTTCGTTATCCTTTTGTTTCATTAGTATTTGGGGTTTGGGCCTTCGGGTATTAGTTCTTCTTTCTTTGGCCTTCGGGCATTGGTTTTCTAAATTTTCCTTCTAGCTATTAGTCTTCAAGACTACTTCTTTTTCGTTCTTTTAACTTGGTGCAAATTTGTTGTGGATATTGGTAATGACTTCAAGACACCTTGACAATTCAGTTAGCAAACTCAAGTTCATCTACTTGAGTTTGAGGGGGCTATTGAAAAAAATTATGTTTTGGTATAATTACATGATTGGATCATTAATTTAGGATTAAATTAATGCAATTACAGGTTTTCTTATTAGATTAAGTTTCCTATTATTTGATTTTATTATTCTTTTTCACCAAGTTTTGTAGCCTATAAATAGACACCTATATTGTACTTTGCAATATAACGGAATAATATGAAGATGTAGTCATTTTGGTTATTCATCTTGTTTAGAGCCACCGTTATTGGTGGCTCCTACTGTTGTTCGCTTCCACATATGTTTTCAGTCTTTTTTGCTTTTTTGTTTAACATGGTATTAGAGGTCGGGTTTAAAAATTGGCCGTGACATGAAGAAGATGTCCTTGGTGTTATCGGAGTTTTTCGACAAGCTGAATCTGACTTTGCAGTTCGTTTTGCCAAATTTGGTGTTCTTAAAATTTTGGGTGTTCTTGTTGAGCTTTGAATTTGGGCATTAGTGTAGTGGTTTTTCGTTATCCATTTGTTTGATTAGTATTTGGGTTTTGGGCCTTCGGGCATTAGTTCTTCTTTCTTTGGCCTTCGGGCATTGGTTTTCTAAATTTTCCTTCTAGCTATTAGTCTTCAAGACTGCTTTTTTTTGTTCTTTGAACTTGGTGCAGATTTGTTGCGGATATTAGCAATGACTTCAAGACACCTTGGCAATTCAGTTAGCAAACTCAAGTTTCTCTACTTGAGTTTGAGGGGGTTGTTGAAAAAAATTGTTATTGGTATAATTACATGATTGGATCATTAATTTAGGATTAAATTAATGCAATTACAGGTTTTCTTATTAGATTAAGTTTCCTACTATTTGAGTTTATTATTCTTGTTCACCAAGTTTTGTAGACTATAAATAGTCACTTATATTGTACTTTACAAAATAATGGAATAATATGAGATGTAGTCGTTTTGGTTATTCTGCTTGTTTAGAGCCACCGTTGTTGGTGGCTTCTACTGTTGTTCGCTTTCACATATATTTTTGGTCTTTTTTATTTTTTTGTTTAACATAATATCAGAGCTCGAGTTTAAAATTTGGGCATGATGGCATGAATGATATGTAAGTAGTTGTGTTGAACATGTTTTTGTGTTTGTGAGAGGGTTGACATCATGATGTCAGAAAGGTTGTTAAAAAAAAAACAAAAGAAGATGGGAAACACTTTAGTACGTCAGACGTTTCCAAAACGTCTGACGTGCTAGGCCCACTTTCTTTTTAAAAAAATCAATATATAAGGGATAATGACCAAATTATCCTTTGAATTCAAAAATTATGAGTATAGGTAAAAAGTCTATTTTATCCTTAAAAGAAAATTACATTCTTAACCTTTCACGATTTATGACAAGAAAACCAACTCTTCAAGCAACAATCAATTCAGCGTCTTTCAAACCTGCAAAAAAACTGTTCATCTTCTTTTTTTTTTGTTTTCAATCTGTAGAAGTTCACACATTCTTCACCGGAAAAAACCCTCTCCACCCTCTCCACCCTCTCCACACTTGCCTTGAACTGCGCAGCCATACTGTAGGCAACAAACCCACACCGTAGGTCAGCCCAACCACCACCATCTTCTCCACCGAGTTAGCTCTGTCCGTTCCTGCCGAGTCGTGAACGAGTCACAGAAGAATAATAAATCTTCTCCACCGATCAGTTTGGCATATCAAAGAGTTTCCCAGTAGAAAGATTGACTTCAAGCCAAATAGAGAGAGAAAGAATCTGTGCGTGACAACAGGTCATTATTTTTTCTTCCAATATCATTTGCTTTATAATTGTCGTCTTTTTTCTTTTGGTTCTTGTCCAGGTAATAGTGTTTAACGTTTCATGAAAGTGGTATCTATTTTTTTTTTTTTTATGTTCTTCTGTCGGAAAAGGGGTATTTCAAAGTACAATTATTAAAAATAGGCTCACTTAACCCAACAACACACAGCACGCTCACTTTCTCTCTGTTGCTTTCTGGGTATCAAAATTATATCAAGATTTTAACTTTTCTTCCCCAAATTATAGGGTTTAATTATACAGGTTACAGTTACTAAAATTTTCAAGATTCTAACTCTTTTTTGTTCTTTTCTTTTAGCTTTATGTTACATTTGAGATAAATCAAGAAAATGGTATTGATTATTATAGAGTTTGGCTGGAAAAAAGTTGGGATTTTTTTGGGGCTTGCCGGCAGCGAGTATGAGTGCATCGAGGTTCATAAAGTGTGTGACCGTCGGCGACGGAGCTGTTGGTAAAACTTGTTTGCTTATATCCTACACCAGCAACACATTTCCTACTGTAAGCACTCTTCAACCTTTTTCCCTTTCTTGGGTGTCTTTTGAGTTAGTTTTGCTAGTTCTGTTTCTAATGCAACCCGGCGCAAAGCTCCAGCTCTAGCTATAACGAGTCACCGGAAGGGTCGAACTCAATTTGGGTTAAATTGTATGCACTTTTGCAAGTGGCTATTTTCACAGGGGGGCAACTTTACCATTATCATTTATGTTTTTCCTAGAGTAGAAATGGAGAAATTTGTTTTCCTTTTCCTTTTTAGGTATATGTTCGTTAAAGGGGTAAGCTTCATAATAACTTTTTTGATATTGGTGGTGATAAGAATGGGGTAATTTGAGTTATTAGTTTGGGTTGAGTGAATGTAAAGCTTATATCTTTATGCATTTTGAGGTGTCCTGTCTGGCATTGATGAGGACCTTGCTGGATCTTGATTGGTTTATGGAAGAAAGAGGGTCATGTAGATAAATTAAAGGAATCTTGATCGAAGAAAAAAGAAAGTTAAGATAAGGGAGATAGAGTCAAGGATTTCATTGGCAGTTAGGCCCATCCTAATTTGATACAATGATTTGAACAACAAGCAGTCTAGATGGAGTTTGCTCCAGACATAGAGAAACAATTGGGAAATGCTACATCACTTTTCAAGGGGCTATAGCCTTGTATGTGTCGTTATTATGTTGCCCTTTTCATATTAGGAGATTTTCAATAGTTTATGTTTTTTTCTTTTTTCTGCTACTGAGTTTTTCTTGTCTAAAGTTAAATTCCTATGTATCGTAGATGGATGCCAAGAGAACAGTGTTCTCTTTAAAGGATGGCTCTTCACATTAGTATAACAATTGAGGTTCTGCGTTTAAACCTCAGACATTTCTAATTTTTTGTTCTTTGGGGCTGCCATAATGTGGACAGGATTATGTGCCTACTGTTTTTGACAATTTCAGTGCGAATGTGGTGGTGGATTGGAACACTGTTAATCTAGGATTGTGGGATACTGCAGGTATGTTACAACTTGCCCATGGCTACTCATCTACTTATAATCCTTGTATTGCAACAATGTCAAATTTTTATGTTTCACTTACATGCCAGGATGACTACAACAGATTAAGACCTTTGAGCTATCGTGGGGCAGTTGTTTTTATACTCTCTCTCATTAGCAAGGCCAGCTATGAGAATGTCTCCAAAAAGGTGTGGCTAGTATTACTATCATTCTCTTTTTTCTTATCATAATCCCAATCCCTTGGTAATTTTGAATGACAGAAAAAAGAAACTCCTTCAAAAGCTGATAATCATACTTGACCGAACTTAAAGAATAGTTTCAATTCTCTCCATTGAGTAACAAGTACAAAATTTGTTGGTGGGTTCTTCCTAACAGTTGTTCTTTCTAGTACTCAGTGGATCCCTGAATTGAGGCATTATGCTCCTGGAGTTCCAATTATACTTGTTGGAACAAAGGTAGGTAATAATATCCCATTCTCTTTATTTCAACATGACCAAGTTACAATTATCACTTTATCACATTCATTTGACTTTCCACTTCTATAAAGGGAGAGGAACTGACGAAGTTGATTGGAGATTAAGTAGGGTGAGAAAATGAATCTTACCATAAATATGGGGTTTGGGTCTTCGGATGCATTAATTTGCATTCTAGGTAGAAGAACTTCTTCGAAGGAAGCTTGCCAAGGAGGCTGCTAATAAGGAGTTTCTGGAATTTGTACAATTACTAAAATCTGCTAAAGAAATGCCTCCACATGCCAAACCCCATAAATCATCATGGAGGACTGAAGAGACAATTTGGCAAAGAATTATGTCTCTTGAAGCTTATGCTATTGATGCTTGCAAAAATGATTATCAAAAGAAAACAACTGGGATGGTATCTGGTTGCACCTTATTTTAGCAACCATAAAATTGCTAAGGATGATCATTCATTTCATGTAGAATATATTGCAAGAGTTTATCATACATAGAAGAAAAATGACAGACATTATTGCATTTTCTTCTGTTTAGATCTTGAAGGCTATGGGATTGGCAAAAACAGCAACAGCAGCACTAAATCTCCTCATAGACATTGGGTATTTCCCCGTACATGTCAATCTTGACTTGTTAAAGTTCAATATTCAAATTGACCATCCTGAAGAGGTTTTATTAGCTGCTGAAAGTCTCATGTCAGAGTCATCCAATCTCGATGAAGTAAGCTGCTTGGTCTTCCTGCTTATGATACATGGGCACCTACTATACTTGTGTATAGATTATTCGACAATTGTTCTTGATCACCTAAATGAACTGAAACCAGGGTCTAATATTGTTTTATCTTTAAAGTCTTGTGGCAGCAACATTAATTGTTTATGCTCTTTAGGTTGACAGAATAGATCTAACTTACCTGAAGGTTTATGCAATTGATGTTGATGAAGCTGATGAGGTGAAGTTATTTTCCTCACCTCGTGTATTGCCTTCTTCGTGGATATTGTCACTTGAAGTTTTGGAGTGGCCTTGTCCTTGTTTCTTAATTTTCTTAAAAATCGTTGCTTGTGAATTGCTAATGGCCAAGTTTATGCAGCTTGATGATGCACTAAGTGCAATGAGACTACAGGATGGCCATATTAAGGTTTTGATACATGTAGCAGATCCAACTATGGGTGTTTGTTCATATTAAGATAGCTCTTTATTGATAATAGAATGGATCTATGAGTGTTTGTGAAAACACTTTATGAGGGGACCTGAAACTATGAGATGAAATCATTAAGTTGTGTTTCTTGAAAAGCTCAATCCTTTCTTTCTTTCTGTTTGCGAGGCCCTTGAGCCTTGTCAATTGATTTTAGTTGCTGGGGAAATACGAAAATGGTAAGATATTAATGTCCAGTAGCCTTGACTGCATTACTCAATTTCAGAAATGGAAAACCAATGGAATTTGTCAAGAGACTAATAATACAAATTAAATGTGCTACCATCATTTTTATGCATAACCTTGACTGCTAGCATCATTTCTTATTTTCTGGAATTTGTCAAGTCTTACGCATGAATGGATATTAAGGGATCAACCTCTATATATGTTTATTGTTAACCTCCGAGATTTTCAGTATGCTGCAATTTGTATGTCAGGATCTCCCGGTTGTTGATTTTCCAGCCAAGTTCATGAATTGAGATTTTTCTAGTTTCATTATGAGAAGATGGCCATGAAGATAACAAAATGAGCTTATGAATTTCATGTTGTTTTGGATATCAGTTTACTGTAATTTCATTTTTGAGAGATACATTGATGAAATTTTCATGTTGTTTTGGATCTCAAGTTACTGTAATTTGCTTATGAATGGCTTATTAAAATGCCTCTTTTGGCTATTAAAATGCTGGTAAATTTCATGTTGTTTTGGATCTCAGTTTACTGTAATTTGCTTATAAGTGGCTATAAAAATGCTTATGAATGACTATTAAAATTTTCTTAAGAAATTTGTGTTGATTAGAGTATTTATGCAAAAGTGCAAAGAAAAAAGCCTGCCAAAAAAAAAAGCCTATTTATATCCTGCAAAAAAAAATGAAGAAAGCCCATAGACGACGGTTTTGATTACCGCCATCTAAGAAAGTGGGGGATAGAAGTAATTATGGTCCATATTATACTTCTTAAAATATTAGATTAATTTGTACTTGAATACAAATTTATGCTCCAAAGAGAATTTAAATTGAACATAAGATTGTATATTGGCTATTGAATTTATAGTCCAAAGAGAATTTATACACACTATAGAATAATAAAGACTACATGCAAAGACATATGGCCACTCTATAAAATATAAGAAACTAATATATGGATATATATATATATATAACCTCCCTACAGAGTAGTACACACTACAGAATACAGATATATATGGCATCTATACAAAATACTATACACTACAACATAAAAATTCTAATATATAGATACATATGACTTTATATTCAATGGATGCATTCTTTATGATTTTATTGTTTTATTGTGTATAGACAAATATCTTATCTATTTTAGTCTTATTGGGATTGCCTATTTATCTATGGACAACATTGTAGTCATTATATAAATTATTTTGAATTTTATCATCCTATCACGTATATAGACTCACGGCGAAACAACAACTATAAATAGGCCGCTCTCACTCAAGGAAAGAACATTCAATATTCAATACCTCATTCAATACTTTTTTTTCTCCCGTGTCATTGTCCCAACCCATAACCCAATACTATTTAATGAAATTAAAAATACATTTCCTACAATATATGAACAAGTTTCAATACTATGTAATGAACAATTGCAACTACACATTAGTAATAAACAACAACAGATCTATAGAAACTTATAAATTTAAAAAACAATTGCAACTACACATTAGTAAGAAGCAACAATATATCCATAGAAAACTTATAAATTTACGAAACAATTACAACTACGAATTAGTAAGAAGCAACAACAAATCTATAAAACTTATAAATTTACGAAAGAATTACAACTACGAATTAGTAAGAAGCAACAACAAATCCTTAGAAAACTCATAAATATATATAATTTCAACTACACATTCTTAAGAAATAACAACATTTCCATACAAAACTCATAAATATTTATAGTTGTAACTACACATTCGTAAGTAACAGCAACAGATCTATAGAAAACTTATAAATTTATGAAATAATTGCAACTACACATTAGTAAGAAGCAACAATATATCCATAGAAAACTTATAAATTTACGAAACAATTACAACTACGAATTAGTAAGAAGCAACAACAAATCTATAAAACTTATAAATTTACGAAAGAATTACAACTACGAATTAGTAAGAAGCAACAACAGATCCTTAGAAAACTCATAAATATATATAATTTCAACTACACATTCTTAAGAAATAACAACATTTCCATATAAAACTCATAAATATTTACAGTTGTAACTACACATTCGTAAGTAACCGCAACAGATCTATAGAAAACTTATAAATTTATGAAATAATTGCAACTACACATTAGTAAGAAGAAACAACAGATCCGTAGAAAATTGCAACTACACATTCGTAAGAAGCAACTACACATTCGTAAAAAATTTAAAAATTCTATTTAAAAACAAACTTGATATGATTTTCTTCTTATTCCTTTCTCTTTGACATTAGCTATTGCAATTCATGGAATATGAAATATTGAATAGTTACATATATTAACATTCTGATGCATTCACGTTTGTATGGCTTTAAATTGACTTGATGTTTAAGTAATGGTAGTAGCTACGTTGACATTTAATTTGATTGGATAAATTATCCATTCAAAAGTCTGTCTACGGATATTGAAATGTCTATCTACGAATATTAAAATCTTAAACAACAGATAACATACCACATGTACTATTTGTTACAAATCATTTCATATTTCAGATGCATTAAAATTTCCTTAAATTTGATTTGATGTTTATCTAATGGTGGTAGTTAGTTAATATTTAATTGGATTGGACAATTACGTATTGTATATTTGTCTACTAATTTTGAAACTTAAGCAACAGATAATAAACACATTCAGAGGGTTACTTTGTCTACAGATATTGAAATTTAAGCAACGAATTCGATTTGGGCTACTAATTTTGAAACTTAAGCAACAGATAATAAACACATTCAGAGGGTTACTTTGTCTACAGATATTGAAATTTAAGCAACGAATTCGATTTGGGCGGGAATATTTTTTGCTGGAGGAAAGTTGACTTTTATTGCATTTAATGTGGTAGAGGGTTACTTTAGTCTTTTGATACTTCTTTTGTCTTTTTGTTCATTACTATTCAGTCTATTTTAGTCATTGTGTATAGTTAGTTGGGGGTATAATAGTAAAATGTGCATATTATATATTGAGATTAAATTCATTATGTGGGTCCCACTATAATCTTATTAATATCACATTAAAAAAGCAAAGGATAAATTGGTAAAGTAGCATCTTATCATAAAATTATAATATGACTAATTATGTCAACATGTCAACATTTTATTGGTCCTTAACAAGACTAACAAACAATTGACTTTTTTAAGTGTTTCCCAAAGAAGATTATAGGAAGACTTTACAAAGTTAACGTCACCGTTGTACATGGATGACGTTAACAACAATTACTTTGTGAATTTTGAATCAACACAATTGGAGATACAGACGTTTTGTTACTGCTATGGTCAACGTCGGAGAAGATGAGATGTTAGCGTCAGGTTATGGTGGTTAGACATCGTCGAAGCTTCGCTGGTAAAGAAAGGTAACATCAGATTTGTGGCAAGGAGAGGAAACTTTTGGTGACAGTGGCGCATGGAGCAGTGGACGGAGTTATCGCTAGCGAACGAAAGAAGATTCAGGCCGGGTGTTCATGGATTAAAGTTGTCGGCGTGTCCAAATGAAGAATGGAAACCATGGTTAACACCGGCATGACGAGAGAAAACTTTTGGTGGTCTCAGCGTAGAGTCATGTGGCTAAAAAAAAAAGTTCACCACAGTGGAGAGAAGGTGGCGAATGGCTGACGTGGTGGCCGGAGGATTTTCCGTTGTCGAATCGTTGTTGTGAAGGTTCAGTCGTGGTCGTTGGACGCCGGGGAGTCGTTTTCCGCCGGCAGTACAAAGATTTGACTGTTGAATGGTGAGATAAGCCGGGTCAGGTTCGCGGGTCAAATGAGATCCAAATCTGAGAGTTGGATATGGTGTGTTGGGTTTGACCTAGAGCTGGCAAATGAGCCAGCTCGGCATGGCCCGGCACAGCCCGACTGAGTCATAGGTTAAGAAAAATGAGTCCGGTTAGGCACATATGTTTAGTGGGCTGAGTTGGGCTGGGCTCAATTCTTGAGATATAGGACCCAATTCGGCCCACGAGCCCGCTACTACGAGTCACGAGCTGGGCTGAGTCAGCCCATTTTTTATTTATTGTTTTGTAATTATTGTTTTCTGAATTTTGATAGTTGGATTAATAACAAAAAAAACTTAAAACTTAACTTTTTTTACGAAAAATTTAATTTAACGATTAACAAAACATAAGTTGATTGAAAATATTAATATAAATGATAAAACATTAAAATATTACTTAACAAACCACAAGTTTACGAGACACGAATACGTTATTAATAAACATAAAAAAAATATATTATATAAATGCTTGAAGAAAGTTGGTGGAGAAGTTCTCTATTTTATTATGCTCCTTGTGCGGGTGTTGGGCCTACTGGTGGTGGTGGTGGCGGCGGTGGTTGAGGAATGAAATAGTTTGAAACATTTGAGTGTTGAGATACAAGATGTCTTACAAGCGTTACAGTTTCAAATTGGCGACGAAATATATATTTACGTTCACAATAGTTACAAATTACATACCCATGTCCTTCAAAGTAAGCAAAATGATTCCAAATATTGATAGCCATAAATACTGTATATTCTCTTGTGGTAAAATAAAGAGACAATAGGTAGTAAAATAAATAGTTTTGTAATAAAATGACGTGAAATACAATAAATATTTATAAGAAAAACTACATGTACAAATTATAATTATAAAAAATAAAATAATATAAAAATAAATTACAAGTTGTAATATTTACAATATCATAGAAAAGATTTGATAACAAGTTATTTTGTATCATTTTAAAAAATAAATTTGTTATTTGTTATTATTATATCTTTTTTAACTTATCTAAAAACAAGTTATTAGTCATAATGCATAATATTCAATTTGTGTAATAAATGAGCTCCAATTGTGCTTATATTGTGTTGGGTCTGAGTTAGACTCATGATAGGCTTTATTTGGGCTCTAATTGTGCCTGAACTGGGCTCAATCTGGGTCTGTGTTGGGTTCGAGCTGGGCTGGGCTGAGCTTATGGGCTGAGCAAGGCTAGACTTGGACACAAATGGATTTAGGCACAAATGTGCTGAGTCAAAAAATATATGACCCAGTTCGGCCCACCTATATATGGTGGTTTGGGCCGAGTCGAACCCATTTTTAAAAGAGCTGGGCTGGACCCGAATTTTAGTGTGCTGAACTGAACTGGGCCTGTGTCGGCCCGGCCCAAATGCCACCTCTAATTTGACCAATGAGATTATGCTTTGGTGTTTCGCGGTGCATGGAAGTTTTATGCACCTTTGTTCTGATTGGAGACATGAGACATGGATTTGGTACAGGGTGCACTGGGTAGTTTTGTGAGCTTGGGTTGACCAGACTGTTTGACTCTGTTGACCAGTCAACTAAACTTTGACCAAATTGATCAAGGGTGTTCTTGGGATTTTTTAGACGTGCTGAATTCAATTATGCAGTTCGTTTTCTAAAATTGTTGATGTATGTTGTTGGATTTGTGTTTGGGCCTACGGGCAATTTGGGCCTTCGGGCATTCAGCTCATTCCTTTAGACTTCTTTCTTTGGACTTTACGATATTGTCATCAACGATTTAGTTCAAACTTAAGTAGGCTACTTGAGTTTGAGGGGGTTTGTTGATGAAATTGATATTGTCGCATAATTTCGTGGCATTAATTTAGGCTTAATTTGTGGCAATTATAGTTTTCCTTATTAGTGTAGATTTATTATTCAATTATGATTCTAGTCTTGGTCGCCAAGCTATGTGACCTATAAATAAACTATATAATTGTACTTTAGAATACACCCGAATAATATACAATGTAGTCATTTTTGTTATTCTCTCTTTTAGAGCCACCGTTAATGGTGGCTCAATTGTTCGCTTCCGTAGACAAATTTGTTTTTAGTCTTTTCCTTTTCTAATTTGTTTAACACAATCATCTTTATGACCTATCAGACTAGGATAAACTAAAAAGAAGATGGAAAATTTATTAAATGTTTCGATAGTGATAGTTTCATTATGACTGTTACAAAGTTTAGGATCTAAGACTATCCTCAATAGAGTCTCTATAATATGTCTTTATCCATCATTTTATAGATCTATATAGAGACTAAGATCAATTTTAGAGATCCACTTAGAGACCAAGGCAAAAAAACTGTTTTAAAGACCCATTTAGATTATAAAAAAAAAAACATCCCTAGTGACGGTCTCTATAAAATTGAGTCTCTATATTGTGTTAATTTTAAGTTTACATAATAATTTGATTATGTGCTATTTTTTTCGTGTGTTACTTTTTTTAATTAATTGTTATTTAGATTATTTCAACTTCTTTAACGAATATTTCAACCAAAAAATAAATAAATTGCGACGAACATAACATTTAAAAAATTAGGATTACGTTTAATTACATAATTGAATGAAAAAAAACTAATTACAAATCTCTAATTAAAAAAAAAAACCATACGTAAAAAAAATATTAATTAAATTTACCCATTAATTAATTTTTTCTCATGTGTTTACCTTTTTTTTGTTGCTAATTGTTGAAAAAAACAATTGTTTTTTTTTTTTTTTTTTGGTTAATTTTTTTGTTGCTGTTTGTTAAATTTTTTTGTACCTTTTTTTTTTTTTTCAGATCTGACGATGTCAGACAATCTGACATCGTTAGATCTGTCATTTTTTTTTGGAAACTCATTTTTGTCTTCTTGTAAAGTCTCCATTTTCTTCAACAAATTTGTTGAAGAAAATAGAGACTAGGTGCAATTTTAGAGACTCAAGGCTATTGTGATATCATTATTTTGTTAAAAAATGTCAAATAGTATTTTAAAGACTCCTATTAATTTTGATTTTTTTTCAAAAGAGTCTCTAAAAACAGCAATCATTGCTATTTTAAGACATCTATAAAATTGAATTTAGCAACCATATAGTAAATTTGTATTTTTAAACATACTGTTCATCTATATTTCTTTATTTAGTAGATCATCTCTTGAAAACTTGCATAAAACCCTGAACATGGTTGACACACTATGATTAAGTGCTTTCTTCCCCGCTTTTTTATCAAGTCTTGTATGATAGCTCTCAATAGGACTAACCAACTCTATTAGTCTAGACTTCTAATGTGCAAATGGGAGAGAGGCACCTAACCTTAATATAGTATAGTAGGTGCCCTCATAAAGCAAACCCTAACCTTTAGAGTAGGCCTTATACCTTGCATAATAATAATAATAATGAAATGGATATCTAGTGAATTACTATAAATTATGTACGGGACTTTACGGTCGACTTTAACTCACTAATAGAAAATTTTTCAACAATTACTGTCATTTTAATTTTTTGTTTTAAGTGCTTATAATACTTTCTTGATAGTTACAATTCTGGAAAGTAGTTTAGCCACACTACTTAAAGTTAACAGAAGGAACTCTAAAAAGTAAAAGCGAAAAAGGTCCTTGGGAAATTCTAATATTAATTGTAGCTTTTTTGGTCTACCTATATCTTTAATATCTTATTCTTTTTTCCTTTTTTATGTTTGCCCCACGCGGTTAGAACAGCTTTGTTGACCTGCCTGACCTTTTATAGTTGGTAAGATTCTGTTCTGATCTAGTGCTATAAAACTCAAAAGAAAATTTCAATAAAGTAGATGAAATGGTTGCTGTTCTAGTTGAAAGGGACTTTAAAATCAGGGCCTATATGTCATCCACCATTTGTTCACAGATTTAAATACTCCCTGCTGTCTGAAAATATTTTCTGTACATTGATGCTCTCTATAAAGATGATTGTACAAGTTCTTTTTCTAGTTGCATGGTGGGGCCTTAACCTTTAATGTGAATAGTCATAGGTGGGTATGGCTCACCAATCCACTAATAATAATAAAGTCTCTTTAATTAATTTCAAGGGGTGTTTTGAATAAATCTTATATTTAATTAATTTGAACACTTTTTTTTTTTGGAAGCTCATGTCCATTTGGCTTCTTTGGTGTGTCTAAAGGATTTCCAAAAGAGCATACCATCATTAAAGTAAAAAAAGTTTGTTTGGCTTCCATGGTATGTATTGAGACCTCCCGTCATACTACAATGTTTAAAATTTTAAAATAGATCTAACGTCGTCTTGTTTAAAGTTCATTTCTCAATATTTAAAAAAGAAATTGGTTCGTTGTAATGTTTTTAAAAAAATTTGTGTCAATTCGATCATTCTCGACTTATTCTACTCTACCAATATGTACTGACGTGAAGACAACAATTAAAGATTTATTATACCTTTATATTGGAATATATTTAATGTTTTAGTTGCATAAACCGCCAAAAAAAGTAACAAAACCTACCTAATCCGTACACAATGCACACCAAAATAGGTTTATATATGTTACAGGTTGTGGAGGGTGAACTACTTGGACATGAAGAATCATGATTTAGTTTGTGCGCATAAGATCCATTTACACTAATCTCTTTTTAATTATATTATACCGCCAATGCAGCTTTAATACACAGTGGTTTTTCCTCTTTAGAGCGCCAATGTGCTTTTGGGTCCGGGCTTACGATCAATAATTGAACTAGAGGGGCGTGGACTCAACGCACTTGTGGAGTTTACATTCCCTTTTTATATTAAATCTGGATCACTTAAACTACGTGGATGATTTTAAATTTTTTCCTGTAGTTGTTTCAAGATAGACAAAATATATTTTTTTTTTTGGTTACATGGGAGGCAAAGTCAAGTATTAATTAGACACATATTTAAGGGATGAAACACTCCGCTAGTCATTGGCCAAAAGCGAACCCAAACCATCTAGAGGGTGATCAAGTGTTTGAACGCCCAGTACTTGTTGTAGTCCAAAGTTTGCTAACCAATCAGTACACTTGTTCGCTTCTCGAAAAACATGTTTCAAATTGTATTGGTCATGATTGTAAAGACAAAGTTTACAAAACCGAGTATTAACTAGACAAAATATTTGAGTTGAAAGGATTTGTCTAATCGTTGAACGGTCGAACTGTAAAGACAAAGTTCACAAACTCATGTTCTTTATTCATAAACATTCCCCAAGAGACAAACTACTATACATGGTTTGAAATGTGGAATTGAACTTAAATAGACTATATGAAAGTACAATCCTACCACCAGGACTTCGGTCTAATAGTATATTTCTCATTGTGAGTTTAAAAGATTGTAAAATTAATTTTCGTATATAATATTTTTTTATATGTATTGTACACTTTAAACCCTTTTGAATAGGGGGTAGGAAAGAAAAGAAAAAGAGTACAAACCTCGGTATCTCTAACTATTCAACTTCTTGTATAGTACAAGAGTAAGATCCCAAAGCTTGGGCTAAGACGTACCTCTATGCCGCTGGTAAAACCTTTAGTCCACAAAATTTTAGTTAACAAATCTTATACAAAAATACCTTTTTGTCTAATAAATTATTTGTGCTTTTTCAAAAAGTTGCACATTCCAGCCAAATCTTAACTTTGACAATAATGCTCTTCATTTAATATGTACAACACTCCATTTCACTTTTTGTATTAGGCAAGGTACCATTTACCATACCGAAATAATCTCATAAAACTTTGTCTTCATGCAAAATACAGAACACTAATATGCGTTTATCATCATAAACTAGCTAGCCTCTGCCGTAAGAGTTAGTTATGCCGATTTGTTTTACCGAAATGAAATAAGCGAATCAGCGAGTCTTCTTATTTTTTACATTGTTGTATATATCTCCCTACTTGACGTGGCACAAATAACTCGACTTGGACTCATGGAGAGGGCCTCACCAAAAGGACCCCGTGAGCAACCACCATAAGACCTCCCGACCTGTCGGAGGAGGCCCGAGATGTTAGGTCGGCTGAATGATCGATCTCACACCCGTAGCACTGATACTTCAGACTCGACGTGATCAGTAGTAGCCCAATATGTTAGTGCTGTAGACTCGAGGTCGAGACCACTAGGGGTAAGTTCTGTGGGAAAAAGAATTACCATCTCGAAAGGAAGTTCGCTTGAGAAACAAATCGTTGCGCCTTAAGTTAAGGAATTTGTCTCAATCTTAGTCTTAAAAAGTAAAAATCAGTAAGTACAAAAATGTCATGCCATCACACCCACAGGTAACTCATTCACTAGCCTAAATACTCTTTATCTACCTTATTTTTAAGCAATTATTTCTTTATCTTGATTACGCAACTGACTTAAACGTCAAAGTAGTCTTACGGGAAAAATCTGCGGGTTGTTCCTTTTGCAAGAAATATGTTTGCTAGTCTGCACAAGTCCATTGCCAAAGTTTTACCTTAACACTACTGATATAATTGCATATGCGACCATCCAAAATTACAAAGTTAGCACGTGAAAGACATACATTATTAATTCAGATGAAACAACTAATAACTAACTAATTCGTCAAACCACTTGAGATATGATGGACTTTACCCATGAAGAACACTATATCTTTCAAATCTTATAAGAAAATTGAGGGGAAAATGATGTGTTATTTAACAATTCATAAAAAATGATATTATTTCTCATAATTCCATAGCCTTCTTGTTCTCCTTGGTGCGAAATATGAGAAGTTTCGATGAGAACTGTATTCTTTTTCAAATCAATTTTCACTCTAGACAGGAAGTATTGAAGATATAAATAACACTAAAATCACTTATTAAAAACAAAAAAAAACAAACTTCAAAATTTTCCTGTGACATATTTATGTTCTCATGATGACATCAACGCTGCTTTCTTCTTCTTTCACTTCCCAGATTCACTCGTCACTTACATTATTGCCAAGTACATATGCTCTTGAAATTGATTTTCCAATAGTCAAAGGAAATCTACCTAATATTTTTGATTTCGACGTTTGGATATAAATTATGATAATGAGGGACGCCTAATACTTTAGACACGTGGTCCACTTGGGCTTTGAATGTATCACATGCTCAGGGTCACATTTTCTCTTAATTAATTTAAAAGGACTGGAACATTATTGAAATGTCACGTTAATCAATTCCAAAGAAATTGTGGATCATTACTTAGATAAATTATTTGTCTCATGTTCATAAATTATGAATTTCAACTAAATTTTAAGTTATTAAACTTAATACAAATTATTTGTTTTTGTTTGATTTTAAAGAAGCATAGCGGTTAGTTTGGAATTATATCAATCATAGACTAAATCGATAAACTTAACCTAAAGAATCGTTCACCGTAGACCGACAATTTTATTATTGAATAAGAAATTGACTTATCTCAAAAGACAATCTTATTATAAACCTAAAGAATTGTTCACCCTTTTTGTCTTGCACTAGTAAAGCCACAAAATCAGTAGATACACGAGTAATAACACATAATTCTGGGAAAAATATAAGGATATATTGCCAACCAATCGGATGACCAATATACTAATAAGTAATACAAAAATCTTTATTTATTTGTTTTTTTTTTAATACAAATGAGACAAGAGCCAAGAAAAAAATATAGAAACTATAAAATCATATTCTAGGCAGTGTGAAGGTAATACAAAAAAGTACTCTTTATTGGTATACAAAAAAGGTAATATGCATACGAAAAATCACGCAGAGCAACAAATTCTGTCTACTTATATTATCTAATACAATAAGGCAAAGGCAATAGACAAGAAGGTGACTGGCAAGGCTGCAACAGCAACAGACGGCGCAGAGTTGCCTGGTGGAGATGTTGGCGATGGTGCTGAAGGGTTGGAGGGTGCAGTTGGCCCAGAGGCGCTAGACGATGGAGGTGTGGCAGTGGAGGAAGGAGTTGGGGCGGAGGTGGAAGGCGGCGTGGCGGTGGTGGTGCCAGTAACATTAATGGCTAGCTTTTGGCCTACTGAGCAGTGGCCTGGGAAGGTGCATATGTAGTAATGTTCACCGGCTCTGTTGAGAGTGATCCTCGCCGGGCTGTTGGTAATGGGGGTTATGTTGGACGTTGCGTTGCACGAGTCGTAAATGGCCTTTGTCACCTCACCAACATTGTGTCTCCCATTTGCAAAATTGAAGACTGCAAATGCCAACAAGAGAAAACATTAGCTGAAAATTTTTCCAATTTTGTAAATTTGGATCTCAAATTTTATGTTATATTCCAATTTTCTTGTTTCTATCTTCTTTC
This sequence comes from Ehretia macrophylla, assembly GCA_037974665.1. Classification (NCBI taxonomy): domain Eukaryota; kingdom Viridiplantae; phylum Streptophyta; class Magnoliopsida; order Boraginales; family Ehretiaceae; genus Ehretia; species Ehretia macrophylla. The sequence goes on along the minus strand of CM075771.1, from coordinate 54,647,772 downwards.
TTCTTTTAAAAAGTTTTCTAGTTTTTTACAGTAAAATGAAATATTTTGTTTTTTATACATAACTTTTTTTTAAAAAAAAATTTATTCATAGGAGGCTAAATAAATTTTAACCCATTTAAAATATTACAAACAACAATTAATTTCAAAAAATGAAAAGAATCAGACAACTAGACAGAATAGTCAATGGTCTTTAGGATTGTGTAAGTAGGTCAACAACCCACGTCTATCATTTTCCTTGGCAGAAAAAGAGGTCAACAACAGACAACTCACATGATTTAGTCTTTTGCCTCCTATAATTCCAGTTCAGCAAATTAACAAAAATAATGAAAGTTAAGTATAATTTAAAGAAGACCTCAATTGAAAAAATGAATAAACAAATAAAGTGTTAATTTAACATAATTTAAACTCTAAATTCAAGTCTCATTACTATTTATTTAAAACATTAAATTCTACGTGCAAGCTCAAAAACAACCTCTACCGTTCCCTATCTTATTGAAAGAAGTTTGGATCCATTTCAGAGACTGATGACTCTAAAAATTCCACTAGGTCGAGCAGCAGTGAAAGTTTGTGAAAGAGAAAAAGACTCATTTTATTACTACCAGGTTTCTACTTAAAATTTTAGAAACAAATAGGAAAATTAGATTTACTAGATTTTTTTAAAAAAAAGAAAAGATAAAATAAAACTAAACATAATTATGAATTTTTTGTGAATTCTAACTAGGAGGATGAAGTCTTTACCTAGAACATCACCAACCCTGAAGTTCTTGTTTCTAGCCCATGTTTGGTATGCACTAGGGCCAGCAGGAGGAACAGTCCATCCCATGTTATCACCAACAACGTAAGTCCCAGAAACTCCAGACGGAGATGGTGCCGGAGCAGCCGCAACCGAAGGGCTGGGGGCTAATGCCGGCACTGCTGCCGGAGTTGGAGTTGGAGTTGGAATTGGAGTTGGAGTTGGAGTTGGAGTTGGGGTTGCAGCAGCTGGTTGAGGTGCAGGAGAAGAAGAAGCAGCAGAGACGTTGATAGCCAATTTCTGACCCACGTTACAGTGACCTGGAGCGGTGCATATGTAATAGTGTTCCCCTGCAGAACGTAATAAAATGTTTGCTGGTCCATTGGTGGCTATGGAGATTGGACTTGTGGTGTTGCATGAATCGAAAGCTGTTTTCTTCACCTCGGCTACAGTATGTATTCCAGTTGTGAAGTTAAAGGCTGCATACACAATATAAGTCAAATGATCAGTTAATTTTAGTCAAAAATAGAGTGCACGAAATTTCTGTTATATGTCAATACTCAAATTTCTGTTATACGTCAATACTCGTGAAAGGGTCGAAATCACTTTGAACACGATTTTGACTATTACTACTAGCAACTAAATGATGACAATCCGAAAATTTGTTTACAGCTAATGGTTGAAAAACTTAAACATGTTTTTAAATAGGGTGATACTTAGTATAATATTAAAGTTCAAGTTATTAAAAAGTTTTAAGTTCAAATATTGTTATCACCTATTAAAAAATATTAAAATTGTCTATATATATTTATATATATATAATGTTTAAAAAATAAAAACTCCTGCATGGACAAAGACATGTTGTATATAATAAATGAATTTTTAGATAAAGTGATAATTAAATAAAATACTTACTAAGTGTGTCACCGACTGCGAAGGTTTTCGTGGCAGCCCAGGTGGTGTAAGCAGCAGAGCCACCAGGTGGTACAACCCAACCAAGTGCATCACCAACTACATGGGTAGTTTGTGCCTCTGAGCCAAGAAACATGGCAGCTGCAACCATTGCAGTAAAAAACACCATATCAAAACCTCTTGCCATATTGCTTTTGTGTTCTTAAATCTCAGGTCGCCCCCTGATTTTTAACCTTTAACAAGCCTCTACTTTTCTCCCACTATACACCAATAGCAAAATGGTGTGTTTGTATCTTTTGTTATATTTTTGGTTCAATTTAGTTGTGCTGATGCGAGGGGAGAACTCAAATGGGCTACTAAGTGTTAGATTGATCTTTCTATTTATAGAGGTATTGCATTTGATTTTGACCAATATCTATCCATTCGATGAGCGACACGTGGACATGTAGATTGACTATATATGATTAAGAGCTTAGTCAATCTTTAACCATGTGATGTGCAACGCGCCAAACGACCCCAGCAATGGCGGTGTTTTGAGACTTCCAGAACCGAGGTTGCGTGAGAAAACGTGTGCTTACCGAACCTCTTGGACTTTTTAGGCGTTTACTAGTCGTTGCTTTTGTCTTTTGGAGTTTGTTTCCTTCTTTTACCGCTGCAAAATGTTTGAATTATGCCTTTAGTAATATGATTACAATATTAAAGGTGATATTATTTAATATATACAGTATGATTTAGATTTTTTTTAAATAAAAAAAAATATTTGAATTATTTCGCTTGATTAAATTATTTTTAAATTTTAATTCGATTAAAATAAAATTTAATTATTTGAATAACACTTATCTACAAAACTTTTCTAAAATGAAGTTATCTTATATTATATAAGAAAAATTGTTCTAAAGAATGATAAGCCATCTTCAATAAAATGATTAATCCATAATTGTAATAAACTAAAACTTAAATACTAAGAAAGCAATACTAAAATAAGAAAAAATTTGAGAGAATAATATTTCTTAATCTCTTCAAGTGTAATTTTTATTTTACAAATTCCTCTATTTATAGATTTTTTCATCTCCTTAATGACATCACACATTGCATCACAATCTACATACATAAAATAATCTATACTATACAAAAAATCTTATAGGTATTTTTTGACCATTCAATTGTAGTAATTTTTCACTCACTTAAGAATCCTATAAATAAATTTTTTCACTTTAATAAGTACATAACGATGAATATCCACAATATAATATTTTCATAATACTCTATCTTGGATATTCATTCTTTAAGAATATGTCTTGTTAAAACCTTACTAGAAAACAATCCAGTGGGATAAAAATCATAGTGAAGGAAAAGAATGTGATATTCTTAGTATACGCTTCTTGAGCTACCTCATTAAAAACCTTGCTAGGAAAATTATTGGGATAAAACCTATGCTAAGGGAAAAAAAGTGCAGTGCGTATATGACTCCCCTTCTTCTGAGCATATCAATGTTGATCACAAAGCCAGCACATGCCAATTTTATACACCAATTTGTCGAATGTTGATGTAGGCAATGACTTCGTGAATAAATATGCTAGATTTTCACTTGAACGAATTTGAAGAACATCTATCTCACCTTACTTCTGAAATTCATGTGGGAAAAAGAATTTTGGTGAGATATGCTTAGTCCTGTCACCTTTGATATATCCTCCATTTACTTGTGAAATGCATCCGGTATTATCTTCATATATTATTGTTGGATCCACTTTATTTGTTGAAAGGTTGCATTCTTCTCGAATGTGATCAATCAAAGATCTTAACCAAATGCATTCTCAACTTGCCTCATGGAGTGTTAGAATCTTGGCATGATTTGAAGAAGTTACGACAATAGTTTACTTTGTAGATCGCCAAGAGATAGCAGTACCACTATATGTGAATAAATATCCAATCTGTGATCTCCCTTTATGGGGGTCGGACATATATCCTGCATCTACATATCCAATCAAGTGTGGTTCTTTATGCCTTGAATACAATAATCCCATATCAGTTGTTCCACGAAGGTAACAAAAAATATATTTTATGCCAGTCCAATGCCTTCGTGTTAGTGCTGAATTATATCTTTGTTAATAAATTGACAGAGAAAACAATATCAAGTCGTGTGTTATTAGTAAGATATAATAGTGTTCCAATTGTACTAAGATATGGTACTTCTTGGCCAAGAATTTCTTCACCATCTTCTTTAGGACAAAATGGTCCTTCTTGGTGTTGAGGGATGGAACAACAATTGGTGTACTTAACGGGTGAGCCTTTTCCATGTTAAATCTCTTTAACACTTTTTCTGTGTGGATTGACTGATGCAAGAATATTCCATTTGGTAAATGTTCAATCTGCAACCCGAGACAAAATTTTGTTTTCCAATATCTTTCATTTCAAATTATTTGCTCAAATATGTGGTTGCCGTAGTAAGTTCATCAATAGTCCCTATTATATTCAAATCATCAACATATACTACAATAATCACAAATCCATGGTTTTATTTTTTAATGAATACACATGGAATTCTTGGACTATTGACATATCTTTCTTTTAATAGATATGAGCTGAGACGAGTATACCACATTCTTCCAGATTGTTTCAATCCATACAACGATCGTTGTAATTTGATTGAATACATTTCTCGAGGTTTCGAGCCACATGGTTCAGGCATTTTTAGTCCTTCTAGGAATTTCATATAAATATCATTGTCTAATGAACCATATAAGTAGACTGTCACCACATCCATAAGGCGCATATGAAGTCCTTCAGAAATTGTCAAACTAATAAAAAATCTAAATGTAATAGCATCCATTATAGGAGAATATGTCTTCTCATAGTCAATTCTAGGCCTTTGTGAAAATCCTTGTGCTACAAGTCGTGCTTTATATCTTACAATTTAATTTATTCTTATTGCGCTTTCGAGCAAATACCCATTTACAGTCCACAGGTTTTACATTTTCAGGTGTTTGAACTATTGGCCCCAAAATTCACATTTTGCAAGTGAATTTAATTCTGCTTGGATTACATCTCTTCATTTTGGTCAATCTTTTCTGTGTCCACATTCTTGAACAGATTTTGGTTCGAGATCCTCATTTTTATTCATTAAATCAATAGCTACTGCATATAGAAATTTTTCATCAATACTGATTTCATTTCGGTTCCATCTTCTTCCTGTAGCAACATAATTAATTGAGATCTCCAAATTACTATCTTCAATATTTGTATCATGTTCCGGTACCTGATCATCGTCTAAAATTTCTTTTTCATGTGTAACGACATCTACATGATTCTCAATAATTTTAGGATTGCCAACTTGCTTATTATGTCCTCTTTTCTTCCGAGGATTTTTATCTTTGGAACCGACAGGTCTACCACGTTTTTGGCGTGCAATAGATTCACTTGCCATTGTATTGGTAGATTGCTCCTTTGAAACATCAATTTTGGCTTGAGTATTAATTTAAAGATGGTATATGTCACTTAGTCACTTTTTTCGCATCAGTGAATGCATTTGACAATTGATTTGCAACTTTTTGTAGATGAATAATTTTCTGAACTTTTAGTTTCAATTGATTTGTTCGCGAATCAAAATGAGATACTAACGATGCATTCCATAAAATTTCTTGTTTTTCTACCTTCCGTTTTTCTTTCCCTAAAACTGGGAATGTTGCCTCATCAAATTGACAATCAACAAAACGTGCTGTGAAAATATCTCCAGTTAAAGGTTCAAGATATTTGACAAGTGATGGAGATTTGAATCCAACGTAAATTCTCAGTCTTCTTTGTGGTCCCATTTTTGTTCATTGTAGTGGAGCAATCGGTACATATACCGTACAACCAAAAATTCTTAAATGTAATATATTTGGTTCTTGGCTAGAGACAAGCTGTAGTGGGGAGTATTTATGATAAGCAGTTGGTCTTGTTCGAACCAATGTTGCAATATGTAATACATCATATCCACAAGAAGAACTAGGCAACTTAGTTCTCATAAGTAATGGTCTAGCAATTAGTTGCAGACGTTTAATAAAAGATTCTGCTAAACCATTTTCCGTATGTGTATGTACCACAAAGTGCTCAACAGTAATCCCAATAGACATGCAATAGTCATTAAATGCTTGGGATGTAAATTCTCATGCATTATCAAGCCGGATTTTCTTTATTGTGTGATCCGAAAATTGTGCACGTAATTGAATTATTTGTGCAAGAAGTCTTGCAAATGCCAAATTTTGAGAGGATAATAGACAGACATCTGACCAAAGAGTTGAGTCATCCATCAATACCATAAAATATTGAAATGGTCCACATGATAGAATAATTGGTCCACATATCCCCTTGAATTTGTTCTAGAAATGCAGTAGTTTCATTATCAATTTTAGTAGGGGATGACCTTTTAATCAATTTCCCTTAGGCACAAGCATTACATGAAAATTCGTTTGTTAATAGAATTATTTGATTATTTAATGGATGCCCATGTGAATTTTCAATAATCCTTCTCATCATCACAGTTCCTGGATATCTAAGTCGATCATGCCAAATGATAAAACTTTTTGGATTAAGTATCTTCTGGTTAATCACCGTATTGGTTTCCAGAGGATTTATCTGAGTACAATATATCCCAGAAGATAATGCCAGTAATTTTTGGACAGTATACTTTTTACTAGACCTAAACGATGTGATATAGAAATATTCATTATTTTTCTCGTTTATGGTTTCAATATGGTAACTATTTTGATGTATATCTCTAAAACTTAGTAGAATTCTCTATGATCTACTAGAGTATAAAGTATCTCTTATCATAATTTTTTTCCACTAGGAAGTATAATACAAGCTTTTCCAGAACCATCAATAAAATTTGTAATGCCAGAAATTGTATTAACATTTTCTTTTACGAATTTCAATTGGGAGAAATAGATTCTATTTTTAAGAATGGTATGCATTGTTGCACTGTCTACCATACATATTTTTTCATTGTTGGAATTGTATAGATCCATAATTCTTCAAAATAAGATAAATAAACTATGTGAAAAAATACTAAAAATAGACGATAAGTGATAAGATCTTAAATATGGATTAATACATAAAATAAGAAAAACATACAACAATTTACAAGATGATATATATTCATCATTCTTAGTTAAAATGAAAATTCTCATTATCAATTTAGTGGTCAACCCCTTCATTGTTATCCTAAAAAAAATTAGAATAACCAAAGTGTGCATTTTGTTGTTGATTATCATTTTCAGAAAAGTTTGTTTCCACACTTTTCCCCTTTCCTTTTGAGGCTTGATAAAGCTCTACAAGATGCTTTGATGTTTGACAATTTTTTTTTTCCAATGGCCTGTTATGGCACACCTATAGCATATATCATCTCGGAATAGTATCTTTTGCGAGCTATTAGCCTTTCTATTATTTTTTGACCTCTTGAAATTGAAACTTTTTAGGCCATCATGATGCTAAGTATTACTACGACCACCTTCGCAACCTCATCCACGGCCAAAACTACGACCTCTACCACGACCACGATCTCTACCATGACCATGATTATGATAGTTTGTAGCATTTACTTCAGGAATTGGCTCTGAACCTATTGCTCGTGATTTGTGGTTTTTCAATAATAGCTCGTTGTCTGCTAAGCCACTATAAGATATGTTATGAGCTTAGAATGCTTCTTAAAACCACGCTCTTTGTATTGTTGTTGCAATATCATGTTCGAAGCGTGGAATGTGGAAATTGTTTTTTCTAGCATGTTTGCGTCTGAAATCTTTTCCGCACATATTTTCAATTGTGCAGTAATATTATGCACTGCAGAATTATATTCACGTATTGTAGAAAAATCATGCAATCTCATGTTTATCCACTGGTAGTGGAGCAATGGGAGACATATTATTTTCTGGTGGTCAAATATTTCTTTTAGATTGGTCCATAATTCACATGGATCTTTCACAGTGAGATATTCTGTTTTCAATGAGTCATGTAATGTGGCAGAGAAAAATCATCACTTTAGCGCAATCCTGTGATGACTCTTTATTTCCTTCAATAATAGTTTTCTCAACGACCTTTGCCTGTAGGTGTACATCCACATCTAGTACCTAGATCAAATAGTTGTCGCCCGATATGTCAATGGCGGCAAAATCAAGCTTTGTAATGTTTGACATTTTGATACTAAAAGATATTAAAAAAACCTTTAGTTAATTGAAGCTCGTAAAAGTTAATACAAAAAAAGTGGTTAGTAAACTAACTTCTAGTATGAAACTTTTACATGACAAAAAAATAAAGAGGACACAATATAAATAATGGATATAAGAATTGCATAACAATATAAAATGCTCAATATTAAAATAGTTAGACATAAGTAATTATTTAATTGTTAGAATTGTAAGAAAATTTAATGGCAAGTTAGACATAAATAAAGTTAGAATTGTTAGAAAAGTTAGTGATAAGTTAGATATAAATAAAAATTAGAACTATAAGAAAAGTTAGTGTTAGATATAAATAATGTTAAGATATAGTCAGAAAAGTTAGTAATAAGTTATCTTCAAATCGGGAACAATTGTTATATTATTTTGACAAATGGAAAATTAATTCCAATAACAATTTCAGCATCTTTGTGAGCAATGGTAATTAGGTCCAAAGATCAATCCGACATTCCTTTGAGCAACAAAATTTTATGTCCAAAAATTACAAGTCCGTACAAAAGTTCAATTGCTTAAACATCAAATTTTCAAGTCCAAAGTCTAGTTATTTATACTTTTAGAGAAGTTAAACTTCACCAAATGTATGATTATAATATATAAACTAATCTATAACATATAATCAAAATGTAATTGAAAAGGGAAGGATTATATGTACCTTTGATAATATTTGATTACAAAAGTAGAGTGGACGGATACTTTGTTCTTTGCTACTTCGGCAGAGTTTCGTACTAATAACGTGTAATAAATTAAAATTTAAATAATAAGAAAGTAATACTAAAATAAGAGAGAATTTGATAGAGTAATATTTCTTAATCTCTTCGTGTGTAATTTTCATCTTACAAATTTCCTCTATTTATAGAGTTTTCTATCTCCTTGATAACATCACACGTTACATCACAATCCACATACATAAAATAATCTTTGTTATACAAGAATCCTATAGGTATCTTTTGACCATTTAATGGTAGTAATTTTTTACTCACTTAAGAATCCTATAAATGAATTTCTTTACCTTGATAAGTACATAACATGAATATCCACAATATCGTATTTTCATAATAATAACCATATATCATGTATTTATTATTCAACAATTACTATCTTTGGTCAAAAGTTTCCCTTTTGAGCTTTTCCTTTGACCCTTGGTTTTGTTTATTGTGCTCCAGCTTCTAGTTGATTGCACTTTCCCAATCTTCACTCATTTTTTTTTGGGAAAATAGGTCATATAGTCCTATGGTTTTCCATTTTTCTAAATTAGTCCTCATTGTTTTAACTCACCCAAATCAGCCCCCAATACTTCCAAAAAGGTTCCAAATTAGTCTCACTGTTAAATTTAATAGAAATGAATAGTAGATATAGGGGAAAATGGTAAAAGCAACTTATCTCCCCCTTCATCTCCATTTGATATCTCCACGCCACAGCCACAGCCACTGCCAGCTCCACTATCGCCACTGCCACATTCAGCACAAGAAAAACGAACACCCATGCACATATAACACACACAAACTCACATACATATACAAATCACATACACATACAAATACCAATAAATAACCAAGAGACAATGAAACACCTTTGTATATTAGTGAATTGGTTTTTCTATTGATCAATTAGTTTTTGAAAACTTTTCCAATTTTATTAGACAACTTTTAATGACCTTTCTTGGGTTACCAAATATGCTTACCTACACAAGAATTTCTAAATATTGAATGTCAAATTTGACCAAGAGAGTTGGAAGTACCAATAAAAGACCTCCGAAGGAAAAAAAATAGTGACCTATGAAAAGAAGTAGTGTTTACCTAGAGTGTTTGGCGCTATTGGTGGGTGGGGTTCATCGAGGAAGGGGATAGGGGTTCATTGGTAGGGGGTTAGGGGTTGGTGTTAATCGAGGAAAGAGGTTGGGGGTTGGGAGTGGATGTTTATCTAAGAAAAGGGTGGGGTGGGTTTTCTTTTTTTTGGGGGGGAGGGGTCAGATGGTTTTGTGGTTGTTTTCTTTCTTTTTTTTAATGGTTTAGGTATATTTTAGTCATTTGATATAATATCAATTAAGTATTTGACAGTGGAGACTAACTCGGAATTTTTTGAAAATACTGGGGACGGATTTAGGTGAGTTAGAATAATGGGAAAATTGGGAAATAGGAAACCATAGGGAGTATATGAACTATTTTCTCTTTTTTTCTTCTTTTATTTTTTTAAACTATTTATCTCTCTCTCTCTCTTTCTTTCTCTCCCTCTCTACGTCTCTTTTTCCATTGTGTGATGCTGTTGTGGATTGTTTTGTCCTTTTTTGCTAACACCCAAAACTCAAGCTCTAGAGCTAAGACAAACTCCAACAACTTTTCTATTTTTTTTCTCTTCATCTAGAGAATTTGGAATATTTCTCTACATCTAGGGATTCTGTATTTTAGTTTTACTCCAATAACTTCCTTATTTTAAGAACTCTTTATTTGTTTTTACTCCAAATTTCTCTTTATTTTAATTAAACATATTATTTTAATTTTTAAAAATTATCACTAATAAGCTTTTTATTTATATTTTTTATTTTTTTATTATTTTTTTTCTTTTTAACTACTAATATTTTTATTTTTTATTTTCAAACTTTTGCAATAACATTATGTTTTTTTTATTTATATTTTTTTATTTTTCATGATGATTGTTTTTAAGGTAGATGGTTTTTGGGGATAGGTTTAGGGGATTGTTTCAACATCTCTATATATGGAGATGTTAAAATTGGCTCCAAGGATTCCCTATTTTGTAGGGAATCCTTAAAAAAGATGTTGGAGATAACTTTCCCAAATAACTTCCCTACATGTGGGAAAACAGAAGGAACCTGTTGGAAAAGGCCTAAGACCATTCCACTACTATTATGCTCTTTTTTTGTGTTAGTCCCAAATGATGTGGCGCTTGATATCTAGGCTAATTAGGATGGAGCCAAGGTTCTAACGTCATGGTGTAGACTTATACAAGTGGGATGGCTCAAGATGTACTTATACAGTGACAGGATTCGTGAATATAATGATTTTATTTTTTTACCAAGATCTATTTTTCTAATCGAGATACACCCTTGTGTCAATGTAGCTTTGCCACTAGAACTGATGTTATCTTTTATCGACCGCTTTGCTATCGTCTTTTGTGTAGCCGACCAGCCTGCACTCAGTCCCACACCCTAGAGGTAATAGATTGGACTTTATCTCTACCAATTCAACCTAGGGGCAATGATCTTTTTTTTTTTGCGGGTGGCTTTAAACCATTGAATGATTGGATTTCTTTGGCTCAAGCTCCAATTGATTGATATGTCTCAGCTTACTCATTGGATTGGTTTACAGTATTCATTTCGGTGGTTTTTCCAATCACTATTTCTTAGGATTCTTTATGGACTTAAACAGGTATGTTGGCTTTGGTGACTTTTGATTGTGCTTGGTGGATTATGCAACTCTAATGGCATAGTGGGTTACTTTCTCATTCGTGGGATTTAGTCATTGATGTTATTTCCTCTGAGACTACAACGTGGTCATTAAGCTTGGATGATTTGAATTTTCACCTCGATTTGTGTTTTTTGTTCAAGCTTCGGCCTTAAGCCTTGGGTTTTACATTCTTTTTCCTTTCTAGTAGATAGAAACTCACTTTTGTACTCTTATAGTTTAATGTAAATTGTCATTTCTCCTCTTTTCTCTTTCCAAGTTGAGAGTTATCCAAGAGCTTATCTCATTTTTTGTGCCCCGACAGCCAGTGGCACCACTACACTTCCCTGTAAGACTGCAAAAAAATTTCTAAAAATGTCCTAATAACAATGAAGTAGAAAGAAAGCACTACTCTTTATAATACTTACAAGATAATTGTCCCACCATACGCTCTTAAGATTAGAGCTTTAATGGCTTTTGGATTTGCAAGAAAAATATAAAAAAGAAAACTAAATTCGGGTTTGTGTTTGGAGGTGTGTTGTGGATGATTTTGATGAACTAATGCATGCTTATTTATAGAATTTAGCTAGGCCACCATAAAAGACTTTCTACCAAAAAAGTTCCATCTTGGTTCGCTTTACCAACTATATTCAAAGTCTTCACAAGCCTTTGATCACATGGGTGGCTTATTTTGAACATATGAGTAGCTACCATCCAAGACTACTTCTAAGAAGTTTTATTCGGTCAAACTTGCTGATTTTATCACTTCATCATGTCAACGGCATCGTAGGTAACTCCCAAATTCTTGAACTTTTTTCTTGTAACCATCGCGGTCTCTTTTTACCTCATCGATGTCTAAGCTGGAATCATTAATTTATGTTATCCTATTACAAATTTGGCTCTCCTCATATTGGTGCTGAGAGTATATACAATTAACGATACTTAGCATTAGGTGGGCATTTACATATACCAACACCCCCCTCAATGGTCAAATTATATTAACTACGCTATTGGGTCAACGCCCAATGTTTGAAGATGCTTGATTAGTTGGAACTTCCATAATGCTTTGGTGAAGATATCTATACAATTATCTTATGTAGGGTAGTACTCCTTGTAGATTTTACCTTCTTCGATCAGTTCTCTCACATAGTGATACTAAATCTCTATGTGTTTTGTTCTAGCATAAAATACTGGATTCTTTGACATGACTATAAAACTCTGACTATCACATTTCAGTATTGTTGTTTCCTCTATTGGAATGCCTATATTAGTCATGATACGCCGTAGCCAAACAACTTCACATGATGCTAGACAAGCAGTCTTGTACTATGTCTCCGTTGATTAAAGTACAACAATAGGTTGTTTCTTACTAGCCCTGATGTGACTGTATTTGCAGTACTCAAACCATTGTATTTACATTACATTTGTATCATAACTTAGGAATAAAGACAACATTTTTATACTTTCGATGCAATGTAGGCTGATACCAAAAAGTGAAGAAACATACCCGAAACGATCCAAAATACAAGCCAAAGAAGTTAAGAACGTGGAAACCCGAGAAAAAGTGGAAGAATGGAGTCTGTAGAGTCAGAATTTGGCCAAAAACAAGCTCGTAATTAGAATGAAAATAGCTCAAAAACACCTCGGTCAACGCTCGATCAAAGTCAAAATTGAAGCCCAAAACGTCAGCAAAGGGCACTCGAGCGCGTCCTACTAGGCAATTGAACGCCCCTCTCTCCACCGCCTATTGCATCCAATTGGTCCACGTGTCGAGCAGGCAACGGTCGAAGCAGAGGCGTGCTCAAGCTCGAGCGTGCCCCATTTTCTTTGCCTATAAATACCCACCCTCCCCCGATTGGAAATGATATAATTTTTAGATTTTATAATTAGTTTTAATTATTAATTAGATTTAATTTTAGTTTTAATTAATTAGTTAGATTAATTTAGTATTAATTGTAGAATACGGAGGAAGTTCTACCCGAATAGCTTTTAATAGAAAAGCTCTTATTTGGGAGAAGTTCTGCCCAAATAGCTCTTATTCGGGGGAATCTCTGCCCGAATAGCTATTTTGTGTTGGACCTCTGCTCAAATTCCTGGAATCAGAAATACAAAGTTGTCATATTGGGGGAGCTTTTCTTGACTCTCTTATTTGTACTACTTGTATTTATTATTATGTTTGAATAGAGCTATTATCTAGGGAAAAATATTGTAATTGACGGTCTTTTAATTTATGGTCTTGGATTCGGATAATTTGATTCAATTACAATATATGACTTGTATTAATTTAACATTGTCTTTCATACATTATACTTGTGGTTGATGTTATGATTGCTTTACTTTCGTACCGTATATACTCGTGTTATAATGGGACTATAGGTTGTACCATAGTTTATTCCTAATAAATTAATTCCTTAGTTTAGTTACTCCATTACTTGTAGTAACAAGGCTTAATTGAACTAGGTAGATTAACTAGGTTAATGCTTGTATCTTAACCACTATCATTAAATCAGAGAATTCTGGATACCGATCCTAGATTAATTGCCTCATTTACATATTCGACCCCTAGATTCCTCACCCTCGTATTCAACAAATACTTAATTTAGTTTAGTTTACATTTTCGCACACTATTCAAATGCATTTGCAAAACTGTCACTTTACCGCTTTAACACTTTCACACTACTTCACTAACTAACTAATGAGCTTCCCTGTGCATACGATTCCGCACTCAGAGCACACTACACTACAAGATCCGTGCACTTGTGGGTTATTAAAACTTAGTTGAAATTGCACCTATTTATAATGCACAACACGATAGCATCAAGCCCAAGAGATGATACCACCACCGAACATAACTTGTAACTGATTTTTTTAAGTCAATATCACTAGTCCAATCTGAGTTACAATACCCAGATAGAGTATCTCCACACTTGTACAATATTTTATACTCCAAAGTACCTTTGAGATATTTAACGATCTGCATCTCTGCTTGCCAGTGACTTTGTCTCGGTTTATTTGAAAACAGATTAAGAGCTCCCACTGAAAGGATCGTGCTTACAAGAGGTGAATCACAACATATAATGAGCTAGGTGGAAACAAAACCTTGTTCAAAAATTTTCCAACAATACATATCATTTGTATTCACCATAATACCTTATGTCTGGTCCATGTAATCAACATATCTACTACATATATAAGAATATATATGAATGAACAAGAGTTATTAAGGTATACCTCTTGAAGATCAAGCCAAAGGAATGAAGAAGCACCACAAGAATGATGACCACGCCTTTCACACATACAAAAGGTCTAGTTCGTCCACACGAGCATCCAAGAGCTTCTTCTCCACAAACCAAATCTTTGTACTAGCTATTTCGGTGGATTGATGAGCTTACACAAGTTTAGAAAGCAAGAGAACATGGCCGCCCTAGCCTTCTTCGGTCAAAATTAAGAGAGAGAGAATAGAAAAAAATCAGAATTTTTCTTCTTCTTACTTGTAATGTATTTTCTTGAAAGTACTAGCCAACATCTTATATCATGTCACTACATATGTAAATGTTGGATTCAAGATCGAGAATGATATGTATATATAGGATGCTAGGGCCGAAATTTACTAGGCCAAATCTCAAAAATTTCTAGCTAACATCAATATACATTCATTTATCAATGTCCATTCATTAAAGAAGCTCAACAAAGATATATATATATATATATATCAACAATATATATAAAGAATAGATGGTATAAGGTATACCTCTTGTTGTAGATCACTTTGGAGAAGATGAAAATGGTAGACAAGCTTTTGAATCCTTCTAACTCGAAGGCACTAGTTGGTCCACCAAGTATCCAAATCTCAACCAATACTTGAAGATGGTATGTACTAGTAGTATCTTCAAGTTTTTGAAACTATGTATATATGTTACCAAGTAAAACAAAACTTATCTCTTGTTGTTCTAGCTATGGCCGAAATATACAAGGAATAAAGATGAAGTTCTTGTCATCTAAGTTGGTATGTATGTCGTGTGAATAAGAGGCCTTGTCCATGAGAGAGAAATAAAAATAATTATACTGTATCAACCTATCAAAATAGGCAACCAATCATCTTTTGTTACCTTTTTGCAAGAAGCATGCAAGCCTTTTGATCTTAATCATTAGCATTGAATGACAAGATGACAAATTTCTCTCTCCTCCTTCCCTTGGCCGAAAATGCAAGTGGATGGAGAGAGAAATCTTGTCATCTTTTATTATATATATATATATTATATACTCATATAAACAAATATATATAATATTACTTTAACAGGTGGCCAATCAAAATTTCTTCATTCTAAAGTAAAAGCCATGCAAATCCTAGGATTGTAATCATTATAATCCAAATGTAACTTTTATTCTCTCTCTTGACACTTGTCAAAAAGGCTTTATCAACAAAAGCAATGGTCATGATTCTTTTGTCTTTATTCAAAAATGAATCATATCCATTCATTTCAAATTCAAATGACTAGGATTGATGACATGGACTATCCTAGTCATCAATCTCTACATGCACATGTAATTATCTAGTCATTAATTTGTAATTCACCTTTTGACAACTAAGATGATGACGTGGCATTTCACAAATTACATAATCATTACACATATACATATATAAACATCTTTATATATATATATATATATATATATATATATATATATATATATATATATATATATAATATTTTCTTGCTCATTCTAATCTCCATTAGAATAAATATATTGAAACAACTTTTCAATAATTACAGTTTGGCCCCCAAAAGTTTTGATAATTATAATTTGACCCCAAAACTTTCTGAAATTATACTTTTGGCCCAAATACCAACATTGATGACTCTTAACACCTTAAAGCGACCAACCACATATTACAAGCTTCTAATGAACTTATTCATGATACTTATTAGTGTGTGACCTTCTAGATTCATAATCGCGTACCGATGAGGGACCTGATAAACCTCCTTATCTATTTCAGAAATATCTCCGTCATTTACCGAAATACCCTCATGCTCATGAGTGACGCACTAGCAACGAACGTACCATGAGAATGTAAACGATAATGAAGATGACGTCTTTTATGAATCCATTTAACCGTTGAGAATTAGCGTACAGTCCGATCCTTCTGTTACAAGTGCCCCGATCGGGAAAGGACCGTGAAATGGTTAAGCCCATATCCGATACTATGTATAAATCTGAATCGGTGAAACGAGAGATGACTACCATAGAAAAATCCCTTTTTATCTCTTCATACTCGCCTTGGCCAAAGACTTCCTCGTCTACCAACCGATCTCAGATATCATAGGACATCGCCTCACGTCAGAGGTTAATAGATCCTATCTTGACAATTACATGTCGGTTCATACTACAAGACTAAAACACGAAAAGCCATAACCCATCTTATAGAAAACGGGCATTGTCCAGATGCAGTATTTAGCCCCTGATATAACCGGCAGTCGTAATCTCTAAGTCTGAGGATTAATTTGTACAATTCTTAACTAAATAGTAAACTATTAACCTGAAATCATGCAGTTCACTATTTATTGTCACATTCAATGATCCGTGCACAGACGATCACTCATATGTTTATTAGTCCATATCACCATGTTGTTTTGGCATTTCACACGCCATCCTTTATCATTAACATCACTATGTTAATCAAAGGTAATAACATATGATAACCCGTACTCGATTATTCTAGTCCCGGTTGAATTATCTGAAGGGATATGAATCATTTCTTAATGTTTATCATATCAAAGAAAAAGTGCGAAATATCCTAAACCCTTTTAAAACATTTTTCGTCTCGAATAAATATTAGGGACATATTCATATCGAAGCGGAGAATATGAATATCCTACAAATCATATAGTGTATAAAATACATAATTATAATTTTATTAAACCCTACTAAGGTCATCTCAAACTTTAGCATTATGACATATCCCCAACATTTCTCTATCTTCTTCTCTTGTTTTCTATGCATATATTTTTCCTATGCAAACTTTGTGTCTTGTGCATTCCATACATATATGTCTTCAATGCATCCTAGTGTCTTGTGCATTCCCAACATATATATCTCCAATGCATCTTTGTGTCTTGTGTAACAATATAATATAAGTATATTGGATAATGGAAAATTATAGAATTATCCATTATTCTTGGCATAATAAATCCTAGCCATAGATCTAGTCAAGATCAAATCTTGGCCTTAGATTTTAATTAATCCTAATCAATATTAGAATAATTAATTGGAAACTAACTTTCCATATTTATACTTTGGCCCTAATACTTTCAATAATTACACTTTTGGCCCATTACGTCTTAATGACCAAACACAACAACGTTAACTCTTTAACGTTTCCAAACTAATTGTAAGCTTATTATAGAAACTCTATTCATGATACTTGTGTGACTCTCTAGATTCACCACCGTATAGCAATGAGGGACAATTAAGTCCTTTCAATCTATTCCGAAAATGTCTCCGTCATTCTCGGAATACCCTCACGTTCTAGAATGACGCCTAGTAACATATCAAGACAATATATACGGTAATGAAGTCAATCTCTTGTGAATCTATTTATGGTTGCCGATTATCGTGCAATCTAATCCTTACATTAATTGTCCCGTCAAGCAAGAACTATGATTCAATTAAGTTCATAAACTCGATACTATGCATAGATCTAATTGGTGTAATGAGAGATGACACATGTAAAACCCCATTTCTATCATTCATATATTGGCCAAGGATTTCCTCATTAAACAACCAATCTTAGATCGCATAGGATATTGCCTCACGCCGGAAGTTAATGGATCATCTCTTGACCACTACATGTCAATCACTATACTAGACGAATGAAACTACGAGACGACGTATCTTATCTCGTTTGTCGAGACAGACATTATCCAAACGCTTGAATCAAACCCCAATACATATGACAGTCGTAATGTCTCAAGTCTAAGGATTACATGCACAATTGCAACATATAACAAATTATTAATCCAAAGTCATCTAATTTGTTATTCACGTCACATTCGTGAACTATTCAACTAATAGTCACCACATGTTTGTTAGTCGCATCCCTATGTTGTTATGACACGTGTCTCACAATCATTTATCATTAACATCCCTATGTTAATCAAAGGTAACAACACATGTGATAGTCCGTAATAGATTATTGAAGTCCAGATCAAATAATCTAAGGACTATGACTACTTTAAGTATTTATCATATTAAGAAAATACGCCAACATATTCTAACCACTTTTAGAATACATTCCTCAAATGAAAATACTAGGGACCCATTCATACATATAAAGAAGGAGAATATGAATGTCCTAATTATGTCAATATGTAAACGAACATATAAACACGAAAGCCATAAGTAAATGTCAAAATACCCCAATATATGTCATCCAAAAATGTAGCATTAGGGCATATCTCTAATAATCTCCCACTTACACTAATGCTATATAACATATTATTAGTACAACAAACAATGATATCTTATATCCATATTCTCAAAACGAGGACCTAGTTGTGACTGATACAAATCTACGGTGAGTGGGTTAGCTACATAAAGAGATGTGGCTTTTTTCGCAAAGACATATCACAATATGATTATTGGCTACAGATACAACGCATGAAGATGGAAACACTTTTCCAAATGTTTGGACATACAGTGAGACCCTGGTTCCACAAGCTTGTGCAGTAGCTCCGTATAGTCATAACACAAAAGCATCACAACTTAACGATAGGAACCATAACTAACTCGTATGATTTCCTCGATCCAAACAACTTCTTTTGTAATATTACATATCACAAAAGACATGAGTTATATAATAGAATCTATAGTTTTTTCAAAACATTTCTAAGTTACTGAGCTCCTATTATAAATAACCGTGAATCTTAACATAGACATTTTATTATAAGATTCAGATTAAGAATCTGAACTGGTAAATCTGTCACTACAAAATTTACCTCATCCATGAACCAAAACATATATTTGGTGCTTCCAAAGTACTTAAGAATATATTTTAATTCTATCCACTATTCCCAAACCTGGATTGGATTGATATCTACTCGTAACACTTTACAGTTTACACAATATCAAGTCTTGTACATAGTATAACAAATATGAAGTTACTATAACTTGAATCATGAATTTGTTATGTTACAAAAGTGTCTTGAACACCTTCAAAATTACTCTATGTACATTCTAAAGAACATGCCAAGTAATCTATTCGTACTATTACCATAGCCACGAATTCACAAGATACGAACGACAAGTTTCAAATGGAGAACATTTAATATGACTAGACTTTAATTAATATCACAACATGCATATCATCAACCATGATATTCAAGTCATCATTATTGCAGCTATAGAAAAGTGGATACGCTCCTACTATTCTTCTGCAATCACAATGTTCATCCACATTCTAAATGAAATCTAACTCTTTAATCTCATTTGAAATGGATGAAACATTTCCAAAGAATTCACTTAAAAATCCACAAG
Organism: Ehretia macrophylla; assembly: GCA_037974665.1. Lineage (NCBI taxonomy): Eukaryota > Viridiplantae > Streptophyta > Magnoliopsida > Boraginales > Ehretiaceae > Ehretia > Ehretia macrophylla. The sequence goes on along the minus strand of CM075771.1, from coordinate 54,627,982 downwards.
TGGATTTATCAAGTATGCACATATTACTCATATCAATAGATCAAAATCATCAATATAGTAATACAATGTGCTATAATGACTAGCATAATACAACGAGACTAAAGTACAATAATTGGTAAAAGGACTTCATCATAGCCAACACTTTGCATTTGATGATATCTTTCAAAAATCAATCTAGCTATATAAAAGGTCACTAGCCTTTTCCATTAACTTCAACCTTTATCTTGGAAATCAACATCCAGATTAAGTTAAAGTATATAAAGTCTAATCAACATGTTTTACATTATATTATTTCTTGGAGTCGATATCATATATATCGTTTCTTTGTAAATCGTAAGATCAACTAAATGATCATTATCTCAAATACACAAACAACGTTTGTGCATCCCAAAAGGATATTGCTATATTCTTTTGAAGAATGAGATATACTACTAGATTTGCAAAGATCTTATGTGATGACACATTTCGCACCGAATTGAATAAATACATTACTTTGGTCTAGGTGATTTTATAGCTTTAGAAGACACTTCCTCAATTTCCATTTTATTAGAAAGTAACATCTTTTTTAACAAAACATTTTCTTCAAGAAGATTACAATCTAATAGATCAATAGACATTGATCATTAAATAGAAATTATATCCTACAAAACTAGGATATACTATAAAATTATATTTAACCAAAACTTCCACTAGTCCTTATAAAACTTTTCAATAAAAGTAGGACAAACCAAAATTAACACATTTAATCCTTGGTTGCTATCCAACTTATATCAAATATAAAGTTCTAGCAATGTAGGGATTTACGATTCAACTAAAATTAAATTAAGGAAAGTACGACCTATAAATAAATAGGATGATTAGTTAAACTAATCAATAAATGTACTATGTCCAACAAAGCACCGTTTCTTCACTAAGAAAACCCTATTTAATTTCGGTACACCGGGCATTGTTAATTTTGATACTATATCAAAAATTTTGGGATACTCAAACAAAATAATACTTAAGTATTTTACCTTCATGATCCGATCATAAGGCACTAATATCATTTTCCTATATGAGCCTATTATGAAATAGCTTCATATACATCAACATGTACTAATCCAAACTATTTAATAGTTCTGATCCTTTATCAAACAAATGATGACTTGGTTACTTTTCTAATAAATAAGATGCATAAGTTGATTAAACCAACCTAATCATCATCTTATTATTTGAATAACCTAATCACGTAGCAACTACAATTGATTTGGATTATTTGAGTGATCTTAAAATTTGGTGGATGGTTCTAACAGTTAACAATATGTTTGCAATACGTTCTTTCGTCCATATTAAGACAATAGAGACTACACCATCATGCACTTTTACAAGCTTTAGGAATATACATTTTATTCCTAACAACATTTAGGTATAACCCTTAAAATACAAAATATGTCCAGAATGCATCCAAACAAATTGTCTTTAGCTAACACAACAACCTTTATTTCATTTGCTAACACTGAAAATATTCCACGCTTCTGAAAGCGCACTACTATGATTAAGATTCTATCCTTGAACACATATACTAATGTTTCACTAGAATAAAAAACTCAAAGTAGTACCAATCACAATTAAAGAAGATTTTAATTCATAGTAGCTTTACAACCTTGACCTTCAAGCTATAAAGATACTTTGAATTAAAACCTTTTTTAATGTCCGGTTACTAAGCTATGAAAACACCTTTCATACATGCCTATACAATCCTTAATATTCTTCTTAGCCATGCTCTCACTAGCTAATATAAATCATCTTTCTTTGTCTTTCTTCTTTGCATTACCACTAACCAAAGAAGAAAGACAATTATGAGAATGAATTCCATTTATATCTAATATCATGCTATTAAATATGTTTACCACATAACCATTTGCAAGTTTAGAATCATATTCTTTACATCTTGCATTCCCATATGCAAACTATAAAAGAATACAAATCCTTAGCATATTTAACTTGTTTCACTTATCAACCATAAGTACTACAATTTTTTGTTTTGATACTTTATCAAGATGAAAAATAATGGAGCATTTAATTCTAAGACATGATTAAGTTTCTAAGAACCATTCTTAGACAAAATCTGTTACGCCCCTTGTTGCACCCCTTGCTGCAATAAGAGCTGTGGAATTAATTGGCTTGTGTTTTGCCAAGATTATGCTTTGACTGAATTTAATTATGGTATATGCATATCTGTTTGGAAAACTTTGATTGACAAGTTTACCATATTTATAAGAGAGTTGAAAAGGCAAATTGGCATTTACTTAAAGGTGATTGAAGTTTCCTTATTTCAAACAAGGAAGGTTGTCTTATTCAAAAATTACTTGGAGACAAAATCATTCCATAAAATCTCAAGGCCCAAGCACGGATTACCTTGTGGAGATCTAGGCAACTAATTTAGCATATATACAGAGCCTCACATGACTGAAAAGAGTGGAAAAGAGAGCTGAAAATGAGGATTTATTTGAGGATTTCGAGCTATCAGATTTTGCTATAGCAGATTGACGATGTGCTGCAACAAAAGTCAGTAACATAGGAAATCTGATAAAGCATATGTTGCTGCAGCAAACAGTGAAACATACAGCTTATTTATGTTTCCGCTATGCTTATTGTGTTAATCTTTGATAGGAAAAGTTTTTGCTTGTTTATTGTTTTGTTCATTCTTCGGGAGAAGAATGTGTAATTCTCGGGCGAGAACGTTGCAAGTTGAGGGGAGCTCACCAAACAGAAGTTCATTAAGGAGTTCTACACCGAGGCGTCAAAGGTCAAGAAGGAATCTTTACTTGTATAAGTCTGTTGATGTTGTAACTTGATTTTTATTAATGAACAGGTTTGTTGGACCAGGAGAGGTCCCGTGGACGTAGACCGCATGGTTGAACCACATTAAATCTCGGTGTTCTTACTTTCTGCATATGTATATCTGTTTTGTTTTAACTTCTGTTACAACAAGCTAATAACCAGGAACTAACAAGTGGCATCAAGAGCAGGTTACTGAACTGACTCAGTTAGATCTCTGGAAGAGTTTTTTTTCTGGTTATTTTTATAGATATGGACACTCTACGGGATGGAGGTTCAATTACCAAACCACCATTATTGAATGGCTCAAAATACTCATACTAAAAGGCACGCATAAGAGCGTTTATCAAGTCCATTGATGAAAAAGCTTGGAAAGCAGTTCTAATCGGTTGGGTGCATCCTACAATTACCGATGCACAAGGCAATGTTGGACCAAAACCTGAAACACAATAGACCAAAGCACAAGATCTATTGGCGAATTATAATTCCAAAGCATTGAATGACTTCTTCAATGCAGTTGACATAAACAAATTCAAATTGATTTCAATGTGTGAATCAGCCAAAGATGCATGGGTGATTTTAGAGATGGCATATGAAGGCACTGCAACTGTAAAGGTATCAAAACTTCAAATTCTTGCGACAAGATTTGAAGAATTGAAGATGAATGAAGACAAAACTATCACGGAGTTCAATGCCAGGCTATGTGATATTGCCAATGAGGCCTTTGCCTTGGGAAATAAATATTTAGATTCGAAGTTGCTGAGAAAAGTACTAAGATTACTTCTAGACAGGTTTGCTATCAAAGTTGCAGCAATAGAAGAGTCAAAAAATGTTGATGAAATCAAGATTGATGAGTTAATGGGCTCTTTTCAGACGTTTGAAATGAAATTCAAACAAAAGAAGAAAGAAAAGAGCATTGCCTTAAAAACAGGTTTCAAAAATCAAGATGATCAATATTTTTCTGATGATGTCACAAAATCTTTAGCATCACTCACAAAGAATGTAAACAAAGTGCTGAAAATGTTAGAGAAATAGAATGTCTCATCAAATTCTGAAATATTGAAGAACGAAAAAAGAATACAATGTCATGACTGTGAAGGATTTGGACATATTCAATCTGAATGTGGAAACATTATCAAGAATAAGAAAAAGGCCATGAACATCACATCAACTGATGAAGAATCTGAAAGTAGTAGCAGTAGTAATGAAAAGCACACGAGCAACTATGTCGCGCTCTGTGCTGCAGCGGTACAATCAGATGCTAAGATAGAAACTAAAACTGCTGCAACAGAATTAGCAACAACATCAACAACAAGATTGGTTATATAAGAGGGTAAAACTGATTCCGAATTGGACAGTGATAAAGAAGAGGACAAATTCATAAGAACCTACAAAACAATGTACCAAAAATGGTTGATCCTGCGTAGAGTGAATCAAGATCAACTAACCAAGATTGCTAAACTTGAAAAAGAAAAGGCTGAGTTGCAAAAGTCTTTGGGATAAAGTCAGCAAAAAGCAGATATGCTGCAGCAGGAACTATCACAAATTCAGCGAGGCTTCAAGATGATGAACTCAGGTACGGATAAACTTGATCATATGTTATCCATTCAAAAATCTTGCATAGATCATACTGGATTAGGCTATCAAGGAAGAGTATCAACAAGTCAAACGGTGTTTGTCAAAGAATCTGGAAAAAATAACCTTTGTTAGAGAAAATGGAGGGTCAAAACTGGAATCGAATGTTGTAACAAAACATAATGACAAGACTACTGATGTCGCAACTGATGTTGCAACAAAAGCTGCAACAGAGAGTAAAATTCCAGAATTTAAGAAAAAAAAGTTTGTGCTAGTTTGTCATTTTTTCCACACTCTTGGACACATCCGATCACGATGCTACAGGTACATTGACATGCTGAAAAGAGGTAAGTTTGTTAAATCCTTTATTCATGATGATTTTAGGAGTCCACCACAAATGAAAGCGAATTTGTCGCAACAAAAAGTGAAATAAATCTGGGTAAGACAATCTGTTTTATCTTGTCCATTAGAGCATAACAAGGTTGTTTCAAACCATGTTGCAACAGAAAATCAACTAGCAGATATCTTCACTAAGGCACTAGACTCTGTAAGGTTTGAGACCTTGAGAAAAGCCTTAGGCATCTGTTCTCTATAAGATAAAATGGTGTGTGTGTATGTGCATTGGTTCATCACTAGAGCATTGAAAATTATATGTATAAATCAGCTAGTGATTTCATTTGTGGAACCATATTATCAATGCACATCATGTACTTGTTGTTCTGATGAATCTTAGATTGAAGTCTCAACAGGAAAAAATTGTGAACTTGCTTGACGATTGGGGATCTAACAAAGAAGAGTCTCTTTGAGATTTATTCCTGAATTCTATTCACCTTGTCAAAAGGAAAAATCTTATGCATGATATTGCAGCGAAAGTTGGAATGGAAAGGGTTACCTAAGACCACAAAGAATGGTTCTAGAGTGAAAGCTGCCATACCAAGTAGAAAAAAAAATTATTGAAACTCTTGTTTCAAAGATGGTTATATATAAAATCCTACAGGGGTGATTAGAGGACCAAGTATGTTAGAACAAGTATTGCTTCTAATCTGACCTGGTGTGATGGATGTTGAGAACCGTCTAGATTGAATTGAACATGAAACACACACACATGGTCCATTCTTGAAATTCTTGAATGATTTATGCATGTGATTAATAGAAATTCGGGCGGTGACTCAAAGTTCATATTCTTGAAAGTTTGTTTTTAATTCTGAATTTTTTCAAAAAGTCAAAAGAATCTTGAGTGTTGAATGTCAAAGTGTAGAATTTGCTTGGTTGACGTATGTTGCAGCATAATCTCACATACCAAGTTTTTTTTTAACCAAGTCTGGTCATAATTTGCTATAGCACAAAATTTGCCTATCTGCCAGTCTTATTGTTGTTGCATCAAAGTCGGAGAACTAACAGATGTGTTGCAGCAAAGCTTTTCTTTCTGATGAATGGTGCTGCAGCAGGAGCTAGAGCAGTTACCACTTTATGTTGATGTTTCATAACTGAAATTTTTAGTGGAAAAATCAGTGGCACGTTCAATTGTTTTAATTCTTGCTTACCAGTTTTATTTCACATCAAGCAAGTACTCAGGGGGAGTGAACTACAGTTCTCATTTCTGTTGCAGCAGGAGTTGATGCTCAGGGAGGGTATGGTGCTACAGCACTTGGTGGCACAGACTCTGCCTCCAACTCAATTGCTGATATGAGGAAATTGTTACAACAGTTCCAAGCTGCGCTGCAGCAGATAGCACCACCAGATGCCTAACCCCTAGCCTTTGTTTGTCAAAAAGGGGGAGATCAATAGGATATTCTTCTACTCTGATTATTTTTTGATTATTCTGATTCTGACTTTCTATCATTGCTCTAATACAGTTTGTTTATTTTGGTCATTTTAATCTCTGATCTGATACTCTTTATTGACTCTGTCTTACGTGTAGTTACACTGATGTTTCCTAATCTTTATCTCAAGTGTGTTGTTACTCTGATCTTCAGTTTTGCCAAAACAACGCCAAAGAGGGAGCTTGTTACGCCCCTTGTTGCACCCCTTGCTGCAACAAGAGCTGTGAAATTAATTGGCTTGTGTTTTGTCAAGATTATGCTTTGACTGAATTTAATTATGGTATGTGCATATCTGTTTGAAAAACTTTGATTGATAGGTTTACCATATTTATAAGAGAGTTGAAAAGGCAAATTGGCATTTATTTAAAGGTGATTGAAGTTTCCTTATTTCAAACAAGGAAGGTTGTCTTATTCAAGAATTGCTTGGAAACAAAGTCATTCCATAAAATCTCAAGGCCCAAGCACGGATTACCTTGTGGAGATCTAGACAACTAATTTAACACATATACAGAGCCTCACACGACTGAAAAGAGTGGAAAAAGAGAGCTAAAAACGAGGATTTATTTGAGGATTTCGAGCTGTCAGGTTTTGCTGTAGCAGATTGACGATGTACTGCAACAAAAGTCGATAACATAGGAGTTCATTAAGAAGTTCTACATTGAGGCGTCAAAGGTCAAGAGAGAGTCTTTACTTGTGTAAGTCTGTTGATATTGTAACTTGGTTTTTATTAATGAACAGGTTTGTTGGACCAGAGGTGGTCCCGTGGACGTAGACCGCACGGTTGAACAACATTAAATCTCGGTGTTCTTACTTTTTGCATACATATATCTGTTTTGTTTTAACTTCTGTTACAACAAGCTAATAACCAGAAACTAAGAAAATCGTTAATTCAAAAAGTTTGGTCCGGTTACGCGATATATAGTCTAGTTAATTAAAAAATGAGTTAATTGTTATAGCCATAAATGTATGCATAAAATAAGATCACAAGTTGTCATAAAACTTGTTAAAACATTTAATTTGGTCTTTAATTAAATGATATCTCTCACTAATCTTACCAAATCTCACACTTCCTAAATGAGATCATGAATCTAATTGAAGACTCATCAGTAGGTGACTATGGTTCTCTTTAATATGAATACCCTTCAACTTTGGTGCGTTATTGGAATATACATACAAAGAATTAGCAACGATTACTATTTATATCACTATATAGGATATGACCATTTTGCCCCTAAATCACCGTAACCTCATCTTTGGTGTATTATTAGAAACGTGATCTAGTTATATTACACCCACCGTCATAGTGTTGCGACAATTTGAATCACGGACCTTAGCTTTAGTGCGTTATTGGTCTCGTGATATTGGAACAATACAACATCACTATGCTTGCTAGGTAAACATAATATTTTCATGTAATATGTTTTCCTACCTTTGGGTTAGCCAAGACATATCTAATTGAGCAAATATAACCTAGGATAGTGGAGGGCAACGATAAACACTTTTACCGCTTTACAATCTAATATGTTTGCACATAGGAAGATTTTGAATTTAATTAGGTCTCACTTTGCAAATTAGTTCATTTATAAGCATACATCACATATAGGCAAATAAATAAACATACATGCAAAATCATACATCATGGTGGATTATTGACTTGGAATATGAAACAAATCAAAACAAAAATAAAACCTAAATAGGCACATCAATATGTCTTTTTTGGTCTTGTCTTCTTGATTTCTTCAAAGATCCAAAGCACCTCCAACTCCTTGAAAGTCTCTAATGGTCTTCTTGCAAACTTCTTGTAGAAATTACATACATTATGCCTCACTACAATTTTCTCTCAATTGCAAGAAAGTAAAACGAGATTTATGCCTCAATTACATACTAATGAATGGTAGAATTAGTTACAACGCCATCTAACTATTCACTAACTAAGTCTATGATCAAATTCACCATCCAACATCAAATATCACAATGTAAGATAAAGCTTATAAAGCTTAGTAAATGCATCATATACATAAAAACAAGAAAGCTAAACAAGCAAGCTAGCACAAATTAATGTATCCAATACATTAAATAAATGAAAAACATGTTGGCAATAAGTTTCATATCTTGAGCTTTTAACATCTCATGTTAAACAACACAAAAGAACTCAATAAAAACAATTTTAAGCACATACTTGTTGAATAAGGCCTAATACAAATCCTTTGTTAATTTCATGGCCCAATTTGAGTTCCAAGGCTTATTTTTAATCTTCACTAAAAAAAAACTTCATCTAATCTTATTAGATTTAAGCCCACTGATTTTTAGGACCATTGGGCTTAACCAAAATCCAATCACATAGTCATGGCTTTTAATTTATGACCCATCACAAATCTGCTGCATATATACTAATTATATTGATTCGGTTAGCCTATCTATAGATCTCAAAAACTTCTAAAATTTTTCAGAGACGTAGTTCTTCGAGTGTAGATAGTTTTAGAATCAAATGGAGCTCAATTCGGAGTTAAACTCACTAAGTTATGCCTCTCGGAGCAGACACTGTGCAGTCTGTCCAGAATAGCGCGAGAATCAGTGAGGTTACATTAATTGATCTAAATGAGACCTTTAACCACGAAATTAGGAGATGCATATTAGAAGATGAAATGTTCTACTATCTATGTATCATAACATAACCGAAAATCAGCCATAAAAAACAACATTTGTGCAGTCAAAACAGCCATACAAAAACAGTGGACAGTTAAGTTGCACAAAATTTCTAAGCATCTATTCATGCAAAGATTGTGTTCTAGTTCTCTTGTGCTCAAAACTCTAGAAACTTTAAGCATATATATGTGATTACATGGACTACACAAACAAGGCTCTGATACCACTTGAAAGGATCGTGCTTACAAGAGGTGAATCACAACATATAATGAGCTAGGTGGAAGCAAAACCTTGATTTCAAAAATTTTCCAGCAATACATATCATTTGTATTCACCATAATACCTTATGTCTAGTCCATGTAATCAACATATCTACTACATATATAAGCATATATATCAATGAACAAGAGTTATCAAGGTATACCTCTTGAAGATCTAGCCAAATGAATGAAGAAACACCACAAGAATGATGACCACGCCTTTCACACATGCAAAAGGTCTAGTTCGTCCACACGAGCATCCAAGAGCTTCTTCTCTACAAACCAAATCTTTGTACTAGCTATTTAGTTGGATTGATGAGCTTACACAAGTTTAGAAAGCAAGAGAACATGGCTGCCCAAGCCTTCTTTGATCGAAATTAAGAGAGAGAGAGTAGAAGAAAAATCAGAATTTTTCTTCTTCTTACTTGCAAAGTATTTTCTCTCTCTTCTTCTCTTGTTTTCTATGCATATATTTTTCCTATGCAAACTTTGTGTCTTGTGCATTCCATACATATATATCAATGCATCCTAGTGTCTTGTGCATTCCTAACATATATGTCTCCAATGCATCTTTGTGTCTTGTGTAACAATATAATATAAGTATATTGGATAGTGGAAAATTATGGAATTATCAATTATTCTTGCCATAATAAATACTAGCCATAGATCTAGTCAAGATCAAATCTTGGCCTTAGATTATAATTAATCCTAATCAATATTAGATTAATTAATTGAAAACTAACTTTTCATATCTATACTTTGGCACCAATACTTTCAATAATTATACTTTTGGCCCATTATGTCTTAATGACCAAACACAACAACGTTAACTTTTTAACATTTTCAAACTCATTGTAAGCTCATTATAGAAACTCTATTCATGATACTCAAACGTGTGTGACTCTTTAGATTTACCACCGTATAGCAATGAGGGATGATTAAACCCTTTCAATCTATTTCGAAAATGTCTCCGTCATTCCCGGAATACCCTCACGTTCTAGAGTGACGTCTAGTAACATATCAAGACAATATATATGGTAATGAAGTCAATCTCTAGTGAATCTATTTATGGTCGCTGATTATTGTGCAATCCAATCCTTTCATTAATTATCCTGTCAAGCAAGAACGATGATTCAATTAAGTTCATAAACTCGATGCTATGCATAGATCTAATTGGTGTAATAAGAGATGACACATGGAAAACCCCATTTCCATCATGCATACCTTGGCCAAGGATTTCCTCATTAAACAACCAATCTTAGATAGCATAGGACATCGCCTCACGCCGGAGGTTAATGGATCCTCTCTTGACCACTACCTATCAATCATTATACCAGACGAATAAAACTGCGAGATGACGTATCTCATCTCGTTTGTCGAGACAGGCATTATCCAAATGCTTGAATCAAACCCCAATACATATGACAGTTGTAATGTCTCGGTCTAAGGATTACATGCACAATCGCAACAGAAAACAAATTATTAATCCAAAGTCATGTAATTTGTTATTCACGTCACATTCTGTGAACTATTCAACTAATAGTCACCACATGTTTGTTTGTCGTATCCCTATGCTGTTATGGCACTTGGCTCACCATCCTTTATCATTAACATCCCTATGTTAATTAAAGGTAACAACACATGTGATAGTCCGTAATAGATTATTGAAGTCCCGATCAAATAATCTAAGGACTATGAACGCTTTAAGTATTTATCATATTAAAGAAATACGCCAACATATTCTAACCGCTTTTAGAATACATTCCTCTAATGAAAATACTAGGGACTCATTCATATATATAAAGAAGGAGAATATGAATGTCCTAATTATGTCAATATGTAAACGAACATATAAACACGAAAGCCATAAGTAAATGTCAAAATATCCTAATATATGTCATCCAAAAATGTAGCATTAGGGCATATCTCTAACACCCACAACATAACTAATATCAGGTCTTGTGTTACAAAGGAAGATTAAATTTCCCAGCAATCTTCTGTAGAACTTGTTCTAAAGGATCTTCAACTGTTAGCTTTGTATTCACTTCTATCGGGGTGACAACTAGCTGACACTCAAACATACCAAATGCAGTCAAGAGCTCAAGAACTTATCGTTGTTGCGAGATGAATATAGTAGGAGATTTTTGTCATACCTCGATTCCCAAGCAATGATAAAGAAGACCAAGATTTGTCATTTCAAATTCTTGGCACAACCATTCTTGGGTCTTATGAATTTATCTTTATGGTAACCAGTGATTACAAGATCATCCACATATATGACTGCAATTACCTTCTTTGCTTTTTCACTTAGAACATATAAGTTGGTCTTTGATTTGCTTCTATCAAAACCATGCTTTAAGAAGAAAGAGTCTATACATTTGTACCAAGCTCGTGGTGCTTGCTTTAACCCATATAAAGTCTTCTTCAATTTGCATACTTTATCATCTTCACTTAGTACTTGGAAGACAAGGGGTTGTGCAACGTATACTTTTTCTTCAAGTTGCCTATTAAAGAAGGCCGACTTGACATTCATTTGATGTATAATCCATCCATAATAAGAAGCTGCTACAACAACTAACTCGATTGTTGTTATTTTTTGCTGTCGGAGCAAAGGTTTAATATACATAGAAACCTTTGACTTGTAAAAATCCTTGTGCTATAAGGCATGCCTTGTATTTTTCAAGACTTTCATCTGTCTTGTACTTCACTTTCCAGATCCATTTGGTACTTATGATCTTTCTATTTTGTGGCTTTTCAACGATCTCCCAAGTATTATTTTTCATGATACTATCAAACCCGACTTGCATAGCTGCTTTCTAATTTTGATTTGACATAGATTCTTCCATAGTTACGACCTCTTTCACCGTTATGATGATTTGCATCATCAAAGCCATGTTTATTAACACTTGTTACAATTTCTTAAAGTGCATCAGCATTTCATCTTCTCTATTCCTTGACAAGATAAGGATCTGGAGGGGTGGTATTTTTTGTATCATAATCTGCATTGGCTGCACTGGTTCTACATTAGTGCCTAATACAATATCAAGGAGCTCATAGGAGTCCAAAACCATAGTGATTTTGAACTTCCACAATAGGTAGTTTGAGCCTGAAGGAAAACGTTATAGACTAGCATGATTCATATTCAAAAATTTTCCATCAACATGGCGAAAACAATCATGTAGGATCTTATGAGAATAAACATGAAATAGTAAAATATAACAGTTTATAGTTTAATTCTAAAACAAAACAAGGATCTAAGGCATACCTCTTGCGAAGAACGAAACAAGAAAAATATTTCACCTTATCACAATGATCCACATGCTTAGGACAAAGCAGCTTTCAATCCTCTACTTCGGTCTTCCCTTCTATGACCAAACCATTAGTCTAAGTGTAATCTAGTTGTAAGACTAGATTTTTCTAAACTAAAAACAAAACAAAACAACTTTTGAGTTTCTTCAAAAGATGAAACTTACTCAAAGAAAGAGAGAGAAGAGAAATCTCAAGAGGAGATGGTGCAATTGTAGAGGCTTTTATATAGGAGAAAAAATTGAGAAAAATTCTCTAGAAAATCAAAGTGGGATAGGAAACAAAATAGGATTATTTTTTCTCTCACAATTTTTCATTTTCTCTCTTTTCCTCCTATTTTGGCCGACCCACCTGGCTAACTCTGACCCCACACCCAACGTTCCAACCTTGCACCGTGTGCTAGGGTGCTGGTTTAGCCAGCTTGCTCCAATTGATTAATTTGCTAATATTTTAATTCAATTCTAGTCAATAATTAAAAATAGAAATCCCATTTCTATAAAATAGAAAGTCTATTTTCAATATCTAATTGCCAATAAATTAAATAACATTTGATTAATTCCCAAAGTTAAACTACTTATTTAAGAATAAACTATTTTTTCAATAGTGAAAAAATTATCTTAAATATTCTAGTAGTCTTTAGACTTCAATTAATCAATTAATTAATCATATAAATCTTATAATCCAATTTCTGTCAATAATCAAAATATGAACTCTTTTCCAAAATAGAAAGTCTACTTTGATATCTAATTGTCTATGGATTATATTCTCTCTAAAAAATAATATATCTTTATTTAGGTTAGACACTTACAAGGTAAACGGCTAGAAGAGAGACCAAAGACATAATTATCCTTCCTCTGAAAATGAATAAAATATTCCTGCTAGTCCTCAAGTAATACTTTATCATTTTAACCAAGTCTATTCCACTAAAAGACTATGGTTACACTCTAGGATAATTACTAATTAAACAAGAGTTAGTCAATCTATACATGACGCTCTGTCTTTTGACCAACTAAGTGATGTCTTGACTACTCTGCCCCTCTATACTCACTCATAGCCAAAGATAGGTTCCCAAAGTGCGGTATCACCCCTTTGACTACATCTTGTCTCCTTAGAACCTCTAATCCACAATATAACCATCTTCCTGGAAGTTATCCACTTGATCAAGGGAGTGACCCACAAGTGTAACATCCAACACATCAAGTGTTACTGTGCACACAGATTCAGGATGATCTAGCTTGGATCATTCTAAGGGAGTGATTAATGTATAGACTCTTTATTACATATGCATGCCCCTTATAATCAAGTCATATACACCCAAACCACAGAAGAAGTGACCTAAACAGACAACACCCATAATGGCTCAAAGTACAAGCCCTCAACTCGTCGGTTCATCCACATATGCTTATGTTTAAGAGCAATGGCCCACTTAGAAGCTTGTAGGTAAAAATGGACTCTTTCTTTGATAGCACATATTTAGAGTTCATACTTACGGGGTCTGTCCAATACATACTCATGCATAAGTGTAATAAGTCTGGAACAAATCCATGATCAAGGCAAACCACCCCACTACAAAGGGAACTTATTCTACTATAACATCTACCATAGTAAAATACTAAACTTTACTGCTAGGTTATCGACAAAATAATTCTGCTTACAAGTAATCATGACTTAGACCTTTTGTACGTAACCACCACGTACCTAAGTCAACACTTAAAGTAAAGACCCTGTATTCACATATATACTTATGTCAATCCACATAATGAATGAAATATGCTCATATAAATATGATGAAACTAATTATCTTATTGCAAACCATCCAGATGTAATTATAACTAAGTACTAGTGGTCTTTTGAGCGTACCATTCCTAACATTGCCATCAAGTTTTCCTTCTGTGAAGGTAGGGGGAATAATACGAATTGTTGGTACTAAACTAGAGTAGAACTGGTAGAGGAAGAACTAACACCTTGAGTAGACATAGTTGTTGAACTTTACAAAATAAGATTATTGTTAAGAGCCCTTTAAGCTCTGTATACCATGTAAGAATGCAACAAATTTTCCATAAACGTCTTAACAATAATCAAGTAAAAAGACAACACTACTCTTTATAAAAATTCAATATAACACTTACAATATAATTTTCCCACCATACACTCTCAAGATTAGAGGTTCAATGGTTTTTGGACTTACAAGAAGAATATAAGAAAGAAAACTAAATTCGGGTTTATGTTTGGGGGTGTGTTGTGGATCATTTTGATGAACTAATGCATGCCTATTTATAAAATTTAGCTAGCTCACCATAGAAGACTTCCTACCAAATATAATGACAGTAATTATCTTATATACCTATGTCAATCCACATAATAAGTGAAATATGCTTATATAAATATGATGACACTAATTATCTTATTGCAAACCATCCAGATATAAATATGACTAAGTACTAATGGTCTTTTGGGCATACCATTCCCAACAGACTCCCACTTGCACGAAAGAGCACTAGCCTAACCCTCATTGACTCAATGTCTACAGAAAATACTTTCTTCAAAAGAGTTCTTGCAAGAGGATTAGCTAAGAGATGTCGCGAAGGCAATTCCATCATTAGATCCCTTCTATAAAAGAATTCTTGGATTAATGAAACTTCTCTCAGTGAATCTTTCCTTTTCCACGATTCTCTACTTAAGTGCTTTATTATACTATCCAGGTAGATAAGCATATAATCTTTCGTTCTCTGAAGATACTAGAATATATGTCTTGCTACTACCTAGTAAGCTTGTCCTAAATTTGACTGGAGTTTAGCATATGCTTACTTTCTAAGCATCCTAAACTTATCCAACACATTATTAATTGATACAACCTGGGACAATGTTAGTACCTTGTTCTAATAATCTCATATGATATTATCCTCCAGAACATAGCTAACATCTCATTTGTCCACTACATAAAATCTCTTAAGAAGATAGTCAAATTTCTACGGATATTTATTCAAACAGCTTAGCCATTCCTTTTCTAGTACACACAAGGTCCATCAACATCTTAGCTCAAAACTAAAAGCTTTGACTGCTTCGTTGGCCATTTCACAATGGATTTGTTTAGATGCATCATAGGAACGCATTTGTCAAGACTTATGTTAAGGAAAACAATCTTGACGTCTACTTGCCATATCCCACAGTTAAAGATGACTAAGAGAATTCTTATGGACTACAATATGGATACTAGTGAGGTAGTCCCTACATGACTAATACTTTATTTAGAGTGTATCCTTTTCATCACTAGCCTAACTGTATTGCCCATTGATCTTTAATTCCTGTGTTCTTTTATACACTAAGGGTTCTACCCTTATCCTGGTATAACTACAAGATTCCAGACTTAGTTGGAATCTAACTATAAATTCATCATTTAGTATCAATAACTAAAACCATTATTGTTTCATCGTTTCTAGTGGGTAAGTCAATCCTGAATGTAAACTGTATCAAAAGACTTTCCATATCAATCCGGTTGTTTCCTTATCCTCCCACTACGACAAGGCTCCATGCTACTTTAAGGAATTCACTGTTTTGTCTAAGGGTGCAAGTATAGTGGAAGTCTCTCCCACTATTTAGTTTCTGAACTTAACTCCTGGATGGATTTTCTTATCATAACTTTCCAAGTATCTAGTATGACACTTATTAGTATCATTCGCTCCTTAGAATGTTAGTAATTCTATTTCCAATTCCTATAGAATTATCTATTGAAACAACACATCGTGAATTTATTACTTTAACGAAGTAGCTAAGTTGTTCAATACTTAAACTAGACACCCTATATATGGATGTGCCTAATACTGGGCTTTGCAACTCGTCCACATATTTTCAACGTATCTTAGGTACTAATCTTAATGGTACTTGGTCTCAAGATTCATGTAGCTATTTCAAAAAATTAATACTCAATGCCGATATGAGTAGAGTTTCGCAACTCAACATGGATATTCTCATAGCTAATGAGTGTGATTTCATTTCTTAGATACACTATTCCATTTAAGGAATGTTAGGTGTAACCTACTAAGTCACAACTTCTGTTGCACATGATTACTATTCGAACTCACCCAATAGGGACTATCCATTCCCGTTCTGGTGTGCTCATGGATCCACCACATACATTAGTATATACCAATCCCAACTTTCTACTTGTCCTACGCCCCTTGAGAGAACATCGTCTTTCAGACAGATCTCCTTACAGGCTAGATTCATCTTGAGCTTATGGTTTGAGATCCAATGAGCCCAAGAGCTCATCCTCAATCCAAATTCTGAATTTATCCAGGTTTACACAACCCGAACAATAGGTTCCACAAGTATAAGTTATTGGTAAACGAAATCTATCTAAAAAAAACTTGAGTTTTTTAGAATCATTTTTGCATGTTAGAAAATAGAGATAAGACAAATATATCATGCATACTTCTAGACTTAAAGAAAACTTTCTATTAATAAATAAAACAGTATGAAAGTTTAATAGTAATATTTAAAACAAATACTCAAAACTTAAAACTGTATCTTGTTAGGAGCGTGATAAATTAAGCTATCTCTAAAAGGTATAATCATTCCAACAACAGCCACGCAAGCCATCACTTTAATGCCAATTTCTAAAGCGAATCTCCCTTTACTTAGACTTATCATTAGCTGAAACCCCTGCACAATAGTGTTGTCGTTGTTAGTGGTTCTTGAATCAACTATCCATGACTCCATAGAATCAGCCACTAAACTTATTTCAATGATTTAAGTAAAGTCCATACCTTTGTTTTTATTGGCTAGGTACTTTGGGAGTCTTGTTTCCAATGGTCTTTCAGGCCATACTCAAAGCACTTTCATTTGGGCTTTCTACCTGCAGCCTTCTTATTCTTCTGCTACTGCTTCTACCTATTTCTAGCCTGGCCATACCCTTCACTATTTCCCTACTTCCCCTTCTCTAGAACTTCTTCTTGAACTTCTTCCTTTCGGGTTAAGTCCTGAAGAAGATGATCGCCTCAGCTACCTGAAATGCCTTCATGAGCTCAGTGAGCCACATATCCGAAAGATTCAGGTACTATCTCGAGAATCATGTCCACATTGCTGGCATTATCAATCTAGGCCCCCAAGACTTCTACAAGGTTAAAATTGTCCATCATCTTGAGAATATGTTCTCTAATGGATGAACCTTCTGCCATCTTGGCTGTCATGATCTCCCTCATTGTAGATTGCTTAACAATCCTATTCTCATCTGAGAACATCTCAGATACTGAGGTCATGATATCATTTGCAATGGCCTTTTTCTTAGCATTAGAAGAATCATCCTTTTAAATTAGGACATGGCTCAGTTAGGACATACTTGTACTTATTAGACGTGAGTACTATGTCCAAATTTTTCTTCCAATCATTGAAATTTAGACCAATCAGCTTGTCATTTGACAAAATGCCCGACAATAGATTGAAAGAGCCAATCATCTTAATCTAGATATGCAATATAATTAGGGATGAACAATTTATGTATGACAAGTATATATGAATAGAATGCATGAGAATATAACTTTAGGAACTCATGAATGCACATGCACAAACATAGACAACCCTTTCAACTATGACTAGTGCCCTTAGTGATTACTCTACCACTAATTAGTTTGGCTTCACAAGACCAAATAGCACTTACTCCGAATGGAGGTTACTACCTATCTTGAATCGAGTTTAAACACCCTTCCTTATGGGATTCCCTAGATAACTCAGACTAGAGCCTTCGAAGGAAGGTTACCCTAATCCTAATAATCTATAAAACGTTCTATAGTTCAGAACTCTACTGAAGAATGACTGTTCAACTAACATCTTTTTTGTGAATTCTCAATTTAAGATTATTCTGTTAAGTCTAGAATAATGTCATCCTCCGAATGGAGGTAAATAACATTATCCTTTAGCATAATCCAGATATGGAAAGTCGTGGGATTGCATAGTTCCATCTCCCACTTGATTATTTGAACTAAGGGTTTCTTATTATGTGATTTTCTTTAATACTTATTTCTAATTTTTCCAAAGCATTAGATTAAAACCATAATTATGACACCCTGGCCCGAGAATATGTTTATTTTATTTATTTGCATATATTTATATGCTTACTTTAATTATTTGTACATACTTGTTTGCATTAATTGACATATTTCTTGAAAAAAAACGTGCATCGATGTTTATTTGCATGACATTTAGAGAGCGTAGAATTAATGTTAATAGGAGTAGAATACATGGGAAATAATATGTAAGAGCTTTGGTGGGTTTTTTTGGACCATAGAATGATTTAATTTGCAATTGAGCCTAGTTAAATAAGTGGAAGAATAATAAGAGCCCAATTCAAGCCTATTAATTCAACTTAGCCTTTTATATTAGCAAAAAACAAGGTAAAATCAAGAGAGAAAAAGAAAAAAAATGGTCGGATAGAGAGAGAGAAGAAGAGAGAGAGGGAGAGAGGAATAATTAGGGTTTGCAAGAAAAGAGAGGAAAAAAAGAAAATACGGGAGAAAAAAGTGGAATTCAAGCCTTACATAGCCATTTTCAAGCAATTTTCCATGCTTTAGTTGAGGGGAATCATGTTTATGTGCATTTTAATTGATATATTGCTCGTATTAATATTGTATTGAGGTAGTTACATGATAGATGGAGTTTATATGCATGCAAAACTAGTTATTTTGTATGAAGAGTAAAGTATTGGCCTTGTAGTACTTGTGTAGGTAAAGTTATTTGTAGTTATAGTTAATTGCTTGTAGACTTGTATTAATGTTTGAAAGTGTAGATGAGATTTTTGATCAAATGCCTTAGTGAAGTTTTAATCTAATTGTGAAGCTTGTATCATGCAAAGCTAGTTAAGTATGCTAGAGTAATGGCTAAAATGTGAATTAGTGTTTCTGGACAGATTTACGCAACTGAATTGTAGAGCTTATTTGACATAGCAAACGTTGTTATAATAGGCTGAATTTTTAGTATGTTGTGCCGAAGACCAGATACAGATTTTTAGGAACAAACTCTCTTTTAGGTACAAGTTCTAATTATGTTGTTAGGATGCACTTGTAAAGCCATTTCAGTAGGCTTCTGATTCTCGCTCGGTGCATGGCAGTTTTGCGCAGTAAACTTCTAGAAGCTGTAACTTGATGAATATAGCTCTGAATTAGGATCCGTTTGAGCCTAAACCCATCTACACTTAAACTACATGTCTGTGCAGTTTCAGAACTTTTAAAGAACATTAAGATTGATAACCGAATCAGTAAATTCATGCTTAAATTTAACTTGTAATTGTAATTGAAATTCTAATTAAAATGTACCTTTTCTTGTATTGTTTCATTTGCTCATGAATTATTAAGTTTTATCTCATGTATCTCGTATCTCGTGTATCTCGTATCTTTTGTATATCGTATCATTAGTTGTGCAACCATATTTTCAGGTGGATGTATTGGGCCTCCACTGGGCGGCAGAGGGCTTGCCAGTGGTTGGTTGTCCAACCTCCGTGTCCTATTCCCTCACTCGCTTGGTCGGAGAAGGCCTTGGGTTGTTGGGTCATAGGTTTTGGGGTACATCTGAAGTACACCCACTGGAATGAATAGGGATTTGCCGGTATTATTATCCGTTCGAGATCGTGATTTGGAGTGATTTGGGGAAATAATTGTATCCTTTTTATAAGTGTTTTCTAGCTTCATAAATTTGAGTGATTGTCTCGTATTGATGTTAGACTGTTGTGTTTACCTTTGTGTGCTTATTACTTGATTATATGACTTGTTTATATGCATTGCACAAAAGGGTTTTTCAAAACTCCCCGTATTTATTTCCCCCACACCGAGTATTTTGTATGCTCACCCCTCTTTATCTACCATTTTCAAGTAAAACATGAATAGTTTTCCAGGAAGACGAAAAGCTTGAGTTATCTTGCTTGCGTGCTTGAATGATTGGATGATCTTGCCTTGAGCTAGTCAATAGATATTGTATTGTAAATGCTGTATGCATAAGTAGATTGTAACACTTGTAACTGAAATGTACTAGCTAGTTAATGAAAGAGCATAGAAGTTTCTTTGTGATCAATTATGTTAATAGTTGGTAGATTGGTATTGTACATGTCTATCTAAAGTAAAGAAATGCTAAGCCTATCATACAATCTTGAATGGAATTTTATGTGGTGTTATGTTACTGTATGTTGTTGAACTTGATTGACCAGGTTTGGTCTGGCCATAGTACAGGGTAAACTCCGTTCGTTTTCTCTATTTTTTTGTGCCTAGGGGATTGGGTCAGGTTGTTACTAGTGGTACTAATTCCGCGAGGGATTGAGGCGTGACAATAATCATATTTGTTTTGAAAAACCTCTAAGTATAACATTTAAATCACATAATCCTAATCTGGGTTGTCATCTTTACCCTAGGTGTGGCTATAATAAGTCTCTAGTCAAGTGTTAAGTATCTAAGGGAAAAATTAGTCAGATCAATTTTTCCTTAACCAATTTCAAATCCTAATTAATCTTTAGACTTTAATGGTCATAGTCTAATATCTAGATTAATTAACAACTTGACTATCAAGAACTTATTTTTAAAAATTAATTCCTATAAGATTATCCTTAATGCTAACACAAGTTATAATTATCTACAAACACATAAGCTACCACAAATTGTATTTCTAGCATTAAAACAAATTATATAATACTATACAATTGAAATAAACAATTATGTAAAACTACATAATTTCATAGAATTGTATTTCTAGCATTCAATAAAAACCAATAAAACATTTCACAAAAATATATCGTATTTAATCTATGCGAAGTACAACACAAAAAATTCTAGAAAATATAAAATAAAAATGCCTGGGGACACTACTGCGCGTGTGGCAGCACGTGGCACACTCAGGCGAGGCCTCCATGCGCTCGAGCTCGATCCCTACATTTTTTTTGTGTTGTCAGTTTTTCAGGTTAACGTTGGATTAACTTTGGTAAGTTATCTAATCCAATTCTATAACCTAATTCGCAATAATATGAAACAAGAAATTTTAACGCAAAACTTCAGGTAAACCTGTTTTCATAAAATTCTTGTTTTGTAGGGGTTTCTTAACCTAAGGATTGTATTCTCTTTAAACTACTTATTAAACAAGTAATATAATCAGGGTACATTTATTAATAAAAAAACCCATAAGAATTAACTATAAACAATTAATTCTAATAACATAGAAACTAATAAGAACACAAAAATTCATGCATCAAATATAAAATGCAAATCTAAATTTTTTCTAGTGTTCATCATTTATTTCTAAATTTCTACAATTCTAGAATTAAACCATCTTAACTATTTCATGTTTAATTTGCAGTGGCTCTTATACCACTGAAGGAAAATGTTATAGACTAGCATGATTGATATTCAAAAATTTTCTATGAACATGGAAAAAATAATCATGCAGGATCTTATGCAATTAAACATGAAATAGTAAAATATAACAATTTATAATTAATTCTAAAACAAAACAAGGATCCAAGGCATACCTCTTGTGAAAAACGAAGCAAGAAAAATATTTCACCTTAGCACAATGATCTACATGCTTGGGACAAAGCAACTTCTAGTTTAATACTTAGATTTTTTCTTCTATGGACAAATTCTTAGTCTAAGTGTAATCTAGTTGTGGGACTAGATTTTGCTAAACTAAAAATAAAAGAAAACTATTTTTGAGCTTTTTCATAAGATAAAGCTTACTCAAAGAGAGAGAGAAGAGAAATCTCAATAGAAAATGGTGCAATTGGACCGTGTACAAGGGTGCTGGTTCAACTAACTTGCTCCAATTGATTAATTTGCTACCTATTTAATTCAATTCTAGTCAATAATTAAAAATAGAAATCCCCTTTATATAAAATAGAAAGTCTATTTTCAATATTTAATTGCCAATGAATTAAATAACTTTTGATTAATTCCCAAAGTTAAACTACTTATTTAAGAATAAACTATTTTTCAATAGTGGAAAAATTATCTTAAATATTCTAGTAGTCTAAAGACTTCAAATAATCAATTAATTAATTATATAAATCCTATAATCCAATTTCTATCAATAATCAAAATATGAACTCTTTCCCAAAATAGAAAATCTACTTTGATATCTAACTGTCTATGGATTATATTCTCTCTCAAAAATAGTACATCTTTATTTCGGTTAGATACTTACAAGGTAAATGGCTAGAAGAGGGATCAAAAACATAATTATCCTTCCTCTTAATATGAATAAAATATTCTCACTAGTCCGCTAGCAATACTTTATCATTTTAACTAAATCTATTCCACTAAAAGACTATGGTTGCACTTCAGGATAATTACTGATTAAATAGGAGTTAGTCAATCTATACATGACTCTCTGTCTTTTCACCAACTAAGTGATGTCTTGACCACTCTGCCCCTCTATACTCACTCATATCCAAAGACAAGTTCCCAAAGTGTAGTATCACCTCTTTGACTACATCTTGTCTCCTTAGAACCTCTAATCCACAATTCAACCATTTTCCTGGAAGTTATCCACTTGATCAAGGGAGCGACCCACAAGTGTAACATCCAACACATCAAGTGTTACTGTGCACACAGATTCAGGATGATCTAGCTTGGATCATTTTAAGGGAGTGATTAATGTATAGACTCTTTATTGCATATGCATGCCCCTTATAATCAAGTCATATACACTCAAACCATAGAGTAAGTGACCTAAGCATTTAGACAACATCTATAATGGCTTAAAGTGCAAGCCCTCGACTCGTTGGTTCATCCACATATGCTCAAGATTAAGAGCAATGGCCTACTTAGAAGCTTGTAGGTATAAGTGTACTCTTTCTTTGATAGCACATATTTAGAGTTCACACCTACGAGGTCCGTCCAATGCATACTCATGCATAAGTGTAATAAGTTTGGAACAAATTCATGATCAAGGCAAACCACCCCACTACAAGGGGAACTTATTCTATTATAACTTCTACCAGAGTAAAGTGTCCAACTTTACTTCTAGGTTATGGACAAAATAATTCTACTTACAAGTAACCATGACTTAGACCTTCTATACGTAACCACCACGTATCTAAGTCAACACTTAAAGTAAGGACCTTGTATTCACATATATACCTATGTCAATCCACATAATTAGTGAAATATGCTCATATAAATACGATGACACTAATTATCTTATTGCAAACCATCCAAATATAATTATGACTAAGTGCTAGTGGTCTTTTGAGCATACCATTCCCAACAAAGCCATCAGGTTCTCTTTCTGTAAAGGTAGGGGGAATAATACGCATTGTCAGTACTAAACTAGACTAGAACTGGTAAAGGAAGAACAAACACCTTATGTAGACATAGTTATTGAACTTTACAAAATAAGATTATTGTTAAGAGCCCCTTAAGCTCTGTATACCATGAAAGAATGTAACAAATTTTTCAGAAACGTCTTAACAATAATCAAGTCAAAAGACAACACTACTCTTTATAAAAATTCAATATAATACTTACAAGACAATTGTCTCACCATACACTCTCAAGATTAGAGGTTCAATGGTTTCTGGACTTACAAGAAGAATATAAGAAAGAAAATTAACTTCGGGTATATTTTTGGACGTATGTTGTGGATTTTTTTGATGAACTAATACATGTCTATTTATAGAATTTAGCTAGCTCGCCATAGAAGACTTCCTACCAAAACTTTTCTATCTTGGTTGGCTTTACCAACCATGCTCAAAGTCTTAACAAGCCTAATTTTACCACATGGGTGACTTATTTTGAACACATGGGTGGCTACCATCCAAAACTCTTTCTAGGAAGTTTTCTTCAGTCAAACTTATCAATTTTAGCACTGCATTATGTCAATATCGTCGTACGTAACTCTCAAATTCCCAAACTCTTTTCTTGTAACCATCACCATCTTTGTTTACCTCATCTACATCTAAGCCGAAATCGTTAATTTATGCTACCCTATTACAAAATTGGCTCTCTTCATATTGGGGCCGAGAGTACATACAATTAACGATACTTATCATGAGGTGGGCATTGATATATACCAACATTCCCATATCTTCTTCTTCATATTTCTTGTTCATCTATCCCTTCTCCATCTCTTCGTTATATTTATTTTGTTTTTTTCAGGTGAATAATCTAAATTTAGGGTTTAGGTTTTCCCCAACCCAAAATTATGGTTGCATATTTCTTCTCCTTGGTGTTGCAGGAACGTGTCACCTTTTTGTTTGTTTCCTTACTCCGATGTCGTGACTTGTAATTTTAGCTCTGGTTGATGTGGCCAGTGGTTCATGATGGCTTGTTCATAGCATCTGTTTGTCTCATCACATATGGTGCATATATTTGTTTTTATCTAGCGGAGGTAAGTGCTGCTTTATTCTCGCTCACCATTCTTGTTGATCACCGAGTTTGGTAGCATTTGTCGAGGCCATCGGTGGACCACTTCTTCATCATTTCCATGCTCAAGCTTTGTTGTGTTTGCATTTATTGGAGTCTTCGACAATGTGATGGGACCAGCGAAGTTGCGCATCTCGCATATAACGTTTCTTTCTTGCTTGTCTCTAACAGGCTTGTGAACATTTTTATGGCATTATTGGTGATGTTGTAGGGGTAGGTTGCAAGCTGGGGTTATACTTCTTATTTGGCCTCTATTGTTTACTCTTTGTTTTCCATTGGGGTCACCACCAATAACTTTTACTTTGGCGTCTTTGTTACTGATTCTTAGAGTTAGGGTTTTTGTTTTTGGGCCTTGGGATATAGGTTTGGTCCATTTCTTTGGGTTTCAACTTATTTTGTTTTGGACTTATCTTGGCTTGTGTGCTATGTCTTTTTCTCTCTTAGGCTATCATGTGTTGGCCCATTTGTTATATCTTTTAACTAAAATTTTTAAAAAAAGGGATTGTCACATTTTTTATTATTAAAAATGGAAAAATCATTGGCATGGGTTGTCAAGATGAAGTAGCTATTGGTTGGTCCAGCCCTATTTCGGGTAGGTCCCACTAGTTGTCAAATACAATTTTTTCAAAATGACAACAAACAACTTGATTTGTTCAAGTTGTCTTTGGCAACTTGATCACCAACGTCTTATAACTCTTATAAATAGGGGTTGATGGTGAGGAAAATAAATAATCGGGACAGAGAGAAAAATGTAGAGACCTGGTGGTAGGATTAGTGAGAATAATCCACTAATATTAGGTGTGGCAGGCCTAATGGGTATTTTGGATTACCGGGAGATATGCAAAATACAGTGTATAGATTTGGGTAGTAATTCATACATGTGGATAGGTAGACCTGAGAATCATTATAGTTGATTAATCTATCTGGGATCGAATGGGTAGGCTCGATTGAGTCACAGCTTGGTGAGAGTTGTGAGGTCACTGTAAATAGGGTAAGAAAATATTCTATGTACTCCAAGGAGAGAGTAAGAGAGTATTCATGTAAGCAAGGTTTAGACTTTATTTGTACAAAAAGTCAGGAATATTGAGTAATAGTGAAATTATTCTGTGGATGTATCCAAGTTGGGTGAACCACGTTAAATTTTGTGTCGTTTATTTATGTGCACGATCTAGGTTTGAGAATTTATTCTAAAATTCCCAACACGTGGTATCAAAGCCCGGTACTGCACATAAATATGTGTGTTGAATGGAAATGGATATGTGGTAGAGATTATGATCCCGTTATCAGGAAAGGTGAATCTATTGACGGGAAATGGATTTGTGGCAGAGATTGTGATCCCGTTATCAAGAAAGGTGAATCAATAACAAAAATAATATGTTGCATTATGTCATTTGTTGTTATTCTTGTTGATTTGCTGGGAGAGAAAAAAAATATTGTATGAACTTGCGAAATCAGAAAATGTCGTATGAACATGCAAAGTCGGAACAGTTGTGGAGGTGCTGGAAAATATTATTTATTGGAATAGTAACTGGAGTTACTAGTCACAGAATAGTAACTTAGATCTAAGAAGGAAAATGATATCATATCCTTTCATTTGAGCATAGAACAACACACAAAAGGTACCGATGGACTCGTAATGATGAGTGGAATAAGTTCATGCCAACCAAGCTGGTCACCATTGATCAGATCATCGCCGGATAAAGAAGAAAAGTCGGGATATGATTTCTCGATTTGGGTACTTTTGGTACTCCAAATCCAAATTGGAGTAGATTATTTGAATCCTAGTGACGAGAGGAGTCCAACCATACCTGCCTTGCCACCATAGGAAGTTAGCGTTGGTTAGGATCTAAGAAGGAAATCACAACTATAGCAGGGTCGGTCAGCATTGACTGTTGTCCCGATCATAAGTTAAAAACTAGCAACAGGTTCGTCGTCCGATGAGAAGTCTTACAATATTGGTCGTTTGAAAATCGAACGGTTAGATCGTAAGATATCGGTCGTTGAATGTGAGCCATCTATTTTGAATTCAGATCAAAAAGTGGTGATTAGGTGTTTCGCGGTGCATTGAAGAGATGGTGCACTTGCAACCTTATTGGGTCAAGTGAAGGCTTTGATCTAGTATGATGTACCCAGGAGGAGTTTTGTGAGCTCGATATATTTGTAAAATACTACTATTCACACATACGATACTATTCACCATAGTACTATTCATACGTGTGGTATTATTCACTGTTGACCAAGGGTCCCCTAAGATTTTTCGATGTCCTTAATCCAAATTTGCAATCTGTTTTGTCAAATTCCTTGTGGATTATTGCATTTTGATGAAAACGTATGACCAATGAAAGAAAAGTAGAACTTGAACGGAGATAAATCCAAATGATGGTTAATAATGCATCAAGCAGCAGTGGCTAGGCTGAGGAAGATGCAAGAAATGCAAAAGATGTTTGAGCAGGGGGAGCAAACTTCTCGGATCAAAGAAGAAAGACCGCAGATCTTCAAGATGAAGACGATTCAACTATGTATTCAAGTTTTGATGTGGGGGAGCTATTTATAAAAATTGAGTTGCTGACTAAACAAACCGGGATAAGCTTATGAAGCGATTGTTCATCCCCAAATGGGTCTATAGGGGGAGATTGTTGGTGGGTCCAATCCCATTTAGGGCGGGTCCCACTAGTTGTCAAAGACAATTTCTCTTTGCCAACTAAGATGTCAAAGACAAATTTTTCTTTGACAACTTAGTTGTCAAAATGACAACATAAAACTTGATTTGTTCAAGTTGTCTTTGGCAACTTGATCACCAACGCCTCCTAACTCTTATAAATGGGGTGATGGTGAGGAGAAGAAATAATCGGGACAAAGAGAAAATGTAGAGACCCGATAGCAGGATTAATGAGAGTAATCCACTAATATTAGGTGTGGCAGGCCTAATGGGTATTTTGGATTAACGGGAGTTATTCAAAATACAATGTATGGATTCGGGTAGTAATTCATACACGGGGATAGATAGACCTGAGAATCAATATAACTGATTAATCTATCTAGGATCGAACGGGTGGGTTCAGTTGATTCACTACTTCAGGGATAGAGTGAGAGAATATTCATGTAAGGAAGGTTTAGACTTTATCTGTACAAAAAGTCAGAAATATTGAGTAATAGTAAAATTACTCCATGGACGTAGCCAAAGTTGGGTGAACCACGTTAATCTTGTGTGTCGTTAATTTATATGCACGATCCAGGTTTGGAAATTTATTCTAAAATTCCCAACAGTAGTAAATTGAGTGAGTGACGATCCTTTAAGTTCAACAAAAGAAACAACACAAAGGTACAAAACACCTATCGAGGATGCCTTCAAGGCCCCAGTTCTTGCAGATTAGTCTATTTGGATTTGAATCAGTAAACTTTTTACATGAATAAATCCTAAGTCTAATAAACTGGGAAATGCTAGCAACAATATCCTCTTTCGTAGCGTAGCTATCACGATAAATCCTTTGGTTACATTCTTTCCAAATCGCGTACACAATCCCACATAGAAGCAGTCTCACAATTGTATCCTGGAGGCTATCTCCCCTACAAAAACGCAGACCCCAGGCCTCTGGCTCTTCCCAATTTGTGATATTCTCATTAATAAGAAGGAGATTAAGCCCCCGGGACCAAATCCTACGGCTCAAGCCACATGAGAAGAACAAATGATCCCTATCCTCCACAACAATGCCATACAATTTGGAAATACTATCCCCAGTTACATTCCACGAGAGCAAGCGATCCTTAGTTGACAGCCTATTAAAGAGGGCTAGCCAAGTAAGAAAGCTATGCTTCAAAATTCTCACTTTGCTCCAAACAAGATAATGCCATCGAACATTATCATACTTTTTCCTCACCACCTCCCACATAGAACTAGAGGAGAAAAATCCATTTGAGCCAAGCTTCCATCTCCAAGAGTCATTGCGTCTAGCATCAGAGAAAAAGGAAATATGTTCACCAATGTTCCTCAAGGTTGGATTATCAGGCCAGCACCATTGATCATTAGATATCACCTCCTTCACCTTACCATAGTGGTTGACCAACGCCAAACAACTCTGGTCCATACTGACACAATTTGCAAGTGATCCCCAAGGGTGCCAAGGGTCGAACCAAAAATGAGAGTCAGCCCCATTGCCAATAACCATGTTGCAGTGTTGTTTCATAATAGGCCGAATCTTCATAAGTTCATATACTCCTTTGTTTTACTTTGGAGTTTACAAAGCTAGATGAGATATGACAAAGATTGATCACAGGAGTAGATCTATAATTTTTTTTCTTTTTTTGGTGGGGATGTAGCACATAAAATTTCAACTTATATAAATGTATTAATTTTTTTTTAGTAGGGGATGAATAATTTTTTAACTAAAAATATATAAATATTTTATATTTTTTCTCCCAAAAAAGCATATATTTTTAATTCGTTTTTGGGAGCCTCCACTGGCCCTTAATTACCTCCGCCACTTATTGATGGACGAGCTAAGATTTGGCAAATCCTTTATAGTCCACTGCAATATAGGCAAGGCATTGCCTTTGCCTATCGCAGATAAAGAAATAAAACAGTACTTCATTTCAGTTTGACATCTTTGTTTCCTTATTTTTACAATCGTCTTACTTTTGACACCTAATTTTTCAGTTCGGTGACACTTCATACTCTCTGTCTTTTACGTCACTCAACTAAAATGGAAGTTTAGTTCAGTTAAAGGAACAATTCTTGCATCAAGACTTTCCCCAATTAAAGATATTCCTGCAATTACTTAAATACAGTGCAATGGGAATTCCTCGTTTAAAATGGACCTAATCGAGCCCTTCATCGATTACAGCAGATCGCGACCATTTTTGGAGCTGAAAACCGCATATGCTGCGCAGCCTAGGTAGGACACTCCATGAAAGAGCCATTCAAGAGCAACCAACCCACTAAACAAAGAATCTGAATCCGCCCTTGTGACACTTGTACTTTATCCGACCGCTCAGTCCACTTGACATGGTCATAACTTCCCCTTCCTGGTTTGGTAGTGCTGGTTAAATTTTTGGAAAAATTATGTAAAGAAAAAAGTGGCAAGAATTTAGCTAGTTTTTTTTTTTGAAAAACCGAATTTGTCAATCGAAATACATTTGATTATGTAATGACTGGCCTACTTAGTAGTTATTTTAATCAATTTAAAAAAATGAAGTAAGGGCAAATGTGGAATACCTTGTATTTTTGGGGATAAAAAAGTAAAATAAAAGGGTTGGTGGGCATTTATGAGGGGTTCTTCTTCTATGAGCATGTGGTAAATTTGTCACATGTACATAAACAAAAAGTGATTCAATTAGTTAATAAATATTAACTAATTATTATAAGTGGAGATATTATAATAATTTATTTAAAATTCTGTAAGGTCAAATTAGTAAAAAGAAAAATTTCAAACATTTTAATATAATATATCTGTACGATACAAACTAATATGAATTAATTTTATGACATAACAACTTAATCTGTAACATGTCTTATAGAAGAATTTTTCATTTATGAGAACTACTCTAGAGTGAAATAAAATAAAATAAAATAAAGTAATACGTTAAAAATGAGGGAGAAAAAAAGAGAAAAAGGGGGGAGTTCAGGGGCAGAAAACGCTAGAAACAAGGAAAAAGAAAATTGGGGGTCTGGGAAGTGGGGAAAAGAAAGGAGAAGATGGAGAACTTGTGAAGAAGGTAAGCACTAATCTCTGAAACTATGTTGTGACAGTGATTGCTTTTCTTTTTGAAGTGTTTGTATGTGATTTTGGTGAAAATACTGCTTCTATAGGATAAATTGTAATGTGGCGATTTGGTGAGAAATGGAGTTTCTCCTCAAAGAAAAAATTATGTGATAAAACTGTAGTGTTGTGGAAGGCATAAAAAAAAAAGGGAACTGAAATCATTGTTGATCCTAAACTCTCATTGAAATATGATTTTGATCAGACCCATGATCGAATTCGGGATTGCAAGTTTCGGTTAATGGCATGTTGAAGTTTGTGTGATCTTTAGATTCAGATTTGTGGAGGGGTTTAAGAACTTTTGTTATCAATATGGTGAAGTGAATGCTAGTACATCCTGCATGTTGAGAAATGAAGATTGTAAAATGTGTTGTTTTGTTTTCAATACTCGCAAATGGCAAAGGAATTAACTATAAGCATTTAACCAACCTGTTGTACTGGTTTCACAACATTTTTTTTTTTTTGATGTAAAAGTCTCGCATGGTGATTTTATTTGGAATGTAAGTGATACATGTCTTTAAATTCTTGAAATTCTATTAAGTACTTTTATTCGAGTTTAGTAAGTGAAATGATTGTATTGTTTAAAAGTTCTCAACTAATCTGTGACAGTTTTGTATGATTGTGTTCAAATGTAGTTATAATTCATGAGGAAACTTATACTGTGATGCGAATCATTATTATGTATAAAAGTGAGTGTATTATATGTATGTGGAAAATAGTATGAGTACTTGACTAAGTGATTACAGAGCAGTGTGATAGACTCTATGAAATGTGCTGTTGAAGAGTTTTGTGTGTGTGGTAGATGTGCTCTTGAAGAGTTCGTGTATGTGGTAGTGTGCTCTTGAAGCATTTTGTGTACGTGGAACATCCGAAGGGATGATATCGTGTTAATCGGCAAGTCTATTATGTTGTGTATATGAAAAGTGTCATGTGAATGAATTATCCTAAGGGATAATAGGGTATTACTCACCCGATTCAAATGGAGTTCAATAATATATTTTCGTGACATAAGTGAAACGAGAGACGTGATCGTTGTGTTTATCCAAATGTCGCTTAAGAAATGATTGCTTGAAGTAATAAGATTTACCTTGTGTTCTATTTTGACAAATCCTGTGAATGAGATGAAAGAATTGGGTTCGTTGATATGCGAACCAAGGCTAGAATGACCGTGACACCAAGAGCATTTTTCTTTTATGAGAAAGAATACTTGTATTATATTCCGGGAATTTTTGGGTAATGTCTCTACAGATTTATTATGAGTTCCTCAATACTCATGAAGCTTTTATTTGTTTTGCAGAAGAAGACGGAGCTTAAGAATTGAAGCATAGGTTGGTTTTGGAACTAGAATAGAAGATGACAATATCAGCCACAATAGTTGTTTACGCTACCTTCTTTTTGTGACAAGCCTGGAACTGTGTTATCTAGTATTGGCTTGTATATGTATATTAAATCTTTAGGATGATAATTTTGAAGACTGATGTTATCCCCAACTTTCTGTGAATGCACGAAATTTAATACTTATATTGGTATGTTACGATATCATATCTGTATCTATTATAGAGATTGTGCCTTGCGTTATTAGGAGAAATCTCTCCTATCACATAGCATGTCACGTGCTTGGCCTGTCGGGTTTGGCGGGTTGGGGCGTGACAGATTAAGTAAGTTTTAATAAGCTAGCAGTAGAATTTTGATTCCAGAAGAAAAAAAAAAAAAAGTGACAATGTGCTACTCTGCTAGTTCTAATTTCTTCTGATACTCTAGTTTAGCTGATAAAAAATCTAATCGTTGTTCACAAAATGAACTGCTTGGTAAAGTACATAAATGAAACATTAAATGTATACCAAATTTAATACTGCCATAAACATCAAAATCGAACAGAAAGTGTCCAAATAATCCAGCTGAAACACAACCAGCTGCTTTATTGATCACATACAATCCCTAATTGATTAAACAATAAAATGATCACGGCAAATAATGATGGTGTCACGTAAAACCATGAACACAAAATCCAGACTCATATAAACTACAAGGCTGTGACGCATAAGCACACATGGTCTATATACAATAAACCTAACACATGATCCCAATGGCAGCTGATATGAGAATGACAAAGATGGTGCCAACAGGCGTTGCTGGGGCAGAGTTGGGTGGTGGAGGAGGAGGACTACCACTGCCTGGAGGAGTAGGAAGGGCTGATCCTGGTGGAGGAGCGCTTTCGGGAGACGGGGTACCCGGTGAAGGTGGTGATGGAGGACCACCACCACCGCCACCACCAGGAGTAGGAGATGGTGATGGAGGAGCACCACCACCGCCACCACCAGGAGTAGGAGATGGTGATGGAGGTGATGGCGATGGCGAAGGCGAAGGCGGCGAAATTGGTGATGGTGTTGGCACTGGTGATGGTGGAGGACTTGGAATTGGGGATGGTGTTGGTACTGGTGATGGTGAAGGGGGGGTTTCAGGGGATGGAGCTGGACTAGGTGAAGGGCTTGTAGCAGATGTAACATTTATAGCCAATTTTTGTCCTGCGGGACAGTGCTGCCCAAATGTGCAAAGGAAATACTCCTCGCCTGTGGAATTGAGATTTATGTTTGTTGGACCAGATGTGATTAACGAGATAGGACTTGTAGAGTTGCAAGCATCAAAAGCCGCCTTTGTGACTCGGGCTACATCATGTATTCCAGTGGGGAAGTTGAAGACTGCAACAACATTAGATCATCAAGAGTTAGAAAAGAGCAAGTTATTTTAAAAGTGAACGATCCGTCGTGAAGTGTGTATGGTGCGTAGGTCTCATATATGTGTGGAGCTCATTCATAACTAATAGAATAGCCGTCTTAGAGACTAACTCTAAAAATTACAAGTGTAGCATGACCAATTATTTCCAGATATACTTGGACTAAAACCCTTATAGAATGGTCGTTCATTTGAAAGATTGACTTGAAAAAAAAAAAATTACAAGTGTAAGTATGACTGATTATTTTCATATATAATTAGAATACAATTATAACATTCTATCTCATGTTGATTCTCTAGTAAGTTGGATTATTTACCGTTGTTAGAAGATAATACTTTCAACCGAATCAAAACATTTTAACCCAATTATTTAGGCTCGACGTGTTAACGAATTAATAGTAGAACTAGGTTGTTACAGAAAGTGATTGGTATAAGGTGACATACAATACTATAACTTTTCACCAAAACCACTAGGAATGATCATAAGTTCTTCAGAGATTATTGCTATTATTATGACAATATATCCATCAAATTTTCCTATTGAATTACACACCCTCGTATTAATTTAAGCTTGAAAATGAAAAAAAGGACATCAAGATCATCTGATGTTTTATACTATTAAATTCCTTACCTAAAACATCACCAACAGTGAAGGTGTGTTGTGAAGCCCAGTTGGCATAGTGTGCAGAGCCATTCGGAGGGACTGTCCAGCCCAAGCTGTCCCCAACAATATACGTTGTTGCAGCAGTATTCTCCACCAGCATAGCTGTGGATACTACCAATATTGCAAGTGCTCCAAGGCCGATTTTTGTAGCCATCCTTCCCTAGGATATTGGTGTTCAATGGTCTAGTTCAGGTCGCCCCTGAGAGTAAGTATTTTTGGTACTTGTGGCAAGAGGGTGTAGAAGAGGCTTTGTTTTTCCTCTGTTAAATTCAATATATAGAGCCAAGAAGATTATAACACCTGTCTTGGAAGTCTCTAGGCTCTTGGTGGATAAAATCCAGCAAGGAATTTATAGGTGATTTACAACGTTGGGCAGTTGACTTTCACCATCAGCAAGGTGGAAAGGTAGAGCTGGTCCAACAAAGTGGCACTCGAGTTGAACTGCTCAATTGATGGAATCAGTCTATACTGACTTTGATTATTTCCAAGAAGGCAAACTATGGCCAGTATTAAGTGCAAATATGACATCTGTGAGTGGTACACTTGGAGTCACTTAGGCAATACTCCAATGACCGGATGGTCTCAAATAGATTGTGTAATACCTCATATTGAGAAAAGAAAGTGCGTTTGAATAATTTATAAGTAGGTATTTTGAATATAATGAATAATTTGAATTGATTATTTTAAATCAGTTGATTAAAGGTCTAAATATTTATTTTTTATGTGTACAACACTAGTCTCGCTTATAAGTTTAGAGTTTTGGACTTGAAGCGTGATAGAACGGTGTATTTCGAGCCAATTACAAGCTAGATGCGGGACAAAGTACTACACCAATGAGATCATGGGAGCCACTTCTAGAATCTTGCACCTTTTGGGGGGCGTGACAGAATAGTATTTAGAACTAGTTCTATAGAATCCTACATCGCCTGTGAGGCGTGATAGAATGATATTCAAAGTTAGTTACCAGCTGGATGCGAGCAAAGTGCTATACCAAGGAGGCAATGGGTGCCACCTCTAGAATCCTACACCACTTGACTAGTCCCGAGTGTGTGTATAATATAATATCTCACATCAGTGGAAAATAGTGTATTTGAGTGGTGGAATAACTTGAGTTAACCATTTTGGACTAATTGATTAGAGACTCAAATAGTTATTTTTTATGTACGCAATACTAGTCTCACTCATGAGACTGGGGTTTTGAACTCAGAGCGTAACAGATTAAAAATAAAAATAAAATCTAATATGGAAAAGGAAATTAAGAATTTGTTACAATTTATATGTTATGAGGCGACAAAAGTTAGCACTTGTTAGAATGTGCAAATTAAAAATAGTTCACGACAATAAATTAGATGAAGGCACGCAAACGAGCGCCGCATGAAGCTAATGTCGCTCTACCACTGGATTTTGTCTTTTCCTTAAAAAATTCTCTTATTTCCTAGAATAGCAAAAAACGTAGTTGGAGGTTCATGTCCATCAGAATGAATCATCCTTTCTACGGAGATAAATTTTTGTCCGAGTTTCCAAAAGCACCCCTCTATTTCAAGAGAATTTGTCGCAACGAAATTAGACGATAAGTGATTGTTCAAAACTATCAAACTAAAATACAAAGAGATAAATTTCATAATTAAGGATTGAGTGATGTTAATTTAATACAATCAATCTTACTTAGTGAGATAAATTTTGATTTAACTTGATTATTCAATAAAGGCCATCCTCCTAACATTTTCTTCTCTGTCCATAGAGAGTCCAATTGCATCCGAACTAGAAAATGGGAGTTTTCCGTTTTTTATTTTTGTTTTGGTCATGAAAGTTTGCGTTTCAAATACGACTTTTTCGCCATTGGTCCACACAAGTGTCATGGTTAAAATCAGAGGAACAGTACTTTAAACGTCATAATCAGAATAAATCATTTTACTAATTGTTTTGCCGTTGGTCCAATGACTAAAAACGTTAAAATTGGAGGAACTTATTAAAAAATATAAACTTCTCCGATATTATAAAATCACGTGTTTTTAATATATAAAATTATGGACTAATCAATTTTGGTATAAAATTCTATATTCCACAGTATAATATCGAAATTGAATCTTGATTTAATTTTATAACTGTCAAAAAACATCCAGCTCTAGTAACTATGTGTCTTAACAAAACCCTTGCCAATTCGCCATTTTTTCCAATATAATTGTAGGCCACATCTTATCTTGATATGGTTTGAAGTTGAAAGCATATATATCTAACATTGCCTCAGTACTGAAAAAGCTCAATATGCAAGTTGAAAGCATAGATATTCAATATTGCCTTAGTACTGAAAGCTCAATATGCATCAAACAATGTCGTTGATTTACAAGTTGACTGGAATAGTTCAAGAATATTTGAAAATTCCCACATAACACGCTTAGACGACGTCTTCGAAGGAGCTTTACACTGTTCATGCATCGATTTTTCCACATTGTAAACATCAAAAGCTAGAGTCATCATTTCAATATTGAACAATTCACACGGAATAGAAAGAACAAAATTCTCATCGAAGACTGCGAGAGGACTCTTGCTATTCATGAAGGGTATTAGCACGTTTTCTGTGAGACCAATCAATGTGTTGACTAATTAAATAATTATAGTGTTCAGCTGTCTTTGGGTTACCATTCGCTTGAGGCCCCACCGACGCGTCTTATTACCATAATTTAGAAAGATAGACATGGAGAAATTTATCCTAGAGTTGTAGGTAATTAGTTTAATTTTACCTCTCCTTGTATAAAAAAAAAAAGGACAAAAATCACAGAGGTGTTTTTTTCTTCGTTTTCACAAGATTGAAAACCTTTTAATTGGCTGGTCTTTGGCCTTTCTTGTCTAGTAATCCTCACCAATTAATTGAGTTTACTAGGTCTTGTTGATTTTGAAGGTCCACTTAATTACCTACAAGTCTACGACGACGATTTTAATTTCCATTAAGTTTTTACATGGGGAAGGCCATGTTGAGTACATAACAACTATCTTCCGACAAAAGTATCTACAATTGTTATACTGTAAATTAGTGCGTTTGTCTAATAATTTTGCTCAACTACTTTATGCGGATGTATCATACAATCTTTTTATTCTGTAAAAAATTGGTTGAATGAAATAAAATCGCAACTTCCTGACAAAAAAAAAAAAAAAAAAATTTAGTTCCTCGGTTAACACCAAGTTTGATTGAAAACTAACTCGTTGTCTATTTGGGGTCAAAGACGGAAAGCTAACTTGAAAAGTTATATTTTTTTTTATTATCGTGAGTATCCGGACCAGCTTGCGCACACCTCGACTAATCTCACGGGCGCTGAGGTTGACCGTCGGGTAAGCCCTCCAGTGACTCCAAGGACTCGAACCCAAGATATGTCAGTTTTACTGTCTAAATCTTGTCATTTGAGCTAACCCTTAGAGATTTGAAAAGTTATATTTCTAGCTAAGTAGATGATTTAAAACCTAACAAGAAAGCTTTGTGTGGTTGAGAAAGAAACTGTACTAGAAGTCTTCCTGGTGACATCCGAGTAAACGATTTGGTCAGACGTTGATTTTGTTTGTGTTCTTTCTTTCCTTTTTTCTCCTTTCTTTTAGGGTGTTAAAAGAAACATAAAGTTTGAAGCATTGGATTCACAATTTCAAATAAAATAAAAAATAATAAAAATTATATGAAATTTTTTTAATCAAAATTTCGTTAATGTAGTTCATAATAATGAAGGAAAATTCAAAAGCTAGATAAAAAATACAAAACATTTTTTTAACAACGATAAATTTGTTTTTTTATGACTTTTAAATAACAAATTTAAAAAGAAGTTCAAATTGGGGAGAGTGTGCAACCTTATCGATAACATAAGGGGTTTTGTTTGAATTTTTAAAATATAGAGTTTTATATGCAATTTCGGCAAAACACAAGGGGGTGTTGCTCATTTTACTCTTTTAGAAAACCATCTCCCCACTCACCTATGACCAAGATTAAATAAGGAAAACTTTAAGCCATGGGTAATTGTGTACCAGGACAATGCATAGTTGCACATGGATAGACATGACTTTTTGAAGATATAGATAACTGCAAGTCTTTTTATTGTTAGGTAGAATAGTTCAAGATTTTTATAAGGTGGTCAAAAATTTAAAATTTATTAATATGAAAGAAGTATATATTCTAAACATACTGGGGTAAAAAAAATTGTGCAATCAAGGCAAGTTTCGATCAATAGCTTCATATAGAACCTGTTAGGCTAAGGGTATTAATCCATATTTTGATGATAACTAAGGCTCTGTTTGGCCTAGCTGTCAAATTTTAGCTTTTAAGCTGTAGAGTTTTGGTTAGAAGTGATGTTGAACAAAAGCCATGGACTGTTTTGCCTATATTAGGCAATATTGAGCTTTTAGAAAATTTGAGGGCAATATTGTATTCTAAAAAATATGAAGGGGTATATTTAAGGGAAAAAAAAAACAGCTTCCTGCATTATATAAAAACAATTTCGCAAAAGCCTATTTTAAAAAACTCCAATTTGGAGCTTCTTGTTTTTTAGCTTTTTTCAGCTTCAATTTTTACCTAAAATCACTTTAAGAAATGAGCCAAACATGTGAGATCAGCTTCTAAACTGATAGGAAACACTTTTTAGTGTCAAAAAGCTAGGCCAAACAGACTTTAAATCTTAATCAAATCACTATCTAATGACTAATCGTGCTTGCTTATGTCATATATATTTGAGATTAGTCATAAATTGGGAAATGCTCGAGTGTTATTCATCCATAAAAAAGTGGGTAGCACGTGCTTATCAAATGCATATCAAGTTTAAAGCGGCTATGATTGGTGAAGATTTGTTGAAGCTTCAAAGAGTTAATATCCATGAAGATAGTGGAAGATGAAGAGGGAGTCATAAGTAGAGAAGTGGCGACACAAGGGGTATCGGCTTTACAATTGTGGTTAGCCTTTAAATTCACTTTAAAGGTCAAAACCATTTTGTAAAATCCATGTTAATTTTATTATTTTGGATTTTAAAGTGTTTTAGATGTTTAAAAGGTTGAAAACTTCTTTCAAAACTTGCTCCTATAATATTCTAAGATTGTACTTTTTGGGAAAATCATTTCGGATCATCACGGCAAGACTTTATGCTAAAAAGGGGTGATCCGGTCGAGTAAGTCGACTGAATCCATTCAACAGGATCTCGTTCAGTGATATTCGGGCGAGTGACCTAGTCGAGTTACTCGATCGGATCTAGTCAACCGGATTCTTGTCAGTGATACCCGGACGAGTGATCCGGTCGAGTCACTCAACCGGATGGCTGTGTTTGAAAAATATAGCATTATATATCCGTTGACAACTTTTTTATATATATTTTTAAACACATCCATTGCAAAAAACGCTTCTTCCAACTACGAGCAATTGTTCGAAAGCTTTTAGATCATCAAAAACACATTGTTTACACAAATCATTGAGCTTTAACTTGCAAATCATTGAGCATTCAAGAAGAACATTAAATTTTATTCATCTACTCTTGAAGAGAGATATTGTACTCAACATTTATTCTATTCCTATTGTGAAATAAACACTCTAAATCTATAGCTTTGAGAGATTCAACGTATAGAGAGAGTAAGGAATCTTCTTTGTAGATTCAAATGAGTGAAGAAGAAATCTTCTTTGTAGATTCAAAGGAGTGAAGAAGCTTGTACTATTCTTGTGGACTCAAGAGAACTTGTATTGTTGGTTTGTGCTTCACCAAATTGTGAAGAGGTACTACTAATGGAGCTAGTGAAAATCCTAAGGGGAAGATAACCTTGGGTGGTGGGTGTAAATTAGTAAACCACCATAAATCGTTGTGTATCCCTTTTATTTCTTTGCTTTCATTTTTGTGCACTCTACGTGTTTAATAATTTGCTTACTCGGATATAAATTATTTATATTAAATTTTTAATTGGTAGTCATTAGCTAAAGACTTAATTCACTTCCCTTCTTAACTATATTTGTCTTAACTAGTTGTATCAACAACTAGGACTCTACATATAATCTAACAACTAGTAGAGAATTGAAATGGTAAATGCATCTATGTCTACCATAGTTGAGGGCCAATCTTCCACCCGACCACTATTGTTTAGTAGAACCAACCACTCTTTTTGGAAAACTAGAATAAGGATTTACATTCTTGCAAATGACATTAGAGTTTGGAAAGTAATAACCGATGGGCCAATCACTCCTACGATAACAAAGACGAAATGAGAAAAAATCACTACCATTCCTAAACCGAAAGAAGACTATGATGACAATGATTTTAAGATTTGTGAAAGAAACTATAAAGATGTGAACATGTTATATCTTGCTTTAGACTCAAATGAATTCAACAAGATATTTGGGTGTAAGAGTGCTAAATAAATTTGGGATCAATTGAAAATCACATATGAAGGAACCAAGTTAAAGAAACTAGGATCAACATGTTTGTTCACAAATATGAAATGTTTAAAATGTCAAAATATGAAAGTATTGAACAAATATTTTCTAGATTTACAGATATTATGAATGCCCTTAAATCGCTTGGGAAATAGTATTCTAATGCAGAGATGGTGAAAAAATTGCTTCGAAGTTTAACCGAACCATGGGAAGCAAAGGTGATGGCAATTGAGGAAGCAAGAAAGCTCACAACTCTCACCATTAGTGAGCTCATGGGATCCCTCATGACTCATGAGTTGAAGAAGAAAGATCAAGAAGAAGAAAAGAAGAACAACAAGAAAACACTTGCATTACTTGCATTAAAAGCTCATTCAAGTGATGAAGATGATGATGAAATTTCCTTACTTGTAAAGAACTTCAAGAAATTCAAGAAGATGAGAAGAGAAACTTCATCAAGCAACAACTCTAGGTGGAAAGGCAAAGACAAACCAAAAGAAGAATCAAAGTGTTACAATTATGACAAGCCGGGTCATATAAAAGTAAATTGCCCAAAGTTGATCAAGTCCAAAGGAGGAAAAGCCATGAAGGTAAGTTGCATTGAGTATGACATTTCAACCGATGGAGAAAGTGAAAAGGAAGAAGAAGTAGCCAACATCGTATGTCTTATGGCAAAGGAGGATGATGAAGTATGCTCATCTTCTAGTTCTCATAGCTCATTGTATGATGATGAATGCAAATTTGAGGAATTACAAAATGAATTTTCTAAAATGCATGACAATTTATCAATTGCTCTTTCAAAAATTAAAGAACTTCAAAAAGAAAGACATGATTTGGAAAGGGAAATACATTGAGGCTACGGGCTGTAGTTAACTTTAAGTCGGCTCAAGTAGGAGGGTATTTAAGACTAGGAAAACTAAAGGAATTCATAGACACAAATACCCATACAATTGAGATACTTCCTAACAAAGAAGGGAAATACATTGAGGCTACGGGCTGTAGTTAACTTTAAGTCGATGACTGAGGAAATAATGCTCCCTTTCTTCAGAGATAAGATCCAGAGTTATCCAGTTTAATACTAGCAGCATTAACTACAAGAGCTTCATACCTGCATTAGCTACAAGCAGTGAAGGCCTTACTCTATTCCTTTCTAAGGTCAGGAATAGTGGGGATTTCCTGGAAAAAATCATCGTATATTCCTCCGATTCCTTATAAAAGATATTCAAGATCTTTGTGCATCTCACAAGAAAGCACTTGAATTTTTCACTTTAAAAGAAAAACTTGAAGAAAAGGTTAAAATCTTAGAAAAATAAGTTCAAGATTTGAATATGAGCTTAGCAAAGTTTACAAAAGGAAAAGAAGCTTTAGATAAAATGTTTGTCTCTCAAAAAATGGCATTTGATAAAAGTGGAATTGGTTATGAACCATTCACAAAGCAAAAATTCTTCAAAAACTATTTTGTTAAAGTATCTACCTCTTCTAATGAAGCTTCAACATCAAAAAGTTTTCAAAAATCATACACATATTGTGAAAGACATGGTCATATTGCATCTCATTGTAGGCATAAAAACATAGTTAGTAGAGATACTAGAATTCCTTCTTAGCTTAAGCCCAAATGGGTTATTAGATGTGTTAGGGCTTGACACTAACACATAAGGACCCAATAAAACTTGAGGACCTGAAAAGGACAACATGTGTATGCCTTTATGTTTGTAGGTTCCTCTGAGAATCAAGTATGAAGGAAGTTGGGTCATCGATAGTGGATGTTCAAGACATATAACCAGAGACTCATCCATTTTCTATGAGCTCAACAAGAAAATCAAAGGAAACGTGAGCTATAGAGACAATGGGAAAGGAAAAATCATAAGAAAAGATAGCATTGGTGATGACCATTCAATTTCTATCCATAATGTACTACTTGTGAAATGTTTGAAACATAATTTATTTTGTGTGAGTCAATTTTGTGACAATGGATATAGAGTTGAATTTAAGGTTTCTTGTTGCATTGTATATGATAAATTGGACAAAGTATTTATTTGTTGCAAATAGACGTGGTAATGTTTATACTATTAACTTTAAAGATCTTACATGCCAAAATGTTAATTGTTTAATGACTATGAATGAAGACTCTTGGTTATGACATAGAAGATTAGGACATACAAGCATGGACTAACTTACTAAACTTTCAAAAAAAGAGCTTGTAAAAGGTCTTCCTAAAACTAGGTTTGAAAAAGATCATTTGTGTGATACATGTCAATTTGGAAAGCAACATAGAACATCTTTTAAACCCATAAACAAAGTAACTACATCTCAAGCATTACAAAAACTTCATATAAACCTTTTTGGACCAATGGATGTGGCTAGCTTAGGAGTATCAAAATATATTTATGTTATTATAGATGACTATACTAGGTATACTTGGGTTATGTTATTGTCTCATAAAAATGAAACCTTCAATGAATTTGCGAAATTATGCAAAAGAGTGCAAAATGAGAAAGGCTATTATGTCACTTACATTCATAGTAATCAAGGCACGGAATTTATAAATTCATCTTTTGTGGATTTTTGTGAACAACATGGCATTAAGCATAAGTTTTAGGCTCCTAGAACTCCTCAACAAAATGAGGTAGTTGAAAGGAAGAGCCAAACGTTACAAGAAATGGAAAAAACCATGTTGAAAGAAAATAACTTGCCTACATACTTTTGGGGTGAAGCTGCTAATACGACTTGTTATGTGCTTAATAGAGTCTTAATTAGACCTTTTCTTAATAAGACCTCTTATGAATTGTGGAAAGGAAGAATACCAAATGTTGTACACTTTAGAATGTTTGGTTGTAAATGCTTTATCTTAAACACCAAAGACCATCTTAGAAAATTTGATGCCAAATCCGATGAAGGATTATTTCTTGGATACTCAAAAAGAAGTAATGCATATAAAGTATATAACAAAAGAACTCTAGTCGTTGAAGAATCAATACATGTGAATTTCGATGAATTTAATCATTTTGTATCGAGAAAGGACGATGATGATGTAGGTATTCAACAAGTTGAAGCTCAAAATCAACCTATTACATCAAATCAAGTAAATGAAGCATCTCCAAGTGATCCAAAGAATTCATCAAATGAATAAAACAAACAAACACCAAATGCAATGGATCTACCAAATGAGGAAGATCAACCAATATCAAATGGTCAACACACTTCAACCAATCAAGACCTACCAAGGTCTTGAAAGATTGTGAAAGATCACCCAAATGATCAAATCCTTGGTGATCTATCTAAAGGTATAAGAACTTGTTCTAACTTAAACATTTTTTGTGAACACATTGCATTTCTTTCCCAAATTGAGCCTAAAAATGTGAAAGAAACCTTATTGCATAATGATTGGATAATGCTATGCAAGAAACACTTAATCAATTTGAAAGAAATAAACTTTGGAAACTTGTTGAAAGACCAATCGATTATCCAGTAATTGGTACTAAATGGGTGTTTAAAAACAAACTTGATGAATCAGGAATAGTAACTAGAAATAAGGCAAGTTTATTTGCTCAAGGGTATAATAAGAAGAAGGAATAGACTATGATGAAACATTTGCATAAGTGGCTAAATTAGAATCTATTCGTATGCTTCTTGTTTTTGCATGTTTTATGAACTTTAAATTATTTCAAATGGATGTCAAAAGTGCTTTCTTAAATGAATTTCTTCAAGAAGAAGTATATATGGAACAACCTCCCGGATTCAAGGATCCAAATTCACCTAATCATGTTTTTAAACTTGAAAAAACCCTTTATGGATTAAAATAAGCTCCTAGGGCATAGTATGATCGATTAAGCGGATACCTTCTTGAAAAGGGATTTACTAGAGGAAAATTGGATTCAACTTTATTTGTTATGAGAAAAGGAAAAGATATTTTACTCGTGCAAATATATATTGATGATATTATCTTTGGTGTTACTAATAAATCTCTTTGCGAGTATTTTTCCAAATGTATGAACAAAGAGTTTGAGATGAGCATGATGGGAGAATTGAATTTCTTCCTTGGACTTCAAATCAAGCAAACGAATGAATGCTTTTTCATTAATCAAGCCAAAT
This sequence comes from Ehretia macrophylla, assembly GCA_037974665.1. Taxonomy (NCBI): domain Eukaryota; kingdom Viridiplantae; phylum Streptophyta; class Magnoliopsida; order Boraginales; family Ehretiaceae; genus Ehretia; species Ehretia macrophylla. Next base: position 54,583,536 of record CM075771.1, on the reverse strand, counting down.
ATACAAGGGAAATTATCAACAAGTTCGGTCTCGAGACCGCTAAAGCAATGAGCACACCAATAGGTACATAAACCAAGCTAGACAAAGATGATAAAGGTAAATCGGTTGATGAAAAGAAGTATTGAGGTATGATCAAAAGTCTTCTATATTTAACTACCTTTAGACTCGAAATCATATTTGTTGTGTGCTTATGTGCTCAATTTCAATCCAATCCTAAATAATCGCGCCTAAATGCAGTAAAAAGAATCATTAGAAGGCACGATTGATTTAGGACTTTGGTATCCCAATGGCACATCTTTTGAACTGACAGGATATTCTGATGCTGATTATGCAGGATGTAAAGTTGATAGAAAAAGCACTAGTGGTAGTTGTCAATTTTTAGGTCAATATTTAATCTCATGGTCTAGTAAAAAGCAAAATAATGTTTCCTTATCTACAACCGAGGCCGAATATATATCCGCCAGAAATTGTGTTGCCCAAATTCTGTGGATGAAACAAAATTTACTTGACTGTGGCCTTGAATATGATCATATACCTATTAGATGTGATAACACTAGTGCTATTAACCTCACAAAAAATCCAATTCAACATTCAAGGACCAAGCATATAGAGATTAGACATAATTTCATATGTGATCATGTGCAAAAGGGTGATGTTATTCTTGAATTTGTTAATACTTTACATAAATTAGTGAATATCTTTACAAAACCCTTGAATGAGGATCAATTTTATGTTATTAGAAGAGAATTGGGAATGCAAGATCTTTCTTAAAATGCTCTCAAATCCTCAAAATTGTGCAAATCCTTCAAATTCTTTTTTAAAAACAAATTAAAAAAAGGGTGACTCGGACGAGTCATCCAGATGAGTGAATCATCCGGATCACTCTACCATATATCACTGCCACTTATCTAGACGAATGAATCTGGACGAGTGCAGCAAGATCTGGTCGACCGGATCTGACGAGACTAAGGTTTCTTTGTTTTTTTTTTTAAAAGCTTTGCCTTGTTTTCTTTGCCTACTTCAAAATACTCTCTCTTGTTTCTTAAAAATCCTTTCTCTTCCCTTCCCAACTCAAATATCTCTTTTAAATCATTCCAATCTCTCATTCAACTCTTTTCTTACAAAACTCTTAAAAATCAAAATCCTTCTTATTCTTCCTACTTCTCTCATGGCACTACCCAAGAAACCAAGCAAAAAATAAAAGAAAAGGCAATGGGCATCTCCCGACTCCTTTCCAAAACAAGATGTGATGTGGGAAAGTTATTGGATGACTCCTTAATTCAAGGTACTTGTATTATTGAGCTTTTAGATTTTCAAGGTTGGCTTCCATTGTTAAAGCTTAGAGATATTTCTGGTTTATTATGGGTCAAAGAGTTTTATGCAAATCTTGAACAAGATGGGGATTTCAATGTGCGTAGTTATGTAAATGGCATGATACTTACTATTGGACCAAACACTATTTCAGGATTTCTTGATGTCCCACATGAGGGTATTCTAGAATATGCTAGCAAGGGTTGGCCTAAGGACTTACCAACTCATATAAGACGAACTGTAATTGTCTTTTTTTATGGGAAGGCTCGGGTCATTCATTTACTTCAATGCCCAAACGAAACCAAATTGTTGCTGAAAAACGTCTTTTACTTCACATTATCATGGAAGTTATTACTCCTCGATGTATTTGAGATGGCTCTATTCCTCACTTTGCTGGTTTTATTTTATATATGATGTATCAAAGGAACAAGATTTTTTTTCTATATATCATGCTTCATCATATGCTTCACACAACAAAGAATGACAATTTGCTAACCTATGGCATGTCTTTGTGTACTATGTTTTAACTAATGAATGTTAAAACAAATGGTGGTGTTAGGGGCTTAAACCATCGCACATATTTCCTTAATGATGGCATTTTTCAACAAATGCGTCTGGGAATTCTTAATCATCACATTGTTGAAATGTCAGACATGGTTGATGAGGGTATAACTGATGCACCTCAAGAAATTGGTAATTTTGAAGATGACTAGCAGGGGGACGATTCAGATGAATCGGACAAGGATTCTCTCTTGGCTCAAGCTCTTGCGAGAAAAGGGCTAAAAACAGGGAAGATGCACTTGTTGGCCCATGTGGTTTTGGAGGGAAAAATGCCTCAACGGACATTCCGTATACAGGTTATAATGCAGTTCTCCTCTATCTCAAGCGTCTTGAATGTAAAATAGACAATGGTTTTGATGCCCTCTCCAAGAAGGTTGAAAATGTTGAAACCAAATTTAATGGGCTGCTTGGCATTATTGAAGATAAAGTGAAGCAGCTTTATGCTCGTATGCCCGACCAATGATCGCTAGTTCTTAGATTAATCTTTTTGCTCTAGTGAATTATGCTGATTCTGTGTTTTCTTTTTCTTTGCACATGTTTATGCCTTCTCCTTACTGCTTTATTACCCTATAATGACCATGGCTTTTAGTTTACTACCTTATAACTCTCTTGCTATGGTTTTTATGGTAGTCTTATAGTTTTCTGTTGATACTATGATGGTATATCTATAATGTTGCTATATATGTGTGAAAAATGTCCCTCTATTATGCATATGTTCAGGGGGAGAGGTTTTTTGACATTCCATTGCAATGAAATGATCATGTTGCTATTTTCATTCGATGTTGACAAAAAGGGAAAAAAATGGGATAATAAGCAATAAGTGAGGGGGGGACTTACTTGACAATACAAACTTTATATGCACTAAGTAAAGGGAAGCCTCTCATTTGCTTTCAATAATTCTCTTGTTTGCCTTGCCTAAATTGCCATTATGTATTATTATGTAAGATTTTGTCGTCATCAAAAAAGGGAAGATTGTTTGTCTAAGGGTGTTAATCTCATATTTTGATGATAACTAAATCTTAATTAAATGACTATCTAATGACTAATCATGCTTGCTTATGTCATATATATTAGAGATTAGTCATAGATTGGGAAATGCTTGAGTGTTACTCATGCATAAAGAAGTGGCTAACACGTGCTTATCAAATGCATATCAAATTTGAAGTGGCTATGATTGGTGAAGATCTATTGAAGCTTCAAAGAGTTAATATCCATGAAGATTGTGGAAGATGATGAAGGAGTCATAAGTGGAGAAGTGGCGACATATAGGGCACCAGCTTTACAATTGTGGTTTGCCTTTGACTTCATTTTAAAGCTCAAAAACTATTTTGCAAAATCCATGTTAATTTTATTATTTTGGATTTTAAAGTGTTTTGGATGCTTAAAAGGTTGAAAACTTCTTTCAAAACTTGTTCCAAAAATATTCTAAGATTGTTTCTTTTTAGGAAAATCGTTTCGGATCATCACGGCAAGACTTTATGCTTAAAAGGGGTGATCCGGTCGAGTGACCCAGTCGAGTAAGTCGACCGGATCCACTCAACTAGATCTCGTTCAGTGATATTCGGGCAAGTGACCCGCTTGAGTTACTCGATCGGATCTACTCAACCGAATTATTGTCAGTGATACTCGGACGAATGACCCGGTCAAGTCACTCGACCGGATCACTATGTTTGAAAAATATAGCCGTTATATATCCGTTGACAAATTTTTTATATATTTTCAAACACCTCCATTGTGAAAACACCTCTTCCAACTACAAGCAATTGTTCCAAAGCTTTTAGATCGTCAAAAACACGTTACTTACACAAATAATTGAGCATTCAAGAATAGCATTAAATTGTATTCATCTACTCTTGAAGAGAGATATTGTACTCAATATTTATTCTATTCCTATTGTGAGATAAACACTCTAGATCTATTGTAACGCCCTAAACCAACACTCCCACGCCTACAGGATACTCCCTGGACTTAGGGCCTAAACGAGCACCGATGTCATGACGAGTGGGCCCGGAAGCGCACTATGCACTTTTTGTCCGCTTTGGGGCCCATACCCCTCACGGTTTTGTCGCCTCCCAGCCACTGCCAGGAAAATGCGCATACACGATACAAGGATGTTACCCCTTATATCAAGCAGCCCAAAGACCTCTGCGTCCGATGTGGGATATTACACCCCCCCCTTGGGGACCCAGCGTCCTCGCTGGCCATGCGAACGCGTCGGCTCTGATACCACCTTTGTAAACCCTCGAACCAACACTCCCACGCCTGCAGGATATTCCCTGGACTTAGGGCCCAAGCGAGCACCGAGGCCATGACGAGTGGGCCCGGAAGCGCACTATGCACGTATTGTCCGCTTTGGGGCCCATACCCCTCACGGTTTTGTCGTCTCCCAGCCACTGCCAGGAAAACGCGCGTACACGATACAAGGATGTTACCCCTTATATCAAGCAGCCCAAAGAGCTCCGTGTCCGATGTGGGATATTACATCTATAGTTTTGAGAGATTCATTGTATAGAGAGAGTAAGAAATCTTCTTTGTAGATTCAAAAGAGTGAAGAAGCTTATACTACTCTTGTGGACTCAAGAGAACTTGTATTGTTGGTTTGTGCTTCATCAACTTGTGAAGAGGCACTACTAGTGGAGCTAGTAGGAATCCTAAGGGGGAGGTAACCTTGGGTGGTGGATGTAGATTAGCGAATCACTATAAATCGTTGTGTTCATCTTTTATCCCTTTTATTTCCTTGCTTTCATTTTTGTACACTCTACATGTTTGATAATTTGCTTGCTTGGATATAAATTGTTTATATTGACTTTTTAATTGGTAGTCATTAGCTTAATATTTAATTCACCCCTCTCTTAAGTATATTTGCCTTAACAGAACCATTACACCCACTATATGAGGGTGAAAATGAGAAAAATGAAAAAAGGAAACAAGAAGAAAATAGATATACATATATATCACAGCTAAAGTGATAAGGTGGAATGCCTTGTTCAATTGTAGAGATTTCTTTAAACATGATCATCACTAGAGTGGGGAGGTGAATAGAATTTAGAGTAAAATGCACAACACCCCTTATAATATGTCGAAGTCTTACGCTATCCCCTTTATTATGGAAAGTCTTTAATAAGTCATTGGGTTTCTGAAGTGTTACACCTTATCCCTCTTTCTCTATAATTCCGTTAGTTTTGTGCCTCACGCCCTTTCAGTGCAACTATGTTGTATTTTTTCTTCTATCTGCTAAATGACTCATTTGTCAGTATAAATACTCTTAAAAAATTTAGTCAATGCACCTTAGTATACACAATTGATATACCAAACAAAAAAACATGCACAATGCATGTGTATACACACACATACATATATATAACACACATACACATACTCTATACACATATACAACCCATACACAAACATACATTTTTTTTAACCCTGGGAAACATCCCCACATTAGCCAGCCCACGAAACATTGACCAAAATTAGACACCACCGTATTAGGGGTAGAGTTGGGGGTGACAGGATCGCGATAGGTGAATGGGTGGCGGTAGGGGTGTTTTGGGGGCTTGCTGGGTCGAATAATAGGTGGGGCTTTTTGGGTTAGGTTAGAAGTGGGGTTCAAATATGTGTAAGTGTGTGTGATATACATAAGGCCAAACAAGTCATTTTTTTGTTCCGTTCATATCGTTAGTGCAAATAATAGTTAAGGGCAAGACTTTTTTATAGGGAGGTAGCGTGAGATTTTAGCATATCACATGGGAATGTTGTGTATTTTACCCTCAAAATTGTATATTGAATTGTTAATAACAACATTTTTTATTGTCTTCTATGTTGAATATAATAAGTAATAAAATAAACCTCTCTCTAACAATTTAAACTTTTAGATGAGGTGATAACTTAACATGGTAATAGAACTTAGGTATCAAAGGTCATGGGTTCAAAAACTAACTTTGCATGCACTTGCAAAGGCATGTTGAATATAATAAGTAATAAAATAAATCATCTCTAACAGGTTAAACTTTTAAATGAGGTGGTAACTTAACATTCTATGCACTGAACTCACCCAAATGAGCTATGTTATTATCAAGTAATGTTCTAAAATGTGGTGAAAGTATTTTTGAAGACTATGAACATTTTTATTTTGTCATAACCTCTCTTAACTCTCTTCTTTTTCCTTCCTTTTGTTTGTAATTCATATTATTGAGTTTTTACTGTGTTATCCTAATCGAATCAAGCATTTTGTTAAAGCTCTAAGGTCTTTCAATATACTTTATATAATTGAGTATTCTATTTGATTAGACAAAATTTACAAGTAAGATAGAAGTGATGAATGATATGGAAAATGGATTCATCAATAAGATAATAAAACATCTAATCTTATTAAGTAGTACATTTCACTCTTTATTATATTCAAAAGTTCTGCAATTCTCTTACTACAATTTCAATTATTGGGACTTAACACCAAAATGGAAATTTTTCGCTTGGTCATGCTATTTTATGAACCCCTTTATTTGATTTTTTTATGTCTCAATATCTTTGAAGCTTAATAAATTAAAACCATCTTGTTAAAAATCATGGGTTTCCATCTTAAAACCAATTGGTTTTAACACATCTAGCACTTAGCTATCTATTTTTGGTTCTTTTTTTGTCTTTGAGGCTTAACAGATTAAAATCAAGAACTAACTATGTTTATCATTTCAGTTTGTTTCTGTCTATTAGTTTTAAGTTATTTTTTCTTCTTTTTCCTTCTTGGAGGGATCCTTGTTAATTTATATTTGATGATCCAACAATGCAAAAAATAATTGATTGATTTTTTCAGTTCTATTTCATATTCACATATCCATGTTAAAAGAAGAATTAGGCCAAAAATTAGGATACATTCTGGGAAATAAACCAAACTATTGTAATTTGTTTTCTTTTTCTTTTTTGAGTATATATGATTTTATTTACTCTACTCAACATTCACTATGTAAAATAAGAACTATATAAAATTTTTAAATAAAAAGTTACAAATAATAGTATTTTTTTAGCTAAATTTTCCATTAGTAAGTTTTAATTTAAACTTAAAAATTAATATGTGGTCTCACTTTAAACCTTACTTTTCTCACACTCACTACATCAATATTACAGTTTTGGTTTGAACTTTCCAATGAGATAATTTTTTTGATGTGTTACATTCATTTTTTAAGGTTTTCAATCTAGTTTTCTACAAGCTGAAGTTATTATAAATGTAGTTGCACAAAAACTCCCTGATTTATTTATGGATTTCCATTTCCTTCAGTACTCCATTTTGTTTCATTTGCATTTCCTAGTTTATTATAATCATTCCAACAATTTGAAAATATGCAAAGGAACTCAAGGAGATGAAAACAGGTTAACACCTCAACATCCTGCAACGACGTTAGTAATTTCATTTACTTGCAACCGGAGAAGCTTATATCTATTGCTTTTTTCTCCAACTATGTTCTTATTTTGTAAGATACCTTTGTAAAGATAATGAGGATATCTAACCGTTCAACCATCAGGCTAAAAATTTCTTAGGGTTAATGGAAAGTCGATTTCAATTGAACAAAAATTGGGCTCTAGTAATAATTTTCAACTCATTTGCTATTTAACTTTCAATACAAATAGGGAAGCATTCAATTCCAAAGTTAAAGAGTTGGATACTAATATCGAAATGTAAAGATTGTTGGACTATTTCAATAGGGTCATTTTTAGTGTTTTTTTAAAGTTTACAGAATCTTTTACTTTGTCAAAAATTACTCAAATAAGTAACTTATACTCATGTCTTTTAACACAAGAAAGAATGAAAAGATCAGACAGTTCAACACTTTTTTTAAAAAATAAAAAATAAAAAAATCTACTCAATCTACTTAATTTAAAGATTAAGGTGAAGCTCAAGTTATTGAATGCGCAACCTTTCACACAATAAGTTTTGAGTTTCATTGCAATGGCAAGTGAAATTTTCGATTTGAAATGGTGAAATTTTAATTCCAACAACACAAAAAAAAAAAAAAAGGAGAAACACCCAATTTACCCTCAAAGAGATCAGTGACAAATTGTTCGCACCTAAAGATGGCAATAGCAATGGATTTATCAAGTACCTATCCCTCCCCTACCTCAAATGGCGAAGGTGTTGATGTGAGAATTAGAAATGGAATAGAGGAGTGGGGATTAGCTTTTAATCCCTGCACCTCGCCCTATATACATGCAAAATTATTTTTATAGTATTAGTTCTCACATCTATACAAAAATCTTAAGATTTAAAAAAAAAAAAAAGTATCCTGAAAATTTTACCAAAGTTGTAAAGGAAAAGAATGATTGTATACTTAACCTTTAAAATGATTTACATAAATACCCTTTATTTATTGTTGATCATGTAAACTTAAAGATTTGTCAATAGTTTCTAGAGGTCCTTCAATAGTTTCTAGAGGTACTTTAAGATAGTTTTGAAAACACAATTACGATTGATAATATCTTGAAGATTTATGATGTAAAGAAATGAAAAACATATCAATATTCAAGTGTACAGTTGCGGATCACTATGGATATGTATACATCCACTAATAGAAAGAAAGAAAAAGGTTTTATGGTAATCAATACACATCCAATAACAGAAACAACTATTTTGTTTTTACATGCATAGAGTTTGACAACATAAAAAAACAAAACAAAAAAAGGTTTTATAGTAGTCAATATGCATCCGGTAACATAAACAAATATTATGTTTTTACATGTAGTTCTCATATATAATAGTTTTAGTCAGAAATTGTTTAGATGCTTGAAACCTGATTATTCTAATGTTATTGTTTTATATAGTTAGAGGCATACAACTTAGTATGTAATTATGATTTCACTTACTTAACACTTATATTTATATTTATCATTTATTATAATTTTAAGTTTATGTTTTGAAGTTAAGCAGATGAAAAATTCTTAAGCAGATGAAAAATTATCAAACCATGGAATATATATATCAAACCAAGCTATATCAAACATTCACCAGGAAGCCAGCACGAAGAAAAAACATTGTGACCAACGACCAAGAAAAAATGATTATTATTAAAACTCAAGTTTGCATAAATTGCATAAAAAGGTGTTTGGCTCAGAAGCTTGCAAGTTCAAGCATAGACACAGAGAAAAATATTTTATATGATAAAATATGATACATTAAGTACTAAATTAAGAAGAAGAAAAAAAAAAACAGATTTACTAAATAATTAAAAGGTAAAAATAAAAGCTCTTTAAACTTACAAGTAGCAGAGTTGAAGGAGCCAAAAAATATGCCTATAGAAACAGGTTGCTCCCGAAGTGATAAATTATGAGACACTTCTGGAGTTTGAGATGATTATGGTTATTTTCTTTTATGTTTCTTGGCTTCATTTAGCTAATTAAAAAGATTTAGTGTTGGTATTTAATACTTCTCGACCATGGTCATAAAATTAGTGTAAAAAGATTAATCTAGTCCTCTAATTATATTATTTGACACGTTACATAAATCGAGACGTGTATTGAATAAAATTGTAGACAAAGTGTACTAACTAGGAGCCAAATACCGAATAGAACAACCGTTTCAATCCACTCAGCATTGAAGACATATTATGCCAAATTGACAAGAATAAGGTTACAACTGATCCACCATTCCATAATTTTGGTGCACACTGATCTTCTGATATTCTATTCCTCTATCAGATGCATCTGGCCATGTATCCCCAAGTCCACCCCAGTGAGAAAGCATTTAATTGATGCTAGAGCGAAAGCATTGTTTTTATTGTTTTATATATATATATATATATATATATAAAATAGAGATCAAAATCGTGATTTGAACTTTAAACTTTGATTACAATTTATTCGATCATTTTACCAAATTCTTAGATATAGTGCGAAAGTATTATCGATGAACACCTATTTCAAAGTGCAATTATTGCAGAAGCTACTTGGGTGCTTTAAGACCTTATAAATACCATGTTTGCTTTTAAATTTCCTATCTTGCACTCATCATGAGCCTACTGCTCAGGCTTTCTTCACCATAGAGTCCATCTAACACAAGAGAGACTCTTTGATCAATTTGATTGACCGTCAGTCTCACTCACATAGAGTAAACCCCACACGTGTATCTCTTAAACTGACGGTCAATCAGACTAACCGAATATTTTTCCCTATCACAAACAACACAAAGAAACAAATATTTCTTCCTGCCTGAAGTGACTGAAATGTCATGTCGCTACACTCAGATTAAAAGATTAGTCCAAATGATTGGATTGTTAAACCAATTCAATCTCATGTTAGTAGCCTAAAATAGTGGCTCATGACGGCTCATTTCCACTCAAGAATTGCAGAACACTGAATAGACCTTACCATGTTCCCTGACATCTGATCATATGAGGAATTCCAGTCAAAAATCCCTCCCAAAAAAAACGGAAAAGAAAAAAGAAAACAAAAATCATCGACATAAGCATATATACAATGCTGAAATTACTAAAAGCAATCAGCTACACGTAATGAGAATGTTGCATAACAAGAAGAGATTGGGGGATCCTGCGTATACAGATATTTGGAATTTGATTGTAAACTATGGTTTCCAGATGCTAATCTGCTGTTAAACATACTAGCTTCTGCAAAATTTTCTGTCACTACCCTAAAAGCAAAACTAAAATTGAAGCTGAGACCGCGAGTACAGATGGATATGTCAAAAATAGCCCTTGAGCCCGAATTCCCTGAAATATTGCACATTAGCATAGGAGTTAGTAATGACAGCTAAAATAAGTAAGTAATGAATAGAGAAGTATTAGAAGCGTAGGAAATACGAGAGCACATTGAGGTCACAATTCATCTTGTTCTTCTTCTATACCTACCTACATTAGTATTACTACATATTTGTCGCTTGACTCAAAGAAGCGCAAAAGATTCAGGACAAAGAAAATCTTTAAAGTCCACAAGATATGGTCCTGAAGAAACTTCAACTATATGGAGTTCCATATCCACATAAAAATGATAATCTACATACATATGCTGTATCAATTCAATTGTCATTGACTAAAACAATATTTCTTCCTGGAAAGTGGTGAGCAGTTTAGGGTAAAAGGGTGTATGAATAAATACCATATCTTTAGTTCAACAGGCAAAACAATATTTCTTCCTGGAAAGTGGTAAAGCAGTTGAAGATAAATTAGTGATAAACAACCAAAAGCAGTAGCAAGTCACCACAGAAGAATAGTAATATCCCTCCTTATGAAACCCGGGACAATGAATTTTGGAATATCGAAGTTCTATACCTTTACTCCTTTAGTTTTAGTAGATGTACGTCAGTTTGCAACTGAGATTTTCAAATATCAAGGATAAAATCTCAATCTGATACTCTATACAAATCAAGACCAAAATCTGTATGTTCACTTTGAGAGAAAATGAAAAATCAAAATAAATTGTTTAGGAATGGATATGAAATGTAGTTTTCTCAAGTACAGCAGTGCATTGAACTGAACCCCAGAACCCCTTTCTGATGTGCTCCCCACAAGTCATAAGCATGCCCCAGCAACCAAAAGAGCAAAACAGGAAAGTGGCAAACCCCCATCTTTGCTACATTCAATTATCCCCCTTTTATGGAGCAGAAGATGACTGAAAAACTATGAACAGGAACTTCTCTATAAAAGAAAAAAAGAAAAACTATGAACAGGATGGTAGCCAAAGTTTGATCTTACATCAGACCTTCAAGTTTTAATTGTAATCTCATCCATAAAACTTCTATTAGTGTCTCTTAGATGTCCAGTTGGTAGATTCAGCCAGAGAACTATGGAGATGCATAGACAGGATCCATTTTCACGCGATGTCAAAGTATTACATTAACTATCAGCACTAATGGATTTCACAATAGGTAAAATGGACAATGATCAGCAAAATCCCTATCGTTTGATAGAATCATACATAAAGTTCTAATAAGAAGCCATTTTGCACAAAATATAACAAATACAGAAATAAACACAAGTCAGGAAAACTATGGATAATGTCCGAGACCTGTTCTGCTACTGTCCGAGACCAACTAGATAACTACTTGATGCCATTACATCACTGAAATTTACAATTGAGTTTCAGCAAGCTACTGTGAAAATCTTCTTCTAGTATTACTCATCCCAAAAAGTAAGGGTTTCCTGGAAATAAGGTCATACTAAAAAGATACTGCTTGGCAATAGCGATTCGAAACATCAAAGGTATTAAAAAATATGGATGGCATCGAAAAGAAAAATGGATTACTCATCCCGAAAGAATCTAAAAAAAATCATGTTACTTCATTCAAGTTATAAAATTTAGAATATCTAGGAGACACGAAAAGGGATGATTAAAGTTTAACCTAATCAGAAATTCAAAGTGGAATGCAATTCTATAACCACCATGCTCTACTATTCAACTTTTTGAAGTTTTAAGAAGACAAGTTATTCCATATTTTTTGAATGTTAAGAAGCTTCTCCATATTAACTATCAAATGGAGTAATGTTCCAATTCCTATCAGAAAGGAAGAGATAGAGGAAGCAATTAAGTAGGTTGAATCGTTTACAATGAGCAGGTAATTCCTACAATTATGGAGATCAATTTTTTGGCATGACTTTGGATTGCGATATTAGCTAGATTTTTAATATTTACAGACTGTTTGGAACAAATAAATTCCACAAAATTTTGCATAATTCATTTGCAAATCCAATTTTTTATGTTAGGAAACAGCACTTTAAAAAATTGGAAATCCAAGATTTACAAATCTTAGATTTCCTCACAAATCCTTGTTCAAGAGGTAGAATTTGCAAATCCACGTTTTTTAAGTTAGTTACTTATCATTTGAGGACAAAATTACCCTTTAGATTTTTCTTTACAATTAAGTTTAACTTTGGCTCAAATACAAAGATAAAAAAATAAAAAATTGATCAAACCCTCTCCCTCACCCTTCGTCTTTCAACAAAACGCGAAGAAAATAATTAATCAACAAATCAGGGCATGAATAACATTTTCCTTCAATATTATTTTACGCTATCCAATGTGAAGGAAGGTTGATTCAAGATAAACGTAAGAAGTAAGTGGAGTTTATTTTTATGTAGAGTTGCCAAATCCTCCCTCTTCTTGATTGCATGATCATTATACACGTTTGATTGATATAATATTCGCCTTTACAATTGTTTCGTGGTTTAATCATAGTGGAAGTTCCTTTCATTTCCATTCTAGCAATTCATTTTAATTCTCCTTGCAAATTTCTTTGTAATTGCCCTTTTATTTGTATAATGCTACATGCCTTATCAACAATTTTTAGCCAAACTTGGCGTCAACTGTCATTCTTGTCTTCCTTGCTTTTATTTTTAATTCATGCTAGTACTTGTTGGACAGCTTAAAGGTCTTGTTTATCATTTTTAAATTTTACTAATTCCACTAGATTACAGGAGGAGTATTTGATTAAAATATAATCTTTAATCTCAGTTCCATATGTGTTGCAAATACAATTTATATTTATAAATGATAGAATTGACTTATTACTATTTTACTGTTCCAAACAACATAATTCATTTGTTAAAAAAAAAATTCTCATGGAATTCATTTATAAAACAAATGAATTCCAAAGTGCAAGTGCTTCTAAACACTATGTTACTATACTAAACCATTTAGTAATTGTGCTTCTTATACTAGTCTATTAAGCTAAGTTCTCACGAAATTCAGACTTCCCTACATACGAAATTATGATTGCATGGATAATCCTCGTAGAAAACCCACTTTATAAATGGAAACATTTTAATAGACTCTTATGAATATTTTTTTGGCCACATTATTGTCAAAAGTCTATATGTTAACGTGCTGTCTGTTGGACAAGCAAATGATCACTAATAATGAGAAATAGTCTAAGACTTTAAGTTTTTCTTCAAGCAAACATTACTTTAAAACAAGAAGATGCTAGTAAAAAGGAGCCAAAAAATTGGGGTTTCACCCATGTGGATGCAAGATGCAGAAATATTTATGACCGAGGATGAACCAAGCAAATGCTTCAAGCAGAAGATGAGCAACAATTTTTTTCTGTTTTTCTCCCTCTCTCTTTTCTTTCCTTTACTTTTGCTTTTTTTATTTTTTTATTTTTTAGGGTAGGGTAGGGTGGGGTGGGGTGGGGGGTGGGGCGGGGTGGGTTTTGGGTTTCTATCACAAAAATATTTTATGCCAAGAGCCCAAGAGCAAGATGAAACATATGCAAACACAGTGCTCCATGATAAATTCTATGACCTGTTTATAGGAAACCTCAAACATGACAAAACGGCTATACATTCTTCTTTAACATCTCTAAATCAAGCACACAGATGATCGTCTGCTATGTCTTCAGAAGCACTCGAATTCTAGTTGCCAACTAATAATAAACTCTTCTAACAATTACAGAATAACGTAAGACATTCCTTCAAGATATAAAAAGCATACTCAATATTCTATTGCCATTTCACCAATCCCAAGCTTTGCCTCCCTTCCTTACCTATGAAGTTGGTCTTATTTGTATTTGTCAGAGTAATCCTTTGAACTTCCATTAAGGCCACTTTACGAGCAGATAAGCATAATGTCCACAGGGCATTGATGCATCATATAAATTTCCACAAAAATCTTGTCACAGATATTCAAAATAAATATGCAAGAAATATTGTTGGGTCGGGGCCAAAAATTAATGCCAGGAGGGAGCTATCTTTTACGCGAAGGAAGATTGAAGTGCTTGTAGCATCTCCAAGTATTACAAAGTTTATCCAAAAGAACCTTCCCACCAGTTCCATCTTTCCTTTTAAAATAAATACTTTTAATCGTATTTGCATGCAAATGAACTTTAGATGATCAACTCAGAGATGGAATGCTATTCATAGTCTGTGAAATCATTAGAGCTTCTGATACAATAAACACATTAAATGTAGTTACACGATAGTGTTCTCTCTCCCAAGGACTGCTGATGGTTAGTTCCAATCTTTTGAATGGTGAGTGAATGTCCATAATCCATACTAAATCTAGAGAATGATGAGCTCTTGAAGTTGCTTTTCACCGTTCACAATATTTTGTGAGACGCAATTGCGTAATGGGCTATTCCCAAGTTAGATTTCACACATCAAAGTGCTTGTCTAGAAAGGCCAAGCACATAGTAAACTATGGCATAGTTTAGACAACAATGACTGCCTTCAGATTTTGTAACCATAATCAACAGAAACTGTTAGTTCAAGCATCTTTCTAACACAGTAGGCAATGGCACCCAAGATGACATACATTATATGGAAGAATCTAATCCCATGCTCTCTCGACTTGTCTTTGCATAATTAACGAGTTAATATTGGAAACAATTATGGAGTGCCGAGAAAAAGCAAAACCTTATTCTCTCAGTACCATATAGTCTATAAAATTAGTTCTATCTACATGGCCACCAGCTTCTTCATTCTATCATCCACAGATATGCCAAATTTTTGTTTTACTGGTCATGCTAACCGGAAGTGCCAAATAAATATATAGGCACTGTGATTGACCAAACAATAATGAGGATTGAGAGAAAATCAAGTTTTATAGGATAAAGAACAAAGACCACAACATTCGTGCATAAAAAATATATGATGAGGTCAACTGGGCCTCGTACCTTTAGAGACAATTGAGATGGAGCAGCAGATGAAGATTTCAGTCCAGAAAATCCAATATCATAAGAAATGCTTCCATCAGCTTTGAACAGTCCATAATTCTTCTCTGAAAGTGCACCAGGCTTCAAATTCTCATTAAACGTTGCAAAGATATAGGCCTTCAACACAGTTTTTGGCCTCAAGGGAGTTCCCTTCTTCTTGGCGAGCCTTTTTCGTAAATTATAATTGTATGTCCTTGCATTACTTACTGTAGCAGCAGGTTCATTTTGGTCTCCGTGAGAAGCCCAACCTGTCTCTGTAATTATAACTTCCATCTTTTTAAACCCAGCATCCTCCAAAGCAACATAAGCTGCATCAATCTGAGCATCAAGCAGGTTGTCATAATGGATATCAGTCTTTTCATCATATATTCCGTCATTTGCCTCGAAGAGAGCATAATTTATGTCAATCGTGTCCATATTATATGTGTATGCCAAAAATGGGTAAGCATTTAAGCAGAAAGGAGATCCAATTTGTGAAAAAAACTCCAGAAGTGGCTTCATAAA
Organism: Ehretia macrophylla; assembly: GCA_037974665.1. Lineage (NCBI taxonomy): Eukaryota > Viridiplantae > Streptophyta > Magnoliopsida > Boraginales > Ehretiaceae > Ehretia > Ehretia macrophylla. The sequence goes on along the minus strand of CM075771.1, from coordinate 54,567,515 downwards.
CTGATCAACGCCTTCTTTGAATATACATGACGAGGGAGGAAATGAATTGGCAAAGACAGCCTGTGAATGTGCAGTGGAGATCTGAACTACATGATCTATCCCTAGCTTTTTTGTGGCATTATAAACATTTTTCACAGCTCCCAGCAAAGCTCCCCAGAGTTCAGAATCACCACCACCTAGAACTTCGTTACCCACAGCAATGCCTACAATATGTGTATCAGGAAGGAATGCCATTACATTATCTTTGACCCAATCCAGAGCATGATCCGCATTAGAACTCATATTTTTCACATTTCCATTGGGAAGTCCAACCACCAACTCAAGCCCGGTTCCCTTAAATGCCGTAAGGACACTGTGATCTGCATCATAAATTCTAACATTCTTTATTTTTGCTGCTCTAAGCAGTGTGGCAACTTTATCAGGTGAAGGTATGTTATCAGCAATCCTTCCATAATTAATTCCATAACTTCCCGTGAATGCTCTAACAGTTAAATGTGCTGCAAGAAAACATGACATCAGTATACTCATGGCTCTTTTCTTCTTTTTTATTTCTTCAGGTATATTTATATATTTTAATTAATCAGGTTAAACTAATCAATAAATCAAGTTCACAACAATATCTTCAGCAGAAGGAAAATACTTAAGCAACATCTGCATAGTTTTTAACCATCTACATTCATGCAACCAAACGCATAGCATCGCTGACCCCATTTCTGAGCTTGTGCCTCTCTCTAATATCTTTCAGAAAACTAATTATTGCAGAGACAAACTTTAAATTTGACTCATTTGGAACTAATTATATTTCTATTTGATTAAGTTGCACCTACTTGATTAGCTACCCGTAGCCTTCACATATAATATACTCATATTAGGAATCGCCTTATACAAATCAAAGCCAGGCAAAATGAGTAAAACGTTCAACATATCGCCACGAAATTCAGAAGAAAAAAAAAGGAAAAAGATTTTTAAATGGTCACTTATCAATTTCCCCGTGTACTCATATTTGAAAACAATTGCACAAATATCACTAAAAAGCAAAGAAATTATAGGTCAAAAAACACACACACACACACACAAAACTACCAAAAAATAAACAACATAAATCAATATTCCCTGATATATCTTAAGCAAACCATTTGTCAGATAAATGGTCACTTATCAATTTAATATCACTAAAAAGCAAAGAGATTATAGCTCATACAACACAAAACAAAACAAAAAAACAAAACAAAAAAAACCAAAAATTAAACCACATAAATCAATATTCCCTTATATATCTTAAGAAACCCATTTGTCAGATAGAAAAAATAAATAAATAAAAAAATCAATCATTTACTTAAGCACCGACTTAATCACTGCTTTAAACATGACTAAATTTGATCAATTACTAGCTGTAGAAATAAACATGATCAATAAAATACACAAGAAACTACAAGCAAAAACATCAAAATTAAAAAGGGTAAAAGATAAAAAGTAGTACCATTCAACAAGATCAATAGCAGAAGAAGAAGAAGGAAGTAAAATCTCAGAATCCTCATCAGTTGACACCCAATACGACGCCGTCCACCCCACTATACTGTTTCTTCTTATTACTCAACCATGCCATATGCCACCCACTAGTACAAATTATTCTTCATCTCCACATCCATATGGTGCATCACACACACACACACACACACACACACACACACGCACATGAAACTTTTATATGCTTAATAGTTTTTGACTATATATGTGTGTGCTTCAATGGTGGTGATCACCGGCGGCAGAAGTAGGTGGCTGTGGGGTTTAAGCGGTCGTTTTCAAGTGTGAATACTCACTGAAATAAGTATGAGATGAGATGAGATGAGCAAAAGCGTGTTTTTATGTAGAAGTGGTACTGCTGGTTGCTTTGTCGACTTGGACTGATTGGATTTGTCAAAAGTGTTTTTAAATTTCTAAGTTAAAGGAATATGAACACTACCTGGTACCATTATGTGTTTGGTCCTTGGAGATTCTTTTATGACAAAATTTTGAACCACTCTCTTTATTTGCACGCGCCGATATTCTTTTTTACTTTTTGTCATCACCCTTGGGTTAATTATGTCATTAGTCTCTATTGTTTTTTTGTTTTTATACAAATAAATTTCACAAATAATCTCCATTGTTTACTTAGATTTTTAATTTAGTCTCTATTATTTTTCAAGTTAGTTAGTTTTAATTCTCATTGTTTTAAAAAATTTGTCAATTTCGTCCCCACCGTCAAAATCTAGGTTAATTCTAACATAATTCATGGGCAAAATTGGAAAATATAATAAAAGTTGAACTTAATCCCTATTATTTTATATAAAATTTAACATAGTCCTCAATGTTTAACAAAAAATCCAGCATAATTCTCGATGTTTTGCATATATATCATATTCGTCCTTATTGTCTTACAAAATATTTAAATTAGTCCTTATTACAAAAATACCACGCACACATATAAGGTATATATAAGAGTATGTGTGTGTGTGTGTGTATGTATATATATATATATGTGTGTGTGGGGTCACTTTGCGTGTGTATGTTTAGTGTGGGTTGGTGTGTGCATGTGTTTGGGTTTGTGTTTTTGTAACAAGGACTAATTAGAATATTTTGTGAAACAATAGGGATAAATATGATATATTTCAAGGTGGGGATGAAATTGATAATTTTTTAAAAATAATGAGGACTAAATTGACTAACTTTAAATAATAGGAACTAAGTTAAAAATAGAAGAAAATAATATGGACCATTAGTTAAATTTACTCTAAGGGCAATTTAGACATTCCATACGAAGAAAACAATATGGACCATTTGTGAAATTTACTCTAACAGTAATTTAGACATTCCATACATTTACTGTTAAGACTAACATAATTTTTAACGATAATGATAAAATTAATAATTTTTTAAAAACAATAAAGACCAAAATGGTTAACTTTAAAAAATAGGGAAGTGAAACAAGAGAAACAATAGGGACCATATATATATATATATATATATATATATATATATATATATATATATATATATATATATATATTGTTGTCCCTTAGTTAAACCTAAGAGAGGGGTAAATTAGGTTATTTAGGCAATAATATTACTTTTTCGATTAGACAATATACTAGCAATGATTAATCAAAAACTATCTTAAGCAAATATGCAATACTCAAACAATATAAAATGTAAGTGAGGCAATATATCAAACACTTAGTGTGCAGAAAATAATGCAAAGAGAGAGTTGAGAGAAAGAGATTGCAAATTGCGATTTTGCGTGGTTTGGCCCTTTCCTAAGTCCATGACCTAAGCTCCCCGCTTAGGATTTCAAAAATCTTCACTATTGTGACTCTTCAAATGTTGGTGAGTCCACAAACCAACTACAACGGTAGTTCAAGCTTTTACAATAGAAAATTTCTTCTCAATACAATGCTTCAACCCCAACACCTTTGACAAGGAAATCCTTCCTTTCAAAGTGTTCAACTCTCTCTTTTGATAAGTGTTTGAGATTAACAATAAAAGCCCTCTTTTAGGGTAGATGAATACAATGAATGTTTTTCTCAATATTGCTCACAAATTCTTGCTCTAGTATAGCACAATGATGATTCAAAGATGAAAATGGTGTTAGAAATCAAGAATAATTGCTTTGAATCAAAATCTTGAAAGAGAGCTGTTGAGAGAGTTTAATAAAGGTTGAGAGATGTACATTTAATGCTCTTCAACATTCACAAACGGATCTATATTTAAAACAGCGTTTTGGCCGGACCGGTCAACCTCTGCTCCACCGGTCGACCGGGTGAGGGGACCTAATCCGGTGGAGGGGCCTTAGGCGGAAGACCCCTTTGGCACCAGTCGACCGGTTCCCCTAGGTTCGTCCAGTTTGCCCAAAAGTTGCAAGGAGTTGGGTTTTTATTTTATTTTATTTTAAATTGTCTTTTGTAAAATCTTTTTCAAAGATAGATGAATATTTCAAAAATACTTTTATAAATCATCATCGAGCATATACCATTTGCAAGACCCAAACTCCGATTCAGTCCCAACCAGTACCCCTTATGACTTCCATTTCCATCCTTATAGCTCTATCTTCGTTCTTTAAATCTTTATTTTTCCTTGAGTTGATGGATGATCTTCTTTCTTCTTTAGCTTGATGAACTTGGATTCGGAATCAATCTTGATTCATCTCATTCATGCACACTTAAACAAACTCATTAAACATAATCATAGTTTGTTATCATCAAAACCAAGATTAGAAACCCTTTGGGCTAACAATCTCTCCATTTTTGATGATGACAAAAACTTTCTCAAATAGTAGTAACAATGTAAGCATAATGAGTTTGAGAAAACATTTAGTTCAGTTTAAGTTTGCTTGAACCTGAAATTTTAAGATATAAGTTTGTACAAATTCCCCTTTAGTTAACCAATTTAAGATTAGGTCTCCCGCTCAACTTATGCATACATCAACTAAAGTTGATTTCTTTTTCCCACTCAATGTATGAGTCTTCTTTGAGGCTCAAATTTTTAAGTTTTATTATGCTACTACTCATAACATTACTCATAGCATATTATTATGCTACTACTCATAACATTACTCATAACATATTTTCCCCTCTTTTTGTCATTAACAAACAAGGTAATAAAAAAGAAGGGCAATAATGTAAAGCAAAGTATAGCAAATGAAAACTAAAGATTAAGAGAATGGAAGCATATATTGGAAGAACATAGAAAGTTGAAAATTTAAACACGGAAAATGCATGAAAAGATGTTTTTGAAAGGAAAATGCAATATCTAGGGGATAAGGGAAAGAAAAACATCCTAGGCATCTCAAAGCATCCTTCCTAGTCATTCATAAACTTCTCATAGAGCTTCTCAAGCATGGTCTTCATACCCTTTATCTCGGTGTTTACTTGATCAAAACCAGTTCCAACATTCAAAGATAATTGATTAACTCGCGAAGTCAAATTGTCAAGCTTTGTATTGACTTCTTCAAGAGTGGCTTGGCGAGATTTTCTTCTTGTAGAAGTACTTGTACCTCCAATGTTAGCCCGTGAAGCCCCAATAGCTGCATCTCTTGCTTTATCACCTCCTTCATCACTTTCGCTTGCAGTTTCATCTCCCTTCTCCCCAAGGTCATAGTTTTCTATATCGTCAGCGATTTCAATTTAACCCTTGAGGAATTGATGTTGCTCTATATAGACAACCTCATTATTCACAAGAGCCATATATTGTCTATCAAGACAATATTTATCAAGAGGATAGGTGGCAACATTAAGAGGTTCAAAGTGACCAACATGAACAGCATTTTTCAATTGGAAAAGATGACATAAGATCATTCCATAGGGCAGAGACTTCTTCTTGAAAGCCAACATATGACTAAGTATGATATGGGCAAGACTGACTCTTACCTTCTTGTAGATAAGGTGTATTACATAGCCCATAAAGAATGGAATAGACCCGTCTTTCATACTTCGAGGCATGATAATTTGATTCATGATATAAAGAAGCAATCGTTTTTTAGCACAAACATTGTCTTGATATAGAGAAGCAATCCCTCATATATTATTGTCTCCGACATTCCCGAACATTCCTACAAAGTAGCAATCATATCCTTTTGGGCGTTGTCGTGTAGTCCTTTTGGTAAGTTGGCAGAAGAGTAGATCTTGAGGCCACTATTAGGAATGTCAAGCATTCTAGCCATATCCCGTTCACTCAAAATGATATTCACGCGATTAACTCTACTTTTTATCCCACTTACACCCTTTTCTTCTCCTTCAACCAAGTAAGCATAGAATTCTCAAATCCATTCATCACAATTTATATCCTCAAGTCCAAAGAAAGGAAGCCATTTTTGATGTCGAAGCGATTTGTATATATAGGTTTGTTCTAAAAAGTTTGAAGGATCAATGATTTTACCCCATAGAACTTCATTCTTGGAGTGATCACTCGAGGCAATGATATATGAGGGATCCCATGGATTAATGGTATGAGGCCTAAACTCGGTCCTTCTTTTCTTAGAACCTTGTCTTGATGAGAATGCCATGAGTAGGAGGAAGAATTTCAAGAAAAAAAAAAAGAAAAAACTTGGTTGGAGAATTTTATCAAATACTTGGTGTATGAGAAAACTTTGTCAAAAAGCTTATGAAGATTTGAATGGAATGAAGAGTACTTGAGTGAGTTGTGAGGATTTGTAAGCTTTATCCTCTTTTTGTAGTGAAAATATGAAGTTTAAAGATTGTAAGGGTTAATGGAGGTTTATGGGGTTTTAATGGGAAAAATGGGGAGTTTTTGAAGGAAATAAAGTGATTGAAAAGGTTTAAAATTGGTGTTTTAAACTTGTTGCCCAATAGTGCAGCGAGCGGACAAAGGTAAGACAACCGGTCGACCGGTGTCCAGGCCCTCTTTCGCCCGTGGCACGTCTACCAAACGAGGGGTAGCACTACCGATCGACCGGTGGGCACACCCTCTTCCGGTTGGGCAGTTTCTGCCAGGACATTTCTTTTGGCTCAGAAATTTTAATTTTTTGCAATTTTAACACATTTTAAGCATATCAACTCTCTTCTAATCACACAAAATTGATTTTCATCCAATGGTTTGGTAAAAATATCCGTTAATTGATGCAATGAATCAACAAATTCAAGTACAACGTCCCCTTTTTGAACATGATCTCTAATGAAATAATGCCTAATTTCAATATGTTTAGTTCTAGAATGTTGGATGAGATTCTTAGTGAGATTAACGGCACTTGTATTGTCGCATCTAATAGGCACATTATCATACACAAGATCATAATCGAGCAAATTTTATTTCATCCAAAGAATTTGAGCTACACAATTTCCGACAGACACATATTCGGCTTCGACTGTAGAGAAAGCTACACTATTTTTCTTTTTACTAGACCATGAGATTAATGATTGACCTAGAAATTGGCAACATCCACTAGTACTCTTTCTATCTACTCGATCTGCAGCATAATCCGCATCTGAATAACCTACAAGTTCAAATGATGTACCTTTCAGATACCACAATCCTAAATCTATAATCCCCTTAAGATATCTAATGATTCTTTTTACTGCATTTAAGTGAGACTCTTTGGGACGAGATTGAAAATGAGCACATAAGCATACAGCAAATACAATATCAGGTCTAGAGGCAGTTAAATAAAGAAGGCTTCCGATCATACCTCGATATTGTTTTTCATCTACCTTGTTACCTTCCTCATCTTTATCAAGTTTGATTGAGGTTGACATTGGTGTACTCTTTGTTTTTGCTGACTCAAGCTCAAACTTCTTGATGAGTTCTCTAGTATACTTGGCTTAGTTGATGAAAGTACCCTCTTGTGTTTGCTTGATTTGATTCCGAGAAAGAAATTTAATTCTTCCATCATACTCATTTCGAATTCCTTATGCATGCACTTAGAGAAATACTCACAAAGAGATTCATTAGTGACACCAAAAATTATATCATCAACATAAATTTGTACAAGCAATATATCTTTGTCTTTTGTTTTAACAAAGAGAGTAGAATCTAATTTGCTTCTAGTGAACCATTTTTCAAGCAAATAATTACTAAGCCTATCATATCATGCTCTAGGTGCTTGCTTGAGACCATACAATGCCTTATCTAGTTTATATACATGATTTGGCAAGTTAGAATCCTCAAATCCTGGTGGTTGTTTCACATAAACTTCTTCCTTGAGATAGTCATTTAGAAAGACACTTTTTACATCCATTTGATATAATTTAAAGTCCATATAACATGCAAAGGCAAGAAGCATATGAATAGATTCAAGTCTAGCTATGGGAGCAAAGGTCTCATCATAATATATGCCTTCTTCTTGATTATACCCTTGAGCCACTAGCCTAGCTTTGTTTCTAGTTATAACCCCGGATTCATCTAGTTTATTCCTAAATACCTATTTTGTACCAATTATAGGATAATCCTTAGGTTTTTCAACTAGATGTCATACTTCACTTCTTTCAAATTGATTTAATTCTTCTTGCATGAAAATTATCCAATCTTCATGATCTAATGCTTCTTTAACATTTTTAGATTCTACTTGGGAAAGAAAAGCAATATGTTCACAATAAGCATTTAGGTTGGAACGAGTTCTTACTCCCTTTGAAGGATCACCAAGAATTTGATCATTTGGATGATCTCTCACAAACTTCCAACATCTTGGTAGGTCTTCATTTGTTGTAGCCTCTTGAACATTTTGCATTGGTTGTTCATTGTCGTGTGGATTTGCTAGAGCATCACCATCCTTTGAAGTTTGTCTCTTTTCAAGATGTATCTCCTTTGGATCACTTGGGGTTCGCTCATTGCCAATAGTTGTAAGTAGGATTTGAGTGTCTACTTTGGGAACTCCTACATCATCATCATTATTTCTCGGGGCAAAATGATTAGTTTCATCAAAAATCCACATGCATAGACTCTTCAATAAGCATGTTTCTTTTGTTAAAAACCCTATAAGCCTTGCTTCTAGAAGAGTAACCTATAAAAAGTTCTTCATCCGATTTAGAATCAAATTTGCCAAGATGTTCTTTTGTATTTAGGATGAAACATTTACAACCAAAAATTTTAAAGTGAGACACATTTGGTGCTCTACCTTTCCATAATTCATAAGGTGTTTTCTTTAGAAAATGTCTAAGTAGCACAAGGTTTAACACATAACATGCAGTATTTATGGCTTCACTCCAAAAATATGTTGGCAAATTATTTTCTTTCAACATTGTTCTTGCCATTTCTTGTAAAGTCCGGTTCTTTCTTTCCACTACCCCATTTTGTTAAGGAGTTTTAGGAGGTGAAAAGTTATGTTCAATGCCACGTACTTCACAATAGTCCATAAAAGATGCATTTATAAATTCGGTGTCTTGATCACTATGAATACAATTTATATAATCACCTTTCTCATTTTGCACCTTATTACAAAGTTTAGCAAATTCATTGAAGGCATCATTTTTATGTGCAAGGGGTCTCACCCACGTGAATCTAGTATAATCATCTATGATAACATAGACATATCTAGATCCACCTAGGCTTGTCACATCCATTGGACCAAAAAGATCCATATGTAATTTTTGTAAAACTCTTGATGTGGTTAGCTTACTAATTGTTTTGAAGGATGTTTTGTGTTGTTTTCCAAATTGGCATGCATCACATAAATGGTCTTTTTGAAATCTAGTCTTAGTAAGACCTATGACAAGTTCTTTTCTAGAAAGTTTAGCAAGTAAATCTATGCTAGTATGACCAAGTCTCCTATGCCATAACCATGAGTCTTCATTAATGGTAACTAAGCATGTCACATTTTGACACTTTAATTCATGAAAATTAATCACATACACATTATTACATCTATTGCCAACAAACAACGTTTTATCATTTTTATCATACACCTTGCAACAAGTAGATAGAAATTCAACTCTAAATCCACTATCACAAAATTGACTCACACTTAGCAAATTATGTCTAAGACCTTTAACATACAAGACATCATGAATGGAAAAAGAGTTTATATCTCCTATGCTACCCTTACCAATGACTTTTCCTCCTTCATTTCCTCCATAGCTAACTTTACCTTTAAAATCTTTGTCAATCTCATAGAAGAAAGAGACATCACCCGTCATGTGCCTTGAGCACCCACTATAAATAACCCAAGTATCTTCATACTTCACCTTTAAGGCAACCTATCATTCATAGAAACAAAACAAGTTCATTTTGGTCCCCAAGGTTCCATTAGGTCCTTCTGTGTTAGTAGAAGTCCTAACACATCTAATAACTCATTTGGGTTTAAGCCATAAAGGAATATGAGAATCTCTTCCCACCATGTTTCTAAATCTACATCGTGATGCATTGTGACCAATCTTCTCATAATAAGTACATCTCTTAAATGATCCTCTTGATGTTGAGGCTACATGCCAAGAGGATGCTGCTTTGACAAAATGATTTTGAAAACTTTTTGGATGTGGCTTATAGCCAATTCCTATTTTGTCAATTTGTACTTTTTGTGATTCTTTTAATGGTGGATAGACAATTAAGGATTGAGAGGCTTTCACAAAGGTAGTTTTTGAGAACTTTGGTTTAGAAAATGGCGCATAGCCAATCCCACCTTTGTCAAATGGTAATTTTTGGGAGGCAAGGATTTCATCCAAGGTTTTTGTTCCCTTTGAAAATCTAGCAAGATCATTTTGTAAGTAAATAACTTAATTTTCAAAATCTTTGATCTCTACTTCATTTTTTATCTTTAAATGATGATACTCACAAATCTCTTTGGTAAGAGTATCATTCTCATCTCTAAGCTCTTTAATTTCTTTTTGAAGTTCATCATTTTCTTTTTGAAGATTCTTTACTTTTGAATGTGCAAGGAGAAAAATATCATGTACTTTTGAAAATTCATTTGTTAGTTCCTCAAAAGTGCATTTATCATCATTAGAAGAAGAAGATTCATCACAAGACGAAGAAGTTACCTCATCATTTCTAGCCATAAAGCATACAAAGTCGGCTACTTCGATTTTGCTTCCACTTTCACCATCGGTTGATACATCATTTTCAAAACAAGCCTTCATTGTCTTTTGCTTCCCTTTGATCAATTTTGGATACTTTGTTTTGATATGTCCTGGCTTGTCACAATTGAAGCACTTAATCTCCTCTTTGGTCTTCTTCATCTTCTCTTTGAATCTTCTCTTAACTTTGTTGTTGATGGGCTCTCATTTCTTCATCTTTTTGTATTTCAAGAATTTCTTAAAATTCTTTGCAAGGAGTGAAAGCTCCTCAAGATCACTATCCTCTTTGTCTTCATCACTTGATTGAGATTGAGCAATGAAAGCAAGTGATTTCCTTGTCTTCTTTTCTTCTTCATCTCATACCTTCTCTTGATTCAATACAAGTTCCTCTGTCTCAAGATTGCAAATGAGCTCATGCACCTTTAACTTGGAGAAATCGGTTGATTCTCTAATTGATGTCACCTTTGGTCTGTATTCTTTTGGAAGAGCCATGAGAATCTTCATGTTGAGTTCTTCATTTGGATACTTCTTTCCGAGAGCACTCAAGTTGTTTACAATTTTAGAGAATCTTTGATGCATTTCGTTTAATGATTCTCCGGCCTTCATACGAAACAATTCATACTCATGGATATGAAGATCAATTTTGGTATTCTACACTTGAGACATCCCTTGATAAGACATGTGTAACATCTCCCAAATCTCATGAGCGGTTTCATATTGACTCACATAATTATACTCAGTTTCATTTAGAGCACAATAGAGGATATTCTTGGCTCTTGAGTTCTTGGTTATCATGATAATGTCTTGATTATTGAATTCACTCATTTCCTTGGGCACGTTGATGGTTTTGACTTTTTCAGCTCCACTTGAACTTGAAACATCTTTGACCGTTACCTCCTTCATTGGAACATAAGGGCCATCTTCTACCAATGACCATAGAGCATAGTCAACGGCTTGTATGTATGTCTCTATCTTGTTCTTCCAATAATTGAAATTGGTACCTACAAACAATGGAGGCCTATTAGTGGAGTAACCCTCAAAGAAATGAGAAGTAGTATTGTTTGCCATTAATCTTTTCTTTGCTAGATATTAAGCTATATGCAAAGTCCCAGCTCTTGATACCACTTGTTGTCCCTTAGTTAAACCTAAGAAGGGGGGTGAATTACGTTATTTATGCAATAATACTATTTTTTCGATTAGATAATATACTAGCAATGATTAATCAAAAACTATCTTAAGCAAATATGCACTCAAGCAATATAAAATATAAGTAAGGAAATATATCAAACACTTAATGTGCAGAAAATAATGCAAAGAGAGATTTGAGAGAAATAGATTACAAATTGCGATTTAGCATGGTTCGGCCCCCGCCTAAGTCCACGACCTAAGCTCCCCGCTTAGGATTTCAACAATCTTCACTATTATGACTCTTCAAATGTTAGTGAGTCCACAAACCAACTACAACGGTAGTTTAAGCTTTTACAATAGAAAATTTCTTCTCAATACAAAGCTTCAACCCCAACACCTTTGACAAAGAAATCCTTCATTTCAAAGTGTTTAACTCTCTCTTTTGATAAGTGTTTAAGATTAACAATAAAAGCCCTCTTTTAAGGTAGATGAATACAATGAATATTTCTCTCAATATTGCTCACAAATTCTTGCTCTTGTATAGCACAATGATGATTCAAAGATGAAAATGGTGTTAGAAATCAAGAGTAATTGCTTTGAATCAAAATCTTGAAAGAGAGCTGTTGAGAGAGTTTAATAGAGGCTGAGAGATGTGCATTTAATGTTCTCCAACGTTCACAAACGGATCTATTTTTAAAACAGCGTTTTGGCCCGATCGGTCGACCTCTGCTCTACCGGTCGACCGGTTAAAGGGACCTCGTCCGGTGGAGGGGCCTCGGGCGGAAGACCCTTTTGGCACCGGTCGACCAGTTCCCCTGGAGTCGTCTGGTTTGCTTAAAAGTTGCAAGGACTTGGGTTTTTTTATGTTTCTTTTAAAGAGTATTTTGTAAAATCATTTTTAAAGATAGATGAATATTTCAAAAATACTTTTATAAATCATCATTGAGCATATACCATTTGCAAGACCCAAACCCCGATTAAGTCCCAACCGGTACCCCTTATGACTTTTGTCTTCATCCTTATAGCTCCATCTTCATTCTTCAAATATTTATCTTTCTTTGAGTTGATGGATGATCTTCTTTCTTCTTTAGCTTGATGAACTTGGATTCAGAGTCAGCCTTGATTCATCTCATTCATGAACACTTAAACAAACTCATTAAACATAATAATGGTTTGTTATCATCAAAACCAAGATTAGAAGCCCTTTGGGCTAACATATATATATATATATATATACTCTATCTGATTACACCCATACTTACATACACATACACATATTTTTTTGTATTTGTATATAATTGTATCTACATATTGCGTGTGTTGTATGATAATAATAGGTGTCTTTGTGTGTGTGAGTTAATGGTGGTCAACAGGTGCGGAGCCAGGCACCGAGGGTCAGTGTAAGCACCCGGTACTTGGCTCCACCTCCAACAATGACACAACCAGTAACCAAAAGTTCATGACACTCATCTATATATAATACCAACCTAAAATATGTTTAATTACACACTTAAAATGATTAACTAGCACACAATTTACTTTTTTTAGCTAATTAGGGCATGATAAAAATTTACACACACGCACAAATCACATTAAACTCTTTTTGTAGCTAATTAATTAGGTCATATGACTCACAACACAAATTCAAACACAAACATACACACACTGATACACACACATATAATATATCTACAACAAGGTATGTGACCTAGAAGATACATCAGTGTGGTTACACAAACATATACACACACTGAACTTTAAACACTGATACATATATATAGTTCACGCCAGAGTGATACACATATACGATTAAACTAAGAAGATAGACAAATGTCACCATAAAATGGTTACTGTTCACAAAAAAAAAATGCCTTCGAGTGCTCCAAATCTGATCTCCACTTTGCAGATTAAAGAGCCACGAGTTGTGAATGTTTTTGCAAAATTGCGCAGAGTTTTGTAATATTTCTCTCAACTCTCACTTCTTCTTTCTCCCTCTCTATTTTTTTCTCCTCCTCTCTCTCTCGTGTTCACTCTTTTACCCTCACATGACATATCAATCAATCTGGTTTGTCTACTCGTTTTTTTTTTTTGGTCAAAAGGAAAAAACATAATAATGACCAACCTATGTGGGTTGGTCTAGCACAATAGAAAGTGTAGCTATTTTTTATGTAAATTTACTCAAATACCCTCAATTGATAAGGGATATTTTAATGTAAGCCTATGCCTACACTCAGGCCTATGTAGCTCCGCCCGTGGTGGTAGAGATGTGTGTTTTTGTATGTACTATGTATGTGAGATTGTTTAATTGAAATAGATTAATTTGACTAACTTTGACAAATAATAGGAACTAATTTGACGATTTTAGAATAACAGAGGCTAACTTGAAAAAGTGAGAAACAATAGGGACTAGTGGCATAACTTCAAGGGTAATTTAAACATTTTATGTACTTTTTGTTAAGTTTAAGCAAGTTTCTAACGGTAAAGATTAATGTGACTAACTTTGTAAACAATAAGGACTAATTTTAAAAAAAGAATAATGAGGAGTAACTTAAAAAAACATGACAACAATACGGACTAATGACATAATTATTCCTTTCTTTTCATATTCATCTTAGCAACTTGTTGAGGTGGAAAATCGGAGGGATGGAAAAAGTATATTATTTGAACTATTCATTCCATAAAATATAAAATGTACATTTTTTAATTCTTCACTCTTACTGAACAAAAAGAGAAAATATGTTTTCCTTCGTAAAAGAATTAAAAAAAAAGATGTCTTCCATTTGTTTTCTCTCTAGTTTTTCATTCCTTCACCAAATAAAGCATATGTATTGAATTATGATTCTGAGATGGAAGTTGTAAAAGGTTAAATTCTTATATTCATATGCTAATGAGTAGGTCACGTGAACAAGGCTCATACAAAGATTTTCAGAATTAGCTAACATAATGCTTGGGTAGATTAGAGTTTTTATCTAACTTATAATTGATAACTCCAAAAATGAAGTAATAGTGAGATCTATTTAATCTTGACCAAAACCAAAAAATATCTATTTATTTATTTTGGATAGTGAAACGCTTTGGCAATTGGAGTTTGGCAATATAAAAGGTGGGTGAATTTATAAGATGGTGAAAGCAGCGTATAATTTCTCTTAGATTAATAAGTACATTGCGAAAGTCTAGTAAAATCAGTTACAAGATTGAAAGAACTTACATAAAAAATTATTTTCATATTTTTATTAAAATGAACTTATGATTTCTTTAAGTTTAACTTAGTTTGACTAATAAATTCGTAACTAACCTTCTTCTTTAGGATTTACAAGCTCCAGAGCTGATTTGCTTCTCCTTTCTTATTGATATATTTTTCTCCGTTTACAGTCTGTTTGATTTGGACGAATGTGAGGAAAGGAGTGGTAGTAAGAGGAAAAGTTTAGTCTTTTCCCTTCTTTGGCTTGGGAGGAAAACGATGGATGGGGGTATAGGATGTATAGGTGTAGCCTCTCCTATACCCTAAAATTGAATCATTCTAAATTGGAGTCAAATGGAGGGATTGAGAGTTATTTTTATTGTGATGACTATTTTGACTTTCATCTCATAATCACTACATGAAAAGGCAAATTAGAGAAGGGCATAAAAGTTTATTTATAAATAAAATTTATTCCTCCCACCTATTTTTTCTAATCTAAATAAAAAAAAAATTATAATCCTTTATAAAATTTTTCGATCCAAACAAAATTTAATCATATCATCTCATTTCCTTTATTTAGTTGTCCACATCCGTGGCATTCATGTGATATCAAGCGCGTACGGCATTTATTCCTTTTTGAGTAACCTTATACCGCGTTGGGTTACCGTGTCTCACTCGCATTTGACAAGGAATAGACAGGCGATTTTTTTTTGTGCTAAAAGCAAGGAATAGATCCAGACAAATATATATATATATATATATCGGAAGAATATAGTGTATTTGTGTGGTTTATAAATGGGTGTTGTGGGTATAAGAAATAACTTGGGTTAACCATTTTGGGCCTGTAGAAAACATGACCAAATAGTTATTTCTTATACCTACAGTACTAGTCACATCTGCGGGTTCGGGGTCTAGACTCGGGGCTTAATAGAGAATGGTATTCAGAGCATGTCACTAGTCGGTGCGGGAGTTAAGTGTTATACGGGACAAAGTGCTACACTTAGAAGGCTGATGGGAGCCACCTCTTGAACCCATAAGAGTCACCTTTAGAATCTTTTACCGCCTGGTTAGTCCTGGGTATGTGTGCCCCAGACTAGGACGTCAGGTCCTTAACGGGGGGTGTATGTGACATCCCATATCGGAAGAATATAGTGTATTTGCGTGGTTTATAAGTGGGTGTTGTGGGTATAAGGAATAACTTGAGTTAACCATTTTGGGCCAGTAGAAAAGAGGACCAAATAGTTATTTCTTATGCCTACAACGCTAGTCGCGCCTGCGGGTTCGGGGTCTAGGCTCGGGTGTATATATATATATATATCAAGGAATAGATGGACTCTCTATAAATAAATTGAATTTTAATTATACCCAAATAGAAAGTGAAAATGATAAAAGGGGATGAAATATTGGATTTGGATCCTCTCTAACTAGAAGTTTGTTTCAATTTTTTAATAATGTATCTTAGCCATTTATTCACTTAATAAAATTATTTTTCCTCCAATTTTTATAATTTAAATTTCAAATGAATGGTTATCATGAAATGTTAGAATGTCAGAATAAATTATAGTTAAGAGAATATCCTAATCCTAAAATATTAGCTAGAATGATTGTAATGTAATCAATTTTGCCTCTCTTTTTAATTCACATGAAGCGTAAATCATACAATATATATGAAACAATATCACTTGTAAGAAACCTTTTTTTCATTAAAGAAAAATGAGAAAAGTATATCAAAGAAGTACTACGAAGTGAGAAGTTCAAAATTGTAGGTCAAAGTACTTTTTTTTGGGGTCTAAGTACGTTCATTAGTTCAATATTTTTTGTTTTTTTCTATATATTTTGAGAAAGTCTTAGAAATAGCTATTTAAATTATGTGAAACCCATTATAGTGACACGTTGATAACACGTCACTATTAATCACTGTTGTTTCAAAATAGCAGGAATTTTTTTGGAAAATTCCCTTGAAAATATTGATGTATTCATGCTCATTGGGTGCATTTATCAATCAATGCTCATTTGCACGGGACACAACATGATTAAAATCTAAAACAGTCCTAGACACATGAGGGTTTGAATATATCTAATGTAATTGAATGTTATGGTTAAGGTTGTCAAAAACAAAGCAATTTATAACTTCTTTCCGAAGTGTTAAAAACTTGATCCTATGTCAAGGGTCAGGCTAAAAGACATCATGGGTCTTGTTAAGTTACGTAGTTAACTGGTCAGTCTGAGCTCAAACCTGCAAAATAAGGGAAAGGAACCACGGAGGGGGGAGGGGGGAGGGGGAAGGGGGAGGGAGGGACTTCCTCCGACGATCAAATTAGTTAAATAGTTCGAGCTGAAATATTCATGAGTAAGTAGAGAGAGAGTAGGTAATAAATTAGTTACCTTGGCTGGAACATTGAACGAACTATTTATTCTAATGTTACGCTTACCTTAAGTGTACCTTAGGCATGCCTTAGTGGTCCTTACGTGATTTGACAGCTTCTGACCTGAGGTCAGACTGCGGATCTCATTTGTGAGCCATAGGCCTATCCATCGAGTTATCGAATTGGGTCAGGTCTGAATTGGCGGGTTGGGTCTCTACCCATATCGGGCCTCACACTTTCATTTCTAGCATATGGTTCCCGTGTTCTGGTAAAACCGATACGTTATTAGGAGATATTTTGAACGCGCTCATTTTAAAGAAGTTTCCTACATCAAACACATTAATCTTTGTTCAAAAAGCTTCCGAATCCATAACATAGATCCAAAATGCCAACTGATTTTACCTCCTTTTTGAATCGCTTTTAGTATTTCTTGGTGTCGAAGTTAGAGCATGTTCTCAATTATATTGCACAACTATGTAATGAGGATCTGGATCTCATTATTCTCTTTGCTTCTGCCAATCTCGTGCATATCGTAAAGGTGTGCATTCGACTTTATGAATCACACTTTTATGTTCCACCATTGGCATCGCAAAGAAAAGTACTAGGAGGCTTAGATATATGCTGCTATACTTTCTTAAATTATGCGGATTAGATTGTTAATGGGGAAGATATCTTACCAGCAAAGTAAGTGATAAAAAAAATTAATCAACGTTAAGTTGGAAAGGAGGGGGGGGGGGGGGGGGGGGGGGGGGGGGGGCTGGTTTGTGGTGTTGCGGGGGTGGGCATTGCTCCCAGTGTATTGGAATTGGTCAAAGTGGGTATCATACTAAACCCTTTTCAGTCGTATATATTTTTTAAAGGAGACTATACCTTTACACTATGTTTTGATTGCATAAGGAAAAGAAAAGAAAGGTAAGGTAGAGAAAAAATAATAAAAGAAAAGAAAGTAAAGTAGAGCAAAAATAATAAAAGAAAGACATTAAAGTTGGGGGAAAATAATAAAAGAAAAGAATGAAAAATAATTATCTTGTTTGGACTGGAGAAAAATAATAAAGGAAATGAAAGGGAATGATTTTGTAATTCTTTGTCTAGATTGGAGAACGATGAGAAATGAAAGGATAATTTTAAATAAAAAATTACTAAAATATCCTTTTCATACTTATTGTTATGTAAGGATAATTAAAATTATATAAAAGTGTTATGGACAATAAAATCATTTCGTAAATTTCGTAAATTAGCATTTCCTTTTCCTCCATAAAACTCTGATTGAGAAGATTATGAAATGCTCTTATTACAAAGATTTTCAGTCATTCCATAACTTTACCTCCCTTTTAAAAGTTAATCTAAACAAAAGAACGTATTTTTCAATCCCTCCCTTCCCTTCCCTTCCCTTCCCTTCCCTTCCCTTCCCTTTCCTTACCTTTAAGAAGTACAATCCAAACATGTTAAAGGATTTTGAAAAAAAAGAAACAAGAAAAAGAAAACGTTAAAGAAGTTAAGCAAACAGCCTCGTTTACGTACATAAATGATATTTATGGACCCTTTGAAATGATTTCCTCATGCTTTTAAACATTGTAAGAAGTTTTTGTGGTCCTAATATTAGTCCAGACCATGTTCGGTTGAACTGAAAAGTTATAAGCACTGAAGTGCATACTAGTGTTAGACCAAAACAAAGGAAAAAAAAAAAAAGTGCATACTCGAATCAATTTTTACTTCTTTATATAAGGGCCTTTTCGTCATATAAATCTGCTTGGAGGCTGAAGCAGCATGAGCTTTCTCTGGCCACTAGACCACCAACGTGTTAAATTTTTCTATAACTCTTCTCATCTTATTTAAGTGATTATGTGTAAAATTCTTGAATTAGTTAGTAGATATTTTTATAAAACCTTTAAATGAGAAACAATTTTATATTATTAGAAGAGAATTGGAAATGCAAAAGCCTTGTTAAAATCCTTTAAAATATTTCAAAATGAGTTAATTTTTTCTCAAATTTGTACTCAAATACGATCTTGATGAACGGTCGTGTAAACACGACCATAGAACACAACCGAAAAATAGAGCAGTTCACTGTCTTTTGTATAGGTAGTGATAACCGGTCGCATTAACACGACTGAAAATTCGAACAGTCCACTGTATAACTGTCTGATCGTGATATCATGACCACCCCATGCGATCGTACTGTCGCAATTTAGAGTCTTTAAAAATACTTTTTTCTTCTTTTTAAAACCCCCAATTTAATCTGTCTTCAAACCCTAACCCCCAAACCTGAATTCTCTCTCCAAAATTCACCAAATCTCTTCAAATTTTCTTCAAATTTCTCCAATTGAAATCTTTCTCACTTCAAACTAATCATGTTTTTGAGATTTTTTCATGGCTCTACCAAGAGATTCGTCCCAAAATCCACCAAAGAAAAAGAAAAGTGCAAGATGTCCTCAAACTCAATGGGCACATCCAAATGATTTTCCAAAGATGGACATCATATAGGGAAAATATTGCACGGATAGCTTCTTTCAAGGTACCATTATTCATGAACTTAGTGAATTTCAAGTTTGGTCTTCATTAATGAGTTTCAACATGCCTACTTGTCCTGTCATGATACGAGAATTTTATGTAAATTTAACTAAGAATTCGAGGACTTTACAAACTATTTATAGTCATGTTAATGGGATAGACATCCAATTATCTATGGATGATATTGGTGGTTTGTTGAATGTTGCGATTGAAGGTGAAAAACTCAATGAATCAGACTACAAATTGCAGAGCGTAATTCCTGATGTCAAAATATATTTTTTAATTATCATCGCTTCTTATTGGAATGTTGGTTTTGACAAAAGTGGAAGAGTACCACTGGGCTTAATTTTGAGCGAATCTTACACGATTAAATAAAAAGATTTGGGTATCAACACGTTCTTTTATCGGAGTCGATGAAAGTAGTATATTCACATGTCAAAAACGAATTAAAGATAAATAAAAAATCTAGAATTAAAGTAGATGATATGTGTGATATCATTTTAAGTTCAGAAGTGTGAAGTCATGGGATTTCACTTATCTCACATAAAAAGAATAAAACTTTGGAGTTCACTTTACATATAGTTACTTTATCAATATATAGGCTTGGGTTAAGTCTGCCACACGTGTATGCGCACGCCTGTCTAGCTCGGGTCGGCGCTCGGGGTGGGTTTTACCCTATCAACTTTATTTTTTGGATGTTTTAGACTTCAATTGGAACTGAATTATGGAAATGTGTGTCTTTAATTCTCGTCATCATGGCTGACGAGGGGTTCCCGAGCTGATCCAAGGGAGCTGACCATTCCGAGCTGAGGCGGGATAATCCGCGCTCCGTTAACAAAGCGTTCAGCTCAATGTCCAACCTAGATGACTGACCCGACCCCGTTAACCCCGACCTCAGTTCCAGCTGTTCCGATGGGACATAAAGCACTTATGGGACATAAAGCTGTATCGCATTAAATACTGTCAGACCCGAGCTTAGTATAAATAGAGCTCCACCCTCTTCATTAAGGGGATCTCGCTATTAAATACTCTCAGCTACTTTGCCAGCTCGGACATACTAATCATTCGCACGCTTGAGGGGAAAATCCAGGTCGTCACCCCGCCTTTTCCTTCCTTTCCTTGTGCAGGTCCGATAGCCGACTAGAAAGTACAGCTCGGAGGCCGACCTGAGAAGTCCAGCTCGGCGAAAGCAGCTCCCAAATTCAACTGTGGGATTTTCAACCTCGACAGTTTGGCGCCGTCTGTGGGAACGACGAGTTCTTTTATAACTCTCTTCGCCACTCATTGAGAAACCACCATGGTACAAACTAGAAGTCACAATATACCGGTAGAGGATTCGCCCAACCTGGAAGGGGACCTCGAAATCGCGCAGGCGCCCAGCCAAAACCTACCCCAAGCCGACGTTGGAACGAGCCAACGTATACACTTAGCCACTCAAACCAACCCCGCAGCGGAAGGAGACCCCAACTCCAGCCTGTCACCGGAGATAAGGATGATGTTGAGGATGTTCGAAGAACTGAAGGAGCAGGTAGCCCGACTAGCTGAGGGCCCCCTGGCTCCGCAAGAGGCTGTGCCGCGGCCATCGCGCCCCCAGTTCCACATCCCGGAGTCTAGGCGAAAACGGACGCAGGAAGAGGAGGGCTTCTTAGAGCCGATACCAAGATCTGACACGGCGAGAGGTAAAAGGGCGGCTCAAGCTGACCCCGAGCAGGCAAAGACCGCGACTGCCATAGCCAAGGTCATCAACCAACTCGGCGTAAGCCCACTCTCTCCCGAGGTACTGGCCACGCCTCTGCCCACCGGCAACCGAATGCCCAACCTGGCCGTCTACAACGGAGATGGAGACCCAGCCAGCCACCTGCTCAATTTTGATCACCACATGACTCTGCATGACATGCCAGATCTCATGAAGGCGAAGACATTCCCGACCACCCTGGTTGGCAATGCCTTGGATTGGTTCCAAAAAATTCGTCCTGGATCAATTGCAAGTTTTCACTAGCTGGCTGAGGCTTTCCTATCCCGCTTCGCGGGAAGCCACCGCGCCACCCGCCATACTTCTACATTGCTGTTGGTGAAGCAGCATAGAGGGGAAACTTTGAGGGCTTACACGGCTAGATTCAATGAAGAGTCTCTCCGAATTCCCAACCTGGAGGACTCCATGGCTCTGATGGCTTACCAGAGCGGGCTCAGGTTGAGCCCCCTCACATCTTCCTTGGCAATCGACCCCGTGGATACTATGTCCGAGCTGATGGTGCGAGCAGAAGGGTACATACACTCAGAGGAAATCCATTAGGCGAAAAGGGACGATGACAAGGAGAAGGAGGTTGGGAAGAAATGAGAGGCCTCCCGAGCCCAACCTGGGGCCAAAGCCCAGAACGACCGAGGCAAGCAGCCTCAGCAGCCGAAGCCGAACCCCCGGTTCACTATGTTCACTCCCCTTAACACCTCAAGGGAGCAGATCCTAATGGAGATCCAGCATCAGAACCACTTGCCTCCCGCTCCGAGAATGAAAGGCTGACCTGAGAAGCGCAATAGGACCAAATATTGCTGCTACCACATGGACTACGGCCATCCACCGAGGAATGTAAAGACTTGAAACAGGAGATCGAGGCACTAATAGCCCGAGGCCACCTACGGAGGTATATAGATCCGTAGCCAACCCGGAATCCAGACCAAAGGGATAGGGAGAGGAGTCCGCCCAGGCACCAGGCTGGGGGCGGACGCTTGGCCGTGATTGAAACCATTGCGGGAGGATTGGCGTCAGGAGGCGAGACCTCAGCAGGCATAAAGGGTTATGTTCGTGCTGGGAAGGAATATGGACCAGTGAGGGGACCGGCCCCAGAGATGCAAGAGCTCACCTTCTCTTTAGAAGACTTGGAGGGGGTGATATTGCCTCACGACGATCCCCTGGTGATCAGCGCTGAAATAGCCAACTTCACCGTCAAAAGGCTGATGGTGGACACCGGGAGCTCGGTAGAAGTCTTATTCCTAAGCGCTTCTGAGCAGATGGGGTTGGACAGGAGTCGACTCAGGCCATTGATGGGTACTTTAGCAGGTTTTACCGGGCAGTCCCACCGAGCCGAAGGAGTCATGAACCTCCCCCTGAAGCTGGAGGATGGGGATAAGTGGGCGTCGATGCAGGCCAACTTCATTGTAAAGGATTGTAATTTCACTTACAACGGGATTTTAGGTCGGGTGGCACTTAATCACTTCAGGGCCGTCCCCTCAACATATCACCAGGCCCTGAAGTTCCCGACCCCGGCCGGAGTAGCCACCATTCGCGGAGCCCAGCTCTCAGCGCGGGAATGTTATGAAAACTCACTCCGGCCCAAATATCAAATCGGCTGGGGACCAGATCTGCCCAAAGAAAAGAGAGATGCTAAGAGAGGAAGCCCGGCTGAGGACCTTCAGGAGGTAGAGCTCTCCGATGAAACTAAGAGAGCAAAGATCGGGAGTGAACTATCTGTCAACCTCAAGAAAGGTATAAGCCAATTTCTTTTAAAGAATGAGCATGTATTTGCCTGGTCTGCCTCTGACATGATAGGAATTGACTCGAATGTGATTGAGCATCACCTGAATACCGACCCGAATCACTATCCGGTAAAATAAAAGCGCCGGCACTTTTATTATGATAAGCAATAAATCATAGCAGGAGAGGTGGACAAGTTGGTGGACGCCGGCCACATAAAAGAAATACAGTACCCAACCTGGCTATCCAATGTGGTGCTGGTGACTAAGTCCTCAGGTGGATGGAGGCTGTGTAATGATTTCACCGACCTCAACAAAGCTTGCCCCAAGGACTGCTTCCCCCTACCACGGATTGACCAAATAGTAGACGCCACCTCCGGATTCGAACTGCTCTCCTTCATGGATGCCTTCAAAGGTTATAATCAAATCAAGATGGCTCCCGGGGACAAGGAGAAGACCGCCTTCACCACCGATAAAGGACTCTACTACTATGAGGTCATGCTCTTTGGCCTCAAGAATGCTGGAGCCACATACACTCGGATGGTGAACAAGGTCTTCAAAAATCAGATTGGCCGGAATATGAAAATCTATGTAGATTACATATTGGTCAAAAGCAGGAGGGCGGAAGACTATGTAGCCGACCTGGTGAAGCCTTCGCCGTAATGGAGCACTTTGGGATAAAACTGAACCCGAAAAAGTGCGTATTCGGCGTCAGGGCAGGCAAGTTCCTGGGTTTCATGGTCACAGCCCGCGGAATAGAGGCCAACCCGGAGAAGGTCCAGGCGATACTAGACCTGGCACCACCGACCTGCGTGAAGGACGTCCAGGTGTTAGCAGGCAAGGTCGCAGCACTGAGCAGATTCATGTCCAGGTCGGCTGACAAGTGTGCTCCCCTATTCAAAATATTGAGGAATCCTAAGAACTTTGAATGGACTGAGGAATGCCAAAACGTCTTTCAAGAGCTGAAAAGGTATCTAGCTTCGCCACCCCTGTTATCCCGACCTTAGGTGGGGGAGGAGCTAGTAATATACTTAGCATGCTCGGGCACAGCAGTCGCGGCGGCCCTAGTCCGAGAAGAAGGAAAGGAACAGAAGTCGGTCTATTATGTTAGTAAAACCTTGCAGGGAGCCGAGGCGAGATACTCCTCTTTGGAAAAACTCGCCCTCTCGCTCATCACGGCGGCTAGAAAGTTGAAGCCATACTTTGATGCTCATCCAATTAAGGTCATGACCGATGCTCCGCTCAAGTCCATCATGCACAAGCCAGAGGCATCGGGCAGGCTACTGAAATGGGCAGTTGAGCTGAGTCAATTCGACATCACCTACCAGCCCAGGACAGCCATCAAAGCCCAAGCCATGACTGACTTTGTTGTAGAATGCACTGGTCGAGCAGAGCATGACCTGGAGGACGTATGGAAGGTCCATGTGGATGGGGCCTCAGGGAAGTCCGAAAGCGGAGCTGGGGTGGTCATCCTTGACCCAAATCGGCATGAGCACCAGTACTCCCTCAAGTTCACCTTCCCGGCGTCCAACAACGAAGCAGAGTACGAAGCGGTGATTGCAGGACTGAAAATTACAGCTCAGCTCGGGTCGCAGACAGTCGACCTGAGCACCGACTCTCAGTTGGTCTCTAGTCAGATATCGGGAGAGTTCGAAGCCAAGGACAGTGCTATGCTAGCCTACATCAACAGAATCAAGGATTTGACCTCAGCACTCAGAAGGTTCACGATACAGCAGATTCCTAGGGAAGAGAATATGAAGGCTGATGCCTTGTCCAGGTTGGCCTTGGGCGAAAGCCGACCTGCCCTGGTCCATGTGGATGAAGTATCCGAACCTAGTATCCAGTTGGGAGTACAGGCGGTAGCCGAACTCAATTTAAGTCCAGATTGGACCAAACCAATCATGGACTACTTGGAAGGGGGTATGACCCCAGAAGATGAAAAAGCAGCTCGAAAACTCATGAAACAGGCCTCAAGGTTTGTCATAATCGCCGGGCAACTCTATAAAAGAGCCTACACCTGGCCTCTTTTGAAATGTGTAGGACCCGAGGAGGGAAACTATGTACTCCGGGAGATTTATGAAGGGGTATGTGGAAACCACTTGGGGGGTAAATCTCTGGCTCGGAAGGCATTAAGGCAAGGCTATTTCTGGCCAACCTTAGAACAAGATGCCAAAGAGTATGTAAAAAAGTGCGACACCTGCCAGAGGTTCGCCAACGTGCAACGGAAGCCTGCTGTGGACCTCACAGTTATGGTAAGCCCTTGGCCATTCTATCAGTAGGGTCTAGACATCATTGGCCCCTTGCCGACCAGTGTCGGCCAAAAGAAGCACGCCTTCGTGGCTGTAGACTACTTCACTAAATGGACCGAGGCTAAAGGTGTTGCTAGAATAACAGAAAAGGCAGCTTGGGATTTCGTATGGAAAAATATCATTTTCCGATTTGGGGTGCCAAAGGTCATCGTCACTGACCACGGCAAACAATTCGACAGTGCATACTTTTGAGGCAAATGTGCTGAGATTGGGATCGACCTCAGATTCTCGTCCGTTGCCCACCCTCAAAGTAATGGCCAAGTTGAAAGGACTAACCAAATCATTTTGCACGATCTGAAAACCAAGCTGGAGGAAATAGAGGGCCAATGGGCATCAATTCTTCCCGAAGTGATGTGGGCTCAGCGGACCAACACCAGCTCGGCGACGGGAGAATCGCCCTTCGAACTGACCTTCGGCACTTAAGTAGTGCTGCCAGTGGAGATCGGGTCTCCGACCAGTAGAACCCTCTACTATGACCCAGAAACAAACGGAGCACGAATCCGTGAATAGCTCGACCTCGCTGAAGAGCTCCGAGCTAAAGCTCAAATCAGAATGCTGGCCAGCAAAGCTGCAATGAAAAGAGCCTTTTCCAAACAGGTCAAGCCTAAGCCTATTAAGGTCGGCGACCTCGTACTCAGAAAGGCCATCTTTTTGCCGCGCTCCTTTAACAAGCTCTCTCCGACCTGGGAGGGACCCTACGAAGTCATGAAAGAAGTCCGACCTGGGACCTTCTACCTTCGCGACAAGAACGGAAAAATGTTAAAAAATGCATGGCATTCAGAACATCTGAAGCGGTATTTTGTCTAAAAACGGCCCCGAACTGAAATATTTTGTAAACGGCCCCGAGCCGAAATATTTTGTAAACGGCCCCGAGCCGAAGTATTTTGTAAAGGCCCCGGGCCGAAACATTACTTTTACAAATTCAATGCAATGCAATTTTGTAAACTGGTACGAATGCCCGACCTGTGAACAAACACTGGCGCAATGCCCGACTCAGGCCCAAGTGCTACAACAAAAAATTACTCCAACTCGGATAAACGCAGTGGCCACGCGTAATCACGAAGTAAACCAGCTTGGACTAAGTTCCAGCTCGGGTATAATCAATAACTTGATTAAATTTGCCAGTTCGTATTATGTTCCAACTCGGAGTATCCCGGCTTCAGGTCGGTATATTTGTCAACATTAGTTTGACCAATATTGTAATAGACTGACGAGTTCGATTTGGTAACGATTATAAAGTTGCCCCGATTATTCCGGCTCGGATTAGGATGGTAAAACGTTTAACCACATCCAGCTCGGTTCATTAAACTTAAGTCTGAATGGTCCATTGAATTGGTCCGACCCCACTTACTTGAGTAAAAATTTGTGACAAGAAAAGTACGTGTACGAACTCAATTAAAACGCAAATGAAGGTAAAGCAAGCATTTCATTAAAGTTGAAAGATAATTACAAAAGCCCAGCTCGGGCGAGATTACAATAACCCTACTCGGGAAACACTGCAATTCTATTTTTGCGCAGCAGCAGAGGTGGTGGCCTCAGCTTCATCCCCAACCTAGTCCAGGCCCTTCTGGACAAACTCAGTAACCTCCTTGGCCTGGGATATCAGGTCAGACGGAAGCTCGGGGATCTCCCAGAATTCTGGCGGCGGAACCTCCAAGATCTCGATGTAGTCGTTCTTTGAAGCTGGGAAGAAGGTCTTCGCTCTCTCTCGAGCTGCGACTTGACCTCGGAAGTAGAATTCCATTTCCGCGTACTTCGCCATGGCCCCGCCTTCCGTGGCCAACCAATCCACCGCCGCGTCGCTGGACTTGAAGGCCTCCACTGCCTTCTCTCCCTGGACGCTGACCCGCTCCACCAGATCCTTTAACTTAGCCTCTACCTCCCGTTTCTCTCGCTTATAGCGGTCGACATCCTTGGCCACGGCTTCGCGTCAGTCCTTCTCCAGATCCAGCTCCTTCTTCAGGCGGTCGACCTCTGCCGTATCAACCTTCTGCCTCTGAGCGGCCTCCTCCCTCACGGTTTCAAGCTCGGCTCGGGCATCCACATATCGTTGCTCGAGCTCGACGCAGTGAGTTTGGGCCTTGATTAGGAAGCTGGGGGCAGAGAGGATGTGGGACTCGGCCTGTTCAGCAGAAAATAAAGCAATCAGCCGAGCTAAAGATACAACCTTAACAGAAGATGGTTAAGGACTTACAGTGACTATGGCCGTCCTCAAGTCAAGCGAGAGTTGCTCCGTGGGGACCATCGCCAGCTTGGGGTCACGATCCACCTTGGACGCCTCCATGAAGTTTTTGTCGGGAGGGCTCACCTCCGTGGCCTTGCCCTTCCCAGAGTGTTCAGGCCGAGGTCGCTTTCTGCTCTCGGGTCGGGAGGAAGAACGCTCCGGGATCGCTAGGCCCGAGCCCGATTTCTTTGGCAAAGGGGACCCCGAAGCCTCTTTTGAAGAGACCTCAGGACCGACCTCTCGTCCTTGGCCGGTGGGGCGCTGCCTTTGTCCTTGGCCAGTACCGCCCAGTCCTGACCGAGCTGATGCGTCGCCATTCACCTCACTCTTCCTCCGCACCTAGGCATATGCAAGCTTCCTCATGTCCGCCATATCTGCAAAAAGCAGAGCAAAGAGGTAAAAATGAGTCGAAGACCCACCTAAAAAAGCTAATAAACAGGACGGGGAGGTCGGACGCCAATCCTGCAAAGTGACCCTCTTCTAAGCTAGACCCGTCATCTCCTTCCGGGTCGGGAATCAGGTAGGGATGATCTCTCGAAAGGTCGGGCTCCCGACCAAACAACTTGGAATCCCATATTCGCTCCCATTTCAGCACGCTGTCAATGTCTATCAGCGTCCCGGGTGCGGGCTTGAGCACTGCAACTTCTTTAAGCTCCTCCTTCGAGAGTTTAGGGTTATCGTTGGCGGTCTTCCTCAGGCTCGGGAGCCAGTCCAGCCTGCATCCAGGATTCACGGACGACTCCACCTAATAATAGTCATTATGCCAGCCCTTGTTAGAGGAGTGCCACTTGGTGAATATGGAGTGGCCGACCCGAGCTGCGAAGTGGAACCACCCTGGCTGCTTCGGGTTGGGTTTATACACGAAGAAATGCCTGAACCGACGCAAGGTCGGCTCCACTTCCTTCTCCAGGTAGAACACGTAGAAGGCCACCATTATGGCCCAACCATTCGGTGACATCTGACCCGGGCTGAGCTCGGAATAGTTCAAAATTCCAATAATGAAGCCAGGGAGGGGGAGTTGGATGACGTCGAAGGCCAGATCATATATGGTGAAGTGGTTGGCTGGGGGATAACACGCCGATTCTTGCCGACCTGGAACCTTCAGCTTGTGATGCCGGTCAACCGACCAGTTCCTCAGCCTTGCGTTCGCCATCTGCACTGTAGAATGGCACTCACGTTTGCAACAGGCAAACAACTGCTCGATCCTTTTCCCTCGAATTGAAGAAGCGCTGGCTGAAGCCGAGCTCCGAGGTCGAACAGCACTGACTGGGACAGCCTCGATCGGCTCGGTGGCAGAGACCCCGGCTAAGAACTCTTGTGGTATCTCAATGCCCTCCAGTCAATTCAGCGGCTCCCCATCCTCCCCGTCATCGAATTCTCCCAGGTCGGCCAAATGATCCTCATCTGCTTCCTCTCGCACCAATCTGACCCCAATAACTTGGCAGTCATCGTCGCTCTCCCCGTGATTAGGTTTCCAAGCCGGCCCTGAGGACGAGCTGGTGCTCTCTCCACCACGGATCCTGTTCGAGGTGGATGCCGAGCTCGGCGGACTTTCATCTCCACCATAGGACCTTACTTCCATAGCATGAGAATCTTCCGATTCCGACCTCCCCATCCTGTCTACAGCAAATATAAATGTACAGGAATGACTAAAAGGAGTCGGGACGTACCTAATGCTCTTAACTGCGGAGTACGGCCGACTAAGCTGGGTTCGAGCTGAATTATCCCGAGATGATTCTTTCCGAGCTAGTTGTGTCCGACCACTCTGGTGTCCGACCTGAATTCCTTGAGAAATTGAAAGCGAAGTATGAAGTGAATCTCGGAGAATATGGCCCTATTTATAGGCGCCCCTGAAAGTCACCTCGGGAAGCCCAAACGTCGCGTCTCGTCAGAACCGCTAGGTGACGTGGCAGCCATCCGTTGGGCATGCACCGCTGACGTGGCCATCCCTACTCTATCGGGGTCGGGCACCTACAGCTCGGGATGAACTTCTATCTCTAGATCTCACCCTCTCGATCTCGACTTGGGAGGGAGAATTGACGAGGGGTTCCCGAGCTGATCCAAGCGAGCCGACCATTCCGAGCTGAGGCGGGCTAATCCGCGCTCCGTTAACAGCGTGTTCAACTCAATGTCCAACCTAGATGACTGACCCGACCCCGTTAACCCCGACCTCAGTTCCAGCTGTTCCGATGGGACATAAAGCACTGATGGGACATAAAGCTGCATCGCATTAAATGCTGTCAGACCCGAACTTAGTATAAATAGAGCTCCACCCTCTTCATTAAGGGGATCTCGCTATTAAATGCTCTCAGCTACTTTGCCAGCTCGGACATACTAATCATTCGCACGCTTGAGAGGAAAATCCGGGTCGTCACCCCGCATTTTCCTTCCTTTCCTTGTGCAAGTCCGATAGCCGACCAGGAAAGTACAGCTCGGAGGCCGACCTGAGAAGTCCAGCTCGGCGAAAGCAGCTCCCAAATTCAACTGTGGGATTTTCAACCTCGACAATGGCCAACGTTTAGCAGCTTAATGGCATGTTTTTGCTCAAGTTTGATGACCATTATGTTGCATGTTTTTGTATACATTTATGGTCTTTATGGCTTATCAGAATTGAGTTCTTTCATCCTGCTATAAATACTAATCTCTTCAGCTTCATTTGACACACCTTCAGAGCTTAACATTATAAAGCATTTTTCTTCCTTTGCATGGTTCTTTTTGAAAAAGTTCGCCACTGTCAGTTCGCCTAATTTCGTAACTGAGAATGCTACCATTGTAAAAGCTTTTTATCTTTGTATCTTGGAAACCGGCATACACTTGGAGACGTTGATAACAGTGTAGAGCCGTAATACCTTAAAGAGATCGATCCAAGCCTGAGCCTTTGTTTGATTTTATTTGTTTTTCAATTTTCTATTGTTCGTTCTAAATTTAACAATTTACTACCTCTTCTAAAAATATAAAATGTTAGAAATAAGTTTGTTATATTTTTTTATTATCTTCAAGACGTTTTTTCATATACAGGCGAGATTCGTTTTTGAGCTTTGCACGTATTTTTATTTTTTTTAAATGGGTTGTAGGGAGGCTTGAAACGAATACCATTTAATAACCTAAGTCTGATAATATTAATTTAGACTCAAAGAAAGTTTGTTATATTTGTTTACTTGTTTTGTTGAGTAAGCAAACAATTCATTAAACTTAAAATTCTGTTCACACAATTCCAGAAGACTCGATCTCATTGCAGAAACAACATAATTCCTTAAGCTCAAACTTTTGTAATATTTGATTGTTTTCAACAATAATAGCTAGTCTATTAGCTTTTGACTCAACACCATTAATTTGTGATTCTGTTTTGGTTATTAACATATTTGCATTTTTCTTACCCAAAAAAGAAAAGAAAAGAAAAGAAAAGAAGGTTGTAAATATGCTGGAAAGAGAAGGAAACATGATAACCGCAAGTGCTACTATGCCATTCAAAATGATTGGATAGAGGTTGGACAGATTATAAGCATTCAATTTCACATCGTTTTAATGCTGTTGCACAATTAATCCAATTTTTTTTTTTTTATAACGTGGGAATTCAGTGGACAAACCACGATCATCAACTGATAAATTTACAATTGTAATAATGCGTATCAACACATATTCCAAATCAATCAAAAATGTGAACCTTCTAATTAGCCGTCAATGAGTTTTGTCACTAGACTATTCCCTTGCGGCTTGTGTCAACACAATTAATCTGCTTGAGAACTGCATTTGATCGCTTGCAATAAATATCTATGCCAGCTAATGTTGTGTGATTTGCTCGCAAAAGACATTCTCAACCCAAATTATAACAAAAGATTGAGAAAGAATCTTCTTGGTCTACCTAACGCTGTCCCCAACTTTATTTCTTCTTTCAACGTTAAAAGAAGGATGACACAAAAGACCTTTCCAAATCAATCTTTTATCTTGCTTTAATTACTTATTTATTACGTCCAACATCGATAATGTTGTTGTACAATGAAGAAAACGACTCCAGCCAATTTGCAATCTTATATGTCAGCAAAGTTGTGACATTTCTTGTTCATTCATGTGAGAAAGTTTTCAAAATGTTTAATATTAAAGATACAATATATACATAAATCCTATCTCAAAAGTCACCATCGTTTAGGGTTTATGGATTTCACGCGCACGTGAATTTCACATTCTTACAAAAAAAAATCCGATAATAATATGTCAGGAAAGTCACACATCTCTTCAATGTGAAAATAAATGATACCATACTAGGACACTCGTATCTATCTTCACAGTGAGTATAATAAGACTTACGACACAATATATATATATATATATGTATATATATATATATATATATATATGTATATATATAAAGTAAGACTTTGTAGACTTAATTGATTTAGATACTTGATGTAAAATATACTTTAATTTATTTATGTAAAGCAATTGTACATAAAAATTATGATGCCCAAGATTTTAAAAATTTTATGATTTTCATAGTTTATTAAAAGAAATGTGTACTTTGATCTATTAGGTGTTTCAAGTGTTCTGATGCAAACTCTTATTCAGGATTGTAGAAGAACACTAATTTCTCACTCTTTCCCACTTTTTTGTTATGTAGGCTTTTGACGAAGAAAAACATACATTTTTTTTATAAGTGTAAAGAGAGGACCAGGATCTGATATATATATACTTACATGAATAGGTGTTTTCATCAAGACAAACCTAATCAAAATAGAAGCCTCTTAGCCAATAGGATTTAAGTATTTAATTAAATATTAAACCTATATAATAATTAAATAAATAATTATCTAATAAATCACAAGACGCTTTTATTTACACATGAGCCACATTAATTCTAACACTTAAACCCAAAAAGTCTACAATGACCTTAAACTAAACTACCAAAACACACTCGTAATAATACAATAAAATATAAAATATTAAGCTTGCTTTAATTAATATAATAAAAGTACAGTTTATGATAAGCTGTTTATCTTTCATAATTCACTTACTTAATGACCTATATTATGATGACATCGATAAGAGTAAATTTTATTCATGTGTAATGAGACAAAAAGTCCAGAATTTGTTGCTATATTATCTTCTCCTTTTTTTGGGCACATATGTAACTCATAAGTTTTTAATTTTCACTTCAAGTCTCCAAAGATTTTTCTTATAAGTAACCCACTTTTGGACGTAGAAAATCTTACGAACTGCTCAACATATTATTTCAGAGTGAACCAGAACATTAGAGAAGACTAAAATATAAAGGAATGCTGGTTCTTTTCTTTTCTTTTTTATTTTTTGGGTGGGGCCGGGGGTAAATAAGGGCGTGTATTTGTAGTATAAATAAATTAACTAGTCTTTAGAAAAATATTAATAATTTATTTTATACTCACCCATTGGAGATAGTTGGATGACTTTTCTGAGTGGTTGCCTTTTGATTTAGCCATTTTAATTCGTCTTTGTGCGCCATATGTATAGTAGTGGACTAGTGTGAGTTATTTTTTTTGCCAAGTGAGCAAATGTGTATTAATTCTCAGGGTAAATGACACGGATCTTTTTGTAGTTTTATTCATGTATATGTTTGTCTTTTGTGTTTTATAAAGTACACACATTTGCCTTTTATAGTTTATGAAAAAGTGCACGCGTCCTTCATCCGTTAGAAAAATCATCAAACTTAACAGTGAGTGTAACACACGTGCGGATTTTGAGATGCTGCGAGTTTTTTTTGGGTAAACAGTACAGGACCCCTCCTGTTGTTTTACTCATGCACGTTTGCTCCCTATGTTTTTTAAAGTGCACGAAACCCCCATGTGGTCGATAAAACGGTGCAGACGTCTCCCTAATGCTAACATCTGCTAATTTTTTAACAACACTTTTTAAAATGACGTATATGCCATTTTAAATAAAAAAACTAGTCCAAAAAAAAAAACCAGCCCCATCACCCACCAGCACCCGTCACCCCTCACCTCCACTCCCCACCACCCCTCCCCACCCACTACCATCTCCTTACAAACCTCCACCAACACCATATCGGTACCCCCAAACCTACCGCCAGCATCCCTCATCCCTACCAGCCCTCCAACCCGCCACCAATACCACAAAATCACCCCTCCCTACTATCACCAACACCACGCGACCACGCACAACAGCACCTCAAAATTCTTATTTACAATTGTGAATTTAAGGTAAGGGTAATTTCGTCCATAAAATTCTTATTTTAAGCTGACAACAAAACAAACTCGCAGCATCTCAAAATTTGCGCCTGTGCTACATTCGCTGTTAATTTGAACGATTTTTCTAACTGAGGGGGGACACATGTACCTTTTCATAAACCATAGGGGGCAAACGTGCACTTTACAAAGCATAGGGGGCAAACGTGCACATGAGGAAAACCACAGGGGGGTCCCGTGCCAATTTATCCTTTTTTAATTAGTTTTTTTTTAATTTAAAAGGGCATATACATCATTTTAAATAGTGCTGTTAAAAAATTAACAGTCGTTAGCATTAGAGGGCGTCTGCACCGTTTCATCAACCATAGGGGGTTTCGTGCACTTTGCAAAAGATAAAAAATAAACATGTATATAAATAAAACTACAAGGAGGTCCTGTGCTGTTTACCCTTAATTCTCATCCAAAACCAGACTGAAGCATATGTACAAAGTCATGAATCAAGCTCTAGAAAAAGGATATTTCTATCTAAACACCGATTCTTACAAATTGCAAAATTCACAGTAGTATTTCTTGAATTTCTTAGAACTGGTTCTAGTGAAAACAACAACTCGAATAAGCTCATAAGTGTGATTTGTTAGTCTAAGGGAAAGAAAAAAAAAAAGGGAGAGAGGGAGAGAATGATCCTTACCCTGTGTGTGTACGTCGCGGAACTTTTGTGTTGGCTACAAGAGAATGGTGCTTTATATCCTTGTGATTCCAATATTAGAAAGGTGTTGTGAAGATTATATTTTATAGTTGGAAAATAAAGTTTGTGTTGTGAAAGAGCCAAGATGATGTGACCTTTTCTCAATACCACAAGGGAATATACTTTTTACATCTGCGCGAACAATAACTTAACGATTCTTTTCATCTTTTTTGTGATATTTAATCGTTGAAAGATGACCAAGGGTTTGCTAACTTGCTATTATTATTGACACCTCTTTGGGATTAAGATAGAGGTTTGAGGATTAATTAATGTCAACTTCGTCACGATTAGTCTAATAGTGGATTGTTTTCTCTGATAATTGGGAGATCACGATTCAAATCTCATGAGAATAGGAATTAAAAAAAAAAAAAAAAAAAGCTTCACTGTCAAGCCAAGTTGCCACATGCCCAAAACCAAACCATTGAGAATTACGTTTAAAATGTATGGATATGATCTACATTACCAGAATCAGATCTCATTTGACTAGCCTACACTGTATAAAAATTATGCCAAAATTAAAATATTTAAGAATAACTGGGTGTACAAAAATTTTACTATACGTAAAATAGTGTCTGATTCACTTTGGATAAACAAGAAACAATAATCTCAATAATTTAGATTTAAGAGACACAAGGAGAAAAAGTAAAAAAGTTATCTAAGGGTAAAGGAAGATTAGAGAAATGAGTGAAGGTTGGAAATTGAATCTTAACAGTAGCTTTAAAGGTAATCTGAGACCTACTGGTGTGGGAGTTATAATTTGCAATGAAGAGGGTAATTGGATCATCGTGGTCATATTTGATTTTGTAGTACCGCGAATAATAAAGCAGAGATAAAATGATTTGCTAATTCCTTTATCGTGCAATAGACTTGGGGTTCAATATGCTAATTGTTGAAACTGACTCTTAAACCTGTAATTGATGTAAATAAAAGTGTCACCGCCAGTTCATAATCCTCTCAAACTTTTAATCGATATATAAATTGATTTATCAATTTTGAGTTGAAACTATCAATTGTGTACTATACCATAGATTACCTATCTATAGCCTCTGTTTTTACTTTTAGGGAAGTATAAAAAAAATGAAAAATTATCTCGTATAATTCAAATTTACTTCCTTTGTAATTAAAAAAAAAAATGAAATTCTATCTCTCAGAGCATTTCTCTCTATATCTCAAACTTGCATATGAGCTTCAAAGACAATTTCAAAGGAGTATTTGGCGGCCTAAATCATGTTTCCGTTTGGGCCACCAGATTATGAAAACTCATCTTTTCGCAAGTGCTGAGTAATACTTATCTCGGGTCTGTGGCAGCACGAATTCCTATCACGATTTGTTATTCTGATACCTTATTTTTAACAACCCCTTATTGTCAATTTTGACTTGTAGTTTCTTATAAACCTTAATATTTTTTTTTGTTTCGATCAACAAAGGGATTTTCATTACAACAAATTTATAGTTATAAATAGGAGTATGTATGCTTCTTGGTCAAAATACACCGTGTAAAAATTTATAAAAGAATGAAGTATCACGCTTTACATATACTTTGTTTTGACAAAAAATTTAGCACTGACATCTACTCTAATTCTGTTCAACACTTAATCCTCTGTTCTGGCACTGTTGTTGTGTAATTTGAAGTTATTTTCCTACTAGATTTATAAACCTTAATGTTTCAAACACTTTTCAACGTAAATATAGCCATAGCGTAGAAAATAGTTTACTATGTACAAATTGGAGAATCAACCTTTCTTGAATTGATATCTAACTTTTTTTGTAAATGTTTAAAGACGTGGAATAAAACGGCTTCCTTGACTAGCAAAATAAATAAATAAATAAATGTTTCAATCACGAAATTGTGTACCCGTCAAACTTCAATTTGCAGTGGTGAGCTCATTTGAAGCCAACACAAACAAGTAGGCCTTTCTTTTTCCTTTAGTAAATTGTTTCATTTATCATTTCATTCCCGATAAAGTTTTATTATTTTTTTCTTTTACTTTTATCATGTTGCATTTGTTAAGAGGAATTTTCAATATTTGATGTTCAATAATTAAAAGCGCTTTGATTTATTTGCTTGTTTAAATAATATATATTGTTCCAAAAGAGGGGAGTATTAACATATTTGACAACATTATGGCGAAGTTCGCCAACATACCTTCTGGCCATTGTATTGTATACACATTAGTCGTGTAGTGTAAAGGGAACACTAGAAGTTATTTGTAAGGGTATTTTCGATATTTAATATGTAAAATCATTTTTCTTATTTGGTAAACAAAGTTTTGAATTTAAATGTGCTTTTTGGAAATTAAGATCCAAATAGTACTAAATCACGGTTCTATAATTAGATTTTGATTTCTTTTAGACTATTACATTTTACAGTTGCGGAATTAAACATAATCTTAGCCACTAGTGAATCGACATGGGCTAATAAGGGCCGCAAAATCAATTAGATGATTTGTCTTGTTGAATTTTAAGATTTTGATTTCTCAAAAGTGGAGCTTCTTTTTATTAATAATCAATTTGAGACTTTAAATGTTAACATCAAATCTAACTGTGAGTTCTTGAAGCTTTAGGGTTTAGTGACCTTGCTAAGAAAATAGTGGAAACATATTAAACTTGTGTCTCCCTTGGTTTATATACGTTTAAAATTAGTTTTGGTATGACAATTGCAATAACAACAATTGAAGGGCATTTTTAACAAAGAAAATTCTAAAGAATTAGTTACGGATCGGAGCTAAATGAGAGATTCTTAAAGAAATGATTGTTCGGTGAAATACATCGAAAATGATATACTTGATAGTTTTGATAAATAAAAAAATACTCTACAATGTTTTCTAAATATGAAACTTGTAGGGAGTAACTATAATGATATAAATAATTTTTA
The DNA here is from genome assembly GCA_037974665.1 of Ehretia macrophylla. Classification (NCBI taxonomy): domain Eukaryota; kingdom Viridiplantae; phylum Streptophyta; class Magnoliopsida; order Boraginales; family Ehretiaceae; genus Ehretia; species Ehretia macrophylla. The sequence goes on along the minus strand of CM075771.1, from coordinate 54,530,039 downwards.
TTTTTATTTTTTGGTGAAAATCATAACAATATATATAGTTTTCTTTTTGTATTTCAATTAGTGCATCATTTATTAAAGAATGTTCATGAAATATTATTCTTACGATTGTTGAATTATATTTTATAACTCATTGAAATAAAAATTTAGATCCTCCCCGATAATTCTTAGTACTTCAATGTCCTTCTTTTTTAACTTCAATATCCTTCATTAATGAAGAATGGCTCATGATAGTCTTTTTTTTTGTCGGGAATATACTTTTATTAACACAATAACAAAATATACAAGAAATGGGCCAACATACTATAGTTCAAAAAAGAAAACACACATGAGTACACAGGTTTACAAACCAAGTCCAAACACAACAAATTGAAACCAAACATGATGGACAGATCCTACAATCCAAAGCCCAACTACACAAACCCTAACCCTAGCAGGCAACAGCGACGTCGGATCAGGCGATGAAAGCACTGACAATAGCATCAGTGGCCGACGGAGACACGATGGAGGCCCAAAACAACCGCAACCCAAATCCACAAAGTCACCAAGAATGCCATAAAAAGCCCACAACTACGAGCAAAGACGAAGTGTGATATATGAGACATGCCACCCTGTCGGAAGCGATACAATGCCAAAGACTCCAATAGTTGCAACAAAAGCAACATAGCTCAAGCGAGAAGATGCTGGAGACATGGTCTGCCAAAAGGCCTGCGAGAAAACCATAAAAAACGGTGGTCATCAAGGGCGGATCCAGAAAATTAGTATTAGGGGTGCCGAAATTTAATTAAGAAAATTTGGTTATGTATTTTTTAGAAAGAATAATGATAACAAATATTTTAAACATAAATAAGTGTAAAAAATTCTATTTAACTATATATATATATACATTAATAATTAAAAATTTTGGTTGGCTGTTAGACGTTAGGAGGGTTAAATGTATTTTTTTAAAAAATTTGTACTCAATTTTTTTTTTTTTTGGCTAGAGGTTGGGGGGACCCGGGCTCTCCTGGTCCCCCCATAGAACCGCCACTGGTAATCATGAAAGATGATGAAAGAAGCGAGGGTCGCAATCGCTATCACGAGAAGAGAAATCACGAACAACCACTAATACATTAAAAAATAGGCCCAATTCGCAACATCAGAGCTTATTGACACCAAGAACAGCAACCAGAAAAGATGAACACAAAAAGATAATAAAAACCATGAAGAAAACAAAAAAACAAAAAATAAAAGTAAACCAAGACGAGAGAAAACGCGATGTATGTGCAGGTGACAAGGGGATAGGAAGAAAGGTGGTGCCATCGGCCAAAGGCCGGGGCACGAGAAAAGCAATTACTAAGCTTGTGCAAGAGAGCTTCGATAGAGTTGAGAGAAAAAAGGTGATGGTGGTGAGGAGCACCACTTATCAGCAGATACTTCAATTGCAGGCAAATGTCGGTCGCTCATGATAGTCTCGGTGGCAGGAAATCTAGTAATCTTATCCAAAGTTGATTTTTGATTTATACTCGGGCCAATTCATGGAACATTTTCTACATTCTCTTAAGTAGTTTGGAGGAGCAAATATCAACAACCAGTGATTCATGTTGGGTGATCAATTTTTTGATAGATCATTCTTTTGAGTGACCATGTTTTCATAGAGGATTGTCAAACATCATTCATTTTTCACCCGTTTATAATATAATTTTTATTATATATACGAGAGACTTGATATTTAATACACGAATATTTACTGTACGAAAGACACGTGAAGAGGTGAAGGGATGATATAAAAACGTTACTTGTTATCATATGGTCATGTGAAAGAAATATGCATCAACTTATATGTCAGACACATTTCCAGTTGGAGGACTATATAATATATGGCAAAATATGTATTAATACGTGTTTGCAGAAAGTTGTTAATTACTCCCTTATGTTGTTCAAGTAAACTTAAACCAATGCATTAGTACTAGTCTTACTATTCACCAATTCTTACTAAATGCGAAATAATTATTGAATTAAGCAACTGAGAATAATCTGGAATGATGCTCCCAAGAACGAGAACAAACGGTAAAAGTATGAACTCATGTATTAAAAGTTCTCAAGTTTAAGTATTTCTCTTGATTGAATTAGTACATGTATTGAAGTGTCTTAGTCTTTGGGTGAATCTAAATTGAACCTGCCTATTGAAAATTTCTCGTTATCAAAAACACAAAAATGAAAAATCTTACCAGGACCATTCCAAAACCTAATCCCCTTTGGCATCTTTCAACCTGTAAATTTGATGTTTGAAAAGGGCCGACGCTCAAGCTGCTGTAGCAGTATGTCACGTATTTATACACGCAAAAAGCAAGATTAAGAACCACGAGTATCTTAACGCAACTTATTATGGTAATACAATACTGAGTTCTGACCAACATGTCACATAGATCTCAGCAACTGACGATGTGCTCAACACAACAAAAGTCTCTGCAATGGAGGCTAATCTATGATGTAAGGTGCTAACGTTAAAAAGATTGCTTAGCGTTACATGTCCTTTTCGGAAGCAAAAGCAGCAACATTAACATCCTAAACTATGATTTTACATAAAGAAGTCTCACGAACAATCAGACTATCTATTATTAACAACAACGCTACAGTCATCCACTGAGAGGCTGCAAAATCTAACAAATGTCAGGAGAGATGAGAGAAGCAGCACGAAATCACTATAAAGGATCATCTCAAGGTTTGGCCTCATCGACCTTGCCATGGCTGCCGTTCTCTATCACTTCTCCCTCCACATTCTTGCTTGTTTCATTGATCGCCAAATTATTCTGCTCCCCAGTATTCTTGGTTTCAGCATTATTGTTGCTTTCATCTTTGTCCTGTTCTGCCACTTCAGTCTTCTTTTCTTCAGAAGCAGCAACCAGTGTATCCTGTTCACCAGCTCGATCCTCGTTCTCTGCTTCAACAGGTGCTTGCTCTACTTTTTCCTGAACTTGTGCTTTAGACTGTTCCCCTTTATCATTTTCAGTTACTTCAGAATCATCACTTACTTTTTGAACTTGGGGCTCTTTTGAAGATCCTGCTTCTGCTGCAACATTTACCTCACGTTTTTCAGCATCATCAGGCATTTCGACATCTTTTTGCATCTTGACTTCTTCAGCAGCAGCTGCTTCTGCATTGACATCTTTATCTGCAGTTTCATCCTTCTTTTCATCTTCTTTCTCCTTTGAAACATCATTCACAGCACCCTGGGTTTCATCAGTTTTCTCATCTTGATTTTCCTTTATAATATCCTTCTCAGTTTCAACAGTTGCAGCAGCCTGTTCAGATTTTTCAGCTTCTTGCATGTGGACATCCTTAACTTCAGTTTCTTCAGTGGCCTCTTTTTCTTTGTCATCCTTCTTAGAAGCTGAAGATTTTCGTCCTCGTTTCTTTGGGGGCTCACTTTCTGGTGGTGGAGCTGCCTTTGCCTTCTCACTGATCCTTGCTGATCTTCTTGGGGTTTCACCTGTTCCCCAGTCAAACTCAGATATTGGTGGACCACCAGGGTGTGACTTCAGGTACTGTTCCAACTGCCTCCTGTTAGTGAACTCTTCCCCTGTTGGAGCAGTAAAAACGATCTCATTTTTCTTTGGGGTTCCTCCCTTTTTTGGCATAAACTGCAGAGAAACGGAAACCATGTTGTTCTACAAATTAGTCTAATGATATAATAAGAGAAAAGAACATGTGAAAAGCTTGGAAATAATGGTCCAGAAGTTGAAAGAATACATCCGTAAACTTGAAGGTCAAAGTTCCAGAAAAGGTAAATATTTTAATTGAATTCCTACTACTACATAATAAAGAAAATGGTAAATAAAAAAGAATGAGATGCAAGAAAATATTTTAATCAATTATCACGTTATCAACAACAACTATTCAAACAAACTACTGACACAGTGTAAAGCTAAGGTTTTACTAATGAGCCAACTTTGACTAACATGATACTCATATAACTTGTTTCTTCAGGGCATCTGTGATTTCGTTGACTGTACTTATTTCTTTTCATGCACAATAAGGATCCATTCTATCATCTTAATTACCACGGTTTAAAATGTAAAATTCCAGCTTTCCTTTCTATTCAAACTCTTATAGAATACCAAAAAATCAGGGACCTATACATATATATTTATTAACTGATATGTAAAGTTTGACAAAACTGAGAGATGGAAATAGAATGTCCTGTTGCCGCACTGAAGATTAAGGCCCAGATATGTTATCTGGAATTATGATATATATCCAAATCATCCTCAAGGTAGCAACAGTCGCTATCCGACCAAGATCTTGCAACCCTAATGCATAAATCTTAAAAGATAATTATACTTAATAGTCTAGAATATGAATGATACCCTTGTGTACAGACATTGCAACATAACACAATCAGAGAACAGTTCACATGATTTCTGTAGGTAGGATGCAGTTTCTTCTTTATTGTTGGTCCTGTTATAGGGATTTCAAAATAAACAAAGCTATTACGCCGCATATACCTTCAATGCACATTTAAGTATATCAGGATCTCGATAGAAAGATTTTACACAAAAGATGTACACAGACAAGATTTATGATCACCAGAGATGACAAAGCAGCACATTTCCTTTACGTTAAGTCAAGACACATATTGCCAAACAAAATGATGTCACAAGTCTTGCACCAAAATTCTGAAGTAAAATTTCAATGAGTAACTTTTTGAATGGAGTGCTAAGGTTTAACATTGTAATATAAAGTGCTAGATTCCATCAATTCCTTTTAATTAAATGAAGTTCAGGTAGGCCCAAATAACTAAGATAGGGAAATCAGAGGGAAGTGTTTCTGCTAGAAAAATCATGAGACAAAAAATATTTAACCGAAAAGAGCCTTCTATCCGAATTTTTTGCCCATCTTCTACTTCTTGACACCCCAGTGTTACTCTTCATCCACATGCTTCATCTTTTAGAGTTTCCACAAGACTTCAATCAATCTCATGATCACATGTTTGGAACATCTCCATATTCAGTAGTTGACAAGTGTCATAAAACATCAGAAACTTTCATTTTGCCCTTCTTTTCTTTCCTGTTTTCAGGGATTAGTGAAGTATCCGAGCAGTTTTGCCCCATCTAGCTCTTGTCTTGCTACAATTCTGGTCAAAGTATTCTTGGCTTCCATGTTTTCAAATGAAAGTTGAAGATTTTGGTGCTTTGGCTGACTTTTCCTGTGGTGAGTTCTTGCATGCCTTTCGAAGTAGAGCTTCTGTAAGATTAGAACTTCATGGCTAGGCCTGCTACCACTCATGGTATTTTTTAAAGCAGAGGGGTAGACAATCACCAAGAAGACAAAGATTTGTAAAGAAGCAAATCGACACCTTTCATCGTCAGGTTATTCTTTATCAAGTACAAGATTAATTTACCAAATCAAGACATATTTGAACCCCAGCAATAACCCTACACGATGGCAAGAATAATAGAAACTTCTGAGAATGTCTGCCCACAAAGCTTGTGCCCAGCAATACATTATAAGTGTTACGGATAAGCAACTGCAGCTCTAAACTGTGTAATAGTTTAGCTATGACTACAGTCAGATGCAATGTAATTGTACTTTAGAGTTAGTTATACAGCTGTACTTGAGAATAGTTAGTTAGTTAGTTATGCTAAGTGATAGATGGTTTGACAGCTGTATATGAACTGTACAAATAGTTGCAACTTGCAGAAACAAGTTGCATTCTATCTATAAATACTGCACTATTGTATCAGATTCATTAATCAATCAATAGAGCAATCATTTCAGAAAATATCTTCTTCTTCTCTCTACTTCTGTCAAAAAGAAGTCTAAGATAAGTATTGGTGCTATGTGAACGGTAGTTTTGCTTCCATGAATAGTAACATCATTGCAGCGGACTGCAATCCATTATCTTCTACCCTTGCACAATGCTGCTCCTTCATTTTACTCGCATTTGTCCTTATCATCTAGTTTCGTGTCAAAAACCCCACGGAGCCTGACAAGTCTTTGTCAGCAATATTCATCCAATCCAGAACTGACCAATCCTCAAAAAAAATTTAAATCATTTCCATTAAAGACAAAACAAAGTGATTGGGATAAGAAAGTTTTCAAAGTATATAATACTCCAACTCCACCATTTTCCAAGTATATGACTCCAACTATATAGTGTTCAAACTTCAAAGTATATGTCCCCAATATCATCTCTTCTGGCAAATATGTTAAGAGCATTGTGTCAATCAGCTCTTTCCCACTATGGTAGCAGATATTCCTCTAATCTGATTCCCTTAGTGAGAAAATCGTTCTTTGTTGGAAAATCAAAGATTTTGTCCAAAAATAAATATTATATAGACCAACCATATCTTCATCGGATAAAAAGTCAATATTAGCAATAGAAGGTTTATGAAATGAGAATTTTCGAGATGATCACCGATTTAAATTCTTGAAAATAATCATGCATTGCTTAACAAATACTTGTGATTGGGAATCTATTCAAACAAAGAATCTTGTCTCCAGTATCCCGTGTGCAGCTCAAAACTGCTACCTGAAGCAGCTTGGAAGAATGGGGAACCATTAAATATCCATGAACTGCATTAAATACGGAGGTAGATTAACCTATCCAACCCAAATTTCTTGATTGCTAGGGTAAAAGATCACCGAAGAGTATAGAAGATTTAGGCCCAAAAAAAAAGATAACTGAGAAGATCATAATGAAAAAGAAAAACCCCAGTCAAATTCATTCTTTTTTTTTCTTTTGATAAAAAAAAAAAAAAAAAAAAAAAGCTTATCAATAGCAGGAAAAGTTGAAAAGAGGCGGAGTCAAGAATTTTCTCGCTGTGGAAGTATAAAAAGTGAGAGTTTTCATCTTAAAATTGGGCTCCAATGACTTTGCAAATCCATATGCGCCACAGCATTAAAAGAGTCAACGGTCTTGTAAGACAAAAGAGGTCAAAGAAAAAGTACCATATCCCTAAGATACTCAAAAGGAACATATCATCAAAATCCAGTGCACAAGCACCACAAGGTTTTTCCGTCCATTTATCTCCCAAACCCTTTAACTTAGTGAGGTAACTCACTAATAGAAGCTGGAAGAAATGTTGTAATTGAATATTGTACAAAGAGAAAAATAATTTTATGTGAACAATAATACAATATTTACCCTGAAGCAGTCAACATAAATTGAAGGCATGCAATGAAAGGAAATTTTAAAAAGCTTCCCCAAGTTATTATGTACCATAAAACAGATACCTTACATAACTGGTCATTCGAATGACAACAAGAAAGATGTGGATCAGAGTAGAGAGAGCAGATGACATATTTGTCAAGAAAGGGAAAAAAACAAAATAGGTCGAACAAAAAGCAGCCAAAATAGGACCAAACAAAAATTGTCAAGTTGGTGCATTTTCTATCAATGCTTTCCGGTGAATGTCCTATATGCAAAGAAAGTCTGTACCTTACCAAAGCCTTCCGTCCAGTGTCCTCTACGTAAAGAAAAATCAGTATCAGAGACTCAGAGTGCATTAGACTGTATCAGCTTATCACCATTCAGATCTAAGAAGTCTACAGTACTGTCACGACCTTTCCAATAAAGACACCATTGACAAACCTTTTCAATCAATTAAATTGACTTTTTTTTACTGTTTGTAGCTTTCCTTTATCCTTTAGTTTGTATTATTCTTTCAATCCCTTCTTCCAATCTTCTATCAATGTTTACCAAAACATTAAGGATCGATCAACAACGACAAAAAGTTAACAGTGAAATCATATGAAATACTACCAACTATTCTAGTCCCCTTGATAGAGGCTATCCAAACCATTCTTGACCAAAGTCATTGAAATATGACAGCTCATCCAACAGATTGTTTTCCCTTACTCTCAAACTAAAAGCTCTATCCTGCGAAAGTAATAGATGTCGGCATTTCATCAGGTCAACTTCTTTCACGTTCACTTCCTTCAAAATTTGTCAATGAATCTCAGCATTGACATAATCTGAATTCCCATAATTGGAATTGGAATTTTCTTCAGCAAGTTGATGAGTCTTAGTCTCACTAGCATATACCACTCCCTAGAGAACTTTTTAAGCCACAAAAGAACAGCAAGGAGTTCCTATAGACATTTAAAAAGTTAATCATTTTTGCTGCCAACGAGTGAGGCAGGGAATTCCTTGGCAATGATGAATGAATCGAGCTCTATCCTGTTTCCCCTTAGACTGGCCAATGTTGTTGGCCAACTCTCTTGGTCGTATTTGGAGAATATGCTTCAAAGTCAGAATGTCTCGGCTTTACAGCTACTGATCTCACAAAATTAGTTCGCTCCTCCATCTTCTAAAACTTGGATAGAGATAGCAATGCTGCTACAGACTCTGGGTAACAATGAAGAGTTTTTAAATTTTCAAGATCCTTGATAGATTTTATTACATTTTCAGCAGAACAAAGAGAATTAACAAAGGCAAGACATGTCCTTTTCTTCTTTAAATTACAGAAGCAGTGAAAGAAGTCAACACCAACTTTTATCGGCAAAAGTGACTTTCCAGTCTACTCATCGCATTCAATGTCTACCTGACCTTCCCCCTCTTGAGATGTAACTCCAATATCCTTCACATTATTTATAAGTTAGCAAAAGATATAATAAAACCTAATAATAAATAACTCGTTAAAATCTCTTCTTTTTGACTCCATTCAGTAAGCTGCAAGTACCAAATTACTTGTAGAGAAAAAATCTCCCATAGCCTTCATGATTTTCTTCTCCAAGGGCCAAATTTGTGTAAATACCGTACAAGCAGTTGAATTGGAAAAGTAAAAGTAGAATGACGTACCCCAATAAAAGGAAAATTGTACTTAGTGGATTGTGGAAACAATTGATAAGATTTAATCGTTATGGAGGGAAAATGGAGAAGACACACCCTTGCACTTCCAAACAATAGAAAGAAAGAATCAACACGTGTCCATGAGATGCATATGAAAATTAGGAAATAATCATCAGTGGAAGATATCTGATGAAACTTGACTACACATGACAGGCAAATAGACCTAAGAAACCCTCCCCTCCCTCTCCATGCTTCTGATACTTAGAACAAGATAACTAAGCCCAGTTGATGAGAATGATAGTTAATTCCCATAACAAACTAATCACACTTCTAATAAACAAAAAAGAAAAAAACAGAATATCAAATATAAAATTGAGAATTTCTCAAGAGGGATAACAATTTAGAAACTTGCAAGAAACAATGCACGCATTCAAGCTCACCAAAGCCCAATAGATGATTCTTTTTTCTTTTTCTTTTGATTGATGAATTGCTTTTTTTACTACTAGCAAAGCAGATGACTATTGACACGGATATAGTAAGATGCAAACCAAAGCACAAAATCACATAATTGCAATTAGAGAAAGCAAGTTCACGAGCCCTAGCTTCATATCCATGGGCGTTCATCAAAATCTATGCCTGGATATCCACAGTCACACTTACGACACTCAGAACCCGACTTACAGTCATAAGCCGCCACTAAATTGTGGAAACAGATCAATTTGAAACTGAGAAATAAAATCGAAGTCCACTTCTTGAATAAACTAAAGCAATGAATTGAACGAGAAAAAGAGCAATTAACATGTTGACGAAAAAAAAAAAAGAGAGAAGATTGAAAGACAGAAGTTAAAGCAAAGCACCAAAACTACATTTACATTAACAAACTGTCCTAATACTTCACATACAATCCCTACCTTCAAAACCTACTTCTCTCAATCAATTCAACCCCAAAACAATTACCGAATACCCAGAAGAGGGAAAAGAAAGAAACAAGAGACGGAAAATTCACTAACTGGATCCGACCATTCTCCGAACCCGAGAATTAACTAGAGCTTCCTACACCGGGCTGGCTGACGTTTTCTTGCTCTAAACATACAAGTGTTTACATAGCTTCACAACCAACTTGTTTAAACATCAATTCAACCACAAAACAACATCATTACACAAAATTAAACAATACCCAGAAACCATTTTTCATCAAGGAATCAAAATTAACTAACAAAATTCACAACAATTATGCTTTCAAAATTAGTACAAACTACACATACATGTATATCCACATATTTATATATATAGAGAGAGAGATATATAACTCCAGAAAGAGAGAGAGAAAGAGAGAGAGAGGGGGAGAGAGAGAGAGAGAGAGAGAGAAAAGAGACCTTTTTCTTCCAGCCAGAAGGAGCAGGAAGTTCCACGGACACGACTTCTTCGTTTGAGCTCGCCATTTTCGCTTTCTTTACCTACCAAAATGTTAACTAACTTCATAAATAAATATAGCTAGACATATATACATATACATACATACATATATATATATATATATATATATATATATCACACACAACACACTGTGTTTGTAGAATTTATATATTATTTTCTCTCTCTACCTTTTTCTTAGACTAATTTTGGATGATTGAAGAACAAATATGACAAATTTACAGGCACACACGCTCGTTGGTGGATTTTATTAGATTTTTGCTAACTTTTCTTTTTATGGTTTTGGTGTTTCTGATCAGTTGAAGATTAATTTTCATTTTGTCTGAAGAAGACACTTGTCACTGTGGATCAAATGAAATGTGAGTCATGTGTCTTTAGGGTACAATTAATACAGCGCATGGTACATACTCAAACAAGTATTGGATATTCTTTTCTTTTTCTTTTTTCTGATTTTTGTTTTTAAGTTTGAAGCAGCCATTTTTATGGGAAATGTTTTGACTTAGATAAGTCTTTTGTCAACAATGTTAATGATTTTATTATTTTGGCATTTTTCTAATGAACACTTCCAGTGCTTAACAACTTGGTAGGGGCGTATTCCATTTCGAGAAATTACATATATTGTATCACTTAATTTTTTCTCGTGTAACATTTCTTTGATTTGTTTCGTGAATTATAAATTTAAATGATATTCTATAAAAAAGATCACAATGAAACTCCATACATTTATAAGTTATTATACTATGAGTTCCAACCAACCCCATTAAATTGTCTTTCCAAGATATTTGATGAAGTACAATGATAATGATTGGATATTCATTTTTTATCTTCCACCTATTCGTTCATTTAGTTATAATTACATAACATTCCTTTTAAATAATAAAAAATAAGGATTGATCATCTTCTATGTATTTGTTATTTATGGTACTTCAATACAAAGAAATATTCTCAATTGTGAAACTAAAAACAAAAAATTGCTAATTACAAGTCAACACAAAATTTGTTTTTTCGAAATTTTGTACTTGATAAAAAATTATATATTAAATCGTCTTCATTCTCTAGAAAACATTTTAAAGGGGCATATAAAATGGTTTTGCAGTAAAGTAAATATATTCCATAATGGTTCATGATCCTCTTTAAAAAGGATACACAAATATCCGTGATGATCAAATTTATGTACAAAGTTATAAGTAAAAGGATTCTCTTGGCCTAGGAATGTCTCACATAATTGCACATATAGTGAATTTGACATTTATTTATAAGTAAAAAAAAAAAAAAATCTACTTATCTTTGGATACTTAATGGTACTTTCTACCTTTCCTTTAGATTTGAATAAGTACCTTACTCGTAAGAAAGTTCGAGCAAGACATGTAAAAAATATTGTTCTTACAAAATAAGTACTTTTTGCTCAGATAAAGAAAAAGAAAAAAAGAAACCAAAAAAAAAATTACTTTTTGCTTCAAAGCACTTTGTTTGAGGCTAACCCAACAACCTCTAGTCCATTTTGATTCTAAACTGCACTTATGGTGTGTTGTAACCTATTAGAATTATCTGGGCTGCTTTTGACACTCTTTCGGTCTTTGTTTGTAGGCCCGATAGCTATGCTGAAAACTGGGCCGATCTTGATTTTTGTAACGCCATTTGGTTTCTTCATCTACAATAAATAATTTTTTTTTTTTTACAATTAAATGGGACCAAAGCTAGTTTGGAAAAAGATAAATTTAGGAGATGTTTCACTCATTATATTCTATTTTAGAAACTCCTAAGGTCCGGGGAAATTATGGTTCCCAATAGATTTTTTTTTTTTTTTTTTTTGTCAGAATACAATAGAATATATTGTAAGAAGAAAATACAGAGCATTAGCCTACACCAGTGTGTAGGAAGTCAAAAAGCAAAAGGTTGTACAAAGGAGATGGGATATTCGAAATCCAATCAAAATATAAATTATTCCTAAGTTGAATTTTCGCGACCCAGTCGCATTTATGGTTAGCTATTCTCCTGATACAACGTAGACCAACAGATTGACTAGCTACAACAATCTTTTATATATCCTCCAACTTTGGTCTTACTTTCCAATGTGCAAGTAGCGGAGAATTGATTGCTTTGAGAATCAGTTCAGCATCACTTTCAATAGTGACATTTGAGAGAGAAGGCTGAATGGCAAATCGGAATGCAAACCTGATTGTAAGGGCTTCAGCTTCAAAAGCAGTAGTGCAACGAATGAAGAAGGCTTACCCATGGATTAAACTTCCTAACCTATCTCTGCAAATGAAGGCGCAAGCTGCACTCTTGCTAAAGTGACAAAAGGGCGCATCAACATTGATCTTCAAACTATTACAAGAAGGAGAGGCCCAAGAAGAGGGAATGATGGCAAACTGTTAGACTGAGGGGCCACGGCTTGTTTGGCAAGACGGATGGAGATAAGCCACATCATAGATACTGGATTGCAATTGAGAGAAAACTTTTACAATGTTCACTGGCTTCCTTTCAATACTGACCTGACATCTCTCCTTCTACAAATCCCTGCACTTTAATTACTTTTATAATTTTTTATGGAAAAGAAATAATGCATTAAAATGTCATTTTTGCCCTTGCAATTTAACCATTGTCCAACTATCCATTTGACCATTTTTTAATTAATTTTTAACTTGTTCGCTGGAGTGTAAGTGCACTATTCTAAACCTTTTTTTTTAGCCAAAAAACAAATGGTCACACTAATTCTTTTTACAACCAAAACTCCTTCCTTTTGTGTTGTTGCATGAAGCAATGAAAATTTGCAGGCATATCAAATTTGCTAATCCACATCACATTTTAGAGGCAAAAATGGAAATTTAGTGCATTATTCTATTTTTCATAAAAAAGAAAATCACAAAAGAAATTAAAGTGCAGAGACTTATAGAAAGATTTTTGAACTCACACGGACTTGTTTGAGACTAATCATATTTCTCGAGAGCTAAAATGACTTTTGTTTCAAACCCTTAGCTAATTGAGATATATACATTGTCACGCCCCGACCTAACCCCATACTAAAAGTTAAGTCCGAACTCAACAAACGAACATAGTCTCCTTTGTATCGTGGACAATCTGGTTACCTGTAAACAAAAAATAAAGCCACAACATATTCCACAACTCCCTCCAACTCCAACTCCACAATTTCTTAGCTTCAAGGCCATCTGAGCCTTAAGCAAAACAAGACATTTTCATGCACAAGCATGCAAGGTTAAAGTCATTGAAATCCATTCTTTTTAATCCACTTATCTTACCACTCTAATATTATCATTTAAACATTCTTATAATTTAAGACCAACCGTCCAACTAGCTTCCATTCATACAAACAAGCAACATAAAAGAAAAGTTAAGCTATTACAGACCACTACTATTCCAGCCATACATCAATCTAACTATTACAATCCTTTAACAACTCCAAATATATACAAACCCATAGGCACAAAATAGAACATAATACAATACAAGCAAAGTTTCACACAGTCCAGCAAGCAAACACTCCAACCTTAAGCAATAGGCACACAACAATCAAGGCAACTCCTCCAACTGTACCTCTTCCTCTCCCTCTACGGCTAAGAGCTAGGGGTCTATCTCAGCGCCTCCTGAAACATGTTTAGCGAGGTATGAGCAACCACAATTGCTCAGTGATGGATATAGTATACCGGGGCATGCTCGTGCAATGCAACAGTCAAATACAAGTTAAGCAGTTAAGTAGCTAAAGTACGAATAAATAATAAGATACCACACATTAAAAAGGATACGATCTTTGACCCTTATCACTCTAACCCTCGAACCATGAACCACGATCCACGATCCACGAACCACGATCCACGAACCACGATATGCCGGTATCCCAAACACCAATGGGTACTCCGAATGTACCCAATCCTACGACCCAATACCCTTTGGCATACTCCATACTGGCGAGCAAAGGACTAAGGTACGGGGCTAGGGCAACCAGCACTGGTAAGCCCAATGCCGCCCAGTGAGGCCCATCACACCCGTCTCGAACACTGTGGTTGCGCAACCATCGAAACAGAATCACATAATACAACAATATAGCAATATAATAATACAAACTATTAAACACATAAATGAGGGACAACAAAGTATGTTGCCCTCAAACATGAAATTCAATATATAGGCAACTCTATAACATTCAAATAACATGATAGGGTAGTTTCTAAATCATTACTATCAATAAACTCAAAGTTGGCACATTTCCCCTTTGCCTACTAACTCAAATTAGGTTCCTATCGAATCACAAAGCACGATCTACCCAAACCAACTATCCTACACCCTTAAGAATACTAAAAGACACATATTCAAGATTTGAAAACTCACTTTTAACACAGAAGCTCGGGAAGGCCCCGAGGATGCATTGAACTATAGCTACCCAATCCGCCCCGTAATTCAACGCAACGAAAGTACCAAAAGTGCTTCCATGGCTAGTAGAACCCCAAATTAGCTTCAAATTTCACCCGGATTTACTTTTCGTTCAAAACCCCTTTCTAAAGTTAACTATTTTCGCGTTTTAACTAAGTTTCGAACAATTTAACTACACGGGGTCATTAAACTATCTTTATTAACATTTATAGCACCTAATTAAAGTATAGAATCAAGCACCAAGTCACATTTTTAAAATCCCTAAAAAAACATTATTCATTAGCACCTACATTTGAATATTCAAATTTAACCATTAATGGAGCTAAGCAATTACATAAAAATGGTTTTTATAGCATGTAGGTAACATATAAAGGAAGATTTAACCATCTCATAAGCTAATAACATCAAATCTAGAAATTGCATATTATGACTAAAACATTGAATTCACAAAATAATGCAAAATCCCTCACAATTCTAGGTGTAGATGCTTTGTAGTAGCTCTAAGTTGTTCCAAAATGTTTCCAAACTAAAGCTCAAGGATCAAATTGCAAGCTAGTTGAAGTTTTTCCTCTCATTTTCTCTCCTTCTTGCTCTCGGGTTTGGGGGGACTCAATGGGTATTCTTTGTTTTGTTTTTTTATGAGCTAATGCATGTGTATGTATTTTAATATGTATATATGTTATGTATTTTAGGGGTTGGCTATATGTTGACAACAATTTTGGGCCAAAATAACTTGTGGAATCAATTAAACTAAAGCTCAAAGAAAATAACTTCATTTAGTCCACTAAACTAATGTTTTACTATTCACTCGAACCGCGAAACATTTTCTAAACGAGCTCTCCTAACGCGAATTGCTCAAATGCTCATTTTCCTCTTTCCTCAAATAAGTAATATAACTTAGGAAAATTATTAATTCATAGAAAATAGAAAGTCGAAAATCAGGTTGAATAGTAACTAGTGAAGGAATAAATAAATGCACATTTAAAATACACAAATAGTGAATGCAACAGTTAATAGGAAGTATGATAGTGATCTCGAGCGTCACATTTTCTCCCCCTTAAACTAATTGCGTTCACGCAATTCTTATATGATTCGGCAAATAACTCTAGATATCTATCTTGCATCTGATCCTCTATCTCCCAAGTAGCATCTTCTAGCCCATGGTGATCCTACAGAATTTTAACCATTGGAATACTTTTAGCTTTGAGCTCTTGAACCTTTTTGTCCACAACCCGAAGAGGTTTCTCAGTATACGACAAAGTTTCACTGATCTCCAAAGGCTTTGGCTCAAGAATATGAGAAGGATCTGGCAGATATTTCTGAAGCATCGACACATGGAAAACATCATGAAGTTTGCCCAAACTCGGAGGCAAAGCTAATTTGTAGGCCAACGCACCAACTTTCTCAGTTATTTCAAATGGCCCCACATATCTCGAACTGAGTTTACCCCATTTTTCATGCCGAATCAGACCTTTACGATGAGAGATTTTAAGAAACACCCAGTCACCCACGACAAACTCTAGATCATAACGGCGTCTATCTGCATAACTTTTTTGCCAGCTCTGAGTTGTAAGTATTCTTTTCTTGATAAGTTGCACATTATCAATCATTTTGTTCATCTCTGGTATCAAGGTAGGGTCAATAGTTTTCATCTCTTCAACCTCATTCCAATATAAAGGAGATCTACACTTACGCTCATACAGTGTCTCATAAGGTGTCATGCCAATAGTCGCTTGATAACTATTGTTATAGGCAAATTCTGCAAGTGGCAAATATCTCTCCCAACTCTTACCAAAGTCTGGAATGTAGGCTCGTAACATATCCTCGAGTATTCTGATAGTTCTTTCAGATTGCGGATGATATGATGTGCTGAAGCTCAATGTTGTGCCTAAAGCTTTCTGTATCTTTTGCAAGAACTGAGATGTGAATCTGAGATCTCTATCGGCCATAATACTCTTTGGAGTCCCGTGAAGCCTAACAATATTTTCAATATACAGCTCTGCTAGCTTGTCAAGATTATATGTTTTCTTCGTAGCAATAAAGTGAGAAGTCTTGGTCAGTCTATCAACAACAACCCACACAGAATCATTACCCTTCGAAGATCTTGGCAAGTTTGACACGAAATCCATAGTAACGTGGTCTCATTTCCAATCAGGAATAGCCAACAGTTGTAGTAAACCTGTAGGTCTCTGATGTTCAGCCTTGACTTTCTGACAGGTCAAACATCTAGCTACATAATCAACAATCTCTCTTTTCATGTTATTCCACTAGAAATTTTGTTTCAAATCCCTGTACATCTTTGTACTTCTTGGGTGGATTGTATATCTCAAATTGTGTGTCTCTGTCAGTATTTCTTTCTTTAATGTTGGCTAACTTGGAATACAAATTCTACCTTTAAATCTGAGAATGCCATCATCATGAAGTTTAAAATCCTACTCTCCCCATTTTGACTTGTCTAGTCTTTTCAACAACTGAGGATCAGTCTGATGTGCTTCTCTTATTCTAGATAACAACAAGGATTGAATCTGCAGACTTACAAATTGAATGCATGAATTTGAAGACTTTGGTTTCCACAAGCATGACTCCTCCATGAACTCCCAATTCTTGATAATCAAACTAGCAACTATAGTTTTTCAACTCAAAGCATCAGCAACAATATTGGCTTTACCTGGTAGATAACTAATAGTGCAATTATAATCCTCAAGAGCTCTAACCAACGTCTTTGCCTCATATTCAACTCTTTCTATGAAAACAAATATTTCAGGCTCTTGTGATTTGTGAAAATTTCAAATTTGTTACCCCATAAGGAGTGGTGCCATTTCATTAGTGCAAAGATGATAGCTGCAAGCTCAAGATCATGCGTAGGATAGTTAAATTCATAGGGTTTCAATTTTCTTGAGGCATATTGTTGTCCCTTAATTAAACCTAAGAGGGGTTAGGCAATATACTAGCAATGATTAATAAAAAACAATCTTAAATAGATATGTTCTCTAGCAATATAAAATGTGAGTGAGGCAATTTATCAAACACTTGGTGAGCAAAAAATAATGCAAAGAGAGGGTTGAGAGAAAGAGATTACAAATCGCGATTTAGCCAGTTTTGGCCCCCGTCTAAGTCCACGACCTAAGCTCCCTGCTTAGAATTTCAAAAATCTTCACTATGGTGGCTCTTCAAATGTTGGTGAGTCCACAAACCAACTACAATGGTAGTTCAAACTTTTACAATAGAAAAATCATTCTCAATACAAAGCTTCAACCCCAACACCTTTGACAATGAATTCTTTTCTTTCAAAGTGTTTAACTCTCTCTTTTGATAAGTGTTTGAGATTCACAATAAAAGCCCTCTTTTTAGGGTAGATAACTACAATTAATGCTTCTCTCAATATTGCTCACAAATTCTTGGTTAAGTATAGCACAATGATGATTCAAAGATGAAGTTGGTATAAGAAATCAAGAGTGAATGCTTTGAATCAATATGCTTTGAAAGTTTTCAGTTGAGAGAGTTTAATAGAGGCTGAAATGTGTGTAATTAATACTCTCCAACGTTCATAAAATGGCTATTTTTTAAACCAGCATTTTGGCCCGACCGGTCGACCCCTGCTCTACCGGTTGACCGGTTGAGAGACCCTTGTCCGGTGGACAGGTCTTGGGCGGATGACCTTTTGAGCACCGGTCGATCGATTGCCATAGGGTCGTCCGGTTTGCTCAGGGCTACCAGGGATTGGGTTTTTTGAAACGTTTCTTTTAAGTGTCTTTTGCAAAACCTTTTTCAAATATTTCTAAAACAACTTTTGAGAATCATCATTGAGCATGTACCATTTACAAGACCCAAAACCCGGTCAAGTCCCAACCGGTACCCCTTATGACTTTCGTCTCCATCCTTATAGCTCCATCTTCATTTCTTTGATTCTTTATCTTTTCTTGAGTTGATGGATCTTCTTTTTTCTATAGCTTGATAAACTTGAAGTCCAGAGTCAATCTTGATTCATCGTTACTTATGCACACTTAAGCAAACTCATCAAACATTTTTATGATTTGTTATCATATTTAGAAGCGCTTTAGGCTAACAATCTCCCCTTTTTTGATGATGACAAAACTTATATCAAATAATAATAATGTAGGCATAAATGAGTTTACAAAACTTATCTCAAATAATGACGGTGTAAGCATAAATAAGTTTGAGAGAGCATTTAGCATTTAGTGCATTTTTAGTTTGCAAAACTCTCCCCCTCAACTTGTGCATTTCCTAGCGAAAGTTGAGTTGTTACTCCCCCTCAATGTATGAGTTTGTTCTAAGGTTTATTTTCTACATTTTTTCTCCCTTTTTTTGTCATTAGCAAGACAAAGTAAAACAAGTACTTCTATATTTCATCTCCCTCTATTTGGCATAAGCACACATAATAAAGCAAGAGATAGCAATTGAGACCAGAATACCAAAATCATAGAAATAGATTGGAAGAAACATAGAGAGTTGAAAAATTGAAACAATTAAAGTGCATGAAAAGTTGATTTGGAAAGAAAAAGTGCAAAAACTAGGAAATAGGGAAAAATGGGAGCATCCTAGGTATCTCAAAAGCATCTTTCCTTAGTCTTTGATAAACTTCTCATAGAGCTTTTCAAACATGGTCTTCATACCCTTCATCTCGGTGTTTACTTTTCCAACAGTCAAAGATAGCTGATCAACACGCGAAGTCAACTTGTCAACCTTGGCATTGACTTCTTCAAGAGTGGTTTGGCGAGATCTTCTCCTTGTAGAAGAACTTGCACCTCCAATATCAGCGCGTGAAGTCCCAATGTCAGCATCTCTTCCTGTGTTATCACTTTCATCACTCTCGCTTGCGGCTTCACTTTCATTTCCCTCCTCTCCAAGGTCATAATTTTCTAGATCATCTACTACTTCAGATTGACTCTTACGGAATTGACGTTGCTCAATATAGACGATGTTGTTCTTGACACGAGCCATGTATTGTCTATCAAGGCAATATTTGGCAAGGAGGTGGGTAGAAGCATTCAAGGGTTCAAACTGACCAACATGAGCAATATCCTTTAGACGGAAAAGATGACACAAGATCATCCCATAGGGCAATGACTTCTTTTTGAAAGCCAACATGTGACTAAGCATAATGTGTAGGAGGTTGATTTTTACCTTCTTGTAAAGAAGATGCATTACATAGCCCGTGAATGATGGAATTGACCCGTCTTTCACAATGCGAGACATGATGACTTTATTTAAAATATAGAAAAATAGTATTTTCTCAGCACAAATGTGATCTCTTTTGGTCATAAACTCTTCTGACTTGCCCAAGCCTTCCCACAATGTAGCAAACATCTCCGTTGGAGCGTTGTCATGTAGTCCTTTTGGTAAGTTGGCAGGGGAGTAGATTTTTACGCCATTAGTTGGAATGCCAAACAAGTTTTCCAAGTCCCATTCACTCACAAATATGTTAACGCCATTTACCTGACTTTTTAGCCCATGCATACCCTAATGAGCACCTTCCACCACATAAGCATATAACTCACAAACCCATTGATCACAATTGATGTCCTCAAGTCCAAATAGAGGAAGCCATCTTTGATGTCTAAGCAGTTTATGTGGATGAGTGTGGTCCAGAAAGTCTGAAGGATCAAGAAGCTTACCCCATAGGATTTCTTTTTTAGAGAAATCACCCGGTGCGATGACATGCATAGGATCCAATAGGTCAACGGTATAAGGCCTAAACCAGTCTTTCGCTTCTTGGATGCTTGTCTAGATGATGATGCCATGAGTAGACAAGAGAATTTGCAAGAAAAAACAAGAAATTTTGGTTGGGTAATTTCGTCGAACACTTGGTGGGTAAGAGAATTTTGAAGAAATTTTTATGAAGATTTGAAGAGGGTGAGAAAAAACTTGTAAATGTATTGTTTGACATTGCTTAGGCTTAAACTTCTTTTAGAAAAGAATAGTTGAAGGAGTGTGAGACTGAATGGAGTTTTGATAGGAAGGGTTAAGAGGTTTTTGAAAGAGAAGAAGTGATTTAAAAGGATTAGAATTGGTGTTTTAAGCTTTATTGCCTGACAGTGCAGCGGCCGGACGAGGGTAGGCTCGCTGGTCGACCAGTGCCAGACCCTCTTCCGCCCGAGGCACATCCACCGGACGAGGGTATATTCCACCGGTCGACCGATGACAATCCCCTCTTTTGGTGGTGCACTTCCTGCTAGGAAGTGCATCTCACTTGGAAAAACTTCAAGTTTAGCAATTTTAACACATTTTAAGCATGCCCAACTCTCTTCTAATCATACAAAATTGATTCTCATGCAATGGTTTGGTAAAAATATCTACTAATTGATGTACGGAATCAACAAAATTAAGTACAACATCCCATTTTTTAACATGATCTCTAATGAAATGATGTCTAATTTCAATATGTTTAGTTCTAGAATATCGTATGGGATTCTTAGTGAGATTAATGACACTTGTATTATCATATCTAATAGGCACATTATCATACACAAGGCCATAATCGAGCAAATTTTGTTTCATCCAAAGAATTTGGGCAACACAATTTCTGGCAGATACATATTCAGCTTCGGCCGTAGAGAGAGCTATACTATTTTGCTTTTTACTAGACGAACAGATTAATGATTGACCTAGAAATTGGCAACATCCACTAGTACTCTTTCTATCTACTCGATCTCCTATATAATCTGCATCCGAATAGCCTATAAGTTCAAATAATATACCTTTTGGATACTACAATTTTAAATCTATAGTCCCCTTAAGATATCTAATGATTCTTTCTACTGCATTTAAGTGAGACTTTTTAGGACAAGATTGAAAACGAGCACATAAGCACATAGTAAATACAATATCGGGTCTAGAGGCAATTAAATAAAGAAGGCTTCCGATCATACCTTGATATTGCTTTTCATCTACCTTGTTACCTTCCTCATCTTTGTCAAGCTTCATTGATGTTGACATTTGTGTACTCATTTCTTTTGCTGATTCAAGCCCAAACTTCTTGATAAGTTCTTTAGTGTACTTGGCTTGATTGATGAAAGTACCCTCTTGTGTTTGTTTGATTTGGAGTTCGAGAAAGAAATTCAATTCTCCTCTCGTACTCATATATAATTTCTTGAGCATATACTTAGAGAAATACTCACAAAGAGATTCATTAGTAGTACCAAAGATTATATCATCAACATAAATTTTCACAAGCAATATATATTTTCCTTTTGTTTTAACAAAGAAAGTGGAATCTAATTTGCCTATACTGAACCCGTTTTAAAGCAAATAATTGCTAAGTCTATCATACCATGTTCTAGGTGCTTGCTTAAGGCCATATAATGCCTTATCTAGTTTATATACATGATTTGACAAGTTAGAGTCCTCAAATCCGGGTGGTTGTTTCACATAAACTTCTTCCTTGAGATAGCCATTTAGAAAGACATTTTTTATATCCATTTGATATAATTTAAAGTCCATAAAACATGAAAAGGCAAGAAGCATATGAATAGATTCAAGTCTAGCTACAAGAGAAAAAGTCTCATCATAATCTACGTCTTCTTCTTGATTATACCCTTGAGCCACTAGCCTAGCTTTTTTTTTTCTAGTTACAACTCCGGATTCATCTAGTTTATTTCTAAAAATCCATTTTGTACCAATTATAGGATAGTCCTTAGGTTTTTCAACTAGATGTCATACTTCACTTCTTTCAAATTGATTTAATTCTTCTTGCATGATAATTATCCAATCTTCATGATCTAAAGCTTCTTTAACATTTTTAACCCCAGATTCATCTAGCTTAGTTCTAAAAACCCATTTTGTACCAATTATAGGATAATCCTTAGGTTTTTCAACTAGATGTCATACTTTACTTCTTTCAAATTGATTTAATTCTTATTACATGACAATTATCCAATCTTCATGATCTAAAGCTTCTTTAACATTTTTAGTCTCTACTTGAGAAAGAAAAGCAACATGTTCATAATAGGCATTTAGGTTGGAACGAGTTCTTACACCCTTGGAAGGATCACCAAGAATTTGATCATTTGGTTGATCTCTCACAAACTTCCAACACCTTGGTAGATCCTCATTTGTTGTAGTTTCTTGGACATTTTGCATTGATTGTACATTGTCTTGTGGATTTGCTAGAGTTTCACCATCCTTCGAGGTTTGACCCTCTTCAACATTTGTCTCATTTGGATTACTTGGGGTTCCCTCATTTCTAATGGTTGTAGGTAAGATTTGAATGTCAACTTCGGAAACACCTACATCATCATCATTCTTTCTTGGGGCAAGATGATTAGTTTCATCAAAATCCACATGCATAGACTCTCCGATAAGCATATTTCTTTTGTTAAAAATTATATAAGCTTTGCTTCTTGAAGAGTAACTCATAAAAAGTCCTTCATCCGATTTAGAATCAAATTTTTCAAGATGTTCTTTTGTATTTAGGATGAAACACTTACAACCAAATACTTTAAAATGAGACACATTTGGTGTTCTACCTTTCCATAATTCATAAGGTGTTTTCTTTAGAAAATGTCTAATTAGCACACGATTTAGCACATAACGGTATTTATGGCTTCATCCCAAAAATATATTGGCAAGTTATTTTCTTTCAACATTGTTATTGCCATTTATTGTAATGTCTGATTCTTCCTTTCTACTACCCCAATTTGTTGAGGAGTTTTAGGAGCCGAAAAATTATGTTCAATGCCACGTACTTCACAATAGTCCATAAAGGATGCATTTATAAATTCGGAGCCTTGGTCACTATGAATACAATTTATATAATAGCATTTCTCATTTTGCACCTTATTACAAAGTTTAGCAAATTCATTAAAGGCATCATTTTTATATGCAAGGGGTCTCACCCAGGTGAATCTAGTGTAATCATTTATGATAACATAGACATATCTAGATCCACCTAGGCTTGCCACATCCATTGGACCAAAAAGATCCATATGTAATTTTTGTAAAGCTCTTGATGTGGTTACCTTGCTAATTGTTTTGAAAGATATTCTGTGTTATTTTCCAAATTGGCATGCATCACATAAATGGTCTTTTTGAAATCTAGTCTTAGGAAGACCTATGACAAGTTCTTTTCTAGAAAGCTTAGCAAATAAATCCATGTTTGCATGACCAAATCTTCTATGCCATAACCATGAGTCTTCATTAATGGTAACTAAAAACATGTCACATTTTGACATTTTAATTCATGGAAATTAATCACATACACATTATCATATCTATTTTCAACAAACAATACTTTATCATCTTTATCATACACCTTGCAACAAGTAGATAGAATTTCAACTCTAAATCTACTATCACAAAATTGGCTCATACTTAGCAAATTATGTCTATGACTTTAATATACAAGACATCATGAATAGAAAGAGAATTTATATCTCCTATGCTACCCTTACCAATGACTTTGCCTCCTTAATTTCCTCCATAGCTAACTTTACCTTTGAAATCTTTGTCAATCTCATAAAAGAAAGATACATCTCCCGTCATGTGCCTTGAACACCCACTATCAATAACCCAAGTATCTTCATACTTCACCTTTAGGGCAACCTATCATTCATAGAAACAAATCAAGTTCATTTTGGTCCCCAAAGTTCTATTGGGTCCTTTTGTATTAGTACGAAGTCTTAACACATCTAACAACCCATTTGGGTCTAAGCTATAAAGGAATGTGAGAATCTCTTCCCACCATGTTTCTAAATCTACATCGTGATGCATTGTGACCAATCTTCTCATAATAAGTGCATCTCTTAAATGATCCCATTGATGTTGAGGCTTCATTCCAAGAGGATGATGCTTTGACAAAATGGTTTTGAAAACTTTTTAGATGTGGCTTATAATCAATTCCTATTTTGTCAATTTGTACTTTTTGTAGCTCTTTTAATGGTGGATAGACATTTGAGGATTGAGAGGCTTTCACAAAGGTGGTTTTTGAGAACTTTGTTTTAGAAAATGGCTCATAGCCAATTCCACCTTTGTCAAATGGTACTCTTTGGGAACCAAGGATTTCATCCAAGGTTTTTGTTCCCTTTGAAAATATAGCAAGATCATTTTGCAAACAAAGAACTTGTTTTTCAAAATTTTTGATCTCTACTTCATTTTTGATTTTCAAATGATGATACTCACAAATCTCTTTGGTAAGAGTGTCATTTTTATCTCTAAACTCCTTAATTGTTTTTTGAAGTTTATCATTTTCTTTTTGAAGATTCTTTACTTTTGAGTGTGCAAGAGAAAACTATCATGTAGTTTTGAAAATTTATTTGTTAGTTCCTCAAAAGTACATTAATCATCATTAGAAGAAGAAGAAGATTCATCACAAGACGAAGAAGTTACCTTATCATCTCTAGCCATAAAGCAAACAAAGTTGACTACTTCGGTTTCGCTTGCACTTTCATCACTGGTTGATATATCATCCTCAATATAAGCCTTCATTGCCTTTTGCTTTCCTTTGATCAATTTTGGACACTTTGCTTTGATGTGTTCGAACTTGTCACAATTGAAACACTTGATCTCCTATTTGGTTTTCTTTATCTTTTCTTTGAACCTTCTCTTGACTTTGTTGTTAATAGGCTCTCCTTTCTTCATCTTTTTGTATTTTAAGAATTTTTTAAAATTCTTTGCAAGGAGTGCAAACTCATCAAGATCATTATCACATTTGTCTTCATCACTTGATTGGGATTGAGCAATGAAAGCAAGTGATTTTCTTGTCATCTTTTCTTCTTCATTTCGTATCTTTTCTTGATTCAAAACAAGCTCCTCCGTCTCAAGGTTGCAAATGAGCTCATGCACCATTAACTTGGAGAGATCGGTTGATTCTCTAATTGATGTCACATTTGGTTTGTATTCTTTTGGAAGGGCCATAAGAATCTTCCGGTTGAGTTCTTCCTTTGGTTACTTATTTCCAAGAGCACTCAAGTTGTTTACGATTTTGGAAAATCTTTGATGCATTTCGTTTAGTGATTATCCGGTCTTCATACGAAACAATTCATACTCATGGATATGAAGATCAATTTTGGTATTCTTCACTCGAGACGTTCCTTGATAAGACATGTGTAACATTTCCCAAATCTCGTGAGCGGTTTCACATTGACTCACACGACTATACTCAGTTTCATTTAGAGCACAATAGAGGATGTTCTTGGCTCTTGAGTTCTTGGTCATCATGATAATGTCTTGATCATTGAACTCGCTCATTTCCTTGGACACTTGAATGGTTTTGACTTTTTTAGCTCCACTTGAACTTGAAGCATATTTGACCGTCACCTCCTTAATTGGAACATAAGGGCCATCTTCTACCAATGACCATAGAACATAGTCAACGGATTGTATGTATGTCTCCATCTTGTTCTTCCAATAATTGAAATTTGTACCTATAAACAATGGAGGCCTATTAGTGGAGTAACCCTCAAAGTAAAGAGAGGTAGTATTGTTTTCCATTTATCTTTTCTTTGCTAGATGTTAAGCTATATGCTAAGCTATATGCTAAGTCCTAGCTCTTGATACCACTTGTTGTCCCTTAATTAAACCTAAGAGGGGGGCGAATTAGGTTATAGAGGCAATAATACTACTTTTTTGATTAGGCAATATGTTAGCAATGATTAATCAAAAACAATCTTAAATAGATATGCACTCTAGAAATATAAAATGTGAGTGAGGCAATTTTTCAACACTTGGTGAGCAGAAAATAATGAAAGAGAGAGTTGAGAGAAAGAGATTGCGAATCACAATTTTACGTGGTTCAGCCCCAGCCTAAGTCCACGACCTAAGCTCCCTGCTTAGGATTTCAACAATCTTCACTATGGTGGCTCTTCAAATGTTAGTGAGTCCACAAACTAACTACAATGGTAGTTCAAGTTTTTACAATAGAAAAATCCCTCTCAATATAAAGCTTCAACCCCAACACATTTGACAAGGAATTCCTTCATTTCAAAGTGTTTAACTCTCTCTTTTGATAAGTGTTTGAGATTCACAATAAAAGCCCTCTTTTTAGGGTAGATGAATACAATTAATGTTTCTCTTAATATTGCTCACAAATTCTTGCTCAAGTATGGCACAATGATGATTCAAAGATGAAGTTGGTGTAAGAAATCAAGAGTGAATGCTTTGAATCAATATGCCTTGAAAGTTTTCAGTTGAGAGAGTTTAATAGAGGTTGAAATGTGTGTAATTAATGCTCTCCAACGTTCATAAAACGGCTATTTTTTAAACCAGTGTTTTGCCATGACCGGTCCTCGTCCGGTGGACAAGTCTCGAGCGGACGACCCCTTGAGCACCGGTCGACTAGTTGCCATAGGGTTGTCCGATTTTCTTAGGGCTTCCATGTATTGGGTTTTTTGAAATGTTTCTTTTAAGTGTCTTTTGCATAGCCTTTTACAAATATTTCAAAAATAACTTTTGAGAATCATCATTGAGCATGTACCATTTGCAAGACCCAAAATCCGGTCAAGTTCCAACCGGTACCCCTTATGACTTCCGTCTCCATCCTTATAGCTCCATCTTCATTTCTTCGATTCTTTATCTTTTCTTGAGTTGATGGATCTTCTTTCTTCTATAGCTTGATAAACTTGAAGTCCGGAGTCAATCTTGATTCGTCTTTACTTATGCACACTTAAGCGAACTCATCAAACATATTTATAGTTTGTTATCATCAAAACCAAGATTTAGAAGCCCTTTAGGCTAACACATATGCAATCACTTTTCCATTTTGCATCAACACGTAGCCTAAACCCTTCTTTGAAGTATCACTATAGATTACAAAGTTGTCAGTTCCTTTGGGCAAAGCAAGAATAGGAGCAGTAGTTAACCTTTTCTTCAATTCCTGGAAGATAGCCTCACATTTCTCATTCTAATCAAACACAGTCTTCTTTTGAGTAAGTTGAGTCAAAGGTCTTACAATTTTAGAGAAATCCTTGACAAATCTTCTATAATAACCTGCTAAACCCAGAAAAATGTGGATCTCTGTGAGAGTCTCAGGCCGTTTCCATGATAATACAACCTCTATCTTTGCCAAATCAACAGAAATACCATCTCGTGAGATTATATGACCCAGAAAAGCAACTTGCTTAAGCCAGAATTCACACTTGCTAAATTTGGCAAACAGTTTATGCTCTTGTAAAGTCTGTAACACAATCCTCAAATGTTGTTCGTGTTCAACCTCAGATTTTGAGTATACCAGTATATCATGAATAAAAATAACCACAAATTGGTCTAAATATGGTAGGAATGCTCTCTGCATTAAATCTATAAACGTGGTGGGAACATTAGTCAATCCAAACGGTAGCACAACAAACTTATAGTGACCATACCTTGTTCTGAAAGCAGTTTTAGGCACATCATCCTTTCGGATTCTCAACTGATAATATCCTTGTCTTAGATCAAATTTAGAGTAAACTTTGACACCTTAAAGCTGATCAAATAATTCTTCAATCAAAGGCAAATGATACTTATTCTTTATTGTCACCTAATTGAGTCCCCTCTAATCAATACACAAACGAAGGGATCCGCCTTTCTTTTTAGCAAGCAAGAGTGGTGCACCCAAGGGAGAAGAACTAGGTTGAATGAACCCTTTCTCAAGCAAACCCTGTAGTTGTACTTTCAACTCTTGCAATTCATGGGGAGCCATTCTATATGGACTCCTAGAGATAGGGGAAGTTCCTGGCAGTAAATCAATCATGAACTCTATCTCTCTATCAGGTGGCAAACCTGGCAACTCCTCGAGAAACACTCCCGGAAACTCTTTTACAATTGGCACCTCATTTAGTTTTAATTTCTCCCCATGTTGATTAATTAAATATGCAAGATATGCTTCACAACCTTTACCCAACATTTTAGATGCTTTTATGAAGAAATTATAGAGGTCCCAGTTGACTTCCTACTCCCAACTATCTTAATTACAGGTTGGTCAAGCATCTCTAGTTTTACAATCTTCTTCCTACAATCAAGTTTTGCATAGTATCTTCCTAACCAATCCATCCCTAATATAATTTCAAAGTCGCGGGAAGGTAGAATATTCAAATCAGCAGAAAACACGCGACCCTCAATATAAATATTGCATGCCTTACAAACAGATTCAGTAACAAACTTCGGACCCATAGGTATATATACCACAATCTTATGCAACAATTTGTCATGTTTCAAATTAGCATTTCGTGCAACAAAAGGTGTGATAAATGAATGTGTAGCCCCAGAGTCAATTAAAACTTTAACTGACTGATCATTAAGAAGAAAGGTACCTTTTACCACTGCAATCGTATCCAAAAGCTCCTTCGCATCCAAAGCAAACGCTCGAGCCTGACTCGCTGAACTAGTATTGCACTTGCTGCTCAAGTCTAGCCGGTCTGCCCTGAAGTCTGCCCTTGAGGATTCTTATATTTAGGGCAAACCTTGACTTTATGCTGCTCACTCCCGCAACCTATGCACCGTCTTGACTTCCTTCAATAATTCTTCTCAGTATGACCCCCATGATGGCAGAAGCTGCACTACTGGTTTTTCCTTGCAACAATGCCTCCTGTAGGAGCTCTGTATGTGGAGATAGCGGTGCTACCCTGTTGACACCTACCTGTGACAGGTCTAGTCTGGCTCTGTGTAAGTCTGACCTATAATTGTGACTGTATCAGCCCTTGATAACTCTGTGCCTGGAATTGTATCTGCTGCGGAACCTGAATCAAACCAGCTAACTGAGTCTGACGAGGTACCCTTTGACCCTGAGAAACAGTCTGCCTCTTACTAGGCTGGCTAGAAATCGCAATCAATTCGGCCTTACACTTCTCAAACCATGAAGCCGTCTGTATTGCCTCTAAAAATGTGGCATATGTATGAGTAGACAGATTTAAATTGATGTCCCCTCTCAGACCCCGAATAAATCTCTGAATTCTGCGCCTCTCGGATAGAACCAACTCTGGCATATAACGAGACAATCGATCTAATACAGCCTCGTACTCGGCATTAGTCATACAACCTTGTTTCAGAGTGACAAATTCTTCTTCTTGTCTCTCTTAAATCACCTCGGAGATGTATTTCTCTCTAAACACTCTCATGAAATCAGCCCAAATATGCTGTACTGCCTTATTTTCCCATCTCTGCTGTACAGTTTTCCACCACTCTTCAGCATCACTCTCTAGAAGAAACATGGCAATGTGAATCCGCCTATCATCATTGTATTCAAGCACATTAAAGATTTTGTCAACTTTATTGATCCATCTCTCATCTATTTCATCATCTGGTTCACCCAGAAAGTTTGTTGCCCCTTGTTTCAGTACTTTTTCAAGCTGATTACTACCTCTTGTAGCACTACTGCCCTCGGCTTTGTCCCTACCTTGGCTAGGATTAACTACAGGCTGAGCCCCCATCTGACTCTGTTCATCTATGAACTGAGTAATCCTATCAATTGTTGTTGCCATAGTAGCTATCACTTGTTCATTACTCGGTTGTAGACCCAATTCTGGCTGTTCAACATCTTGTGCCCTGGTTCGTCTACGGGTCCCCATAGAAGAAACTAGAATGCAAAAGTATTACAATAGGCATATATATAATCCACAGATAAATCACATAAGAACAAGCTCAAATAAGTTCACATGAAATCATACAAGATCATACAAACACTTTATCCACAAAAGTTACATATAAGTCACTTAATCATGCTTTTCATTCTAAACTTTTCATATTCATACCAAAACTCATAGAAAACACTTTATGTTCTCACGTTCAAACTAGCATGTTCTTTACCTAAATAATCATTCACTTAATCAATCAAGGGAACACTTATTCACACAATTATATCTTCACATAAAAGACCTCTACCCCACAGACCGAGAAACCTATCCCGACTCATGTATTCTATGGGCTCTGATACCATCTAAATGTCACGCCCTGACCCAACCCCACACTAAAGGTTAAGTCCGGACCTGATAAACGGACAGAGTCTCCTCTGTACTGTGGACAATCTGGTTACCTGTAAACAGAAAATAAAGCCATAAACATATTCCACAATTCCCTCCAACTCCAACCCACAATTTCCCAGCTTCAAGGCCATCCGAGCCTTAAGCAAAACAAGACATTTTCACGCACAAGCATGCAAGGTTAAAGTCATTGAATCCATTATTTTTAATCCACTTATCTTACCACTCTAATATTATCATTTAAACATTGTTATAATTTAAGATTAACCGTCCAACTAGCTTCCATTCATACAAGCAAGCAACATAAAAGAAAAGTAAAGTTAAGCTATTACAGACCACTACCATTCCAGCCATATATCAACCTAACTATTACAATCCTTCAACAACTCCAAATACATACAAACCCATAGGCACAGAATAGAACATAATACAATACAAGCAAAGTCTTCACACAGTCCAACAAGCAAACACTTCAACCTCAAGCAATAAGTACACAACAATCAGGACAACTCCTCCAACTACACTTCCTCCTCTCCCTCTACGGCTAAGAGTTGGGGGTCTATCTCAGTATCTCCTAAAACATGTTTAGTGAGGTATGAGCAACCATAATTGTACAGTGAGGGATATAGTCTACCGGGGTATACTCGTGCGATGCAACAGTCAAATACAAGTTAAGCAGTTAAGTAACTAAAGTACGAATAAACAATAAGATACCACACATTAAAAAGGATACGATCTTTGACCCTTATCACTTTAACTCTCAAACCACAAACCACGATCCATGAACTACGAACCACGATATGCCGGCATCCCAAACACTAATGGGTACTCTGGATGTACCCAATCCTACAACCCAGCACCCCCTGGTATACTCTATACCAGGCGAGCGAGGGACTAGGGTACGGGGCTAGGGCAACTAACACTGGCAAGCCCGATACCGCCCAGCAAGGCCCATCACAGCCATCCCGAACACTGTGGTTGCGCAACCATCGAAATAGAATCACAGAATACAACAATGTATTAATATAATAATACAAGCTATTAAACACATAAATAAGGGACAACAAAGTAGGTTGCCCTCAAACATGAAATTCAATATATAGGCAACTCTATAAAATTCAAATAACATGATAGGGTAGTTTCTAAATCATTACTATCAATAAACTTAAAGTTGGCACATTTTCTCTTTGCCTACTAACTCAAATTAGGTTCCTATCAAATCACAAAGCACGATCTACCCAAACCAACTATCCTACACCCCTAAGAATACTAAAAGACACCTATTCAAGCTTTGAAAACTCATTTTTAACATAGAAGCTCGAGAAGGCCCCGAGGGTGCGTTGAACTATAGCTACCCAATCCACCCCGCAATTCAACAGAACGAAAGCACCAAAAGTGCTTCCATGGCTAGTAGAACCCCAAATTAGCTTCAAATTTCAACCGGATTTACTTTTCGTTCAAAACCCCTTTCTAAAGTTAACTATTTTCGTGTTTTAACTAAGTTCCGAGCAATTTAACTACACATGGTCATTAAACTATCTTTATTAACATCTATAGCACCTAATTAAAGAATAGAATCAAGCACCAAGTCACATTGTTACAAAACCCTAAAAAAAATACTATTCATTGTCACCTACATTTGAATATTCAAATTTAACCATTAATGAAGCTAAGCAATTACATAAACATGGTTTCTATAGCACGTAGGTAACATATAAAGCAAGATTTAACCATCTCATAAGCTAATAACATCAAATCTAAAAATTGCATATTATGACAGAAACATTGACTTCGTAAAATAATGGAAAATCCCTTACAATTCTGGGTGTATATGCTTTGTAGTAGCTCTAGGTTGCTCCAAAATGTTTCCAAACTCAAGCTCAAGGATCAAATTGCAAGCTATTTGAAGTTTTTCCTCTCCTTTTCTCTCATTCTTGCTCTCTGGTTTGGGGGAACTCAATGGGTATTTTTTGTTTTATTTTTTTATGAGCTAATGCATGTGTATGTGTTTTAATATGTATATATGTTATGTATTTTAGGTGTTGGCTATATGTTGACAACAATTTTGGGCCAAAATAACTTGTGGAATCAATTAAACTAAAGTCAAAGTAAATAACTTCATTTAGTCCACTAAACTAATGTTTTACTATTCACTCAAACCAGGAAATATTTTCTAAACGAGCTCTCCTAACTCGAATTGCTCAAATGCTCATTTTCCTCTTTCCTCAAATAAGTAATATAACTTTGGAAAATTATTAATTCAGAGAAAATAGAAAGTCGAAAATCAAGTTGAATAGTAACTAGTGAAGGAATAAATAAATAAATGCACATTTAAAATGCACAAATAGTGAATGCAACAGTTAATAGGAAGTATGGAAGTAATCTCGGGCGTCACATACATGGTACTTACAATGTTATGAATGATACTTCTCTGGTGCTTGAAACATTGGCAAATAACATTCAGTTTTCCTTACAAAAGTAAAATTAGTTAATCGTACCCTTTCTCATTGGTTATGTTCTTCATCATTTTGTGGTGAATAATCTCACTTTTTTTCTATTTAAATTTGAGGAATACAATAATGAAAAAGATTTTGGAAAAACTTATCATACAACACTAAGATGAATATTAAAGGATATCTGCAAGAGTGTTTGGAAGCAGTTACAGTGTAGAATTCATTGGATTTATAAATGAATTTCGTAAAGATTTATAATTACAAATGAATTTCCTTATTTGGAACTGTATAACAATATTAAGTCAATTCTGTGATTTGTATATGTATTTATTGTATGTATTCATTTTCTGTCCCTATATTAAAGCTCAGCTTTTAAAACTTTGTGAGGAATATATAGTCCATTAATAACACTAATCAAGTTTAAACTTAGACTTAACTAATTAGTATTTCTTAATAGATAACACAAATAAATATTTCGTGATTTTAGATGACTAAGTATGTTAGAACTACCTGAAAATAAGAATGGATGAATAAATTACTTATAATTGGGCTTCTAATTTGAAAACAAAAAAGAAGCTTAGATTAAGAATATAGAAAATAAATTTTTCGTAAAGAAGCTCGCAAGAAGAATAAGCAGAATTAACTACATAGGGAATGAGAGTGAAAGAACAAAAAAACTGTAAAAAAGGAAAGAAAACTTAGAGGACAGTTTAGTCCTTAAAAGATGAACTTATTTGATGGCTTGTAATTACAAAGTCAACCTCGTGAGTAAGGATTTGGGTAAACTTTGAGTAAATCCAAGATTTGGAAATGTTGGATTTTTATTTTTTTTTAAAAATGTGCTTCCAAACACAAAATGTTAGATTTGCAAATGAATTCCACAAAATTTTATGGAATTTATTTGTTCCAAACAGTATGTAAGGGATAACCACACTTCTCAACAACTTGCATGAACTCACTTATAGTTTAAGATAATGAATGTATTTAAGTTCCAGACTCAAGCCATTGTTTTGTATTTTCCTGCTTATCACATTGTATGCTTGTATATTTATGTTGCAACACTGGTTCACTTATATATACTGATAAATCCGTAATTTTAGTAACTTTAACCCATTAAATTATGTATATTGCATTATTAGTTCAAGCTTAATTATATATTTTACACAAATTTAATGCAATATAGATTTTAAAGAAGAAATAGCAAAAACGGCCATAAAAACCAACTTTTGAAGCGAATTTTCGGCGCAATACGAAAGGAGGAAGGTAGAACGACCTTGACACGAGCAAATCGAGATTGAATTTGGCCAAACGGAGTGCGAAAATGAATTCAGGATGCTGAAAAATCTTGAAGTAGCCTTGGTCAACTTTTGGTCAAAGTTAAAGTCAACGGGTGAATAGTAAACGTCAAAGTCAATGCATGAATAGTAAAGTCAACGTGTGAATAGTCTTTTTGCTGACGTCATGCTGACACAATAGTGACCTTGCGCTGACGTCATGCTGACACAATGGTGATCTTGGCGTTGATGTCATGCTGACACAATGGTGACCTTGGCGCTAACATCGTGCTGACATATTGATGACATCACTGCGTGAATACTACATATGAATAGTGTCAAATTTCTTCTATAAATATTCCCTTCCTCATTTCATTTTGCTTGTACCATTTTTTTTTTCTTAGCTCAATTTCTCCTACTCTAATATTTGTGAAGTGAGTTTTGAGTGTTTTAATTATTATTCTTAGTTGTGTGCAAAGTTTTAATCTTGAGGGGAGGGTCTAGTAAGCCATCAACATATCGAAATCATACCGGTCTACCGAAATCCATTCAACACAATAAGTATTCTTTTATTTCGGTTTTCATTATGATTTCTTGTACTTTAAAGTTTATCATGGCATACTAGACTCGATATTCGGGGTGGTACGTATGAGGTTACTCTTGTACATATGTTGTAATTCAGATTTATTAAAGTCTTGTATTTCTATTTCTAAGTATTCTTTGATTAATTATACGTATACTTGTAGTTATGATATATTTAATTGAAAGTACATATACGCCCAGTTTTGTAAACTTGTGGCAATACAAGACTACCTCAGATGGATTCTAGTCTGGTTGTACCGACACCTCTAGGTTACATAAGTGAAAGATTAATTGAGAGATTGGATATCGTTAGGTTGTACCAACACATTCAGTCTTGTTAATTAATTAATCTTATCACTTACGTAATTAAAGACCCATTTTAGGAGTGGGAGCTTATAGCCTTATTTATGAAGGACTTAACTTTTAATCTGAATCAATAACTTTGTACTTGCGTATATCGAGCTATAACCACCCTGAATCACTAACCATTTGGATTTTTAGTGTTAAGTGTTGTGATTCTTCAATTTAGTATTTTTGATTAATTAACTTACTTTTGGATCTAGTTACTACCGTATCTTTGGATATTTTGTGGACATTTCTTGGACTTAATCTACCGTATGTTTATACCTTTGGACTTTTGGACTTTTGGACTTAATTAAACTTATCCATGACGAGAGATAGTCAAACAATTCTAAATTAAGGACTTAACCTAACTTGATAACCCAATCTCCGTGGATCGACCCTCTACTCGCTACAGCTAGAGGTAATTCAAGGTAAGCAATATTTTCAATCATTTAACCTTACTATTTTTTAGCGCAAAAGCCAAGGTCACCATTGTGTCAGCATGACGTTAGCGCCAAGGTCACTATTGTGTCAGTATGACGTCAGCGAAGATACTATTCACACGTTGACCTTACTATTTATGCATTGACTTTGACTTTTACTATTCACCAATTGACTTTGACTTTGACCAAAAGTTGACCAAGGCTACTTCAAGGTTTTTCAGCATCCTGAATCCATTTTCGCACTCTGTTTGGCCAAATTCAATCTCAATTTTCTCGTATCAAGGTCGTTCTACATTCCTCCTTCAGTATTACACCGAAAATTCACTTCAAAAGTTGGTTGTTATGGCCGTTTTTGCTCTTTCTTCTTTAAAACCTAGATTGCATTAAATTTGTGTAAAATATACAATTAATCTTGAAATAATAATACAATATACATGATTTAATGGATTAAAGTTATTAAAAAGACGGATTTATCAACCTTCTCAAGCCCATTATTTGCTTGT
The DNA here is from genome assembly GCA_037974665.1 of Ehretia macrophylla. NCBI lineage: Eukaryota > Viridiplantae > Streptophyta > Magnoliopsida > Boraginales > Ehretiaceae > Ehretia > Ehretia macrophylla. The sequence continues at coordinate 54,493,938 of CM075771.1, read as the reverse complement.
CCTCAAGTAAAGGCATCAATTACTTCATATATTCATAAATATTAAATCTAAGCAGTCAATGTATTCATACAGTTATATTTTATAAAATACATGATTAACAGTGAGTTTGTCTTCCAAACAATTCTATCCCAAGAAATCGTTTTTTATCTAGAAGAAATGAAATCAACTTAATTACAAAAAATCCTTTGAGCCTTTTTAAGCACTTGTAACTCAATTAAGAGGTAAGAAAATTAATCACGCAAAATTTGTAAAATCAAAAATATTTTCTATGGATAGTCATGAAATGTTAAAACTCAACTACCTTCCAAATTGCGTAATACTCCCTTAGATTTTTTTATATTATATATATATATATATATATATATATTTTTTTTTTTTTAATTTAATTTTATTTTTATTTTTTATGAATAGATGACTCGAATGGTAGATGTTGTTGATTCAAAGACGTTCTTGAAGTATTGCCTTTCTTCGGTTGAATTGTGTTTGGTGAAAGAAGGCTTGTCTAGCAAGATTTGTATTGATAGCTTTTTCATAACAAAAATACTCAAAAATGGTTAGAAGAAAATATTTGTTATGGATTTCTTTTCTGCCTCTTTTTGTTGAATCAACATTTTTGATATTTGAATGATGTTGAGAGAGTCATCTACACACACACAGACACAGACACACACACACACACACACACACACACACACACACACACATATATATATATATATATATATATATATATATATATATATATATATATTTTTTTTTTTCAAAAGAGTATACCGATCTAGAAAAATAAGTCAAATTTTAATAAAACACAACATCTCACATTGAAACATCTCAATCTACTCTTTTTTTGATAATTAATCAAAAAGTTCTAATTGAATCATGTGACGCTGTTGGGATGTAATAATAGTTAACAAGGTTTCAAAAAAAACCTAGATACAAACTCAACTCTTAGCGGCTAATCATTTTTCCATTCCAAATTCACAGTTATCACAATCTAACCATATTTCAATAATTAACCACTCAATTTTAATTATTATGAATAAGTGAAGTAAATTTTTTTTTTTGGTATCAGGTTGGTATCAACTTTTTTTCCTCCTCAAACTCAAACCTTACATTGTCCTCAATGAAAGAAAACTATGTAATACAAAGTAAAAAGAAAGACACAACCTGATAAACAATCCAAGCAATGTTCCTCAAAAACTTTCTTAAAGAAGAATTGTCAAACAAAATCTCAAAAACGAATATTAGCTGTGAGTTTAAATAAAAACTAAAATATAAAAAACACGATGAAATAACTAAAATAACATAAAAAACATGCCACTGAATTACGATGGTGGTGGCGACTGAAGACCTAAGCCTGAACCTTTCATTGAAGAAAGTTCAGCTCATAATGCAGCAAACTCTTCCCTCTGTGACTGCTTAAATTCAGCAAATTCAGTAAATTGAGCTTTCAGTTCACCTATTTCACCCAATCCTGCAGCAAGGTTAGTATTCATGGCTTGCAGTTCTCTGTACATTTTTTCCATTAATGATTCTTCAGATTGATCACTCTGTTGTTGGGAAAAAGTGGCGCCTTCAGCAGATTGAGTGGAAGGTCATGGAGCATTTAGTGCTAAGGGCATTTTTCGAACAGCGCGTTCCAAATGTTTAAAACTGTTCGAGAACTCTGATTCACCATATGAAGTAATAGGGAGATCCATGTATGGCTCATCAGGTGCAAAAAGAAAATCAAACCGTTGAAGCAAAGAAATTATCAGTCGAGGAAAAGGAAGTGTAGATGTAGTATCAAACCTCCTCATGTGGTCTATAAGACTCATCATGTTGTCCTCAATAACAGCCCTAACATCAAAAAGAGTACCTTGATAAATCCAATATAAAACTTGTAAAATAACTCTCGTCCTTTCATGGTCATGACCATAAGGGCAAATGTTCTTTTTAACAATGATATTTGTTAACCACATGTCCCTTGGAAGGGAAGATCTCCTTACACCCACACCGTGTGGCAGAACCGGACCCCCACACAAATTTATATCAATTTCTAAATCGGTAGTTCTAGCAAGGAAATCCGTATTCGCCTCATAAAAATAATCATGCCCACACAGTATAGTCATGATATTAGCAGTAGTAAATTGAAATTCAAAACCATAAATTGATGTACTAAATGTATCATCATCATACGAAAGATGCTCATAAAAATGTCGAATGAGAAGAGGAAAAACAGGAACATCATCAAAAGGTGGGTGCAGAAAACAGTCAAGAAAATACCCTTCAAAAAATTCAAAAGCACGTTGCCCACCTTCAGAAGCCCTCAAAGCATCCAAAAAATCAGTTTCGGCCTCGATTTGAGCATTTTCAAGTCATGCAGTCAATGATAATCTCTGTCTTTTTGGAGCCATAATCTTAATAATAAACAAAAAAATAAAAAACTAAATCAGAAAAATCATAAAACAATTTTTTTATATTATTTTTTTACATAAATACTATTTATTCAAACAACACCAATTAACAACCTCAAAATCATCCTTAACACACAACATTTATAAATTATCCGGTTAAATCTTCTAACATTTAAAAAATTTATAAATCCTAGATTTAGGGCAACAAGAAAATAATAGACATAAATTTATCTACATAAATTTGAAATTTTTAATTTTCTGTTTTTTTTTCAGAATTAAATTTAAAGGAATTCTAACATAAAATTTAAAATTAAAATCTAACCAAATTCTATATATATTTTATATACATACATATATACATACACATATACATACAAATATACATTCATATATACATACATAAATCTGAAAAAAAAATCATACAAAAACGAAGATTAAGAGCTATAGAGCAACAATAAACTGAAAGTAAGTAGTAAGAATCATCCTAAAGCCTTCAAATATGCGTATATACATACGTAAATAAATATGTAAAAATAGATCTAATACTTGAAATAAACTGAAAATAAATGCGAAAATAAGAAAGAAAGTATAAAAACTAACCTTTTAATGTAGATCTGGATAAAACTTGGGGTGGGGAAGGGTTTGTTGAGGCTTGTGGGTAATTTCCATGGGTGAGGGGTGTGTTTTTAGGGTTTAATAGCTGCTGTAGTCGGGGCTTTCGTCATAAGCCCCGACTGTGATTGGGCGCTCGAGCGCCTGCAGGGCACTCAAACACCCTGCTGCATTTTTTTCAGTAATTTTTTTAAAAAAAATAATAATAATAAATAAATACACATATAGCAGACTAACATAAATATATACATATATACATAAATATATACATTATTTAACATAAATATCTTGACAAAAATAAAAATACATAAATATAAATTATATAAATGCAAAAACCATAAACAAACCACACTATTTTATTAATCATAAATATATTACATAAAAGAAATAAAAATACAACAACAGAAGACTATCCCCTAAACCTAGAAATGTATGATTAACTTCAATCATTCCTAATATATCTATGATCCCACTTGACTAGGAGATAAATAAAAAAAATGTAAATGATGAAAATGCTTGCAAAATAGTACACAACCATGGCAAATTGATCAGGTGTGCGGGTTCTGAACATCATTGTGTTGAATGCAGCTAAATAGAGAAATGAAAGAAAAAAATTTTGAGAGAGAGAGAGAGAGAGAAGAGGCGGCAGTGGAAATAAAGGAAAATGATGAGAAGAAGAAAGAAAGAGGGCTTTAAACCTGTCGGTTAGGTCGTACTGCGCTCGAGCGCCCTTTAAGTGCGTTCGAGCATGATTCTTCCCGTTTCTGCCTTAAATGCTTTTGCAAATTCACAAAGTAGGAAGATATAATCTTCCTCAAACGTATTTTCTACAATAATTTTTTTTTTTATAAAATAAAATAAAATTGGTACATGAGAAAAATAAACACACGAATTTTAAACCGTTTAAATATCCTAAAACAAGTGTAAGAATATACAAATGAACACTGACCAATAGTTATCCATCAAGATTCAAACCTTAAATATGCTTCCAAAAGGAACAGTTGGATCCATATTTAATTTAAGAAAATTTGAGTTTAGACTAAATCTAGAGTTCATCAACTTAACGAAGAGTTGTCCGCCAGTTTGGAAGGCAACACTGGAAGCTTGGGAAAAGCAAAAATAGGATGCCAACCTTATTTCAGTTTCATACCTATGCAGCAAAGTAAACTACATCCGAACACCAAGTGAATGGCATTAAAATCTGGAAAGTAAATCTACCTGCCATAGCGTAAGAATTGGCCGAAGCAGAGGTGATGAATCACGTATCACTTGCCCCTCAGAGTGGTATTAGTTATCTTTCTCTCAAACACCATGAGAGCCACTATTTCCATAATGGTGGAAAAAGACCTCTTAACGTTGAAGTTAACGCCAATTTACAACTAATTGGTAACCAATTGACAACATCTAGGACAAATCTTGGAATGTTACCGCCACGAGATCCTAGATTACCCAGAGATCACTTGGGTTCATGTGAGGCACACACCCGAGTACAAACAATACCCTATTTTATCCTCAGACAGTTACTACCGAATGTTGCCACTGTGTACCCATCCTCCCACCCATTTAGGATGAGTGCGTCACATAAATTGTCAGAGTTTTTCCTTCTAACCCGGAATGGGCACTGGAACTATTTAATGTCAGCCAGCAAGACATGCACACACAGTTAAGTGCCATAGTTTAACGCCTTCGGGCAAAATTTTTTTTTTTTTTAAATAATATATTAAAATCAAGGGACTAGCTCTTCCAGAGGTTTCTGTGTTCACGCCATCTAATACTTTCCTTCGGCACTTACATGGGGCCACAGCCAGTTCTACAGGGTCAAGAGCAAGACAGTGGGGTTTTACGTTACAGACAATACCGTCTGGTGAATGCTCTCACTTCTAACTACCTTATCAAGTAATGCCCAAATAGATCCTAAACTATATTAAATTGGTGAGTGGCAAGTACTGTTAGACAGAGTTGCACTAGTTAGACAACCGCAAACAGAAAACATACAGTGACCACTAGTATCATGACAATTATACCTTTATGAGTGTTTCTCAGGGTTACGACCCAAACTACTTTAAGCTGGAGAAAGTCTCATTTGGTACTAAATATAGATAACAAAAAGAATAAAAATAAAATTAAAAATCCTAGGTTACCTCCTAGGAGCGCTAAGTTTAACATCTTCAGCCAGACATAATTATTTTGAAATTGTTACTCTGCAGGGATTGGATTCTTAAGTTCAATTGACTCTTCATCCCAATTCTTTAACTGGATCGCTGGTTTTAGCCTTTGTCCATTTACAAACATAGTTTTCCCATTTGTTTTATCTTTTATCTTGACAACCCCAGACGGAAAAACTTGTTCAACCTTAAATGGTTCATCCTACCTAGACCTCAATTTTCCTGAAAACAATCGTAACTTAGAATTAAATAACCACACATCATCTCCAGGAATAAATGACTTCCGAATAATCATTTTATCATGTGTTCTCTTCATTTTCTCAATGTAAATCTTGGCATTCTCGTATGCCTCTAAACGCATTTCATCAAGTTCATTTAGATGGAATAACCTGTTTTTACCTGTGACGCCCAGACCTGGCATATAGATTTTTAATTAGAATTGCATATTTATTTTATTAAATTACATTTTAATTAGATTTTTAATCCGGAATTTTCTTTATCATTATTATCTAAAATTATTAAATTAAGTAATAGAATTACAAGAAATGATTACATTATTATGATCAGCATGTGTAATTATTAAAAATTGAATCTAATTCTTTTATGAGAAATAACTAGTTATTATTTCATTGTTGTAATTATTTTAATTATGATTGATCAACTTGCTTAAAATAACAACTTTATTATTTTAATATTTTAATTACAAAAAAAAATATTTTATTAACATTTCAATTAATTTGAATTATTATTAGAATGTGAAGTCCCGAATTTGAGAATGATTATATTATCATTATTTTACCCTTTAGATATTTGAGTTACAGTTAATTGATTTGTATAGAATAAATGATAGATTATTATTTTCATTAATTGTGTGTAATTAATTTAAAGATTAATTGACTTCGGGATAATTATCCTAATATGTTATATTATCATTTAAATTTATGTTATCTTTTGGTTTGAATCGGAAACCGAAACTAGAAACTGAATGAGCAAATAATTTGTCTAAATCGTGTTCAGATGATCTACGAGAAATAAACAATGTATTACTTTTATTACTTGTGAATATCTTTCATCTTACTTGTAACTAGTTGACTCGTGTTTATTAATTAAGCTGCTAACTATAAAAGGCTAAATTTGCTAATATGTGTCAACGCTAGAATAATCTTTGGTGTTTGACTTTGCTTGACTTAAATTTAACTATACTTATAAAATAATAATAAGGGAAAAAGGGGTAGATGGCTCATACACACACACGGCTACACATATAGCCATATAAATATTATATCCTACCTACTCTTGTACACACCATACCCGACCACACAATTAACCAAACATTCATGTATCATAAACAACTTTTACCTCACCATTCACTCCACCTTCACGTCGGGCAGAGGGGAAATCAGGGAAAGAAAAGAAAAGTTTGGGCAAAATTAATAGTAGCCACGGTGAGAGAGAGAGAGAGAGGCAGCAGCTTTGGTGAAGAAAAAGATAACATTTTAATTAGGGCTCAAAGCCTTTCCATCCTACGGCAAGCCAGACGAAAGGGGTAGAACCAGATCCGAAGAAGGAATTTGAACAAGTGAGGGATATATGACTTACTTGTATTTGTTGTGCGTATTTAAGTTTCTTTATTGTTAATTGGAAAATAAATTTATAATCTAAAGTTTGTGAGTGTTTGATAGCATGATCTTTAGCATGTTCTTTATTTAGATGTTTCACTATATGATTCACAAAGTGTAATAAGAAGTTATTATTAATATGATATATTGCTAGTTAATGATCTTGTGATGAAGATGTGATGTTTGATGAAAGGCTTCTAAGAGTTGAATCAATGCTAATCATGATAAAACTAAGTGTATTACCATTTGTCAAACTAGCAAGTAATAAGGAAATATATCTAATACTTGTACGTGTGAGTGTGTGTGAATCTGGGAGTGTATGTGTGGCTCGACCAGACTGTCCAGCCGACACTGGACAATCCGGCGAAGCTTCAGCCACGGCGGTCCCTTGCCATGGCTTGACCCTTCATTCTGACCCCAAATTTATGTTACCAAATGTGGCAAGATTGTGTGTAGGAAGCTGTGTCTTGAAGTGTTAAATGGAAGCTCTCATCTAACTTGTGTTATGAGAAGATATTGTTGTGGTTCATAGTAGTTAGTTGGGGTTACTTGGCAACTAGTTAAAGAAGTAAGCCATGTAAAGAATTGATGTTTGCTAAAGGTGCTTATAAGCATTTAGTGGTGTTTAACAAAGTGTACCTAGTATATTGTAGGGTGGATTTCTTCTTGTTTTAGATATCGTATATGGGTGTGTATGATAATTCATGTGTGGTAAAGTCTTAAAATTAGTTTTTATAGTAAAGTAATTGCAAAAGCATGAATTTCGAAAAACCTGGAAATTTAGACAGAGTTGCATGCCTGAGTTGTAGGACAGATTTGACCTAGCAAATGTTGATGAAATTAGCTGAATTTTGGATATGTTGTAGTAGACTCCTAGTAGAAAAAAAGTGTATATCTAAGGCTTGGCCAAATTCTAGCTCTAAGTACTAGTTTTCAGATGATTTCCAAGAGACACATAAATAGACGTAAGCAGGACAGTTTCTGTCAGTGTTTTTTTTTTCTTCTCTCTTTGCCTTGTGTTGGTTGTATGCTAAACTAGGTTTATACTAGTAATGTATAGTATATCAGAGTTTCGTGTTATGTGGTTTGCAAGTTCACTAGTTTACTTATAACCAGAGATTTCGTGGTTACAACATAGATAGATTGGGTGGCAGGGTTGACCAAAAGGGATTCAAAATCCTTGATGTAGATTGGTCTAAGGTATGTTTAGAATATGAAAGTTTAGTTTTATTTTTGTGGATTGAAATAAGTTTATTTAGCTATAAAACATCGTGTAAGAGTTTTGCAATTAAGTTGAGTAGGTAAAATTGATTGAATAAATTAATTGTTGTTGAGGACTAGAGATTAGCATGTGACTTATCTATTTTGACTTGTAATTCCTAACGTGGTGGTGTATTTGCTCAATAAAGTAATTAGTTAGAAAGCCAAAATCTTGAACATAGCTAAAATTATTTGGTAAAGAATAAAAATAAGTAAAATAGCGTTTTATTAGACTTAATTCATGAATAACTATTTGAGCTTGATATACTTGAACTTGATAAGTGTTTGTGATTGTTATTGATTATTAATTGTCTAAGGGCAAGGATAACCTACTTTGTTATCCTCCCCCTCTTGTTATCAAATTACCATTTCATGCTCGTATGTGAAGTTTGTGATTGATTTTGGGGTTGCGCAACCTTTTCGGACATGGTAGCATCGAGAAATATGGGCGGCATTGGGCTTGCCATGCTCCTTCGACTACCATGGTGCCTATTCCCTTCTCGCTGAGGCATACTCCACTACCCCAGAGGTGTGGTTCACCTGCTGGGCATAGACCTACCTCAGGAGAAAGGGTCGTAGGATCGGGATACATTCGGAGTATCCCAACTTGTTGGAGTAAGGGTTTGCCGGCAATTGCTTGAAGATCGTGGCTCGTGGTTCGAGATTTAAAAGCAAGAAGATGAACCGTATCATTTTTAATATGATTGTTACTTATAATTGTATTCCTAGTAAAGTGTTGATTAACGTTGAGTTGTTGTTTAATGTGTGAGATGTTCTACTGCTGTTCCTGATTTGTTTCCGAGCAAAAATTTCTGAAGTAAGCTTGTAGCTTTATTTCCTTGACTTAGCATTTAGTCTTGCAATTGATTTTAACACTTAGTCTTATTGTTACTTGAGCTACATGATATACTTGTTTATCTGCATTGCATAAAAACCTTGTGAAAACCTCTCCGGGCTTTATCCACCTCCCTCACTGAGTATACTAATAATGTATACTCATTCCTCTTTTCTTTAACTATTTCAGGCGAGGCAGGCTCAGTTCCTCTGGAGACGGAGGATGAGGCTCGGGAGTCTCCTTGAGTTCTTGTTCGGTGTTGTGTGGTAGTTCCTGTAAATGTAGTAGTTAACATGCAATCTTTTGAGGCCTGTGTGCCTTGTAAATATTTGATTAATGTAAATATGTAACTAAGCTAAAGTTCACCTAGGCTAGCGGTCTGTAATATTTTTTTTTTTTTGGATGACATTAAGACTGTTAGCTAACTAATCTAGAACTCTATAGACTATTTTGCTAAGACTAGATAACTAGCGTTGTCTTGGAAATTTCAATGTCTTATGTTATTTGTGGAGTTTCTGTGTGATAATTTCTCTAGAAACAGGTGTTGGAATATCCTATAAACAGGGGAGACTCTGCCCGTTTTTTCTCATTTTTCGTGCCTCGGGTTTGGGTTTGGGGCTCCGGTCTCGAGAGGAGTTGGGGTATTACATTACCAGCTTTCTGCAAGTCAAAATTCACAGTTCTAATTGCCCAATAAGCCTTATGTTGTAACTCAACAGGTAAATGACATGCTTTTCCATAAACTAAACGAAAATGTGACATTCCTATGGGAGTTTTATATGCAGTTCTATATACCCAAAGTGCGCCATTCAATTGAGTGGACCAATCCTTCCTATCAGGTCTAACTGTCTTCTCAATGATTGATTTAATTTCCCTATTAGAAACCTCAACCTGTCCACTAGTTTGTGGGTGATATGGAGTTACAACCTTATGAATGACTGAGTATTTCTTCAACAATTTTTCAAAAGTTCGGTGAATGAAATGACTTCTACCGTCACTAATGATGGCTCGTGGAATTCCAATCCGACAGAAAATGTTTTCTTTTATGAATTTTATCACAACAGTGTGATCATTAGTCCTTGTTGCAATTGCTTCAATTCATTTAGACACATAATCAACACCAACCAAAATGTATTGAAAACCAAATGAGTTAGGAAAAGGACCCATAAAATCAATACCCCAAACATCAAAAAGTTTACAAACCACGATAGGATTTAAGGGCATCATATCCCTTTTTCCCATGTTACCTGTCTTTTGGCATCTTTCACATGCCTTATAAAACTCATGAGTGTCCTTGATTAATGTGGGCCAATAAAACCCACTTTGCAGAACTTTGATAGCTGTCCGTCATCCTCCAAAGTGTCCCCCACATTCCCGCGAATGACAAAATGACATGATGCTTAGCTGTTCAGACTCAGGTACATATCTACGAATAATTTGATCAGAACAAATACGGAACAAATGAGGATCCTCCCAGAGCTAATGCTTTGCAATTGAGAAAAATCGGTATCTCTCAACCTTGTTCCACTCATTGGGTATTTTACCAACTGCAAGATAATTCACAATATGAGCATACCAAGGAAGTTTAGGAGTAGAAATTAACAGTAACTGTTCATCAGGAAAGGTATCTCTGAGGGGGAGCTCATTTTCTGTTTCTTGAGTTACAATCCTTGACGAATGATCAGCAACAACATTTTCTCGACCTTTCTTATCCTTGATTGTTAAATCAAATTCTTGAATTAATAACAACCATCGAATAAGTCTAGGTTTAGCATCTTTCTTTTCCAACAAGTATCTTAATGCCGAGTGGTCAGAATAAATGATTATTTTTTACCCTAACACATAAGACCGAAACTTTTCTAATGCAAAGACTACAACAAGCAATTCTTTCTCTGTGGTGGTATAGTTTTTCTGGGCATCATCCAAAGTTCGGCTGGCGTAATAGATCACACAAGCAACACGGTCCTTGCGTTGACCTAAAACAACTCCTATGGCATAATCCGAAGCATCACACATAATTTCAAAAGGAAGAGAATAATATGGTGGTTGAATCACTGAAGCAGTGGAAAGTACATTTTTCAGTGTTTCAAAAGCAGTAACACATTTTTCATCAAATTGAAATGGAGTATCCTATGCCAACAAATTCGATAAAGGTCTAACAATTTTACTAAAATCCTTTATAAATCGTCGGTAGAAACCAACATGTCCAAGGAACGATCTCACTTGTTTAACAGTTGTTGGAGGGGGCAAATCAGAAATAATATCAACCTTAGCTTTATCAACCCGAACTCCTTCCCTGGATATAATGTGTCTGAGAACAATTCTTTCTTGAACCATGAAATGACTTTTCTTCCAACTAAGTATGAGATTAGATTCCTGACATCTTTTCAACACCAAAGAAAGATTATTCAAACAAGTGTCAAATGAAGAGCCAAAGATAGAAAAATAATCCATAAAGACCTCAACAAATTCATCCATTATATCAGTGAAAATAGACATCATGCAGCATTGGAAAGTGGCTGGTACATTACAAAGGCCAAAAGGCATTCTTCTATAAGCGAACGTGCCAAAAGGACATGTAAAAGTTGCATTTTCCTGATCTTCAAGGTCTACAGGGATCTGATTGTATCCCGAGTACCCGTCAAGAAAATAGTAATAACCTTGTCCTGCCAACCTGTCCAAAATTTGATCAATGAATGGTAAAGGAAAATGATCATTTCTTGTTGCAGCATTGAGTTTCCTATAATCAATACACACACGACATCCAGTTGTGTTGCGGGTAGGTACCAATTCACCTTTATCATTTGTCACCACAGTGATTCCTGATTTCTTAGGTACAACCTGTATAGGACTAACCCATTTACTATCTTAAATAGGATAAATGATACCTGCATCTAAAAACTTCACTATTTCATTCTTTACAACTTCTCTCATGTTCGGGTTCAGCTTACGTTGCATCTCTCTAGATGTCTTAGCTCTATCTTCCAAATTAATCTTATGCATGCAAAAAGAGGGATCTATTCCTTTAAGGTCTGCAGTAGTCCAACCTAATGCTTCCTTATTCTTAGACAACACATCTACAAGTTTAGCTTCCTGTTCCAAAGAAAGGTTAGAAGCAATAATAGCTGGAAGTGTTTGATCTGCCCTTAAAAAAACATACTTGAGATGACTAGGAAGTTGCTTCAGTTCCAACTCAGGAGGAAATTGTATAGAAGGAAGCATGGGTTCTTTAGAAAGAGTCAAGGATAGTTCTATTGCACAAACTTGAAGTTTTTCATCAAATCTTAAATTGCTTTCTAAAAATTCATTAGATCTCTCCTCAAACCTACTCATCACCACTTCATCATCATTCAAAGTATTCTCCGAAAAACCTTTTTGCATAAGACTAAGAAAAGACTCTTTAATTAATGGATCAATCTTTTCAAGTATAAAATATTCAAGACCATCATCTCCATCTGCAAACCTAGCAACATTAGCCACATTCAGCTTTACCTTAATATCTCCAAATGTAATCTCCAATTCTCCAGTTGCATAGTGAATTTTTGCATTAGTTGTTGCTAAAAATGGTCTTCCTAATATAACTGGAGTTTAGAACTTTTGAATTTCTCCTAGTTCCATATCTAGCACAACAAAATCCACAGGAAAATAAAATTCATCAACCTTTATCAACACATCTTCAATCATGTCCCTAGGAATTCTAAGCGATCTATCAGCCAGTTGAAGGGTGACAGGAGTAGGTTTCAATTCTCCTATATCTAACTGCTCAAAAAGATTAAAGGGGAGAAGATTCACACTAGCTCCTAAATCAAGAGGGGCACGATCTACACAATGATTACCAATATAGCAAGGAATGGTAAATGCGCCTAGATCTTTCAATTTTGGTGGAACATGAGAAGTAAGAATGCTGCTTACCTTTTCAGTCAATCTTATTTTGTTTGATATCAAAGCTGAATTCCTTCTTTTATGAGTGCATAAATCCTTAAGAAACTTTGCATAAACAAGAATTTGTCTGATGATTTCTAACAAAGGTAAATTGATTTTAACTTGCTTAAAGGTTTCAAGCATTTCTTCCCTTTTTGAATCTTTATTAGGGGGATTACCTAATGCCTGTGGAAAAGGTTCCTTGGGACTCAGTATCAATGGAATATTTTCATGTGAAATGAAAGTTTTAGGTTCATTTGGAGTTGCTTTTGATGAATCAACAGGAACTTGAGACTTAGCTTTTTTGCTTTGCAAGTCTTGCATTTTCGTAAGCTTTGACACTTACCTTGTTATCAACTTTTTTACCACTTCGCAATGTAGTGGCAACTTGAAGATCCTTCACTATTTGACTTGTAGATGCTACATGGACCTTACCTTTTGGGTTTCCATCTGGTCGGGCAGGGACTGTTACTTTTTCCCTTTCTGAATTGTGTTAGCTACTTCCCCAATTTGTCTTTCCAAGTTGGCAATTGCTTTTGTATGTGTACTTACCAGTTGCATAGTTGGTTCCCAGCTATGAAGCTTTTTCAAAACCTGTTCTTTAAAAGTAGTTCCGTAAGAATTGGAACCTGAATTAGAGCTCGTACGTACCTGTCCTTGTGGAACTGAATGAAATCCTGGATGATAGCGTCTTGGTCTTTGTTGTTGAACATCTTCCCGATTTTGATCCCACCAAAAATTTGGATGATCTCGCGTACCTGGATTATAAGTGTTAGAGAACAGATCATAATTACGGGGATATCTATAAGTAGCACAAGCTTGCTCTGAAATTGAATTGGGATTTGATACAAGAACACCTTCACCTAAATTAACTACATGCAATGATTCTTTCCTTTTAACCATTTTTTCCAAGGCAAGAGTTAGATTTTCAATCTTTGATGTTAAAGAATTGTAATCATTTGAACCTACATTTTCTCTCCTTTCTCTAGATGAAGATGCACGCTTTCGTGAATTGCTGCTCAGTTTTATGAACAATTTTTTCTTCTAGAGATTTTTCAAGAAGTGAACCATTATAAGCTGAATCAAGCAAACTTTGATTATGCTCATTTAACCCTTGATAGAAATTCTGAGCTAATTGCCAATCTGGAATACTGTAGTGTGGATATTCATAAGTTAAGGTTTTAAATCTGTCCCAACTCTCATAAAGTGCCTCTCCAGGTAACTGAGAAAAATTATTTAATTGATTCCTACATTCATTAATTTTTGAAGAAGAGTAAAATCTTTCAAGAAATTCTCTTTGCAATTGATTCCAAGAAGTAATAGAACCAAATCGTAATCTGTAAAACTAATTTTGTGCTTGACCCATTAAAGAGTAAGAAAACAATCTCAATTTAACAACCTCTTCTGAGGCAGTTCTAGTATTGATCGATCTGCATGTACGAACAAAAATATTAATGTGATCATACGGGTTTTCATTAGAAAGACTGTGGAACAAAGGAAGCATTGAAATCATGTGAGACTTTATTTTAAAACCATAATTAGTTTCAGGTAAGGTGATAGATCGTAAGGAACATAATCTTGTGGTGTGGAAAAATCTTTTATGCTCCTTCTCACATTTCTTACTTCTCTACCTTCAACTTGATCCTGATTTTGGTTTTGATTCGGATGTTGATCAGCCATGATTAGAAAAGTTCGTGCTTTGATTCTGGATTTAAAGGTTTTCTCAATTTCTGAATCCAAGACAAAGATGGGTGCTTTTAAGATCTCCGACCATGCATACAAAACTAAAACTCAAAAAGAAACAAAAAACAAAAAAACAAAAAATAATAATAATAAAGTCTATACACAATAGCTAAATTGACTTAAATAAAAATAAAAAATAAAATCTAAAATATATACATATAAACATTTATATACATAAATCAAAGACTTACCTTATTTGATGAACACCGATCCCCGGCAACGGCGCCAAATTTTGATCGCGTCGTTTTGCACTCAAAAATAGTAAGGTTAAATGATTGAAAATATTGCTTACCTTGAATTACCTCTAGCTGTGGCGAGTAGAGGGTCGATCCACGGAGATTGGGTTATCAAATTATGTTAAGTCCTTAATTTAGAATTGTTTGACTATCTCCCGTCATGGATAAGTTTGATTAAGTCCAAAAGTTCAAAAGTACGTTTGATTAAGTCTAAAAGTCCAAAAATCTAAAAGTCCAAAAGATACGGTAAGAACAAGATCTAAAAGTGAATTAGACAAAGGTAATAAATTGAAGAATCACAACACTCAACACTAAAAATCCAAAGGGTTAATGATTCAGGGTGGTTATAGCTCGGTATACGCAAGTGCAAAATTATTGATTCAGATTAAAAGTTAAGTCCTTTAGAAATAGGGCTACAAGCTCCCACTACTGAAATGAGCATTTAATTACGTAAGTGATAAGATTAATTAATTAACAAAACTGAATGTGTTGGTTCAACCTAACAATATCCAATCTCTCAATTAATCTTTCACTTATGTAACCTAGAGGTGTCAGTACAACTAGACTAGAATCCATCCGATATAGTCTCGTATTGCCACTGGTTTACAAAATCGGGCGTATATGTACTTTCAATTAAATATGATAGAACTACAAGTATACGTATAATTAATCAAAGTATACTTAGAAATAGAAATACGAGACTTTAATAAATTTGAATCACAACATATGTACAAGAGTAACCTCACACGTACCACCCTGAATCTCGGGTTTAGTGTGCCATGATAAACTTTAAAGTATAAGAAATCATAATGAAAACCGAAATAAAAGAATACTTATCGTGTTGAACGGATTTCGGTAGACTGGTATGATTTCGATATGTTGATGGCTTACTAGACCCTCCCCTCGGGATTAAAACTTTGCACACAACTAAAAATAATAATTAAAACACTCAAAACTCACTTCACAAATATTAAAGTATGAGAAATTGAGCTAAGAAGAGAAAAATAGTACAAGCACAATGAAATGAGGAAGGGAGTATTTATAGAAGAAATATGGCACTATTCATATGTACTATTCACGCAGTGATGTCATCAATGTGTCAGCACGATGTCAGCGCCAAAGTCAGCATTGTGTCAGCACGATGTCAGAGCCAAGGTCACCATTGTGTCAGCATGACATCAGCGCCAAGGTCACCATTGTGTCAGCATGATGTCAGCGAAGATACTATTCACACGTTGAGCATTGCCGTTTTGACATCCATCTGCCATATCTTATAATCATAGTGTGCAACTATAGCCAATAAAATCCTAATGGATTTGAGCATTGCTACTGGCGAGAAGGTTTCCATATAGTCAACTCCTTGTCCCTGATGGTAACCTTTTGCCACTAACCTTGCCTTGAAAGTCTCTACCTTCCCATCTGTACCCCTCTTTCTCTTATATACCCATTTGCACCCAATAGGTATAATGCCCTCAGGTGGGTTTACAAGATTCCAGACTTGATTGGTGTGCATTGAATCCATTTCTGATTTCATGGCTTCAAGCTATTTTCCTGAGTCCCTATCAGAAATAGCTTCTTCATAGGTCAGGGGATCATCAACATGATCACCATCATCCAATGTGAACAACTCTTGTCTTTGGCTATGAAAGTAGCTATATCTTGTAGGGGGGCGAACAGTCTTTAAAGATTTATGTATCTGTGGTGAAGCAATTGGTTCTTCTTGAATAGTTTCATCCTAGATCAAATCCTGGGTATCTACCTGGACAATTGGTTGCTCAATGTTTCCCTCATTAAGCTCTACTTTTCTTCCCAAACCACCTTCTTGGATGAACTCGTCCTCCAAGAATATGGCATGTCTGCTGACAAAGACTCTCTGGTCATTGGGGAATAAAAGTTGTATCCCAACAAATCTTTGGGATAACCAATGAATCTGACTTTGTCAGATCTTGCTTCTAATTTCTCAGTTTTAAGCCTTTTAATGTAAGCATGACAACCCCATACTTTAATGTGATTAAAGCTGGGCTTCTTATTTCTCCAGATCTCATAAGGAGTGCTTATAACTAATTTGGAAGTGACCCTATTCAAGATGTATGCCTCATTGAGAAGAGCATGGCCCTAAAGGCCAATAGGTAAATCAGTATAACTCATCATTGATCTGACCATGTCCAACAGAGTCCTATTTATCCTTTCTGACACACTATTAAGCTCAGGTGTTCCAGGTGGAGCCAATGATACGATTATACCATTTTCTTTGAGATACTCCTGAAATTCAGTACTAAGGTATTCCCCTCCTCAATCAGACCGAAGAGCCTTAATCCTTTTTCCAGTTTGGTTTTCTACTTCTGCTCTGTACTCTTTGAACTTTGCAAAGGATTCATAATTGTGTTTCATAAGATACACATACCCATATCGAGACACATCATCAGTAAAAGTAATGAAGTAGGCAAACCCACCTCGAGCCAATTCACCAAAAGGCCCACACATATCAGTGTATATCAACTCTAAAATGTTTGTAGCTCTTTGCCTTTGTCCCACAAAGGGTGATTTGGTCATTTTACCAAGGATGCAAGATTCATATGTTGGGAATGGACTCGGGCCACATGGGCTTATAAGTCCTTCTTTTTCCAACTTCGTGATTCTAGCTTCCCCTATGTGACCTAATCTTAAGTGCCACAAATATTTAGAATTAAAAGTATCTCTAGACCTTTTAAAGGTCTGTACACTCATGCATTGCTCATTTTTATTGTCGTCTTTCTTTATATCAAGTATATAAAACCCATTTACTAATTTGCTAGTGCCAACACATTTATTTTGCAAATAAATAAAACATCAATTATCCATAAACTTAAATTCAAAACCATTTTGAACTAGAACTGAAAAGGAAATTATGTTCCTCAAAGCATTTGGCAAAAATAAACAATTATCCAGAACTAAAGTAAATTCAGACGACAAAGTAAGACAACATGTCCCAATAGCTAACGCAGCAACCATTGCTCCATTTCCTACCTTCAGGACCACGACGCCTTCTTCCAAAGCTCTATTTCTCCTCAGTTCTTGTACAGAAGTACATAAATGAGAAGTGGCACCAGAGTCTAACACCCATGAAGTAGAATCATGATTAATCGAAAGACTAATCTCAAACATGAGCAATCGAGACGTACCTGCAGAGGCCTTGCCCTTTCCCTTCAAATTCTTGAGGTACTCTAGACAATTCCTCTTCCAATGTCCTTCATTTTTACTGTGAAAGCAAGTTCTTAACTTTGCTACCTTCCTCTTCTTCTTGGACACGCCTCCAGTAGGCTTGCCCTGAGGGGCCTTATTGCCTTTCTTCTTGTTCATTTTCCGCTTCTTAGCAGATGAAGAAGAGGCAAATGCCAACACAATTTCCTTACCTTTTTCTTTCATCTACCCTTGATATATAATAAGCATATTCAAGAGCTGAGGTAAGGTACGCTCAATGTCATTCATCTGGAAATTGACAATAAAGGAATGGAAGGATTCAGGTAGAGATTGAAGTATCAAGTCAGTCTGCAAGTTCGAATCCATAGAGAAATTCAAGGATTCAAGACATTCGATCAAACCGATCATCTTAAGAACATGCGTATTGACATCTGATCCCTCACTCATCCTCAACCAGAACAATTCCCTAGATATCTCATACCTAGCAACCATGTTTTTTACACCATACAACTCTTGTAAGTGTTTGATGATTTCAGTGACATCTTCTATGTCCTCGTGTTGATGTTGAAGCTCATTTGACATTGAAGCCAAAACGTAGCTTTTGATCTTCAGCACATCATCACGCCATTTCCTAATGGTTTCTAGTTCATCTTCAGATGCCCCTTGAGCCTCTTCAGGAAGTGGACCATCAAGCATGTACTCAATCTTTTCAGAACTTAGTATGATTTTTATGTTACGGAACCAGTCAGCATAGTTTGGTCCGGTCAAACAGTTCTTATCTAGGATAGTTGTAATATGATTCATTTTTGACATATAACTGCATAAAATAATTAATTGAAATTAGGTAACGTATTATTAACTACCTGACTTGGGTCTTTAAATCAAATAGTACCCCCACTAAATTTTTCGGATTCCACACTTCCCTAATAAAAAATGAAAAATCAAATAAATGATTTTCTTAGTGGATTGGGGGGCCTATTAATTTTTATTTTACCTCACATTATATATTCTTGGTGATACAAAGACTAATGAGTGAATAACACCTTATTCAATGCATCACATACAAAACCCAATTTACTTGCCTACAATTCTCTTGACCTCATATTATAGATTTTTGGTCTCTAAGAATTGTTTAAGTCAAACCCATTATCTTAGGAAATTTGGATCAATGTAATACTGACCCCTCACATGATAGATTTTTGGTAGCCAGTAAGAATCCAAATTCTCCTACATTTCATGTTTTAAATACTTAGCTCACGTATTAATACAAATAAATAGCCCCTATGTGTCCACAGCCAGCTACTCACTTGCCTAACACATAAACTAATCTATGATAATGGAAGACAATGATATAATCTACTCTTAGACTACTATCATTATTAACTTAATATTTGGAGTGGGAAGATTTGTCGGTCTTTAATTAAGGTCTTACTTTTCACATGCTTTTGGTTTCAATTTATTACAAAAACTAAACTAGAAACATTCACACATTTAATATATATATCGCATAATAAATAAATGCATGTAAATAAATAGGATGATCATGGACTAGGAGCACTATCAACCCGAGCCACTGGGTTGAATTTCTAAAATAAAATTAGGGCCCAATAGTTGGGCTATTCCTTGTTGGGCTTCACAAAACTCCTTCTGCGAACCGGGTCTACCGACTCCTTGATGCGTCCTACTTGGTCTCCTTTGTTACATTTATGTACACAGATTCCTAATCTAATGGGATACATAAATGGGAATAGGTGTTTTACATTATCAAAATGGGTAAGAGGCAAATTACATAAAACCCAAATGAATAAATAAATAAATAAACATACATCCATTCATTCATCCATTCTAGTCCATGATCATCCAAGTACATAATCATAAAATAGGTAATCCACGAATATGACACAATTAATTTCCTTGATATAATCTCATTATATCTAGTTGTCTAAATTTAATAAACTATTTATTAAATAAGCAAAATATCTCATATTTTAAAATAAATAAAATTCCTTTTATTTATTTACTATAATTAATAAACAATTTATTAATTAAATCTCTTGATATCCTTTTTGGACTTCAAAAGTTGAGTTTTATTTAAAATAAAGTTTTGGGCTTAAATTAATAAAACAATCCTTACATTAAAACAACTCAGTCCAATTAGTTGAAACACCTTTTTAAAAAATAACTCAAGTTGGCCCAAAACTTTAATAGCCCAATTTAGAAAAGAAATAAAAACAACACAAGCCCACAAGCCATGAACCTCAACCCTTGGGTCATGGGTTTGGACCTGGATCCGAATCCCCACTTGGATTCGGATTTGGGTTGAAACCCTAGATCCTAAAAAAAACATTTTTTTTTCTTTCTTTCTCCCTTCCCTGCACTGCCCCCTTTTATTCCTTTTCCACCATGGCTGCACCTTGCAGCCATGATGGCTACCTTGGCAGCGACGCTGTTACTGTAGTAGCGTTGCTACCTCTTGGCTCGCAGCGCCATTGCTTAGCAGCGGTGTTGTTAGGCAGCGAGCCTGCTGCTGAGGTAGCAACGTGCAGTGCGCGCTGCTGCCTCAGCCGCAGCACTGCTGTTCCCAGCAGCGCCATCAAGCGCTACTGGGGTGGGCAGCAGCGGCGCCACTACCTGGGGTGGGCGTAGTTTTTCAAATTTTATTTTTTTATATTAAAACTATTTTAAAATATACTGGAAATATTTTCATAAAATATAAAACAGAATAGTTAAAAAAACACACTTTTTCATAAACATTTTAATTATGAAAAATACCTTTTTTCATATAATTTGGGAAGAAAGATTTTGGGCTATTTTTTTCATTCACAAAAATTAAACAACTTTAATTTCAAATATAAGAGATATAGGAAATTGTGCCATAAATGTTAAATCGCATAAGAAACATGAACGGTTGTTCTGATACCACTATTGGAAAATATACATGACAATTAAAATAATTGCGTAGCGGAAAATTAAAATCATGTATCCGTTCATGTTTAATTACGCAGATTTAAATCAAATAATAATTTAATCTAATTAAATTAAACCTACAATAGTTCTAGGATTACCTTTTGAAGCGTAGTTCAATGTTGAATCTGAATCAAGCTCCCCACGTGTGAAGCTTTCAAGATTGATCCACACAAAATTCGCGCTTGCTAATTGGATTTCTACCCCCATTAGGTTTTCTAGAGAAATCCTATATATTTTTTTGACTGATGAAATTGTGCTAGCTATTTTTCTAGCAGAATAGTTATATTTAAATATAGGAAACACATATGACATAACCCATAAGTAGGCTGGTCTTAAACTTACCAGTCTTGGGCTCCATAATAATCAGATCACCATCTAATTACTACGAGCCCAATTAAATTAATATTTAGGACAATCCTAAATTTAATTTAATCTTTTTTCTTAATCCAATCAATCTGCAAAATCCATTTGTGTGTGACCTCTCAGGTTCATAATTAATCGGTAACGAATAATTAATTTCACTAATTAATTAAATTAGAACTCTTTCTAATTAATTCACAAATCGCGAGTAACACCTAGCAGTATATCGCGATTACCCAATTAAAGATAAAGTGCAAGTATGCGAACCCAAATAGTAATTTATATGCAATCAAATCCTACTGTCTCAATTATCCTGATCGAACCAGAGTCATATGGATTGGGTCGTCAAACTCTCTTACTCGACCATATGCCAAACCCAATTAATAAGTGACTAATGATAAATCGTGAAACGACTTCCATTATTCAACATTGGCCAAGGATTTCAAGTCACTCAATTAATCAGATTGCATAGGATACCCAATTGACAGTTTTCATATCTACACATATATTTTTGCATGACGGAATAAATCACGACCATTGAATACATTGTCTAATCCATGATTAGGACTAGCTTATCTGCACTAATAAATCATGACATTCCTAATCATGAGATAACCGTGGTGTCTCAGGTCTGAAGATTAATCGCACAATTACATAATATAATGAATTATTGATCAATCCATGTAATTCATTATATTGGTGGTCAAGTCCAGTCACTTGTTCGCAAAAAGTACTTATACATTTACTATAACAATATGAGACTAATAGCCCAAACTAATATCTCATATTATTTGGTTAGTAGACTGTAATCCGATCTATCCGGATAAACTAACGCCCAATTAGTTTATCCTATGATCGGGGACAACTTTTAGAATATATTTATGATTATATATTCCATCACTCATATCCTTACTCCGAAGAATATAATCTATAAATAGTATTCTAAGGACTTTATTTATTTAATCAAAACATTTATAATAAATAAACTGCCCATATTAAATGAATTAATAATTAAATAATACATTATCCATAATTCCAAAAATACAATTTATTGGCTTTTGGGCATTATTCCTAACATCTTCTTGCTTTTAAATCAAATATGTTCTCTATATTTTCTATGTTCAAGTCTATGGTTGAGAAATAGTTTAATACATCTATAGCCATACCATTGAGAGTGGCTTAACATTTCTTCATCATACTTTACTCCCTCAAGCACTTTAGCCCTTTGCTTTTCAAACTGCCGCATATCTCATTAAACGTCTACCTATATCTATTCTTAATGGTGGTTCTCCATTTGAATGTTTATTTAAGTAACCCTCTAATTACTCTACATTGCGGGTGTTTGGGTGTATTTTCTACCCCTGGCTTCGATCTTACGTGCATTACAAACTAGAACAAAGATTCAAACCTTGTCTTTTTTTTGGGTTATTCATCTGTTCATCATGCATATATATATATGTCTCAGACCAGTGTCGCTCAAAATTTTTCACTCACGTCACATCTAGTTCTTCGAGGATTCTTTCCCATCTTTGTTCACTTATTCTGCTTGTGACACTATGAATTCCTATACTGTTTCCCGTTGGTGTCGTCCCTCTACTTTTATTCCTTGTGTCCCTGCATTAGCCCTTGCATCTCACCGATAGTAGCTGGTCATTTGGCTATTGTTATTCTTCTTTCTACCAATTATAATCTTCCTACCTTGTTCTTCACTCTTATATCATCCACAATACCACCTGGATCTTCCTCTACTACTCAAAATATATCCTCCTTAATGGTTTCCTCAGCACTACTACTTTATGCTAGTCATGTCGTGGGAGAACATGGAACTATACCATAATTAGTCTTTCTACCTCAAGATGATGTGCCTTCTGTGGCCTCTTCATGTAATCAGTTCATTTTATCTCTTATTCCAATTTAGTTGCGCCAGTCTTAGTCTACTCATCTTATACAAACACCCTCTAAAAATAATATATTTTATCCAAGATAAATACTCACTCTCACAGCTAACAAACACTCTCTTTCTTCCTTAGCTGAACCCACCACAGTCAAGTAGGCTTTTCAACATAAGGAAAAGATAGATGTAATGCTTGCTGAGTTGGACACACTCAAGCAGAATACAACCTAGACCTTGGTACAATATGAGTCCAATCAGAACGCCGTGGGGTACAAGTGGGGGTTCTGAATAAAATGGAACCCTAATAGCAGTGTTACCCGGTATAAGGCAAGATTGGTAGAAAAATGAGTTCACCGATGTCTGCGTCTTGATTTTCAAGAAATCTTCAGTCTAGTTGTAAAAGCATCCATAATCTGGGTTGTTTTTTTTCATTGTTATTTCTCATGGCTGGGCTATAAATCAGTTGGACGTCAACAATGTGTTCCTTCATGGGTTCTTGACGAAGCTATGTTCATGGCTCAATCCCTCGGGTTTATTAATCAATTGTATCCCTTACATGTTTGTCAACTTCATAAGTCTTTGTATGGCCTCAAACAAGCGTCTAGAGATTGGTTTTGCACACTCAAGAATTTTATTTTATCTCTTGGTTGTGTTAGTGTTAGCCCAAAGGGCTTCTAATCTTGGTTTTGATGATAACAAACCATGATTATGTTTAATGAGTTTGTTTAAGTGTGCATGAGTGAGATGAATCAAGATTGACTCCGAATCCAAATTCATCAAGCTAAAGAAGAAAGAAGAGTATCCATCAACTCAAGGAAAGATAAAGATTCGAAGAATGAAGATGGAGTTATAAGGATGGAGACAGAAGTCATAAGGGGTACCAATTGAGACTTGATCGGGGTTTGGATCTTGCAAATGGTATATGTTCAATGATGATTCTTAAAAGTCTTTTTAAAATATTTGAAAAACTTCATCCATCTTTGAAAAAGGCCTTACAAAATATTTTATAAAAGAAACATCCAAAACCGAAGTCTTTGCATTTTTTTATCAAACCGGTAGACCCTAAAGCAGCCAGTCGACCGGTGCAAATAGGGTCTTCCGCCCGGAGCCTTTCCTCCTCTTCCGGTTGACCGGTTGAGCAGGGGTCGACCGGTCGTGCCAAAGTACTATTTTAAAAATAGAGCCGTTTGTGAACTTTGTAATGCATTAAATGCACACCTCTCAGCCTCTATTAATGTCTCTCAATAGCTCTCTTCTAATGGATTGATTTAAAGCAATTACTCTTTATTTTCCAACACTATATTTATCTTTGAATCATCATTGTGCTATACTTGAGCAAGAATTTGTGAGCAATATTGAGAGAAGCATTCATTGTATTCATCTACCCTAAAATAGGGCTTTTATTGTTTTTCTCAAACACTTATCAAAAGAGAGAGTTAAACACTTTGAAAGGAAGGACGTCCTTGTCAAAGGTGTTAGGGTTTAAGCTTTGTATTGAGAAGGAATTTTCTATTGTAAAAGCTTGAACTATTGTTGTAGTTGGTTTATGGACTCACCAATATTTGAAGAGTCACGATAGTGAAGATTGTTGAAATCCTAAGTGGGCAGCTTAGGTCGTGGACTTAGGCGGGGGCCGAACCACGCTAAATCGCGATTTGTAATCTCTTTCTCTCAACTTTCTCTTAGCATTAATTTCTGTACACTAAGTGTTTGATATTTTGCCTCACTTACACTTTATATTGCTAGAGTGCATATTTGTTTAAGATAGTTTTTTGATTGATCATTGCTAGTATATTGCCTAATCGAAAAAGTAGCAGTATTGCCTATATAACCTAATTCACCCCCTCTTAGGTTTAATTAGGGGACAACTAGTGGTATCAAGAGCTAGGACTTTGCATATAACCTAACATCTAGCAAAGAAAAGATTAATGGCAAACAATACTACTTCTCATTTCTTTGATGGTTACTCCACTAATAGGCCTCCATTGTTTGTAGGTACCAATTTCAATTATTGGAAGAACAAGATAGAGACATACATACAAGCCGTTGACTATGCTCTGTGGTCTTTGGTAGAAGATGGCCCTTATGTTCCAATGAAAGACGTGATGGTCAAAGATGATGATGCTTCAAGTTCAAATGAAGGTGATAAAGTCAAAACCATAAAAGTACCTAAGGAAAATAGTGAGTTCAATGATCAACATACTATCATGATGACCAAGAACTCAAGACCCAAGAACATCTTCTATTGTCCCCTAAACAAAACCAAGTATAGTCATGTGAGTCAATGTCAAACCGTTCATAAGATTTGGGAGATGTTACACATGTATTATCAAGGGACGTCTCAAGTGAAGAATACCAAAATTGATCTTCAAATCCATGAGTATGAATTGTTTCGTATGAAGGCCGGAGAATCACTAAACGCAATGCATCAAAGATTCTCCAAAATCGTAAACAACTTGAGTGCTCTCGGAAAGAAATATCCAAATGAAGAACTCAACCGGAAGATTCTCATGGCCCTTGCAAAAGAATAAAAACCATAGGTGACATCAATTAGAGAATCAACCGATCTCTCCAAGTTAAAGGTGTATGAGCTTATTTGCAACCTTGAGACGGAGGAACTTGTATTGAATCAAGAGAAGGTATGAGATGAAGAAGAAACGAAGACAAGGAAATCACTTGATGAAGAATTTTAAGAAATTCTTGAAAAACAAAAAGATGAAGAAAGGAGAGTCCATCAACAACAAAGTCAAGAGGAGATTCAAAGAAAAGATGGAGAAGACCAAAGAGGATATTAAGTGCTTCAATTATGACAAACCGGGACACATCAAAGCAAATTGTCCAAAATTGATCAAAAGGAAGCAAAATGCAATGAAGGCTTATGTTAAAAATGAAGTATCAGCCGATGGTGAAAGTGGAAGTGAAATCGAAGTGGCCGACTTTGTCTGCTTTATGGCTAGAGATAATGAGGTAACTTTTTCATCTTGTGATGAATCTTCTTCTTCTAATGATGATGAATGCACTTTTGAGTAACTAACATATGAATTTTCAAAACTACATGATAATTTTCTCCTTGCACATTCAAAAGTAAAGAATCTTCAAAAAGAAATGATGAACTTCAAAAAGAAATTAAAGAGTTTATAGATGAAAATGATACTCTTACCAAATAGATTTATGAGTCTCATCATTTAAAAATAAAAAATGAAACAAGTTCATCAATGATGAATGATGAGACTCATAAAATGAATGATAGGTTGCCCTAAAGGTGAAGTATGAAGATACTTGGGTTATTGATAGTGGATTCTCAAGGCACATGACGGGTGATGTCTCTTTCTTCTATGAGATTGATAAAGATTTTAAAGGTAAAGTTAGTTATGGAGGAAATGAAGGAGGCAAAGTCATTTGTAAGGGTAGCATAGGATATATAAACTCTCTTTCCATTCATGATGTCTTTTATGCTAAAAGTCTTAGACATAATTTGCTAAGTGTGAACCAATTTTATGATAGTGGATTTAGAGTTGAATTTGTATCTACTTGTTTGCCAGGTGTATGATAAAGATGATAAAGTGTTGTTTGTTGACAATAGAGGCAATAATGTGTATGTGATTAATTTCCATGAATTAAAATGTCAAAATCTGACATGCTTAGTTACCATTACTGAAGACTCATGGTCATGGCATAGGAGACTTGGTCATGTTAGCATGGATTTACTTGCTAAACTTTCTAGAAAATAACTTGTTATAGGTCTTCCTAAGACTAGATTTTAAAAAGACCATTTATGTGATGCATGCCAATTTGGAAAACAACACAAAATATGTTTCAAAACAATTAGCAAGGTAACCACATCAAGAGCTTTACAAAAATTACATATGGATCTTTTTGGGTCCAATGGATGTGGCAAGCCTAGGTGGAGCTAGATATGTCTATGTTATCATAAATGATTACACTAGATTCACATGGGTGAGACCCCTTGCACATAAAAATGATGTCTTCAATGAATTTGCTAAACTTTGTGATAAGGTGCAAAATGAGAAAAGCTATTATATAAATTGTATTCATAGCGACCAAGACACCGAATTTATTAATGCATCTTTTATGGACTATTGTGAAGTACGTAGCATTGAACATAATTTTTCGGCTCCTAGAACTCCTCAATAAAATGGGGTAGTAGAAAGGAAGAACCGGACTTTACAAGAAATGGCAAGACCAATGTTGAAAGAAAACAACTTGCCAACATATTTTTAGGGTAAAGCCATAAATACCGCATGTTATGTGCTAAACCGTGTACTAATTAGACATTTTCTAAAGAAAACACCTTATGAATTATGAAAATGTAGAGCACCAAATGTGTCTCACTTTAAAGTATTTGGTTGTAAATGTTTCATCCTAAATACAAAAGAATATCTAGGCAAATTTGATTCTAAATAGGATAAAGGACTTTTTATGGGTTACTCTTCTAGAAGCAAAGCTTATGGAGTTTTTAACAAAATAAACATGCTTATTGAAGAGTCTATGCATGTGGATTTTGATGAAACTAATACTTTTGCTCCGAGAAAGAATGATGATGATGTAAGAGTTCCTGAAGTAAACATTCAAATCCTACCTACAACCATTGGCAATGAGGGAACCACAAGTGATGTAAAGGAGACACATCTTGAAAAGGGTCAAATCTCAAAGGATGGTGAAGCTCTAGCAAATCCACAAGACAATGAACAACCAATGCAAAATTTCGAAGAAGCTACAACAAATGAAGATTTACCAAGGTGTTGGAAGTTTGTGAGAGATCACCCAAATAATCAAATTCTTGGTGATCCTTCCAAAGGAGTAAGAACTCATTCCAACCTAAATGCTTATTGTGAACATGTTGTTTTTCTTTCCCAAGTAGAGCCTAAAATTGTAAGAAGCATTAGATCATGAAGATTGGATAATTGCCATGCAAGAAGAATTAAACCAGTTTGAAAGAAGTGAAGTATGACATCTAGTTGAAAAACATAGGATTTGCCTATAATTGGTACAAAATGGATATTTAGGAATAAACTAGATGAATTCGGGGTAGTAACTAGAAACAAAGCTAGACTAGTGACTCAATGGTATAATCAAGAAGAAGGCATAGATTATGATGAGACATTTGCTCAGCTAGACTTGAATCTATTCGTATACTTCTTGCTTTTGCATGTTATATGGACTTTAAATTATATCAAATGGATGTAAAAAGTGCATTTTTAAATGGCTATCTCAAGGAAGAAGTTTATGTGAAATAACCACCCATATTTGAAGATTCTAACTTGCCAAATCATGTACATAAACTAGATAAGGCATTGTATGGCCTTAAACAAGCACCTAGAGCATGGTATAATAGGCTTAGTAATTATTTGTTTGAAAAAGGGTTCACTAGAGGCAAATTAGATTTCACTATCTTTGTTAAAACAAAAGGCAAAGATATATTGCTTGTACAAATTTATGTTGATGATATAATATTTGGTACTACTAATGGATCTCTTTGTAAGTATTTCTCTAAGTGCATGCATAAGGAATTCAAAAGGAGTATGATGGGAGAGTTGAATTTCTTTCTCGGACTCTAAATCAAGCAAACACAATAGGGTACTTTCATCAACCAAGCCAAATATACTAAAGAACTCATTAAAAAGTTTAGGCTTGAGTCATCAAAAGAAATGAGTACACCAATGTCAACCTCATTCAAACTTGACAAATATGAGGAAGATAACAAGGTAGATGAAAGGTAATATAGAGGTATAATCAGAAGCCTTCTTTATTTAACTACCTCTAGACCCGATATTGTATTTGTTGTGCGCTTATGTGCTTGTTTTCAATATTGTCCTAAAGAGTCTCACTTAAATGCGGTAAAAAGAATCATTAGATAACTTAAGGGGACTATAGATTTAGGCTTGTGGTATCCGAAAAACACATCATTTGAACTTACAGGTTATTCAGATGCGGATTATGCTAGAGATAAAGTAGATAGAAAGAGCACTAGTAGATTTTTCCAATTCCGAAGTTAATCATTAAACTCATGGTCTAGTAAAAAGCAAAATAGTATAACTCTCTCTACAGCCGAAGCCGAATATGTGTCTGCCGAAAATTGCATAGCCCAAATTCTTTGGATAAAACAAAATTTGCTCAATTATGGTCTTGTGTACGATAATGTGCCTATTATATGTGACAATACAAGTGTCATTAATCTTACTAAGAATCCTGTACAATATTCTAGAACTAAACATATTGAAATTATGCATCATTTCATTAGAGATCATGTTCAAAAAGGGGAGGTTGTACTTGAATTTGTTGATTCTTTGCATCAATTAGCGGATATTTTTACCAAACCATTGCATGAGAATCAATTTTGTGTGAGTAAAAGAGAGTTGGGTATGCTTAAAATGCGCTAAAGTTGAAAAAATTTGAGTTTTCTGAGCCAAAAGCAATACTCTGTCAGAAACTGCCCAACTGGAAGAGGGTAAGCCCACTGGTCGACCGGTCGCTCTACCCCTCGTCCGGTGGAAGTGCCTCGGGCGAAAGAGGGTCTTGACACTGGTCGACCGGTTGTCCTACCCTCGTCCGGTCGCTGCACTATCAGGCACCAACTTTAAAACACGGTTTTTAAACCTTTTCATTCACTTTTACCTCTAAAAAACTTTTCCATCTTCCCTATTAAATCCCTTAAACCTCCATTAAAGCGTACAACCTTTCAACTTCATATTTTTACTATATAAAGAGGGTAAAGCTTAAGAATTCTTCACAACCCACTCAAGTATTCTTCACTCTCTTCAAATTTTCATAAGAATTTTTACA
The DNA here is from genome assembly GCA_037974665.1 of Ehretia macrophylla. Lineage (NCBI taxonomy): Eukaryota > Viridiplantae > Streptophyta > Magnoliopsida > Boraginales > Ehretiaceae > Ehretia > Ehretia macrophylla. The sequence continues at coordinate 54,463,946 of CM075771.1, read as the reverse complement.
AACCTCTCTTACACACCAAATGTTTGTTAAAATTCCCCAACCAAGTTTTTCTTGCATTTTCTTGGATTTTCTTCCTTACTACTCATGGCATCCTCATCAACACAAGCTTCTAAGAAAAGAAAGACCAGGTTTAGGCCTCATACAATTGACCCATGGGATCCTATGCCTGTCATTGCACCGGGAGATTACTCCAAGAAGGAGATACTATGGGGTAAGCTTCTTGATCCTCCAAACTTTTTGGAACAAACCCATCTCTATAAATTGCTTTGACATCAAAGGTGGCTTCCTCTCTTTGGACTTGAGGATATCAATTGTGATCAATAGGTTCGTGAATTCTATACCTATTTGGTGGAAGGAGAAGAAGATGGCGTACGTGGGTTAAAAAGTAGAGTAAATGGAGTAAATATATTCGTGAGTAAACGTGATGTGGATAGAATGCTTGGCATTTCAAATAGTGTCCTAACGATATACTCCTATGCCAACTTACTAAAAGGGTTGCACCAGAACGCCCAAACCGAGATTATTGTTACTTTGTGAGAAGGCTCGGGAAAGTTGGAAACATACATACCTAAAAGAGATGACATTTGTGCTAAAAAACGATTGTCTCTCTATATCATGAATCAAGTTATCATGCCTCGAAGTGTGAAAGATGGGTCTATTCCATTCTTCACGGGTTATGTGATGCATCTCATTTACAAAAAAGGTAATAGTTAACATCCCTCACATCATGCTTAGTCATATGTTAGCTTTCAAGAAGAAGTCCATGCCCTATGGAATGATCTTATGTCATCTTTTCCGTCTAAAAGATGTTGCTCGTGTTGGTTCTTTTGAATCTCTAAATGTTGCCACCATTTAGAGTTGAAGCAGCAAGTGAAAGTGATGAAGGAGGTGACGAAGCAAGAGATGCAAACATTGGGGCTTCACGGGCTGACATTAGAGGTGCAAGTACTTCTACAAGAAGAAAATCTTGTCAAGCCACTCTTGAAGAAGTCAATGCCAAGCTTGACCATTTGACTTCGCGAGATGATCAATTGTCTTTGGATGTTGGAGTTAGCTTTGACCAAGTGAACACCGAGATGAGGGTATGAAGACTATGCTTGAGAAGCTCTATGAGAAGCTAACTAAGGACTACAAAAAGATGCCTTGAGATGCCTAGGATGTTTTCCTTTCCCCTATCCCCTAGATATTGCATTTTCCTTTCAAACACAACTTTTCATGCATTTTTTGTGTTTAAGTTTTCGACTTTCTATGTTCTTCCAATATATGCTTCCAATATCTTGTTCTTTAGTTTTCATTTTCTACTTTGCTTTACATTATTGCCCTTCCTCTTCTATTACCTTGTTTACTAATGACAAAAAAGGGGAGAAAAAATGTGTAAAAATAGTAATACAAAAAAAGCTAGCATGATAAAACTTAGAAACTTAAGCTTAAAAGAAGACTCATACTTTGAGGGGGAGCAAGAAACCAACTTTAGTTAAAGTATGCACAAGTTGAGGGGGAGACCTAATCTTAAATTGGTTAACTAAGGGGGAGCTTGTACAAACTTATATCTTAAAATTTCAGGTTCAAGCAAACTTAAAGTGAACTAAATGCTCTCTCAAATTCATTATGCTTACATTGTTATTACTATTTGAGAAAGGTTTTGTCATCATCAAAAAGGGAGAGATTGTTAGCCCAAAGGGCTTTTAATCTTGGTTTTGATGATAACAAACCATGATTATGTTTAATGAGTTTGTTTAAGTGTGCATGAGTGAGATGAATCAAGATTGACTCTGAATCCAAGTCCATCAAGCTAAAGAAGAAAGAAGATCATCCATCAACTCAAGGAAGGATAAAGATTCGAAGAATGAAGATGAAATTATAAGGATGGAAACGGAAGTTATAAGGGGTACCGGTTGGGACTTGATCAGGGTTTAGGTCTTGCAAATGGTATATGCTCGATGATGATTCTTAAAAGTCGTTTTGAAATATTTGAAAAACTTCATCTATCTTTGAAAAAGGCTTTTTAAAGGACTCTATAAAAGAAACATCGAAAAAACCCAAGTCTTTGCATTTTTTATCAAACTGGTAGACCCTAGAGCAATCGGTCGACCAGTGCAAATAGGGTATTCTGCCCGGAGCCTCTCCACCGGAAGAGGTCTCCTCTTCCGATCGACTAGTTGAGCAGGGGTCGACCGGTCATGGAAAAATGCTGTTTTAAAAATAGAGCCGTTTGTAAACATTGCAATGTATTAAATGTGCACCTCTCAACCTCTATTAATCTCTCTCAACATCTCTATTCTAATGGAGTGATTCAAAGCAATTACTCTTGATTTTCCAATACTATATTCATCTTTGAATCATCATTATGCTATACTAGAGCAAGAATTTGCGAGCAATATTGAGAGAAACATTCATTGTATTCATCTACCCTAAAAGAGGGTTTTTATTGTTAATCTCAAATACTTATCAAAAGAAAAAGTTAAACACTTTGAAAGGAAGGACTTCCTTATCAAAGGTGTTGGGGTTTAAGCTTTATATTGAGAAAGAATTTTCTATTGTAAAAGCTTGAACTACTATTGTAGTTAGTTTGTGGACTCACCAACATTTGAAGAGTCACAATAATGAAGATTGTCAAAATCCTAAGCTGAGAGCTTAGATCGTGGACTTAGATGGGGGCTGAACCACACTAAATCACGATTTACAATCTCTTTCTCTCAACTCTCTCTTAGCATTAATTTCTGCACACTAAGTGTTTGATATTTTGCCACACTTACACTTTATGTTGCTAGAGTGCATATTTGTTTATGATAGTTTTTTGATTGATCATTGCTAGTATATTACCTAATTGAAAAAGTAGTAGTATTGCCTATATAACCTAATTCACCCCTCTCTTAGGTTAATTAGGGGACAACAATTAGTATTTGCTATGATTGGTCTCTATTTGTATCTTGTCACAAGAATATTATTGCATATTGTCTTGTTTACGTTGACGATCTATTGGTTATAAGGAGCTCTACTGCCTTCAATCGCTATGTTATTAGTACAATTTCGGGTCATTTCTTAATTATATACTTGGGGCATTTATTTTACTCCCTTGGGGTCTAGTGTGTTCCTTGCACTTCAGGATATTCTTATCATAACAAAAGACATGCAAGATCTATTGGCCAAGTTTCATGTAGAAGAGGTGAAAGAATCATGGACGCCCCTTAGCTCTACCTCATGACTCTTTTTGGCTGATGGTGAGCCTCTTACAGATGTGTCTTCTTACCGTAGTCTTGGTAGTAGACTTTAATACTTGGCTTTGACTCGCCCAGATCTTACTTATGCCATTAACAAAGTAGCCTAATTCATACATTCTCAAACACAATCGCACTAGACAATTTCAAAGTGCCTACTCCACTACATCAAATATACTATCTCCTTTGACCTCTTGCTCAGAAAGACTTCAACAATCACACTAACTACTTATTTGGATGTTAACTAAGCAGGGAACCGTGATGATTATACCTTTATTTCAGCCTGTGTCATTTATCTTTGTACAATTCGATCTCCTGGTGTTCTAAAAAGCAAAGAACAATTGTGTGCTTTTCAGTTGAGGTAGAGTATTATTTAATGACTTCTACCATTTCTGAGATATATTGGCTTACCAATTTGCTGCATGAGATCATATTTTTGCTTCCATATCCTTCTTCTCTATTTTGTGATAACTTGGGAGCCACTTATTTATGTGTGAACCCAGGGTTTCATTCTCACATGAAACATCTTACTTTGGACTACTATTGTGTATGTGAGAAAGTTGCAGATGGCTCATTACAGGTGGCTCATGTTTCCACTACTAATCTGATAGTTTATGTGCTGACCAAACCACTATCCAAATCTCACTTTTTATACTTTGGTCCAAGTTAGGTGTGGTCAATGGCTGCCCTATCTTGTGGGGGCATATTAAGGGATAGTCGTACTTCTCAACAACTTAATTGCAATAGCTTACCTATAGTTTAGGATAATGGATATATTTAAATTCCACTCCTTAAGCCACCATTTTGTATATTCATGCTTATCACATTGTATGCTTATGTATTTATGTTGTAACACTGGTTTAGTTCTATTACAACAATTAAGCAATTTCCTTCTCTATAACGAACCAGCTAGTCATTTTTTTAGTATTTTTTTGACAATCAATTAGTTAGGTAGAATTTTCTTACAAAAGATTGGTTCAATTTTAGATGATGACACATGTCATTATTATTGTATGTGACATTGACACGTGTTATTTTTATTGAGGTCTACACTTTGTTTTTAGATTTTGCAAGTTCTTTTTGAACGTTTATAAGAAGTTCATTTAATTGAGTAAGTTTACTTGACAAGTACTTTTTATTTGTTATAGACTTTTCAGAAGACATAGCAACTTTGAGCCTGAAAGCTTTTAGTGAATAAACCTTGCTTACATGTCAGCTAAATTGCCAAGTCAACACGTTACATGGCTAGCCGAGTTGCACATCAAGCTATCAAAGTAACATTATCGTTCATGGATTTTTGTAAGAGCTAAATGGGACTCCTCTATGAGTAAAAGTTTCATTCTGCATCTTTAAAGGTTTTTATTTTGTTTTATTCTTTTTTTTACTCCCTTCTTCTACCTGTCCCTATCCCCTATGATTTAGGGATAACAATGGATCGGTCTAAATCCTGAATTTGATGGGTATTTGGCCTGACTATATGTTAGTGATATGCCCTAATGTTTGTAGTTAGATGACCTATTTTTTGGTGTTTTGATGTAAATTAGTAATGGCATGTGTATGACATTTGTATTCTCCATCTTTATTATATGAATGTGTCCTTTAATATTTTCAAGAAGAAATGTATTTTAAAAATAGTTTAAAATATTTTGGCATTTTTCTTTATTATGATAAATAGTATAAAGTCATTCATAGTCCTTAAATCATTGGACCAGGACTTTAATGATCGATTATGGACAATCACATGTTTGTTACCTTTGATTAATATATATGATATTAATGGTAAAGGAAGGCGAGCCATATGTCATAACTATATATAATGCGATTAACAATCATGTGGGTGATCATTTGATGAATGGATCACTGAATGAGACATGAATAACAAATTACATGACTTATGATTAATAATTTGTTATTTGTTGTGATTGTGTATGTAATCCTTTGATTTAAGATATTACGGTTGTCATATGTATCGGTTTAATACTTACGATTGGTTAATACTTGTCTTTTGTTAATCTGGATGGGTTACGACCATTTGTGGTGTCATTCGTTCGGTATAGTGATTGACAGGTAGTTGTCAAGAAAGAATCCATTAACCTCCATCGTGAGCCGATGTCCTATTTTATCTAGTTTTGGTATTTGAATGAGGAAATCCTTGGCCAAGGCGTAAATGATGGACAAAGAGATTCTCGATATGTCATTTCTCATTCTACCACTTAGATCTATGCATTGTTATCGAGTATAAGAACTTAATCATTTCATGATTCTTGTTCGGTTGGGACGTTTAATGGAAAGATTTAATTGCACAAAAATTCCTGACTGTAAATAGGTTCACTTGAATTGGATTTCATTGCCTTATATATTGTCTAGGCATGTGGCTAGACGTTAACCTAGAACTTGAGGGTATTTTGAGAATGAGGGTGACTTTCTCAAAATAGATTATTAGTCTCGCATTGCTATATGGCGGTGAATCTAGAAAGTCTCACACAATAGAGCCTTGTGAATAATTTCTCTTTAAGCTTAAGAATTTTGTTAAAGTGTTAACAAATGTTTTAATTAGCCATTGGAAGTTAATTGGGCTAATATTTAATTATTGTTAAATGTTGGGGTCAATATATAAATATGGAAATATTATTTCTATAATTAATTAAACTAATGGGGTTTAGATTAATTAATAATTACATATGTGGTAGATTTTCAATAATACATATTTATGCATATAGGACATGTATGTATGTATGTATGTATGTATGCATGGCAAAAAGTGCAAAAAGCACTTGGACAAGAATTGTCCTCATCACCATTCTCTACCAACCAACTTTAACTAAATGGCTAGCAATGTATCTTCCATCTTATGCATACATTGTTTATGCTAGATGAGATAATCACATGTATGCGAATTTAGTTAGAGTGGAAATATTTAGTTCCATTACAACCTAACTATTAAAACAAGATAGCAAAAAGCAAGACATTTTATTCTCCTTTTCTCTTAGAGCACTCGGCCAAGACCCACAAAAAGGAAGAAGATTTTTTCTTTTTCTCTAGCTTTCATCTCAAGCTTAAACCATCATCAAATAAGCCTAGCACAAACTATTTGATGATCAAAGGAGGGCTATTCTTGCTTGTGTGGATGGACTAGAACTTTTACAAGAGTGGAAGAGCTTGTCAACTTTCAAAGAGCCAAACCATCTTCATCTCCTTTGATCTTCAAAAGGTATACCTTGTTATACCTTCTATACTACATATATTATCTAAATATATGTTTAGATTATGTTAACCATATGAAATCAAGGTTAGGGTTTTGAATCAAAGTTTTCCATAATGAAATTTTTTTAAAATTAAAGGTTTGTTTCCACCTATACTATGGCTAAACTAGATACATAACTCTAAGAGATCCTTTCAAGTGGTATCAGAGCCTAGGCTTGATGTTCATATGGTTATATGGTTGTTTGCTTGTTTCTATGCTTTGAACACTAAAAAGGCTTAGAATATATAAGATCGTACATTTGATGTATGTTGCTTGTGTTTGATTTGTGTTTATATGTAATATAGTATCTTTTGTCCAAGAGAAATCATGCTAGATTAGTTTCAAAAGGCCAAAAGCAAATCAAACCCTTAAAGCATGCCCAAAAACCCAAGATTGAGTGAAGTTGTCACTCAAATCACTCCATCTAGATAAGTCGGCCGAGACCAAGTCAAACGAGTTGGCTCGTCTGACTACTCATTCGACTTAGGCAATATGAGTCGGTTGAGACCAAGTTAGACGAGTCTACTCATCCGACTTAGGCAGTTCGAGTCGATCGACACCAAGTCAGTTGAATAGCTCGACCGACTACTCGACCTGTAATATCCGAGCCTGGAACATGGAATTTTTCTGTTTCTTTTTCTGAAAATTATATTTTTCCTATATTCCATGATATTTATAAGTCATTCGTTCTTCGTCGCAAAGTACATTGCATTTCGAGAGTGATAGTTAAAAAATGATTTCTAGTCCTCAGCAAATAGTGAAAACTAGTATTTAGTGTTTTAATTTTAGTATTTTAGTTGTTGTTGACTAGAATTATAATTGTGTTAATTGTTTTAAGCTTAAAATGCATAAAATAAACTACTTTGACCAAGTTTAAGTTAGCTTTGACCAAGGGCCTTGACTTTTTGACTTGTTGTCACCTTATAAGCATAAAATAGCATAAAATAAAACAAAGCAAAGCTGAAAAAAAGAAGGGGAAAACCGAAACTCCAAGGGAGAAAAGGAAAAAAAGAATTTTCAAGCCAAATCTTCGAATCTTCTCGTGGGGTTGCACGGGATCGTTTTTTAGGCTTCTAACGTCGTATTCCTAGCGTCTAGTAGCGTCTAAGGTGATGGATGCATCGTTATTTGAGCATTTGAAATAGTTGTATCTAAACTTTAATTTTTGAGATTTATGCGTAGATTGTTAGTTTAACTGTTTTGTTGCTTGAAGAACGTTCCTTGATGATTGTAGAATATGTATTTGAAGGTTTTTAGCATTTTCTATGGTTGAATATAGCTATTGCAATTTAAATTGACAATAGAATAGTAAATTATGAATAGTAAACCCCCTATTTCATAAAAGTTGCTTCGTACTGCGTTCTGTTGATGTGGAAAGGTGCTAGATATGCTAGAATGCTTAAATGTATGATTTATTTAGGTTGTGTAATAGAAAAACAGCGAAAAATGCCTTGGTACATGTTGGGGTCGTTTTGGTCGAGTTTGGCATTTCCTCATTTTGCGTGATGGCGTTGTCTCGGGAGGCCATAGAAGCACTTTTGGTGTGGTTATGATGTTGGTTGGGTGTTTGGTTAAGATAGCGGTAGTTCAAACGAGCAAATGGGAAAATCAGGGCTTTGCGGGAATTCTAGGGTGAAGTAGGGTTTTATGGGTTTTAGACCTACTTTATGGTGTCATAGGATGAGTGGTGAAGTCGGTTTCCAAAACTCGTGGCTCGTTTGGAAGTAGTAGCATTTTGAAAGTTGGGGCCGTTATGTATTTTGTTGGTTTTATAATGCTTTGGCTTTTAGAATGCTTATTGCTGCTTATTATGCTTGTTATAGTTGAATGTGATTGAAATGTATATCAATTGTTGCTATTGCTTGCGAGAGTAACCTACTTTGTTATTCTCCCATGTGTGGCTCTATCGCTCGATTGTTGCATTATATATTGTATTGTACTCATAAAGTCAGGGACGGGTATGATGGGCCTCTTTGGATAGCCTCGGGTTGCCAAGGTTGGTTGCTCTAACTCCGTGTCCTATTCCCTTTCTTGCTTCGGTTGCCTCCCAGGGAAATTTGGGTCATAGTATTGATTGGGTACTTCTGGGGTATTCCAAACTGGAGTTATAAGGTGGTTGGGCTGGTGCGTCGTCATCAAGATCGTGATTGAAGTTGCTCGTGAAAAGTGAATCGTATCCTTTAATTGTGTGGTTATAGCCTAAATGCTTATAATGGTTGTCTTGACTTGATTAATTGGCTTAGTCTTATTGATCTTGAATGCTTGGGTTGATTGTCCTACTTGGCTATTTGCATTGCATTCTTCTCTCACCTCCGACCTGTGAGACCGAAACCCCTCGCGGAGCAATAGTTTTTGCTCATCCCTTTTTATACCATAGTTTACAAGAGTAGTTGAGATTGTTCCTATTAAGGTGCTCGAGGAAGAGGAGGAGCAGGTAGAAGTGTTTCATTGATTTCACATTCTTTGCTTAGCTGGTGGTTCGTTGCTAGACTTTTGTGGAGGGCCATGCTTGTATATGTTGCTTGGTTGTCGCTTATTTTGAGACTTTCTAGTCTTGTATGTAGTTCTATTTTGAGGCCTCTATGGTCTTGTAATGTATAAGTTGAAAGATTGTAAAACTGTAAGTTATACTCGAATAACTAGTAAAGAACTGCATGCTAATAGTTTAACTGCTTAGTGGTATAAGTACTTGTGTAGTTTGCATGACATTTTGGGCTTTATCAAGTTGGATAATGAAAGAATGTACATTTTGAAGGAATATGTCTTGTTTCAAATGAATATTGTGGTTCCTACGTATATTCTATTATATGTAGGGTTTCAGATTGTCCATGGTACAGAGGAGATTTCGTCCGTGTGTCGGGTCCGAACTTGGCCTTTTGCGGGGTCAGGTTGGGGCGTGACACGACTGACTTGGCTAGAAGGATGATTCTTTGAGCTTGCTTTGGATATAACATGTTTTATTGATGGGTATGCATGTATATGTGATATTTTGTGCAAAAACCATGACTTCAATTCATATTTGAAGACTTCCTTAGTTGTTAAACATGAGATGTTTAAGGATCAAAGCATGAAATTTGAAATAAACTAGTTGTTACATATGTATGTACTAGTTGTTCATTTGGCTTTCTTGAATGTATGTATTGGATGCATATTTCATGCTTTATGAATTTTTGTTGAATGATGTTGGATGGTTGGATCATGGACTTAGACTAAGTGGATGTTTGAATTATTGTAGTTCATTTGATGGTTTTGTAATAATTATTCATTCATTCATTGGTTTGCAAATGCAACATAAGTCTCAACTTTATTTTCTTGTACTTGAGATAAATTTGTAGTAAGGCATATTGATGTAATTTCTACAAAGAGCTTGGAAAATGAAGATGGAGACTTTTAAGGTGTTGATGACCACTTGATGTGTTGAAGAAATCAAGAAGACAAGCCCATGGAAGACATTAGTTGTGCTTGCTTTGGTTCTATAATCTTTGTTGCTTTTTAGGCTCGATTTACTCAACACTAAGTCCATGATCCACCATGTTGAATTTCGATGCATATATGTTTGTTTATGTGCTTATATGTGATGCTAGCTCTGAAATGGACTTGTATGCATAACGAGATCTAATTGAACCAAAAATCTTCCTATGTGCAAAATATTAGATTGAAAAATGGTAAAGTATTTGCCGTTGCCATCTACCGTCCTAGGTTTATGTATACTTAATTTGGTATGTATAGTCTATCCCAAAGGTAAGAAGACATATTTTAAAATAAGTATATTATTCACCTAGATAACATAGAGATGTAGTGTTATTCCAATATCGTGTGGTCAATAATGTACGAAAGCTGAGGTCATAGGATTCAAATTGTCACAACACTAAGATGATAGGTTTAATCTAACTAGATCACTTAAACCAATAATGCACTAAAGCTGAGGTTCTAGGTGATTTAGGGGCAAAATGGTCATAACCTATATGGAAATATAGATAACAATAGTTGTTAACTCTTTATATGAATATTTCAATAATGCACGAAAGCTGAATCATATTCACGTAAAGAGAACTTGATCACCTACTAATAAATCTAGGTTTTAGATTTACATTTCTCATTTAGGGAGTGTAGGATTCGATAAAATTAGTAGGAGGTACTATTTAATTAAAGACCAGGATTAAATAGTTTTACTTATTTACATCTACTTGTAATCTTATTTTCTGCATTATTTATTTTCCTACAGTTTATATAATGGCATCTGTATCAAATCCATTGGCTCGCATACTAGATAATTATCACTTAACCGGACCTAATTACCCAGATTGGCTCCGAAATCTCAAAATAGTTATGAGGATGGAAAAACAGGAATATGTTCTTGAAAAACTCCCTCCTATTACCCTCCCTGAGACTGCTACTGAAGCGGAACATGAAACTTATGATTTGTAGGTTGAACATGATATGCTTGCAAAGAATTATATTCTTGCATCGATGAGTAATGAGTTGTAGCGTTAGCATGAGAAAATGTCTGATGCTGCGAGCATAGTTCAGAATTTGCTAGAATTGTATGGTGAGCAGAGTCGTAATGTTAGATACGAGATATCTAAAGAACTGTTCTGAGCCCGTTTGAATGAAGAGGCTAATGTTAACAAGCATACCCTCAAGATGATCAATTTAATTACTCAACTTGAGGCGTTTGACTTTGTTATAGATAAGGATGGCAATGGATATCTGTTTTAACCAAAACCGACGAGTATCTGCCCGATAAAAATCCGATAACAAAAACCAACAGAGAAACTGATAGGTTTTGGTTTTTATAAGTACTAACCGACGGATAAACCGATAAGTTTTGGTTTTAGACATTCAAAAAAATTGAAACTCGAAACCCGATTATTAATTTATAATTTAAATAAATATATATAATAATATTAAATTTACATAAATAATAAACTATTAACTTATTAATAAACATACACCAAATATAAGCAAAAAGTTCTAACCCCTCTATATTTCATTTCATGTGAATTTCCATGTCATTCAGTTTACATTCCAATGTCATTTCATTTTCATTTATTTCTCTTTTCTATCTACTCCACTTTCTTCACTAAAAAACAATACTACACACACAACTTTACTTTTTCTCACCAATACCAAAACAAAATAGACCTCCACTGTTTCTTTTTCGTTTTGGGTTAATACGCTTGTCCCCATTTCTTTTCCTCCAAAATCCAAACATACCATTAGAAGTATTACAGATGCCATAGCAACATCAATTGCAGCATCATCATCATCATCATTAAATAATTTTTTATTTCAAGTTTCTTAATCTCAGGCATGGTGATATTATCACAAGGATTTTATCAAGTTTGTCTCCCCCTCTGCCCTATTCTCAGCGGGCTTTTCATGGTTATGATTTGGGTTCGAACCACAAGTCTTTGAGATAGGCTCTTTGGATCTGTCACTGACGGTGGTGCATCTAAGTTGTCCTCTCAAGGCAAGCTGTTTGTGCTCTTTCCATGGCTTCAAGCCACCTGCTTGGCCTCATCATTCATTGTAATGGGTTTGGCCTGTCCTTTGTTGCGGGTTTTCATCCTTTTTATGATGATAATGTGGTGTTTTCGGTCAGATCTATGATTCTCTTGTTCAGATATGATATGCTCATATACAGATTTTTTTTATATGTATTTTATTTCATTTTTAGATTTATTTACATCTTTTTTATTATTTTTTTAAGTTATCGGGTTCGGTTTGGATAACCGCGGTTTTTTTAAACCCGCCGGTTTCAGTTTTGGATAACAATTTTTAAACCCGTTGGTTTTCGGTTTCGGTTTCAATTTTCGGTTCGCTAAACGGTTTCGATTTTGGTTTTGCTAAAAATCACGGATAACCGACCCATTTCCATCCCTAGTTATAGATTATCAGCTGTAGATGGATCTGCTTCTGCAATCCCTGCCACTGTCGTTCAATCAATTTATCGTTAACTTTCACATGAAAAAAATTGAATGTTCTCTGCCATAACTATTAAACATGTTAACATCTGCCTAGTACCAGGTTAAGGGAAAAGAAAGAGTCTGTGTTGGCTTTTACTTCTTCTTCTGGCTCCAAGCCAAAGAACAACAAGAAGAAGAAAAAAAACAACAAGAAGAAAGACTTCGCTCCTAAGGCAACTGGAGGAGTTTCCAAGAAGAAGGTTTTTACACCTAAGGGTACTTGTTACCATTGCAAGGAAGACGGTCACTGGAAAAAGAACTGTCCCTTGTACCTTCAGTAGTTGAAGGAGCAGCGATTTGGTTTAGTTGCTGACAAAGGTATAATTTCTTTAATGTTTGTGATTGAGACTAATCTTTCTATTAGCCAATATTATATTTCATGGATTTTAGATTCAGGTGCAACAACTCATGTTTGTGTTTTTGTACAGAATCTAAATGACAGGGTTGCACTTTGGAAGTATGAAGTTATTTTGAAGGTTGGCAACGGAGCAAATATTGTTGCCTTGGTTAAAGAAAGTGTGGATGTACAGAAGCCTACAGGGCGTGTCATGCATCTTGATGATGTTTTGTATGTACCAAATGCCATTAGGAATATAATGTCTAATCCTAGGCTTGTTAGCGAAAATTATGAATTTTCCTTTGTAAACGAATGTTGTAATATTCGCTATGGTAATGAATATATCGGCAAGACTACTTTGGTAAATGGATTATATCGTCTTGATGTGAATGAATGTATGCATATTACTTCTGCTTCAAAAGGGGAACGTCCTAGAGGTACTCAAACTAATCCACAACAATTGTGACACTTAAGACTTGGTCATATCAATGAAAAAAGATTAGCATTGTTGGCTCAAAATGAACTTATTGGTTTATTGGGATGTGAACCTAACCCTACATGTGAATCTTGTTTACTTGGTAAAATGACCAAATCACCATTTGTCAGACAAGGTGTAAGGCCTACGGAATTGTCAGGATTAATACATAGTGATGTATGTGGACCGTTTAGAGAAATGGCTCGAGGTGGTTATGTCTACTTCATAACTTTTACTGATTATTACTCATGGTATGGTTATGTATACTTGATGAAGTATAAGTCTGAAGCTTTTGTAAAGTTCAAAGAGTTTAAGGCTGAAGTAGAAAACCAATTAGGAAAAAGTATTAAAACTCTACGGTCTGATCGTAAAGGTGAGTACTTAAGTACTGAATTCCTCGATTATCTCATAGGAAGTTGGTATAACATCACAAACAACACCGCTTGCTATACCACAATTAAATGAGATGTCTGAACGTAGGAATTGTACAATAATGGACTGTTAGGGATATGCCTTAATGCTAAAGTTTGAGATGACCTTATTAGGGTTTAATGAGAATATGCTTATGTGTTTTATACACTATGTGATTTGTGGGATATTCATATTCTTCGCTTCGATATGAATATGTCCCTAATGTTTATCTGAGAAGAAAAATGTTCTAAAAGGGTTTAGGATATTTCACATTTTCTCTTTGATATGATAAGCATTAAGAAACAATTCATAGCCCTTTAGATTATTCAACCGGGACTAGAATAATTGAGTTCGGGTTATCATATGTTATTACCTTTGATTAACATAGTGATGTTAATGATAAAGGATGGCGTGCGAAATGCCAGAACAATATGGTAATGTGGACTAATAAACATATGAGTGATCATCTGTGTACGGATCATTGAATGTGAGAATAAATAGTGAACTACATGATTTCAGGTTAATAGTTTACTATTTAGTTGAGAATTTTGCAAATTAATCCTCAGACTTGAGTAAATTACGGCTATTGGTTATATCAGGGGCTAAATACTGCGTCTGGACAATACCTGTCTTCCATAAGATGGGTTACGGCCTTTCGCGTTTTAGTCTTGTGGTATGAACCGACAGGTATCTGAGATCTGAGATGAAGCGATGTCCTATGATATCTGAGATCGGTTGGTAAACGAGTAAGTCCTTGGCCAAGACGAGTATGAAGTGATGGAAATGAGTTTTTCCATGGTAGTCATCTCTCGTTTCACCGATTCAGATTTATACATAGTATCAAATGTGGGCTTAACCATTTCACGGTCCTTTCCCAATCGGGGTACTTGTAACAGAAGGATCAGACTGCACACTAATTCTCGACGGTTAAATGGATTCATGAAAGACGTTATCTTTCATTATCATTTACATTCTCATGATACGTTCGTTGTTAGTGCGTCACTTATGAGCATGAGAGTATTTCGGTAAATGACGGAGACATTTCTGAAATAGATAAGGAGGTTTATCAGGTCCCTCATCGGTACACGATTATGAATCTAGAATGTCACACACTAATAAGTATCATGAATAAGTTCACCAAGAGCTTGTATAATATGGTGGATGGCTTTAAGGTGTTAAGAGTCATCTATATTAGTATTTGGGCCAAAAGTGTAATTTCAGAAAGTTTTGGGGTCAAATTGTAATTACCAAAACTTTTGGGGTCAAACTTCAAATATTGAAAAGTTGTTTCAATATATTTATTCTAATAGAGATTAGAATTGGAAAAAATAATATATATATATATATATATATATATATATATATATAAAGGTATTTATAAATGTATATGTATAATGATGATGTAATTTGTGAAATGTCATGTCATCATCCTAGTCATCAAATGAAAAAAACAAATTAATGATTGGGCATTGACATGTGGCATGTGAGATGTAGGATTGTCCATGTTATCAATCCTAGTCATTTAAATTGGAAATAGATGGATGAGATTGACTTTTGAATAAAGACAAAAGAATCTCATCCATTGCTTTTGATGATAAGAACCTTTTTGTCAAGTGTCGTGAGAGAGAAAAATGTGTCCTTTGGATTGTAATAATTACAATCCAAGGCTATGCATGGCCTGGTTGATTCAAGCAAGAAAGATAAATGATTTGATTGGCTCTTGAATGCATAAAAGCAATTAAATAATAGCTTATCATATAATATATATATAAAAAAAAGATGACAATCTTCTCTCTCTTTCCACTAAGATTTTCGGCCAAGAGGATGAGGAGAGAGAAAACATTCATCTTGACATCTAATTGCAATGATTGTGATCATATGATGTGCATACATTATCAAGAAAAGTTAGGAATTGTGATTGGCTATACTTTTTGATATTGTTAATATATTATTTGATTAAAAGATGACAACATCTCTCATGCAAATACACACAATTCGGCCAAGGCAATTGAGGAGAGAGAAAGATCATCTTCTTCCTTTTGCTTGGTGATTCTCAGCTATTGCAAGAACTTTGAGGAGCTTTTGCATTTTGATAATGTACGACATACACATAACTTAGCACTTAGAAGATATACTAGCACATATTTGTCTTCAAGTGAATGGTGGACTTTGGATGCTTGTGGACCAACTAGACCCTTCAAGATAGAAGGACTCCATTGCTCCAACTTCAAGCTACACCATCAACAAAGTTGTCTACGAAAGATATACCTAAGGACCTCGCTATTTCATTACATATAGTAGATATATAATGTTAGCTTGCTAGTTTATGGACATATGTGAAAGAATGCATGTTGATCTTTGCTATAAAGTTTTAAAATATGTCTTGCCTAGTTTTGGCCATAGCTATGTATCCATGTATAACTTTCTCGATCTTGAATCCAACCATGATATATGCTTAGACATGATATGTATATGTGTTGGCTTGCACTCCCTTTCAAGTGGCATTAGAGCCTTTTGGTTTTTGATGTCCATAGAACTAGTATAATGGTCTTGTATTGATATCTTGGTTGGGCCGTGTGTATGGATGCTACCTAGGCCGATTGTTAGCTCTTAAAATGTGCAAATTTTGAAGTTTATGATGAGCCTACATGATTGCATGTTTAGATCTAGTCTTGATCCATGCTTGTATGTGTAGATCTTATGGATATTTGAGCTTATGTATGTAAACTTGAGCTTGCATGTTAGATCTATACTTATTAATCGCTATTTGTCACATGCATGTTAAGAATGGTTGATCTTCTTGTTGGATATGCTAATATATAAAGATAGTTGTTGGAATTGATCTTTGCATGTTGGCATATGTCCTAGAATCAAGAGATAATTCTAAAAGCTTAAAATGTGTTTCTTGAAATGATCTTTTATGCATATTAGTAAAGTCAAAACTTAGAAAAGAGAAATTTGCCCTTGTTATTTTGAGATGACCGAAATTCCCTATGTGTGTGGGGTTGGTGTGTTGTTTTTGTTGGACATGATAATGTGCTAGTGGTTGCCTTGAAGTCTTCAAAAGTTAAAATAGATTATAAACATGTGTTAAAAATAAAAGTTTGAAAGTTGTTTTAAGCTTATTTTAACTAGTTCATGCATATAATTATGTTGAGGACTATTTGATGATTAAAGGAGTTTAATAGTCAAATAGGCAATTAGTTACATGTCTTGATAATTGCAAAATTAATTTCACATAATTTAAGGCCATTATATTCTAATCTTGAATTTGGAAATAGTCTAATGTGTTTTATTTAGATATTTCTAAGTTTAAGAAATGTTAAAAGCTATTATATGTTGATATAATGTCTTTTAATGAATAAATGAGCCAAAATGAATGTATGTAGGCCAAAGAGACATATTGATTTGGGCTTGGGGCTTGTGTGCATATTTTAGATTAAATTTTAGCCTAATTAACTTTATGTGATTGGGCCATGTACTTGTGTTTTCTTTAAAGTTTTGGGCTTGCATGTGATTATTGTTAATTATAAAGGGTTATGAATTAATGGGCCATTATGATTTGCATTAATGAAAGATGTTTTTCAAGAAAATGAAATAAGTATAGATAAAGTTTAATTTTTCATGATGATGAGTTGATTAAACTTATATGCTAACTTATTATATGTGGATTATTATATACTTGATATGAATAATCATGCATATATTTATATTTTGAGAATTGTGAATTTGATCATAGATTTGGGCTTTAGGGTCAATCATTATTGGGTTGTAATATGAGACATAAGTCTCAATTTATTTCTTATCATTTGAGAGAATTATGTAGTGAGGACTTTTATTTAATTCTTCAAAAGGAGCTAACAAGAAGCCAAATAGACTTTTCCAAGGAGTTGGAGGCCTAATGGAGATTTCAAGGAGTTGAAGATCTTTTAAAGCAAATGGTTTTATTTCTTTAAGCCCAAAAGCCAAGCCCATGATCCACCATTTATTTATCTTTGCATTCATACTATTTAAATTGCTATAATTGTGATTATTAGCTTAATAGTATGCAGAATGCTTATTATTTTGATGAGATTGTGTTTGCTCCCTACGTGCAAATGAATATTAGATTTTCAAATGGTAAAAGGGGTTTTATCGTAGTCCTCTGCCATCCTAAGATATTTAATAAGACCCAAATGAATACGATCCTTCTTACCCAAAGGTAGAGGATATGTTTCAAAGTGAGTTTATTAAAATCGCTAGAATGAAACATAGTGATATGGTTGTCTGCCAAAATCTAACGGTCAATTATAGCCACAAAGGCTTAAGACTATTGATTCAATTTGTGGGATAACTAAATGATGGCGGGTACAATCTAACTAGATCACCTAATTAATTATAACCACAAAGGTTTGAGATCAAGTGATTTGGGGACTAAAGTAGACCAAACCCTATTTAGAGAAATAGACAACAAAGAGTTGTTGACCTTTGATATTCATGTTCCAATTATAGCCACAAAGGTTTGAGGAATGTGTCTGATCATAGGAACTTGGTTATCCCACTTAGAGTCTTATCATAGATTCATGTTTTTTCATTAAGGGAGTATGAGATTTAAAACAAATAGTGGAGTAGCTATTATATCTTGCAACTTAATAGCTTTACATATATTCTTGTTAGCCTGCAATCTTACTTTCTGTTATATTTACTTTTTCTGCAGCTTTTTGGCTTTATTCATAAATCCTATTTTATCCATCCTTAATAATGATTATTTAGTTGGACCAAATTTCGAGAAATGATACAAAAGTTTAAGGGTAGTCCTCCGATTTGAGAGAATTGAGTATATTCTGGATGTCCCGACATTTGCTCCTATATATGAGACTGCATCCGAGACCGACAAGATCACTTACTATAAATGGGTCCAGGATGACGTGCGTGCTAAGGGATACATTCTTTCATCAATGAGCGATGATCTGCATTGATTCTATGAGGGGTTGCCTCATTCCGTAAATATCATTCGTTGTTTGGAGGAATCCTTTGGCGAGCGCAGTCAGTCTATGAGATTCCAGTTGACCCGTGAGCTTTTTAGTATGAGACTTGAGGAAGGGGGTGACGTGAGCCAGCACTGCCTCAGAATGATTTACTTGGTAACTCAATTAGAGGCATTTGGTTTCGTTATGGATTCTCGACTTCAGGCAGACTTGATCTTGCAGCCTCTTCCACCATCTTACTTTCCTTTGATCTTGGACTTTCACGTGCACAGAATTGAGATCACACTGAATGAGTTGCTAGATATTTTGACTAACTGGCAGAACCTTGGCCATGAAAGATTTGAGAGAAGCTACTTACATTTTAGGGATTCGTGTCTACAGAGATAGAACGAAAAGATTGATTGGCTTATCCCAAAGCATGTACATAGAAAGAATTTTGAAGAAATTCTTTATGGAGCAATGTAAGAAAGGGATTTTGCTTGTAATGCACGGTGTACATCTTTCTAAGGACATGTCTCCTAAAATTGATGAGGAAAGGCAACGCATGGACAATGTACTTTATGCTATGGTAGTAGGTAGTCTAATGTATGTTATGCTATGTACACGACCTAATATTGCTTATGCTGTAAGTGTTACGAGAAAATATCATTTTGATCTAGGTAATGGTCACTGGGTTGCAGTTAAACACATCCTTAAGTACTTGAAAATGACTAAGGACCTGGCTTTAATTTATGGATGTGGTGAACTCCGTGTAGACTGATACACTGATTCAAATTTTCAATCTAATAGAGATGATAAAAAATCTACATCTGGGTTTCTATTTGTATGTAACGGAGGAGCAGAGCGGGAAGAGTTCCAAGCAGCCTGTGACTGCTGATTCCACAACAAAAGCTGAATATCGCCGCATGCGATGCAACAAATGAAGCCGTTTGGATGAAGAAGTTCTTAAAATGCTAGAAGTGATTCCATCAATTAAATTTTCGATACCTCTGTATTGTGATAATAATGGGGCTATTGCACAAGCCAATGAACCAATATCTCACCAGAAATCCAAACATATTGAAAGGAGATATAAGTCTGTAAAAAATTCCTACATCGAAAAATGTAGCTGACCCACTCACCAAAGCTATGAGTCAATCACAGCTTGATCATCATCTTGAGATTATGGGTATGCAATACCATTGTATGATGCGTTGATTCTATGTAATATACCATTAGTGCAAGTGGGAGATTGTTAGTGATATGCCCTAATGTTTGTAGTTAGATGACCTATTTTTGGGTGTTTTGATGTAAATTATTAATGGCATGTGTATGAGATTCATATTCTCCATCTTTACTATATGAATGTGTCCTTTAATATTTTCATTAAAAGTAGTTTAAAATATTCTGGCATGTTTCTTTATTATGATAAATAATATAAAGTCATTCATAGTCCTTAGATCATTGGATCAAGACTTCAATGATCGATTATGGACTATTAAATGTTTGTTACCTTTGATTAATATATGATATTAATGATAAAGGATGGCGAGCCATATGTCATAACTATATATGATGCGATTAACAATCATGTGGGTGATCATTAGTTAAATAGATCACTGAATGAGACATGAATAACAAATTACATGACTGAGGATTAATAATTTATTATTCGTTGCAATTGTTTATGTAATCTTTTGACTTGAGACATTATGGTTGTCATATGTATCGAGGTTTAATACTTACGATTGGTTAATACTTGTCTTTTGCTAATCTAGACGGGTTACGACCCTTTGTGGTATCATTCGTCCGGTATAATGATTGACAAGTAGTTGTCAAAATAGAATTCATTAACCTCTTTCATGAGGCGATGTCCTATGCGATCTAATTTTGGTATTTGAATGAGTAAATCCTTGGCCAAGGTGTGAATGACGGAAAAGAAGATTCTCCATGTGTCATCTCTCATTCTACCACTTAGAACTATGCATTGTTATTGAGTATAAGAACTTAATCATTTCATGGTTCTTGCTCGGTCAGGACGATTAATGGAAAGATTTAATTACATAGAAATTCATGACTGTAAATAGGTTCACTTGAATTGGACTTCATTGCCTTATATATATTGTCTAGGCATATGGATAAACATTAACCTAGAACTTAAGGGTATTTTGAGAATGAGTGAGACTTTCTCAAAATAGATTAAAAGTGTTTAATAGTCCCTCATTGCTACATGGCGGTGAATCTAGAAAGTCTCATACAATAGAGACTTGTGAATAGTTTCTCTTTAAACTTGAGAATTTTGTTAAAGTGTTAACAAATGTTTTAATTAGCCATTGGAAGTTAATTGGGCTAATATTTAATTATTGTTAAATGTTGGGGTCAATATGTAAATATAGAAAGGTTGTTTTTATAATTAATTAAACTAATGGGGTCTAAATTAGTTAATAATTACATATGTGGTAGATTTGCAATAATACATAGAGAAAACAGCTCATTTGGTCCTAAACGTTTGTAATTTTGACATTTTGGTCTTAAACGTTTCAAATCGGATACTTTAGTCCCAAACGTTTAACTTATTGGACTCCCAAACGTTTAACTTATTGGACACCGTTAGTCCAATCTCCAATTTCTATTAGATTTTGATCGTTAAAGTCACGTGACTACACGCTGCGAGTAAAAAAAAAAAGCTTTGAAGGTTATTTTCGTAATTTAACATTATTCTCTTTAAAGATCAAAATCTAACATAAATTTTCGTTATTTAGCTTCAAAGCTTCAAAGGTTTTTTTTTTTTTACTCGCATCGTGCAGTCATGTGACTTTAACGATCAAAATATAACAGAAATTGGAAATTGGATTAACGGTGTCTCATAAGTTAAACGTTTGGGACTAAAGTGTCCGATTTGAAACGTTTAGGACAAAAATATCAAAACCTACAAACGTTTAGGACCAAATGAGCTGTTTTCTCTAATACATATTTATGCATATAGGATATGTATGTATGTATGTATGTATGTATGGCAAAAAGTGCAAAGAACACTTAACTTGGACAAGAATTGTCCATATTACCATTCTCTACCAACCAACTTGAACTAAATGGCTAGCAATGCATCTTCCATCTTATGCATACATTGTTTATGCTAGACAAGATGATTACATGTATATGCATTTTGTTACAGTGGAATTATTTAGTTCCACTACAACCTAACTATTAAAACAAGATAGCAAAAAAGCAAGACATATTCTTCTTCTTTTCTCTTGGAGCACTCGGCCAAGACCCAAAAAGGAAGAAGATTTTTTCTTTTGCTTTAGCTTTCATCTCAAGCTTAAACCATCACCAAATAAGCTTAGCACAAACTATTTGGTGATCGAAGGAGGGTTATCCCTGCTTGTGTGGATGGACTAGAACTTCTACAAGAATGGAAAAGCTTATCAACATTCAAAGAGCCAAACCATCTTCATCTCCTTTGATCTTCAAGAGATATACCTTGTTATACCTTTTATACTACATATATTATCTAAATATATGTTTAGATTATGTTAACCATATGAAATCAAGGTTAGGGTTTTGAATCAAAGTTTGCCATAATGAAAAATTTTTGAAATTAGAGGTTTGCTTCCACCTATACTATGACTAAGCTAGATACATAACTCTAAGAGATCCTTTCACTATAAACCCATTTATAAAATTGACGAGATATCCGTTAGGGTTTGATTTTTATAAGCAGTTACTGACGGATAGTCCGACGACAGGGTTTGGTAATATCATTAAAAAATTCAAAACCCGAAAATCTGATTATTAATTTAGTAAAATAAATAAATAAATATTTTTTATATTTATATATATATACATATATAATACAATGTTATTTTATATTATTTGATGGAAGGATGATAATTTCTCAACATCAAGATTTTACTAAATGTTTCTATTATGTTATTAGTTTAAACTTGTTTGTGGACAAAAAACTTAACTCATTATTTTTTATTTATTGAGATTGGTCATTTATTTATGGATAAATATCGCACATTTTTTGTTTGTTTTAAATTTTATCATCATTTATTTTATTAAATTTTTTTTTCAGTTTATTTAATTTGTAGGTCTTCTTGATATCTAAATTTTAATTTTCTAATTTGTAGAGTCAAATCAAAATAGAATCAAAGGATCACAGTTGAAGGCATACAACGAAGACAATAACTGGACACTCAGTACGCCGAGACAAGTGACGATTGAGGAAGAAGATAATGTGTTCTTACAACATCAATAAAAAGAATGTATGATCAGGACCATGGCTGAAGGTATACAATGACTCTTGTAATCAGACACACCAACACCTGGAAAAGGGATGGTTGAGAAAGAAGAGAACATCTTCTTACCACATCAAGAGAGAGAAAGTACGATCAAAGGACCACAACTAAAGGCACACATGACGATGGCTACCGGACACTCGGATGCTTAGACAATCGATAGTGGCAACAATAGGGGTGTGAATAACTTGATAACAATTATACAGGCTACTAGGATGGTAGCTCTGATACCATGTTGAAAGAAAAAGAAAAGAGAATATGGAGAAAATATATATTGATTCAATACAATAAGAGCCACCTGTAACGATAGCTCAAGAATATAGGAAAATATAATAACTACATGTTGAAATCTTGGTATCCTAAAATATAATATGAGAGTTTCTATTTATAGGTCTCATAATTTGGTGACCAAGAATAAGGACTAAACTAATTAAGAATATAATTCAATAAGAAAACATGAAATCTAAGCTAATAAGAAAATAAAATAATAATGCCTAATTCTAGACTATTGTCTAAACTAGTGTCATAAAATAAGAAATAATATTAAAATCTAAATTATATTTCAACAATTATAACTAATACTTTATTTTAAAATTTTAACATTGCATCTTCACCATTCATTTTGCCAAAATAACAAACATTTAACCTAATGGCTACAATAACTCCGATCCTAGTCATTAGATCAAAATACCTTTCACCCAACAAAAATACTTTTTTCAAAATATCTTTCACCCGACAAAAATATATTTTCTCCTATTTTTTAGTTTAAAAATTAAATAAATAATTAAGATACAATGTTAAAATATTAGAATAAAGTATTAGTAAATAAAGGGTCCTATATATCTTGTTTGGGATATATTTTATAGTTATCTCAAGTGGTCAGCACTTTGAAGATTGTTTATTGTAAACATGTCCACTTTATCCCTAAGGTGCTTGTAAGCCTTTTTTTTAACCTACTTATAAGCTAAATTAAGCATCCTCCAATATTTGGTAGAAATTTAAGTACAAGGTTAGTTTAAAGATAAAGGGCTCAAAATATATATACTATTAAAAATGTGCAAGAAAATGATTATGATTTCATTAGATTGAATGTTAGCCTCAATCTTATCCAATCTACAATATTGCTGGAAAGCAATAGCATCCTATGTCATGCATGCATACATGTAGTCCTAAATAATATGAAATTAAGCTTACTGATCGAAAGTCAAAAACAATGCTTATAAAGTTGTGTACTCACCTCAACTGCTAGTGACAATTATTGAAAATAATAAATAAATATAATAAAAAAATTTAATCGTTTATGTTTTTAGACAAGGTAACAAATTAATATGGAATCAAGTTTAGATTACTAGAAGATCTTTGTTCAAATCTCGCTCCTACCTATAAATAAAAACAAAAAACAAAAATTATCTACATGCAAGGTTCAAAAAGGAATTTCATATATACATGAAAGGGCATATCTGTAATACCTAAGCCCTACCATGCATTTACAAATATTTATTTATATTTATTTCTTTTATTATTCTCGGAAAATGTGCCTTTGTGATTATTTGCTTGCATTTAATTTATAATTAATTGTTTCATTATTAAATATCAATTTATATTTTGATTAATAATAACCTATTAGGTGTGCTTAGTTCTTATAACATGAATTTATAAAAGGCTTAGGGAATATAAAAACCCTAGTATCTCAACCTAAGCATTAGTTTCAATTAGAAGGGAGATATTAACTAGGTTAGCTTATATAAAATCAATACTTGCCATTGGAATGGAATTGGATAGAATTCATTAGCTCTCGAATATAACTATATAGCACTCATAGTTTATTAAGTGAAGAAAGAAATATTTACCAAACCTGAAAAATGTATTGGTTGATACTTGGTTTTATTATTAAAGGTTTACAAATTATTAGCTTAGTATATTATCCTTTAAGATGTGGTTAGTCCACTCTATTTTATTGATATTTCCTAAATTCTATAGCTTACTAAAACTATGGGTACATTTGGACAAAATAAACTTAGATAGTGGAACTAAGTTAAAGATAATATATATATATATATATATATATATATATATATATATATATATATATATATATATGTTAGAGAATACTTAGTATATAGTAGGGATACATTAAATAATTAAGGTTTATAAAATAACAATGCTAATGAAAACTTAGTATCAAATATGGTAATAGTAAGCTATCCTTTATGTTAATAGAAATTCAGTGTGGTTAGTTAACCTTACCAACTATCCTAGCTAGGAAAAGAAACTAAGAAATAAAACTATGAGAGTATAGTGTACTAGGATAACTAGAATATGGTAAAGTTCATGATAACCCAGAGTAACTTTGGACGATGGTAGAATAACTTGGAATTGTGAGGCTTGGTCGATTATAATATGCATATTAGGATCATATATTTGTGCATGTTAGAATCCTAATAAAATTAGTAGATATATTTTGCCGGATACCGTGAGTAGAGTAGGAAGATTAGGGATTACGAATCATTTAATTAGATAACGTTAGGGTAGCAAACTTTTAGTTTACAAAACAAAACATTTGAATCTTAGTTTAGAGTCCTCAACCGAATAAAAAATTAGCTCGTTCAGTTTATGAAAAGGTTTCAATCCTTCAGATCAAGCTATATTATTTAAACCAACTGATCCTTATAGTTAAATCCACACCACGATCTTAGCCTATCAAACTAAGCTCGAATTAATCATTTTAAACTAGCACCGTAAAATACTTTCCGCACTACCACGCGGCACCACCAAATGAACTCACTTCTCCTTAGTCATCACCATGCAAGTCGCCACCTGATTAAACAGCTTGCTAGGTGAATATAAACTCCACACGACATTCTAGTACTCGCTAAACCAGTTCAGCAATATTAACCATGAGCTGCTACCTTCCTCTTCACTTCACCATTAACCATGTTGCATGGCTGCATGCTCTCGATTGAGGTATAGATCATCATTATTATTACTAAGGTTAACATAATAGCTTTGGTGAATCAGCAAGTTACCACCTATCATCCAATCACTATAAAACGCATTAGCCATTCTAGCAGTTCGTCGTCATCGGATCTACGAGCTTTATCATCATATCAACCTACTGCATTCACCGCTATCACGAACCAATTAGACTAAGGTAGAAATGCTATATAAAGCTTTGTTAAGCCTTCGACAGAGAACACGTACAAAAACAAAATAGCTTCCATTAGCTTGTTTTCTTGAGTTCAACCGAGCAACACACACACAAAAACACACCAAGGTAAATACTCACCATGTGATCAGCTAAGTAGTTTCGCCATCAT
Source organism: Ehretia macrophylla (assembly GCA_037974665.1). NCBI lineage: Eukaryota > Viridiplantae > Streptophyta > Magnoliopsida > Boraginales > Ehretiaceae > Ehretia > Ehretia macrophylla. The sequence goes on along the minus strand of CM075771.1, from coordinate 54,437,725 downwards.
TAGCAAACAAACCTAGCTAAGCTATTAGCCTGTCGATCAGCTCATCGCCAACTTAAGCCAAATTCTATTGTACCACATCCTAAGAACTCTCCAATAGGTGGTACTTATCTTCCACCTTCACTGTTAAAGAGAATAACATATAGCTAAAGCGGTGGTATTGTATTTGCTTACAATATTTATCTACTAAAGTTCGCAAGACATATTACAACAAAAAGGGAACAGATCGGGAATCAGAAGCTGTGGGGAACGAAGGAAGGAAATAAGAACAGTAGTGAAGTTGGTGGTGGTTTTCGCTTCCTAGTTTACATTAGATATAGGTGGAAGCAAAGAAACAAATGAAGGCAGTGGTAATAGAAGAACAGTAACTGAAGAGGAAAACAAAAAAAAGAAAAGAAATTGGGGATGTTAGATTCGTGCTTGTTTATCAAAGGAAGCATTATGAGTTCTAGTATTTCCTAAAGGTGAGGAATTTTTATAAGACTGCATGTAGGGTTATCTCGATTACGTAGGTATATGGTTATAATAATGTTAATCGATATGTATATTAATCGATATGAAGTCATGTGATAAAATTTTAATAAAATAGCATGTAAATTATTGGTATATGCCTATTCATTAGTATATAGGTTAAATAAGTTTTGTTATACATTGTGTTCACAATTAATTTTCTGTACAGTACGTAAATGTTGATTTCATAATACACTGAATTTATGTCTAATTCCATACTAGTATTAAGTTTTAAGTCACTGGATTGGATCTTCATGGTTAGTAATAGCTTAAGGTAAAATAAATAAAGAGTTAAAATTAAAAAGTTTAAAAGCCTTTATTATTAATTATTGAATTAGCAGAAAATGCAAATCTTATATGAATTTGAGTTTATTGCAGCATACGGAATTAGTATCTTGACATTTAAATTGTCAACTTGTGTCAACTAAGTCTATCTTGATATTTAAACTATCTATCTATTAACAAGTAGTCTAGACATTTTAAGTGACAACAATGAGTAAAATTAAAAAGATGAATTACTCAAAATGCTTTCAGTTACGTACTGTGGACTTACTTGCCTTACTTGAGTTATTTGATTTCCAGTAAATATGTTTAATTGTTAAATATGCTTGACCGGGGACAAATATTTTGTTGATTCCCATACTATATGTTGTGTGTTATATGGCTACATGTGCATACTTGTGTGCTACTTGGGGGTTACAACCTCAAGCACGATAGCTGGCACGAACACCGGGTGGCATAGGGCTTGCCAGTGCTCCCTTGCCTATCGTGGTCCTATTCCTTCTCCCTCTTGGCGATCTCTACCCTCAAGGAGTTGGGCCATAGATTTCGGGTACAATCCGGAGTACCCTCTTGAGAGAGATAAGAAGTTGGGATTGTGATCAAGGCTCGCCACCTCGTGAAATGATCGGATTGAAACTTGTTCCTATTCTTGCTTGGTACCACCCTCGGAGAGTAGTGTCCTACTCTCGCTAGGCATTCCACCCTCGGAGAGTAGTGTCCTACTCTCGCTAGGCATTCCACCCTCGGAGAGTAGGCTGCTATGTGTTGTGGATATATGCCATTAAATTGATTATCTATCTGTATCTTGACGTCTACCATATGTGGATATTATCATACATGAATTGTATCATGATTTGCAAAAGATATTGATAAGAAATGTTTTTAAAACTCTCCTATTCCATCCTCACTGAGCTTCCCCAAGAGCTCACCATTTTTTATGTCCCCTTGCAGGTGCAACTTAGCTTGATATGGGCTGACAATGTGTATTAAATAATTACGTGCTCTAGGCTCCTTGCCTGTCATGTTTCGATCCAAGCTGTAAAAGTTAGAGTTTGTTTGTATTACTCTCGGGTAGAAGGGTGGCTGTGCTGAAACCCTAGTTTGTTTGATAGCCGAGTAGTTATCGGATCTCATATGATGTAACACTCATTTGTACTTGAATTATTATATAAAGGCTTGTTATTAAATAATTCTTTATTTATTATTCCTTTTTGAGTTATAGAGTATTATATTCATGAAACCGCAACGAAAATGAAAGAGGACTTTGACCTAGTCTTGAGAAGGGCCGGGTTGGGGTCGTTACAATATCGAAGACAATAAATAAATATTATAGCAAACATCTCTTTAACAGATTAAACATTTTAGATAAAGTAGTAAATTAATAAACTTTAAAGAGGAGTTAGAAATAATTATTTATTGACTTAAACAATAATAGCTAGTGAGAGAGAAAATGAATTTTAAATAATTAAAAGATTGAAAAATTTTGTAAATGGTCTCTATCGTTTTCTTAAAATTTCAAATTTATTTCTATTGTTACTAGCCAATTTATTTCCCATTGTTTTAAAAAAAAAATTAATTTAGTCCTTACCATATTGAAGTTAGTCAAATCTAATGGAAATTCACATGTGACCATTATTTGGGGGGTAAAATTAGAAAATTATTAAATATTCAATTTATTCCCTATTGTTTTCATATAAAATTCAAATTAGTTATCAATATTTGAAATCATCATAATCCCCAAAGTTTTGAATATAATATTAGTTTCATCTCCTATTGTTTGTCAACATTTTTAGTTTAGTCCTTTTTACCAAAACAGTTATGGATATTTGTCAGCAATGCAAAAAAATAATTTTATTTTCATCCTTAATCCAAAAAAATAGACAATAATAAAATAAAACAAAGTCATGAAAATGCATATAAATATAAAAATTCATCATCATATTCTTATATTGAAGTTAGGTAATATATATATATATATTTTTAAATCCGTGATTATCCAAATTTTGTTTACTAATCTCACGGGACCCTAAAGTTAATAGTTAGGTAAACTTTCAGTGGTTCTAAGAGGACTCAAACTGACAATCTCTAAATACACCACTAGATCTTTACCAGTTGAACTATTCTTAAAAATTACACTTAAAATACATTAAAGATTAAAAAAATTATTTGAAAATTTTGGAACCCAAATACCAAAATCCCTAAATATATGAGAACACCAATAACATTTACTCTTGAAAAATTATCAAAATTTGACTTGTAAACTTTAAAGAAACAAGGAAAAGAACAGATTGTGTGTGGCTTTTTATTTGGAAGTGTCATAGGCTTTCGTTTAGACCCAATAAAGTCTCAAAATCTACAGACGGCATTTCATACTGTTCCACTGCTCACTTTTGTGACTTGCAGAGGTAAAGCAACATCTCCATGTAACTTTTCTTAAAAGACCATCTGAATCAGAAGTGGCCCCTATCGAGATTTGACGTACCCCTAGATAGCAAGCAACTTCCGCAATTACTACATTATCAGAGTCTAGAAAGATGAAGAAACGAATAAGTCTCACTATCAATCAAATTATTTCATAGACTTGACTGTTACACGTACACCTCACTACTTGGATAGAGACAGCTCCTCTAATCTAGGCCTCATGCATGAAAAGAATGGATCATTGGTGCTCACATAATTTTATAAAGTTTAGCAGCCTCCTTATTGTTTGTTTACATGTAAAGAGTTTAAACTTGTCTTTTTAATTTTTAAAATTTTTTATTTGAATTTTACTTTAACATCTTTTTTACTTTTAATATATTTTTATTTTAAAGATTTTATATTTCAATTTTACTATAACATTTTTTATATTTTAGAGACTCTTTATTTTTATTTTACTTCAATATATCTCTATTTTGATCAAATATACTATTTTAATTTTTATATTTGCGTTTTTATTTTTGAAGGATGATATTTTATTTTAATAATTAATATTATGACCGTTGGAGAGCTTTTGAAATTATTATTATTACTAATTATTTTTTAAAAAAAAGTTTTTTAGATGTAGAGAGCTAAATTCTAGCATCAGTTTTTGAACAAGAGCTCCCAATTCTAGGGAGTCCTATGTAGAGAGCCTGTTGGAGGCCTTTTGATAGATTTGTTTCCCTATAATGGCTAAGGAGCAATTATAAGGAACTTATTGGAGCCGATCTAACTTTTTTTTTTTTTGGTAAATGGTATAATACTCCCATGTAGTTTACTATAAGTGTACATTTGCCCATGTGTTTTCTAAACTATTTATTTGCCACCTATAGTCTATAAAAAGTGCACGCATCCTCCATCCGTTAAAAAAAAATTATCCAACTTAACATTGAGTGTAGTGCACTCATAATTTTTACGATGCTATGAGTCTTTTTAATGATGTCCACATAAAAGAATAATTTTATAGACCAAAATAATACCCTTAATATGATATCACCACGCCCTGTCCCGGCAATAGCCCCTACCCCCGCAATTCAGGCTCGCTTGGTCTCTATACCTTAAGATTAAATTATTTGTGATTCATGTGTTGGAGAATATTGGGAGCCTGCTTCTAACTTTTGTTCATACTGCAAATAACTCTCCTAATATGCAAACACGACATAAACTTGATAAAATGTTGGATGTAGTGTTGACAAATGAAATAGATCGTAAGGTATCTATTGCACAAGGTTCAGCACTTATGAATTAAATGACCATTTTGCTACGTGTGTGCAGGTTTCGTGTTGTGGTAAGTGGTAAAGCCACTCTTAAATATGTGGGGGTTGCAGTCCCCACTCAACTCATATTTTATATCAAAACGTATGTATTTTTAAAATATTTTTGAGTTAAAAAATTATTTCAACCCCCACTGAATAAATTTTTTATATATGAGTATTTGATTGTCTGATTTTAACCCTCACTGAAAACATATCTTAGCTCTGCCCATGGCTGTGGTGGTGTATTGGTATGTTGGTATGGTTAGTAGTAGCATGCGAGTAGTGTGGTCACGGATGTGGTGTATGGTGTGGGTAGGGAGATAGGCTGCAGGTGTGGGAATGGTGGTGATAGCCAGCGATGGTGTTAGTACAGATAGGGGTAGGGGTCGGGGGTCGGGCGTGGGGGTTGGGACAAGTGGGGTGGGGGTAGGGGTAGAGGACACGTGTGTTATGATTCATTTTTAAAAAAATATTTGAAGTGTATATTTGTCATTTAATACACTACTATTAAAAATTTAACAGTTGTTAGTATGAGGGAGACGTGTGCACATTTGATTAAATCACAGGGGGTCTTAGCTACTTTAGCAACTACAGGGAACAAACGTGCACATTGGGTAAATCACAAGGGACCATTGTGCCGTTTACCTTTTTTTTCCATTATGACACATAATCCATTTTAAACTGATATAGATATGTGTCTTAATGCACATTACAAATCAAGTAATTAAGGGTTAGATGCTATTTGAGAGGTTATAAATCCAAATTCAAAGGATAATCTTTGTCGTATTTACAATATTATTTTGGATGAAGTCCTCCAAACCCTCCTTGTAGTCTCTTGTAACTACACAACACTCCCCTATAGTTTTAAAACTATCAAACACGTCCCATGTGATTTTATAAACTTAGCACACGCGCCTCCTCCCCATCTTTCCATCAAAATAGCTAACAGAACTGTACCAAAAAACTTAAATGTCCTTAATTTTTTTTTCTCTTTTCTTCTTTTCCCTTTTGTTAATATATATATATATATATATATATATATATATATATATATATATATATATTTATTTATTTATTTATTTATTTATTTATTTATACACAGATCTATGCATATTAACATACCACAAATGCATCCGATTGAAAATCGTAAAACTTTGAAGAACGATAATTCAATACTTTCACCACTTGCTCATTTGCAAATTTTGACTCATTTGCTCATATGTTAATTTTGACTCATTTGCTCTTTGCTAATTTTTGTACCCACTGGTGTGGGATGATTTATGTAACTCTTCGCCATGATTTACGAAATCATATTGGGCTCATTTCTATGACTCTTTTTCATGATTCACGAAATCATATTTGTAGGGGTGACTGGATGGTTTGCAGGGGGGGTTGGTTAGGACGGCCGGGGTGGGGGGGGGGGGTGGGGTGGGGAAGGGCTGAGGGGGTAGTAGGTGGCCGGGGTAGGGTGACATGTTGGTGGGGTGGGGTGGCGTGGGGTGGGGACGATGCTGATTATATATTTCTTTTTCTTTTTCTTTTTCTTTTTTTGAAAAGGGTGGGTGGAGAGAGAAAAAAGAAATAAAAAATGATGTATTGAAACAAGGGTATTTTTGTTTGAAAAATAATTTATTTAAGCAAAAATATATGAAAAATTGTATCTGACGCGCGTGTGTTATACTCGTCGTTAAAATAGATAATTTTTTAATGAATGAGGTATTGTGCTTAGTTTAACAAACTACATGGGAAGTGTTTCGTGATTTTGAAATCATAAAAGACTGTTGTGTACTTATAACAAATTATAAAAGTCTGATACATTTCACCTTATTATTTTTATAGAAATTTCTCTTCTTTTGTCTTTATCTAAAAGTAGAATTAGTTGAAGTAGAAGATATTTCACAGCCCTAAGAGTTAATAGCCAATAATAACTAACCAGTTTGTACACATATTAATTTTCTAATAGAGATGAAAGAGTTGATAACGAGTATGCTTCGATAAACTCTCCCATAAGGCGACAACCAAGTTTCTCAGCAGATGATTTGCCTTTGTATTTTTTTGTCACAACAAATTATTAACTGGTAAGTCAATCGTTAGAGGCATACTTCTATTACTTGTTGCATGAGAAAGATGGAGCTAGAGATTCGAATGAGTGGTTCGAACCGAAGGAGAATATTATCTAGTCGAAGGAGAGAATATTAGTCACTAGAGAGTGTATCATTTCATGCCAAATTATGCAAAAAGAAGCTTTTATCAATCAGCCTTTGAGGTGCATGCGAGCCACGGTAAGTCCCACCCACGGCCAACTGTATGCACAGGTCCCTAATGAATTTCATCCTGATATCCTACTCATCCAATCACATTGTCCCTCTTTCTCTCTCTTACCCACAGAAAGATATGTGAAAACCAAAGCATTATTCGCCATTTATTCTTTTAAAGGCGAGAGATTTCAAAATTAATTCTTATATATTGTATAATATAAAATAAATTCGATCTCTTTTAAAATAATAAAAAAGCCAAAGCATTAAAATATGTTATTTTCTGTTCCAATTTTTAATGTTCACTTTTAATTATTATTTTCCCTGAATAAACTTTTTAATTAACTTTGCTAGATTTCTAAACCAATAGATAGATTATAACTTTTTCGGAAATGAATAAATCAATATTAAGAATTACTTAAATGATATACAATTTGTCACAAAAAAATTAATTCTGGAAAAATCATTCAATATTAAAAATTACTGGGTAAATAGCACCATACACCCTTATAGTTTGTCGAAAGTGCACATGACCCCCCTGTATTTTCAAAAGTGTACTAAACCACCATGTGATTTGAAAAACGTAACACCATGCCCCCTTCGTCAAAAAAGCCGTTACTTTTAATGGAGAGTGTGTTGCACGTTCGTCAAGTGCAATTGTTCATATTTTTTTGGCTTAAAATATTATCTATTTAGACAAAAATGCCATTATATGTATAAATAAATAAATAAATATATATATATATATATATATTTTTTTTTTCTTTTTTCGTTTTTGCTTTTCTTTACTCTTTTTTTCTCCATGCATTCTTTTCACCAAAAGAAAAAGAAAGATTAAATAAAATATTTTTTTAAAAAAAAAAACAAAAACCAGTCATCTTCTCCATCCCTGTCCCCCACCCACCTCTCCCCTCCCCTGGCAGAACCTACCCCCCAACCTAGCCTCATCAAACCCTACCCCTAGTCCCGTTGAACCCCACACCTCACCCCCAGTCAAACCCCATCCCCCAAACCCTCTGCCCCGCGAACCCCCTACCCCAACACTATCGGATCCCTATTCTACCCCCTGACCCCATCAGACACCCCCCACCCCACCCCCCAAACCCCATCAAATGTATGTATATATATATATATGTGTATATGTATTGTATATACATATTTGTTTCTTTTTTTTTGTTTGGTGTGTATATATATCTATATATATACATATGTGTGTATATATATATTATCTTTCTTTTTCTTTTTTCTGGTGTGGTGTGTGTACATATATATTATTTTTCTCTCTTTTTGTTTTTTTGGTGTGGTATATATATTATATTTTTTTTTGGTCAAATATATATATTTATATATATATAAACAAAAGCAAAAAGGAGAAAAGAGAGAAAACAAATTAAGGGTATTTACGTCTTTTAACAATTTCTATTAAGAAACTTGACAGAAAAATGATAGAGGAGACACATGTGTTACTTTTTCAAACCATAGGGGGTTCCGGTGCGTTTTTAAAAGCACATAGGGTGTTATGCAATTTAATAGGGTGTTATGCAATTTAGGCAAATCATATAAAGTTACGGTGCTATTTACCCAAAATTACTTAAAGGATATATATACTATTTGTCACAAAAAGTCAAACATATAATTAATTTTGGAAATATCATTCACCATTTTTTGTTTTTTTTGTTTTTTTGTTTTTGTTTATTTTTTACGATTGCTTGGTTAAGCTATATTGCGCCATTAGATGTCTGCAACATGCAATGAAGATACAGGTGGGTGTCACTAGAAGCTACAATTTCTACTAGTTCCACAAAATCTTTTAATTTTTTTTAATAAATGGGTAATTTTAGTTTAAATACCAATTTGTCTCTACTAAAAAAGTATTATATGTATTTCTTTAAGTTATATATTATAGCGTCGATTAAAATAAAATTATAATCTTCTTCGACAGCATATCCATCATATGTACAATTCCATAGGAATGGCAGCAGTTTGCTTAACCGCAAGTTTTGAAAAAATCAAAACCAAAACCGTTTAGCATAACCAAAACTCGAAACCAAAATCGAAAACTAATAGTTTTAAAAATTATTATCCAAAATCGAAACCAACAAGTATAAAAAAATCGTGGATCACTGAAATCGAAACCGAAACTGCTAATTTTAGAAAAATTAATTTAAATAGAAAAAAGTCCAAAAATATGAAAAAAAATATTAATTTAAATGTAAAAAAATTAAAAATACAATAAATCAAGATCCATAAATATTAATTTAAATACTATTTTTTTAGTTGGGTACTTGGGCTAAACCCAATAACCTTTTTTTGTTGTTTCTTTTTGAATAATTGTATTGGGCCTTAACTTTTTTTAAAAAATAGCCAATTTTTAATTCTCTATTGATATAATTTTAAATATAGTATAAAAATTATTTTTATATTTTCATCAACTCAAAATATTATATTATATATGTAGATATATACATACATTATATATTATATAATAAATTAATAATCAAGTTTCGGGTTTCGATTTTTGTAATATTTAAAACCAAAACCTATTGGTTTACCTGTTGGTTATTACTTTTAAAAACTAAAACCTATCAGTTTACCAATCAGTTTTTATTATCGGGTTTTTATTAAGTGGATACCCGTTGGTTTCAGTTACTATGGTTGCCCATTGCCATCTCTACAATTCCATGATCTGACTCATGAGTTAGCCACTAAGAAAATGACATGTAAATACGTGTATAGTCTGCATATATGCAACTAGTGATAATTTTCTCCCTAATTATGAGAGGGTTTGGATTATATAATTCCTAGTAATGCATCCACAATTATCCCTATAGGCTATATGCATGACAGAGAAATGAAGAAAATCTTTATAATGATTTTGAGTATTGTTCAACCATTATAATATATATATTTTATATATAACGGAGGTCAAATTCGTGGTTTGAACTCATAATTTTTAATTACAATAAATCGCTATATATTGAATACAATAAATAAATATGATAACTCCCTCTCTAACAGTTTAAATAAGTACCACAAATCCCTCTTTAATAACTTAAGTTCTTAGATGAGATCACTTAATATAGTATAAGAGCCTAAATACAAAAAAGTGTTGAATTCAAAAGTTACTCTCACCCATTTGTAAAATTACGTGTATGTGTAAGGTTCAATTAAAAATTATTTAGCATACACGCGAGAGGGTGTGTTGAATACGATAAATAAGTATGACAAATCATTCTCTAATATTTTAAACTTTTAAATGAGACGATCGCCTAAAATTATTCAATCATTCCATCCAATTCTTGGCTCTATTTAACCATTAATTTGAGTACACTTTTTGATGCACTTCAAAAAGGAACATATAATAGAAGGGGAACCCAAAAAAGTCTGCAGATTTTTAGAATCAACATATGCGTTATGTTGCTCCCGTTGGTGCGGTTATGGTGGTGAATGGCTGGCTGGCTTTGTTTCCTCCTCCTCTTTCTTCTTAGATTTCCTTTTGGCTTTCCACTACTCTCGACACGAGGCTCCACTATGCACTATATAAGTTGTTTGATTCTTGTTAGTTATCTTGTGCTGGAGAAGTCGATTCGCAAACACACTATGTTGAGCATTTTAGGATACAGCTAGCGAGGGGATCAATGCTACCTGAAAGTCACTATTCTTTTACTAAGCCACTTTTGCTTTGGCCTAAATGAAGCAAACGTTCTGTTCATAGCCTAAGAATTGCGGCAAAAATCAGATTTTTGCCGTATGTCATTCTTTCATCCTTTCGTCATTTCTTATATAATATAATATTTATCATATAAATAAGAGATTTAATATTTAATACATAATTTTTTTACAAAAAGAATTAAAAATGTGGTATAAAATATTACTCTTTGTAATAAGTTTACCATATATATAAAAGATTTGATAATTAATACACTCTTTCAGACAATTTACAGACAATACTTGGCTCCAATCCACTTAGGAGTTAAAAGTAATATGCTGCCAACTATTAAATAACATCTGCACCTCACACATGGGTGGATCTATATAGAGGCTAGCGGGGGTTGTAGTCCCTACTAGCTCTGAAAGCGGAATTATTAATGAATGAATTAGACCTATATTTTTAAAATTTGTGTGTATTTTTTTTAGGTATTTTTCGGTTAAATATTTAATTTAGCCCCCATTAAAAAATATTGTCCATAGATAAGTGTTCAATTTTGTTTTTTGGCCTTCACTGAGTAAAAATTCTAGATTTACCCCTAATCTCACATGACAATGTTCAATTTCTTTTTGCCTTCTATTTTTTTTGCGAGATAAAAAATCTTTGATCTAATGTTCTCAGTAATTGGATATTACATTTATTATATATCTTCAAATATGATTTAAGATTCTGTTTGACCTAACTGTGAAATTTTAGTTTTTGAGTTGTAAAACTTTTAGCAGAAGATCTTTGATTAGAAGTATTTTTAAACAAAAATTGTTTGACTATTTGACTTATGTTTGACAATGTTAGGCTTTTAAAAATTTTGAAAGCTATTTGGACTTTAAAATATATGAAGGGGTATATTTGAGAAAGAAAAACAATGGTTTTCTACATTATGTAAAAACAACTTCGCAAAAATCTCTTTTGAAAATTGGAGTTTCTTATTTTTTAGCTTTTTTAACTTCACCTTTTACTTAAAAGTTCTTTAAAATTGGATCAAACAGATCAACTCAGCTTCTAAACTCACAAAAAAAATTCTTGTAAGTGTCTAAAATCTAGGCCAAGTTGACCCCTAGACACACTTGACAAATTCTTTGCCAGTTTTCCATTTGCAGTTTTATCATTAACTGTGCTATGCAAAGTAAGATCGACAAGGATGCGGAGAATGATATGAGAATCACATATATAGGGGAAATAGTCAGCTAATCAGTAAAAAAACATGGACGAAAATATATTTAGTTTGATCACATGAGGTGCACATTTCATTTAATAGGTGATAGCTACTTAGGCAAGATAACATGAATTAGGTTGGAGTCAGATTTTCTTAATCTACAACATATTGTTACGTTGCGCACATATGTACCAGAAATTTCTTGTAATTTAAGATTTGCTTTTAGTGGAAGTGTGTAGATATAGCTTGTGTGCAGAAAATTTCACAGTACAAAGTAAAACAGAAATGAACAAAAAAAAGAACAAGATAAAAGAACATAAACATGATATAAATGTTATGTAATTATCATGATTGATGGATATTCATCCCCAATAGAAATTGTGGTTCATAATTATCTAAACTTTTACTGATATAATGTTTATCTAAGCCCTGTATTCTGAGTCTATGTAAAGTCTAACATTGTACAATTTCTCTTGTATTTTGGCTACAAATAGGGTTATCTGCATTATAAAGTTAATCAGGAAAATCAACACAAATTTATCTTCTCCTCTCTTCTATTATATTTCTCTCTACTTTTATTGTCTTTTTTAGTTTCTCTCTAATTTTATAACAATAAAATCTAATTAGACAAATATAATATTACAATATGTGAAGTGGAATTCTAAATATTGGTAGAAATACAAACCAAGAATAATTTTTGATTGAGACTTAAATTAAACTCAATTTCTTTAAGGTTTTCCTAACAACGGTGCTAATAATTTATAGCCCTTACCTCTTAGGATACAATGATCTTTTGCTTCTTGCAATAAGAGAACTCCAAATTGTTAGAACTAGCGAACCAAAATGTAGAGCTCTTTTTATGCTAGAAAAAATATGATATATGTTATATCGAAATCTCATTGCAGTGTTCAAAATCAGGTCTAGAACCCTGGTATTTATAGGCATGTTTGAACTCCAAATAGCTATATCTGGCTAGCGAACCAGAATATAGAGCTAGCTCTCTCTATAGTAGAAAACAAATGATATATGTGTAAGACGAAAATTGAATCTTTAGTTCATATCTTATAACATTATAAAATAATGAAAACAAAACATACCTTGATATTCTTGAATCACTTTAGGATATATAAAATAGTATATATAAACTTAATATAGATAACTTTTGTGGTGTATATCATGAATTACATACACATACTATATGACTAACGTGATATTTTCTCCCCTTACTCTATAGTAGCAATTGGTATACTGGAATAAATTTGGACATCAATGGAATGAGTCAAGGAATGGAATGAACTTGGGAATGCGAATGATATGTTTGGTATGTTCTAGAAATGATGAATAGTAATGAGAATATCTTCTATAATATGACATGATTGTCCTTTTATTATTATAGTATTAAAAATAAAAATAAACATAAATATAACCGTAAACAATATAAACATAATAAATATATAATAATGATAATAATAATAACAACAACAACAATAATAAACAACAACAACAATAATAATAATAATAATAATAATAATAATAATAATTAATATTTTATTTCTTTATTATTATTATTTTTTATAATAATAATTAGTATTTTATAATAATTATTATTATATTTCTTAATTATTTTTATTATTATTTTTGATATTATTATTATTTTCAATTTTGAAATATGGGATATGGTAGTCAAGTTCATTCCCAAACACATGGGAATGACCCATTCTCATGTGTTTGCTCCGGAATAGCTATTCCCATATACGCGGGAATGAGATTAACTTAGGAATGAGATTCTCAAGTTCATTATACCAAGCATGGGAATCAAAAAGAATTGGGAATGTCCTTCCATTACAAACCACATTCCAGTATGCCAATCACTGCCTATATACTTTTATGTTTGTCAATTGATGGAGATAACAAACATTAGGGATGGTTAGTGAGAAAAAGGGACCTTTTTTTTTTTTGCTGGGTCAACAAGAGAAAATTTCATTCCACTATTAAAGAAACATTAGCAAAGCCCTTTACAAGCTAAAAGCTAAAATAGAATGATAACCAAAAACATCTACTCGAAGCCTAGACAATAACCTCATTAAAGTTCTACATATTACAAAGTTCTCTATTTTGTCTATTGTCACTAAATTTCTTGCCTATTAGCATCTTGTTTCGAACACCATGCGCGATTTTCTTCTTGACTTGATCTTCCAATTAATTCCACCTATCATGGACTTAATTAGAAATAACTCTTCATGAACCTAATCTCAAAAAGTACACTATAATGTATAATTTTAATGAACCATAATGCGTTCAAACGGTGTGTTATAATTGTAAGAATATAACCAATTTCTCAGAAACGTCTTAACAACAATCAAGTAGAAAGACAACACTACTCGTTATAACAATTCAATATAACATTTACAAGATAATTGTCCTACTGTGCGCTCTCAAGATTAGAGTTTCAATGGTTTCTGGACTTACAAGAAGAATACAAGAAAGAAAGACTAACTTAAGATTGTGTTTGGAGTTGTGTTGTGAATGAATATGATGAACTAATGCATGCCTATTTATAGAATTCAGCTAGCCCGCCATAGGAGACTTCTTATCAAACATTTTCCATCTTGGTTGACTTTACTAATCATGTTCAAAGTATTGACCACCCATATTTATCACATGGGTGGCTACAATTGATCACATGGGTAGCTAGTATCCAAGTCAACTTCTAGGAAGTTTTCTTTGGTCAAATTAGTTAACTTTAACATTGCATCATCCCGACGTCATCTTAGGTAATTCCAAATTCCCGAACTTCTTTCTTGTAGCCATTGCGGTCTCTTTTGACCTCATTGACATGTTAGTTGGAATCATTAATTTATGTTACCACATAAATTAACGATACTTATTATAGGTGGGAAGTGACATATACCAACATTCCCCCTCAATGTTCACCTCATGTTGACTAAGCTATTGGGCTAACCCCCAATGTTTGAAGATGCTTGCTCAACTGGACGCTCCCTAACGCTTTGGTGAAAATATCTGCACAATTATCTTCTGTAGGGCAGTACTCCATGTAGATTTCACCTTCCTCGATCAGTTCCCTCACATAGTGATACTGAATCTCTATGTGTTTTGTTCTAGCATGAAATACCGGATTCTTTGACATGGCTATACAACTCTGATTGTCACATTTCAACATTGTTGCTTCCTCTATTAGAATGCCACTATCAGTTATGATGCATCGTAGCCAAACAGCTTCACAGGATGCTACCCAAGTAGCCTTGTATTCCGCCTCTGTTTATGAAAGTGCAACGGTGGGTTGTTCTTACTAGCCCATGAGATGATTTCTCCACCGAATATGAATACGTAACCTGTAACAGATTTTCTTGAGCAATATCACCAGCCCAGTCTGAGTCACAGTACCCATATAAAGTATCTCTAGACTTGAATGATATCTCATACTCCAATGTGCCTTTGAGATATTTGAGGATCCGCATCCCTGCTTGCCAGGACTTTGTCTCAGTTTATTTGAAAACCGATTGAGAACTCCTATAGCATAACTAATATAATGTCTTGTGTTACAAAAGGAGATTAATCTTCCTACCAACCTTCTATAAAGTTTGTTATCAACTTGTTCTAAAGGATCATCAATTGATAACTTTGTATTCACTTCCATCAGGGTGATAACTAGTTTGTACTCGGACATATCAAATGCAGTCAAGAGTTCATGAACATATCGTTGCTGATAAATGAAGATAGTATGAGATTTTTGTCATACCTCAATTCTCAAGCAATAATGAAGAAGATCAAGATTTGTCATTTCAAATTCTTCTCTCAACCATTCTTGCGTCTTCCAAATATTATCTTCATGGTCACCAGTGATTACAAGATCATCCACATATAAGACTACAATTACCTTCTTTCCTTGTTCACTTAAAACATACAAGTTGGCATCTGATTTGCTTCTACAGAAACCATGCTGCAAGAAGAAAGAGTCTATACATTTGTACCAAGCTCGTGGTGCTTGCTTTAACCCATATAAAGCCTTTTTCAATTTGCAGACTTTTTCTTTTTCACCTGGTATTTAGAAGCCAGGGGGGTGTGCAACTTAGACTTCTTCTTCAAGTTGCCCATTAAGAAAAACTGACTTGACATCCATTTGATGTACAATCCATCCATAATGCGTGGTAGCTACAATAACTAGCCTGATTGTTGACATTTTTGTTGTTGGAGCAAAAGTTTCATATACATCGAAACCTTCGACTTGCGAAAATCCTTGTGCTACAAGGCGTGCCTTGTATTTTTCAAGACTTCTATCTGCCTTGTACTTTACTTTTCAGATCCATTTGGTGCCAATGATTTTTATGTTCGATGTCTTTTCAATGATCTCCCAAGTATTATTTTTCATGATACTATCATACTCGGCTTCCATAGCTGCTCTCCAATTTGGATCTAACATGGCTTCCTCCACAGTTGCCAGTTCTTTTACCGTCTTGATGATTTGGGTCATCAAAGCCATGTTTACTAGCTGTTGTCCTGATCTGTTATGCTCCTTTATTCTCTTTGATCGTCTTAGTCCATCAGGACGTGGACTATCATCAGTAACTCCTGGATTTCTTCCGTCAAAGAACTGTTGGAACCACTTCGGTTGTGGCTTCCTTGTGGGTACAACATGTTGGGTTTCAGTCTTCTCATCATTAGAGACTTCTTCATTATTCAACGGTCGTTGTTCAGGCACTTGGTGGATTACTTCATCGGTTGATGACGAAATGGCGGGACCACTATCCTCCATTGAGTGTGGTCGCTCATTAAACACCACATCTCGTCTTATGATCACCTTCTTGGCCTCTACGTCATAGAGTTTGTATGCTTTACACTCTTCACTATATCCCAAGAAAATGCTATTCTTTCTCTTGTCATCCAATTTCTTTCTATTTTCATTTGGGATATGTACAAAACACTCACACCTAAATTTTCTTAAATGAGACACAAAAGGTTTCGTACCATAATAAGCCTCATTAGGAGTTTTATCATTGAATGCCCTGGTTGAGTATCGATTAAGGATGTACACCGTCGTATTGGCTGTTTCAGCCTAGAATATGTCAGGTAGGCTAGCACCTTTCAACTTGTATCTAGCTATTTCTACGATTGTTCGATTTCTTCGTTCTACAACTCCATTTTTGTTGTGGTATGTATGAAGTAGTCAATTGGCGCTTAATCCCAAGCTTGTTGCAGTAGTTGGTAAACTTTGTAGAACAGAATTCCCCCCCACGATCTGTACGAAGTTTCTTCAACTGAGTTGTAGTCTCATTTGTCATAAGTTTGTGCTACACTTTAAACTTTTCAAGAGCATCAGCCTTGTCCCGAAGGAAGTACACCCACATCTTCCTACTATAATCGTCGACTAACAGCATAAAGTAGGAAGATCCTCCCAACGCCGTGGTAGTCATTTTTCCACAGAGGTCAGCATGTACCAACTCTAGAGAAGCCTTTGATCGGTTATGACTCTCTTTGGAAAATGACAGTCTATGTTGCTTACCCAGCATACAAGTTTCACATGGTCCTTCAACTTCTTCAATTGAAGGCAAGTCGGCCACCATCTTCTTCTTTTGCATTTCCTTTAATACAGGATAGGAAATGTGCCCGAACCTTTCATGCCAAAGTTGACTTGTTTTGGCATCCACGACGGCAAAAAGAGAGCTGATTTTGTAAATGTTATTTTTGTGAATACCTTTAATTACTATATTTTGATCCTTGTCAAGAATCAAAGCTTCTGTCTTCTTGAACCGCACTTCTAGATCATTATCTGTAATAGCAGCTACAGATAGCAGATTTCTGGTGATCTAGGGTACAAAGAGTACATTGGACAGCTTCTTGTTTCCTCCATCTTTAGACACGAGCGAGATGGTTCCAGTGCCCTCAACGGGATAGCTAGCATTATTCCCGATGACAACATTCATTGGTTCTTGTAGAGGTTTTATGGAGTCATATAACTCCTTCTTGCTGGTCATGTGTCGGGAAGCTCAATTATCTAATACCCATGCATTTGTTTGATGTACATGTGCGCTAGTACACGTTTCCTCCGATACATCTGTTACAGTAAACAGATACACTTATGTTTCAGCCGTATTGGCAAATTCTTTATTTCTCCAATTTGGCTTTAAAGTTCCGTTCTTCTCATCATGGATTCGTTTCCTGAAATCTTTGATAGCATAGCCTTTCTTATTGTAGTAGTAGCACGATCCAAAGAACGTCTTCTTCTTTACTTTCTTATTTTCTTCTTGGTTACTCCTCGCTTGGGCTACAAAGATAGAGTCTAAGTTGATTTTCTCTGCTTTTTAGCCTTATCTTTTCCTCCATCAACATGGCAGTGAATTCTTCAAACGTCAAAGGAGGAATGCGAACTTGTGTATTGAGTGCTATGACAAAGCCATCAAATTTTGGAGGCAACACTCTAATGCACCTTCGAGCTAGTTCCTCGGTTGATTTGGCAATACCAACTGCAGCCATTTGATCACGTAGGTTTTTCATCCTACTGATAAATGACTCAGCTACTTCATCTTCACTTAATCTCTCAGTAGCTAACTGATTATCCAAGTTCTGAATGCGAGTCTGATTCCTTGTTTTATACTGATTTTTCAATATGTTCCAAGCTTCAGTTGCCTTGGTGTTGTGTTGAATTAGAGTAAAGACGGAATCCTGAACACTTGTTACAATTGCACAAAGTGCATCAGCATTTCGTCTTCTCCATTCGTTGACAAGCTGAGGATTTGGAGGTGTGACATTTTTTGTGTCATCTTCAGCACAGACTTGAATTGGTTCTGCATCTGTGCCTAACACTGTATCAAGGAGTTCGTAGGAGTCCAGAACTGTAGTGATTTTGAATTTTCACAAAAGATAGTTTGTGCCATCAAGCTTTCCTTCTATGAAGGTAGGGGGATGGATACTAATTGTCGGTACTAAACAAGAACTAGAACTGGTAGAAGAAGAACTAGCACCTTGAGTAGTCATAGTTGTTGAGCTTTACTAGACAAGATTGTTATTAAGAGCCCCTTAAGCTCTTGATACCATGTAAGAATATAACCAATTTTCCATAAACGTCTTAACAACAATCAAGTAGAAAGACAACACTACTCGTTATAACAATTCAATATAACACTTACAAGATAATTGTCCCACCGTGCACTCTCTAGATTAGAGCTTCAATGGCTTCTGGACTTACAAGAAGAATACAAGAAAGAAAGACTAACTTAGGATTGTGTTTGGAGTTGTGTTGTGAATGAATATGATGAACTAATGCATGCCTATTTATAGAATTCATCTAGCCCGCCATAGGAGACTTCCTATCAAACATTTTCCATTTTGGTTGGCTTTACCAACCATGTTCAAAGTATTGACCACCCATATTTATCACATGGATGGCTACAATTGACCACATGGGTGGCTAGCATCCAAGTCAACTTCTAGGAAGTTTCTTTTGGTCAAATTGGCTAACTTTAGCATTGCATCATCCCAACGTCATCTTAGGTAATTCCAACTTTCTTGTAGCCATCGCGGTCTTTTTTGACCTCATCGACATGTTAGTCGGAATCATTAATTTGTGCTACCACATAAATTAATGATACTTATTATAGGTGGGCATTGACATATACCAACAATAATTAGGTGCAAAATGACCAAGTTTTAATAACTCGCAAATGCATGGATCTTTGTAGTGTAGTGTGCTTTGAGTACGGAGTCGAATTCCACAGGGAGGCTCCTAAGTTAGTTCTGTTGAATAAGTGCATATGAAAGTATTCCAAGTGAGTGTTGGAAAGTGAAAGATAGATAGATTGGGTGGTTTGATAAAAGAAAAGAAAAGCTAAGTTAACTAATCTAAAGTTAGAGTTGGGAGTATAAATATGGGGATACAGTAATTAAGCTCAGATTAATATTAAGGTAGTTAATCTAAGCTTGGAAATAGGATTCTCTAATTCTATGCAAGAGGTTAAGTTACAAGCATTAGCCTAGTCAATTATCTTAGTCTATTAAAATCCCGAATACTACTCTGATGTAGGTGTCATTCCATCCTTCGTATGGATCTGTCCTTACAACTTGGTATAAACGGTCTGTTTCAACTAAGTAATTAACATTTTCTTTCTAGTCTAGAAACTATGGTCTACTTAAAAGCATTACCTATAGTCTCTTGGAATCTTTAAGGTTGTCAAGCTATTGATTCATTATTAAAGCATGAATATATGACACGAAAATAAAGCAATCATAACATCTACTTAAAAGTATTATGTATGAAAGACAATACTTAATTATTACAAGTCATATATTGCATATGAATTAAACCAGTCCAAATCATGGAGACCGGTAAATTAAAAGACCATTAATATATAATCAAAATCCCGAATTAACATGTTCATTATAACGACATTCAAATATAATAGAAATTAAAGAGATGCTCCCCCATAAATGAAGTCGAGGTCCGAGGTTGGAGTCCCGAGCACAGCTACAAGATTTCATCCTTTTCCCATGCCCCAGAAATTCGGGCATTACCTCCGCCGTATTTTCCCCCAACTACTAACTATTTATACTACATATTTAAACTACCCTAAATTAACACTAAAAAAAATAATTAAAATAAAATCCTAATTAATTTTCTATATCATTTCTGTTTGGGGTTGGGGGGTATTTATCGAGCGCGCCCTTTCTCGATCCGTTGAATGCTCGCCATGTAGTGCTTGCAGAAGACTCCGGAAGGTGCAGATGGGCGCTCGAGTGCCCAAAAAGGTGCTTTTGAGCGCCCTTTTGCTGCTTCGTTGATTTTGCGCCACGTGTTGTTTCCGGAAGATGGTGGAAGGTTCATAGAGGGCGCTCAAGCGCCAGTGAGGCGCTCTCGAGCGCCCGTCTGCTGAATTTTTTTGGCTCAAATTGTTGACTTTGATCGAGACGTTAACCGAGGAGTTTTCGGGCGTTTCTCACTATTTTGACCCTTCAAACAATGGATTTTGGCTAAAATCATACCACGCGTAGGGCAAAGCTTGTGTTTTGCTCAGAAGGTCGTTTCTACCCAAAAAACTGGTACAATTTGTCAAAAACAGACATAAGTCACTATTTGCACTTGATCTGGCCAAATTCTTCTTCTACGGGCATTGATTCAACCACCGATTATCGAGTCTTTGCCATCTCACAATTCTTTGACTTGCATTTCACCGTTTTGAGACTGGTTTCTTCACTTTTAAAGATCAACCTACATTGCATCAAAAGTGTATTAAGTATTGCATTTATTTCACAAGTTAAGATGTAATAGTAGGTAAATACAGTGGTTTGAGTGGTACAAATATCATCATATCAAACCACTAATCCTACTAAGTACACCTTAATGTACAATTATAATTTAGGTGGTTATATTAATCTTTCAAGAATATGGATTCAATATGAGACTAGATACATGAACTCTTCATATTTTTCATGTCTTTTCATGAATCGACTAAATATTTCATTATTAGAAGATTACATATTAGTTCATGACTTTGGTCATTAAACCATCACAATTTATTTTGCACTTTATATGATCATGAATGCCACCTTAAGCAAAAATTTCTTACAATATGTTATATCAAAATCTCATTGCAGTATTCAAAATCAGGCCTAGAACTCTCATATCATAGGCATATTTGCAAAACACTTTACCAACTAAAAATCCATTGGGATTAGGTTTTGTGAATTAATTTACAAAAATGGACATAATAGTTCACTAAAAAGAAGGGAAAAACTCAGTGAAATGACTCATTTTATTGTCAGGCCTAGAACTTTCATATTTATAGGCATATTTGGAAAACATTTTTGCCACTAGAAATCTGTTGGGATTAAATTTTATGAACTAATTCACAAAATAGACATAATAGTCGACTAATAAGAGGGGAAAAACTGAGTGAGAACGACCCATTCAATTGTAGAAATAAAAGGGGAACCACGTCCACAAATAGGATTCAGGCCAACAAGGCGTGTGTACATATGGTAACCATTATACGAGTGTCTCTTGGGGCCTAAACCCAAGCGTAAAATTTGGAATATATAAATTGACCATCTTTGCTTTATTTTTTCCATATGGGAGAATCTCATTTCCTAACTCTTTACTTCTCAAAATTGAACCTTTAATTTTATCACCAAATTTCTCATTTATTCCTTGATTGTTTAAACAAGTGAATATATTCGTTCATTTACTGTGAAAGAGGAACGCGTGTATATCTGTGCCTTCCTACATAAAAGTGTAGGACCTACTTAAATTTTAAATTTAAGGAGTATTATTTACACAAGTTTAAAATCCAATTCCAGCATTCACATCGTGGGCATTTTTCCATTATCTTCTTGTTATATAAACAAAATTGTTATGGTCCCAATAATTTTGGACTATCCTACTGTCGACAGCGGCCCAATCCAGGTTACGGAGCCCAGCTCAATAGTTGATCACTCAGGCCCAGCTGCTAGAAGGAGCATTCGAGCAAGAGCCACGCTACATCACTTGCAGGATTATGTGTAGTGTTAGTTAGAATTGGCATGTGATGTATGTAAGGAGCTTATAACAAACAGTGAAGGAGCAGAGAGAGGATAAGAATACACTTTATTTCTCTTTTGTTATCTTCTTTGCTTGTAATTTTCTTTGCAATTTCTTCCGTTTTGCTGTTAAACAAATCAATACAAACTACTGTTGGTCTTTTCTTTGTGTGAAATACTCCCTAAAATCCAAAATCATAACATTGGTGCTTTCATTGAGCTCCAATGGCGGATGGAACGAGGTTGAAGACGATCGACGACACGGTTAAACATGTCTAGGAAGCTGCGGCTCAAAACACTCAGCGATTGGATGATCATCAACTGTCGCTTGGGGATTTGATAGCTAAAGTCACTATGTTGGATGACAAACTTGATCAAACTTTGAAATTGCTTACGGAGAAGGCTGAGGACAACCACTCACGTACTGAATCTTTTGCAGCTTCGGGCTCTACTCCGCCGCCTGGGTTGCCGGGGTTAGATACCACTAGTGGTTCCTCTACACCACCAACCCCAATGGTCATTCTATTGGCGCCGATTATGGGTCCTCCTGGTTTTCCACCGATGGTGTCTGTTACTGGCGTTCACAATTCTACTGGATTTCAGACCATTCCTTTAACAAGAGCTGTTCACTCTATGTCACTTTCATGGTCTCCGACGGCGGTTCCCACAAACCCGCCTCCGTCGTTGTCGCCAATGCTTCAAGGTCGTCTGATGCGCCTTAAGTTTCCCAGATTTGATGGTGATGACCCAAGTGGATGGATTTTCAAGGCTGAGAGATTTTTCTCGTATCCGATGATCAGCGATTACTAATTTCTTCGTTTCATATGGATGGCAAGGCACTTCAATGGTTCCAGTGGATGTTTTGGAACCGTCAATTCGCGAGTTGGGATCAATTCACTCGGGCTTTGGAGATCCGTTTCAGGCCTTCTGAGTTTGAGGATCATCAAGGTGTGTTGGCTAAACCTATGTAGACCTCTACCGTTGAAGATTATCAGACCCAGTTTGAAACATTGGCTAACCACACCACGGGTCTATCTCTTTCTTTCTTGGTCAGCTGCTACATTGCTGGTCTGCGACCAGATATCCGTTCGGAAGTTTTAGCTTTACGGCCATGGGGTTGGTCAAGCTTCAGGAATCAAAATTATGGGAGCAACGTCGGTAAGCCCAAACCACAAATAGAAACCGTTGGTCCCAAGCCCAAAATAGCCCACCCACTACTACACCACCTAGCCCATACACTCATACGCAACTTAGCCCATATACACCCAACCCAAATAGCCCATACACTGTCCATAAACACCACCCACTATCACACCCGATTCCATCTCTACCACCTTTTAAACCCACAACTTTACTCACAAACCCAACTTCATCATCAGCTCCACCATATGTGATCCGACGATTGTCTCCTAAAGAAATGCAACAATGTAGGGAAATAAGCTTATGTTATAACTGTGATGATAAGTTTATTCCAGGACATCGTTGCAAGACACGTCCACAACTATTTCTACTTGATTGTGAAAGCTCTGAGGAGCTGGATGTTACCTTGGAGGAGTAGGTCACTAACGGTTTCCAAGTAGTAGAGTACACCACAGCTCTGAAAATCTTTTTGAACGCAATGGCAGGTAACATATCCCCTACCACTCTTCAATTTTTGGGATTGATTAATGGTTTTGCAGTGTAGGTATTAGTGGATGGGGGTAGTATGTACACCTTTGTACAAACTTGTATTGCTAAGTTTCTTAGCCTCCCTATCGAGTCTACTTCTAATCTCACGGTTGCAGTAGGCAACGGAGCAAAATTGGTCAGTAAATGCCTTATTAACGGCGTTAAAATTATGGCCCAAGGTCAAACAATTGTCGTGGACCTCTATGTTTTGCCGATAGTGGATTCGAATGTTGTGTTGGGAGTTTCTTGGTTGGCTACTCTTGGCCCTATTCTACAGGATTATTCAAATTTGACCATGCAGTATCATGATCAAGGGCAGCCAATAAAATTGCAAGGTGATTAGCCACTGACCATTAATTTGGTTCCTTATAAGAGTATTCGTCGTATGCACTCTACTGGGTCTCTTGCTGCTTGTTTCAGTATATCAGTCTACCATGATAACAAGGTGGAATCTCAGACTAACGATAGTATGATTGAAGCTCTATTGCAGAAACTCTATAGTATTTTTGATATGCCACAGGGCTTACCTCCTAGTCGTGGTCGTGACCATGCCGTACATTTGCAGCCAGGCACAACCTCGATCAATGTTAAACCTTATCGGTATCCATATTATCAAAAGACACAGATTGAAAAGCTTGTTTCTGAAATGTTGAAAGACGGGGTTATACAACCAAGTCAAAGCCCGTTCTCATCGCCGGTCTTATTGGTCAAGAAGAAGGACAACACATGGCGATTTTGTACTGATTACAGAGCGCTCAACATCGTTACTGTTAAAGATCGGTTCCCAATACCAACTGTAGATGAGCTTCTTGATGAACTGCAGGGTGCAAAATTCTTTTCAAAATTGGATCTTCGGTCCCGCTACCATCAAATTCGAGTGCAACCTCAGGATGTTCACAAAACAGCCTTTCAAACTCATGATGGCCACTATGAGTTCTTGGTTATGCCCTTTGGCTTAACACATGCACCCTCAACATTTTAATCTATCATGAACGACACCTTTCATTCTTTCCTTCAAAAGTGTGTTTTGGTATTTTTTTGATGACATTTTGGTCTATAGTTCAGATATCTTTCAACACCTCAAGGACCTTGAGCAAGTCCTTCGTATATTGTTGGACAACAGATTTTTTGCAAAGAGATCGAAATACACTTTTGGCCAACAACAAATTGAATATCTCGGTCATATCATCTCCTCTCAAGGGGTGTCCATGGATCCTACTAAAATACAAGCGGTCATGGATTGGCAATCACCAAGAAACTTAAAAGAGCTGCGTGGGTTCTTGGGTTTGACGGGCTACTACTGTCGGTTCATAAGAAATTATACTTCTATCGCTTCTCATATAACACATTTGCTTAAAAAAGATGTGTTTCGGTGGTCCGTGCAAGCTGAAAATTCATTTCTGAAATTGAAGCAAGCCCTCACAACTGCTCCTGTTCTCGCATTGCCAAACTTTAAACTTCCGTTTGTGCTTGAAACTGATACTTTTGGGGTGGGTATCAGCGCGACACTTCTTCAAAATAAAAACCCAATTGCCTTGTTTAGCCAAAAGCTCACGATGTAGTTGCAAAGCGGTTCCACGTATCAGTGTGAAATGTACGCTATTACAAGGACAGTCTCGAAATGGAGACAATATCTTATTGGATGTCAATTTAAAATTCGGACCGATCAAAAGAGCCTCAGGGCCTTACTTGAACAAACTATTCAGACCCCAGATCAACAAAGATGGCTGACCAAATTATTAGGTTTTGACTTCGATATTGTTTATAAACCGAGTCGTGAAAACAAGGCAGCTGATGCATTGTCTCGACATCCTTGTGAGGCGCAATTGCTTGTTTTTTCAGTGTCTCACTTGTCTCTCATTCCAGAACTTCAGGCAACCAACAAATCTGATCCTGAGTTATTACAAGTACACCAACAAATGGTCATGAACCCGCAGCAAATGACAAACTATTCGGTTCATGAAAGCGTGCTGCTTTGCCCACGGGAGGCCATGCAGGGTTCCTACGGACTTATCTTCGAATGGTCCCTAATTGTTTTTGGAAGTCTATGAGGCGAGATGTGAAACAATATGTAGCCCATAGTTTAGTTTGTCAACAAGCAAAACTTTCCAATCTAGCTCCATCAGGCCTGTTGCAGCCATTACCCATTCTAACTCAAGTTTGGGGGGATATTTCCATGGACTTCGTTTAAGGACTGCCGGTATCAAAAGGGTATTCTGAAATTTTGATGGTAGTTGATCGATTGATAAAGTACGGGCATTTAACCCCATTGATTGCTTATTCTACTAGTGGTAAAGTGGTCGAGATCTTTGTGCGTGACATTGTCCGACTTCATGGTGTTCCCCATTCAATTGTTAGTGATCGCAACAAATTGTTTATCAGATCTTTTTGGAAGGAGCTCTTTAAGTAGCAAAGTACCTCCCTAAACATGAGCAGCTCGTATCATCCACAAACAGATGGGAAAACAGAGCGGCTAAATCGTACTCTTGAGATTTATTTGTGTAGTTATGTGATGGATGCACCAAAATTATGGGCTAAGTTTCTGCCCTGGGCTGAGTTTTGTTGCAACACTTCACACCATTCTTCAATTGGTATGACACATTTTTCAGCGGTGTATGGTCGTGATCCTCTAGCGTTAGTAAGATATTTGCCACATTCTTCTTCTAATGCAGTCGTGAATATGGAACTAAAGCAACGAGATGCCATCTTGTCTCAATTAAAATGCAATCTTCAAAGGGCACAACAGAGGATGAAAGAACAGGTTGACAAACACAGGACTGAAGAGGAATTTTCTGTGGGAGATTGGGTATTGGTCCACTTGCAACCATATAGGCAAACATCAGTTCGCGATCACACTAATCAGAAGCTTAGTCAAAATTTTTTTGGGCCATTCCAGGTCGCAGCTCGAATTGGACAGGTAGCTTATCGCCTTCAGCTACCTCCTGATGCTAAGATTCATCCAGTCTTCCACATCTCTCTTTTGAAGCTAGCCTTGGGATCACATGGTATCTCTCCTACTCAAGTGATCTTACCTCTAAATCTTGATATTCTATTGTTAAAGCCAGCTGCTATTCTTTCTCGCCGCAGCCTCGTAGTAAATGAATAGCTTGTGCCTCAGCTATAGATTCAATGGAAGGATATGCCTATCGAAGAAGCTACATGGGTGAATGAAAAAGAAGGTGATTCAGTCTTAACCTGATCTGAACCTTGAAGACAAGGTTCTTTCAAATGAAGGAGATAATGTTATAGTCCCAATATCTTTGGACTGTCCTACTGTCGATAGCGGCCCAATCTAGGTTACGGAGCCCAACTCAATTGTTGATCACTTAGGCCCTGATGTTAGAAGGAGCATTCGAATAAGAGCCACGCCATATCACTTGTAGGATTACGTGTAGTGTTAGTTAGAATTGGCATGTGATGTATGAGAGAAGCGTATAACAAATAGTGAGGGAGCAGAGAGAGGCTAAAAATACACTTTATCTCTCTTTTGTTATTTTCTTTGCTTGTAATTTTCTCTACAATTTCTTCATTTTTGCTGCTAACAAATCAATACAAACTACTGTTGGTCTTTTTCTTTGTGTGAAATACTCCCTAAAATCCAAAACCATAACAAAAATTTCTGGTCGTAGAAAGAAAATCATTTCTAGTTTCACAAATTGTAAGCAAGATCCATGGCTAATGAAGAAAGCAGTCGTGAATGAAAAGTTTTTGGATTTGGATCTCTCCTCCAATTACTCTTAATTTAGGAGCATGACACATCACCTTTCTTTTGAATGAAATGCTAGATTTCTACCAGCTCATTACCCACTTAAATTTAACACTAAAAAGCGATATCATTTTGCATATTCTCCATGACAAACTAATTAAAAAATATGGTATATACAATTATAATCTTCCCTCAAAAAATGTGGTGAGAGGGAAAAACATAGGAAAAAGAGGAAAAAAATATAATAAATCATATATTATATGATATTATTATTTACTTGAAAGTATACCATTTTCTTACTTATACAAAAATCTATTTCTATGATATTTAAGTTTAGTTTCTTTGTATGTATATACATAGGTGGGTTTATCGACCATTTACAATAAAGAGAAAAAGAATAAGAAAAGCTAGCCTAATAAAAGATAAACGAAGAAGCACATGGCTAGCTAAAATGTTCCATTTGGTTTAGATAGAAGGCCTTTCGTTCCCGTATGGGTTTTTTTTTTTTTTTAATTCAAAGGAGGTTTAAACCATCTTACATTACTTGGGATGTTACACACAAGAATAAATCTCGAAACTAGATGCGAGAATCATACTAAGCGTTCCTTGTTGTATTAAGTATAAGTAACTCGCGACCAATGTCATCATTTTCAAATTTTAAATTTGTAAACCAAACTAATTTTACTTTTGGAACTATAGCAGAACCAAATTGAAGCCTTCTCCAAACATTGTATGTGGAATTTATGTCTTTCACTTTTATGATTTCTTGTTCTGATAGATGATTCCCAGGAGTTGAAAAGAAAAAGGACATTGATCTTAGGCTTCATGATTTGGCCATTCTCGCTAAATTGTCAACTTGATCAGGACTAAATACTAATATTTTTCCCTCCTCATAAATACGTTTCATACATGCAGATTTATTAAGGAAAATTATTTTGAGAGATCCGTAGAATTTTATATCTTTTTCTTTCTGCATTGAAGGAAAATAGAAGGTTTCTTGTTTACCGTAGAACATTTGTCATTAAGGGAAGGTGTCTTGCCGCAAAAAAAAACATTCAAGTAAAAATAAGTCATATACAAAATAGGTCATATACATATATATGTATGTATATATATATATATATGTGTGTATGTGTGTGTGTGTGTGTGTTGAAAGAAAAAAAAAGGAGAAAATATGAGGAGAAAATATATGTATAAAGAAATATTGGCGGTGGTTTTAGAAGGGATAAAAAGATAATGATTACATAATAAAATCTTAATTTGAGAATTATAAAATGAGAATCATAAATAACACCAGATAGTCTGAACAAAACCTAGAGAAACAGAGACCAAACACACTAGGGTCTAAAATCCTAAGTGATGGTCTAATAGGTTAAATGTAGATGAAAAGGCTTAAGAGTTGTAAACAAAGAAATACGATTATTCCAGGGAGTGACAGTGCAAAATGACGATCATAAATTTCGATGGCTACAATATTAGTGGTCTTAAAGAAAGAGACATAATTGTTACAACACAATAGTGGTAGTAGTTATAATTAGATAACAATGACACAAGCCACCAGAATAATAGCTTTTGATATCGTACGATATTGAAAGAAAAAGAAAAGAGAAAGCATGGGGAAAAAATATATGTGTATTCAACACACTATGAGCTACCACCAACAGTGACTCTAGAAGAGAGAAAGATAATGACTATATGATAAAATCTTGGTGTTGAGAAATACAAATGACAGTACCTATTTACCGGGCTCATAACTTGGAGAACAACAATGGGAAACTAAACTAATTAGAAACTTGAAATTTATTCTAATAGGGAAACCAACTTAAATATTGTCTAAACTAGTGACATGATTAGGAATGACAATGGGGCGGGGTAGGGGCGGGGGGAGCTATCCCCATGCCCCGTCTCGCTACTCAAAAAGCTCCCCCATCCCCCGCCCCGTCCCAGCATTCTATACCCCTGCCCCCCGCCCCGCCCCCGCCCCCGAATCCTCGTGGGGAATGGGGATTACCCGCATGGTTTTTATTATTCTTTTTAAACTTTAAGAATTATAATTAATTTAAATCATGCAATTTCAAAATATAAATTAAAGTTATACTAATGATAAATATAAATATAGATCTTAAATAAAGTCTAATATTAATTATTCTTGCAATTAAATAGTAAAAATAATATTATAGTAATTGAGTCCCAAATATTTAAAATAAATTTTGACTTAACTATTGTGTATGAGAACTCTAATTGAAAAAGAACATTTCTTTGTGCTAGTGAGATTGCATTGATTATTATAATTTTTTTTCTAATCACATGTCACATATAATATTAGTTGCAATTCTTTAAAATTCATCTTTAGTTATATTATTTGAAACTTTTTGAAGTGCAACTGAAATAATTAACAAATCTCTTAATTCACTATGAACAATAATAAAATTGAGGTATTTATGTCAAATGATAGCCAATTTCAAGTTACGGCATATAATGATTTTAAGAATAATTATAAAATCCTTTCAAATAATCTAATTTTTCTTCTCTATTTTATAATACTTTGCTTAATGTTATTTTTTATACTTTTATATGTATAATTTTAATACATATATAATACTAAAATAATAAAAATAATTATCTATATATGCAGGGCGGGGTATACGGGACGGGAAATACTTATCCCCGCCCCGCACCCCGCCCCACCCCCGCGCGAGGATTAAAAATTGATCCCTATCTCCCGCCTCATTCTTCATTTCTCGCCTTAATCCCCGCCTCATTTGGGGCGGGGGTGGGACAGGTACCCGCAATCCCTGTCCTCATTGCCATCCCTAGACATGATATAAGTAATTATATTGAAATTCTAAATATATTTTATAGAAACATACATACATACAAACACTTTATATATATTGACAAGCCCAACAAGTATATCTATTCTTTTCCCCGATTTCGCTACTAAAAAAGATGTTCACTTTATCTCCAATCAATCGTTAAAATCAATAAGTCTGCCGCATACTTCTAAATTGTTCAACATTCTAGGTTTTTCATAAAAATGTTGAGAGGAATTGCTTGCAATCATTTCAGGAGAAATTCATCTGACAATTCAAAATAGGGTAATGTTTTGTATCATTGGGTTAATGTTTTACATCTATTTCATAAGGTAACTGATATGGGCCCAAAAATGAGAAAAACTAAGGGGACCCACAGTACAACTTCAGTTTGGCAAATGAGCCCCGACCTTACGGGCGCCCCGACCTCACGGGCGCCCCGACCTCATAGGTGCTTCTACCTCACGAGCTCCCCTACTCTGTGGGGCGCCCCGACCTTAAAGTACACGTCCGCAACCTGAAGCCTATAAATAGGTATACATACCCATAAATGAGGCAGGTTTTACCAGCTCCCTTATTATTCTTTTTTACTCACTATTTTCTACCCTGACTAGCTCTAACTTAAGCATCGGAGGGGGCCAATGGGCGAAAACCTCTAGGTCATTTTTACAGGTACTTGGGAGTTTGATTCGGAGCATGGTGAACGACATTTCCTAATTCTTATCAGGTGGCGCCGTTTATGGGAACGTAAAAGTCTTCCCACTGAGAATACCACAATGGTTAGCACAAGAAGCCAAGCTCACCTTAAACAAAAACCACCCCCACCAGGGGCAACAACGAATTATACCACTGAGAAATTGCCATCTGAACTCCTCCCACCTCCTATTAGCTTACCATCTATTGTTGACCCATCATCCATGATTAACCAACCCTTTGGAGTCACGTCTTTGGTGGCTGTTAGTTCTCTCTCAACCCCGCATGCTCTACCTGACCAACTAGCGTCAGCCAGGCCTCATGCAGCTATTACGCCCACTCATACTATCCCAGCCATGAGTATGGCCCAACCAGTTATGCCACCCACGCCATCTACAATGGACATATCAACCCTCTATAGGATGGTCCAAGAAATTTAGGCGACCCTAGCCAGGGCAGGGCCGAACCAGGCAATTCCTCAGACCCAACCTACTCATAATCAACTTCCTCCTCAAGAACCACCTCCGCCGGCCCGCAGAACCGAAGTTGTGAGACCTGCCATGGTGGTAGAAGATGAAACTGCCTCTTTTGGTCATAACATAAGGGCAAAAATGGCTAGAGGAAGGAGGCTTGGTGTCGACGAGGCATCTAGGGCAGGCCCGAGGAACCATTTCCAGGCCATAGTAGGATAAAAGAATGGGCCCTTTACTACAGCAGTTATGGTAGAGCCCATACCTCACGGATACAAACTACCCCCGTTGCTATTTTACAATGGGGTAGGGGACCTCGAGGATCACCTTATGACTTTTAATCAGAGTATGATGTTTTATGACATACCGAACCCTTTGAGGTGCTGGGCATTCCCGACTACCTTCACGGGGCCAACCCGAAGATGGTTCATAGGGTTGCTGGAGAATTCTATCAATGAGTTCCAGCAGATAGCTGAGCTATTCTTGGATCAGTTTGCCAACAGCAAAAGACCGACAAGACTCACATCGCATCTCCTTACTATCAGACAACACAAGGATGAAACATTGAGGGAGTTCACCTCCCGCTTCAATCAAGCGGCCCTGGACGTCCCCGACCTGGAGGAGTCTGTGGCCATGGTAGCTTACCAACAAAGGTTAAGACCCTAGAACTTCCAGGCAGCCTTGGCTAAGAAGCCCCCGACGAGGACATGGTGGTCAACACTTAACAGTGATTGAAACCATAACAGGATGATTGGCCATAGGTGGGGAAAGCAGCAATGTGAGAAAGAGGTATGTGCGGGCGGCGCATGAGCAATCCCCGACCAAGAGGCTGAAAGTCACAGAAGAGTTGACATTTTTTGAGAAAGACTTGGAAGGACTGGTCCTGCCTCATTAGGACTCACTGGTGATCACTGTCTGGATCTCAGAGGTTGAGGTCAAAAGGGTGATGGTGGATACTGGCAGCTCTGCTGAGGTACTATTTTATGATACATTCCAAAAACTAGGGCTGACAAGGGAGATGTTGAGGCCCCTGCAGAGTTCTCTTACAGGATTTTCAGGAGATGGGATATGGCCCGAGGGAATGATTACCCTCCCTCTTACACTCGGGTCTGGTAGCAAAAAAGCCAGCATGATGGCCAACTTCATAGTGGTAAAATGTAACTCCATATACAACGCAATCATTAGGAGACTGGCCCTTTACCACTTTCGCATTGTGGCGTCCACCTTCCACTTAATGCTAAAATTCCCAACACCAAGCGGGATTGCAGAGCTGAGAGGAGACTAGAGGGTTGCCTGAGAGTGCTATGCAACTTCCTTGAGGCCCAAAATGATCCAAGAGGCTCCTAGGAATGTCCCTAAAGAAGACAGAGATGAAAGAAGAGGAGCCCCGGCCAAGGACCTGCTTGAGGTAGAACTGAGTAGGGGTTCCAGGAAGGCCAAAGTTGGAGCCGAGCTGAGCCCCGACCAGAAAGAAGGTATGAGAAATTTCTTTTTACAAAATAAAGATATATTTGCAAGGTCCACTGTTGACATGACAGTTGTAGACTCGACATTTATCGCCCACCGTTTAAATGTGGATCCAGCCCGTAGGCCAGTCCAGCAAAGAAGGAGAAACTTCCACCCTCAGAAAAATTATATCATAAATGAAGATGTGGAGAAACTGTTGGACGCAGGGCAGATCAAAGAGGTTAAGTACTCGACGTGGCTGGCCAATGTGGTGTTGGTAAGAAAGGTTCCAAGCAAGTGGAGGATGTACATAGACTTCACTGACCTCAACAAGGCATGTCCAAAGGACTACTACCCATTGCCATGTATTGAGCAATGGTGGTTTCCACATCAGGGTGCGAACTACTGTCCTTCATGGATGTTTTCAAGGGGTATAACCAGATCAGAATGGCCCTCGAGGATCAAGAGAAGACAGCGTTTATCACCGAAATAGGAGTATACTACTACAAAGTCATGCCATTCGGATTAAAGAATGCAGGAGCAATCTATCAAAGAATAGTGAACAAGGCCTTCAAAGGCCAGTTAGGAAAGAATATGGAGATATACGTGGATGATATGCTAGTAAAAAGCAAGAGGGCTGGAGATCACATGTCAGATCTCGCAAAAGCATTTGGAGTCATGAGGAAGATAGGAATTAGACTCAACCCTTAGAAATACGCGTTCGGGGTCAGAGCAAAAAAATTCTTAGGCTTCATGGTGACCTGATGAGGGATCGAGGCAAACCCCGAGAAGGTCCAAGACATCCTGGACATGCAGCTACTGCGGAATGTGAAGAGGTGCAAAAACTGGCAGGAAGAGTCGCAACATTAAGTAGGTTCATGTCAAGATTCGCCGACAAATGTGCACCCTTTTTCAAGGTCTTGAGGAGCCCAAAGGATTTCCAGTGGACAAAGGAGAGCTAGGAGGCATTCAAGAAGCTTAAAAGTTATTTGACATCTCCATCCTTGTTATCCCGACCAGAGGAAGGTGATGACCTATACGTCTATCTAGCCTTTCAGGGACAGTCGTAGCTACCGCCTTAGTTAGGGAAGAAGGTGGACTCCTAAAACCGGTGTACTACATAAGTAAGATCTTGAGAGGTGCAAAGTGCAGGTACCCCACAATTGAGAAAGTAGCCTTAGCCTTAGTCATGGCCTCAAGAAAGCTTAGATCTTACTTTGATGCCCACTCCATTAAAGTAATAACTAGCTTATCACTGGAGCAAGTGTTACGCAAACCTGAAGTTTCAAGAAGGTTGCTTAAATGGGCTGTCAAGCTTAGCCAATACGACATAGAATATAGGCCACAAACAGCAGTAAAAGCTCAACCACTCGCAGATTTTGTAGTAGAATGCACAAGCGAAGACCCAATGAGTGCTAACCCAAAATGGATAATCCGAGTCGACGGAGCCTTAAGCCGGTAAGGAAGTAGCACTGGAGTGATCATAACTAGCCCTGAGACGGTAGTCTACCAATACGCCCTCAGATTCGGCTTTTCGGTCTCTAACAATGAGGCCGAATATGAGGCCCTGATAGCAAGATTATAAGTTGCAGCTTACCTCAGGTCCCGATTAGTCGAGGTGTTCAGAGACTCACAACTAGTGGCCCAATAGGTGACGGGGGCCTTTGAGGCAAGGGAACCAACCATGATAGCATACTTAGAAAAGGTAAAGGAATTGAGTGCTAACTTCGAAGAGTTCGCCATTCAGCACATACCAAGAGAGGAAAATAGGAAAGCAGATGCCCTTTCCCGAGTGGCTTTAGAAGGAGACAGTTCCTCTACAATCACAATAGAAGAAATTGTCGAGCCTAGTATCACAGGACCAAGAAAGTCAATAGTATAGATCAATGTGAGGCTCGATTGGACCAGGCTTATTCAAGAATACCTGGAATCAGGAGAACTCGTCGAAGAGGAAAACACCGCCAGAAAAATAGAGAAGCACTCCATGCGGTTCGTCATTCTTGGAGGATAGCTCTACAAGTGATCTTTTCCCTAGCCCCTACTCAAATGTGTTACACCTGAAGAGGGAAACTATGTGCTAAGAGAAATTCACAAAGGAATTTATGGAAACCACTTGGGAGGATGAGCCCTGGCATGGAAAGCACTCTGGTAGGGGTACTACTGGCCCACTTTACAACAAGATGCAAAGGACTGGGTCCAAAAGTGTGATATCTGCCAACAGTTTGCCAAGATCCAGTGATAGTCGGCAACTGATCTCACATGCATTATCAGCCCATGGCCCTTTGCCAAGTGGGGTTTAGACATCATCGGCCCACTACCGCCGGGAGTAGCCCAAAAGAGATACATGTTCGTTGCGGTTGATTATTTCACCAAGTGGGTAGAAGCGGAGGCCACCTGGAGGATCACGAAAAAGGTAGCCTGGAATTTCGAGTGGAAGTCAATCATATGTCGGTTCGGGGTACCCCGACCAATCATAACTGACCACAGCAGGCAATTCAATAGTGCACATTTCAAAGAAAGATGTGCAGAGCTAGGAATCAATTTACGATTTGCTTTTGTTGTACACCAGCAAACTAATGGACAAGTAGAGGTCACTAACCGAATTCTTTTGCAGGGGCTAAAATCGAAGTGGACAGAGGCAAAAGGACAATGGCCAGACATCCTCTCCAAAGTACTGTGGGCATACAGTACGACCCCGACCTTAGGAACGGGAGAAACCCCATTTTGCCTGACCTTCGGAACGGAAGCAGTCATTCCATTGGAGGTCGGGTCTCTAAACCTTAGAGTGCAAATGCATCAGAAAGAAATAAATGGACAACTCCTCAGGGAAAATCTGGATCTGGCAGAGGAGCTGCGGACCAAGGCCCAAATAAGGATGCTAGTTAGAAAAAGGGCAATGATGAGGGCCTTATCCAAGCAGATCAAGCCAAAGCCCATCGGGGTAGGGGATCTAGTGCTTAAAAAAGCCATCTTCAAAATAAACCCTACCGATGGAAAGCTCGGGCCCAACTGTGAGGGACCATACCGCGTGGAAAAAGAAATTAGACTAGGCACATACATCCTATCTGATCAAGATAGAAGAGAATTGAAGAATGAGTGACATGTAAAGCATCTCCGAAGATATTTTGTCTAAATCTGTAATGTCATGAAAAATATTTTGTAAGCTACAACTGTGAATTAATGAAAACTCTGCCTTCCTTTAACAAAAAAAAAACATGTGTACTCATATCGTGTTATAAAATAAAGCAACATGGGCGAGACGCCGAATGAAAAGGTCAGTAGCAAGGCCAATAGAACTAACACAGGGAAGAGAAGAATCCTCAATCGACCTCGGGGTAGCACCCCTAGCGAAAAAGGCCAATTGCGCCATAACTGGAAAAAAATGAAAATGTACCGGAAAAGGCTAGAACAAACCTTGCCAGGCTAGGAAAGCCACGCGAGGCTAGGGCCTCGGAATTCCTAAAAAGTTGCATAAGCAAACTTGAAAAGAAAGGCCAGTGTAGCTATAGACTTGGGGCAAGATCCCGAGCAAACAAGCCGGTAGCGCCATAACGGGAGAAAAATGTAAAAATCCCGGGCAAAGCTAGAATAAACCGTGTCAGGCTAGGCAAAGCCACGCGAGGCTGAGACCTCGGAATTCTTAGAGTTGCGAAAGCAAATATAGAAACAAAAATAAACAAACGGATAGGAAAGCAATCAGTTTCATTAAACTGAGAAAATTATTACAAATGCAAATCCCACCAAGAGGGACGAAAGAGAAAGTTGGTACAAGCATTAATCCTAAACAGGAGGAATACCAACACTGGGGTCAATCTCAGAATCAACATTCACTTCGGGAGCATCGTCAACAGAAGAGGATAGAGTATTGGGGAGAGGGTCGCGAAAGAAGCTAAGGTTGAGGTCGGGGTACTTCTCTTGCACTCTGGCCTTGGCATTTGTAAAACCCTCTTGAAAACCGTTTGTCCACCCGGCTGCGTAGAGAGGACCCCCGAGCTGTCCCACGAATACTTTAAACTCTGAACTCTGCTTAAAGGCCTCCACGACTTTCTCTCATTCGGCCCCGACCAGGTTGACAAGAGCCTCATACTTAGTCTCCCACGACAAACGATCGGCTTCAAATCTTTCCATCTTCTCGGCCTCTTTTCTCAACGCCTCCGTGTGCTTGGCCTCTTTCTCGCGAAGCTGAGACTTCAGTTTCTGAATTTTGATATCGTAACTAGCTTGGGTAGCTTTAAGCCCGGTGATCTCATCGTCTTTCTTCTTGATTCGGTTCTCTAAGGAGAAAGTTTTGGCCTCAAAATCTTTTACAGTCTTGACGACAACTTGTCTTTGCCGTTCATTTTGCTTCTGAAGTCCACGTAACGCCTTTGGATCTCAGTGCTCATTGCCAGCATTTGCAAGATACGAACCCCGATCTAGGTGAAAAAACTTTGATCTAAAGAAAGAAAGCATAGATAAGCAAGGGGACTAAGAAATAAGAACAAAAGTAAAAAATGCAAAAGTCGAAGAAAAGGTATCGCCGATCTGGAGTCAATCAGTTTGCTCATAAGAACGTCATCAGAAGCTTGGGGAAGTGAGATATTCGCAGACTCCTCGCCACGATGAATCGGTATCGTACCCGGTGGATTTAGAGAAGAGTTCGGAGGGAAGTATCTCTAGACGTTAGCATCTAGCAAATGTCCCACGTCGGGGCACGATTTGCCAACTTGTGACTGTTGTTCATGCGGCAGGCCATCGCTTGTAGAACTTGGAGGGTCTTTCCTTTTATTTGGAGGAACGACTTGCTGAAAAAGAGCCCTGTTGGAGGCCCCATCATTTGCCTTTGGTCGAGGTCTAGGGGGCAGACCCCCCCGAGGTACGGACCCCGAGGCTCCCACAAAGTTGTGAACAGTAGCCAGGATCTCGGGGTCTATGGTGGAAGAACCCATTTCATCGAAACCTGTAAAGAAAAAAGGAAGGGCATTGTTAATAAAAACGTCAAAAGAATAAAATTCATCTGTAAAAAGCCGCGAGCTCAAAAAGGCGAAGAGTAGCAAGGCAGTACCCCGAGGAGAAGAATCCCTAAGAGAGCCTGCATCAGGGCACGAGCTGGAATCAAAGCAACAGGAAGAGAAGAGCCTCGACTCGGGAACCTTCTCCCATTCAAGGAAGTCTGGACTTGAGACCTTACCCAAGGCCACGAGTCCGTCAATCCTCACTTGTTCCATAAGGGCCGGAGTTGGATTCTGGTTGACACTTGGAGGAACAGAACCACATCTTGTGGGGATCCCCCAGCCATCTGGGCTAAAAATAAAGAGATATTTGTGGTGCCATCCACGATTGTTGGATGGAAATGACTTGAGGACCTGAAGCCTCGACCTCGCACTCAGGTAGTACCAGCCGAGATCCTCGTTTTGGTTGATTTGAAACATACGACGGAAAAGAGAAAGGGTAGGGAAAACATTCAAATGACGCAAGTAGCTATATAAAGCAACCATCATTCTTCAATTGTTAGGGACGATTTTCCCCGGACTCAAGTTATAAAGGTTGAGGAGATCACAAATGAAAGGGGGAAGGGGAAGGGGAAAGCGAATGAACTTAAAAGCCTTATGATAAAAGCAAACTTCCCCATGACGACCTTGACAAGTAGCCTCCTCCTGACCTGGAGCTCTAATGTTATACCCAGGGGGCAGGATCCTTTTTTTACGCCACGATTCTACTGCTCTATTGCTAACAAAGGGAAACCTATCTAAACAAGCGAAAGGAACATCCTGGGGTGCAGATGAGCTTTCTCAACCCGAACCCCGACTAGGAGGATCATCTAGATCTCTTAGAATATCTATGTTACCAGGAGAGTCAACATCGCCGGGCCTATGACTACTATGAAGGGGAGTATTGTCAAAATGGATATTATCTGGAATAAGGATCCCGGCGAGGTTGGGGAGAGGTAACCCCTCAGAAGTAGCTTGTTCCCTGACCTCACCAGTAGGCTCATCCTTGGAACCTGATAAGGACCCCTCAGAGCTTGAAGAAGTTTTTGTAGACCCAAAGGAAGAAGACTCTGTATCCTCCTCACACGCTGGCGAGTCGGCTCTACCAAGAGCCTCAGAGGCCATGACAGATCCAAGAAAAAGGAAGAAGACAAGGAAAAACAAAGCAAAGCGATAAGCAAAACACACGTACCTAGAAGAAGTAAAATAGCCTGAGGGAAACTGACGCGAGAGAGTAGATTGGGTAACGATTAGGGAATCTTCTGCACAGTTTGGGTAAAGGTGAAGAAGAAGAATGAAAATGACAGCATAAATAGGCACTCTGTCCTTATATATAGTGGTGGAGCATGTCAATTATGACGACAAAACAAATAAGAGTGTTATGGCCTAGAAAATGAATAGACAAATCTCTTAAATGCGAGGGGACATGGAAGGCAAGAGGAATGCATGAACCAGCAAAGAGAGAGGTGAAAAGGCGGCTGTCATAATTATTGTCAGCAAGAAAATGAGTGGAATTGCGGGTATCATGATCATAGCCATAAAGGGATGTCGACCCCTGAGTTAAATATTGGAGTCAACCTATAAATATCCCAGTCCAAGGTTCTTCCCTCGATCGAATGAATTCGACGCGAAGGAACAGGGGGGCAAATGATATGGGCCCAAAACTGAGAACAACTAAGGGGACCCACAACACAACTTCAGTCTGGCAAAGGAGCCCCGAACTCACAGGCGCCCTAACCTCATAGGCGCTCCTACCTCACGAGCGCCCCGACTCCGTGGGCGCCCCAACCTCGCGGGCGCCCCGACTTTAAGGTACACGTCCGCAACCTGAAGCCTATAAATAGGTGGACATACACATAAAGGAGGCAGGTTTTACCAACTCCCTCATTATTCTTTCTTACTCACTATTTCCTACCCCGACTAGCTCTAACTTAAGTATCGGAGGGGGCCAAGGGGCAAAACCCCCTGGGTCCTTTTTGAAGGTACTTAGGAGTTTGATTCGGAGCGTGGCGAATGACATTTCCTGATCCTTATCTGTAACAATTCATGTTTGAATGGCAAATTTATTTTTGTATAGTAAGAACTCTAAAGATATAGAGAAGGGTGCAATATCCCAGAGGTGATTTATAATAATGTTACTGAATCTAGGAAATAACGAAGCTTTTTGAAAGACTAGGTGAAATGGAGCAAAAGACGAGAAATGCAACCTGTAATTCATATGGCCATTTATTATAACTTCAGACACGAAAGCGACCTAAGCCTAACAGGTGCACCTATTCCCATAATCAAGTTGGCTGAGCGACAAAGACGAGATCGTGATAATGTTTCGTATTTTCATTGCTTCTGTCTCACAATTTTTCCCTTATAATTAATAATTGCACACGTATATATTTGTCTTCTTCAACGTTTTTGTCCATACTAACAGATAAATTTATTTTTAGCATTACGGATGGAGGAGAAATTTATGATCTTCCAGATATCAAGGTTTTTTCTTAATTTTTAATTAAATACCTGTTTCTTAATGAATTTACACGAATATGACACAGATTTAATTCTTCTCTGTCTAAAATATATCTCTTCATACATAAATCACAGAGCTGCAGCTCTCAAACTTCTAAAGCATGCATGGTGGATTTCCTTTGGGAATTAACATCATAACATAAAAAGTAGTTGGTATCATGAACTTCAACATCATTTATTTTGTAGGAAAAGAAAGTACGTAAATATGAATAAGTATATGGATTTTCTTT
Organism: Ehretia macrophylla; assembly: GCA_037974665.1. Classification (NCBI taxonomy): domain Eukaryota; kingdom Viridiplantae; phylum Streptophyta; class Magnoliopsida; order Boraginales; family Ehretiaceae; genus Ehretia; species Ehretia macrophylla. The sequence goes on along the minus strand of CM075771.1, from coordinate 54,397,060 downwards.
ATCTCCTTTCTAGAAAATGACAAAACGAAATAGAATTCAGCTCTACATCCCACAGTTCACCCACAATTTGATTTAAAGTCATTTTCTAAAGGAGCCAAAATTTAGAAGCCCATCTGGGCCTTTTTTGTTTAAAATATCATGTTTATAAATTCTGGTTTTTCTGATTATTAATATAACATCTCAATACATGTTTGAGAAACAACCAAGTTTCTTGACTAGTCTACGTCATATTTCAGCTTGCTTATGACAAAGACGAGAGAGTCTATTAGCTAGCTAGTATCATCTATCTTGCAATCTCAGTACCCTACCGCACTTAAAGTTACTGGCACAGGTGTAAAGAATCACGGTTAAATTTTTATAATTGGGCACCCACTAGTTTTTGAGATCTAGCGACTTCTCTTGATTTCATATTAAAATCAGTCTTAGACTAGATATATATATATATGTTGGATTATATGTTTTAAAAGTCAATTGATTGTAATTTTTAAGACATGAATTTTGTGTTATTTATTAACTAGGCAGTTTATTTAATATATGTTAATTAGTTAAATATATTTAATAGAAGTTCTTAGAAATATATCTATGGATCTTATTATTTAGGAAGTAAAGAATATAAGTGACAAGATCCATAATTAATCATATATTCTAGAATATGTCTCCGATCATAAGATTATAAATTAATTGAGCGTTAATTCATCCGGATAGATTGACTTACAGTTTGCTATTTGAATTAATATTATGTGATATTGACAATGCAATTAGTCTCATATTGTGTGGGTAAATGTATAAGTACTTATTGAGAATAAGCGATTGGACATGACCGATTATATGACAAATTACATGGATGGTCAATAATTTGTCATAGAACATATAATTGTATAATTAATCTTTACACCAAAGACACCACAGTTATTATGTGCATAGGATACCATGATTAGCTTAGTTCAATAACCCAGTTCTAGCCATAGACTGGTTCACGTACTCGGCGGTCATATCTATTCCTACATGAGGGCATATGTGTGTGCAATATGGAATCCATAGTCCTATGCGATCTATTAATTAAGTAACCGAAATTCTTTGGTCAAGGTTAAATAATAGATGGTGTTTTATTATTTATTTACGAGCTACTAAATTAATCAGATTAGGTGATATGGTTAAGCTAAAAGAGTTTGATGCCCCTATTTATTACTCTTGCTTAATCGGGACAAAGAAGATGGAAGGAAAATATTATACGGTAATTATATATTAAAGGGTTCGATTTCACTTCATCATTAATTGGGTAGTTGTAATATACTGCGAGATCTCATTCACAACTTGTGAAAATTAATTAGAAGAATTTTAACTAAATATTAATTGGATCAATATTACTTTGCAGTCAATTAATTATGAATCACACACAAAAGAGATCCAAAAATTAGTCAGCGAGAAAAATAAATTAAATATTAGAGTGTCCAATTATTTAATTGGATTTGAGACTGGTCTTGTTGGAGTTTTAATCCAATAAGTTTACCAATCCAAGTCCAAGATTTAGGTCGGGCTCAAAAGCTAGCCTTAGAGCCTATTTGTTTCCTATAAGTAGGAAGCTATACAAAACATATTAGCTAGCATAAATCATGTTTTTCATAGTAGACATATTTTCTCTAAAAATAATGTGGATACTTTCGAAGGTGTGAGACCCAAGTTCGATTTTTGTGCTATTATGTGTTTGTTTAACTTTTATGTGCAAAATTATGTGCTTATTTATTTTAATTCATAAAATGTGCAATAATATGATTTATACATGTTCACTAAGTTAGAAATGCATTTGAAATCGGATTTAAATGCTAATTGTGACTTTTCATCTTCTTTGGTCACGTAAGGGTTAATATTGCGTATATTAGTTAAAAACCAAGCCTAACTTAGTTTTATCATTTTAAATATTTACTAGAGCATTAGAATTGAATTTAGAATCAATTTGGAGCGTTAACTAAGTTAGTTTGACCAACTTAAGTGACCTTGACCAAGTTTGACCTTTGACTTTCTCTTTAAATACAAAAATAAGCACAAAAATTGCAAAAAATCACCATCTTCTTCTCTCCTTCAGCCGTCACCAGCCATAACCCTAGGAATAGTAAATTTTGTACTATTTTACTTATTTTGGAGTTAGGAGTGGAACCAAGGTGCAAACCAAGCATTTTTGAACTCGTCTCGTTGTTTAGCATCTTTCTACTAATCGTTTTCCCTTTATTTTGCAAAAAAAAAGGTGAGGTATTTTCTAACTAATCTTCCAAAGTTCATTTTTTATGTATTGTAATACTAGAACTACATTCTTATCTTGTTAATTAGGCTGTAGAGAACATGTTTACTGATTCATAACTAGTTTATAGCATATTTTATCGTAATTGATTATTTTGGGTTTGTCAATGGCTTAATTGGTTAAATTTGTGCAAGACTTTGATTCCTAGCTTTCTTACGATGTTCATAAGTGTTAATATGTCAATCAAGTATCACGTAATGGCTCAAAATAGCAAAAGGGGTGAGATTTTGGAGTATTGTTGTTGGCTGGATTTTTGTAAAAAAGTGGGCTTTGGAAGCCTTTTGGGTTGTGTTTGTGGTGACTAGTTGCTTGTTAGGGTAGCTTGATGATAGGGAAAGGTTGGGATAACTTATGGTTGCATAATTGCTCAAAGGTCGATGAATTTGGACTAAATTGTTACTAGGAATTGTGTAGTATGTTAAATTGTCTTACTTGGTTGTTAAATGAGTTGTTTAGACTTGTATTATTGCTAATGTGATTGGTTTAGATGCTTGGCTACTTGGTTGATGCCTTATGGAATGTATATAAATTGTTAAAGTACTCGGAGAACAACCTACTTCGTTGTTTTCTCTTAATTGTCTTGATTGCGTGAATATGTTTGTCTTGAATGAGTGAAGTGCATATCTTGAATGTGTATGCGACGTGTCTTGAAAGTTTGCAACCTTTAAAATTGACACGGTAGTGTCATGTTGTACTAGACGACATAGGGCTTGCCAGACGATTACATAAGTACCGGGGTTTTAATCCCTATCCCGTTGTGAACGAAGAGCTTCTTCGCAAGGGTCTGGGTCTTAGGTTTGATGTACATTCGAAATACATCCGCATTGGCGTATAGGGGATGAGTTCGTGAATGGGTTATAAGCAGACGACATCAACAAAACGAGCGTATCCTTCTTATGTGGTTATTTACATTCTCGTGTATTTATAACTATTGTATGTTCTTGTTCATGTCATGCTTTCAAAATGAGTTTTCAAAACCTAAAATGTTTTCATAACCTTCCTTATTCTATCCTTACTGAGTTCGTAGAAACTCACCCCGTTTGCTAACATTTCAGGTGAGCCTGAGGTGGTCGAGTGCGTGAAATATATGAATGTTGAACCCATAGTTGATACTGTGGTTGAGCCTGATGCCTAGTTTGTTTGCCTTGTGGATGTTTATGCTTACGAACTTGTTGTAAAGTCTATTATGAAGATTGTGAACTTCATGTACTAAATGTCAAGTTTAGTTGTTGCTTTCTTTTTGATAGGCTTGTAATGAATTCCATAAGTCTTTATTTTATTTTGTATAGGTGGATAGGCTTATGTATCTCATTGTGAGGCTTGTATATCCTTAATCATGTTGAAGTTAAGACGAATGACTTTTATTATGGTTGTTGTTGGATGGTTGTGTTGTTTGTTTGTTGGTTGTGAAATATATGAGGTTTTTATGCAGGTTCATTTATTTGGTTGTCCATATTACAGCTGTTATAATGTTGAAATTCTATCATGTCCCGACTTGGTTTTAAGTGGGGTCGAGTTGGGGCGTGACATTGAATGGTATCAGAGCATGATTAGTGTAAGCCGAGTTATGATCTTTGGACTGTTGGGTAGAGGTTTTGACAAGAACATGTCTTGAAAGCATGTATACATGTCTTATATGTTAGTTGAACTAATTGAAGTCGATGTGCTTTATGTGAATGATGTGCTTATGTGCTTAATGTGATTCATGTGACTAATGTGAGTTATTTGATTACTTTGCCTTATGTGAAGTTAGTTTCTTATGTGCTATTAATCGTCTATAACTATTTATATGTTATAACTGTGAATACTCTTTGGTTGTAAAGATGGCTGGCAGAGGTAGACCCCATAGGGTTGTTGGTGATCAGGAGGAACAGGCTAGGTAGAATGTACCGGCAGGGCAGGCTCCGGTACGTGATCCTATTTTGGGTGAGATAGCAGCTACTATGGCCAGAATGACCCAGATTCTAGAAAGACAGGATGAACAGCTACAACAGAACCAGGACTATCAGCAGAACAACCCGGGTAACAATCATCATGCCCGGGGTAATCAGCGCGAAAATGGTGGTAATGAAGGCAATGAGGGCAACAGTGATAGTGGAGATGGTGTATTACGAGGGTTTCTCGGATACCATCCACCGAGATTCTTGGGAAAGCTTGATGACGAGAAGGCGGAGGAATGGTTAGAGAGGATCCAGAATATCTATGATGTTCTTGCTTACATAGATGACCGGAAGATTTCATTTGCAGTCTTCTTATTAGACGGTGACGCCAGGTAATGGTGGAAGACCGTTAGATTGCAGTGGGAGCAGCAGCAGACTCCTTTTCTATGGCAGAGCTTTGTGAGAGACTTTAAGAACAATTACATGCTTGTTATTGTTCGAGAGAGATGAGAGAAGGAGTTTATGTCTCTCACTCAGGGATTTGTTTCTGTAGCACAGTATGAGGCCTGGTTCAACAAGCTATCACATTATGCTCCTGTAGTTGTGTAAGAGGTTGATCAGAGAATCCACATGTTCTTAGAGGATTGAGTCCAGAGATACATGATTTTTTGGCACCCCTAGAGCTCACTACTTACAGTCAAGCCCTTAATGCAGCTTTCCGTATTGAGAAAATAAAAGGGGAAGCGTGAGCTAGTTCAAGCCAGCCTAGCAAGAGGTCGTTTGTGCCACAGTGCTAGCCAAGATTTGTTCAGGTTCAGTCCCAGTCGAGGCAGGGCCAGTCGCAGGGTCAGTACAGGTAGATATTTGTGAGGACTTAACCGAGTGGATCTGTAGTATCAACAACCCTGAGTTCAGCAGGTACTACTACCGCTACCCCATTTCTAATTTGTACCTTCTGTAAAAAGAAGGGTCATTTGGAGGCAGGTTGCTAGAAGAAGACGGGGAAATGTATTGGTTATGGCAATGATCAACACTAGGTGAAGGATTGCTCAAGGTTTTAGACTAGAGGCCGAGGTCAGTAGAATAGGCCTGCAAGCAGTACACCAGGGTAAAGAGTGTAGGCTCGTGTTTATGCCATCGACCAGTTGGAGGTGCCATATGCAGCAGCAGTTGTGAAAAGTAACTTTCTCATTCTTAATCAGTTGGTTAGAGTATTGATTGATTATGGTGCTACACATTCTTTTATTACACCAACTTGTGTACGACGTGTTAATATGCCAATTGAGAAGTTATCTTATAAGGTTGAGGTTAGTGCACCTATGGACACCGAATTTGTAACAAAGTGGGTATGTAAAGACTGTAAGATTCATATTAAAGGTCAAAACTTTCTTATTGATCTTATTTTACTTCCTGTCCGAGAGTATGAGGTTATCTTGGGGATAGATTGGCTTGCTAAATATGATGCTTAGTTGAACTGTAGAACCAAGGTTGTGAAATTTCAATTGCAAGGTCAGCCAGTAGTTGAGGTAGCAGGTAGCCGAGATGCTTCGAAGAATTTCATCATTTCATCAACCCAGTCTATTAGGTTGATGAGTAAAGGGTGTTCATGTTATCTAGCTTATCTGATCAACAAGCCATCTGATAAGCTAAAGTTGGAGGAAGTTCCAATAGTTCGGGAATATCCTAATGTATTTCCCGATGAGTTGCCAGGACTGCCGCCAGAGCGAGAAATTGAGTTTGTGATTAATGTGCTTCTAGATACTTAGCCTATCTCTAAATCACCATACAGAATGGCACCAACGGAGCTTCATGAGTTAAAAATTTAGTTGAAGGGGTTGTTAGAGAAGGGTTTTATTCAACAGAGTTCTTCAACGTGGGAAGCACCTATCTTATTTGTGAAAAAGAAAGATGGCACCTTGAGATTGGGTATTGATTATCGGGGTTTGAATTAGGTGACAATCAAGAACATGTATCATTTGCCGCTGATTGATGAATTGTTTGATCAATTGCAGGGAGCTAAGATATATTCTAAATTTGACTTTGAGGTAAGGCTACTATCATCTTTGGATTCGTAAGGAGGATGTTCCAAAGTTTGCTTTTTGGACTCGGTATAGGCATTATGAATTTGTGGTTATGCCTTTTGGTTTAACTAATGCGCCTGCAACATTCATGGATCTTATGCACCGAGTATTCCAACTATACTTAGATCAGTTTGTGATGATCTTCGTATATGATATTCTAGTGTATTCTAAAACTGAATCTGAGAATGAGCGACATCTGTGCCTTGTCCTACAGAAGCTTCAGCAACACCAATTGTATGCAAAGCAGGGTATTTCAGTGTATCCCACAAAGATAGAGGTTATTATATCCTGGAAAAGGCCGGAGAACGTTACGGAGGTTTGTAGCTTCTTTGGATTGGCGGGTTACTACCGCAGATTTGTTAAGGACTTCTCGAAGATTGCAGGGCCACTTTCTAAACTGACTCAAAAGAGGACGAGCTTTGTATGGGATGAGAAGTATGAACAGGGTTTTCAGGAGTTGAAAAAGAGGTTGATTACAGCTCCAATTCTTGCTTTGCCGGACAGAGAATCTGGTTATTTATAGTGATGCCCTTAAGGAGGGCTTAGGTTGTGTTCTTATGCAACATGGTCGAGTTATTGTTTATGCTTCTAGAAAGTTAAAGCCATATGAGGAGACTACCCAACGGATGATCTAGAGTTGGCGGCCATAGTATTTGCTTTGAAGAAATGACGCCACTATCTTTGGGGCAGTAAGTTTGAAATTTTCACTTATCATAAAAGCTTGAAGTATTTGTTCTCTCAGAAGGAATTGAATATGAGGTAGAAGAGATGGATGGAGCTTCTAGATGATTATAATTGTTCTATCAATTATTTGCCCAGGAAGGCTAATGTGGTGATGGATACTCTTAGCCGGAAGACAAGCATTGCTATTTTAGCAATCAAAGAATGGAAGTTGCTTGAAGAAGCTAGTTACTGGAAGCCGAAATTGACTCAAGATGGAGTTATGTGTGCTCATTTGTAGATTCAACCATTGTTGTTGTCCCAGATTCGAGAAGCTCATCAACTTGATAAGCAGCTTCAGAAAATCAAAGATCTAATCAAAGATGATGAGTCAGGCTTTAAATTACATGAGAATGGTATTCTACGGTTCAGGAACAGGGTGTGTGTTCCCGATGATCCGAATTTGAGGAGAGAAATTCTTGAAGAAGCTCACAATTCTAAATATACAATTCATCTGATGGAACCAAGATGTATTGGGATTTGAAGCAACAATATTAGTGGAACAACATGAAGAGGGATGTTGCTCAATTTGTATCTAGATGTTTGACTTGTCAACGGGTGAAAGCAGAACATCAACGACCAGCAGGGTTACTTCAGCCATTGGTAATACCTGAATGGAAATGGGAGCATGTCACCATGGATTTTGTCACAGATTTGCCCAGATCACCGAGATGGTTTGATGCGGTTTGGGTTGTAGTAGATAGATTGACCAAGACTGCCTGCTTTATTCCGATGAATAAGCTTGATAATCTTGATAAGCTAATGGATCTTTATGTGGAAAACATTGTTAAACTTCATGGAGTTCCAGTGAGCATTGCATCAGACCAAGATCCTCAGTTTATTTCTCGATTTTGGCAACGTCTGCAAGTAGCTTTGGGTACTCAATTGAATTCAGCACATCATATCATCCTTAGACCGATAGTCAATCAGAAGGAACAATTCAGATTCTAGAAGATATGTTGAGATCTTGTGTATTAGACTTCGAGAAGAACTGGGAGAAACACTAGTCACTAGCTGAGTTTGCCTATAACAATAGTCATCAAGCAATTATAGGGATGGCATCTTATGCAGCTTTATATGGGCATAAATATCAATCTCCATTGTATTAGGATAAAGTCGGGGATATGAAGATTGTTGATCCAAGTTTGTTGCCGGAACTTGTAGAGAAAATTGAGAATGTTCATCTAATCAGGTAGAGAATGTTAATAGCTTAGAGACGATACAAGACTTATGTTGATAAACGTCGATGAGAGTTAGAATTCGAGGTTGGTGACTATGTGTTCTTGAAGATATCTCCTTGTAAAGGCTTGGTATGGCATGGTGAAGGTAGAAAGTTGAGTCCAAGGTTTGTTGGGCCGTTTGAGATTGTGGGTAAAGTTGGCAATTTGGCATACCGCTTGGCTTTACCATCTAGTCTCTCCAGAATTCATGATGTATTCCACGTATCTATGCTCAGAAAGTATCATCTTGATCCTTCTCATGTATTACAGCTAGATCCTTTGTAGCTAGGTGAAAATCTATCTTATAAGGAACGGCCAATTCGTATCCTCGATTATTAGGATCAAGAGTTTTTTTTACTTTTAATTTACTAGGATCGAGAGTTGAGATCAAAGAAGGTTTCAATGGTGAAAGTATTATAGAATCATCAAGGCATTGAAGAAGCTACTTGGGAAAGGAGATATCAGATTGAATAGCAGTTTTCGGATTTGTTCTGAGTAGCCAATAAGAATTTCAAGGATGAAATTTCTTTAAGGAAAGGGAGGATGTGAGACCCCAGTTCGATTTACGTGCTATTTTGTGTTTATTTAACTTTTATGTGCAAAATTATGTGCTTATTTATTTTAATTCATAGAATGTGCAATAATATGATTTATAATGTTTACTAAGTTAGAAATGCATTTGAAATAAGACTTAAATGCCAATTGTGACTTTTCGTCTTCTTTGATCACATAAGGGTTAATATTGCGTATATTAGTTAAAAATCGAGCCTAACTTAGTTTTATCATTTTAAATATTTACTAGAGCATTAGAATTGAATTTAGAATCGATTTAGAGCGTAACTAAGTTAGTTTGACCAACTTAAGTGACCTTGACCAAGTTTGACCTTTGACTTTCTCTTTAAATACAAAAATAAGCACAAAAATGGCAAAAAGTCACCATCTTCTTCTCTCCTTCAGTCGTGACCAGCCATAACCCTAGGAATAGTAAATTTTGTATTATTTTGCTTATATTTGGAGTTAGGAGTGGAACCAAGGTGCAAACCAAGCGTTTTTTAACTCGTCTCGTCATCTAGCATCTTTCTACCGATCATTTTTGCCTTTATTTTGCGAAAAAAAGGTCAAGGATTTTCTAACTAATCTTCCAAAGTTCCTTTTTATGTATTGTAATGCTAGAACTACATTTCTATCTTGTTAATTAGGCTGTAGAGAACATGTTTACCGATTTTAACAAGTTTATAGCATATTTTATCGTAATTGATTATTTTGGGTTTGTTAATGGTTTAATTGGTAAAATTTGTGCAAGACTTTGATTCCTTGCTTTCTTACGATGTTCATAAGTGTTAATATGTCAATCTAGTATCACGTAATGGTTCAAGATAGCAAAAGGGGTGAGATTTTGGAGTGTTGTTGTTGGCTGGATTTTTGTAAAAAATAGGGTTTGGAAGCCTTTTGGGTTATGTTTGTGGTGACTAGTTGCTTACTAGGGTAGCTTGATGATAGGGGAAGGTTGGGATAACTTATAGTTGCATAATTGCTCGAAAGTTGATGAATTTGGACTAAATTGTTACTAGGAATTGTGTGGTATGTTAAATTGTCTTACTTGGTTGTTAAATGAGTTGTTTAGACTTGTATTATTGCTAATGTGATTGGTTTAGATGCTTGGCTACTTGGTTGATGTCTTATGGAATGTATATGAATTGTTAAAGTACTCGGAGGACAACCTACTTCGTTGTGTTCCCTTAATTGTCTTGATTGCATGAATATGTTTGTCTTGAATGCATGAAGTGCTTGTTTTGAATGCGTATGCGATGTGTCTTGAAAGGTTTCAACCTTTAAAATCGACATAGTAGTCTCATGTTGCATTGGGCGGCATAGGACTTCTCAGGCGATTACATGACTACCGAGGTTCTGATCCCTATCCCGTTGTGAATTGAGAGTTTTACAAGGGTCTAGGTCTTAGGTTTGATGTACATTCAAAATATATTCGTGTTGGCATATAGTGGATGAGTTCGTGAAGGGGTTATAAGGAGACGACATCAACAGAACGAGCGTATCCTTCTTATGTGGTTATTTACATTCTCGCGCATTTATAACTATTGTGTTTTCTTGTTCATGTCATGCTTTCAAAATGAGTTTTCAAAACCCAAAAATATTTTCAAAACCTTCCTTATTCCATCCTCACTGAGTTTGTGAAAACTTACCCCGTTTGCTAACATTTTAGGTGATCATGAGGTGGTCGAGTACTTGGAACATCTGAATGTTGAACCCATAGTTGATACTGTGGTTGAGCCTGAGGCCTAGTTTACTTGCCTTGTGGATGTTTATGCTTACGAAGTTGTTGTAAAGTCTATTTTGAAGATTATGAACTTCATGTACTAAATGTCAAGTTTAGTTGTTGCTTTCTTTTTTATAGGCCTATAATGAATTCCATAAATCTTTATTTTATTTTATATAGGTGGATAGGCTTATGTATCTCATTATGAAGCCTGTATATGCTTAATCATGTTGAAGTTGCGACATATGGCTTTTATCATGGTTGTTGTTGGATGGTTGTGTTGTTTGTTGGTTGGTTATGAAATATATGAGGTTTTTATGCAGGTTCATTTATTTGGTTGTCCATATTATAGCAATTATAATGCTGAAATTCCGTCGCGTCCGGACTTGGTTCTAGGTGGGGTCGAGTTGGGACGTGGCAGAAGGCTTAATATTTGGGGATCTCTGAATCAATCAGATTCCACATCAAATTCAGCATCGTAGAGGTAACCATCTCAATTCGCTTATATAGATTATGTGATAATTTATGTATGCTTTTATAATCACGTAAATAGCCATGAACAGATACATGGTTATTATTTTTGCTATGTTTAATTAAATTTTAAATATCATGTATACCATCCAACAATATCCATCACTATTATCATCAATGCATAGAGTTACTCAAACTTTTATTCTTCTATGAGTTTATGTTAGATTTTTTCCACCATGTCCAAGAGTAGTCTCAAAATATTGTTCTATAAATCTAAAACTATTTTTTTTTCTTTTTTCCTTATTACATAAAAAATGCTCCGTGGGGCTATATATCGCAATGGAAATCAGATCAGAAGGTTTTGGGAAGGAACTTTTGTAAGTAAATTGTAATTTGTTTCCTAAGGGTGTTCCTATGAGCTTATTTAAAGACTTAATTAGTTAATGCTTTCATTTATCCCAAGAGTCGTAAGTTAATCTAGTGTCATACTAAGAGAAGTTCAAATAATATGTAACCCTATCGAAAAGTTATTTTTTTAAAAAGTATAGGAATTGGCAATATGCATCATGTAATTGAATGCATAATAGTGATACATAAACTAGACAATGAGTTATTGGACATTGTAGTTTGATTGTCATTAACTGTGAAATATACAATGCTGATATAGTTGGGTAGCATAAATGTTCCTTCTTCACGTGACATATGAATCTAAGTCTTCTGAACTTTGAATTATTTGATAGATTATTAATGTTAACACATGGGTTGTCAATTAATCAATTTTTATGTCCAGGGACGAAGCCAAGAATGTAATATTGAGAGAGCTAAGATTCAATTAAGAGGGTCCTTAAGAGAAAAAAAAAAAAGAAATAAGGGGATCTGTATATATATATATTTAAAATTAATATATAGATTTTTTTAAAAAGTCATTACCATATTTTTTGTCTCATGCAACATTTGAAAACCGTTGCAGAAAACCAAATGGTCGCAAATGACTTTATACAACGGGTTTCTTACTGTTGAATCTGCTCCCGTTGTCTATTTTCGATTGCAACGGTTTTTTTTATAAATAAATAGTAACAATCAAAATTCATTGCAAATAATTCTTTTAGGAACGATTTTTTCCAAAAGACTACAGGATAAGTATTATACTATTTGCAATGATTTTAAAAAGTAATGAAATGGTTTGTAATACTTTTTGTGATAGTTTTTGTTGGTTATTACAACAAGTTTTAAAAGCATACGCAGCAGTTCTTTTATAGTTGAAAGTTCGTCATTCTTAAAATAACATATATGTGAGATTCTCTTTCATTTTTTTTTTATTAAGTTACACTTGGATAAATTTTTTTAAATAGGCAGCAATGAGACTCGAACTCAGGACCTTTTAATAGTGAATACTATGATCATGCTAAACTGACCATCTCATTTAAAAGTTAAGTTATTAGAGAGTAGTTTATTTTATTATCTTTAATAGACAATACTTTTGCAATAATTTAAAAAAAAACATAAATAATAGTATTTTATAATTGCAATGCTCTTTTTCATAAACTTGCAATAATTTTTTAACTAGTTGGCAGTAATTAAGAACTAAAAAATAATGAAATCTCAATTTTGGGAAAAAAAAAGGGAGAAGTAAGGGGTTCAAAAAGATAACCTAATCAATCTTTTGGGTTTCTTTTCTTTATATTTTCAAATAATTGGTTGTGGTAGTTTTTTATTTTCAATTAATTAAGCTTAAATTTCTTCGTGAATAAAATATCTCAAGATATCTCACTAAATAAAAATCTAATAAGCAACAATTTTTGTGTGTTGCATTTAAGCTCTTAATTTTACTTGCCGTTGAAAAAAATAATTACAAGAAACAAAACTGAATAAAAAATTCTTGTATGTCATAGATTCTGCAACGTTAAGATGTAATACTAACAAAATTGTTACAAAAGACTTTATTTTGTGAGCTGCAACTAAGTATAATTTTACAAACCGTCGCAAAAGATGAATGAAATAAGCAATACTTAACAAAAAACATTGCATATAATAGATATTACAATAGTTTGATGCAGCTTAATAAAACCGTTACAACAAATTACACATGACAACAGTTTTTTTACTTGTTTAACTAGAGCGTTGCAAGAGATCCAAATAGTGAGTTGAAAGATTGGGGAACCTGAGCTCCCGCCGATTTCCCCTTGCTACCATTCTTGCTTATGCTAGTGTTGAATTTATATGTCCCATATTAACCATTCTGCCAAGTTCATTCAATAAATATAATTCTCTTTAGTGTATAGTTTTTAATTTTGAGATTGACAAGTACAAGAGTTGAGCTAATCTAAATTTGTGATTATTCCTACCAAATAATATAGAAACTAATATAGGACCCAATGAAAATTCTTTTAGTCTGTTGTTGATTTGTCGGATGCCTTTTCTTCAAATTTCTTCCATTTCTAATAGTTATCAAGGAATAACTGTTAATAACCACCTTTATAACCAAATAATCATCAATTACTATTCATTCCGTATTTAAAGGAACTTTTTAGAGCAATCTCTTCAAGAAGACATGTGGCCTTGGTAAATCTCAAAAGTGAGAACAATAGAACCAACCAAGTAACTTTACCCACTTTGAATTATAACTCTTCAAGACATGTGGCACTATTTGATTATGCCATCATTAAAGGTGAAATGATGGCGTATATAATGCTTTCTCTATCCAATTAGGCAATGACAATAATCTAATGTAGCGATTGGTATACTAGAATGAGTTGGGAATTGGATGACATTTTCAACTTTATTCTGATTTTCATGCTTGGTAAGAATGAATGAACTTGGGAATCTCATTCCCAAGGTAACCCCATTCTCTCGTAAATTGGATTAGTTATTCCAGAGTAAATATAGGATTAGCTTATTCTCATGTGCTTGGAAATAAACTTATTTATCAAATGACTAACATATCTCCATAAAAACACAACTTTAATATATAATTTCTTTTGCAACAACAACAACAACAACAACAACGATAACAACAACAATAATAATAATAATAATAATAATAAATATAAATAAAAATAAAAATAAAAATAATAGTAATAACAACAACAACAACAACAACAATAATAATAATAATAATAATAATAAAATAATAGTAATAACAATAAAAACAAAAATAAAAGATAAAATAACAATAAAATTAAAATTAAAATAATAATAATTATAATATTGTTATTATTATTATTGATTTTTTTGTTTTTATTATTATTGTTATTTTAATTTATTATTATTGTTATTGTTAATCCAAATAATCCTAAGAGGGGGGTTGAATTAGGACATAGAGGCAATAATTGTAATGCCCCGAACCCAATCCCACGCTATAGGTTAAGTCCGGACCCGATATACGGATAGAGTTTCCTTTGTACCGTGGACTATTTGGGAACCTGTAACAATGAACTGCAACCACAAAACCTCATTCCAAACTCCTCATACAATCCCAATCCTTCAACATCACAACATCACAACATCACAACTGCATTAAGGCCATCCGAGCCTCAACTTAACAAAAGTTTATCATACATGCATGCAAGGCATATTTTTAGAAACTCTAAGTCATAAGTTTTCTTATCATACCACTCTAATTATAATCACGAGTTATACTTAACTATTAGGTAAATCCCTCAACTACCTTTAGCACACAAGCATGCATTCAAAGCACCAAAGTCTATCATTAACTATTACAACTTTAATTACAAACCACCAAATCTAACACCGATACATACAAGACCACAAAGGTCTCAAAACAAAATCTAACACATTAACATCATAACGTCACACATAGCAGCCAACCTCAGCAAGCAAATAATCAAGGCAAATGATCAGGTTGTACTTCTTCATCTTCTACCGCTACAAGCTGGGGATTCACCTCAGCTTCTCCTGAAACATGTTAAAAGAAGAGTGAACAACACAGTTGCTCAGCGAGGGAAGGGATACAGTAAACTGGGGGTGTTTTTAAAAATCACTTCGTATAATGCAACAAAGACAATAACACAAGTAATACAATATAGCAAGTTAATCAAATAAACATTAAACACATTTTAAAAAGGATATGATTCATCTTCCTTGTCTTCGATCTCGAACCACGAACCATGATCTTCGATAACAAGTGCCGGCAAACCTCTTTATACTACCAATGGGGTACTCCGGATGTACCCCGACCCTACGACCCTACGACCCTACGACCCATTCTCTTGAGGTAGGTCTGTATGCCCCAACGAGGTGAACCACACCTCTGGGGTATGGTAGTATGCCCTAACAAGAAAGGGAATAGGCACCATAGTGGCTGAGCTAGACAGGTAGCCCGATGCTGCCTAGAGTTTCTCGATACTACCATGTCCGAAAAGGTTGTGCAACCTAATTCATGATCATGAGAACCAAGTAATGCCAATACTCACAAATGAAGGACGACAAAGTAGGCCGCCCTCGCAACAAGCAAAGTATATGCATTAACGTAAAATAACCGTATGAGCACAAAGGGGCAAAATGTCATACTTTTCCACGAAACTCTACAAGTAGCTCAAATATACTTTAGAAATGCATTTAGACACACAATAGGCAACTACAAGTCAATACAAATGCTAAAACATCCAATTCCCACGTTTTTCCCTTTGTTATCCTAAGTCATTTAGCTCCAAACTGAAGACTAAGGTTCAAGATTCTCAAATTAACTATTCTACTTTTCTAGTTACACATTATGGCACATTTAAACCCTTGAAACCATTCATTAACCCACATTAACCACACAACCCCCAATTTCTCCTTTATGTGTTATAACTACAAGTACCTTATTCGAAGTTCAACTAAGCGTCATAACCACACATTTAGCACCTCCTCACCCTAAGAACACTAAATATGTCACCCAAATCCACCCGAATTCACTTTACCCCCGAAACCCCTTTGTAAACTAAGCCAATTATGCATTTTTACTCAAATTTCGGGTACTTTAAGTTCATACAATTTTAATTCTATGTTTATTAATACCTCTAACACCTATAGGAAGCATAAGGTCGATCTAATTAACAATTTATAGCAAAACCCTAGAAATAGGTACTATTCATCATCTTCTACATTTGAGCTTTTGCATTAAACCATGAAGCAAGCCATTAAACTACTCAAATAAGGTCTAGCTAGCATGTAGAAGACATATTGTACAAGTTTAAATCATTATATACACCAATACTAGTAAATCAAGAAAAACTATATCATGAACATAAACTTTTAAATAACAAAAACATGCAAAGCCCCCTCACCTCTACCAAACTCAAAGATGCAAGATTTGGCTTCAATCCGCTTCCAAATACCTTGGATCACCAACTGTAGTATTGTTGAGGCTCTAAAACATTCCATAACTTCCTAGACGACATTAACTACATTAACATTTAACAAATTAACCTTTAACTAACTTCAACTAGGCATTAAATCAAACACATTTCATACAAACATGATTCTTTAAGCTAGATTACTACTCATCATTTTTAACCTTGCAACTATACATGTAATAAAGGCTCAAAAGTTTGCTCTACATTATCTCTAGCTAGCATTTGATATATTAGAGGCATTATATCATCAATTAACAACAATATAAAAATTCTCTACAATAAGCTTAACTCAATTAGATCACAAAAGAACATCAAGCTAACATTTAACAAGGCAAATACATCACAACATTAACAAAGCTCAACCATTCAAACCAAGTTCCAAGTGCCATTGCTTGCATTATCTTAACTAGTATGAGTTATATTCTTTTACATATTTGAATACACTTTAACTTCATGACTTGCAATAAGCTAATTCAATGCTCATTGACTTACAATAGCTTCCAAACATCTTTAAGCCACATTTATCCTTAATTAGCTAACTAATTAACTACCTTTAACTTATCCAATTATCGTACGATACATACTAAAGATCAAAGACCATTAAAAGACTATTAAATACCATCTTTAAGCTTAAACCACAATTAAAATCTCAAAATCTCCAAGCAGTACAAAGGGCCGAAATGATGCGTGGCACATTTCATGAATTTCTTGATCATTACATGGTTCATAGCTCTCATAGAGTCTAATTATAACATAAAACATTTCATACAAGTATTATATGAAGCATATGATCTAAAATTTCTACTTTAAGCTACAAACTTTGATTAAAAATGATTTCAACCATAATATATAGCACATAAACCCTATAAAAGCTTGTTCTCTACACTCCATAAGTACTAAACAAACAATATAACCATTTATGGCATGCATTTAGAGTATAGAAATAAGTAGATAGCTTAAAAATTAACAATCTTTAACTAAAGCACTAGCCATTATTTCCTAACAGAATCCCTAACTTTACCATACCAACTACCTATGCTATTGACTTCCAAATTCTGTGATTTTTACATATAAACGTAGCTCTTCGAGTGTAGATGATTTTAGAACTAAATGGAACTCAATTATAATCTAAATTCCTTAAGATACAACCATTTACGTATGATTGTGTGTGTTTGCCCTGTACCAGCGATTTTCAGAACACATTTATAAAATGGCTAGATCAGTGGCCTAAAACGTTAGAATTAGCCTTAGCCCTAGAAATTAACATTTGTTCTAAACTTCCTAATCTAGCTGATATGTAAATTTTGTTAAGTTTCGAGCATGTTTACTATGTCAAAAAGGCTCTAGAAACAGGGGCAGTGCATAGTTCTGAATTTGAAATTCTTGCTCTACTTCATCTTTTAGCTATTTCCTTACATCAAACTAGTTCAAGGCATTAGGATAGTATGCTAGACAATTCTAATCTTCACCTGGGACTTCTATCAAACACATAACCTTCACACAATTGAACAAATTAGAAAATCCTCAACTACATCAAGGTAGCTTCTCAATCTCAAGCTAAACATTCAAAAGAGTATTCTCACAACACAAACCAAGCTAAAGATCATACTTTCTTGAAATAATAAGCTCAAGAGTTACATGTCTACTTTGCAACTAACATTATAGAAACATCAATTTACAAAATAAATGCAAACAAAGTATGAATCCCTTATCTACTAGGCCAAAATAAGCAAGAATTGAGCTAAAACTTCTTCTTCCTCCTTATTTTCCTCTATTTTTTCTTTCTTTTCTCTCTTTTTCTTTGCTTTTGTCGTGTACTTGTGTGTGTGTATATATACCGTGTTGTTTGTGTGTGTTTGTGTGGTTTTTTGTTTTAATTTAAGTCAATGTTAGGTAGAATTTTTATAAAAAGGCTAAATGTCCTCTTTGCCCTTTTAACTAAACACTATTAGCTAGTTTTCCATTTTAGTTAGGTTTTAACTAGTCTAGTTTTCTAATTTAACTCAGTAGAATTTAATTGATGCCTACGATATTTAAACATACAAGCACACATGAAACGATGAAAGTACGCATTAAACGAATCAAATGCACATAAACCAAGAAATATGCCAGCCTATGCATACAAATATATGCAAATTAATAAAATGGCCTATATGCTCGAGCTGGGGTGTCACAATAATACTACATTTTCGAAAAGGATTGCAACAAGTTAGTTCTATCAAACAATATATCAAACACAGTGTATGCAATAAAGTAAAGAGTATGAGAGATGAAATCGACGATTTTAGGGTAGTTCGCTACTCTACATTAAGGTATCATTTCCTTAGGATTTTCTACAAACTCCACTAGATGTGTTTCTTTACAAGTTCGTGATGCACAAACTGTGAGGCCCAGTCCCGAGAGTATATAAATTAATATCTTAATATGTATAATTAAATATAACAGTATGTGTTTAAAGTGATTATGTGCATATTAGGATAGTTAGAAGCAAGTTAGAATGAGAATTAAGTTAATTTAGCTTCGGGGCCACTTTGGCAATTTTTGATAGTTTTGGGGCTAAATCGTAAATAATGAAACTTCACCCGGGACTTGATTTAAATACTTTGAACTAGGAATATACTTTCTAAGAGCTTCTTAGAAACTTAGGAACATTTAAAGGGGTTACTGAGTTCAATTAAATAAGTTTTACTCGGAAGTTTTGAATCAATTTTAGGTCAACTTTGGAGTTAAAACTGAACCAATTGGAAAATATTTAGGTGGTGAATTATATATGGTTGGAAATCTCTACGAGTCTAGTTTTTAACGCTTCAAACCATTCGTAAATTGGAGTTTTCTAGAAGAATTTATGGTCATTTCGTAAAGTTGCGCAGGGCTATTTTTGGCCTAGCGGGTTTGACCATTTTTGACTTATACTTAAGTTTATAACATAAAAACAAAAGCCAAAAACTCACCAACATCACCACCAAAACCGTGGCTGCCTAGGAGGAGAAAAAGAAGAGAAAAATGCAGGAAAAAGAGAGAAAACAAGATGGAAGAGGAGATTTTTTGAGCTTTTGGAGGTGTTTAACTTAGTCGTCTTCATCCTCAAGCTTCTAATGCCATTTTCTTGCATTTTCATCAACTATTCAAGGTGAGGGATTATTTTTTAAATTCATATTTTGGTTAAATATAAGCATGTATTGTATGTTTTATTGTTCTATGATGTTGTTAGAGGTAGATTACATGTTTACCTAGCTTGTATTTATATTGAATGATAGACTTTTAATTTAGAAAGTTTACTTTGGTAAATACTAAAACCCTAGGTTGAAAATTCCAGCAAGATGGTTGATATTGATGTTATGAAAAGGTTCTTTGAGGTCAAATTAGTTGAATGGTATGCTTAGTTTGCTTAGGAATGAAGTAGAAAAATTGTAGGAAATTATTTAGGTGGTTTGATGAATAGTACCCCAAAACAAAGTATGGAATTAGGACCTAACGATGGTACACACGTGTTCTTAGCATCAAATCGATATTTTTTTTTATAAGTTTGGTTTGCTCGAAGGCTAAGTAGAAAAAATGTAGAAAATTCTTTTGTATGCTGATAAATAGTAACCCGAAATGAAGTTTCACCTTAGGCTACAACGAAGGCTTGGATGTGTTCCTAGTGTCGAAACATTAAGGAATATATTTTTTATTGGCTTAGAATTGAGCTAGAAAAAATGATAAAATTCAATAAGTAGAAATGTGGTTAGTAAGCTTAAATTGATGGTTCTATGAATCGAGTGTTTTGGCTTGTTGCTTGATGATTCAATTAGTCTCAATTAAGCTTAAATTTGTTCTATTTATGTGAAAATATCAAATTGGGGTATGTTGGTGTAGGTTGAATTTGATTTATAATGTTTACTTTAATAAATAGTGAAACCACAAGTTGTAAATTCTTGCAAAATTGTTGATGATTAATGATGCGTATATGTTTCTTAGGTGTTGTAAAGGTTGTATTAGAAGTACTACAAGCTTTGTACATTAGGAAGATGAAATTGGAGTTAAAATTGTATTCTTGAATGAATAGTAAAATCCATAAGATTGTTGATTTGTAAAAATTAGCTAGTGCATTGTAATTCTACATTGATGTTGAAGTTTATATAATTATAAATGATAAGAAATCATACCTAAACGAAGTAAGATCATTATGCCTGTGTGTGTGGGTGATTTAGCCAAGTGTAGGAGCTTGGCTTGGGACGGTTTAAGCTTCGTTTTTGGACAGTGGTGTGACTGTGATTTGGAGCTATTGGGGATTATTTGCAGTGATAAAATGATGCTAGTTGATGCCTAGGTGTTAGAGCTAAGTAGGATAAGGAAAGGGGTTTTCAAGTCATCCTAAGCTAATTCTTGCATTTATGGAGCCATTTTAGGTGAGGGAATTTCCTTAAAGTATGATTATAAGTTTGAGATATAAACTTTGGTTTACCAAATTTGTTGTTATATGCTATTGTTATGCTTAAATCCTTTACAAAGTGTTGTATACATGCTATGGAGAACTTGTTTGTATTGGTTATTAGCTTGGTTATGGTGCAAATGCAAAGAGACACTTGAAGAAGAAGATGAATAGTTCTTTTCTTAGGATTTTTGTGTCATGTTGATTGTAAGCTTGTTTTTATGCTATATATAGGTGCTGATGAACATAGATTAATGATTTAATGCGATTGGTTTGATTGGAACTTGGATAAAGATGCATTTTTTACTAAATTCAAAAGGGGCTTGGCGTAAAATGTTAGTTTGGATACAATTGAATGTTATAGATAGTGTTTATTAGGCGAGGAAGTGCTTAAAATATATTTATGGCGCTAATTTAGGTTTTGGTTTAGGTACCTGTATTTAAAACATATTAAGGGGTTAAACGGGGTTTATCGGTTCTTGTGGTTTAAAAGGGTTTTTTTTCTTGCATTTAGGTGGATCATAAAGTGTATAAGTTTGAGTAGTGAAATCGAATTTCAAGTAGTGTAGCTCGTTTGGATATAGTAGCCTGATAAAGTTAGAGGAACGAATAGTATTTTGATGAATTTTTATAAATTGGTTGTAATGAATGTTTTGATGCTTTAAATAGGTGCTATAAGTGCTACGTTGATGTTTGGAATTAGTGCAACGTGGCTAGAACTTGGAGTGGATTGATTGAGCATATAGGGCCATTTGTGGATTTTAGGTGGTGTGAGTCTGTGAGTGGTTTATAGAGTTTGGTTATGGTTCATATGTGATTTTGGAGTGTTTAGAATGCCTATAACGTGTTTCCATTGATAAATGGCTAGATTTGTAGTTATGGAGTATAAAGGGCTAACTGGTGGAAAGTTAAGATTGAGTGTTGGTTTTAAATGGGCATTGGTTGGTTAAGTGGTTAAGTGAACTTGGAATGAATGTCAAGGCTATTATTTAATTATTGAGTGATAATAACTATTCTTGATATAAGTTGAATTGCTTAGGACTTTGGGATGTTAAATGGAAGGTTTGATGATAGTTTGGATTGGAAATGTGAGATTAATTGTTTAGTTGAAAGGGTTACTTTTAAGTGAATCACTAAGCTAGTGATGAGTGTTTGTCAAGAGTGATTGTTGGAATTTGGTGGGAATGGGAGGAATGAGCTTAAGTAGTAAAGGCTAGTTAAATTGCTATATTGGAAGAATAAGAATAGTTATGTGCCTTTGATTCAAGAATGTGTTTAATGTTTATTGGTTACTATCGTGAATTGAATTTGCGTGTTTAGTTTCCTATATAAATAGTAATTGTATTACATAGTGTTAATTGTAGGGTAATTTTGGTGCTATTGGAGGTATTCATTGGAGTTTTGGCTAAATATTTACAAGTTTAGCTTTCAAAGGTGAGGGAGTCTTCATCTCTTATGTGTAACTTAACTTATTTTATTGTTTCTAGATTGTACTATTTAGTAATTGATAAAGTTTATATGTATTATTTACTTGTTATCTTAAGTCTTTTCGTGTTATTTGTGATTAACTACGAGGGCGGCCTACTTTGTCGTTCCTCTTACGTGATTTGATATTCTTGGCTCTTATGATCTTGACTCGAGGTTGCACAACATTTTCGTACATGGTAGTATTGAGAAACATGAGCGGCATCAGGCTTCTCGTGCTCTCTCAACTACCATGGTACCTATTCATTTTCTCGCTGAGGCATACTCCCCTACCCCAGAGGCGTGGTTCACCTCGTTGGGGCATACGGACCTACCTCAGGAGAAATGGGTTATAGGATCGGGGTACATCCAGAGTACCTCATTTGAAGGAATAAGGGACTTGCCGGTTTTTGCTTGAAGATCTTGGTTCATGGTTCGTGGTTCGAGATTTAATACATGGAATTGAACCGTATCCTTTTATGAAGTGTTTAATTACTTGTTTTAATAGCTTGCTTAATTGTGATATTTATGTGTTATCTTTGTTGCATTTCATGAAAGTATTCCCTGGTATGTTGCATCACCTCCCTCCCTAGTTATCCATGATTGTATACTCACTCCTCATTATCCACCTTTCAGGTATTGCAGTGTTAGAAGGAATATTCGTGCTTGCGGTGCTTGGGAATCAATGTGTTAGGTGACGTGGGTTGTAAAGATGTTATTTTTGAGTTGTATGTATTCATTGAATAAATAAATGTAAATTAAGTTTAATTAGGTCATTAGAGTGGTATGATAACATAGTTTATGTAATAGGTTAGTATTATTTCAATTCAAGCATGGATGTGTGTGTCTAAAGAAAAGAGTTAAGGTAGCCTTTGAATTTGGAGATATATATAATTGCTTGGGTTTGTTGTTGAGAACTAAGGCTCGGATGACCTTGAGGAGTTGTTGAAGGTGTTGGACACGGTACTGGTCCACTTATGTTCTGTTTGCAGGTTTTGGTTTGTCCTATAAACAGGGGAGACTCCATCCGTTTTTTCTCGTTTTTCATGCCTTAGGTTTTAGGGTCGAGGCTCTGGTCTCGTGAGGGATCGGGGTGTTACACAAACCAACTCTTACAATCCACAAAAGCAGCCCACTCTTGAATGCATAAGAGCAACAAACTTCTTCAAATGTAGGTGAAACTCAAACCTCTCCTTCTTTTGAATCCATAAATGATTTACAACACTCTCTTGTCTTCTATAATTATCGCAATCTAAGATCTAGAGAGTAATAAAACTAAGAATGTGTAAGAGATAATGATACAAAGCTTTCACTCCTCAAAGAGTTGGATTATACAAATAAAGCTCTTGAATGCTCAATAGATTTGCAAGTGTAAGCTCAAGCTTAGTGTAATTTGATGTTTTAAATCAACAATATAAGATTAGCATCAATGGATATTGTATGGAAGAGGTTTGGGATGAAATGGGTTGGTATAAATATAAAATGTTTCAGCACCACTTTAAAAGCTATTTTTAAAAAAATTCAGCCACTACCGGATAAGCTTGTTGGATGAGGTGCTCATCCAGGATACTCATCTGATAGATGCTGCCTTTTCCAAATGAGGTTGCAAGATGAAGACTTTGTCCTACAGATTTTTCAGAATAGCCCTTTGGGCGAAAAAATATCCGAAATCCAATCTTTTCAAGATAAAACATTAGGACAACTCAAGAATACTTCTTCAAAATATTTTTCAACCTTTTAAACATCCCAAATAGTTTTTAAACTCTTGAGAAAATATCAAAACTGATTTTACAATCCAAGGTTTTAAAATCAAATTTCATCCGAAAATCAATCTTTTGAAGATTTAAACATTTGGACTTTTTAAGAACAATTTTTCAAAAGATATTTTGACCTCAAAGAGATCTTGAGAAGAAAAATTAAAAAAATATTTTAAGAGATTACCAAGAGCTTAAGTCACACAAGTGCAAATCTAAGGCAAACGACAATATTCATGTCATTACCCCTTATGTTGCCACTTTTTTGCCTTATGTCACCACTTAATCCTTATGCCTTCAAGTCTTGATCTTTAAGATCTTCACTTATATAATTATTCAATACTTTATTGGTTCATGCTTGTGTTGAGCTTGATCGTTGTATTCTTCAATTTTTAATGGTCGGCATAATTTGCATCTTCTCGATTTTGCATTTCTTCTTTTTGAAACACACTTTTATCTTCTTGTAAGATTATGTTTCACCAAGCATTAATAGCTCATTTTGGCTCATAAAATTATTAGAACAATATATCCACATGAGCCAAAACATTCAAATACAAACTGGTTCACAATAATATATCCATTCAATGCACAAAAGTCGACAAATGTGTATTTAAGAATATAGACATATTTGATTTCACACACTTGACAAATTCAATTGTACTTGCATTCTTCATAAGATTAATACAATTATTTTTTTCAATGCAAGATATGTCATCAATCAACATTTGACTCAAATAAATGTATACAATTTATCCACATGAGTCACAAGTGTGAATTTAATCATATAAACACATAAAAACAATCATACTTGACACAACCAAATAACTATAATCTGTTATCATTAAAATCATGCATTAGGCCTAAGACCAACAATCTTCCGCTTTTTAGTGATGACAAATCATGATGCTATAATCACATTTTCATACAAGTTAAGCACATTATAGCACAAACATGGAGTCTTCAAAGCATGACTCATTCACATTATGCATTAAATATACTGTGTTAAGATAGTAAGATTTGAACCAATAAAGAACATATGTAGTGTTTGTCTCCCCTCACATAATGCATATAACACAAGATGTATATAGCAAACTCAATATCACACATTGAAATGTTTGTTGTCATCAAAACCTTGTAAAAATACCCTTGGTATGACACCTTAGGGTTAACAATTATCTTTATTATTATAATTATTATATTATTGTTATTATTATTATTATAATTATTTATTATTTTGATTATGTTTATGATGTTTATGGTGATCTTCATGTTTATTCTTATTTTTAATACTATAATAATAAAAGGGCAATCTTGTCATATTATACACGTAATTCTCATTATTACTCTTGTATACTGACTATCAAACATGGGTTTGGAATCAATATATTCATTCATATCTTTATTCCCATAGCATACCAAGCATTTCATTCTCATTCCCAATTGTTCATTCTATACCGAGTTCCAATCCATTTCTTAGCTTATTCCATTCATGTCTAAATTTATTTCAGTGTACCAATCGCTACCTAAACATGTTTGGACGATTCCACAAATATTGGGAATCAACATTAATTACACAACCATTTTATTTATCAATATCATTTTCAATGATACATTCAATATCATCATAGATATCATCTTCAACATCAATGTTATATGGACGTCCTTGATATTGATACAATTCTTGGTGATATATTATCTTAAATATTCATTAAACTAATATAGTATAGATGATGACATCTTAATTCCATGTTAATGGTAATATCACAATCGATGAAATCATCCTTAATATCGACGTACCTATTATTGTAAAGGATGAGCTAATAGAGGATTGAACACCCATCAACATCCTTTAACCTAAGGCTTGATATTTTTCACAAACCTTCTGTTGTTGAACAACAATTCCACCATTTGAAGAGGTCCACCAAAATATAAATCTCTACATATCCAAGACAAAATAAACCAAAAGGTTTGCCTAGGGAAATCAATGGATTGTCAATGAAAATTTTCAAGTCTTCTTGCCCCCAGTGTTAAGTCTTATGACCCATGAATATATAATATGACAAAAAGCTTTACTTAAAATTATGACATTTGCCTCGATACATTGAACACAACTTGGCCTAATTTTTTTTGTCTAAACTTCATTATAATTTTCTTTCCTTGAACATTTTGGAGGTTTTGAGTTGTATTTCACATCATTTATTCACCTGATATTTTCATTAGTATTAGCTTTGGGTACCAATTTGTCCCTCTGCCAAGTTGCCATTAGAAAAAATGTAAGGGTCAAAGGATTGACTTGCTAAAAAGACATTAAAACCCCTTTGTAGTTGATGAAAATTGGTGACATGGATTCTGTTGTAAAAAATTACAACTTTACCCCTACAATTATGGTTTGGAGAAGAGGGAATTTAGCTGTTGGTAGTTGGCCATGCTTGGCCTATTTAAAGCTCATACAAGTTCCCACCTAACTTATTTACAACCTTGGTGTCAAATTTTACACCAATATTCACAAAGTAAACTCTACTATAAGGGCTAACGTCTAAGGACCTGCCAGACTATTGATCTCACTTATATTCTCACGTAATAATAAACCAAAATAATTCACAAAAATAACTCAAAATCATTCATAGAGCAACAATTTGTATCATCAAGTATTCAAGCATATGTAAATGGAAGGTTGATCAAGTTCCAAAATAGAAGATACTATTGTGGGAATAAAACAACCATTCGAATATCAGAATCAAGAAAGAATGCATTCAAACTATATCTTTTGTGGCTCAAAATCAAGATGTTCATTTTATAAATTTTGAGTATCTAATGAAGAGGAGATACCATTTGGACATTTTTTAAGCTTCATATGAGAAGTTGAAGCCCATAACACATCACAATGGAACAAGAATCTATCAAATATAAATTACAAATTTCTCTAGTTCAATATTATTATTTTTATAATTGCACTAGCTATGATGCTAATTGCTTATGCTATAATGCAAATGAACATAAACATGAACATGAAAATGTAATGTAACTTCTGAGTTCAGAACAAGAGTCATTTGCCCAAGATAATAAATGTTGAAATATTGGAGTAATATTTTCATGAACGATATCAAAAATATAATCCACAAAAATTGTTAATTCAATATGTTGAAATTTATTTTGCAAATATCCGAAATAATCATGCAACTAACGAAACTTTCTAAAAGTTAAACACAATCATAATGGATGGAAATAACAAGAACTTTACTGATATATAAGCATCAAAATCAGGTGACAACATTTAGAGGTATACCCAAAGTTAATCATGCAAGTAATGAAATTTTCAAAAAAAATATACAATTTTAATGGATGGAAATAACATAAACTTTACCAATATAAGCATCATAGCCAGGTTATCTTCTTTTATCCAAAAACAAATCCAAAAAATCTCGAAAATTTCAAATTTCAATTGGAAATATGACGTGCAAAACTCAAATCTAAAATAATATGTCTAATCATGTCAATAGATTATGATCCTTTGAGGCCCTAGTGGTTTGCGTAACTAAGCTTGTACTACGTAAAACAATGCTTAGACATATATTGTATTAGGAGTTTGAACCTATGATTTCAAGAGTTTTAATCCTATAAATTAAGTTTTGAGGACTAAACTTTTGCTTAGGGGGAAGGAATGTGATCTCCCAAAATTTTAGGGAATTAACTTTTTAATGTGAAATTGGGATAAAAGGACCATTGATTGCACTTGATGCATTAGAATAAATAGCTATTAAAACTTTGGAGTTTACAAGTTATTGAGTCTTATATGGTTACTTGGCCATGCCGGAGTAGACTAGCTCAACATTATGACTTTAGGAAGGTTTATTAGTGTTACTATTTGATTTCCATGATTATGACTATGGAAGAGTTTTGGACACCATTATGTGAGCTAACTATCAAGGATCGTGAACATTAAACTTAGTATATGGATATAGTGTATTTAAAACTTTGGTTAGATGCTACAAAGACGGAATAATTTCATGAGCTAAAGAATTTATTGAAGTTTTTCTCCTGACTATTGATTAAAGTTGATTTAGCGTTTAAGAAATGTGACGCACCATTTGATAGATAAGTAATTAGGACTCTCGAGATAGTTTGCAGAGCCTTACTAAAGGTGGCTTATATTCTAAATATTTTCTTGAATATGCCCATACGCAATAAACAGGTGGGAAATAGTACCACAAACAATTGATGGTTTAATCTTAGAAAGCAAATGGTTGACCCTATCTATATTGTTGTGCAATAAGAAGTCTAAGAGAAGTTTTAAGTATGAGATTGATGTGCTGATTAACCATTCCCGTTATTTGTGGTACTTTGATTTATTTTATTGACTAGCTAAATTGGGATTTTGAGTAATTAATCATATATATCCAAGCAATCTTTTGATTCATATTCTCTTGTCACTGGTTATTCCTAGGTTTAATATCTGAACCAATTATCCAACTTTTCGACCCTTTTGCATTGAATTCTCCCTATTCTATATTTTGAAAATATATATTTAGCTAGCCTCCTTTTTTTAGTTGTCTCTTGTCAAATCTTTTCCTTTGTCGTGGAGCCTTAGATTTTGTGCTCTTGACTCTTTTTATCCATAATCATTTGACTAAATTGCTCGATAAAATTTTGTGGATTAGAACTCTCTTAGATACATGGCCTGCAATGCTTACTCCAATTTTACGGCTTGTTTATTGTACTATCATTTGAGGTCTCTTCCAAACGAATGTTCATCAAATGCTTTACTAGCTTCTCAGTTAGTTCCTTAACCCCTGGCATTAGACTCATATTGTATGCATACGCAATCCAGCTTTATCTAGTTTCCTATTGATCTAAGATTACATGAGAATCAATTTTAATTTTTAGCGTATCAACAGTACATGAATTTGTAAGTGAAACACGTCCATGATGGTCTTATCTTGATTAGGAGTCTGAATCTTAGGAGATGAATGTGAGTGAAGTTTCGAGGATGAAACTTTTTATTACGGAGGAAGGATGTAACAACATAGACTTTTAGTGGTTTTAATTTCTAAAATTTATGATCCATCTTCTGGCCATGATGGAGTAAGTTGACCCATGCATGATGGAGTAAGTTAAGGGCATGGTATTTGAATTAGAAGTTATGCGTTTGACCAACTATCTTTGGGCCAAAAAAAAAAAATTATGTAACTGTATTATAATTTTGGTGAAAGAAAAATGATTGATAAGAAAAGAAGCAAAAGACCAAAACTCTTGGCTCTCTTTACCCCTTTAAACTCAAAGTTACACTTAAAAGTATCGTTCTTCTGGTATAGCAACAACTAGTGAAGGGACGGGGATTTTCATGATGAAAACAAAGTGTGGGTAAGAGAAAACAAATCTCGTGGTTTTCATAGTGTGGTTCCTTCCTGTATGGTATGATTGCGGTTTGGTAGAGAGTTTTATAAGGCTGAAAGGTGATTTTGATTAAAGGATGTTAGAGGTAAGTAGGATAATTTTCTCCTTCGCAATCGTATGTTTTCTAGAATCTTATTTAGTTATATTTTATTATTTTAGGCATGCAAAAAGTTTTCTTTGATTGAAAAGGTATGTCACCAATGAATAGTGACCATCAGGTCACTAAAAGAAATAAAAATAAAAGTTTATTGTTAATTATAACTTATATTTAATCTGAATAAATTTACCAAGTTTGGATTCCGTATTTAAAGTCACTGATTTGTTTTCAAAACTTAGCTTTTACCATGCCCTTCCTTGCGTTTTTTGAATTATTCTCACAAGTCCTTGGATTAAATTGCATGTTGATTGTAGATCATTACTTTGCGTGTCTTCGGGTTGGCATCAATTTTCATATGTGTTTTAGCCTATGCTTCTGAAAGCTTCTCAACAAATTGGCATCAAAAATATTATTTGCATTACGTTGTAAACATCTATATATGAATCATTTATGCTATTTTTTTAAAAAAAGTTTACGGTAAAACGTTTCACTTTGTTTGAAATTTTGTAAACACTGTCATGAACATGGACATTGTTTTGAACATTATGAAAAGGGTTTTGGTACTCTTTAAAATCCTAATATTGCTATTGAGGCTGTGTATCGTTTTTGGACTTTGGAATATTAATTTGGGATAGTGTACTACATAATGGGATATCCACTCTAGGGGTTGATCAATTCAACCATTTCTCCGAACCTATGCCGCTAGGGTTAAGCGTAGTGACAGCAATCTGACTCTGGATTTTCTTTGAATTTTTGACATTGTTTTGGATATATGGCTTTAACATAAACTTTATTTTTAGTGATCTCTAATGTTGGATTTTCATCGTGTCTTCATTATATCTTGATTATTGCATCAAAATTTAGATGCAGTCTATTGCTTTGACATAGATGACAGGGCTTTTCATTTGTAAACATTTTTTCTTAGCATTGATTGTAGTATTACATTTACTGTCCAATTAGTTTCTATCACATACAAGTATATGGTTAGTTCTGTATCGCCACAACTATGTGTCTAGTCTTGACTATTGTTGTTTGGAAAATATTCACTTACTAATTATTTTTGTACTCATTTTGTTTGTTGATAATTTTTACTACAGATAAGGAGTAAGACTATTTAGAGACACTTGGGGTAGAGACTATTCTTAATGATTCTGGTTTTTTACTTCTATTTTGAGATTAAGGGTTGTAGATTTTATTGCTTTTATCCCTATGACATGTACTCTTTATTTGTTTCTAGAATTTCAGATTTCGTGATAGTTAAATTTTGAGGATTTAAGATATTGGGTTATGTATATAAATTGAAGATTTGACATATTTTTTGGTTTAGATGCTATGAGACTTACGGTTTAATTTTGTTACTTTGGAATGGGTTTAAAGCCTTGCGGCATAGGAAGGGTAGTCATTCTTAGATTTGTATCAGTCTCGTTCCTAAATTTGTCCCTACGAAATTGGAGGCACGATAGAGTGGTGTAACAAATATTCAAGTATAAAAACACTTTTCACAATAAACTAACAATAAACCCAACCATAAAACTAACCTCTAAAGCTTTTGGTGCAAGTTCGCAAAGAAGGAGATGAGCTCTCCAATTGGGCTCCGATCAACTCCTAATCAAAGCTCTATGTACGTAATGGCATGTGTTTGTGTAACGACACGTGTATGTCACTACCACATTTTTTTTTTATTATTGCAAATAACTTTAACCGTCACACATATGATGCCGTTGCATATGGTCCCATTGCGAATTATCTATTACAACAGTTTTTTTGTAAAGAATAAGCTACAATTTTTTAAACCATTGCAATTAAGGCTCCGTTTGTTTGCCGTAAAATATTATTCCGGAAAATATTTTTCTATTTTTACAGTGTTTGGTAACATCGAAAAATTGATCAACCGGAAAACATTTTCCAGTTAAAAATGGTGGGTTACTTTTTGAAGATTTTCCGGTATTTGGTAACACCGGAAAATTAGTCAATCGGAAAATATTTTATGGTAAAAAATGGTAAGTTACTTTTTAGAGATTTTTCGGTGTTTGGTAACACTGGAAAATTGGTCAACTGGAAAATATTTTTCGGTAAAAAATGACGGCTAGTTCAAAATTTGGGAAAATATTTTCATTTCTTTGGGAGATGAAAACATTTTCCGGAACTTAACCACCCCTATTTTATGTGTTTTTTTTTTTTATAAATCTCATGTCGAAAAATATTTTTTATTGTACATCCAAACACCATAAAATATTTTCCAGTATTCTATTTTCCAGGAAAATATTTTTCTCTAACAAGTTATTTTATGGCAAACAAACAGAGCTCAAGAAAATATTTTCCTCTGAAAATATTTTCCAAGAAAACATTTTCCACTGAAAACATTTTCCACAAGCAAATTATTTTACGGTAAACAAACGAAGGAAAATATTTTATTTTCCAAGAAAACATTTTTCACTGAAAATATTTTCCACAAGTAAGTTATTTTACGGCAAACAAACGGAGCCTAAGCTATAATCTAACACTAATGCAAAAAGTAATCTCATGAGAAATTATTAACAAAAACTAGTAAAATTGTTTTTACCCATTGCAATTAATAAAACCATTGCAAAAAGTTTTACTTTACACAAAAGTTAGAAATAGTTGCAATGAGATACCTATTGCAACAATTTTTTTTTCTCATTTTTCAATTAAAGTATTGCAAAAAGATCTAAAATGCTGTAGTGTGTGTTTAGTGAAGTAAATGTATGTGTGTGCGTTAGTGTGTTTAGTGAAGTAAGTGTATGTGTGTTTCATATAAGAGAAAAAGAGGGGAAAATAGTGTACCTCCCCAAGTAAAACTTGGTACACGTGGCACCTCCTCAACTACACTATTTTGTTGTCTTTTATTTTTTTCAATTGTTGAGAATATTTTTACCTTCATACCTTAAAAAAAAAAAAAAAAGACAACATCATAACAAATGGACTAAAAATGGTAATTTCCAAAGTTGAGGGACCAATTTGGAAATTACTTTAAACCTAATGGACTAAAATGTCTTATACCCAAAAAAAGAAGTAACATGGACTTGGTAATTGTAGAAAAAAAAATTATATTTGGAATCGGCAAGTGCAAGAGTTGAAGACTAATCTAAAGAACTAGTCTAGGACCCGAAAAAAGAATTATTCTTTGTAGATTTGTCGGATGCCCCTTTCTTCAAATTCTCCTCTAGCCATTTATAATTGTTGCCAAGCAATTAGCATTGATAACCATCTTTATAATTGTCAAGTACTTCATTCTCCATCAAAATGACACTTATTTTTTAAGCATTCTCCTCAAGAAAACACGCATCCTCTATAAATTTCAAAAGTGATGACGTCACTACTAGATAATTTTATCTCAAATTCACCTCTTCAAAGCATGTGACATTATCTAATTAAACATCATTTTTAATATAAAATTGTGGTATAAACATAAAGCAAGAAACACAATTGTCGACAATGCAGTTGCAAATATTGAAATGCTAGGAAATCTTCCAAAAATTCAAATACATACGTGTATTTGTATGCATTGCCTATACATTAAATTGAACTGCAAATATACGATAATGATGGAAATTTCGCCCCCTCGTCCGCTGTGGTGCAGCAGGGATGATAAAGGAAAAGAAGTGGTCACACTTATTTCATCATAATAATTGCAACAATCACCAATATGGACTGGTGTGCTAATGCTGCCAAAAGACTATTGCCCTTGTTCGTGAAAACCCTAACCCTTTGGCTAATATCTGACGATTAAAGGATCCACTTTCTTCGTAGCTTCCAAACCCGGTTTTCTATGAGACTTTTGAGCCGGTCACTGCCCCCACTTTATATTTCTTATTTTCTAATACAATAAAAGTTAAAATCGTATTCAAATTTAAATTTTTTTATTATAACACATGATTACTTGACCATTTCACAAAATTCTTCCTAATTTATATTTCCTTTCCCTTCCCGGTTCATCAAATTAAATTCCCTGCCAGCCGTGGGCACTTCTGATTCATATTTTATTTTATACATTGCCTTCCCTACTCCACAACAATCCCCAACACTTCCCCACCCCCCCCCCCCCCCCCCCCCGCACCAAACCCACCCCACCCCTCTTCCCCGCCTTCTGTGTGTGTGATAATCCACTTTGGATCCTATCCTTCCTTTTTTTCCCTTCTCCATTAGCTCTCTATGCAATATTATCTCTTTATTCAGATACCCTACATGCTCTTCTTCTCTATATAAATGAAAAATTGCTCTCTGTCGTGATACACATAAGCCATCTTCAAAGTGGAGGGATAGAGAGTGAAAATAAAAGCCTTTCACTTTGTAGTTGCTTGCAACCGGGGTGTTGCATTTTCTTTCTCCTCTTCGTAAACTTATCCTAGCTTCAGTTTCTTTAATTAATAAAAAAATGTCTAGCTGTGTCGATATTGCGCCTGAGAAACTCTGTTACATTCCTTGCAACTTTTGCAATATTGTTCTTGCGGTATCCATTCTGAAGCTCTTTAGTGGGATTTGCTTTTCCTATCCTCAAACCCCAAAAAGAAAATTTATTTATTTGTCTTTGTGCATGTATGATATGTACATATCAGATTTGTGTGTGTGTGTTTCTTTATCATGTGTGTCAAACAGAAAAAGAGCATTTTAACATGCTCAATAAAGCTGGCCTTTGTTCCAGAGATCAGGTTATTTGGGGTTATTATACAGAAATCGACTAATTTTCTTTCTGGGGATTTCTTGTTTTTTGTTTTTGGATGTAGTCAAGTCTCCATCGTTCGACTCTTTTTTTTCTTCTTTCTTTTGCAGTCAAAAAAGTCATACCTGAAGGACCTGAAGTTTCAATCACCACACACACACACACAGAGACACAGAAGGGAGGGAGGGGGGGGGGAGGATTTTGGGCGGCGGAGAGATTGAGAGAGAGAGAGAGAGAGAGAGATTACCGTTTCTGTAGACTAAATATAGTATGTGATTTCATATCAAAAACTACTTTTTTTTTCTTTTTTTTTTAATATAAGCTGATGAAGACTAGTCCTTTTAGCTTTGGATTTTCTTGCTGTGCTATCTCTCTCCCTTACTGAAAGGAAAGCAACGCTGGACAAGATAAGAACTATATGCTGCCAAAACCAAGCCTTTTTAGTCCACAGTTGACGAAAATGAAGCTCTCAGCTGCGTCATTTCTTGGGAAGCTCTATTCATGGAGATAATTATTGATTTGTTCTTTGAGGAAAATCTTTTAGGGTTTCCTATACAACCCTTGTTTTAAAAAGAGATGAAATTGCTTCTTACATTAAACCTAGTAAGACTGTTAGAGATGTTGAATCACATAATCCATGGCCAAAAATTGTGTAGGCCAAGAGAAGTATTCTTGACTTATCTCCTAAGTTTTTATTGCTTAGACACCCTTGTGTGAGTATGCTTGATTAATGGTGCTACAGATCTAGAGTTATGGAGCAACATTTAGGAGAATATCAAGAAGAATCATCAAATTCGTTCAAGAAAACTCTTTAGTTTTTTTTTTTTTTTAGCTTACAATTGTAAAATTGTGCTTGATTAGTAGTACTACAGATCTAGAGTTAATATCTTTCATATTTTGTTTACTTGAACTTTATGGTGTTCTCTTGGATCTTTGAAGGCCTCAAAGGTGCAATTTTGTTGTTGTGCAGGTGAGTGTTCCATGCAGCAGCTTATTTGATATTGTGACCGTTCGATGTGGGCACTGCACAAATCTGTGGTCCGTGAACATGGCAGCTGCATTTCAGTCAATGTCCTGGCAAGATGTTCAGGTCATCATCTTTTAACTAAAAATTGCAGCTCAATTTGTGGGCGATCATATTCATTAGGCCTTCCGAAACTCTCTAGGGCTTCTGGGTTTTGCTTCTTTCAAGGGAATCTATACTCTTCTCGCTCTCTAACAAACACATAAATATATATAGGCCACATAGAGATCGAGTCTACCAAAGCAATTTTCCTTACATCTGAGACCCCTAACAGCCTCCAGCAGAACCAAAAACCTATGTTTTTTCTTTGCTTTTTGTAGAGTGTTTTTTTGCGGCCACAGTTACATAAGGTCAGGGCCTGTCCTGACCCATATTTTGTAAAAGGTTTTTTTTTAATGTTAATATTCCATTTTATAATTGAGCCGCTTTTGAACTACCTTGATTTGATGAGTTGATTGACATGTTTGTTTATATTTTTTGGTTTGAAGTTGTTAGGTTTTCATAGGATCTTGTCTTCTACTGTGGAAACAAGTCCTCAAAAACCGCAAGTTTTGGTTTCTTTCTCAGATCCCAGCTAGATCTCAGCCAAAACTGTCAATCTTGGTTCCACTTTATCTAACCGATTTAGTCACTTCAATGTTGTTAGTTCTTCATATAAAACATCACTTCAAATTTGTTCAAGCAATCTATCTCTATATCTCTCTCTCTCTCTCTCTTCCTAGAGTGAGGATCTCATCTTCAAATTATAACATTATGAGTGAGATTCAATGATTGAAAACTATCATCATTATTCATGGAACAGATCCATTCCGCTGACCCTACTATTAGTAGCACTCATAAGTCGAGAAAATGAATATTGGTCACACATAATTGTTTACCAGAAATTTGATTTTATTGGTTACATGATTTACTACTAGCTCTTTCGGTCAATTAGCAATTATTGAAAAGCATAATGATTAATACTTGTTGGTGAAATTATACAAGTACCTTTCACCAACAATACTTAATATTTTGGATCACATATTCTTAAGTTAGTATGTAACTCTTTATTTTTTTCAGATGTCCAACCACTCAGCTCCTGAATATAGGATTGACAGTGGTTCCTCTTCCAACTACAACAACAGGATGGCAATGCGACCACCCAACGCCGCCACGGCCACCGCCACCACCACTACTGAGCAGAGGACTGTCAATCCACGTGCGTTTGGATTTATCACTTATCTTTCATGATGAGGATTAACATCTTCTTTTTTTAAAACTTTTTTTTAAAAAAAAATTTGAAATTTAGTCATTTTGTGCGTTTTCATGAATGGTTATTTTATTTTTCAGCCCCCGAGAAGAGGCAACGAATGCCTTCTGCCTACAACCAGTTTATAAAGTAATGGAATCTACATTACTGATCATTCAAATATCTCTTTTTGCATTATTAAAGCTTTACTGCTTTAGGAGCTATAGAAATCAACCACTTTCATTTTATGCACCAAATTTTGATACTTTCAGAGAAGAGATTCAGAGGATCAAGGCCAACAATCCAAATATCAGCCACAGGGAAGCATTTAGTACTGCTGCAAAAAATGTAAGTGGGCATGATAACAAACTTAGGCACCTATATTATTGGCTTTGATCACCATTCCAGTAACATTGTGGAGATGATGACTTTTTCTTGGCACATTGTAGTGGGCACATTTTCCTCATATCCATTTTGGGCTGATGTTGGAGACCAACAATAACCAAGCTAAACGTGGTGAGGTAAGTGGTAATCGAGTTAGATTGAGTTATGAGCTACTTTCCCAATTTTCATTTTGGTGCACATGTCTTGTTTTCACAAAAAGTCTACTTTTTACCGTTTAAGCATGAAAACTCTCTTATTTCTATCCACATAGAGAAAGATTGCTAGTGGTTGTTGATAAGTTACCATCTCATTTAAAAGTTTAAACTGTTAGAGAAAAATTTATTAAAGTTTTTATTACTCTCAACACGCCCTAGATCTCACGCGCATGCAAAATTATTTCTTATTGAGTCTTGTACGTGGATATTTTCTTTTAATTAATTACAGCAAGACTTGAATCCATAACATCTAAAAGTTTAAATTATTAGAGATAAATTTATTATATTATTATTATTTTCAACACTTGTGGTATTTGTGTTTTATGATTACTCTTCATATTCGATTTTCTAATCAATGATATTATTAATTCATTAAAATGACGGTATTAAGAAGTTAAAAAAAGCTTTGAGTATTGGCAATTACATTTTGTTTTTTTTAGCTCCTATCACATGGGTAACTTTGATAAATGAACCTCTTTGATGTTAAGGCATCAAAACTTCATTAAATTCGAAGTCTCCTGTGAGTACATCTAGATATGGTATATATAGGGATACTGTTTATAAGTCCTCTGAGCATTGGTGGTTGGCAAGCAAGAATGGAATATGGTTGTGCAAGAATTTAAGACGACCTGAAAGAAAACCTTATTATGAAAAATTGAACTTGATCGATTTTTGCGATTTGAGTTCAGTATTTAAAATAGGGCAAGATTTTTCAAGCTCCATATATCGTTAGTCATACAGATGTACAAAATTGATGTACTGGAAATGTATTTGTTGATTAAAAAAAAATAGAGGAAAAGAAGTTTAAAAAGACCTGAAACCAAGAGTCTTTCAACGTCACGAGAGAAATGAAATAGTGGTGAACTGATTATATAGTTACGCTAAAATAATATAGACATTATATCACTACTCGGTCTTGGTTATAACGTTATAGGGGAATCCAAACATTCGGTAATGTTTGATTTGTTTTAATATTTGATCTTCGCAGGTCCCTGAGAAACATTTCATGCCAAGAGCTGCTGTATTGAATAAGTGAAGGACTAATTTGAGAAGACCTGAAAGCAAGAGCCTTTCAGTAATGTTTAAGTTATCAAACTGGAAAAAACAAACATGTTCTAAAGAGCATGGCCGTGTAATTTCTCTATTGTATTTGTTTCAAGTCGGTGTTGCTTGTGTCCCGCAGTAAGGGAAATTTCATTGTTGTCTTTGTTAATGAATGCTCTACTTCATAAATGCAAGTTGTTGCCCTAAAGTTTATCATTTCAACCAGCAAGAAATTGCTTAATTTTCTTTTCTCTTTTCAAATGCTTTCCTTTAAGATAAAACAGGATCTATCAATAAACTACAACTCAAAACAAATTAAAGTTATAGGGTACTTAAACTTTCATAATGGTTCATTTATATGCATTTCTGGAAACACTATCACATTTTCTTTATTTGTTGTAATACTTAAAACAGTTGCAAAAAAGCTAAAAACTGTTGCAAATGATGTTATGCAAGGGTTGAAGGTCCCATTGCAGGCAACGGTTTTCTTGTTGGGTATCGTCACAGCGGAATGGTCGGGGACAAGCAGTATCACGCAGCTAAAATATGAATGAGAACAGAGAAAGTAGAGACACAAGATTTACGTGAAAAACCCTCAAACAAATTGAGGGAAAAATCACGGGTAAATAATGGAGGATTTCACTATGATGTGGAGTATTTTACAATAACTTTCTCTCTAATATAAAGAGAGAACAATATCACTCTCTCAAATAATAGGAGAAACTAACTCTCACTCACAAATATAGAACAACAAAAGAAGAAGAAAAATACTCAAGAGAAAGCTTATGTTTTCTCTCTAACTTAGAATGTTTTGGTGATGCTCAAATGGTGAAGTTTGAGCCTCTATTTATAGGCTCATCTTGCACCAAAAGTCTTCCCACATATAGTGTGAAATCAACCCAAAATTGTGTGTGCCTAACTTTGCAACCAAAGATTTTTCTTTATTTCCCATTGCTTTTTGTCTTCTTTTGACTTGTACCAAAATTTTATTGCTCACATTCTCCCACTTAAAATTTTGGTGACACTTCAAATCTCTCCATACTTGCCAATTCCATGTTGCTTACGTCTTTGCTAGGCCAAAGGATGATCTACTCCAAACAAACTTGTCAACGTTGATTGGCTTTGTCATGACATCGGCTAGGTTCTCGTTGGTGTGAATCTTCTGCATATCCATACTGCCTTCCTCCACTACTTCTCAAACAAAGTGATATTGAACACCTATGTGTTTCATCCTGGAATGAAATGCTGGATTCCTTGCAATGTACAAGGCACTCTGACTGTCACAAAACAATAGAATTTTATCTTGTTTGTGCCCGAGCTCCTCCATTAACCGTTTAATCCAGATTGCTTCTTTATAGGCTTGTGTAGCTGCCATGTATTCAGCCTTTGTTGTAGATAGGGCCACAACAATCTGTAATTTAGATATCCAGCTTACCACGCCCCCTGCAACTGTAAACACATAGCCTGTAGTGGACTTCCGTTTATCGGTATCACCTGCAAAATCAAAATCAACAAAACCCTTGACAGTAAATTCTGGTCCTTCAAAACATAATGCAACATCCAAGGTCCCTTTGATGTATCTTAGGATCCTCTTAACAACATTCCAATGCTCTCTACCAGGATTCGCCATGAACCGACTGACCGCACCAACTGCTTGAGCAAAATCTGGTCTCATATATATCATAGCAAACATGAGACTTCCCACTGCTGATGCATACAGTACTTGAGACATTTCTATCCTCTCTGCTTCAGTGCTAGGGCACATACTTGAGGATAATTTGTAATTGACAGGAAGCGGGGTCGAGATTTCTTTACAATCTTGCATATTGAAGCGCCGCAAGATTTTCTTCAAATAATTCTTTTGGGAAATCCATACCTTCTTGCCTTCTCTATCTCGGTGAATTTGCATCCCTAAAATCTTGTTTGCTGGTCCAAAATCCTTCATATCAAACTCCCCAGCCAACTGTGCCTTCAGTTCTTGGACCTGATCTTTACTGGGATCTACTACCAGCATGTCGTCCACGTACAACAACAGAATGATAAAATAATCATCGCCAAACCTCTTGTAGTACGTACAATGGTCTGAATTGAGTCTGTTGTACCCGAGGCTAATCACGAAGGAATCAAATCTCTTGTACCAACACCTTGGCGCCTGCTTTAAACCGTACAGAGATTTGGTCAACCTGCAAACCAAGTTTTCTTTTTCTTTCTCAACAAAACCTTCTGGTTGAAGCATGTAAATCTCTTCTTCAAGCTCACCATGAAGAAAAGTCGTCTTTACATCTAACTATTCTAGATGTAAGTCTAACACAGCACACATGGCGAAGACTACTCTAATAGTTGTAAGTCTTACCACAGGAGAAAATATCTCGTTGAAGTCAATTCCCTCTTTCTGAGCATATCCTTTCACCACCAGTCTTGCACGATATCGCTCCACTTGGTCATTACTATCTCGCTTCATCTTGTAGACCCATTTGTTACCAATGGTTTTCCGTCCAGGTGGTAGTGGAACAAGCTCCCACGTCTTGTTTCTATGTAAAGCTTCAATTTCTTCATGCATTACTGTCATCCACAGGGCAACATCGGGGCTTTTTATAGCATCGTGAAAGGTAGATTGCTCTCCATCCTCCGTTAGAAGACAGTATGCAGCATTGCTCGCCATGACAAAATCTGAATACCAAGTTGGTTTGGTTGTCTGACACAATGAACGTCGGACTTCTGTAACCTCAGCATCATCTGGTTCTTGTTCTTTGTGCTCCGGTGCAGCTTCAGAAGAAGCATCTCCTTGTTCTGACTTATCTTCAATTTGTATTGTAGTAGTCTCATTTGAAGTGTTACTGTCGTCTTCACTTTGCAGTTTATCTTCTACAAATATCACATCTTTACTGATGACAACCTTGTGGGCAGTAGAATCCCACAAGCGATACCCCTTAACACCATCAGCATTTCCTAAGAATACACATTTCCTGGATTTTGGATCCAGTTTTGTTCTTTCTTGGGAACCATACATCGCATATGCCGGACATCCAAATATGTGCAAGGTAGAATAATCTGCGGGTTTTTCGGTCCACATTTCCATTGGTGTCTTCAACCCAATTGGAGTTGACGGTGACCGGTTTATCACGTAACAGGCAGTTCTAGCTGCTTCTGCCCAAAATGATTTGGCTAGACCTGCAGTTTCCAACATAGCTCTCATTCTTTCAAGAAGAGTTCTGTTCATCTGCTCTGCTACACTATTTTGCTGAGGTGTATATGCAACAGTAAATTGCCTCTGAATACCCTCTTGCTTGCAAAATGCCAAGAAGCTCCCGTCAGTGTATTCTCCTCCGTTGTCCGTCCTCAAACACTTGATCCTTTTCCCGGATTCAAGTTCCACCAGCGCTTTGAATGTTTTAAATATTGGAAATACATCTGACTTGTTCTTGATTGGATACACCCACAGTCTCCTGGAGTAATCATCAATAAATGATACAAAGTATTTGGCTTCTCCTAGGGACAAAACCGGTGATTCCCAAACGTCTGAATGGATCAAGTCTAGAATGTGTTTGCTTCTGGCAGTAGATCTCCCAAATTTCAATCTATGCTGCTTACTGGTAACACAGTGCTCACAGAAATGTAAGTTTACCGTCTTGAGCCCGGTTAAGAGATTTCGTTCAACGAGAATCTTCAAGCCTCGTTCTGTCATGTGGCCCAATCTGCGATGCTACATTATAGTTGATTCTTCTTGACCGGTTGATGCAACTGATATATCTGCCGCCTGCAATATATCTCTCAAAAGCATGTATAGATTTACCCTGATCTTTTCTGCCTTGATCACCCCAAGCGCTCCTTTGACAACCTTCATGATCCCATCCTCGATATGGGTCTTACATCCAAGGTCATCCAATTGTCCAATGGACAATAGGTTCTTCTTCAAGCCCTTCATGTGTTTTACCCATTGAATGGTGCGAATGGTACCATCATACATTTTAATTTTGACGGTACCAATACCAACAATCTCCAAGGCATGATCATTACCCATATACACAGATCCTCCAGAGACAGGTTCATAGGTGTGGAACCATTCTCTACGAGAGGTCATATGCCATGTTGCTCCCGAATCCATTATCCAAGCATTAGTGAGCTCCTTTCTGCCTTTTGATACAGTTGCTGCTTCGCTGTATAAAATATCTCCATCATCTGGTGCAGTCGCCACACATCCCTGAGAATTTGTCATCTCGGGATTCTTTTTGTTGCTCCAACAATCCTTCTTGAAGTGCCATTTCTTGCCACAGTTGTAGCATTTGATATTTTTTCTACTCCTTGATTTTGATCTACCATGGTTGTTGCTCCCACTAGAGTCACGTTCCGTTGATCTACCTCTCACCATTGATAATGCCTCTGCTTGTAATGAACTTTCGATTCTGTTTTCCTTACTTTTGCGCCTATATTCCTCTTCCAGAATAGCGGCTGCAACATTATCAAAAATAACAAAATCTGAAAGAACATTGTTAGTGTAACTAATGATTAGTTGATCATACGAATCAGGTATACTTTGAAGTAGAATTTCTGCACGTTCAAGCTCCGCTATTTTATGCCCAATTGCAGTCAATTGAGAGAATAGCGTATTTAAGGTATTGATGTGATCTGTCACCGATGTGGACTCACTCATCCGAAGGGTGTAGAGACTTCTCTTCAAGAAAATCTTGTTGTGAAGTGACTTGACCTCATATAGTTTGGTCAGCGCATCTCAAATTTCTTTTGCTGACTTCTTTTCCTCAACGCTTGACAATACCGAATCTGCCAATGCCATGTACAGATTAGCCATAGCGTTGTCATCCATCTCTTTCCACTTGTCGTCCGTCACCTCCGCTGGTCTGTCTCCAATTACTGCCAAACAATTCTCTTTTCTCAAGATTGCCTTCATCTTCAATTTCCATAGGGAAAAATTTCTCCTGTTAAACTTCTCGATTTCAAATTTTGTCGCCATAGTATTAACGACGATCTGCTTCGTAACTTGAACCGGCTCTCACTATTTTACTGTGAATAGTACTATTTACGTGAATAGTACCGTATACGTGAATAGTACCAAAACCGTATACGAAAATAGTATCGATACCGTAGGTGAATAGTACTATACCGTATGCATGAATATTAATTGTGAACAGTAACTGCGTATGTATACCAGTGACCTGTAATCAGTGGCTCTGATACCACTGTTGGGTATCGGCGCAGCGGAGTGGTCAGGGACAAGTAGTATCACGCAGCTAAAATATGAATGAGAACAGAAAAAGTAGAGACACAAGATTTACGTGGAAAACCCTCAAACAAATCGAGGGAAAAACCACGGGCAAGTAATGGAGGATTTCACTATGATGTGAAGTATTTTACAATAACCTTCTCTCTAATATAAGGAGAGAACAATACCACTCTCTCAAATAATAGAAGAAACTAACTCTCACTCACAAATATAGAACAACAAAAGAAGAAGAAAAATACTCAAGAGAAAGCTTATGTTTTCTCTCTAACTTGGAATGTTTTGGTGATGCTCAAATGGTGAAGTTTGAGCCTCTATTTATAGGCTCATCTTGCACCAAAAGTCTTCTCACATGTAGTGTGAAATCGACCCAAAATTGTGTGTGCCTAACTTTGCAACCAAAGATTTTTCTTCATTTCCCATTGCTTTTTGTCTTCTTTTGACTTGTACCAAAATTTTATTGCTCACATTTCTATAAATAAATAAAAGCAATTGTTTGAAAAATTTGCAATTAATCTATAATTTCAGAACAGGTGCGAAAAACAAATTTTATGAGTGATTATTAACAAAATGACAAAATAATTTTAACTATTACAAAAAGTTCTAGTTTATACAATGGATAAAAAGTCGTAGCAATAAGACAACTGTTCTAATGACTTTTTCATTTTTCAATTCAAATGTTACAAGAAAGCTAAAATATTGTAGTGACATATAATATAAAGCATAACATTTTTTCTTTTGCACCGGGTACCCTAAAAAGTAGAAAATTAAATATACAAAGCTATTGGTGCAACTAGTATATTAATGATTTATATTTCTAAGTTTACATGGATTAGAGGGGAAAAAAGGGTAACTAGTAACATTCTAAAGTAAAATGTCATAGTTTCTCACAAACTCATTTCGAACACTAAGACTGCATACGCGAACCTATGTGTAATACTTGGCAAAACTAATTATATATGCTAGACGTTGGCCAGCATTCTTACCAGAAATGATATACATAA
Source organism: Ehretia macrophylla (assembly GCA_037974665.1). Lineage (NCBI taxonomy): Eukaryota > Viridiplantae > Streptophyta > Magnoliopsida > Boraginales > Ehretiaceae > Ehretia > Ehretia macrophylla. The sequence goes on along the minus strand of CM075771.1, from coordinate 54,352,821 downwards.
CAATGATTTTATAATGAACTAATTCACATGAGCCAGCAGAATTCCTGTTCTAGAAGTTACATTGATTCTTTTCTTAATGTGTATGAACATCAAAATATGCTGCGAACAAGTCCTGCCCCTCAATATTTGTTAAACACTTCATAGTTAAGTGGCTATCTTATCTAAAAATTTAAATTATTTGAGAGAATTTATTGTATTTATTTATTGTATTCAACACGCTCCCTCGATAATTCTGTTTCAAAGGGATTTGTTGTATTTTCATTTATTATGTTCAACATGCTCCCTTTATAATTTTGGTTGAGCTTCACATGTGGATGTAATTTTACAAATAAGTGACAATGAGTTTGAATCTAAAAATTTTTGGTACCTAGGCTCTGATATAATATTAAATGACCATATTATCTAAAAGCGTAAAATGTTAGAGAAAGATTTTATTATAATGATTTATTGTGTGCAAGAATATCTTCTTTGCATTGGTGCAACAATTTTTAGTCTTAACAAACATTTTAAAATTTCCTTTTTTGTATTGGTTCAAAATTTTTGTAATTTCTTTTTTTGTTTTGTACAATAAAGGCCAAATTCATAGTTTGAATTCAAAATCTCTGTTTACAACAAATCACTATTTTACCATTCTACCCAACTCGAGTGTATTTTTTCTAAAATTTTAGTTAACTCGAGCAAAAGAAAGCCACTAAGCCGCACCCTCATGCCATATAGGAGGAAATCATTAATGGTTGACATGAAAAATATCCTCGTCTAGTGGCAGATATATATTTTATTGATTAAAAAAAAATGGAGAAGCACATAGAGTCTAATTTTTGTGAAAGGTCGGGGACTTACTTGCTTTATCGTTGAATCTAGTTTAGAAAAGGTACAAACTACCTCTTTTTACAAAAAATCCTATATCAAATATTTTCACCAAAAGCTAAAAGTAATTACAAGTATCAAGAATTACCAAAAAATATCATAGTAGAAATAGTTACTAAGAGAAGAGTCAGTAACCATCTCCACTAATCTTACGAAGCCTTCACTTAAGTATGCAAAAACAAAAAGCTGAATTATCGATTAAATCTAAATTGAGGTAAGCCTGCTCTATCAGTACGACGCATACCTTTAAGCATTGTGTAAGTTTTGGCTGACTCCATGACTTGAATTATGCATGCGCTCCAAGATTTGTAAGAAAATCTGCTGGTTGATTGCCTTCCTTGAAGATGTGTGTAATTGAAGTTCGACGTCTTTCAAAAGTGTTGGATTAGAGTTGTGGGTTGCCCAAGATGGGCTGACCCGACTCGTTTGACCGAAGTCAGTGGGAAGTTAATAAAATTCCCACTACTTAGTATATAAGCCCAAGTCAGATAATAGAATGTGAACATAACGTACATTCTATTATCATCAGGCAAATCTCAATAGCAGTAAATTGCTCTCTCTCAAATTCTCTCCAAAAGCACATTAACTAGGGTATTTAGGTTGTAATTTAGGCAGAACACAATATAGTATTGTGCATTCAGATTCTCGGCATATGCAGTGGAACAAACACATTCATTCAATTTCATTTCATAAAAGATTAGTCTCTATTTATGTAATTTATAGTTTATGAAGATACTGTATTTAGTTATAAAAATCTTCATTGGTATCAGATCCTTGCGTTGTTTGTTCTCTCCTATTTATAAGTTAATATGCATGAGATTCATTGATCATTGCGATATTTTGAGAATTTTTCACGTATTTAATGTACAAATACGTTTCTATGACATATCGTGAATGTGCATAATAATAGTACTAGTAGAAAGTACTCATTTCAAGGATTCTAACAGAGTTAATTTCATAATTTTTCATTGTGTATTGAATTTATTATGAATTTTTGAAGTTAGATATACGATACTATTTATACATTAAAATTAGTGCGTGTTCTTGATATTAGTGCGTGTGTGCGTCAGCCTTTTCCATGTCAGATAGTAGGGCAAAACATGGGGACACGTGGCACCGTGTGAATGGTGCCCCGTGGCCACGTTGTTGGTGGTTTTTAATAATTAGTTCATTATTTTATATTTTATTTTAATTTATTTTTGAATTTGAATTTCAAATATTGAAATTAAATAAACTGACATAACCCCCAACCCCTCAAACGGCGCCACGTGGCCACAAAGGGCCAAGCCATATGGCACCACATCATCGCCACCTTGCCCTGCAATTCCAGGACACATGGCGCCGTCGACGGCCTCGTGGTAGCTGACGCTGGCCACTAGTCGGTGGTGATCTAGCCGTCTGGATATTTTAAAAAAAAATTAATTAGTTGTATTATTTTAACTTTGGCCCATATCTTTGTGATATTTTTAGTAACAACCCCATGTATACAAAATTTAGTAATATTTGTGTTTTTGACCCTATGTTAACTATTTTAGTATTATATCTTTGTAATTTCATTGAGATGCATAAAAATTTATGTAATTTATTATAATTCTTGGTTTGTACAACATTTAATGTGCTATGTGCATTAATATCTTTAAGACTTTAATCTAGAAAGTTTTTGTGTCTTATTTTTAACCCAGGACTTCTGTAATCATAACAAAATTGGCAGGAGTAAGACACACCGCGAGAAAGTTTGTTACGACGGCTTATATGAATAGATTCAATTGTGGTCCTGGTTGGAATTCTAGACAGTGTTTCCTGGGAAAATATATGAGTCAGCGACTCACTAATAATGGGACCCTACGAGAGCATCTTGATAAAATGACAGACTTTGTTCGTAGAATGCACATTAAGCTTGTTGCTCCACCTAACCCTAAGAAGGAAGTTGAGGGTTTACTTAATTCGCTTCCTAGTATGTATGACCAGGTTAAGGATAAGATATCTAAAGCAGGAATGCCTTTTGAGGATGTTGTATGTGACATAAAGCAGTTTGAAAATAAGCGGGTTCTTCAAGGTATTAGACACACTGCCCTCCTGTCTCTTTTTCCTAGTATGTCGAAAGCCAGGGATGCACGTAAAGACACTTTTCTTCTTAATTGGGTGGCTCCGAACATAGTTAGGGACTTAGAGATAACATTCGAGTCAAACTACATCGGATATGGACATCAGGACGATATGGAGAATACATGATTTGTTTTTACATTATGTTAGTAAACAATTATGTTTAATTATTTCCGTACTCCTAGTTTATCTTTTATATGTAAACAATGTTGTTTGTTTATTACTATTTCATTAGTTTATTATTATGAATAACATAAGTTGTTTTTTATTTTAATAATGTTGTTATGAGAATACTTTGTCTCAGTGGGAATTCTATGCATGATAAACTATGTGGTTATCATTTAGAACTTAAATTTCCTAAAAATATAAATTTAGGTAATTCATTTTTTTTGTGTGGAAATAATGTCTTTGCTAGAATGATTTTAGTTGTACTTTTAGGAAACTTGATCTATAGAGGATGGTAGATCGTACAACGATCTGTTGATTCTATATCTTATGTCTTTTCCTTACAATTTAGTATATGTATGTGCTAAGCATCTCTTACAAATGTTTATGTAGAGTTTCAAATGCCATCCAAAAACATCATAGTTGACCTTAACAAGCGTGAAAAGCTAAATCAGGCCAACTACGATGTGTGGCATCGTAAGGTCCAGTACATCCTTGAGGAACAAAAAATAATTGAAACCCTTAACCATATAATGGATGGACCCGAGAACGGTTATGGAGCTCAGCATCAAAAGGATGTGGAAGTGGTATACTGTCGCAGACAACCAAAATTAAAACCTATACTCTTATAGATAAATGTAGTAGTGCGAACAAGGATCGTTCCCACAGAGAGTATCTAGCGTAAGTTTATGCTACGTGAATAAGGTTGGGGGTGTTTGAGTTTAACGAAAACTTAAGAAAAATAACTGAAATTCAAATTATCGAATTTAATCAGGAATACAAACCTTGGTCTAAGTCAACATCCACCATCGAAATCTTGTAACTGATCATGGATGCAAGTATATATCAATTCAAACTTAAAATATTCACCGTTGGAATTATTTTCCTATCTCTCCTTAGTCGTAGTTAATCAAAATACATGCGACCTAATTGACCCTAACCACTAAACAACCAAAGACAAGCGCTAGAGGTTTAATCTTGCAGCAGCCTTAAGAATTAGAGAGATCAATGAAGCTAAACAAAATAAGCACAAGCGGTTGCATTTAATTTAGTTGAACGTTCTTCCTTAGATCTAATAATCTTTGACGTAGCAAATCATTAAATCCTAGTCGCTTCACAAGTTAGAGGGATCAAACAATTACAGATTTGATATCTAACTTAGCAGTAGATTATAACGAATAATAAACTAGTTGGCCACCCTAGCAATTAAACGAGAGAATCTTGTAAACAACACATAAGAACATTCTATATTTAAAGCATAAATTGAACAATAAAAACTAATTAGATCTCACAATTTCTTGATTCCGAGGCTTCAATTTTTTTCAACCAAGAATAAAAATTTAGCCACGCAGAGCCAAAAAGAAATTTCAAAGAAGAAGAGGGGATAGAGAGAGAGGAGATCAAAATCTTATGATTTCTCCCCTTATTTATAGTCCGTGAAGTCTACAAAATCTACTAAAATAATAGATTCCTAATCTAAATAAAATAAGGAAAATATTAAAGGTAAATTAAAGTCATAATATAACTAGGAAAGCCTTAAATCAACTAGAATAGTCCTAATATAGTTAGGAAAGCTAAAAAATCGGGAATTTTGGTGCACCACCTCTTCCACCATCTACTAGAAGCTTCAAGATAAGGAACATTTCAGAACATCAAACAATGCAGGTATAACAACGTCACGTCCAATTTCGACCTTGATATAGCCAGTATCTCTAAAAACTCAAAACATGAAAGTTGTAGATCTGTTTCTTGGATTTTGAAAGAATTTGAATCATCTCAATCGGAGCATGGATGGGAGAGTTATTCCCAAAAAACGAAACAATGTTAAAACTATCCAGAATTGCATGATTTAGCTTTGTTTTGCACTTAACGCCTCTATTTGCATCCTAAATCAAAATATAAAAATAATGAGTGCATTTAGGTATCAAATAAGTGTACAAGATTAAACATTAAGGGAGAAAAATATGACATTTTGCATTCTTATCAAATTCACCGACACTTAACCTTTACTCGACCTCGGGCAAAACTCAAATTCCCAAGAATGCCAAAGTTGCAATGCCATCAACAAAGAACAACCAAGCTTTTCAAAACTCATAACATATCATGAACAAACATTTTTAACCAACTTATAATTACTTAATAAGCATTTCCACTTGTAGATGGAGTAAACAGAATACGTAGACCTTTACAGAAATAAAGGCTCGACTCTCATGTGTTTGAAGGGTATGTGTTTCGCTCAAATTCATTCCAATGAAAATGATCTACCATAGGCTTGTATATCGTCTCATTTTCCACCACTAAGATCACATGCATAACACGAATCATAAGGGCTTTTCAAGGATTGTAACGGGATTTAGGACCAAGGTGGGAAATATTTGGGAATGTAGTTCTAAAGCCATCGAAACTAGCAGAGTAAAAATGAATCAACTCCAGCTCGAATATATAAGACATATGAAAACCAATCACTCCATTCAACAACTTCCACCTTTGTATATATCATGTATAAACATAACCCTTTCTTAGAATTTTTAGGAGGAATTATGAACATGGACAATTTAAAAGAAATTTCCTCCATTACTTTCTTTCTTCTTTGTCTTTTTCTTTTTTCTATTATTATTTTTTTCCTCCTCTTTTTTTATTTTTTTTTCTTACCAAAATTATACCAACAATAGAACTCACAAATCAAAAATGAAAACATGTTCCATTTCACCAGTCATAACCATACCACAAATCCAGACACACGCATACTTATTTCTTGTATACCCATACATATTATAATGATGAACAATGCTCCACTAGTCCTAAAACTTGCGAAAAGGCATTGTTTTTCAGGTAAAGGTTGTAACGTGGGTTCACAATAAACACAATCAATAGAGCTCAAAGGGGTTTAACAAAGGAAAAATTAATTACAAGGTAGGCAATTTGGCTTATGTAGCTAAATCAAAGAAGTTCTTAATCATCTTCATGCATGCATGCGTCAATGTGACCTCGAAGAGAGTTAAGTCAAATTCTAGAGAAACAAATCCATGGAATAATATCTCTCATGAAAGAAAATAGTGAGACTGATTATGGATACGGCAGTCTCAAGACTCAAAATCTCACCAGTTTTTGTCTACGAAATTAGTCACTACCATTGTCACGCCCCGGGACCAAGGCCCGTGGAGGTTAAGGTTGGAGCGTGATGTGTCAATCAGCTTAATACCTGTAAGATCATTATTTAACAACCTAAACATTCATTAATTTCCACTAGTAACTTCAAAAGAATGCTCATGGCATTTGGCATTAAAAAGGCCACAACAACATGTTTCATAATTACAAGACCTAACATCTCTGTTTGTACTTCATACGTGGCTAAATACAAACATCTAGGCCTCAAAAGAATGGTAATCAAACTTAGTATGTAGTTAATAGCCCAAAAGAATATTACATAACACAAGGCTGTTCAAAAGTACGTCATCAGTTTAAATTAACAAGCTATGTCTCCTACACAAGCATGGAGATCAACAAAAGTAGAAGTCAGTCTCATCACATAAAGCCTCATCGCCCTCAACCTGTATAGTTGGCTCGGCCTCGATCTCACCTGTAAGTATTAGAAATAGGGGTGAGCTAGTCCTGCATATAGCTCAGTGAGGATGAGAAATGAAGGTTTTCACAAAGGTTTTATCATTTTGAAATCATCTTTATAAAACCGTGCTATACATATAATTCATATAGTCAAAATATCAATTATAACAAATACGGGATAGTCAAAATCTTAATCAAGCAACTCTACTCTCCGAGGACCTCAAGGGACCCAGCAAGAGTAGGAACCACGTAATAAAAGGATACAATATCACAAACTTTGTTAGAGATGGCCAATCTCGAGCTTTCTTGTCAAATCATCTTCATCACACCAATTAAGAGTAGGCACTCCGAAGGTAACCCAAAACCATGGTAGCCGAGACTTATACCCGACGGCTCGATACCGCCCAGGGGAATCGGAACTTCTACCGTGGGGTTTACAAGACTACTTGAATTATTAAACACTTGAACAATACGTCCCAACTCTCCGAGGAAAGACACCAAGCGAGAGTGGGCACAAATCAAATAAGAACATATTTGGAGGACAACAAAGTAGGTTATCTCCGTCACAACAGTAATATAAAAAATAAGGCAAGTAAGTATGTAAACCTCTTGCGGTAATAAATGATTTGGCAATGGAATGTCAAGCAACCATTTCCAAGTACCATAAAATAGCGAGAGATATCAATAGATTACGTAAAATGACAAGAAAATGCAAACACAAGAGGAACTATGTAGCCATTTCAATGCTTCTACATTATCCTATCTTAATCAAGTAATTTACCTATATTTCCAAACTCCAATTAGTCTGATTTTGGCTTAGAATCGAAGCTTATCGAAAGTAAATAGTTCTAGAACCAAATGGAATACAATTCGGAGTTGAATTGACCAAGATATGGCCTTTCAAAAAATATTGTGCAAAGCCATCAAAGATCCGGGCGTTATAGCCTTCATCCGGTCGCCTGGATGAAACAGGTAATGCCCATATGGGAGTTTTATGTCAGGCGTTGTGGCTTCTATTCGGGTGATCGGATAGAGGCTGTAACACCTGGATAGCTGAATGGGAAAAACACAACTTCTACAATAATCATCCAGACAACATCCCATCTTCCTACCAATAATCAAACAAGTTCAAGGTGGCTATTAGGCATTATACAAGAGTTCAAACTCAACCAAAACCACCCCACCTCAACAATTAACAATCACCCAACATGAAATTACAATTCCTAGATCTACAACACATAAACCCAACTAACTTCACAATAAGGTCATATATGAACTTCACAAGCTATATTACTCAACACAATACAACATACAACCTTGGATGAACGTTATCAAGAAATTTAAAAGAATCCCTTACTTTTACAAGAGTTAGAAATGGAAGAAAGTGGATTGAAAATGGCTTGCTTCTACTTCCCTCTTCTTTCCTTTCTTATTCTTCTTCTTCTTCCTTCTCCCCTTCTCCTTGGAAAAATCGTGTTGTGTGTGTATGTGTGGGCTGATTGTGGGTGTATGTGTGTTGTAGAGATTTTGTGTGTGTAAGTGGTATAGCGTGTATTGTAGAGATTTGGTGTGTGTGGGTGGTATAGTGTGTGTTGATAGATAATATCTAAGTTGTCTAATTACGAGAGTGCCCTCCAACTAACTTGTGCATTGTCTTGGTTCTAATTCAATTATTCTATTTAACTATTGAACTTAGTTGGTTCCAATTACTAGCTACATGATATAAATGACTCAAATACACGTTAAATGATAAATGCATGTAAATTGAGGTAAATGCACATAAATCAATTTAAAAGCACATAAAACATGGTAAATGCATATAAAATAATTTAATTATATATGATTTGATTTATATGCACATATGGTCTCGGGCTGGGCCTTACAACCTCCCTTCTTTAAAAGAATTACGCCCTCGCAATTCCCTAATTACCTTACGAACAAGAATGGATATTGTTGCTCCATTTGATCACGTCTCTCCCATGTTGCATCCTCAACACTATAGTGATCCCAAAGCACCTTCACCATCGAAATACTCTTGTTGCGCAACTCCCGGTCTTGCTCATCTAGAATTCGCACGGGTCTCTCTTCATATGACAAGTTCTCCCGAAGTTCTAGTGGTTCCGGCTCTAGAATATGAGAGGGATCAGGATGATATTTTTACAACATTGAAACATGGAACACATTGTGAATGTTGGAGAGATTCGAGTGTAGGTCTAATCGATATGCAAGTTTGTCAATTCTTTCTACAATTGTAAATGGCCCAACATATCTCGGGCTTAATTTCCTACATTTTCCATGTCTAATCAATCCTCTCCAGGGTGATAACTTCAAGAACACCCGATCACCCACTGCAAACTCTAAATCTCTTCTTCGCTTATTAGCATAACTCTTTTGTCTACTTTGAGCCGTGAGCATCCTCTTCCGAATCAACTGGACATTCTCTATCTTGTCTATCAACTTCGGCATCAATGTAGGGTCAACGATTTTCATCTCTCCGACTTCGTCCCAATACAATGGTGACCTACACTTCTATCCATACAGAGCCTCATAGGGAGCCATGCCAATTGTTGCCTGATAACTATTATTATAAGAAAATTCTACCAAAGGTAAATGTTTCTCCCACGTACCTCCAAAATCTATCACACATGCCCTCAAAATGTCCTTCAAAATCTGAATAGTCCTTTCGAATTGCCCATTAGTCTATGGGTGATACGCTATACTGAGCTTCAACTTCGTCCCCAAGGCTTCCTGCAATTTCTGCTAGAATGAGATGTAAATCTTGGATCTCTGTCAGACACAATGCTAGCTGGCACTCCATGTAACTTCACAATGTTAGCCACATACAATTCGGCTAATTTCTTTACACTATCTATTTTGTTCATTGCAATGAAGTGAGCGGTCTTTGTCAATCTATCCACAATGACCCAAACTGTATCATTTTCCCGAGGAGACCTCGGCAATTCCATGACAAAATCCATGGTCACATGCTCCAATTTCCATAGTGGAATCTCCAAAGGTTGGAGAATCCCTGTAGATCTCTGATGTTCTGCCTTCACCTGTCGACATATTAAGCATCGAGACACAAATTCCGTAATTTTCAGCTTCATATTGTTCTACCAATAGTGTTGCCTTATGTCTTGATACATCTTTGTACCTCCTAGGTGAATCGTGTACCTAGAATGGTGAGCTTCCTCGAGTACCTTCTTTTTTAACTCTGGATCATTCGGCATACAGATCTGGTTCCTGAACTTCCACAACCCATCTTCATCCAATTTGAAATCCAGATTATCGCCTTTTATCTTTTGAAGTTGAGGGTCTCGCTGTTGAAACTCTCGAATCTGAGACAGCAAGATAGGTTCCTTGATTTCCAACCTTGCCAATCTTGTTTTCCGGCTCAATGCATTTGCCACTACATTTGCTTTCCCAGACACATAATTTATAGTGCAATTGTAATCATCCAAGAGTTCCATTCATCTTCTCCGCCTCATGTTCAACTCCTTTTGAGAAAAAGAGATATCTCAAGCTCTTATGATCGGTGAATATCTCGAACTTACTTCCCCACAAATAATGTCTCCATTTCTTCAGTGCAAATACAATAGCTGCAAGCTCCAAGTCATGAGTAGGATAATTCACCTCATAAGGTTTTGACTTCCGGGATGCATAAGCGATGACTTGATTGTTTTGCATTAATACACACCCCAGTCCTTCCTTTGAGGCATCACTATAAATAACAAACCCTTGACTTCCTTCGAGCAATGCCAATACAAGAGCAGTTGTCAATCTCCTCTTCAACTCTTGGAAACTGTTTTCATATTTATCATCCCATACGAAACTGACCTTCTTTTGTGTGAGCTTTGTGAGTGGTCCCACTAGCTTAGAAAAATCATTTACAAATCTCCTATAGTATCCCGCCAAACCGAGAAAACTACGTACCTCGGTGATATTCTTCGGTTTCTTTCATGACTGCACAACATCAATCTTCGAAGGATCCACAACAATCCCTTCTTGAGATATCACATGACCCAAGAAGGCCATTTATTTGAGCTAAAACTCACATTTGCTGAACTTGGCAAACAATTGGTGTTTCTTCAACTTTTGCAACACCAAACGCAAATGCCTCTCATGTTCCTCCTCGGTCTTCGAATACACCCAGATGTCATCTATAAAAATCACCATGAACTGGTCCAAATACGGTTGAAATTCCCTGTGCATCAAGTCCATAAAAGCGGCAGGAACATTTGTTAGTCCGAATGACATTACAACAAACTCATAATGCCCGTACCTCGTTCTGAAAGCTGACTTAGGCATATCATCTTGCTTGATACGGAGTTGTTAATAGCCTTGCCTCAAGTCAAATTTCGAATAAACCTTGGCTCGTTGAAGTTGATTGAACAATTCATCGATCAATGGCAAAGGGTACTTATTTTTTTTTGTCACTTTATTCAACCCTCTATAATCAATACATAGCCTCAACTTTTCATCCTTCTTCTTCACAAACAACACCGGGGTACCCTACGAAGATGAACTAGGTTGTATGAGGCATTTTTCCAACAAGCCTTATAACTGAACCTTCAACTCTTGCAATTCGGTCGAGGCCATGCAGTACGGAGCCTTGAAGATTGGCTGTGTGCCTAGAATCGTCTCAATCATGAACTCAATCTCCCTTGCGGGTGGTAATCTTGACAACTCTTCTGAAAATACATCAACATATTCTTTAACCACTGGCACTTCTGCTAACTTAACTTGTTTTGTTGGCTTATTGATTAAGTAATCCAAATATCCCTTGCAACCTCTCCTCATGTATTTCACAGCCTTGACTAAGGATATCATAGCCTTTCCCGACAAGTCACGTTCTCCTCTCACTATAAGCATAGGTTGTCCCGGTACCCGGAACTCAATAACCTTCGTCCGACAATCTAATTGTGCATGATATCGTGATAACCAGTCCATCCCAAAAATAACCTCATAGTCTCGGAAGATAAGCACTATGAGATAGGCCAAAAATTTTTGATTCCCAACCTGTACCTTACATGCTTTACATGTCAGTCTAGTGGCATATTTTGGGCCTATTGGTGTACTAACTTCTACATGATATGGTAAGTTCTCAACCGATAAATTAGTGCGATATACACATTTAGGAGTTATGAATGAATGCGTAGCTCCAGTATCAATAAGAACTTTAACCAATTAATTGTGAATCAGGAAGGTACCTTCAATAATAGCGGTATCATTTGGGATTATTCCTTGATCCATGGCATATGCTTGGGCTTGAATTCTCTGTATTGGAGCATTCTTCGTGAGTTGAGCTTGAGTATCCTTACCCTACCACTTCGAGTAATCTCTGGCTAGATGTTGATCACTCCCACACCTAATACACTTGCCACTCTTTCTCCAACATTGGGCTTCAGAATGCACTTTCTTGTAATAATATTTGCACCCAACATTTCGAGCTGCAGTTGTACCTCCTGGTGCTCCACGAGCTACTTAAGTGGCTGAGACATTAGGCTGAGGCCTGGTAATTGTTGGTCTAGCTTGATCTTGGGGCTTTTGGGCCTGGAACGCTCTAGACTGACCCTGAGTCTGAAAGGGCCTTTTGTTCTGTTGAGATAGACTAACCTTCATTGCTAACTTTATCTCTTCAACCCTTGATGCAACCTCAAAGATAGCATTATAAGTGTTAAACTCTGCTACTGCCAGCCCATCTTGAATCTCGAGTCTCAACCCTTGTTTAAATTTCCATATTTTGATTGCTAGGGTCTGGACTATATGCAGTGCATACTGGGAGATGATATCAAACTTCACCCCATACTCAGCCACCGTCATGCTTCCTTGTTTCAAGTACATGAACTCATTCATCTTCCTGTCCCAGGAAGCCTCAGATATGTACTTATTCTTGAATGCTCTGACAAAGTTCCTCCATGTAAAGGGAGTGTGTTGATCCTCCCATTGATAACTTACTGCATCCCACCATGTCTCGGCATCACCTTCTAACTGAAAGACTGCATAGACAACCTTTTTTTCCTTTGTATAGTCTTGTGCAGCATAGATATTCTCTATCCGAGACAGCCAATATTCTGCTTCTTCACTATTTGGCTGGCCCCTGAACTTCTGAAGGCTATAGAATAGGAAATCTTTGAGGTTATCATCTTCTTTATTACTTCCGTTTCCACCACTGCTACTAGCACCATGATTGTTGTTATTGTTATTATTATTAGTTGCTGTTACTATTGTGGCTGCTGCGGTTTTTGCTTGTTGTTCCATAGCCCTACTCATCCGATCGATGGCAGTTGCCATCAAATTAAACAACGCTGCCCCCGGGTTGCCTTGATTCGCATTCCCGGTCCCTTGAGGTCTAGGGTTGTTGGGGGTGTTACGTCCTGCAATCTATAGATATAGAACATATGCTAGCTACGGTTATAGGTTATGCATGCATTATGTGAGTCATGAACAGGTATACTTCTAACACTCCTAACATCCATACATATAGTTATATCTAACATGTAAGTTAAACACAAACAAGAAGTAATTACAGCATGTTAAGCACATATAGTTGCACATAAGCACATATAGAAATCACCTAAGACTCTATTCAGACTCTTCCCTAGGGACCACTATTCAAAACCCGGACTACGCTAACTAAGGCTAGCTCTATGCTAACTAAAGCTAGCTCTGATACCATTTAAATAGGTGTCACGCCCTGGGACCAAGACCCGCAGAGATTAAAGTCAGAGCGCGACGTGTCAATCCGTTTAATACCTATAAATTATTATTTAATAACCTAAACATTCATTAACTTCCACTAGTAAATTCAAAAGAATGCTCATGGCATTTGGCATTAAAAAGGCCACAACAACCTATTTCATAGTTACAAGATCTAGCATCCCTGTTTGTACTTCATACGTGGCCAAATACAAACATCTAGGCCTCAAAAGAATGGTAATCAAACTTAATATGTAGTTAATAGTCCAAAAGAATATTACATAACACAAGGCTGTTCAAAAGTACATCATCAGTTTATATTAACAAGCTATGTCTTCTACACAAGCATGGAGATCAACAAAAGCAAAAGTCAGTCTCATCACATAAAGCCTCATCGCCCTCAACCTGTATAGTTGGCTCGGCCTTGGTCTCACCTGTAAGTATTAGAAAGAGAGGTGAGCTAGTCCTGCGTATAGCTCAGTGAGGAAGAGAAATGAAGGTTTTCACAAAGGTTTTATCATTTCAAAATCATCTTTACAAAACCGTACTATGCATATAATTCATATAGTCAAAATATCAAGTATAACAAATACGGGATAGTCAAAATCTTAATCAAGCAACTCTACTCTCCGAGGACCTCGAGGGACCCAGCGAGAGTAGGAACCACGTAGTAAAAGGATACAATATCATAAACTTTGTTGGAGATGGCCAGTCTCGAGCTTTCTTGTCAAATCATCTTCATCACACCAATTAAGAGTGGGCACTCCGGAGGCAACCCAAAACCATGGTAGTCGAGACTTATACCCGATGGCCCGATGCCTCCCAGGGGAATCAGAACTTCTACCGTGGGGTTTACAAGACTGCTTGAATTATTAAACACTTGAACAATACGTCCTAACTCTCCGAGGAAAGACACCAAGCTAGAGTGGGCACAAATCAAGTAAGAACATATTTGGAGGACAACAAAGTAGGTTGTCTCCATCACAGTAGTAATATAAAAGATAAGGCAAGTAAGTATGTAAAACTCTTGCGATAATAAATGATTTGGCAATGGCATGTCAAGCAAGCATTTAATAATTATTCATATATAGCAATTTTAAAGCCTCAAGAATTTCCAAGTACCATAAAATTGCGAGAGATATCAATAGATTATGCAAAACGACAAGAAAATGCAAACACAAGAGGAACTATGGAGCCATTTCAATGCTTCTACATTAGTCTATCTTAATAAAGTGATTTACCTATACTCCCAAACACTAATTAATCTAATTTTGGCTTAGAATCAAAGCTTATCAAAAGTATATAGTTCTAGAATCAAACGGAACTCAATTTGGAGTTGAATTGACTAAGATATGGCCTTTCGAAAAATGTTGCACAAAGTTATCAAACATCCGGGCGTTATAGCCTTCATCCGGTCGCCCGGATGAAGCAGGTAACGCCCTGATGAGAGTTTTCTGTTAGGCATTGTGGCTTCTATCCGGGTGACTGGATAGAGGCTGTAATGCTCGGATAGCTAAACGAGAAAAACACAACTTTTACAATAATCATCCAAACAACATCCTATCCTCCTACCAACAATCAAGCAAGTTCAATGTAGCTATTAGGCATCATACAAGAGTTCAAACTCAACCAAAACCACCCCACCTCAACAATCAACAATCACCCAACATAAAATTACAATTCCTAGATCTACAATACATAAACCCAGCCAACTTCACAATAAGGTCATATATGAACTTTACAAGCTCTATTACTCAACAAAATACAACATACAACCTTGGATGAGCTTTATCAAGAAATTTTAAAAGAATCCCTCACCTTTGCAAGAGTTAGAAATGGAAGAAAGTCGATTGAAAATGGTTGAAGATCTTCAAAATGGCTTGCTTCTACTTCCCTCTTCCTTCATTTATTATTATTCTTCTTCCTTCTCCCTTTTCCTTGGCAAAATCGTGTAGTGTGTGTATGTGTAAGCTGATTGTGGGTGTGTGTTGTAGAGATTTTGTGTGTGTAGGTGGTATAGTGTGTGTTGTAGAGATTTGGTATGTGTAGGTGGTATAGTATTTGTTGATAGATAATATCTAAGTTGACTAATGATGAGAGTGCCCTCCAACTGACTTGTGTATTACTAGTTTGCCATTCTAGTGTTAATTCCAATTGTCTTGGTTCTAATTCAATTATTCTAGTTAGCTATTGAACTTAGTTGGTTCCAATTACTAGTTCCACGATATAAATGACCCAAATACACATTAAACTATGAATGCACGTAAATCGAGATAAATGTATATAAATCAATTTAAAAGCACATAAAACATGGTAAATGCATATAAAATAGTTTAATTATATATGATATGATCTATATGCACATGTGCTCTCGGGCTGGGCCTTACAACCATGCTCAAGGAAAATAACTAGACTAATTAATTCTAAGTGGAAAGAGTACTTATTCAATCATGTTCTGTTTCAAGCTTAATTGCACCTTGCTTATGCCATGCACAAAAAAAAAACCATTGAAAATCATAATTTTTTTTAAAACAAATTAAAACAGAACCTAAATCCCTTCCCCCACACTTAAAACTTACATTGCCCTCAATGGTTAAAAACAAACTCTCAAACAATTAAAAACAAACTCTCAAACTTATGCAAAGATGAAGAGAGAGTAACATGAGAACAATTTAGGTAAGAAAAATAGAGTTTGTAAGAGGATATACCTGAAGCACTTGTTAGGGAGAAGAGAAATAATGCTTTAAATTTGCAACTATTTAGTGAAGCTCAAGAAAACAAGAGAAAGCAAAACAACAGGAACCAACAAAAATAATAAATTATTTCATTTTATTTTATTTTTTTATTTTTATGTTTTTTTTCGACCGGCCTTATTTACATCCCGGTACAAAGGCTCCGAACTCTGGGAGGCACTGAAGCCAACTCTGTGAAATAATAAAAATGTCGAACTAACTAATACCTAAAAAAAACAATATTAAAATACCTGCATCCATCTAACGTTAGCTAGTAAGACAAACTTCCTTTGGGTTACCTCCCAAGCAACGCCTTTGTTTGTTGTCGTTGGCTCGACTCAATGCTTCATTCTTCAATCAGGATTATCAAGGTCTAATTCTTCCACATTCTCCTCTTAGAAAGGCTTCAAATCTGGAATAGGTTCATACGGAAAAACATTCAATGCTGCAAAAGTGTCATGCGAATCAGTATTGAAGGCTAACTCCTCATTCCCTTCCTCAAGATGCTTATTAATGGAAACTTCCAATCCACCTTTTTCATCAAGTTCTTTTACTTCCTGTGATAAAGAATCAACCACATCAATAGAATAAACATGATTATCATTACCAAGATTATTATTACCAAGATATTGCATGGCATCATAAATATTAAACTTAATAATTTCACCATCAAATTTCATGATAAGTGTACCACTATGAACATATATCTTAGTCTTGGAGGTCTTTAAAAATGGTATTCCTAACAAAATAGGAGTAGTTTGATCACCATTCCCTATATCAAGCACATAAAAATTAGCAGGAAAAACCAAATTATTAACTTGCACAAGAACATCCTCAACTACACCCTCAGGATAGGCATTATATCTATCAGCTAATTGAAGCACAACATTAGTTTTATTCAAAGGTCCAAGTTTCGAAGAAGCATATATAGAATATGGTATGACATTAATGGAAGCTCCTAAATCTAGCATGACCTTCTCAAATCTAGTGTTACCTATTGTACAAGGGATAGTAAACATACCTGGATCCTGGTACTTCGTAGGAAGTTTTCTTTGAATAACTACAAAAACATTCTCCGATACTCTCACCTTTTCACATCCTTTAAGTTTCTATTTTCTCTTAATTGTACACATTTATTTCAGGAATTTAGCATAACGAGGTACTTGTTTAATAGCATCTAAAAGTGAAATATTTACCTCGCATCTAAAAAAAGTCTCATATAAATCGTTATTTCGCTCATATTTTCGAGATTCTGCTAGAGCCTGAGAAAAAGGGGTACTGGTTTATAATTAGAAAAAGGCAAAAACTTACACTTAGGCACATCATCGTCATCGGGAACATCACTATTTGCAACGACATTCTTCTCATTTTCTTGCTTCGATGATGTAGGGGCCGCCTTTTTTGGAATCTCAAACTCTTTACCACTCCTCAAAACGATTGCACTTACATTTTCTCTTGGATTTACAACTATTTGAGAGGGTAATTTTCTCGAACTTTGTGCCTCTAGTTGACTAATTGTGGTTGTCATCTAACCTACTTGATTGTCTTAACTTTGAATATTGGTCCTCGTCTCTTGTTGAAATTGTTTTGTCTCTTGTTGAAATTGCAAAATACTAGTGGCAAGAAACTTAACAATATCTTTTAAAGACATACCTAAATTAGACGTTTGGCTCGATTATTGATATGGCTGCTTATATTGCTGAAAACTTGGGCGATTCTGAGTTGCCGGCTGATTTGCTTGTGGATTCCCATAGCTAAGATTGGGGTAATCCCTCCATGCTAGATTATACATGTTCAAAAAGGGATTATACTTTGTGGTTGTCTAGGAAAACCACAAGCCGCATTTATTTGCTCAACAGGCTCTTCTTGAAGAGTTGGGCACATATCGGCTAGATGCCCTACTACCGAACAAATCCCACAAGCCTTTGTCGTTTCCATATGACCTACAACCATTTGACGAACAAGAGAAGTTAGACTCGTAATATGTTCTTCAAGAAAGAAAATATTTACCTCATTAGCATGCTTAGGTGGAGGGTTAAGCCTAGCGCCAAATTGTTAAGAATTGGCCGTTATATTTACAATCAAGTTCCTCGCGGCCTCGGGAGTTTTATCCACCAAAGCTCCTTTACTCGCGGCATCAATCATGCTCCTATAAATTGGTAGAAGGCCCTCATAGAAATACTAGACAAGTAGCTACTCACTAATCTGATGATGGGGGCAACTCGCATATAATCTCTTGAAACGTTCCCAATATTCGTGCAGGGACTCCCTGCTATGCTGCCTTATACCAAAATTTCTTTTCGAATGTTGGCCGCCCTTGAAGCAGGGAAGTATTTCTCCAAAAATAACCTTTTCATCTCGTTCCATGTGGTAACACTCCCAGAATATAGATAATAGAGTCAATCCTTAGCCGCATCCTTAAAAGAAAATGGAAAGACTCTTAATTTAATCTACTCGTCAGTCACTCCCGTGAGCTTTATACTTGTGCAGACCACATGAAGCTCCTTTAGATGCTTATGAGGATCTTCACCTGCAAGGCCATGAAAAGTAGGCAAAAGATGTATTAGGCCATATTTTAACTCAAAAGTAATATTAGCATCTAAAGTAGGAAACATTATGCATAAGGGTTGTTGATCCAAATCAGGGGCGACAAGCTCCTTCAAAGTCAATTTCCAACCATGACTTCCTCATCTTCTGAATCAGAATTACTAGCAAATAGGGAATTAACAACTAGTTCGTTCTCTTCAGAATTTTTCCAAGCTTCATTTGTGACACCCCGATCCCTCTCGAGACCGGGAGTTCTAACAATCAATCTATTCACAACCCAAAATCCAAACCCGGCAAGATTTTAGGGAAAGACGGACAGAGTCTCCCCTGTTTCTAGGCAAATTGCAAAACCTGTAATAGCATATAAATGGACTAGCACCGTGTCCAACCATTCAACCACCTCAAGGCCATCCGAGCCTCGGTTCACAACAAGCAATTCACAAGTAAATATAAATTCAAGCTTCGCAATTAAACTACACCAACCTATTGTATAAAGTAGACTATCATGACTTTCTATCTTTTTCCCTTTTTGTCATTACAAATATATATTGAAGTTAAGCTATATCAACTAAATACATAATCTAATGAACTTAAATTACATCCCCTTTAACATTAAATACATATAATACATAAAAGCATACAACTTTACAACTTTGACAACTCAAGTCACATAGGCACGCAGGACAACCCTTCAAGCACGGACTTTCACGAAATCACGAACTTTCCAGCTAACATGGCATTTCCTAAAATGTGGTGGTGAGGAGTGAGTATACACAACACGTATACTCAGTGAGGGCGAGACAGATATCGAGATGGAGAGAAAGAAGATCGTGCAATGCAAATAGGTACAGTTAAGCAATACAATCAATAAAAGGCATTCAATATATATAACAATACAATAAACAATTAAGAAAAGCATTAACACAACCAATCAAAGCTATACCACACTTTGAAGGCTATGGATCACTCGAGCGAGTAATGTACCGATCACGATTCCGATGACATTAACGATGACGCGCCGGCCCAAACCACCTTATAACACCAGTTTGGAATACCCCGGGAGTAACCATCAATTCTACGACCCAAATCTCCCTGGGAGGCAGCCCAAGCGAGAAAGGGAATAGCAGCGGAGCTAGAGCAACCAACACTGGCAACCCGAGGCTACCCAGAGAGGCCCATCACTCACGCGCGAGACACTATGCAATGCAAGACTCGATACAAGGCGATGAGCGAGCGATATCAAGCATTCTCAACAATTGATAAACATTTCAATCAATAATCAACTCTAACAAGCGTAATAAGCATTAACAAGCATTTACAATCAAACAAGTGACAAAAACAACACCAACTAACATTATCAAGCATTAGCAAGTATTCTATAGGCATTATAAGCATTCTATAGGCAACATAAGCATTCTATAATCAATATAAACATACTATAAGCAATATTCTATGAAAACACACAAAATCACAAAAATGACCCCAACTTCAAAACACTACTACTTTCAAACGAGCCACGAGCTTTGGAAACCGACTTCACCAGTCCTCCTAGGTCACCATAAGGCACGTCTAAAGACCCCGAAACCCTACTTTACCCTAGAATTCACGCAAAGTCCCGATTTCCCCCTTTGCTCGTTTGAACTACAACTATATCAACCAAACACCCAACCAATGCCATAATCGCACCAAAAGTGCTTCCATGGCCTCCCGAAACAATGCCAACACGCAATACGAGAAAACGCTAAACTCGACCTAAACGACCCCGACTTTCACCAAGCCGTTTTTCTCCGTTTTTCTATTACACATTCCAATTAAACCACACATTTAGGCATTCTAGCATATCTAGCACATTTCTACATCAACGGACAGCATAACAGCGCAACTTTATCGTTTCAAGGGTTTACTATTCACTAATTACTATTCATTAGTCAATTTAAATTGCAATTTTGATTTTCAACCGCATAAAATGCTAAAAAGCTATAAATACATGTTCTACAATCAACAAGGAACATTCTTTAAGCAACAAAATGATTAAAACAACAATCTACGCATAAGTTCTAAAAATTAAAGTTTAGATATACATTTTTCAAATGCACAAATAACGATGAAACCCTCACCTTAGACGCTCCTAGACGCTAGGAAAACCACGATGGATGCCTCGGAAACCACCCCGCACAAGTTCACGCGACGAAATGAAGATTTGAAGTTGAAATGTTTTTTTTTTCCTCCATGGTTTCAGCCATGGCTCTTATTTTTCTGGTTTTTGCTCTTTTGATTCGTATTTAAACTTAAATAAAATATGACAAATGGTCAAAGCTTCGGTCAACCCGCTAAACCAAAACAGCTATGCGCGACCTTACGAAAACGGCTATAACTTCTTCTAGAAAACTCCAATTCATGAACGGTTTGAAGCCTCAAAAACTAGACTCATAGAGCTTTCCAACCATATATAATTTGCTACCTAACTCTTCCCCAATTGGTTCAGATTTAATTCCAAAGTTGACCCAAAATTTGACTAACTTAACATTGCATTTTTTTCTTTCTAATCCCAAGTTTGCCATTTATTAAACATTTCAAAAATTCTCACCTTGTCCTAGTTGGTCAATGTAGATGAAAATTTAACTAGTTTGGTCAAAGAAGGTGAAAGGTCAATAAAATGCAATTTGAATGAACTTTAAATGCTATTGAATACATGCCAGGTTCGGGGTATCACATCATTTCTTAACCTGCACGTAGTTTTTTCTATTTCTGGATTGTACTGTAAAACACCTTGATTAGTAGATTGAGTGACAATCACACAATCAAGGAAATGCTGATAAACCACAAAAAACAAAGCAGGAAAAAGAAATCTAGAATAATAAGAAAAATTAAAAACCTATGGGAAAATACAAAACGTCTAAAAATCCAATTAAACGATGGAATTTGACCTCAAGAGGGAAAGGCTCATAAGTCCTATGGACTAACAAGTCTTGTTCAGAACATCGTTTCCTTTCAGAAAAGTAAAGTTTTGAGGCCTATTTTTACCAAAATTTTGAAAACTACTGAAACTATAACGATAAAAGAAAAATATTTTTTTTTTCAAATTTCAGAACGAAATAAAGATTAGAAGCACAAAAATCAACTAGAATACTTCCCCGACAACGACGCCAAAATTTGGTGTACTGTCGCAGGCAACAAAAAATAAAACCTATACTCTTAAAGACAAATGTAGTAGTGCGAGCAAGGATCGTTCCTACAAAGAGTATCTAGCATAATTTTATACTACGTGAATGAGGTTTAGGGGGTTTGAGTTTAACGAAAACTTAAGAAAAACAACTGAAATTCAAAATATCGAATTTAATCAAGAAGACAAACCTTGATCTAAGTCCACATCCACTATCAAAATCTTGTAACTGATCATGGATGCAAGTATATATCAATTCAAACTTTAAATATTCACCGTTGGAATTATTTTCCTATCTCTCCTTAGTCGTAGTTAATCAGAATACACGTGACCTAATTAACCCTAACCACTAAACAACCAAAGATAAGCGCTAGAGGTTTAATCTAGTAGCAACCCTAAGAATTAGAGAGATCAATGAAGCTAAACAACACAAGTACAAGCGGCTGCATTAAATTTTGTTGAACGTTCTTCCTAAAATCTAATAATCTCTAACGCATCAAATCATTAAATCTTAGTCGTTTCACAAGTTAGAGGGATCAAACAATTACGGATTTGATATCTAACTTAGCAGTAGATTATAACGAATAATAAACTAGTTGGCCACCCTAGCAATTAAACGAGAGAATCATGTAAATGACACATAAGAACATTCAATACTTAAAGCATAAATTGAACAATAAAAACTAATTAGATCTCACAGTTTCTTGATTCCGAGGCTTCAATTTTCTTCAACCAAGAATAAAAGTTTAGCCACGCAGAGCCATAAAGAAATTTCGAAGGAGAAGAGGGGAGAGAGAAAGAGGAGGTCAAAATCTTATGATTTCTCCCCTTATTTATAGTCTGTGAAGTCTACAAAATCTACTAAAATAATAGATTCCTAATCTAAATAAAATAAGGAAAATATTAAAGGTAAAGTAAAGTCCTAAGATAACTAAGAAAGCCTTAAATCAACTAGAATAGTCCTAATATAGTTAGGAAAACTAAAATAGCTGGAATTTTCATGCACTACCTCATCCACTATCTACTAGAAACTTCTAGATAAAGAACATTCTATAACGTCAAACAATGCAAGTGCAGCAACTTTATATCCAATTTCGATCTTGATGCACCCAGTATCTCTCAAAACATGAAAGTTGTAGAACTTCTTCTTGGCTTTCCACAATATCTTGAATCATTTCAATCGGAGCTCGGGTAAGAGAGTTATGCCCAAAAAATGAAGTAATGTCAAAACTATCCAGAATTTTGCAATTTAGCTTCATTTTGCACTTAACGCCTCTATTTGCATCCTAAATCAAAATATACAAATAATAAGTTTATTTAGGCATCAAATAATGGTAAAAGATTAAGCATTAAGGGAGAAAAATATGACATTTTGCATTCTTATCAGGAAGCTTATCATGTCTGGAAGAAAAAGAATGTGACTGCTCGCATTACATTGCTAAGTACAATGCAGGATGGCCTGATTGCTGAGTTCGAGGTTTACCCTACTGCTGAAAGTATGTGGAGAGCCCTAAAAGAAAAGTGTGACGGAACTTCTGTGTCTAAACTGCTTCGGCTTACCATTAAGTTTGACACCTACAAAAAAAAAAACCTGATGTCAGCATGAGACAACACATTAGGGAGATGTCAGACATGATAAGAGAATTGAAGGCGGTCAACCACGTTCTGATTGATGAGCAACAGGTACAAGCTGTCATCCGATCCCTCCCTGCCAGTTGGGAGAACATATGATTGTTAATATGACTCACAATAAGAGCGTGAAAATGCTTGAGGATATTGCGCGCCACCTGAAGCTCGAGAAAGAGTACCTCTTTGCGGTCAAGACTACTGGACAAGCCTATGTGGCTGAATCCTGCAAGCTTGGAGCATCTGGCTCTAAACGCAAAGTGGCAAACAATCTAGCGATAAGGGGAAGGATAAGCCGAACAAGCAGGGCAAGAAGGAGAAGAAGAAACGCAAGCGCAATGAGAAGAAGAACATTGCAAAAGTTAAGTGCACAATTTCCGAAATATGGGTCATTATGCTCGGGATTGTCCTGAGCCCAAGACTCAGGTAATGTATTTTACCAAACCTTCTTCTAATGCATATGTTTCTAGTTGTGCGTTACATACTAAATCTTTTCTTATGTAGACTCTTGACTCAATAGTGACGGACTATATAACTAGAGATAAAGGAGCATATATGAAGTACTGATATGTTCCGGCTAAGTCCCAGTGGATATACGTTGGCAATAACGCTAGGGTCGAATTAAAGGGCATTGGCACTTGTAAACTTCAACTACGTGGCGGTCAAACCCTATTTCTCCACAATGTCTTCCATGCTCCGGACTTTAGAAGGAATGTGGTCTCCGTATTAGTCCTTATGCGCTTGGGTTTTCATATTAACATGTCTGGTGTTTTTGTCAACCTACTTTTAAATCCTTTTTCCTTTGGTTTTGGATATCTTATAGATGGTTTTCTGTTTATGAATATTGAACATATCAGTTATGGCTTTAATTATAAATGTTTTTCATATTATACATCTTCTAGCACTATGAATGTAGATATGAATGTATAGCGTAACATGTTAGGGCATATTGGGCAAAATCGTATGAATAGACTAGCTAGAGAATGTCTTTTGAGATCACTAGCGAAAGTCTATTTGCCTATTTGTGAAAGTTTTCTTGCCGGTAAATCCACTAAAAAACCATTTGGCAAAGGGTTAAGAGCTGAACTTCCATTACAGTTAGTCTATTATGACATTTGTGGTCCAATGAATATTAGGGCAATGCATAGGGCCTCTTATTTCATCACTTTTATAGATGATTTTACTAGGTATCTCCATGTCTATTTGATATCACATAAGTCCGAAGCATTAAATTGCTTTAAAAAATATGTGTTACGAAAGTAAAATCATTACGAACCGACCGTGGTCGAGAAAATCTCTTTGATTAGTTCAGAAGTATCTGTGATAAAAAAAGGTATAGCTAGATAGCTTACTATTCTTGGAACTCCGCAACAGAATGGTGTTGCAGAAAGAAGGAATAGAACCTTACTTGACATGGTTAGGTCTATGATGGCTCAAGCTAATCTTCCAATTTCGTATTGGGGTAATGCACTATTGACTGCCACATATGTACTTAATCATGTGCCCACCAAGTCAGTCAATTGTACTTCTTACGAGTTATGGACAGATAGACGACCCGACCTGAGTAACTTGCGGCCATGAGGGGCAGCTGCTTATGTTCATGATAATTCCCATAGGCATGGAAAATTAGGACTGAGAGGAATTTAGTGTATTTTCATTCGGTATTGTGAGCATTCCAAGGGATATGTTTTCATTGGAGAACAAGCAGACGGGAGTGTTTCTAAAATTGAATCTGGTGACGTAACATTCTTGGAAACAAAATTCCCATGGAGGGGTGACATAGATAGGGATTTTCAGTTAGTTGAGTTGAGCAACCTCGATGATCCTAGTACTTCCATACCTTCAGTTGGAATAGAGGTAGTGTTTCCTTTCCTGATCCAAGTGGGAGAAATATACCGGGTAATCATTTTGAATCTATATATGTTTCAGAACTGGTTGGTTGATCTAGCTCACTTTAAACCCCTACACAAAAAAGTAATCGGCAAAGCATTCCTCGTCGTCATTTTGAGATTGAAGGAAAATCTTTTATGGTCACTACTCAGGATGATGATGAGTCAAAAAATATGTTTAAAGCACTCTCATCCTCTACATGGGAAAGTTGGATTAAAGCAATGAAAGAATAAATTGATTCAATGAAGAAAAACCAAGTGTGGACATTGGTTGATCTTCCGCCTAAAAAGAGAGTTATTGGGAACAAATGGGTTCTCAAAATTAAACAAAAGGCAGATGGATCCATTGAGAGATACAAAGCCTGCCTAGTGACTAAGGGCTATACCCAGATTGAGGGTATAGATTATGAGAAAACCTTCTCTTCGGTGGTTAGGTTTGCCTCAATCCAATTGATTCTAGCCATTGTCTCTCATCTAGACCTAGAATTACATCAAATGGATGTAAAAATGGCATTTCTTAATGGAGAATTGGATGAAAAGATTTACATGGAACAACCAGTAGGTTCATAGAAAAAGGTCAAGATAGCAAAGTGTGCAACTCCAAAGATCTATCTATGGGTTGAAACAATCATCCAGACAGTGGTATCTAAGGTTCCATCGAGAAATCATTTCGTATGGTTTTATAATGGTTCAAGAATACCACTGTGTATATGTCAAAACGTCTCAGAATACATATATGTTTCTATCTTTGTATGTTGACGATATTTTGTTAGCTGAAAACAACAAAGAGTACATAATCACTATCAAGAAGTAGTTATATTCAACTTTCGAGATGAAGGATATGACTGAAGCAGCATATGTACTTGGAGTTAAGATCTAAAGGGATCGGTCAAAAAGACTTCTTGCTTTGTCGTAGGAATCTTACATCAAGAAAGTTCTTGAACGATTCCAAATGTATGATTGGAAGCCCATTGATACTCCTATAGCCAGGGGTGAAAGCCTAAACCAAGAGATGTGTCCCAAAACTCCATAAAATATATATGATATGAATATTGTTCCTTATGTGAGTGTCGTAAGTAGCTTGATGTATGTCGTGTTATGTACGAGGCCAGATATATGTTTTGTCGTATGATTGGTAAGTCATTATCAATCTAACCCTAGACGAGCTCATTGGAAAGATATCAAGAGGATTTTGAGATATTTGAAGGGTACTTTGGACTATTGCCTATGCTACCAAAGAGTTGATCTAAATCTAAAGGGATTTACTGACACTGACTGGGGTGGAGACCTAGACAAGCGTAAATCAACCTCCGGATATGCCTTCTTGTTAAATAGTAGGACTATTTCTTGGTGTAGCAAGAAGCAAACATGCATAGCATTATCTACCATGGAGACTGAGTTTGTGGCTTGCTCGACTGCTGTACAAGAAGCAGTGTAGCTTAAGAGGTTCCTATTAGATTTGGGAGTAATCACAAATGTTGGAAAACCGGTGACGATCTATTGTGATAGTCAAGTAGCCATCGCCTACACTAAGGATCCAAAATATCATGATAAGACAAAACACATAGACATTAAATATAATTTTGTAAGAGATATGGTGTCAAAGAAAGAAGTGATCATCGAACATATCTTTACGCATGAGATGGTAGCTAACCCACTTACTAATCCAATTCTTAGAGATATATATTTGTCTCATGTAAAATCTTTAAGATTGTACAGATTTTGATGTATATGTTCCATATATTGTGAAATGATTACTTGTGTACTCATACAGTTGTATATTTCAGATGCCAAATATATAAATAAATGAAATATTTTGATGCACTTAAGTAGTATTTAATCTTTGTGATATATGTGAATGGAATTGTGTATGAGTATGTTAGCACATATCATTGGCATTAAATTGTACGTCGACACGTTAAAGAGATTGGCTCTCTCACACAAACAATCACCTCTAGCACAGTGCGAGCGTGCAGAGATGAGACAATATAAGTTGGTTAGTATTTGTCAAAAATACTAAACTCATATAAGCGTCGCCTAAAGAATAAGTCAGGGATTAGTACCAATGACAATTATTAAGATGAGACCTTTTATTGTATGTGTTACAATTAAAGACTGATGTAAAGTCGATATAGATTCCCACGATCAATATAACTTATGTATATATATATAGCCAGATGTGAAACCTCAATTACTATGAGTATTAAGTTCGAGGATTTAGATTAGTTACTAAGTGATAACTGATCCAAGATCTGTATGGTGTTTGAGTTGAATAAAAATGTACACCCTTTTCTAAAGGAACCGTGTGTGCTCTAGTGACTATATAAGGAAGTTGATGAATGAATCCCTACTTCATCACTGTGTGAGGCCTTGAAGCAATAAATGCTTCTTTTGAATACCCTTAGTGACCTACACTTATATTCTAATAAATCAAGTTTAATATTAGCTACTTTGGCATGTCGCCTAAAGATCACGTAAGATTCGATCATATGGGACATGTCAGGGAAAGTAGTTGACTTGACTTAGAAGGATATTAAGCGAAAGGAAAACTGTTTGCATCTAGCGCTATATGTGTTCATTGGTCAACCAGTTATACAATCTATGTGATTGAACAATCTTTGTGATCAAATATAACTATGAATACATGATTGAGATTTTAAAGGTCAAGCATAACCTAAGAGGGATTAGGTGTGCATTGACTAATTTGAACTTAATTTGGTTTAGGGTATAGCGAGACTCTATGTTCTTTTGAATACAGTGGCTCCCATGTCATCCTTAACAAGTGCATGGTCTTTGAGCCTTCACTTGTTGTGTGATCGCGAGTCGCACAGCTTATTTACATGTATGGAGTTTGATTGTGCTTTGAGATTAGTTTCTAGAGAGATGATGGATATGGTTATGCCCATCTCGTGCTAGTGGAAGATGTTAGATTAGGGTCATGGGTCACCCAAAATGGGCTGACCCAACATGTTTGACCCAAGTCAGTGGGAAATTAATAAACTTCCCACTACTTGTATATAAGCCCAAGTCAGATAATAGAATGTAACGTTCTATTATCACCAGGTAAAACTCAAAAGCAGTAAACTGCTCTTTCTCAAATTCTCTCTAAAAACACATTAACTAGGGTATTTAGGCTGTGATTTAGGCTGAGCACAATGTAGTATTGCGCACTCGGATTCTAAGCATACGCAGTGTAACAAACACGTTCATCGTTCCTTCGATTTCGTTTCATTAAGGGTTAGTCTTTATTTTTGAAATTTATAATTTATAAAGATACTGTATTTAGTTATAAAAAATTTTAAAAAGTTTTCTCGCTGTCTCGATATCATAACAATTCTCCCAGGAACCTTGTCCTCCTCTTTGAATTATGTTGACAAGACCTAAAGCATCCATCTCTACTCATAAATTGACATAGCCCGTATCTTTGAATAATTGAAGACCTTTGATGAGAGCAAGAACTTCAAATTTTAAAGGTATTTTCAAGCCAAAGTGAGCAAAAATACCAAAAACAAAGTCTCTCTTCCAGTCCCGTAGGACTCCTCCACCACCAGCATTCCCTTCTTGTTCATGCACACTCCCATCTATGTTCAGTTTATAGTATTGCTTCCTAGGCTTTATAGTATTGCTTCCTAGGCTTTCTCCAAAGCACCATCTTAGGTAATGTCAAAGAAGGCTTTTCATAATAGCATTCAAAAGATCGAGCTGAATAGGAGTTACCTTTCCAATACCATCTTTTTATGAGACCTGCTTGATATAGTTGCACAATCTGCTTTCGGACTCGCCAAATAATCCTTGATGGATAGAATTCCGTAGCTCTATATTTGGCATCATTTCATTCCACCCATAAGATGAAGAAAGGATTAAGGGCTCTGATTTAAATAGCACATTATAATACTTGTTGGATTAGTAAATCGCTCAAAACAAGAAAATAAATGAACTACCAAAATTTCATCAATAAACAAGCAAACTTATATACATGAGAAGAATTGCTTCTGGTGACTTACTAAAAGAGTGAAGTGCACAGGAACCCCCTGTATTTTTAAAAAGGTGCACATGACTCTCCTGTACTTTTAAAATAATCAAACACCTCTCATATAATTTTTAAAATACATCACGGTTGGTCCCTCTATCAATAAAACCGTTAATTTTAACAGCAAGTATATTACACACACCTATTTTATAATTTTGATTAATTTTTTCTTAATTTTGGTAATAAAATATATTTGTTCATTTACCAAAATACCATTTTTACAAAACAAATTAAAAAATATAAACAATCGTCATCTTCTCCAAACACCACCCTACCCTACCCTTCCCCCGTCATCCTCCCCCAAAACTACAAATAACTTTTAAGTTATCAACTTTACTAAGAACATACAG
Source organism: Ehretia macrophylla (assembly GCA_037974665.1). NCBI lineage: Eukaryota > Viridiplantae > Streptophyta > Magnoliopsida > Boraginales > Ehretiaceae > Ehretia > Ehretia macrophylla. The sequence goes on along the minus strand of CM075771.1, from coordinate 54,323,086 downwards.
TAAAAGCTTCATTTACTAATCTCTCATCACTCCAACACTAATAAACCAAGAATTAGGAAGAAAAAAAAAAAAAAAAAAGCTTCGCACACCACGACAGCTCGCAACATATGCACAACACGATAGCTCGCAAAATATGGCGTAAGTTGATGTTATCATTTGGTTCTAAGCTGCACAAGTTTAGAACCAAAAGAAAATATGATTCTAATTTGGTTGAATCGCTCAACCAAAAAAATTTATAGATAAATAAAATTAGTTGAACCTAATTATTCCAGATCCAAACACTAAAGTTGATGATTCTTTGTGTGTATGTATGTATGTGTGTGTTTATATATATATACATACATAGATACATACATATATAATATATATATATGTACATACATATATAATATATATATATGTATTTCTTTTTTATTTCTTTCTGGTCTGTGTGTGTATATACATATATATTTTTTATTTTTTTGGTCTAATGTAAAAGGGAAAAGGAGAAAAGGAGAAAAGAGAGAAAAAAAAAATTGATGGCATTTAAGTCTTTTTACATATTCTGTTAATAAAGTTGACAGAAAAGTGAGGAGGGGGCATGTGTGATGTGTTTTAAAAACCATAGAGGAATTGTTTGATTATTTTAAAAGTACAAGGAGATCATGTGTACGTTTTTAATATAGGGGGTCATGTGCACTTTACCCCTTACTGGAATATTGATTCTCTTACACTCACTAGTTAGAGTAAATTGCTTGCCGCCCCCCTGTATTTTGCTCGAAATACTCATTTACTCCCTGTGTTTTTAAAATAGGTTCATTACCCCCCTGTGATTTTCAGAATGTAGCTGACCCCCCTCCGTTAGAAAAACCGTCTAATTTAACGGCAATTGTAACACACGCGCTTAAAATGCGATTTTTAAATGCTTTTGGTTAAAATAAATTCTTTGTTGGACAAAAATACCCTTTTAGTAAATTACTTGTCGCCCCCCTGTATTTTTCCTTAAATACTCATTCACCCCCTGTGTTTTTAAAATAGGCTCATTACCCCCCTGTGTTTTTTCGATTTTAACTTTATGTAAGGGTATAACGATCAATTAACTAATTTTGTAATGTTTGCTAACGGAATAAGCGATTTTGGGTACGTTAGCTTAATCGATAAAAAAACAGGGGGGTAATGAGTCTATTTTAAAAACACAGGGAGTGAATGAGTATTTCGAACAAAACACAGGGGGGCGGCAAGCAATTTACTCTCACTAGTTAACATAACACCAATTTCACAATTTTTTATTCCACTAATCCTAAACTATTTGAGTCTTCTTACTAAAATTCCTAAAATTCCAATTTAAGTTTTAAGGGTGTAATCTTTCGATTGTAAAAAAATAGTTCCTGACTTAACTTTCTTCATTTTTACACGGAAATGTCATGCATCATCTCTTTTAATTATTCACTGCGATCAATTTTCTCCAAAAACAAAAATTCATGCTAAGGACTCGCCTGGGTACATAATGCACAAAATCTCTGTGTTTTACCGAAAAATTGAATATAGAATCTTAGAGCTTGAATGGAGAACTCAACACTTTAGAGAGTACTACTCAATTATATAATTGACGCATTTCATAACTTACACGTAGTTACGAAGGGTTTTGCCGCCTAATCTCTATGATTTAAACAACGGGAATTGCTTCATAACGTGTAACATCTTTTATTGCATGAACTCCATGTACTAGTAGAACCCACATCAATGACAGAGGAACGTTTACTGTTAACGTTTTGAAGTAATTTCCTCAAACGACTCCTCTGAAAATAAGTGCAATTTTCATACGGGAAGTGTAAAACTTTCGTTATAAAATGATCAAAAAATGCGGAGACAACTCAGAAATTAAGCAAAACTTATGAACTCCAGAAATAGTAGTCCTGGTTTGGAATTCCCACGTACATAAGAGAAGATAAACTTCTACTTGACAATGACAGATGACTGATGTTTTGCTTTATGAAAGGTCTCAGAGATGAATGTTACAATAATAAGGCTTTTCATCGTGTTTCATATTTGACCAAAAAAAAAAATGGTGTTTCATATCAACTCCTCAAAGGTCTTGTCAATAGTACTTTCTGTGTATTTCATGTTAAATGTTCATACCAGTTATAGCATGTCCAGCCATTACCATTTTAGTATCTATGTACTTGTTCAGATCATGTTCCTTAGTGGCAAGAAACTCCTAGCATTTGAATCAGAAGGAAACATACAACGTGAGAGTAAACTTCACTACTGGAAGTTTGTGTTTTACTTTTCGAAAAACCAATCAACCAGGAATTTAAAAGAATTCTTTTGTCAGCCAATTAACATTACGTAGCTTCTTTTGGAGTAATGCCATTTCATGAATATTTTATATGCTGCCTCTAAGAAACGAATTGGATTAGATAGAAAAGAGCAAAATTTAACAAGTTTTAATGCGGAAGTGTACCTTTTACTGAACCAAAAACTTATTTACGCTATTGTTATGGCTTTGCGCAATTCGACTCTTTTTCTTGTGTTGAATTCGTCTTTTTTTCAAATAATAGACTCTTAGAGCCTACCAATATTTCACAGAACACAACTTATGATTATTTCTCTTTCACTCTATGAAGTAAATGCTTAAGAATCAAATTGATGGAATGCCAATGAAACCTTGGGGGGATATACATAGATGAGGGAATTTGCAAAAAGTTATGTCTTTTCATCTAAAACAAAAACAACTCTTGGGCCAAAGCATCACTTGAGAAAGAGATACAACCATCCATATATGCCTATTCACCAAACCAATTTGGCTGCTTTATCTCATGTGCATTAATATTATTTAATATGAAAGGATCCAAATCCTAGAATATCATGTTAGTAAGAGGTGCATAAAGAAGAATTCTGTAACGAGTGGCTCTATGGGAAATAATAAATATACAATTAGGAATATTAATAATGAATAATTTTAAACATCCAATAAGGGAGTTATTGTTCCTTTTATATTCAACAAATGTTGTTCATATTATTAATTGTAACTTTAGAAATGCCTGCGTACGATGTTTATAGAAATCTCTGATGAAATGCTCATCAAAGACTCAAGAGGATAGGTTTCCTGAACTTGTGAATTTTTCTTGTTAGCTTTATTGAGTAATATGTCTGGTCATCAATTTTCTAGAGAAAGAGTCGTTCTTGCTCCAACATTAGAACAGGTTGGGATGATAAATGATTACTTAATGTCTTTAGTACTTGGAAAGGAGAAAACATACTTAAGCTCAAATAGTGTTTGCAAAGAAGATGCAAATGTTTGTAGTGAGTTGGATACATTTTCTCTAGAGATTTTGAATATATTTTCATGTTCATGACTCCCAAACCACAAGCTGAACCTTAAGGTTAGAGTCCTTGTGATGTTGTTAAGAAATATTGATCAGTCTAATGGCTTATGCAATGAAACGAGACTGCAAATTACTAAGCTTGCTAAACATGTTATTACTGAAGCTAAAATTATTTTTGGGAGAAACATCGGAAATATTGTGTTAATACCCCTGATGAGTATGATATCATCTAACCACAATTTGCCTATTGAATTCCAGCAAAGACAATTCATTTGGCTGTAAATTTTGCCATGACTATAAACAAAAGTATGAGTCAAACTCTTTCCTACGTTGGATTATATCTTTTAAGACCTGTCTTCAGTCATGAGTAACTATATGTTACACTTTCAAGAGTAACAAGTAAACAAGGATTATAGATTTTGATAAAAATTAGTAATGATGAAGTGTCAAAAAATACTACAATCAATGTGGTTTATAAAGAAGTATTCCAAAGAATAAATTACGCAAATATGTATTTTTTATTATTTACATCATACATTTGACTCTATTTAATGTGTTTATATTCCTTTTCATCATTGTTTACATTATATTGTAATGGTAGCAATAAAAATAAAGTTTTATACTATATGATCTCTGAGATGATTTGCTTATTATTTTAATTTCAATAAGATCATATGTTTTAAGTGTTATATTACAAAGGTATAGGCAATGAGTAAGAATGACGTCAAATTAGGAGGAGATGACGTAAATTTTATAGATACAATAACTTGAGGAAATGAGATATATAAATGTCTATTTTGAAACACCTGAACTATGTAAAATAGTGCTTACTATCACATTTTTTAGAAAATAGGTGCTTATATTTATTTTTTTTATTTGTTTATTTTTGTAATGATATAGTATATACAATAGCTATATATTATAGTCTTTTGATAATGTAATTAAATAATTGAATAAATTAATTTTATATTTTATATTTTTAGAGTCTTTACATTACACTCATGCAACACCTGTGCATCGCACGAGTATATAACTAGCTGAACAGAATACTAAAACCACAATAATATTGTGGTCCTCGATATCTTAAAGCTTGCTCGCAAGTATGATGAACAAGTGGTGGCAAGACTGTAGCTTGAACAACTGACAATCTTATTGAAAAGTTGAGCCACTAGAGATAAAAATTCTTTTTTTCTTTCTTTCTTTCGCATTTATGTCCTCAATTGCACTTCTTTTTCACTTGAATATGGACTAATGACTCTTTATTAATTTGATATACGCAAACTTTAGGTGGTGACAAACTTGATCAGACAGAGTGTACTACATCTTATTTTGATTATGGTTTAGGGTTCAAAAATTATATCCTTTATCATTCTTGAATGATTTGGAAGATTTAATATGGTATGTCATTGTATCATGTGATTCGTAGTCTAGAAGTGAATTCAAATAATTTTGTCTAAAGTAAATTTCTTTAGGAAAAATAAATGGAGCCCCTTATAAGTTTGTGGTACGTTACAAATTAAACTAAATCGCTACCCTTTGAAAATGAGTAAATTGCTTCTTGCCCCCTTGTATTTTGTCGTAAATATGTGGTCTTCCCTATGTTTTCAGAATACGCACATAACCCTCATGTGATTTTCGGAATATAGCTAGCATACCCTAACACATTAACAGCGTTAATAAAGTTAACGGAACTGGTAAAAGGACTATTTTTCCCTTTGTTTTTCTCTTTTTTTCCTTTTATTTCCTTTTCTCCTTTCTTTTTCATCTTCTTTCTTCTTCTTATTTGGTCAGTTCCTTGTTTTTACAGAACACATGTGATACCCCGAACCCAACACTTCATTAATTGCATTCATTAAATGGTTAACTTAGATGTAACTTAGCTAATTACTTTATTTTTTTTCTTCATATTTTCATAAATTCAACTGTTTCTTTTCATGCATTTTATATTTTTATAAAATACTACATATTTTTAAGGGACTATAGTCCCTAACCGTGCGTGCATTGCATATCGGGATCAACAGGAAAAAAATTGTGAAATGTCTGATGAATAGTACTAACAAGATTTTTTCTAAATTTTTGGCATTTTGTTTTGCTGAAATTTAATCACCCAAGTGACTCATTTACCTTTACTAAAATGTCTTAATTGCTTGACCCACCCTTTGACCATCTCATGGGAACATTATAAGCCAAGAAACAAAAAAAAAAATGGTAAAAAAAATGGCCAAAAAAGAGTTATGGGAATAGTAACTTATCCAAAAAAAAAAATGCTTCCTTGCTACATTCTTGATTCCATTGCTTCCCAAATTGGTTGTGCTTCATCCTTAGGACCTTAAGACCATTCTCTGATCTTCAAAAGAGGTGATGGTGCATTCCATTATTATATCAAATTCAATTAAAGTTTGTATTATTATTTTTGTGATCTAATATTGTAGTGGTTTAATGCTTGTTCCGTTGCTTCTTATATGCTCTAATGACTTCATAGAATATATTTGATGGTTTAAAATGCTTGTTGAATGTTTGAAAATGAAAATGGCACTTGGGGAAGATGATTGAATAGTACTTTTGCCATGAAAATGACCTAGAAAATATTCTGTCTCGAATTTCGAATTCCTCGTTCGTGTAGGTCCCTGGCATGTTAAATTGACATAATGTGGAATAAAATTGAGGTGCTCTTTGAGAAAATCATGAAAACGAACAAAATTTAAGTCAGGGCTGAAAAACGGAGTTGTCCGTTTACTCATTTTTATTTAGTGCTTTGTCTTAGTAGGTCATGGAGGCACTTTTCGTGCATTTATGGCATCGGTTGGGGTTTGGGGTGATATAGCTCCTTTGTAAAACCATAAGAGAAAAATTGGGATTTTTGGGTAACGTGGGCGGAACCGGGGTTTCGTAGCTTTTAAGTGCATCATAAAATGTCCTTGAATGGGGTGTGAAGTCGGTTTTGAGTTTGGTTGTCATATGAGTTCATAGGTGCATAATTTATATTTACTTTAAGCATAATAGTTGAAATTAAGAATTAGACTTGTGTTAGCTTGAAATGTCGCACCATATGCTTCCTATATTGATTGTCATTGCATTTCATGGCTATATTGCTTAGCCTTGAATTAGCTTTGGTGCTTGTATATCGTGCCTTTATATGTTATAGCATTTGTGAGCATTTTGTGAAGTTTCGTGATCATCGGACATTGACCCCTTTGTGTTCGTATAGTTATTTTCATATTTAATGCCTATATCTTGTTAAAATGTTTATATTACTTGTATTCTGTTAAGAGCAAATTCTAATAGACATTGTATGCTAAGTAATTATAAATCTAACTTCTAATGTTGTAGGGTTGAGTTAAGTATGAGTTGAGTTGGAATTGATATAGTTAAGTGCTAAACTTATATGAACATACTAGGGTTACATATTTGAGCTAATTCAGGAAAGTTGAAGTAATCGGAGCTATTCCCTTGCGTGCTTAACTTAATTCCAGGTGAGGAGGACTTCATCCTTATGTGCATAATAGTTTATTTACTTGTATTTAGATTATGTGCACTTATTGTCTATATATTGTGTATGAGGGCAACCTACTTTGTTGTCCCTCAATCTTGTGTTTATTGATTTATTCTATTGTTATCATTTTGAGTGCATTGCATCGTGATTGCGCAACCATTTGGGCATGGTAGTGTCGTGGAAATCGGACGGTATCGGGCTTGCCGGTCTACCTCGGCTACCATGGTTGCCCAGTCCCTCTCTCGCTTGAGATGCCGCCCAGGGAGAGTTGGGTCGTAGGATTTCGAGGTACATCCGGAGTACACCCATTTTGGAGTTATAAAGGGGTGGCGACTTATCGATATCAGTGTCATTATTACATCAGGATTTCAGTTCGTGGCTCGTGGTTCGTGATTGAAGAACAAAGTGTATTGTATCCTTTTTAATGTGTGGTAACTTCTTGTTTAAATTGTTCTTTGGTTGTAAAATACTTTATTTGTACTAACTATTGCATTGCACGTCCCCGGTAGACCTTATCCCTCACTAGACAATTGTGATTGCTCATACCTTCCTAAACATGTTTCAAGTGGTGCAGTTGGAGAAGTTGCCTTGATTGTTGTGTGCTATTACTTGAGATTGGAGTGATTGCTTGCTAAATTGTGGAAGACCTTGCTTGTTCTACTTTCTGTTCTATTTTGAAGCCTAAGGGCTTATGTATATATTTGGGTAGTTGCAACTTTGAAAGCTAAGTGGATGTAATAAGTGTTATGGAATTGTGGCACGTAATAACTTAAGCTTCTGCATCTAGCTACGTTGCATGCTTGGGTGTGAATGAACGGATGTATGGTTGGCTTTAATTTCTAAGAATGTTTAATTGCTAGCTTAGAATAGTATGATAAGCGAATGAAGACAAGGATTTTAATACTATTGTTGCATGCTTGTATGTATTTTTATTGTCTTGTGTTGCTTAAGGCTCGGATGGCCTTAAAGTTAGGATTTTTAAATAGAAATGATGTTCCTATTGTTTTGTGGCTTGAATTGTATGTTATAGGTTTTTAGAATGTCCATGGTACAGGGGAGACTCTGTTCGTTTTTCTCTAAAATTTTGAGACCGGGTTGGAATTGGGTTGAGAATAGTTTGGTTATTAGAGCCCCCGGTCTCGTGAGGGATCGGGGCGTTACAGGTGGTATCAAAGCTTAGATGTTCTCAGCCGGGATAGGGTCCTTGGACTACTGGGTAGTGAACCTCGAGTGCGTGCTTGTGAAACGTGTCTTGATTAGGTGTGTGCTTGGTGTGCCTTGAGAATGTGAGTGTCTTTTGTGCAATCTTGTGTCCTGAACTTAATATGTGATCTATGTGATAGTGATGTGTACTGTGTGTTAAATACTTGTCAAGTGTAGTGATATAGCTAATCCGAATTGATCTCATGAATCGCTACTTGCTCGAAATATTGATTGTAACATGTATACTTGAGTGTCTCAACATAATTGTGTTGTGAATTGTATTCATTGCGCGTGACTTGTATTTGAACTATCTTGTTAATTAACTTTGTGTTATAAAACTTCTGGTTATATAATAGTTTGTGTGATATATCATAATCTCCTGATATATGAACATTACATCAATTACATTAGGTGATATCTTGGCATTCATGCATTGTCTCCTTAAATCAGTAAGGAAGCATTCTCCCCTAAAAGAGATGGCTATTGATGCTGACTGGTGAAAGAATAATGGTTCAACCGGCTATTGGGATCAGTGAAGGGATTTGATGCCCCGAGGTTAAATCCGGACTCTCTTGCCACTTATTAAACGGTACTTCTTGGCTGGAACTCCTATTTGGAAATCTCGGATAGATCTTCTAGTTGGTGTCATATATGGAGGTCTTATTTGATACTCTTATTCAAAAGAATTCATGTTTATGAGTATTGGTCAGTATTCCTTGTGCACACTCCTACTTGGATTTCTTGTTCGGGATTTTACCTATGGTACCACCTTAATATTCCTATTGGGTATTTTCTTCAGTATTTTTGTCTGTTATTCTTGCCTAGAGATTATTTGGGATTTCCTCTAGACTATTGGTATAATGAGCATATTGGAGATTCTTATACGGTGATTCATAATTAAAGAGATTCTTATTCGGACTTCTGAATTCGTATACTTATTCGGAACCTTTATTTGGCATCCTTAATCAGATTTATTGGTGGTATTTTCTCGGAGTCCCAAGCTAGACTTCTAATTAGTCCTTTATTTGGCAATCTTGAACCTTTATTTGACAGTTAGAGTTGGGATTCACTGGATTTCCTTCTTGGGAATTTCTTGATATTATCAAGGCGTTTTGGATTTAGCTGCATACTCTTCTTAATGGGATTTCTTTTGGTGCTCTCTCAGCATTAGTGAATAGCCTCCTCGTGTGACATTCTTACTGGACTCCTATTGGGTATTTTCATAGGAGCCTTTATTTAGCTACCCTACTGGAGCTTCCTTTAGTGACGTTCGCTCTTCTTAGTCTCATTCGGCATTACACTTCTTAACTTCAAGTCCGACGGAAACTGTTGCAGTTCTTGGAAGTCATTTCAGCTCAAGAAATTGCGAGGATGCAATTTTTGTAAGGAAGGGAGGATGTGATACCCCGAACCCAGCACTTCATTAATTGCATTCATTAAATAGTTAACTTAGATATAACTTAGCTAATTACTTCATTTTTTTCATATTTCTATAAATTCAACTGTTTCTTTTCATGCATTTTATATTTTTATGAAATACTAAATATTTTTAGGGGACTATAGCCCCTGACCGTGCGTGCATTGCATATCGGGATCAACGGGAAAAAATTCGCGAAATGTCTGATGAATAGTACTAGTGGGATTTTTTTCCAGATTTTTCAGATTTTTGGCATTTTGTTTTGCTAAAATTTAATCACCCAAGTGACCCATTTACCCTTACAAAAATGCCCTAATTGCTTGACCCACCCTTGGACCATCTTATGAGAATATTATAAGCCAAGAAACAAAAAAAAGGGTAAAAAAATGGCCAAAAAAGAGTTACGGGAATAGTAACTCCTCCAAAGTAAAAATTGCTCCTTGCTTCATTCTTGCTTCCATTACTTCCCAAATTGGTTGTGCTTCATCCTTAGGACCTTAAGACCATTCTTTGATCTTCCAAAGAGGTGAGGATGCATTCCATTATTGTATTAAATTCAATTAAAGTTTGTGTTATTATTTTTGTGATCTAATATTGTAGTAGTTTAATGCTTGTTCCATTGCATCTTATATGCTTTAATGACTTCATAGAATATACTTGATGGTTTAAAATACTTGTTGAATGCTTGAAAATGAAAATGGCACTTGGGGAAGATGATTGAATAGTACTTTTGCCATGAAAATGACTTAGAAAATGTTTAAAATACGTGTAGGTCCTTGGCATGTTAAATTGACATAATGTGGAATAAAATTGAAGTACTCTTTGAGAAAATCATGAAAACGGACCTAATTTAAGTCGGGGCCGAAAAACGGAGTTGTCCGTTTTCTCCTTTTTATTTAGGGCTTTGTCTTAGTAGGTCATGGAGGCACTTTCTGTGCATTTATTGTGTCAGTTGGGGTTTCAGGTGATATAGCTCCTTTGTAAAACCATAAGAGAAAAATCGGGATTTTTGGGTAACGTGGACGGAACCGGGGTTTCGTAGCTTTTAAGTAGGTCATAAAATGTCCTTGAATGGGGTGTGAAGGCGGTTTCGAGTTTGGTTATCATATGAGTTCATAGGCGCATAAATTCTATTGACTTTAAGCATAATAGTTGAAATTGAGAATTAGACTTGTGTTAGCTTGAAATGTTGTACTATATGCTTCCTTTATTGATTGTCATTGCATTTCATGGCTATATTGCTTAGCCTTGAATTAGCTTTGGTGCTTGTATATCGTGCCTTTATATGTTATGGCATTTGTGAGCATTTCGTGAAGTTTCGTGATCATCGGACATTGACCCCTTTGTGTTCGTATAGTTATTTTCATATTTAATGTCTATATCTTGTTAAAATGTCTATATTACTTGTATATTGTTAAGATCAAAATCTAATAGACATTGTATGCTAAGTGATTATAAATCTAGCTTCTAATGTTGTAAGATTGAGTTAAGTATGAGTTGAGTTGGAATTAATATAGTTAAATGCTAAACTTATATGAACACACTAGGGTTACATATTCGAGCTAATTTAGGAAAGTTGAAGTAATCAAAGCTATTCTCTTGCGTGCTTGGCTTAATTCCAGGTGAGGGAAACTTCATCCTTATGTGTATAATAGTTTATTTAGTTGTACTTAGATTATGTGCACTTATTGTCTATATATTATATGTGAGGGCAACCTACTTTGTTGTCCCTCAATCTTGTGTTTATTGATTTATTCTATTGTTATCATTTTGAGTGCATTGTATCATGGTTGCGCAACTATTTGGGCATGGTAGTGTCGTGGAAACCGGGCGACATTGGGCTTGCTGGTTTACCTCGGCTACTATGGTTGCCCAGTTCCTCTCTCGCTTGGGATGCCGCCCAGGGAGAGTTGGGTCGTAGGATTTCGGGGTACATCCAGAGTACACCCATTTTGGAGTTATAAAGGGGTGTCAGCTTATCGATATCAGTGTCATTATTATATCGGGATTTTAGTTCGTGGCTTGTGGTTCGTGATTGAAGAACAAAGTGAATTGTATCATTTTTAATGTGTGGTAACTTGTTGTTTGAATTGTTCTTTGGTTGTAAAATGCTTTATTTGTACTAACTGATGCATTGCACGTCCTCAGTCGACCTTATCCCTCATTGGGCAATTGTGATTGCTCATACCTCGCTAAACATGTTTCAGGTGGTGCAGTTGGAGGAGTTGCGTTGATTGTTGTGTGCTATTACTTGATATTGGAATGATTGCCTGCTAAATTGTGGAAGACCTTGCTTGTTCTACTTTCTATTCTATTTTGAAGCCTAAGAGCTTATGTATATATTTGGGTAGTTGCATGTTTAAAAGCTAAGTGGATGTAATAAGTGCTATGGAATTATGGCACGTAATAACTTATGCTTCTGTTTCTAGCTACGTTGCATGCTTGGGTGTGAATGAACGGATGTATGGTTGGTTTTAATTTCTAAGAATGTTTAATTGCTAGCTTAGAATAGTATGATAAGCGAATGAAGACAAGGATTTTAAGACTATTGTTGCATGCTTGTATGTATTTTTATTGTCTTGTGTTGCTTAAGGCTCGGATAGCCTTGAAGTTGAGATTTTTAAATAGAAATGATGTTCCTATTATTTTGTGGCTTGAATTGTATGTTTACAGGTTTTTAGAATGTCCACGGTACAGGGGAGACTCTGTCCGTTTTTCTCTAAAATTTTGAGACTGGGTTAGAATTGGGTTGAGAATAGCTTGGTTTTTAGAGCCTCCGGTCTCGTGAGAGATCGGGGCGTTACAACACACATACACACACACACATAGTCTCTCTCTCACACACACAGACACACATACCCATTACAAATGAAAATGAGTGAAACCGGAGCTTGTTTGTATTATTAAGTGTACTATTAAACCTTTAGTGGAGGTGTGACGGTGGTGGCGGGGTTTCTTGATGTTATTCTTATGAGTAATTTTATGTTAAATTGTTTATTATTTTATATTGTTAATTTTATTTACTTTTTAATTGTTATTTTAGTTTATGTGTATTATTTTGTATTTTTTTTTGAATCATAAAATAATTTCAATTGATTATTTTTGGGTTATTACATTATTCGTAGTGGTTTAATGAGCAACTAGACTACATTGTTTAGGAGTTATGTCTTTGGTATTTTCTTAATTTTCTTTTCGAACCAATTTTTTTTTTTAATGAGCGCACACCCTGAGTTAGGGTGCCTAGCTCCGTCACTGCCTACGTACATACATAAATACACACTAACATAAAGTACATGTATGTCTAGGTGTGTCTGAACGTGTGTTGGTGTGTGTGACTGTACATGTTCAGGTGTGTGTGTGTGTGTGTATATATATGTATATATGTAAATATATATAAATATAAATATAGGTTTATGGGTGTGTGTTGTGTTTTGAGAAGATGAGGTAAAGAATGAAAATTAGTAATGTTTGAAATGTTATTTTTGTCTATCAACGAATTTATTTAAACAAAAAACATAAAAAAGTACTACAAAAAAGCCACATTCCCGACACATTTTTTGCGACGGTTCTATGAACTGCCACGAATTGTGAATATGATGCATTTTTCTCGGCGTTTTGCAGAACCGCCGCGAAAAGGTAACCTATATCGGCGGTTATATAGAACCGCCGCTATAGATAGGCATTAGCGGCGGTTCTTATGAACTGTTGCTAAAAGTCTAAACGTTATATAGAACCGCCGCTAATTACTCTCTATAGCGATGGTTTATTTAAAATGCCACTAAAGTAGGGAATGTTTAGCAGCGCTTCATCACAACCGCCACTAAAAGTAAGACAAACTTAGAAAAAATGCTAGAATATGTTTTTCCCGCCTTAAAATTTTTCTGTAGTTATAGATGGCGGGTTAGAAATGAGAAGTATTATAATTTATTTTTTTATTTGCAAATGAAGCTAAGATGCATTTTATTGTTAGTCATATATGTAAAGTGTAAAACATATTTTTAATTTTCTATCGTAATATAAGTGACAACTAAGAAGTGATTATTTTTTTGAAAAATTCTTTAATAGGCTCTTTGACAAGTATAAAAGTTAATTTTTTTTTGTTTATATTTTTTACAAAACTTTCACGGAATTTTTTTGCAAAACCGCCACTTATGTCTAGTATTAAAGAAACTATTTATAGCAAACCACCTCCTATAAACTAGTATTAAAAATATCAAGATACTCGAATATGATTTTAACTTGAAATATAACACATATAAAAATATGAATATTATGTGATGATGATATATAGTGATTTTTCAATTAAAATATTAAGTTTAAAATCAAATTTGTGATCTTTTAAATATCAGTTCAAATTAATATATGTTTTTTATAACTATAAATGTTACTAACCCCTATATGGTCAAATTCAATCTCAATTCTTGTTTTAAGCATAATTCCCCTTAACTCTGACGCAGTTTTCCTCCAATACAATCTTAATATATATTATATATATATTTTTATCCAAGTACACTTTTTAATAGTTCATATACTATTTTGTTTTCTTAAATTCAATTCAATTTTAGTAAACCATATATTGTTTATGTTCAAATTCATTTTCTATTACGCATTTCATTAACTCATATATATTACTTCTATTTAAATTCGCCAATCGTTTAATAATAATTTCCTTTAACTAACAATTCAATTTCCATTCAAGTTCAATTATAATAAGAACTTTAACTCTTATTTACTTGTACTCTATTTGATTCAAATTTATATCTCCTTTAGGTCCAACTTTGATGAACTCATATGCGCTTTTCATTGTACTCTAAAGAATTTTTTAAAGCACTATCGTTTGACAATCCTAGTAGATTCTATTGGAAATACATGGTTTATGTATATAATTTGCATGTTACATTATAATTCGTTACTAAAATTATAATATAAATAAATATGAGAATTTAATATTTCTCACAAAATAGAAAATGTAATAATAAATTTGAAATTAAGAAAGAGACTTATAAGTTGTTTGTTCTCGAGAATATTTTGTAAAATAAATGCAAAAAAATACATTTATATGCGTTTTTTATATTTTTTATTAACCTATATATTATATCTTTATATATATTTATGTTTTTCAATTAAATTAATTATACTTTTTACAACCGCTAAATATAATGCCTATATATAAGTAATTAAACTTGTGGCTGGTTAGCAAAAAAATAAACTTGTGGCCGGTTAGCGAAAAATTAAACTTGTAGTTGGTTAGTAAAAAATTAAACTTGTGACTTAAATATAATTTTAAAAATTTAATAAATTTAAAATTAAAATCAATTAAGAACTAAATTTTTTTTTTTTTTATAATTAAAAAAATAGTAGGTTAATAGAATTTTTAACCTTTTTCAATGACATATACATATAACCTAACTTAAAAACTATCCGAATTTTCTCAACTGTCACCCACCTCCCCTTCTCTCTCACTCAAGAAAAACATATACCACCACGACGACGGCATCATTACCACGACGACATCATCACCACGGCACCATCACCACCACGGCTCATCATTACCACCATGGCTCATTATCACCACCACGACTCATCTTCACCACCACGGCTTATCTTCACCCGACATCATCACCACGACAAACTAGTAATTTGGTACCTTCAAATCGAAACCCCAAAATTGGGGCTTTCAATTACCCGAAATTTAAAACCCCTGAGGGTTTCGAATTTCGGGTAATTGAAACCCCCAATTGGAAACCCTAACTGTTCAATTCATTAAAGCTTATCTTGCCTGCAATTAGAAGAGCTTCCAAAATGATAGTTTTATGTGGCACCAATAGCCATCTTTGTTAGTATACGTGTATTTTGGTTTCTCCCCGTATTGACCTTATCTGCATTGAAATTTTAGTAGAGATGTTTATGCGAAAATTGTACCAGAAAAATAATGAAGAAGTTAAAGATGCTCATGTGAAAGCAAGTTGAAAAGGTTAAAGTGGACCAGTAATATGTGTAATGTAACAAATAACTATAAATTGATGCCTCAATGCCAGAGGTGTCATTATCCAATGCTTTTTCTCACCTTATTCATTTTGTCATTTTTGTGACTTGCTCTTCTATGCTTTTTCTTCTGTCCGCTTCATTTTGTACATGCTTTCAGTGGCGAACAAGCCATTCTCATTGGTCCTTTTTTTGATTTTTATATGTTAAACAAATTAATTTTTGAAATCTATTGTTGAATAGGTGCATTACATATTTTATATGCAGAAATACAACCAGAAAATGAAAAGGTATGTATCTACGGAGTCTGCGTTTGGCTATGAAATATATGTAGTGTTTTACTATAATGAAAGAACCAAATACATACTCCAGTTTTGTCTTACGGCTACACATTGGGATAATTACTTTTACACGTATATATATGTATATGTTTAAGATGGTCGAGTGTTTTTGTCTCATGCTTTTTACATCTTGTTTGCTAATATGTACTAAATTGGTTATTTGGCTATCAGATTGGAGATGAAAAGATACATGGTCTACATGTAATGAAGCTTGTGAGATCATTCTGTACATCTTCCAGTGAGAGAAAAGGGTAATTCATTCATTCATAACTCTCAATGCCTAAGTATCAATGTTTTTTTGATATATCAGGCTTGTCAGGTGCTGAAATAAGAAGTAAAATTTGGAAGCATCCTTCATTTGGATAAAACATCGTATAGGGAATCTTGACAAGTTCTACTTTTCCTACTAAGTATCTCTAGGTTCTTATAATATTGAAAGCAGCTTTAAATTCTTTTCTTGCAGGCTTCTTGTGTGGAGTATATAATTCTGGAGAGTGACAACTTATCTTCATTCTTTCTAAATGCATTTCTAAATATAGGTGGATATATATTAGATTTGCACCATGTATTTGCATTGATATCCATTCTTACTGTCCTTCCTTCTTTTTTTATGCGAGATCTTAGTGTTCTAAGCTACATATGAGGTGAGCGTAATGAAATTTTGGCACGTTTTTTGGATTTACTAACATAATAAACATGAAAAAAGAAAAAAAAAATCAAGGTTCTTTATGACAATATAATCTTTATTGGGTATATATGTTACTTCATACCACTAGGCTAAAGAACAATATCTTGTTAACAACTTCAATGTAAAGAAGGAAGCTATTAATGTATATCTTGTTATATATTTTTCTTACGTTTACCCGGATCTATGTTGTCTACATATGTCCTCAGAAGAAAAATTATTCTACAATTTGCTTTTTGCGATGACTTTTTCACCGTCGTGTTGTTTTGAACTTAAAATGTTATTATTTTAGTCATACATTGGTAGCAAAGAGTTGGACTTTTCTTCGATGTCTTAAAGAATGTTGAAAGTTGAAAATTAGAAAGACGTAATTGTAGGTTGAGTCACTAGAGTTTGTGAGCTCAATTGTCCGTCAATGTTGCCTTAATGCTGTCATGAGTATTAGAAATTTGTACTTCATTTTATCTTTGCAAAAAGGGTAGAGGGGTAGAGGTTATGATATGAGCTGAAATATGTCGAGGACTGCTTATCTAAATTGCTAGTACCTTTCTGGTTGTAGGGAAGAGATAGTAAAACAAAAAGCTTGTGAGAGTTACACGAGGCTGCAAGAACAAGGAAAAACAAAACAAGCAAGGAAAGACCTAGGTGAGATTCAATTTCTTACTTAAACAATTTTGATGGTATACTACTGCAATTTTTATTGTAGAATGTGAGGATTTCATGCTATTGTCCGCCAAAGAAATATGGATTTCACTCCTAAGGTCCTTAACTCCAGAAACTTTTCAGATCTTTGTGCAGCCAAACCAACTCAATCTTGAAGGCCATATGTTCCTTGATACTATATGGTGAACGATAAAAGCTTTTTGCATACTGGAGAGTGATGTGTTGTAACTCCCCGAACCCAACCCCGCGCTATAGGTCAAGTCCGGACCCGTTACTCGGACTAAGTCTCCTCTGTACTGTGGACTAAACTGGTACCTGCAAATAGTCACATATAAAACCTAATTTCCAAGATTATCATAGTCAACCCAAAATCACAAGGCCATCCGAGCATTGGAACAACAAAATCTACAAATAACATACAAGCATGCAAGGCAATTCTAACTTTAACTATAAGTAGTACATCTTAGCTATAAGCTAAGCTTAACAAGCTAACTACTTAACACCCAAGCATGCAACAAGAGAAATAAATCTACTATCGGTTATTACATGTCATCTACCTTTACTAATCAACATTCAAGATTACAAGTCAGTTACATCCACCAAATATACATAAGACCACATGGTCTCAAAAAGAACAACAACCAACTATTTCACGCAAACAACACATGTCAGCCAACATTCACACACAAGAAGTCACGGAATTTACTCAACTTGCACTTCTTTTTCTTCTACTACCGCTACTGGCTAGGGATCCACCTCAGCCTCTCCTGAAACATGTTAAATGAGAAGTAAGCAACAATGTTGCCCAGCGAGGGAGGTGATGCAGGATACCGGGGCGTGCAATATGATATGCAATCACAGAAAGTCATATATATAACACAAAGCAACAAGATCAAATAGTCAAGTAATTAACCACATTTAAAAAGGATACGGTTCTACTTCAAGTCTTCAGTCTCGAACCACGAACCACGATCTTCAAGCAAGTGCCGGCAAACCCTTATTCCTCCAAATATGGGGTACTCTGGATATACCCTGATCCTACGATCCTTTCTCCTGAGGTAGGTTTATATGCCCAGTAGGTGAACGATACCTCAGGGGTAGCGGAGTATACTCAGCGAGAGAAAGGGAATAGGCAGCATGGTAGTCGAGGGAGAACGGCAAGCTCGATGTCGCCCGTGTTTCTTGACGCTACCATTCCGAAAAGGTTGCGCAACCTCGAATCAAGTCCATAAGTATCAAGAACACCAAATAACACGTAAGAGGGACGACAAAGTAGGCCGTCCTCGCAAATAGCCACGATATACACAAAGTCACGATATGAACATATAGGAGACAATAACATATTTTCTACCACAACTTCCTCAAATAGCTCATTTATACTTTAGACAAGCATGTAATTACATAATAACACTTCTAGAAGCACTTACAAGCATCAAGCTAGTCAACTACTACTTTTTCCCTTTCTTTAGCCGAGTTAATCTTCTCCTATATGCAATTCAAAATTACAAAACCACAATCTAACCATACTACATTCCTAATTAAGCCAAAAGACACCTATCAAACCCATGAAAACCCATTTTGGAGGCAAAAGTTCAGGAAGGCCCCGAGCGGGTTTTAACTACAACCACCCTATCTAGACTCCAAATTCACGCAACGAAAGCACCAAAAGTGCTTTCATGCCCCAAGGATACTTAATCCAAAGTCCAAATGTGCCCGAATTGCATTACGTGAAAAATCCCCTTTTTAAAGTTAGCTAATTTTGTCATTTAACCCATTTTCGAGCAATCTAACCACGTGTAAGTGTTTAACTAGTTCCAATAAAGTCTAAAGCACCTAATTGAAGTCTTAATTCAATCTAATTAGCAAATTTAACAAAACCCTAAGTTTTGGTCACTATTCATCTTCTTCCTTGAGAATTCAAACTTTAACCATTGCACAAGCTAATACACAATCCAATCATGGTCTAGAGGTCACAGTAAACATGTATATAACAATATATGAGCATAACTATAGCCATAATTAACAAATCTCAAAATTTTAAAACTTGACATAAACTCAAAATCAACAAAATATGCTACTCCCTCACAATTCAAGTGTTGAAGACGAGTTGTAGAAGTCCTAGAGGCCTCAAAAACTCCCAAAGATCAAGCCAAGAAGTCAAGCTTGCAAGAATTGATGAAGAAATCTCCTTCTTCTTCTCCTAGGGTGCAATCGGGTTCATGAGGGGGCATTTTGAGAATTTTTTGCATTGTTTTTATAAGTATAAAGCTTATGTGTAATATGTATTGCATATATGTATGAGTAGGTTATATTATTTTAGGTCAAATGTTACTAATACATGGTCAAACAAGATTAAGACTCCAATTAATTGATATTTAATGCAAAATCATAGTTTACACTTGCGTAATACTATTCAACCAAAGCGAAAACCATTTTTCAAATGCATACTCCCGGCCTTTAAAGTCCAAAACAACAAGTTTTTGATTTCTTTTATATACTATGTGGTTTAGGAAAAATGTTAAATCGAGCATTTAAGACAGTCAAATTTCTTATGAATAGTGCCCAATAGTAACACAATAAAAGAAGACAAGAAATACACATAAAATGCACAAATAGTTTATGTAGTAGTTATTTAAATGATGTGATGAAACTCTCGAGTGTCACATGTGTGACATAAGAAAAATCGTCTTCCGTTATCATATTATTGTACCATGTCTTATGGTTGACTATCCTCTGCTTTGCTGTTCTATTTGGTATCATCTATGCATGTTTGTCACATTTTTGCTGAAAGCCTTTACTACTTGAGTTCTCATTGGAACTCTTGGGTGTATTTTTGTTGCAGGGAATGGCTAAGTTAGAAGTGGAAGTGACAAACCTTGTAGCAAAAGCTGGAAAAGGTATCTCTTACCCATATTTCGTACAATGATAAAAGTATGTTTACATGATTAACTTTCTCCCTTGCTGATGTATCTTCTCTACTGATGTATATCACTTTTTATAGAAAATTGGAGTTTAGTAATTTTGTTAAAAATCAATCATGTAATGTGAAAACTTCTACCATCCTTCAAAGACTAGTCACATATACTTCTTGTCTTTCAAGAATTTTGCCTATGACTTTAATTCGAGGTAATTGCTAATATTCAGAACTCCTTTAACTTGAATTTATCTACAAAGGTTCTCTGTTGGCCTATTTTTTACGAATTTGCTTTATGTTATCCTTTTATGTTTCTACTTGTACTTGATATTAGGATTCTGAAGTCCAGAAAATCTTTCCTAAAATCTCATCTTACTATGTATATGACATATGTAGGGCAGCAGTGAAAAGACTTAAAAACTTCTAGTCAAGATGTTGAAGATTTCAAGAATGAAGCTATATTGATTACTAAATTCCAGTATAGAGTCCTTGTTAGACTTTTGGGATGTATTGAAGGAGAAGAAAAGCTCATTTTGTATTTTGTTTGAACCTTTAAACAGCTTTCCTCATCTTAGTATTCTAAATTTTACATGAGATTGACAATTTACAGAGGTTGTACTTGTTTTTGAAATCCTTCAGTGTTATCATAGCAGGATGAGTTACCCTGAAATGTTGTATTAATGCTTGGTTAATTTTTTTTCACAACAATTCCTTTTAGCTACAAACTCTGGTGTTTGTCAGTTGAATATTTAGATGCCTTTGACATTTGAGTCATTTGACTTTAAAGACCAATGTATCCACTATCCTATTTTTTGGTTATGAAAATTGTTGCCTATACAATATTTAATTTTTTTTATTTATTTCATGAGCTTATAGGCGGTAGTTTCCCAAACCGCTGCCTATACAACATTTTTTTTTTTTTTAAATTTCGTAGAAGGTATTAGTAGCGGTTCAAGATCGCCGCGAAAGGTATTAGCGGCGGTTCATGAACCGTCGCGAAAGGTATTAGCAACAGTTTTAAACAGTAGCGAAAGGTTTATTTTATCGACGCGTTCAGAAGCGGCGGTTCGGAACTGCCGTGAAAAGTTTAGCTGCGGTTATAAACCGCCGCGTATAGCAATTAAAACCGTCGCCAATAACCTTTTTTTGTGGTGAAAATCACATTTTGAGCAATTGCTATTAAATTAGACAGTCTTTTTAACGGAAGGGGTGATCAACTATATTCTAAAAATCACAAAGGAATTATGAGTGTATTTTAAAAAGATAGAGAGGGATCACGTATTTACGACAAAATACTGGGGTGGCAAGCAATTTAAGGTTGTGCTATGATGTCTTGACATCTTTCGATTCCTACATGGTGTAGAATCATGTCGACTTTCTCCATCTCACATGATATTTTGTCTAGATCCATATCAATCTGAATGATATTGATGCCAAAAGTTGTTTGCTTTTCTTTTCCCCGAAGGCGAACATCTCAAGGAGAAAAGATTTCTTATGCCCAAGGATATAGACTGCATCCTAAACCATTACTCCTAGTGTATAGTTCATGGACCACCATTTAGCTGTCTAGCATCAAGCTTTATAGTAGCACTTCCTCCAACGAAGCAAAAAGTTGCACTACGAAACATGCACTTTCTTTTAACAAAAAAGAAAAAGAAAAAAAAGAAACAAGCACTTTCTGGACTTTGATATTCATATGTCAAGTTAATTTCTGAAAGGCCTACGTGGTCCGAATTACACTCCACACGTTGAGGACCTAACAAGTAGTGGCGAATTCCATAGGTGATTCCTATTAATTTAAGAGGTAGTTTCAATTTAATGACGGACATACTCATTGATGCGATTATTATACCTACTCATTTCATTTATTTATTATTCTTACTTTTTTTTAAAATGTGTAAATTATTAAGGTATTTTTGTCTAAAATATAAATTTAGTCCAACTAAAAAGAATATTAGTATACAAGTATTAAACTGTATATTTTATCTCTCATTAAAAAAAAATTTAAATTCACCCATAATCTTACTGTCTTCTTAGTATAGCATTTTGTCCCCCCATAACACTTAATTCCCACATTGAACTGGTGACTCCTGCAAGTTCAATATGACTTCTACAGATATATAAGCACTACAATATTTTATCTCTTTTGCAATACTCCAATTGAAAAATAAAAAATCGTTGTAATATGTGTTTGATTGCAAGGGTTTTTTTAACCGTTTTATAAACTAAACATTTTTGCAACTATTTTATTTAATTCCAATATTAAAAAAACATTTATCACTGTATCTTTTGTTAATAATTACTTATCAGATTACTTTTTTACAATAATTTTAAAAATAGTATTTAATTGCAATAGTTTTTAAAATTGTTCTTTTTTATTTTCAAAAAACTCCGTTGTAGAAAATTTACACATGGACCATGTACAATGGTTTTTTTAACTATTTTATAAAGTCATTGGCATTGATTTTCAACCTTTTTGGTAATAATTTCATGTGTTTGATATAAAAGACGTAGCAATGAAATAGCGTCTTTGTGAGTGCATGAGGAAACTGAGAAACTATATCGAAAATCACCCTCCATAATTCCCTACCCTATGCATTGGCGTTGTTTTTCTTCTTCATTGCTCGTAGGCAAAAGTATTGTAAGAATGAATTAATTCCAGCACCAATTGAATTCCGAATAAATCTTAAAATTCTGGCATGTCGATAAATATCATGTCTGGGTTAGAATCTCGGGCTTGTAAGCGAGTAGTTTTGAGATTGACAATCTTGACTTATAAATCACACTAATTTTACATCTTACACCAATATAAAACATATTGCTTTTATTTTCTCTTTTTTTACTTTTGCATTCTTTGATCTTTTGGAGGACAGAAAAGGAAAAGGTGTACAAAAGGGAAAAACTGGCTCTATTTAAACTTATAGACCCTAAAAAAGAATATTTTAGGTCCGTTTATGAGGCCACTGGACTCAACTAATGACCACCCGAGGCTTGTAAAAGGACCAGCCGCACCTTGATCAAATGGCAAAAGTACGTTCCAGGCGCACCCTAGAACTGTCACCAAATCACTTGCAAAAGGTTCTGTTTGATTTAATTACAAAATTTTAATTTTTAAGTTGTAAAACTTTTAGTAGTGAAATATTAATTAGAAGTGATGTTGAATAAAAGTTGTTGATTGTTTGGCTAAGTTAGGTAATATTGTGTTTTTAAAAATTTTGAGGATAATGTTGGATTTTAAAAAATATAGAAGGGTATATTTGAGAAATAAAAAAGAAAAACAACTTCCTCATTATGTAAAAACATTGTTGCAAATCCTTTTCTAAAAAGCTCCAATTTGGAGCTTTTTATTTTTTTTTATCTTTTTTTTTAATTTTAATTTTTACTTAAAAGTACTTTAAAAAAATGAGCTAAACAGGTTATAAACTCACAAGAAACACTTTTAAGTATTTAAAAACTTAGCTCAAACAGAGCCTAAGTCCAGATGTATGGATCTCTACATAACTTGGTAGAAGCTAAATTGAAGAGAATTAAAGAGAAACATTGCAACAAGAGGAAATTTCTTCAAAATTTTTAAGAAGAAATTTCTACAAAACGTTCTGTCATTTTAAAACTATCAGAGGTTTTCTCGAAATATGTCATCATCACAACATGTGATAGGCGTTAGGATTAGTGTATGTTCAAAATACCACTACATTGTCATCGTTGTATCTGGATATTTGCATTGTTGATTAATGTCATCTTACTTTTATGAGCATGTTTCTCTCTTATGTGGTTGACTTATATATATATATATATATTCGAGGTCATTGCTTCAAATGTTGACTTGGGTACGTGGTGGTT
Organism: Ehretia macrophylla; assembly: GCA_037974665.1. Taxonomy (NCBI): domain Eukaryota; kingdom Viridiplantae; phylum Streptophyta; class Magnoliopsida; order Boraginales; family Ehretiaceae; genus Ehretia; species Ehretia macrophylla. The sequence continues at coordinate 54,299,237 of CM075771.1, read as the reverse complement.
ACGTATAGAAAATCCAAGTCATGGTTACTTGTTAAGCTTAAATGTTGTTCATAACTAATTAATAGAGCTGGACACTCTACAATGATAGAAGTTATTGTGAATGAGTTCTCTTTATAGTCAGTTGATATGTCTTGATCGTGAATAGGGTTCTAGACTTATTTCACTTATGCATTGAACGGGCTACTGTAGGTGTGATCTCTAAACAAGTACTATAAAAAAAAAAAAAGATCGCCTACACCTACTAACTACTAAGTGGATCAGTGTTCTTAATCTTGAACATATGCGGATGAATTCACGAAGTCAAATTCTTGTACATTGAGTCATTATGGGTGAGATCTTGTATGGGTCAACAACTCTGTGATTTGGGTATCTGAAGTTAGTTAGAAGGGACATACATATGTAATAAAGAATCTATACAATAATCATTCCCTTAGAATGATCCGGGTTGATTATCCTGAATCTATGCATAGTAATATAGTTTGTGTTGTATTGGTAGTTACACTTGTGGGTCGCTCCCGTGGTCAAGTAGATAACTTCTAGAGCATGGTTGGAGTATGAAGTAGTGGTTCTAAGGAGATATAGTACAAGCTGTAGACCTGTTTTGGCTATTAGTGAGCACAGAGGGGCAATATGGTCATTATTACTTAGTTGGTCTAAAGACTGAGTGTCATACTTTGTGTGGCATACTCCTATATACACAGTAATTATCTTGTAATACAACCATAATATTTTAGTGGAATAGACTGAGGTTAAAGTGACAGTATGTTGCTAGGAAACTAGAAAAGGCATTCTAGTCATTTTCAGTGGAAGAGAAATTATGTATTTGGTCCCCCTTCTATCCAATTACCTTATAAGTGTTATTACTAAACTTTGGTATTACTAAATATGTGAGAAAAGAGAAGTCCAATGGCAACTAGAAGTCATGAGTAGACTTTCTCTTCTTTGAAGGAGTTTCTATTCTTGACAATTGACTAAATTTTGGACATAGACTGTATAATAATTAATTGGATTAAACTTGGGGTGGAACCATGGCTTGAATTAGGTGGAAAAGGGCCCTAGGCGCCTAGCCCATGTGTGGGACACCTAGCTCTAGTGTGACCACAAGGTGGAAGAGTTTTTTTTTTCTAGTATTAAATTGGAATAGGAAAATTCAAAGTCCTAATTTTTTTTTCCTAGTATTAAATTGGAATAGGAAAATTCAAAGTCCTAAACTCTTTTTGACTTGGAAACTGATTCAAACAACACTACATTGCCTAGCTTTTCCTATATAAAGGCCTCTACCCCAAGCTCTACAATTGCACCATCTCTTCGAGAGAGATCTCTCTCTCTCTCTCATATACTCTCGTGTAAGCCTCTCTCAGACGAAACATGAAACACTCTTCTTTAGTTAGTTTTGTGAGATCAAGTCCCACAACTTGATCAACACTTTAGCTAGGAGTTGGCATAGGAGGAAATATCAAAGTTGGTGAGTGGAAGCTAGCTTTAGGCCTGTGGATATCTTCCTTAAAGGTGAAGTTTTTTGAGTTCTATTTATCGCGAATTAACAGGTATTTCAAAAACTATTTCTTTTAGATTAAACTATGAACTGTTTGAACGTTCAATTAGCTATGTCATGTGTTATTCATTTTAAAGATCCATGCATAAAATTTTCTGCTTTATTCAGTCCTTAATTAGCTTAGGATTATTATTTTTTTTCATGCGTTATAACATTTTCCTTCAATAGGAACACTTGGCACTAAAGTCGAGCCCACATTGTCAACCCTCGAATATACAATCAAGACCACAAGTCGAAGTTCGATGATCTATTTCTAGGTAGGTACTATCAACATGTACTGTCCTGAAGAAAAAGAGAAATAGACGACCTAGAAACACCAACGAGGAGTGTTCAAAAGATAATCTAATGCTCAATTCAATAATCAAAGAAAATAATTATGTAAACAATATAAGACATAATACAGGTTGTATCTAAAATTGGCAAAGAATATTATGCCAAGATGATTTTATTAATTAGGCAAAGGGGTATATATTCAATGAGTCTCACATTCTTGGGAGATAATTAAGGATACAATAGCTCAAATTATAGAGAACAATATCCTTAATTGATATACTACCTAGTTTACAATATACAAGAAGTCAACAAATCTTAACACTTCACCCACAAGTTGAAGAGTGGATGTTTAGAACTCTCAACTCGTGCAGTAATTTGTTGAACGTGTTTTTTCCAATGGTTGGTAAAAATTTATACTATTAATTGTTATGAAGAAATGACATATTTAGTAGTAATAGAACCATCTTGAATTTTATCTCTAATAAAGTGGAAATCCATTGTCTTGTCCTCTCATGAAACTCAGGATTAGTTGCTATGTGTAAATCAGCCTGATTATCGCAGTGCAATATGGCTACCTCTAGATGATCCAATTGAAGATCATTTAATAAGGTTTACAACCAAGTAAGTTCATAACATGTACCTTCTATAGATCGATATTCGGCCTTTGCTGAAGAAATTGAGATTGTCTTTTGTCTCTTTGTCCTCCAAGAAACCAAGGAATCACCAAGAAAAATACAATATCCAATTGTTGACTTTCTCATGGTTGGACAACCAACCCAATCAGAGTCGTAGTAAGTCTTCAAATGTAAATCAAAACACTAACTTTACCTAGCAAGCCCAAATTCCAACAATCATTCAATCACATACACATATTCACTTAAAACACCATGAATTACACCAAAATTAGCATACAAGCCATCAACCCCCTTTCCAAAGAACTAATCCCCTTTCTACCAAGTGACCATTCTATAACAATTAACCTAAATTTCCATCAATTACCAACCCAAGATACATGTATTTACTTGAAAACACATTAATCTTCCACCATAATACAATCTAAGCTTTCAATCCATATCCAAAAATCAAACATAACTAACCCCCTTTTAACCCAATAACCATTTCCGATAGCATCTAACATTGTACATTAGCACCTCCACCATTTATCTCAATAGCATTCAAAGTACAAGACAACTAACATTTATCAACCTTTTAGCCATAGTTACAATGCAATACAAGTGCACAAAGAAAGGGGTAAAAGTTGGAAATTTTCGACAATCATATAAACAATACCAACAATCCTCCAACTTTGCTCCCAAGCCATAAAATTATTTTCCCAACTTATATATACAACATATAAATTCCATGCTTAAGCTAAGAACAAAGTTTAACCTTACATCTAACCATAATTTTAACATACAACATACTTGCCAACACATGAAGTTTAATATTCATTCAAGCATTAAAACACATTCACTACTTGCAAATCAATTCTAAACAAGATATTTTTGCTTGATCAACAAAAATATCATAATTACATGGTTTCATACCCAAATCAAGCTTAAAACTTTCGGAACCTTTAAGAATCCCCTTACCTAGAAAGATGGAGAGAAATCTCCAAACACATCGCTACTGTTCACGCAGTAAAAATGGAACTTAGAGAACTTTAAATCAAATTCCGACCATACAGATTGAAGGCCCACGAGTTGTGAACACATACATAAAATTTCAGCTTAATCGAACCACAAATGACCCTCTGATCATCCATATTTTCAAAACTGCGCAACATAATCTTCTTGTTTCTCTTCTTCTTCTTCTTCTTCTTCTTCTTCTTCTTCTTCTTCTCTCTCTCCGTCTTTATCTCACTCCCTCACGTGAATAGGCTGCTTCTAATATAAAAAAAAACTAATCTCCCAAGTTTTAGAAGCCTCTAGATATAGGATACTTTGCTATTAAGATGCACAATTACAAAATGACCCCTTAAGCTTGTATTTCCGCGTCTTAAAAGTTGTTCAGACAAATTTTACGAAAATGACCATAATTTCTTTTAGAAAACTCCAATTCTCCAACTGTTTGAAGTGTTAGAAACTAGACTCATAGAGCTTTCAATCCATAAATAATATGCTACCTAAATCTTCCCAAATTGATACAGTTTTTATTTCAAAATTGGCCCAAAACCGATTTATAATTTCCGAGTAAAACTTATTTAATTGAACTTGATATCCATTTTAAATGTTCAAGCATCACTTTCGATACATTTCAATCACGTATTTAACTCGAATGCATTAAAATGATAATAGATCATTTCTTAATAATTTATCAATTTATCCCAATTCGCACCTAATAGGGGTATTACATCCTCTCCCCTTTATAAGAATTTCATCCTCGAAATTCACTCATTCTAAGGCGCTTAGAACTTCAAACGCCAATTAAGATTCTACTTAATAATCAGATAGTACATTTAACAAGAAGGAATGAGGAATGATGACGATCTGATTTCATTCTAGAAATAATATGTTGTAACAACCCAAACCTTGCATGTAATGATTAATATTTAATTGTATATGTCTATGTATATATTTTAATAAAAGTGCATGATTAGATGATTTTTATTAACTAGTATTACATATTTATTTTTTCTTTTTTTGAAATGTGTAAAATGGGACTAATTAATTAATTTGAGTTAATTATTTTATAATTATATTTAGTTGAAATTATATCTTTGCAATAATTATTCATTTTTCATAAATTTCAATTAATAAATAAGCAGCTCCGAACCCAAAGTGAAATTTTAACTATTTTATTTTCTGTATACATCATATTTAATGTATTCGTTCACTTGAATTATGTGCATTGCATGCTCAAAGCGAGAGATAGAAAATAGTTAGTATCCCCAAGTGAATAGTAACAATTAATTTATCTTTGGGCCATTTAACTTTAGTCAGTTTTTAGTTATATAAACCAAGCCCAAACCTTATTTGAAAAACCCAATCCACTAACTAGCCTACATTATCTACATACATGCACTTATTATATATATATACATATATACATATAACAACAAAACATAAGCAAAAGAAAGAAAAAGAATCAGCTAGGCAAGAGAGAAAAACGTGGAAGCCATTGGAGCTAGGGCTTGGAGTTTTCTTCATTTTTGAGCAATTCTAGCAAGAATCAGAGAGTCTCCTTGCATATTTCTTCTATTTTTGGCTTGTACAAGGTGAGGTAACATGTATATATGCATTTTTCTTACTTTCTAGCTATGGTAAAAATTTGTAATTGTAGAGAAATGTTGGTTTGAAGCTTCTAATGTATGAATTAGTATCTTGAGATGTTGTAGAGTAGACTTTTATAGTTTTTTCATGTATTTATGTGGTGTATGTATAAATTTAATTTAACAAAATTGATATGTGGTACTATTCACACAGGCCTTTGAATTCTTGCTTCAAATCTTAATCTAATGTTTGCTATAATAGTAAGGCTTGGATGGCCTTATATGTGATGCCCGGGAATTTCATTACATCTTTTAAATAACTGTTGCATATCTATTTGAGTATTTTTATGTGCATTTCTTTTCTTACTTAATTGTTTTATTTATATGGCACTATTCATAAGGAATTTGACTGTCTAGAATGCATGATTTAGTATTTTTCCTAGATAGTATAACTTATAAAAGGAATGGGGAACTTGTAGTTTTGGACTTTGGAGGCCAGGAACATGCATTTGAAAATTGATTTGTGCTTCGTTGAATAGTGTTACATTAGTGTAAATAATAGTTTAGTTGATTAGTCTTTTAATTGATAATTTTAGTGTAATTTGACTAAGTCCTTGTTAGTATTTGACTCATAAAAATAATTTATACCTATACATATACTTAATACACTACACATACATGCATATGCTTATCAGAAACAAAACAAAACAACCCAATGCCCCCTTCCCCCTAAACCCGTCGGTCAAGAGAAAAAAAAAATTTGCAAGCAAAATTTTTATTTGGCTTAAGAATCATCATCCTACACCTCATTCCACCTCTCCAAAGGTCTTCTCCACCTTCCTCAAGGTCTCTAGGTGAGGGAGTGCATCATTTTAACTAGTTTAAAGTTTATGCCAAGCTTTTATAATTTTTAGATTTACTATTTTTGTGTTATAAATTGCTTAATTCTTGCTAGATATAGTATTATTACATGCTAGAGAACATCTTTATGCATTAGTATAGCTTGGAACTAACTTTTTAGCATGAATATACATGAGGAAGATGATGAATACTGTCAAACTAGGGTTTCCGAAAAAAGTTACAATTTAATTCGATTCGAGGCTTCTAATAGATGTTAATTAGGTCCATGAACATGGAAAAAATGTTAATTGCGCTTGTTAGGCTCGATACTTGGATAATTTGATCAAAATAGGCTATTTTAAAAAGGGGTTTCAGGGTTAAGTCGAATCCGGGCACGTTTCAACGTCATGGTTATCATTTATTAAGTATTGAAGTCTTAGAAGTGCCTTCATTTCGCTTGTTTGGATTACGGAATTGGTACTTGTAGTATAAACCCACAAAGAGGTATTTTCGGAATTTTCGTGTACTTGAACTCTAGGCTATGATTTGAAGGCTCTAAAAGATGTATTTAACTATCATTGGATTGGTAGAATAGCTATCTTGCCTAACTTGATTCTTAAATTTCGGTAGGAAGCTAAATAGTCTAGTTGGACAAAGGGGAAATGTGGGAATTGGGTGTTTTAGCACTTGTGTTGCCTTGTAATTGCTTATAGTATCTTTAATTACATTTCTAAAGTATACGTGAGTGTTTGGTAAAGTTTCATGAAAGTATGTCGTTAATCTCATTTGTCCACCGATGGTTAATTTCATATTTATTACTTATATTCTTGTGTTTCTTGCTTCTAAGGCTTTCTATATTATCTAATGATGTTATAGAGTAGACTTTTGAACTTGGATTGCATATGTAGTGAGAGCTTGAACATATAGATGTAACTGTTTAGTTGATTGGTTAGTTAGAGTTCTTCTTCCATTTAATTGAGTTTAAGCATGTTATCTAATTTATATGTATATTGATTGAGTAATGAAGTGTTAAATGCCTTGTAAATGTGTATAACTACTTGTCATTTGTTGAATTGAGGATGATGTGCTCCATGCTTGTTAATGCTTATTAGATACTATGAATTACTTATGAGTTATAAATGACATACAAAATAAGAAATATTATAATTGTATGGTTAAGTTAGGGTGCATGTTGATCTAACGCAAGGAGAATTGGAATGCATGTAAGCTATTTTCTTGCATGCTTGGCTTAATTGCAGGTGATAGAGTCTTCATCTTTTTTGTGCATCTTAACTTGATTTATTGTTTCTAAATTGAATTATTTAGTAATTGATAAAGTTTATACGCATTATTTTATTTGTTATCTTGAGTCTTTTCTTGTTATTTGTGATTAACTATGAGGGTGGCCTACTTCGTCGTTCCTCTTATGTGATATTTGATATACTTGGCTCTCGTGATCTTGACTCGGGGTTGCGCAACCTTTTCGGATACGGTAGCGTCGAGAAACACGGGTGGCATCAGGTTTGCCGTGCTCTCTCGACTACCCTTTCTCTCACCGAGTATATTCCACTACCCCTAGAGGTGTGGTTTACCTCGTGGGGCATATGGACCTACCTCAGGAGAAAAGGTCGTAGAATCGGGGTACATCCGGAGTACCCCATTTTGGAGAAATAAGGGTTTGTCAGCACTTGTCAAAGATCTTGGCTCGTGGCTCATGATTGAAGACAAACATGGAACCGTATCCTTTTTATACATGATTAACTTGTCTAATTAACTTGTTACTTTGTGTTGTATATGTTATTATCCTTGTTGCATCTCATGAAAGCATTCCGCAGTATGCTGCATCACCTCTCTCACTGAATATACATGTTATATATTCACCCTCGTTTCTAATACCTTTCAGGATCAATGCTATCAGGGGTAGAAAAGAAGGCTCGAGAGTTTTGTAATTGATTATGCTGGCTTACATGGATTGCCATTGAATTCAGTTTTGTACTTGTAAAGTTAAGTTTAGAATGTATTGATAGTTATGAATGACTTGTAATGTTGCAATAACTTGTAATTTTTACTTTATTGTCTGGTAGTTCTATGCTTGCATGTTTTGACTGGTTGACGGACTTAAATTATAAGAAATGAAACTAGATAATATTATAGTAGCGATGAATGAAAGGAGTTAGATCATAGTTTTGTGGTTATAAATATATTTTACAGGTTTTTGATTAGTCCTATAAACAAGGGAGACTCTGTTCGTTTTTTCCTAAATTTCGTGCCTGGGGTTCGGAATTGGGTTGAGAATAGCATGGTTATTAAAGCCTCCAGTCTAGTGAGGGATCGGGGCATTACAGTTGTGGTATCAGAGCTTAGTAGATCACAACCGGGACAAGGTCCTTGGCCTGTTGGGTAGTGAACCTCGAGTGTGTGCCTGTGAAGTGAATCTTGAATAAGTATGTGCTTGCATGTGGGTTGTGTTTACTTGAGTGAAAATGTGTTCCTATGTGTTATGATTGCGTGAAATAGGAAGATTATATGATATGTGATTATGTGTGCACCTATGTGACCTCTTTGTGCAATAAGTGAAACTTATATGATATGTTTATTTATTTGATTAGTTATGCATGTAAGTGATTTCTTGAGTGTTTACCTACCTTAGTTATTTGTAATAAAGAGTATAGGTGTTTATCATATATAAAATCCACCACATACATGCATTAACTGTTAATATGGTAAGTGAACACTCTTCCCTATAAAGAGATGTCAGTGGCGGCTTGCGTGACGACGTGGACCAATAGAAAGAGGAAGAATTGATCAATTGGTATTCTCTCTTTTTGGAATTTTCATACGGGATTCTATAGTAGTACTCTTATTGGGACTCTTGTTGGCATTCTTACTGGGCTTCTTATTTGGTGATCCCGTGGAATTCTTATTTGGCTTTCATTGCATGGTGACCTGAGAATAATGCTCTGGGATTCTTAATAATATTCTTATTCAGCAATAATGATTGATTGTCTATCTTGGGATTCCTATCTGCTATAATTCTGGTATTTTTGTTTAGAGATCCTCGGTCGGGCTTCTCGTTTAACAACTACATTGGGAATTCCTATGTGATGTTTTTATCTAGAGGGACCCTTATTCAAACTTCTGGATAGGTATTCTTTTGGCATTTTAACTCAAAGTTCTAATTTAAGATGTTACTCTGACAAACTTCCTTGGTATTCTCGAAAGTCTTCGCATGCGAGATTCTTACTCAAGAGTATTTAGAATGTGTATGTGGAGTTCTTTTGGAAGAAAAAATTGCAAGGACGCAATTTGTTAAAGGAGGGGAGAACGTGATGCCTGGTAATTTCATCACATTTTTTAAATAACTGTTGCATATCTACTTGAACATGTTTATGTACATTTCTTTTCTTGCTTAATTGTTTTATTTAAAGGGCACTATTCATAAGAAATTTGACTGTCTAGAATGCTCGGTTTAGTATTTTTCCTAGATAGTATAACTTATAAAATGAATCAGGAACTTGTAGTTTTGGACTTTAGAGGCCGGGAATATGCATTTTAAAAATAATTTGTACTTCGTTGAATAGTGTTATATTAATGTAAATAATAGCTTAGTTGATTAGTCTTTTAGTTGACAATTTTAGTGTCGTTTGTGAGGCCCGACCCTGAATAACGTGCCCTATCTCGATTTATGTGCCTTAGACCCAGAATTATATGACTGACCTTGAATTACATGCCCTGTCTTGGTTTTCGTGCATGTCTCGTCATACGTGCCTTGACCTAGAATTGTGTGCCCTAATCCTCGACTTACGTGCCCTGACTTCGATTTACGTGCGATACCTTGATTTGTGTGCATTGACCTTGAATTGCATGCCCTAACCTAGGTTTAAGAGTCGTACCTCGATTTACATGCATTGCATTGAATTATGTGCCTTGCATTGGTTTACGTGCATTCACCTAGGGTTGCGTGCATTTGTATTGGAATCCGTGCATTTATCTTGAAGTACGTGCCTTACCTCAAAGTTTGTGTCTACCTTGTGATTCGTGCCCGTATTGATTTCTTTGAGTGTCTCGTAGTACGTGCCCTAGACATAGGAAAGGGTACCCGTACGCTAATCAATAAAGAATCCTACACAAAGTACTAGACTATAAAATAATTCTACAAACACCACTAATTATTATTATAATCATAATTCAAATTTCTACAAAATCCACTAACACCTAAATATTATATTTTAAACTCACTACAAGACAAAATCTCACAAACCTCTAAACATATCCTATATTCTATTCTACCTAAAATCTCTAAATACCCAACATTCTCTTACACACATGCTAAACCCTAAGCACTTTTCCTAAACCCTAAACATTCTACACAAGACACAAAGCTTACACAACTCTTACATGCTCAACTAATAGCTACAACAAGACAAAACAAAGACATTTTGACCAAGACTAGGCTCTTTTCCACCAACCCACCCCACACACTATCAAAATTCAGATTATACACAAAACCCAACCCAAACATGCCCTCTCAACTCACCAAAACCAACACAAACATGCATACACACAAATAAACACTTCAAACTCTCATTTTTCCTCTCAACTCTCCCATTCTCTCTCCATTTCTGTTCTAGCATCCTCTTGAGCATCCAAGACTCCTCACAAGCTCTCAAGGACTCTCTAAGACTCTCCCAAGCTCGGCCATAGCAAGCAATAACAAGCAACAAGCAAGAAAATCTCACACAAGCTCTCAAATCTCTCATTTTCGGCCATAGGTGAGTTTTAAAGGTTTTCTTCCTTGTCTTTTGGTTTCACATACATGCACACTTCCTACACAAGGTAACTAAGCTAGGATTTAAAGGAAATCAACATACCTCTCGGCCAAAGCAAGGAAAAAGGTCTATTTGTGCGATTTCAAGAGCATTTGTGCATTTTCATCCATCAAGTTGCTAAGGTGATGGTTAAACTCTTTTAAAAAGCTTTCAAAACTCACATGCATGCTCTCATATAGCTATATTTACCTCTGTAGTTATTGTATATGTGTGTATATGAGCTGATCTACTCATGCATGGCTTCATAATGGCTAGAAACTTGAAGATATGTAAACACGTTTTTTGCTGGCAGCTTACTAACCTTGTGGAACGAAGTACTTTTGGCTTAGTAAACATTCATAAAAATGCATGAAAATTGGTAGGTCACAAGTTTTGTCAGTTTTGAAAATTTTTTATGGAAATAGGCCAAGGCCAATTTTGACTCTAAGACCCCAAAAATGGAACAATATCGAAAGGTGTCTAAATCTGGAAAAATTAAAAAAATGAAATAGGTTTCTGGCAGATTTCTAACTTTGTAGAAAAAAGTATTTTTGACCTAGTAAATATTGATAAAAATGCATGAAAAATGGTATGTTGCTAGATTTTGCAGTTATGGACATTTTTGTCAGAAATAGGTCAAATCTAAATCTGACTCTAAGACCCTCAAAAATGGCAAAAATCGTAATGTGTCTAAAACTGGACAGTTTTGCATAGTCTCACGGTTTTGGCAATAACTCCTAAGTCCGAACTCCAAATGAAGAGAGGTTTGTTCCTAGATTTAAATAACTCATTAAGCTTCAAATTTAAATTTCGTTCACTAAAATTGGAGACTAATTGCTTGGCTAATTGAATGTGGAAAAACAGACCATTGCAGTGAGGTTTTTGCTTAGTGATATGCTTTGAATCATGTTGAGACCTTGCTTGAGGTATTGAATGCTTGGAATTGTGGCACATAGATGTTGTGTGGACTGTTGTGGATGGTTGAGGTTTCTTAATTTGGTTGATGCATGCCTTGGGTTCATTAATTGATGAATGGTTGCTTGATCGCATGTGTAAGCACGGAATTCAGGCCCTATCGCTTATGACTACTTGCTAAGAGATGATTCTATGGTTAATTGTGTTCAATTGATGTTGAGAAATGTTAAAAGGCTGCCCGGAATTGTCTTTATAGCTCTAAACATGATTCTCAATGATTGCATGTTGATAAGCGAACTATTCTTGCACCCGGTCTTGTATAAGTGTCGTTGCATGCTTCTAAGCTCTCAACACTTGATATGTGAACCCGAAATGAGTTATATGACTCGATTTATATGTGTTACTTGGCTGTCCGTTTAATGTTCATATACCTCTAAGTGTTCTACAAAGTGAAATTACATGTCAAAGCATGCCTCGTATGTTTACTTGTCAATATGTGATCTTATAATTGCTCGGAGGCAACCTACTTTGTTGACCTCCTAATGTGAATTGTTAAAAGACATTCTATGGCTTATTTGAACATGATTACTTGGCTGCCCGTGAAAGTTTAATTGCTTTCAAATTGATATATGAGATGATTACATGTTCTTACAATGTCTTATATGTCAATATGTCAAAATGTGATCATATACTTGCTCGGAGGCAACCTACTTTGTTGACCTCCTAATGCGAAATGTTAAATGGCATAAATGTGTATTGTATACAAGGTTGCAACTTTTCATTGTGGCATGGTAGCGTTTCACTAACGCCGGGCGGCATAGGGCTTGTCGGTGCTCCCGTGACTACCATGGTCCAATTTTCTCTCTCACTTGGCATTCCACCCTCGGAGAGTTGGGTCGTAGGATTTCAGGGTACATCCGGAGTACACCCAATTGGGAGTAATAAGTGTATGATTGAAGCCAGCCGCAACAATTGTTATAGAAAATGATCTTGAGAGCAAATGCTCACCGATTGATCTTGAGAGTAAAAGCTCACCGTATCCTTTTTACTATGTGTTTAAGTACTTTCGCTTGGTTCCTAGAGGACCTCGGGGAGAAAAGACGGGTAAATATGTTCATTTATATTTATGTTATGTTATGAACTTGCTTATTTTATATGACATGTTTTCAAAAGGGTTTTTCATAAGAGTAATCGGACAAGAGTTTTTAAAACGTTATCTCTCGTTCCCCCTCGCTGAGTTCATAAGGACTCACCCACTTTTATCATCACAGGTGAAGAAGATTTAGAACAGGTACCCGAGGAGAATGTGCATTCTGATAATTCCTTGGAGTGATTACGTGCTTTATATGCCTTGCTTGTCCGTGGCTTCTGTGAACGTTGTGTTTGCTTTGAAGACTACTTATTTTGTTAATGTAAATAACCCCGTTGTAATTTGGGTCTAATTTTGACTTGTAATGATTATAACTAGACGAACACTCTTTTGGTCGTTTTGCTAACACTATTTTAATTTAGTAACTATCATAGGCAACTGAAGCATTAGGTGAAGGATCAAATAAAATGAATCTATCTAATCTTACCCAGGTACTTACTCATAGGCTAAAGGATAACAGGTACTCGCGTAAAAAGGATTGACAAATAAACGGAGCATAGTTATCTTGTTAGGCTTGTTAATCAAACGAGACTTCCGAATTAGATCAATAGGCATATCGGTTGATGATAAATAGGGGTCTTAGTTGAAATTGAATCAATGATTGAAAGTTTTTTAGGCGTTTTAGAAAATAGGTTAAACCAAAGGTCTTAAGTATAGCCGTTATGCTGCCGATTTTTTGAAAAAACTTTCGGAGTTCTAGGCTAACATTAAGTGTTAAATCATAACAACGGTTAAGTATGGGAAATGGTGTAAATGATTAGATCACACCCTAGTCTAGCCTCTCTAGGTCGGGTTGGGGCGTGACATAGTTTGACTAAGTCCTTGTTAGTATTTGACTCATAAAAATAACTTATACATATACATATACTTAATACACTACAAATACATGCATATGTTCATCAAAAACAAAACAAAACTACCCAAAGCCTTCCCCTCCCCCCCTCCCCAAACCTGTCGGTCAAGAGAAAGAAAAACAAAGAGAAACTTTTGCAGGCAAAATTTTTATTTGGCTTAAGAATCATCATCCTACACCTCATTCCACCTCTCCAAATGTCTTCTCCACCCTCCTTAAGGCCTCTAGGTGAAGGAGTGCATCATTTTAGCTAGTTTAAAGTTTATGCCAAGTTTTTATAATTTTAGATTTGCTATTTTTGTGCTATAAATTGCTTGATTCTTGCTAGATATTGTATTATTACATGCTAGAGAACATCTTTATGCATTAGTATAGCTTGAAACTAAGTTTTTAGCATGAATCTACATGAGGAAGATGATGAATAGTGCCAAACTAGGATTTTCGAAAAAAGTTACAATTTAATTCGATGAGGCTTCTAGTAGATGCTAATTAGGTCCATGAACGTGGAAAAAATGTTAATTGCGCTTGTTAGGCTCGAAACTTGGATAATTTGATCAAAATATGCCATTTTAGAAAGGGTTTCAGGGTTAACTCGAATTCGGGCACGTTTTGACTTCATGGTTAGCATTTATTAAGTATTGAAGCCTTAGAAGTGCCTTCATTTCGCTTGTTTGGGTTCCGGAATTGGTACTTGTAGTGTAAACCCACAAAGAGGTATTTTCGGAATTTTCGTGTACGTGAACTCTAGGCTATGATTTGAAGGCTCTAAAAGATGTATTTAACTATCCTTGGATTGGTAGAATAGCTATCTTGCCTAACTTGATTCTTAAATTTCGGTAGGAAGCTAAATAGTCTAGTCGGAAAAAGGAGAAATGTGGGAATTGGGTGTTTTAGCACTTGTGTTGCCTTGTAATTGCTTATAGTATGTTTAATTGCATTTCTAAAGTATACATGAGTGTTTGGTAAAGTTTCATGAAAGTATGTCGTTAATCCCCTTTGTCCACTGATGGTTAATTTCATATTTATTACTTATATTCTTGTGTTTCTTGCTTCTAAGGCTTTCTATATTATCTAATGATGTTATAGAGTAGACTTTTGAATGTGGATTGCATGTGTAGTGAGAGCTTGAACATATAGATGTAACTGTTTAGTTGATTGGTTAGTTAGAGTTCTTCTTCCATTTAATTGAGTTTAAGCATGTTATCTAGTTCGTATGTATATTGATTGAGTAATGAAGTGTTAAATACCTTATAAATGTGTATAACTACTTGTCATTTGTTGAATTGAAGATGGTGTGCTCCATGCTTGTTAATGCTTATTAGATACTATGAATTACTTATGAGTTATAAATGACATACAAAATAAGAAATGTTATAATTGTATGGTCAAGTTAGGGTGTATGTTGAGCTAACGCAAGGAGAATTGGAATGCATGTAAGCTATTTTCTTGCATGCTTGGCTTAATTGCAGGTGAGAGAGTCTTCATCTCTTCTATGCATCTTAACTTGATTTATTGTTTCTAAATTGAATTATTTAGTAATTGATAAAGTTTATACATATTATTTTACTTGTTATCTTGAGTCTTTTCTTGTTATCTATGATTAATTGCGAGGGCAGCCTACTTTGTCATTCCTCTTATGTGGTATTTGATATATTTGGCTCTCGTGATCTTGACTCGAGGTTGTGCAACCTTTTCGGACACGGTAGTGTCGAGAAACACGGGCGCCATCGGGCTTGCCGTGCTCCCTCGACTACCATGGTGCATATTCCCTTTCTCTCGCTGAGTATACTCTACTACCCCTAGAGGCATGGTTCACTTCGTGGGGCATATGGACCTACCTCAGGAGAAAACATTGTAGAATCGGGGTACCCCATTTTGAAAATCTTGGCTCGTGGCTCGTGATTGAAGACAAATGTGGAACCGTATCCTTTTTATACGTGGTTAAATACTTGTCTAATTAACATGTTACTTTGTGTTGTATATGTTATTATCCTTGTTGCATCTCATGAAAGCATTCTGCAGTATGCTGCATCACCTCCCTCACTAAATATACATGTTGTATACTCACCCTCATTTCTAACACCTTTCAGGATCAGTGCTATCAGGGGTAGAAAAAAAGGCTCGAGAGTTTTGTGATTGATTATGCTGATTTACGTGGACTGCCATTGAATTCAGTTTTATACTTGTAAAGTTAAGTTTAGAATGTATTGATAGTTATGAATGGCTTGTAATATTGTAATAACTTGTAATTTTTACTTTATTGTCTGGTAGTTGCATGCTTGCATGTTTTGACTGGTTGACGGACTTAAATTATAAGAAATGAAACTAGATAATATTAGAGTGGCGATGAATGAATGAAGTTAGATCATAGTTTTGTGGTTATAATATTGTTTACAGGTTTTTGATTAATCCTATAAACAGGAGAGACTTTGTCTGTTTTTTCTTAAATTTCGTGTCCGGAATTTGGAATTGGGTTGAGAATATCATGGTTAATAAAGCCTCCTATCTCATAAGGGATCAGGGAGTTACATTATAGATTTGGAAAGTTGTGAGATGAATGTTGTACATTGTCTTTATGGGTTATTCTTCTGTGCTTAGGAATGAGATTAGTCCTAGAAACGGGGAAAATTTTGTCTATTTTCTCTCATTTTTCGTGACTTCAGGTTTTGGATCGGGGCTCAGGTCTCGTGAGGGATCGGGGTGTTACCCGAGTAAGAAAACTTCAACAACCAACAAGGAAGAGTCAATAATCACGATTACAAGAAGTCCAATGGATTAGAACTCAGAATGCTAACAATTCGATAAGGACCAATCAACACCAAAATGAAAAAGAAATAGTAAAGCCAATGGATTCATTAAGCAATTCTCATAAGAAATCAAGCAATTGAGGATTCCATGTGATGATAGACCAACAAGAAAACAATAACTCCGGAAAGAAGAAATACATTAACTAGAAATGCGCATAGCCAAATGGACATAACCAGTACGACCGTTAAGTAAGGAGATATCAGCAATCAGCATAAGAAGCCAATAATTCGATATGTGAAACGAGTGAGGAAATCTCAAGATGAATGATATAAAAGGCAAGAATAAATATCAAGGATTAGGAACAATGACAATAAATGTAAAATCCACTAATTGATAACCGGACTTCAAAAGAGAAACAATTAATAAGTACAATGTGCCAACAATATTAAAATAGGAAAAGAAAATGGTATGCTAGAAAAGTCCCATTTACTTTTACATAGACGATGTCCGAATAGAAGAGAATAATAAAGCTAGTGGAATCATTCAACAATTCGACATAAGAAACCAATGGTAATAAAAGATATGACAATTTCGAAAAGAATAAATACTTTAACAATGAATAAATGAAATGAAATAGATGAAACCAGAAGGGGTGTCAAAAAAGATAGCAGGGCTAGTAACAAATACTAAATACATCAAACAGGGATACATTAGACAGGAAGGAAACGCCATACGAAAGGAGGTCCAATTTCGTACTTCTATGCCATTAAGTTAACTCCCATGATCTATTCCTTATACTACAACCTCATTCTTATACGATATGGACCTTGAGAGATCGGAATAATCATACTACCACTTCAGAATCATCTTACTGGTAACCCAGTATTAGAACTATTTACATAAAGTCAATCAGTTAGAAGTCTACCTATCCATACTAAGATCTTATTGATCAGTAACCCAATAACTCTAATTCATAAAACCGAGGAACCTCATATGTACATAATGACTTTATAGCCAAATTCCTACCCAAGGAGTCATAACCTTTAACTCAACCTTCATTCACAAGTTCTCAAGGAATCAAGCTCAAGCTCATTTATATATACATATATATATATATATGATAATATCATAACCAACTTTATCCCAAGGATTCACAACATGTTCCTCTGATATCACTTGTCACGACCCCTTATCAATAAAATCTATGATACCATAGAATATTTGCAAATCACAAAGCATTAACGGGATCGTGGTGCCACGGGCTTCAGAAGATTGCTTTTCTCAAGTCCACTAAGGCACAATACAATAACCCACTTACTAATACCCATAAAATAGTAAATCAGAGCAACTAACATCTTTCCATTACATTCAATATAATTCAAGAATCCATTACAATAATTCTTTATAACAAATTTCTATTATAGGAGATTTCTCAATTTAAACTAGCTGTACAAACCCAAAGGATCTCTCAAAATCTTCTCGACGACACTAATCTCTAAATCCCAAGAGTTCACCTAAAAACATTTTATAAAATGAAAGGGGTGAGCTATAAAGCTCAATGAGGGGGGAACACGGAAGGCTTTGGAAAACCTTTTCGTGATGCATGAATGCCATGACATAGAAAACATGAGATATGCAAGCAATTTAATATTAATAGGAAACATATAAGCATTAAACATTATAAGAAAACATGTAACACTTTAATAAGTAACAACAAAGTTTTAAAACTACTTAAGAAAATGATACAGTTTTCATTCCACCTTGTCACTCCCACTTCCTTTGCTCCAATATGCTTGCGATGTCGATAATCCCCTTATAATGCCGGTGGGTGTATTGCAGATGTACTTCGAAATTCTACAACCCAACACCCCATGACCTTCACCGACTGAGCAATGGAGGGAATAGGTAACGGATGTCATATAACCAACCACTGGCAAGCCCACTACGGCCTAGTGGAGACACAACACTACTGTGCCTCAATAAAAGGTTGCAACATCTCGATAACACACAATCAATCACTAAAACATTCATTCGATGCACTTTAAACGAGGGGACAACAAAGTAGGTTGCCCTTCTAACATTTAAGCAAACAATAACACTTTAGTATCACATTGACATTTGATAAACACTTTAGTAATCAATAAGCACTTTAATAACACATTTGATAGGTGACAAAGTAGGCCACTATACCGTTTATGCAACATTTATATTCATTAATAACTTTCAATGGCAAATAATCATACATGCATTCGTGTAGATCTTTGGTTAGAGTATGTATCCAATGCATATGACATATTCCCATTTCATTTATGTACATATAAAAATATTTCAACATTTAATGTGGCATGACTCTTTATATTACAAGTTCACTTCGATACATGTTCGAACTAACATGCACATAACCATGGTAACTTGAGTTAAAATATGAGATTTAGCAACTCTAACTTTACCCAAGAAGTCAACCCGTCAATCAACCATAACATTCAAGCACTTTTTCTTTTCACTTAGCCTTCAATTCCTCTATGTATTTATACCACTTAGACATTAATTCCGCCTAAGCATTCTTTATCCATCTAGGATTCATTTCCAACAAGCATTCATTATCACCAAGCATTCACTTTACCCAAGCCTAAGCTTTGATTTTTCATTCGTCTTTCAAAACACTAACTTTTCCTAGCAAGCCCAAACTCCAACAATCATTAAATCACATACACATATTCACTTAATACACCATGAATTACACCAAAATTAGCATACAAGCCATCAAACCCCTTTCCAAAGAACTAATCCCCTTTCTACCAAGTGACCATTCTACAACAATTAATCCAAATTTCCATGAGTTACCAACCCAACATACATGTATTTACTTGAAAACACAGTAATCTTCCACCATAATACAATCTAAGCTTTCAATCCATAACCAAGAATTAAACATAACCAACCCTCTTTTAACCCAATAACCATTTCATACAAAAATATACACTTTAACCATTTTCGATAGCATCTAACATTGTACATTAACACCTCCAGCATTTATCTCAATAGCATTCAAAGTACAAGAACTTACAACAATTAACAACTAACATTTATCAACCTTTTAGCCATAGTTACAATGCGATACAAGTGCACAAAGAAAAGGGTAAAAGTTGGAAATTTTTGGCAATCATATAAACAACACCAACCATCCACCAACTTTTCTCCCAAGCCATAAAATTATTTTCCCAACTTATATATACAACATATAAATTCCATGCTTAAGCTAAGAGTAAAGTTTAACCTTAAATCTAAAAATAATTTCAACATACAACATACTTGTAAACACATGAAGTTTAATATTCATTCAAGTATTAAAACAAATTCACTACTTGCAAATCAATTCTAAACAAGATATTCTTGCTTGATCAATAAAAAATATCATAAATACATGGTTTCATACCTAAATCAAGCTTAAAATTTCAAAACCTTTAAGAATCCCCTCACCTAGAAAGATGGAGAGAAATCTCCAAACATGTTGTTACTGTTCACGCAGTAAAAACAGAAATTAGAGAGCTCCAAATCAAATTCTGACCATACAGATTGAAGACCCACGAGTTATGAACACGTACACAAAGTTTCAGCTCGATCGGACCATAAATGACCCTCCGATCATCCATATTTTCAAAACTGCGTAGCATAATTTTTTTGCTTCTCTTCTTCTTCTTCTCTCTTTCCTTCTTTATCTCCCTCCCTCATGTGAATAGGCTACTTTGATGTTAAGATGCACAATTACAAAATGACTCCTTAAGCTTGCATTTCCGCGTCTTAAAGGTTGTTCAGACACATTTTACGAAACCGCCATAACTTTTTTTAGAAAACTCCAATTCGTGAACTGTTTGAAGCGTTAGAAACTAGACTCATAAAACTTTTCATCCATATATAATTCACTACCTAACTCTTTCCCAATCCGAAGTTGGCCCAAAACCGATTTGTAGCTTTCGAGTAAAACTTATTTAATTGAACTCGATATCCATTTTAAATGTCTCGACATTACTTTCGATACATTTCGATCACATATTTAATTCAAATGCATTAAAATGCAAATAGATCATTTCTTAATAATTTAACAATTTATCCTGATTCACACCTGATAGGGGTATTACATTTTGTAGCTTCTTTGATTCATCATTTCCCTATAGAACACAGAAAGGGAGGGATACATGTCTACCGATATCCCTGTTTCTAATGATTCGTTGGCTAATAAATAACAAAAAAATAAAAATAAAAACTGCCCCCACAATTAACAGAAAAATTTGGCCCTCCCACTTTTCTTTAAAAAACTATATACAAACTTTTTTTAAACATAATCATTCTCTTTAGTTATTTTTTCCTTTTAATCATTGCTCTTTGAGTTTTTTTAAACAACAAACACATTCTTCTTTCATCTTCCCCATTCCCCTAAACCCCAGCTTCATTATTCCTAAAATTAAAACTCCAACTCCATTCTTCTCCATCTTCCCCCTAATTCCTTCTTCCTAAAATTTTATTTCTCATGAAATAAAAAACACACACAAACATAGACACACGAAGTTAAGGTAATTAAATAATTTAATGATATATTATTTATTTTATCTGCCTATATAATTTTATTCATAATTTATTTTATTAATCTACTCTTTCTTTCCAGTGGGTAAACATCTTGACTCTTGGGATAAGTCACCAACTGAGGTAATCAATTTGATTGAAATGATTCTCTTAATTTTTTTAAGTGTATATTCCTTGTTAATTATATTTTAATGGTCAATTTTATGTAATAAATAGATACTTTTAGTGGATTAATTTCAGTGAAGCATAATTTATTCAATATTTTTAGTCAACTATAGATTTTTTCCTAGTCAATTATAGGCCATGTTCATATGATTTGCATTTTTTTGTTGTTGTTGATATGATTTGTATAAAAAAATGGATCCCAAATAAGTAGTAATTAAATATCATTTAAAACTAAATGAAACCGTGAATGAGACATAAAATATGAAAGTATATTTGAAATTTTTTATATAAAAAAAGTAAGTGAGATATTTTAATTATACTAATTTTTAAAATTATTTTCAGATAAAATATGAACAAGTCCAAAAATTATTTTGCTAAAGAGGTTCCTTTTTTATACAATAAATTGATGAATTATATATTTCATAGAAGAGAGACGGGCACAAATTAACTGAATAGGGTAACTTTACAGTACATATTTTTTTAAAAAATTTTTTATTTATTTTGCCTAACTAATATTTTTAATCTTCTTAAGTAAATCTTGACCCACAACATCAAAATTCGGGTTTTGTCCCCATTCCTCTCCATCCTCTAATTCTCCTTCTCACACACTAAACACCATTAGCAAAAAGAAACACACAGACAACACACACGGCTCACACATCACACACAAACACAAACCCCTACAAAATTACACACAACCACCGAAAACCCACACACAAACACAGAAACTTTAGTTGTTCTCTGTGATATTAATGTTGTTACACCCACACAAACCATTGCTACTGTTTTGTGATTATTTTAAGAAAGGGGTGTTTTTGTCTAGACCTCGCCTAAAGTGGCATTATAAAGCGACATAAAGCACCAGCATCATAGTATCATTATACTTGGCCAAAAAAGTTAGTAGCACGTGACAAATGCCACGCAATTTTTGTTCATATCCCACACAATTCTTTGCATTTAACTTATGTCGTTTTAATTTTATTTTGAACTTTTCCTTCGCAATTTTTTTTTCTTTGTTTTCGTTTGTGATATTATAATTATTTGCACCCCCAGTACATAACAAGTACCAGTTTCCTTGTTAACAAAACAAATACCACATAGCTAAGTATGTGTCCAATTAGGATGTATTAAATAAAATTTTGAAATTTAATTCTTCATTTCATCTTCTTACATTGCTTCTTGGATTCAAAACTTACAGATGGACCCGGACGAGGAAATGATCTCTTTCCCCTTTTGTGGTGATCCTAGCCTGAAAACGACATTGCAACTTCTCAACACCATTGAGTTAGAGCTGGAATTCTTGGGCATATTTCTTAAATACACGGCAAACCGGTGCTTTGAGTATCAAAAGTTGACAGATCTTCAGAAGCGCGCCAAAACTTTGGACCGAAGAGCAGCAAGGTTCCTAAAATCGATTGGGAAAAATCTGGAGATTTCATATTTCCAGGACCGGGAAAAGGTGAAGACTAGGTTCTATAATTTGGCAGCTCATGTGGAAGACGAGGTTGAGCATATGAGATCAGAGATAAAAGAAGTTTACAGGATAGTGTCGTGGTCATCACAATCTCATCATTTTATGAACAATAGGCTTGTGATCGAATTCATTGGCTCTCTCCTGGAGAATCTGAAAGATCTACTAAGCTTTAAGGTCAAACTAAATTATCGTTTTAGGATAAGACTCAATGTCCTTAAAGAGAAGCTTCAATTTCCGAGATACTTCTTGATATTTACAGAAAAGAGGTGCAATGAGAGCGAGGAACTAAACAATCTCTTCACTCATGCCAAATTTGCAGCTGATAATGCAGCATATCTTTCTTTCTCTAGCTTGGTCGTCGATGATATGGATCAAAAAATGCTACTTAGATTGGATTCGGATCTTACTAGTCTGGTGCACAAGATTGACCCTCTGATTCCAAAGGGCAGACAAATTTACATCGCAGTCCTGGAATTTTCATCATTACGACCAGAGGTGAACACTTCCGAGAGCGAAGACATTGCTGTGGACTTCGTGGATTTTCTCTTAATAATTGTAATGAAACTATTATATGTTCCTAAAAATCAATCCAAAAAAAAGAAACTATTATATGTTTCTGGGTTTCCTTTCGAAGGTGAAATACAAATACTTCAAGAGGAGCTGACATTCCTCAGGAGCTTTCTCATGAATCTGCCAAACCTGAATATTGAGCCTCAGACTCTGAGTGATCTCTTAACACAGAGGAAAGTTATATCCATCGCGGCAGGATTAGTGGTTTATCCCTTCTATTTCAGGGAAGAATTTTATGAAGCACCAGAATGGGTGGGAGCTACTCTAGCTACTAGAAGAGATTAAGCTTTTCAAGGTAAAGATCACAAAGATTTGTCCCAAGTCACCATTTCCTAAGTTCCCTAGCACTGGTGAATTGGGCTTTCTTGATTTCCTCTTGGGTAATCTTTGGGAGCTGTCGAACAATAGGATTGTTTCAATCAGAGGCTTGAATCTTCAAGTTGAACAACTGTTAGAAAAGCTCCAGGTTCTTAGAGCTTTTCTAAGTAGAATTGCTAAGCAGCACACTGAGCGGGAGAAACTGAAAGTCCTTTGGACGCAAATTATAGATGTTGCGTACAAGGCAGAATACATAATCGACTCACTTTTGGTAGGAAATGGTCCTGAAGAGTATCGTAGCTTTTGGCTCTCTGAGATCGTGAAGGAGATCAAGGTTCTTATGGCAGAGGTCAATAAGATTGATGAGAAGAAGATGCATGACAGTGAAGTCGACCATGGTGCCAAAATTTCTAGTCAAGTGCTGTCACAAGCTACTTCTCCAGAAATGGATGAAGTAAGAGTAGGATTTGAGGATGTGGAAGAAAGCATAGTAGAAGATCTTACCAGAGGATCAACAAAACGACAGATAGTCGCAATTGTTGGCATGCCTGGACAAGGTAAGACTCATCTTTCCAAAAGAATTTTCTACAGCAATCCCAATGTGAAAAATTACTTCCATGTTTGTGCATGGTGCTATGTTTCTCAAGTATATAGCAAGAAGCACCTTTTGACTTGCATTTTAAGTCAAATCATGGAAACTAAGGAAATGCGAGAGACGATGACAGACGAAGAGTTAGCTGCAGTGTTGTACAAAAGTCTAAAGGGAAGGAGGTATCTCATCCTCATGGATGATCTGTGGGACATTAAAGCATGGAATGACTTGAGAAGATCTTTTCCAGATGATGACAACGGAAGTAAAATATTATTCACAAGTCGATTCCACAATCTGGATTTGGAAACATTTGTTAGCAAGATTCATCATCTTCGTCCATTCTCCGATGATGAGAGTTGGCAGTTGTTGCAGGGAAAGCTATTTCAAAGTGAAAGTTGCCCTTCAGAGTTGTTGGAAGTTGGAAAACAAATTGCAAAAAATTGTAAAGGGCTGCCTCTTGCAATTGTTGTGATAGCTGGAATTCTTGCAAAACTTGACAAGAAAGAACATTATTGGAGAGAAATCACCACTAGTCAAAGTTCATACATAACTGATGACCCAGAAAAGGAGTCAATGAATGTTATAGATTTGAGTTACAAGCATTTGCCAGATTATTTGAAGACATGCTTTCTTTATATCGAAGCATTTCCTGACAATAATTACATTCCAGTGCAGAAGTTAATTCGTTTATGGGTTGCTGAAGGGTTTATTTAAAATGTTGAAAAAAAGAGCTTAGAAAATATAGCAAAGGGTTATTTGATCGATCTTATTGATAGAAGCCTAATAATAATCGCCGAAAGAAGATCCACAGGTGACATCAAAGTGTGCTATGTCCATGATCTGGTACGTGATTTCTGCTTAAAAAAAGCTAAAGAGTATAATTTTTTTGGGCTAATCAAGATGGTGCGTACTTCTTATTTACCTACCCTAGTCATTTGTGAGCAGCTTCGAATAAGCACCAATTGTCCAGAGCTCTTTCTTCTGTCCAAAGCTTATGGCCCGCATATCCGCTCTCTGCTATTTTCTGGCCCTCGTAGTTTCCTTGAGCCAAGGGACTCTAGTTTCTCATCCATGTGCCACAAGTTCAAACTTCTTAATGTGTTAGATTTGGAATGCATCCAATTCTCGAGCTTTGATATGTTTATTCCGGATGAAATAAACTCACTTGCTAACCCGAGGTACTTTGCAATTTGTGGTGGTTTTCCTTCTATCCCATAATCAATAGCCGATCTCTGGAACTTGGAAATTTTTATTTTAAAAGGATATGGAATGTATTCTCTACCGAGTACTATTTGGAATATGACAAAATTGCGGCATCTACAAATAAGTTCCAGTGTTATCCTTCATGGTCCATTCTTGGATTGTGTTTCTCGATTAGACAACTTACAAACAATTTATAATCTATAAATGCGGTACTTGAATGAAGATGAAAATGAGGAGGTGATGAAAGGGCTTGGCCATTTTAAATATTTGAGATGCATAATTGGGGAATCATTTCTGCCACTGGCCACTCTAAGTCAACTGAAATCACTTCGGGGGTCTTACTCTCACATTGTGCAACAGGATGATAAGTTTGTTGAAAAGTAAACTTAAATTTGGGCTAAGTATTGGAGATCAAGAATTTGGGTTAAAAATTCATGAGTGAGTATTTGAGCTAAGTATTAATACTCAAGTATTTGGGTTAGCTAAAATATTTATTCACTTGATCCAAAAGAATAAATGCAGTCCAATTGTAAGCCCAAGCCCTATTTCTAGAAGATAGGATATTTTCTAAGAAGCATCTAGGAACAAATATTTTATTTGAGTAGGTAGAATAATCTTGGAATATTATCTAGCATATTCCAAGCATCTTCAAGAATATCTTGTGTGTAGAATGCTCATTGAGTACCTATAAATAGGGGGCAACTTTAAGCATTTATAACCAAGCCAAAATTGAAATCTTTTATTCAATACAAGTTCTCTAGTTCCTTCAAAATTCTCTTCTTCCACTTCCTAAATATTTCATACATAAGTTTTAGTTCTCTAAATTAGTCTAGGCCTACCATTACAAAGTGGTATCAGAGCTAGGTTATGGTGACATCAAGTGTAGCATTCCTTTTTTCAAGGCTCTTCAATGACAACTATAGAAGGTAGAGCATCCAAATGAAGACATATCTTGGCAACCAACATATATGGGATGTTGTTGAAAAAGGCTATGAAATACCCGAAGATGAGGCCACACTTACTCAAGCACAAAAGAAGGCTTTGAAGGAGTCTAAGATAAAAGTTCAAAAGACTCTTTCAATAATCCAACAAGCCGTAGATGATACCATGTTTGAGAAGATTGCCCAAGCTTCAACAACTAAGAAAGCATGGGAAATTCTTAAGAAAGCATACCAAGGAGTTTATAAGGTAAGAAAAGTCCGTATTCAAGCTCTTAGAGTTGAGTTTAAAAATTTACAAATGAAAAAATCCGAGTCAATCTTCGATTATGTTTCAAGAGTACAATCCATTGTTAATCAACTACAAACAAATGGTGAAAGCATGGGTGATGTTCGGGTCATTGAAAAAAATTTCCGATCATTAGATTCAAAATTTGACCATGTGGTAGTAGCAATCGAAGAATCTAATGATCTAAAAAAAATGATCATTGATGAACTCACCGGTAAGCTTCAAGTACATGAAGAGAAGACCAAGAGAAGGAATAAGGAATCACTAGACCAAGTGTTACAAGCCAAGCTCAATCTCAATCGAGGAGATCAAAACCTTAGTAATAAAAGAAGCCAAAGAGGACGAGGACGTGGATTGGGAAATTTACATGATAATTAAAATAATTGCGCAGGGGAAAAATTAATCATGTATTCGTTCATGTTTAATTACGCAGATTTAAATCAGATAATAATTTAATCTAATTAAATTAAATTTGCTAACAATTTAGGATTACCTCTTGAAGCGTAAATTGGTGTAGAATCTGAATCAACTCCCTATGTGTGAAGCCTCCAAGATTGATCCATACAGAATTCACACTTATTAACTGGATTTCACCCCTACTAGGTTTCTAGAGAAATCTTATATATTTTCTGACTATGAAAAATGTGCTAGCTATCTTTCTGTCAAAATAGTTTTATATATAGGAAACACATATAACTTAAGTCATATGTAGGCTGGTCTTAAAACTACCAGTCTTGGGCTATACAATAATCAGATCACTATCTAATTACTACGAGCCCGATTAACTTAATATTTAGAACTATACTGAATTTAATTTAATCTTTTTCTCTAATCCAATTAATCTGCGAATTTCATTTGTGTATGACCTCTCGGGTTCATAATTAATTGGTAGCGAATAATTAATTCTACTAATTAATTAAATTAGAACTCATTCTAATTAATTCACAAATCGCGAGTGACACCTAACAGTATATCGCGATTACCCAATTAAAGATGAAGTGCAAGCATGCTAACCCAAATAGTAATTTATCTGCAATTAAATCGTATTGTCTTAATTATCTCGATCAAGCCAGAGTCATAGATTGGGTCGTCAAACTCTCTTACTCGACCATATGCCAAAACCCAATTAATTAGTGACTAATGAATAATTCGTGGAACGACTTCCACTATTCCACATTGGTCAAGGATTTCAAGTCACTTAATTAATCAGATCACATAGGACTCTCAAATGACAGTTTTCGTATCTACACACAGATTTCTCCATGACGGAATAAATCACAATCACTAAATATATTATCTAACCCATGATTAGGACTAGCTTATTTGCACCAGCAAATCATGATATTCCTAATCATGAGATAATCATAGTATCTCAGATTAAGGACTAATTGCATGATTACATGATACAACGAATTATTTACATTCCATGTAATTCGTTGTATTTGTGGTCAAGTCCAGTTACTTATTCGCAATAAGCACATATACATCTATTACAATGATATGAGACAAATCTCTCAAATTAATATCTCATATAATTTGGTTAGTAGACTGTAATCTGATCTATCTGGATAAATTGACGCCCAATTAGTTTATCCTATGATCGGGGACATTTTAGAATATATTAGTAATATAGATTTCGTCACTCATATCCTTACTCTTAAGGATGAAATCTACAAATAATATTCTAAGGACTTTATTTATTTAATTAAATATTAATAACAAATAAAAAGGTTGCCCATATAAATGAATTAACAAATTAAACAACACATTATCCATAATTCCAAATATTACAATTTATTGGCTTTTTGGGCATTATTCCTAACAGCGTGGACATGGACGCAGTCGTGGTTGTGACCGAGGAAGAGGAGGATACAACACACCCAGCAATAAGGAGGAAGATAACAATAGATCATCAAATAGATATGGAAGAGAAGGAGCCCAAAGACCAATGCATGGAAAGTTTGAAGGTGAATATTACAATTGCCACAAATTCGGTCACTATGCCTCAGAATGCAAAAGTTCAACCAAGAATGTAGAAGAGAGATCCAATTATTGTGATGACCCGAACCTAGTATATAGACATTTTATTAATTTGTATATATTCATCTTATTAAATTACACCATGCTTGAAAAACATGTTATGATAACTGTTGCATTTACTTAAATTATATTCAATTGGCTTTTTCTGAAATAATTATTTTATTATTTTATTTATTAGAATTTATTTTACTAACAATTTAAAATGATTTAATTTCACTATTTGAATGTGAAGCCTCGAACCCAGGAATAATTATTTTTATTATTATCATCATTTGTATTTATTTAAATTATATTTAATTGATTTATATAAAGTCATTAATTTATTACTTTCATTATTTGTATATATTTAATTTATATTTAAATGATTTGTCGGGACACTTATTCTATTATTTTAATTATTAAAAATTGTTTTACATGTCTTTAAATTAATTTATTTTACTGTTCGAACATGAAGCTCGGGCCCGGATTTGAACGACCTAGTTTATTATTTTAATAATTATATTTTTTTATGATTCCTAGACCCGAATGAGCTGGATTATTTTCAATATTAATTATAATTATTTAAATTGGATTTAAAAGAGTTATTAGAAATAATTATCTTATGTTTATTATTTATTTACATTTAATTAATTTAAATTGTCCGAGCCCAGAGAGACTTTTAATTGATTATATTTAACTATTATGTGTGCATATTTGATTTATTTGCCTTCGTTTGGCCTTATTTGCTTTTATATGATTTAATTTTCAAATTGAACTTAAGCCCGGGAAAAATTTTGAACTGCTTTATTTTTCGAATTTGATATTTTACTCCTGAATATTACTATATTTAATATCTTTGTTCATTATTGAATTGTGCATTTTATGTCCCGAGTGTGAAGAAAATAAATGTTTGTAGTGTCCCGAGTTAATTGTAGCTAGTATTTATTTTTGGCATATTTGATTTCTAACTTTGTTTTACCAACTATTCTTGCCTAAATAGTCAATTAAGTTAAGTCAAACCTTTAGTCTACATATCTATCTACCTTATATACATAGCATTGACCAAAAAAGAAAACAAACAAAAAACAGCAAAGAAAGAAAA
Source organism: Ehretia macrophylla (assembly GCA_037974665.1). Taxonomy (NCBI): domain Eukaryota; kingdom Viridiplantae; phylum Streptophyta; class Magnoliopsida; order Boraginales; family Ehretiaceae; genus Ehretia; species Ehretia macrophylla. Next base: position 54,269,633 of record CM075771.1, on the reverse strand, counting down.
AGAAAATGAACCCGATGAGGTCATGAGGAAAAGAAAACGAAAAATCTTTAGGGCTTTGAGGGTTTTGGCAAGATCAAGGTTAAACTCAAGTGGTTTAAGCTTCTACCTAGTGTTTCCTAGCTTTTGCAAGGTGAAGGAGTTGCATAAATTACATGTCTTATGTTTATGTCAAAAGTTTGAAATTCTTGTTTTGTTGGTTATAGCTATGATACTTGTTATTGATGCTTGATATACTATCTCTAGAGTCCATAGAATACTCTTTTGTAGCTTGATAACATGTTCCACGACTAGAAGCTTGAATTACTCAAAGAAGATGATGAATAATGCCAAATTTTAGGGTTTTGATGAAACTTGCTATTTAGAGTGAATTGATGCTTCCTCTAGGTGCTTTAGACATTAATGAAATTAGTTGAAAGCTCACGCGAAGTCGAATTGTATGAATTTGAGTTAAAAGGCAAAATTGCCTAACTTTAAAAAAAGAGTTTATCACATAATGTAATCCGGGCACATATGGGCTTTAGATTAGGTAATCTTGGGGCATGGAAGCATTTTTGGTGGTTTCATTGCATTAGTTTAGGGTCCAGATATGGTAGGTATAGTTAAAACCCGCCCGGGGCCTTCCCAAGTTTTCATCTCCAAAAATGGGTTTTCATGGCCTTGGTAGGTGTCTTTTAGCTTCTCTAGAGATATAATATGATTGGATTGTAGTTTTGGAGCTTTGAATTTCATATAAGAGAAGATTTGCATAATTAAAGAAAGGGGAAAAGTGATTAATGAATGCCTTGGTACTTATAGGAGCTTGTAGATGTGTTGTTATGTGTTTATATATTTGTCTAGGGTATAATTGAGCTAATTAAAGATTTTGAGGAAAGAATATGTCATTTGTCTCTTTTATGGCTATATCATTAAACTGCGTATAATGGCTTATCTTGTGACTAATTGCGAGGGCGGCTTATTTTGTCGTCCCTCTGATGTGATATTTGTTGATCTTGGTTCTCGTGGACTTGTTTCGGGGTTGCGCAACCTAATCAGGCATGGTAGCGTCGAGTAACACGGGTAGCGTCGGGCTTACCGTGCTCCCTCGACTACCATAGCTTCCCAGTCCCTATCTCACTAAGGCATACTCCTCTACCCCAGAGGTGTAGTTCACCTTATTGAGGCATACGGACCTACCTCGAGAGATTATGGGTCGTAGGATCAGGATACATCCGGAGTACCCCATTTGGTGGTGAAAGGGTTTTATCGGTAGTTGCTTGAAGATTATGGTTTGTGGTTTGAGATCGAGGACAAAAAGATGAACCATATCCTTTCATAATGTGCTTGATTATTTGTTCTATTAGATTGCTTTATTGTGATATTTATGTTATTATCTTTGTTGCATCACTTTCTTCACTGAGTAACTTTGGTTACTCATTCCTCGTTATAACATGTTTTAGGTGTAGTTAGAACTAGTACCTTGTATGTCGTGATGTTGGTTGCTTATCTTGCTAAGATTGGAAGCTGTTTGTGATGATGGGAGTTGATGTGTTATGTTCTATTTTGAGACCTTTGTGGTCTTATATGTATTTTTGTATGAATTGTTGGATTGTAAACTAAATTAAGGGCTAATGTGGTTTGATAGAGTAGTTGGCATATAATAGCTAAAGATAGACTTTACTGTCTTTTGATTGCATGTTGGTATGACAAGTAGGTGGATTTATCATATAAGTAAAGTTTGATTGATAATGTAGAGTGGTATGATAAGCGGATTAAAAAGATAGAATTTTAATGGTTTTAACTTTGCATGCTTGTGTGTTATGTTGTTGGGTTCCAAGGCTCAGATGGCCTTGAGGAGTTTGTAAGGTATGACGGCATTGGAGGATGGGATTGTATCTTGGAGTTGGATTGTGGTTTTGAGGATAAGTTACAGCTTGTAGGCGAACTGATAGCCCTATAAACAGGGAAGACTCCGTCCGTTTTTTCTCATTTTTCGTGACTTGGGTATTGGGTTCGGAAACTCCGGTCTTGAGAGGGATCGGGGTATTACAAAAGTGGTATCAGAGCTTATGTAGCTCTCAGCCGAGATAGGATCTTCGACCTATTGGGTAGTGTCCTCGAATTGTATGCTTGTAAGCGTGTTACGTGGATAGAGTAATATATGTGATTTGTGTGCTAGGTATATAAATGTCTTGTGTGCTCGGAATGTGAGAAGTTGTTTATTAATAATTAATTTATGTACTTGTGTCCAGGTTGTAGTTTAAGTGACCTTGTGTGATTATATGATCTTGTAATAGTTGCTTGTCTAAGTATATGCTTGTCTAAGTAAATAGCATGCTAGCATGGAAGAAAAATATGAAAGGTGTATAACATGAATATGTGTGTTTATGACATGTCTAGATTGTCTTGTAAGCTTAGTGCGTCATATGTGACTATGTGAGTAATATAATTTGTGTAAATGTTTTGTCTATATGTGTTATATGATTACTTATATTATATCACTTCTTCTACTAGTACGATGGTGAATGAAATATAACATTTGAATTAGATTTACATGCTAGAAATAGTTAATCTTGAATGTATGTGTATGTCTGTGGGACTGGTAGGTTTTGAATGAAAATGTGTACTTATGTGTCAAACTTGTATGAAATGTGAAAGATGTGCACTATATGTAATTATGTGGCTATGTGTACATCTATGTGATTTAATTGTGCAGTACGTGAAAAAGAAAGGGGTGATATATGCCAATATGAGATTAGGTGTGCATTTTGCTAATTCTTTGAGAAATACTTATCTTGTTTGTTAATAGTAACATGTGCGATTTAATTTCATGAAGTTAAAAATAAAAAAATAATTAAAAAAAACTATCATTTGTGTTCAGATAACTTGTTAGGTAAATGTAGGTGACAATACATCTTAGTCTAACTAATGGATACATAATTGTTTCAGAAGTTAATTGTGCCTATGTGATAAATACCTGTTACATGAGCATTAAATTCAATAAGTTGAGTTTATATTCAAAGGTATCAGAAAACATCCCTGACATGGATTCTTATATGGGTCCTTATTTGGGATTTCACATATAGCATCACTTCGGTATTCTTATTAGGCATTTCTTGGTATTATCTTATATGTACACAAGAATTACTATTGGGGTTTCTATTCAACTCCGTCTTCGGTATTTAAATATGGAATCCCTTATGGTATTCTCTCGGTATTATTAAGAGAGCTTCTCGGATGATATTCCTATTTGGGCTTCTATATGGTATTTTTATAGGAGCCTTTATTTGGCTATCTTGCTAGGATTTCAACGATGGAGATCACTGATATTCTAGCTGGATTTCTTGGTGGTAGTATGATGGATATTTTTGCTAGTCGTCTTGGATGCTATACTTCTTAACTTCAAGTTTGACGAGAATTGCTACAGTCATTGAGAGGTTCTTTCGAGACTAAGAAATTGCCAGGACGCAATTTTTGTAAGGAGGGGAAAGTGTGATGACCCGGACCTAGCATATAGACATTTTATTAATTTGCATATATTCATCTCATTAAATTGCACCATGCTTGAAAAATGAGCTATGATAACTGTTGCATGGCTTTCCCGAAATAATTATTTTATTATTTTATTTATTAGAATTTATTTTACTAATAATTTAAAATGATTTAATTTCACTATTTCAATGTGAAGACTCGAACCAGGAAATAATTATTTTTATTATTATTACCATTTGTATTTATGTAAATTATATTTAATTGATTTACATAAAGTCATTAATTTATTACTTTTATTATTTTTATATATTTAATTTATATTTAAATGATTTTTCGGGAAACTTATTCTATTATTTTAATTATTTAAAATTATTTTACATGTCTTTAAATTAATTTATCTTACTGTTCAAACGGGAAGCCCAAACTCAAATCTGAACTAGCTAGTTTATTATTTTAATAATTATATTTATTTATGTTTTCCAGACGTGAATTAGCTGGATTATTTTCAGTATTAATCATAATTATTTAAATTGGATTTAAAAGAGTTATTAGAAATGATTATCTTATGTTTATTATTTATTTACATTTAATTAATTTAAACTGCTCGAGCCTAGAAAGACTTTTAATTTATTATATTTAACTATTATGTGTGCATATTTAACTTATTTGCCTTCGTTTGGCCTTATTTGCTTTTATATGATTTAATTTTCAAATTGAACTTGAGCCTGGGAAAAATATTACTATTTTTAATATATTTGTTCATTATTGAATTGTGCATTTTATGTCCCGAGTGTGAAGAAAATAAATGTTTGTAGTGTCTCGAGTTAATAATAGCTAGTATTTATTTTTGGCCTATTTAATTTCTAACTTTGTTTTTACCAACTATTCTTGCCTAAATAGTCAATTAAGTTAAGTCAAACCTTTAGTCTACATATCTATCTACCTTATATACATAGTATTGACCAAAATAGAAAACAAACAAAAAACACCAAAGAAAGAAAAAGAAAATGAACACGACGGGTTCATGAGGAAATAAAAACGAAAAATTCAAGTGGTTTAAGCTTCTACCTAGTATTTTCTAGCTTTTGCAAGGTGGGGGAGTTGCATAAATTGCATGTTTTATGTTTATGTCAAAAGTTTGAAATTCTTGTATTGTTAGTTATAGTTATGATACTTGTTACTGATACTTGATATACTATCTCTAGAGTCCATAGAGCACTCTTTTATAACTTGATAACATGTTTCATGGCTAGAAGCTTGAATTACTCAAAGAAGATGATGAATAGTGCTGAATTTTAGGGTTTTGATGAAACTTGCTATTTAGAGTGAATTGATGCCTCCTCTAGGTGCTTTAAACATTAGTGAAACTTTGTAAGCTCATATGAAGTCGAATTGCGTGAATTTGAGTTAAAACGCAAAATTAGCTAACTTAAAAAAAAGGTTTTTCATATAATGTAATTCGGGCACATTTAGGCTTTAGATTAGGTAATCTTGGGACATGGAAGCACTTTTGGTATTTTCGTTGCGTTAGTTTGGGGTCCGAATAAGGTAGGTGTAGTTAAACCCCACTCGGGGCCTTCCTGAGTTTTCATCTCCAAAATGGATTTTCATGGGCTTGGTAGGTGTCTTTTAGCTTCTCTAGAGATGTAGTATGATTAGATTGTAGTTTTGGAGCTTTGAATTTCATATAGGAGAAGATTTGCATAATTAAAGGAAGGGGAAAAATGATTAATGAATGCCTTGGTACTTGTAGGAACTTGTAGATGTGTTGTTATGTGTTTATATGTTTGTCTAGGGTATAATTGAGCTAATTGAAGAGTTTGTGGGAATAATATGTCATTTGTCTCTTTTATGGCTATATCGTTAAACTGCGTATAATGGCTCATATTGTGACTAATTGCGAGGGCGGCCTACTTTGTCATCCCTCTAATGTGATATTTGTTGATCTTGGTTCTCGTGGACTTGTTTCAGGGTTGCGCAACCTAATCAGGCATAGTAGCGTCAAGTAACACAGGCGGCGTAGGGATTGCCGTGCTACCTCGACTACCATGATTTCCCAGTCCCTATCTCGCTGAGGTATACTCATCTACCCCAGAGGCATAGTTCACCTCGTTAGGGCATACGGACCTACCTTGGGAGATTATGGGACGTAGGATCGGGATACATCCAGAGTACCCTATTTGGTGGTGTAAGGGTTTTGCCAATACTTGCTTGAAGATCATGGTTCGTGGTTCGAGATCAAGGACAAGAAGATGAACCGTATCCTTTCATAATGTGTTTGATTATTGCTCTATTAGATTGCTTTATTGTGATATTTATGTTATTATCTTTGTTGCATCACTTCCCTCACTGAGTAACTTTGGTTACTTATTCCTCGTTATAACATATTTCAGGTATCATTAGAACTACTACCTTGTGTGTCGTGATGTTGGTTGCTTATCTTGCTGAGGTTGGAAGCTGTTTATGATGATGGGAGTTGATGTGTTTATATTCTATTTTGAGACCCTTGTGGTCTTATATGTATTTTTGTATGACTTGTTGGATTGTAAACTAAATTAAAGGCTTATGTGGTTTAATAGAGTAATTGGCATGTAATAGCTAAAGATAGACTTTACTATCATTTGATTGCATGCTGGTGTGACAAATAAGTGGACTTATCATATGAGTAAAGTTTGATTGATAATGTAGAGTGGTATGATAAGCGGATTAAAAAGATAGAATTTTAATGGTTTTAACTTTGCATGCTTGTGTGTTATGTTGTTGGGTTCCAAGGCTCAGATGGCCTTGAAGAGTCCATTAGGTGTGACGACATTGGATGATGGGATTGTATCTTGGAGTTGAATTGTGGTTTTGAGGATAAGTTACAGCTTGCAGGTGAACTGATAGCCCTATAAACAGGGAAGACTCCGTCCATTTTCTCTCATTTTTCCTGACTTGGGTATTGGGTTCGGGAACTCTAGTCTCGAGAGGGATCGAGGTATTACAATTATGCCGAGCAAAAGAATGATGAGGTAGATTCCACCCTCTTGCTCGTATACACGGGATACAGAGATGGAGAACAACATACATGGTACCTCGACATAGGTGCAATCAACCATATGTGCGGCAACAAGAACATGTTCGTCGAGCTTGATGAATCGGTGAATGAAAATGTCACGTTTGGAGACCTATCTAAGACTCCGGTCAAGGGCAAAGGTAAAATACTAATCTGCCTAAAAGATGGTAGACACCAATTCATCTCCAATGTATACTACGTGCCGAACATGAAGGCCAATATCTTGAGGATGGGTCAACTCTTAGAAAAGGGCTATGATATCCACATGAAAAATCATAGTCTATTTCTAAGAGATTTTAGAGGAAACTTAATTGTCCAAGTACTCATGACCAACAATAAAATGTTTCTATTGAAATTCAAAATGATACCCTAAAATGTTTGAAAGCATGCTTGGAAGACACTTCTTGGCTATGACACTTGAGGTTAGGTCATCTCAATTTTAGAGGACTAAAGTTACCATCAAAGAAGCATATGGTCAAGGGGCTACCTTCCATCGATCACCCTAATCAACTATGTGAAGGATGTCTACTTGGAAAATAATTTAGGAAAAGCTTCCTACAAGAGGCATCATCCAGAGCAAGGAAACCATTGGAGTTAGTTCACACTGATGTGTGCAGCCTAATTAACCCAACATCATTTGGCAAAAACAGGTACTTCCTTCTCTTCATCGATGATTTTAGCAGAAAGACATGGGTGTATTTTCAAAGAGAAAAAACAAAGGTCTTCAATGCCTTCAAAAAATTCATAGCTCTTGTGGAGAAACAACATGGATATATGATAAAGTTGATGAGATCCGATAGAGGGGAAAGATTCAACTCACAAGAGTTCAAGACATATTGTGAGGCCAATGAAATCAAATGTCTACTCATACTTTCTCACTCACCTCAACAAAATGGAGTTGTAGAGAGGAAGAACAGATCCATCCTCAACATGGCAAGAAGCATGTTCAAGAGTAAGATGCTACCAAAGGAATTTTGGGCTAAAGCTTGTTGGGATTGGTGTACCCAAAAGACTACTAGCACTTGCCATTTCTGTAATATAAATATTTACAATAATAATAAAGTATCATCTCATTGTTGTGAGCATGTTCTTCTCTTATTTATTATGTGGATGACTCTATTAGTATATGTATGAAAGGTCCTTGCTCTAAGTGTTGACTTAGGTGCAGGGTGGTTACACACAAAAGGTCTGAGTCATGGTTACTTGATAAGCAGAATTACTATTTCCATGACTTAGTAGTAAAGTTGGGCACTTTACTATAGTAGAAGTCATAGTAGAATAAGTTCCTTTTTGGATAAGAGTGATTTGCCTTGATCATAGATTTGTTCCAGATGTATGACACTTATGCATGTGTATGCATTGGATGGACCACTGTAGGTGTGTACTCTGAATACGTACTATCAAATAAAGAGTACACCTATACTTATGAGATTCAAAGTGGATCATAGCTCTTAATCTTGAGCAAGTGTGGATGAACCGACGCAGTCGGGTGCTTAAACTTTGAGCCATTATGGGTGTGTTCTAATTACTAGGTCATCTAACTCTATGGTTTGGGTGTATAAGACCTAATTAGAAGGAACGTGCATTTAAAATAAGGAGTGTATACATTAATCACTCCCTTAGATTGATCCAAGACTATATCATCATAAATCTATGCATAGTAGTACAGGATGTTATACTTGGTGTTACCCTTAAGGGTAGCTCCCTTAGATAAATGGATAATTCTTGCATGATGGTTGGATGGTCGATTCAGAGGATCTAAGGAGTTTAAGATACATTCAAGAGGTGATAGTACACTGTAGAACCTGTCTTGACTACAAGTATAGAGGGACATTATGGTCATTTCATTCACTTAGTTGGGCGAAAGACTATTTATGTAAATACAGTATTTATCCTTGAGTACAACTGTAGTCGTATAGTATAGTGGACTAAGTTAAAGTGATAAAATATTGCTAGGAGACTAGCGAGAATATTTTATTCATTTTTAGTGAAATGATAAATATATCTTTTGGTTCCCTTTCTAGCCAATTAATCCTTTGAGTAATATTTATATTATAACAACAACTATGAGAGGGAGTATTTAATTTAATTGACAATTAGATATTAAAATAGACTTTCTATGTTATTGGAAAGAGGTTTCTATTTTTAATTATTGGCTAAAATTAAATTAAATAATTACACAAAAAATTAATTAGAGCACCTGGGCTGAGCTAGGACCCTGGCAAGCGTCCTTAGGGAAGTGTGTGGGTCCAAGGCCAAGCTAGCCTAGGAATTTCGGCCAAGGAAAGGAAAAAGGATGAGGAAAAATAGGAAAATTATTGTTGGGTTTATCTGTTATAGAAAATTTGATAGAAAAGAAATCCCACATTGTTTTTCTGGAGTTTTTTTTCTCAGACTCTTCTCCTATAAATTGGCCTCTCCTACAGCTCTGAAAATTTACACCAACTCTTTAAGAGTCATATCTTCTCTCTTTTGAGTAGGCTTCAACCTTTTGAAGAAACTCTTCTAGTTATTTTTTAATTTAAATTCTAGGCCCACAACTAGATTTGCTCTGGTGGATTTTGGTCTTAGAAGGGAAAATAAAAAGTTACCAGCAGAAGCTTGTGTAGGTGTATAGATCCTATTAGGAGCTTATGAAGATTTTGTTTTTCATTTTGCTCCAAGAGGTATGTGAAATTTCATACTGTTCTTTCAAGAATTAAATTATGTTTTTTGTTTGAGATTAACTATGCATGTTTAATTACAATAAGATCATACATGATTGTTTCCGCCATGTTCATGAAATTTTTTGAATATGAATCATGTAACGTACAACGATTTCCTTCAGTGGTATCAGAGCCACTGTGAATTAAACATGTTTTAGTTAAAGAAATTTATTTCTTGAAAAGTAGAAACTTAGATATTACATGAACATTAGAAAAAATTCTAGATTGTAGTTTAATCTTAATTGCATGAATTTTATGTTGTAATTATGTTTCTACATTGTTTGGAATTATTTTAGTTAATTCTAAATATATTTTTTATAAAGCTAATTGTGTTAGAATTAAGTTACATGGCATGTGAAAAGAACTTAATTAGAATACAATTAGTTTAAGAAATCTAGATAGGATTCTATTTCCTAAGATTTAGTGTTTTCATATTTATTGCATAAGAGAGTTTTTAGGAGGATTAAAAGGAACTTGCCATATATATATTAATCCTCAAATTTCTACACCACACAAACATGGAAAAGAAAAAAAATAGCAAAAGAAAAAAAAGGGGCAGCCACGCGCTGGCCCTACGTGGCTGTTAAAGTTTTTTTTCTAGCATTTTCTAGCTTTTGTTTGTGGTGTTTTGCAATTATATAAATATGAAAACTCCTAGATTGGCTACAATAAATGCTAGATACACTTTAATTAATTGTGCCCTATATTTTTGTTTTATTTGGTGTAGCATTTATTTATTCAAATACTAGAAATACAATTATAGTTTAATTATGTGATCCTTTCTTAATTATTAATTATATAATATTTACTTGGAAGTTAAATGCTAGGATACAATTATTATGTTTTACATCATTTGTCATTGTATGGTATTTACTATTAAATGTTAGAAATATAATTATGCTTTGATTATGTTAGGATACATAATTGTTTTCTTTGCAAAATTATATAACATTCAATGTTTATAAGTCCTTGATAATGAAGTCATCAATTAATCTAGATTTTAGACTTAGTCTAAAGGATTAGTTGGAAATTGAAATTGGTTAGGGAAAATATTGAGATGATTGTTTTTACCCAAGAAACCTAGACTTAATTAAAGGCTTATAGAAACCCTTTTATTCAAATAATTGAGTGGGGAAGGGAATTGGGAAATCCCACGGCTTTCCATATCTGAATCAAATTAATGAATGATTACATTAACTTCCCTTCAGAGGGTGTGATTATTCTAGATTTAATGGAATGATTTTAAATTGGGAATTCATCAAAAGGGTGTTAGTTGAGCCGTCATCCTTCGGTGGAGTTCTGAAACTATAGATCACCTGATAGGTAATTGGTTAGGGTAACCTTCCTTTGGAGGCTCAAATTGGAATTATCTAGGAAATCCCATAAGGAATGGTGTTTACACTCAACTCAAGATAGATAGTAATTTCCCTTCGGACTAAGTGTTGTCAAGTGTTGGGAAGCCAAAGATTAATAGTGATATGAGTTATCACTAAGGCACTAGTTATAGTTTAGAGTTATTTATATGATAGTACAAAGCATTTATGAATTCCCATATTATTTTCATGCATGCCATAGATATATATGTCACACATAAGTTGCTCATAGTTTTATTATATTGGATAAATATTCAGATTGAAATGACATACGATTACTATCTACCGATATCCATATTACATGAGAACAAACTTAATGGGTATAATTATCCTATATGGAAAGAGGCACTAGACATATTACTCGAGAATCGTGGTTTAAAATACGTTCTCACTCATCGATACCCTAAGGATGAGATATTAGAGAAGAGATAGAAGTATGCTGACCTTAAGGCCAAAGAATGTATTCTAGTTGCCATCACTGAACCTCTTAGGTTTCAACACGACATAATAGAGCATTCATCAAGTATAATCAGATCCTTGAAAATTTAGTGTTTGGTGAAGACTTCAAAGCTGCAAGAAGATGATCCAATAAAGCCCATGTACTTGGATGCCATCAGCTTCTATAGGACTTTGGGTACCAGGATAAGTATTCTGGAACAAACTGATCTATTGCTTGATACCTTGCCCAGTTTCTTTAATGAATTTAAGGACTAGACCCATTCTAGTGCCAGATGCTAGACCATTTATTTATTGATAAGGAAGCTGGAAGATATAAGACATCTTGAGAGAATGCGAGCATTGAAAACAAGGAGGGTCATGATGAAGAAAGTAGGAAAAGGCCCAATAGGGAGGTGTTCCGTTTATGATCGTGAAGGTCATGATAAAAATGAATTTCCTAAGTACCTTGCTGATGGCAAGACAGGTACAGGCTTTACTTATCTCGTGGAAATAGTTTTAGTGGTTGATTTTACTGACTCCTGGATAGTAGATTCTGGATCTACTAATCATATATACAATTCGTTGGAGGGTTTCCAAGTAACGAGGAGATTGAGTAAAGGAGAATTTGTTTTGTGAGTTGGAAATGGAGCAAAGTTCTGGGCCATGACTATTGGAAAATTAGTCCTACAATTTAATGATGGAGTTTTAGAACTAGATAATGTTTATCATGTTCCAAAAATGCGAAAAAATCTTATTTTGGTTTCGCCGTTAATTGTTAAGGGATACTCTATTTCTTTCCATACTGGTTTTTCTATTAGTAGAAATGGAAATTTTATATGTTTTGGTAGTATGCATGATAATTTATTCTATCTCTATCCTACTATTTCTAATGTGCATAATGTAGAACCAGAATGGTCAACTTCCCTAAAAAGAAAGATTGCTTCCACTAATGACACCTACTTGTGGCACCTACGTTTGGGTCATATAAACCTAGAGAGAAATATGACCAAAAGGTCGTTTACCTCTAAGAGGTATAGGGCAAGTCAAGTGTTAGAATTAGTGCACATCGATATGTGTGGACCCATGAGCATACGGCTCGAGGAGGCTTTAAGTATTTTGTGACCTTCACAGATGATTACTCAAGATATAGGTATGTTTACCTAATGCACTGCAAATATGAAGCCTTTGACAAGTTTAGAGAATTTAAAACTAAAGCAGAGTTGCAATTAGGAAAACCCATAAAAGTATTTCGGTCTGATCGAGGTGGAGAATACCTCTCGGGTGAGTTCAAGGACTATCTCACACAATAGGGAATTATGACTCAATTAACCATACCATACACCCCTCAATTGAATGGTGTGTCTAAGAGAAGAAATTGAACCCTACTTGATATGGTGAGGTCTATGATAAGTCATGCAACTTTGCCTATATCATTTTGGGGTTATGCCTTAGAAGTATCAGCATACATCTTGATCCATGTGTCATCTAAGTCAGTACCTAAGACTCCTCATGATATGTGGACTTGGCGAAAACCAACTTTAAGGCACTTCCACATTTGGGGATGTCCAGGTTATGTACTAAATAGCTTTGCCTCAAAGCTAGAATTATGGTTTGAGATGTGCTACTTCATAGGTTACCCAAAGGGAACTAGAGGAGGAATTTTTTATAATCCTAAGGAGCAGAGGATGCTGATAAGTACTCATGCTAGATACTTGGAGGATGATAGTGTTATCCATCAAAGGACGAATTTGGAGGCTACATTAGAGGAAGTCACTGAGACTTCGACTCAATTACCTGCACCTACTCCTGAAACAGAAAGTGAACAACCACTTCCCTTAAAGGCACTGGAATATGGGAGGAAAACATCACAACCTAATTGATGGCTTGGAGAGTTTTTCGGAGCATTCTATGACTAGATCGATGGTCCCACTAGTTATGATGAAGCAGTGTTAGATATAGATGCTTATAAATGGCATAAGACATTAGAATCCGAGTTGGAGTCTATGTACTCTAACAAGGTTTAGGATCTTGTAAAATCACCCAAAGGGGTAAAACCCATAAGGTGTAAGTGGGTTTACAAAAGAAAGAGATGAGTGGATCGGAAGGTGGAAACCTTCAAAACTAGGCTGGTGGTGAAAGGTTATACTAAAAAAGAAGGGATCAATTATGAGAAAACCTTCTCACCGGTAGCCATGCTTAAATACATTAGGATCCTCTTGGCCATCACATGTCATTATGACTACGAGATATGGCAAATGGATGTCAAAATTGCATTCCTTAACGGGAATCTTGAGGAATCCATTTACATGACCCAACCGGATGGATTTGTTGCGAAAGGCCAATAGTACATGGTCTGTAAACTTAAGAGGTCCATGATGCGATCGGGTTGTGCGTTAAATTATGCCCAAAATAAACCAAGTTAAAATACCCGCAAGTGCACAGATCTTCATAGTGTAGTGTGCTATGAGTGCAGAATCGTACTACAGGGAAGCTCACTAGTTTAAGTTAGTGAAGTAGTGTGAAAGTGTTAAAGCGCTTAAGTGACAAATCGCAAGGTGGGTTTGAGTAACGTGAGAGAAATGTAAACTAAATTAAACTAACTAAATTATCTAAGTTATACTAAGTACTAGTGGAATACAAGAGGTGGTGATCTAGCGGTTTGAACATGTAAATGAGGCAATTAATATAGGTTCGATATCTAGTTTATCTAACTCTGCAAGGGCTTAAGCTATAAGCGTACACCCGTTTAAACTAAAAGCTATAGACCTAGTTAATCTACTTAGCTTATTTTAACTAAGTACAATAGGCAAACTAAACTAAGGAATTAACCTTATAGATAGAAACTATGGTACAACCTATAGTTTCATGGAGTCTATGGTACAACCTATAGACTAATGATTAAAACAATTATATGGCACTAAAGTAGCGCATTCATAATATTAACTACAAGTATAATATTTATGAAGCGAAAGTAAAGTAATCATAACGTTTACTTAAAAGCATTACGTATGAAATACTGAATTAAAACAAGTCATACATTGCAATATGAATTACATAAACTAAATCCGAGACCATATATTAAAATACTATCATTTACAATATTCACCCCTAGATATCAATCTACTCAGACATAAATGAATACGAGTTATGTAAATAAAAGTGAGTCAAGAAAGGCTCCCCCATATTGACGAACACGTATTTCTAATTCCCAAAATTTGAGTAGAGGTCCGACGCAAAATAGCTATTCGGGCGGAGCTAATTTTCCCTGAATAAGAACTATTAGGGATGAGTTTCCCCCGAATAAGAGCTTTCCTATTAAAAGCTATTCGGACAGAACCTCCCCCAGATAATAACTACTTGGGTCAGATATCCCCCTAAAAGTGGCTATTCGGGCAAAATTTCCCCGAATAAGAATTACCTAGGCGGGACTTTCCCTGTATTCTACTACTACTTAATTAACTAAAACTAAAATTTTAAAACTAAATAGAATTAACTTGGAATTATATCAAAAATATTGATAATACTCCAAAATTAACTCTACAATTCTCAAAGGGTTTAAGCTCTATTTATAAGCAAAATTCTAAAATAGTTGACTTTTTTTCATTTGTTGACTTTGACCAGATTGTTGACCGCAACATTTTTGGGCATTTTTCATTGTTTTGACCCTCCAAACGATGGAATTTGGCTAAAATCACGCAGCGCGCAGGATTAAATTCATGCGTTTTGCTCAGAAGGCTGTTTCTACTCGAAAAACTGATATGATTTGCCAAAAACGGATATGGGTCACTATTTGAGATCATCTGGGTCAATGTTCCGAGTCTGATTTTGTGCTAGTTCCAGCCAATTTTATTTTCTATGAGCTTCATTCTTCAACCGCTTCTTGTGCTTCCCGATTCTTACTTCTTGACTTGCAATTTGGATCATTTCGGACCTGATTCTTCACTTTTCAGTATTTTCCTACATTGCATCGAAAGTATCAAAGTATTGTATTTATTCCAGAGTTAAGATGCAAATGCAATACAAATATCATGGTTTGAGTGCTGCAAATACAGTTACATCAACATCCCCAAACCTAAACATTGCTTGTCCTCAAGCAAGACTTTTTTTAAAACGGATTCAAAGTAAAATTTTGCAGAATTTTTACAAGTCAAAAACAGATGCAAAAATATATCCTATCTTTTTGTCAAACACATTCCAAAAATAAATCATGAGAAATGCAATCTACTATTTTAAACATATTCAGCAGTTAATGATAAACATGATAAGAGAACCTTTTGCAATTTTTTTCTCAAATAGGTACTCTTATTGGAAATCGACTATTGATTGCTTCGGGGTACATATTTAGAAGTAAACTAAGCAGATTAAGTTCATACAATTCTCAACTTTCAAGTTATGCAAACAGATTGGACCTTGATATTCTTACCTACATTTGTAATCAAACTCTTGATCATGCCTTAACCCTTTAGCATTTGCCCGAAATATAAGAGTACAACTAAAAATACCTTTATATAGTGTTCAGTTTCCTTTGCTTTTTGAATATCCCATGTAGCGGGCTTTAAGGCCAATAATCCCCCGCCATTATGACTGAGGTTTCCAGGTTTCAAAGGAATCCCTACGTGCCTTAATCACCCGAGATATCCAAGCTCGAAACCTTACACTATAGCACATATCCCAAATTATAATGTCTAGGATAGTGGTGCTTAGAAATTTATAACAAATTTATACCAAAAATTTTATTCAATAGTAAAGGTATGTACAACTCTTTTTTTTTCTTTTTCTATTTTTTTCATTGTTTTCTTTGTTGTTTTTTTCTTTTCTTTTTCTTTTTATTTTTTTTTCAAAGTATACATACAGACAGAATAACATAACATACTGTACAAACATGGCATAAGGGTTCAAGTTTCAATCACAAGAAGTTCTTATAACAAACGGTAATCCTATCTCAGTCATTTCATAATCACATAGCTATCAATTGAAGAAAAGAAGAACAGCTAGGTTTACTCATAAATACAATACCCCAAAGTTTTTCTTACAGAGTTTCCTGAGAGTTTTTCACAATACATAGCTAACAATAATAGTTCTCAAATCATCTAAATCATCTTCCTTTAAACAAGTAAGGTAGCAAAATACTCTTTCTCATGAACACAAATAGTGCATTTCTTGTATATTTTGAAAAAGATTTTCATGGAATACACACACCCCCACACCGAAACTTTGCTTGTCCTCAAGCAAATAGCATTGTAAGACAGTGAGAGTGTAATATGCAAGAAAAAACAAAATGACAAATGCTACATCCTCAAACATATGGTTTGCTTACTCTACAATGCATGTTGATCAGGTATAAAGGAAAATGTAGTAAGAAAAGATATCACCTGATGTGAAGCATTTTTATGTTGATGTCAAAGCCTTTCTACTAACTTTTGCCAAAAGATGTATCATTCTACAATTAAAGATTAGTAGAAAAAGCATTTTACAGATTATCATCAACACAACAAAAAAAATAGTTAGCTATACTAAAAATAGTCAAACAAATATATAGGGGAGAAATCAAAAAGAAATATGGTCATGGAAAATAACTAATATACTAAGCAAATAATTTAACTACCCAGACCATTTAACCTCTTTTCTGGGGTTCAAGAGTTATCTATAAATACATAAAAAAAGTAAATACAGAGGACTAAGAAAATCATAAAATCACACAAACAAAGGAAAATAAACACACATAAGCATTTTAAAAATCTAGGTTGCCTCCTAGTAGCGCTAAGTTTAACGTCTTCAAGCAAACGGTTGTACTGAGTTGTAATGACTTTAGCTTGGCAGAATCTCATTTATGGAATGCTTGCAAGGTCCTGAAGTTCTACAGATTCAACTTCATGAGGAACCATATTTGGATTGAATGCATGTTTTAATCTTTGCCCATTGACTGTGATGACATGCCCATCTGTGGGATTTTTAATTAAGATAACGCCAGAAGGATATACTTTAAGCACTTCATAAGGACCATCCCATTTTGTTCTTAACTTTCCTAGGAAGAACTTCAATTTGGAGTTAAACAACCAAACTTTATCAGAAGGAGAGAAGTTTTTCTTAAAATAGATCTATCATGTATCCTCTTCATTCTCTATTTGTAGAGTTTGGCATTCTCATAAGCTTCGAAACGAAGCTTTTCCAGTTCATTCAACGCCAACTTCCTACCTTCACATGCCTATTGTAAGTCAAAGTTCAGGGCCTTAATAGCCCAATAGGCTTTATGCTCTAATTCAACAGGAAGATGACAAGCTTTACCATATACTAATCTATATGGGGACATGCCGATGGGAGTTTTGAAAGTAGTACGATAGGCCCATAATGCGTCATGTAGATGATTTGACCAATCTTTGTGATTGGGCCTAACCGTTTTCTGAAGAATTGACTTAATCTCCCTATTCGATACCTCCACTTGCCCACTTGTTTGTGGGTGGTAAGACGTTGTTATCTTGTGGTGGACAGAGTATTTTCTCAATAAGGCTTCTAGTGTTCTGTGATGGAAATGCTGTCCTCCGTCACTTATAAGCACACGTGGTACCCCAAATCGAGAAAAGATGTTCTCTTTAATGAACTTGACCACAACTTTGTGGTCATTGGTTTGGGTTGCCATTGCTTCTACCCATTTGGACACATAGTCCACACCAACAAGAATAAAAGAATAGCCTGAGGAAGGAGGGAAGGGACCCATGAAGTCTATACCCCACACGTCGAATATTTCATAAATGAGGATAGGTGTAAGGGGTATCATGTTCCTTCTTGAGATAGAGCCAGCTTGTTGAGATTGTGGGCAATTTTTAACATTTGCTGGGCATCTTTGAAAAGAGTGGGCCAGAAGAACCCACTTTGAAGGACTTTGGCAGCCGTCATTTTTCCTCCAAAATGTCCACCACATGCTTCAAAGTGGCAGAATTGGAGTATGCTGTCAAATTCTTCCTCAGGTATGCATCTCCTAATGACCTGATCGGCACAAATCTTGAAAAGATAGGGATCTTCCCAGATAAAGTACTTGACTTGTGCCCTGAACCATTCCCTTTCTCTTTTACCCCAGTGAGTTAGAAGTTCTTGGGCAGCCAAAAAATTGACAAAGTGGGCATACCACGGGGTCTTATGTGAGATGGCAAAAAGTTGTTCATCAGGGAACATGTCTTTGAAAGGCAGAGTGTCAATAGGAGAATCACGTACCAAACGTGATAGATGATCGGCAACAGAGTTCTCACTTCCTTTCTTGTCCGTGATCTCAAGGTCGAACTCTTGGATGAGTAATAGCCAACGGATTAGACGAGGCTTTGTATCCTTTTTGGTCAGTAAATACTGCAAAGCCGCGTGGTCCGTGTAGACTATTACTTTGGATCCTAGGATGTAAGATCTGAACTTATCCAAAGAGAATACCACAACTAACAATTCCTTTTCAGTAGTAGTGTAGTTCTTTTGAGCTTCATCTAAAGTTTTGCTAGCATAATAAATCACAGTAGGCAGCTTGTCCTTACGCTGGCCTAATACAGCTCCCATTGCATAGTTTGATATATCGCACATTATCTCAAAGGGGAGACTGTAGTCAGGAGGTTAGATGATTAGAGCAAATAATAGCAAGGATTTGAGCTTCTCAAAAGCTTCCGAGCACTTGTCATCAAAGTTGAATTCAGTATCGTGTGCTAGGAGACTAAAGAGAGGTCGGGCTATATGGCTGAAGTCCTTAATGAAACGCCGATAGAAACCAGCGTGACCAAGGAATGATCGGATGTCACGCACTGTCTTGGGTGCATGCAGCTTCTCTATTAGCTCGAATTTGGCTGGGTCCACATGGATTTCATCCTATGTAACAACATGACCGAGGACTACACCTTGTCTAACCATAAAATGGCTCTTTTCCCAACTTAGAACCAGGTTCATTTCAACACATCGGTCAAGCACTTGTGAAAGATGTATAAGGCACTCATCGAAGGCAGCTCCTAATACTGAGAAGTCATCCATGAAGACTTCTAGGAATTTTTCGATCATATCCGAGAAAAGGGCCATTACACGTCTTTAAAACGTCGTAGGGGTGTTGCAAAGACCGGAAGGCATGCACTTGAATGCAAAGGTCCTATAAGGACAAGTGAATGTAGTTTTTTCCTGATCTTTAGGAAAGACTGGGATTTGGTTATATCCCAAATACCCGTCCAAAAAGCAGTATTAGCCTTGTTCGGCTACTCTATCTAGGACTTGGTCAAGGAAGGGTAAAGGGAAGTGGTCTTTCCTTGTCTTGAAGTTGAGCTTTCTGTAATCAATACATACACGCCACCCTATTGTGGTGCATGTAGAAATGAGCCCACCTTTGTCATTTAGGACCACTGTAATCCCAGATTTCTTCGGTACTACTTGTACCGAACTTACCCAAGGACTGTCAGAAATCGGGTAGATAATACCCGCATCAAGTAACTTAATGATCTCTTTGTGGACGACATCACCAATCTTTGGGTTTAGTCTTCTCTGAAATTCTCGAGAAGGAGTAACTCCTTCCTCGAGGTGAATTCGGTGCATACACATAGAGGGATCAATTCCTTTTAAGTCTAAAATTGTCCAACCTATTGCCTTTTTATGAGTACTTAGGATTGTTAAGAGTTTGGCTTCATTCTCAGTAGTCAAATCCGAGGCAATAATGACTCGGAAGGTCTCTTCAGGTCCTAAGTAGGCATACTTAAGATATTCATGCAAGGTTTTGAGCTCCAAAGCTGGTGGAGACTCAATTGTGGGACAATCAGGGACTTCAGAGAAAAGATTTGTTACTTGATCGTCCTTTTCTTGATTAGTAACAATAGAAGCGGAGGCGACCATTTCAGGAGAAATGTCGCTTTCAAAGAATAGTCGTTCAAGTTCAGCTATCTCCTCACTAAAAGTCAAGAGTGATTGGGCAAACTCATCTATGCATAAGTCAATGGTATTAACATGGAAGCATTCTTCTTCCTCATCTTAGTCTAACTTGTTGGCTGCATCAGCAACCCTTAACTTCGTTCTCATGTTTCCAAATGTCAATTATATCATTCCCGTCCTACAGTAAATAACAACATCAGTTGTTGC
This sequence comes from Ehretia macrophylla, assembly GCA_037974665.1. NCBI lineage: Eukaryota > Viridiplantae > Streptophyta > Magnoliopsida > Boraginales > Ehretiaceae > Ehretia > Ehretia macrophylla. The sequence continues at coordinate 54,249,510 of CM075771.1, read as the reverse complement.
TAGGAAAGGTTTGCCTAAAAGGACAGGAGTGGTATTTTTGTTATCAGGGCCTAAGTCCATATCTAACATAATGAAATCCACTGGGAACAGAAATTCTCCTACTCGAACTAGGACATCTTCTACAATACCTCGCGGTCTCTGCTCAGATCTATCTGCCAATTGAAGGGTCATATTAGTCGGTGTTAACACTCCAAGTCTTAACCTTTGGTAAACTGTGTGAGGGATGAGGTTAACACTAGATCTTAAGTCTAGCAAGGCGCTTTCTACTCATTGGTCATTGATTAAACGTGGAATGGTGAAAGCTCCTGGGTCACTGCACTTCTGAGGTAACCCTCTAGTACAAATGCTACTAAGCTTCTTAGTAAGTCGGACCTTCTTAGGAATAGAATTGGTCCATCTCTTTTCTACACATAAATCCTTCAGAAATTTGGCATAGGCAGGGATTTGTTGGATTACCTCTACTAAAGGCAGATTGATCTTAATATATTTCAGATGCTCTAAGACCTTGAGCTGGTTAAGATTAACATTCGGCTTCGGACGGGACAGAGCTGTTGGGAAAGGTGCTTTTGAGGATAGTTCAACTATAGGATCCACCGTTAGGTTTTTATTCCTACGGCGGTCATGAACATCTTTACTTAAAACCTCAATCTCAGATTCTTCTAATTCCTCAATTTCTTCTGGAACATCCCTAAACTTTTCTCTAACCTGGTTATCAATGGTTTTCCCACTCCTAAGGGTGACTATAGCCTTGGAATGTTCTTGTACTGTCTCAGTTTGGACAATACTACACTGTTCTCGTGGATTTACCACGGTCTAAGATGGAAGCTTACCTTCATCTCTCTTACTTAAAGTTTGGGTCATCTGCCCGATTTGTCCTTTAAGTTTAGCAATAGACTGTTGCTGAACTTGGAACATTTGCATAAGTTTGTCAAATTTGTCATCAGATGATGACTGTGCAAGAGGAAGAGCTGGGACATTATTTCGTTGTGTTATGAACGGATTGTCCTGTTGGACTGGGTAGTAACCAGGAGCGTTATTATTTTGTGGCCTTTGATATTGCTGTTGAGGGAATCGATTGTCAACATTTCCCTGCTGACTTTATTGATAAGGCTCATAGTGTCCTTGTCTTTTCTGATATTGATGTTAAGGAAACTGAGTCTCTTGATTCCCTTGTTACCACGAAAAAGCGAGATTGTCTCGCCAGCCAGAATTATACGTGTTAGAATACGGATTGTAATTCCTTGTATATCCTTGGGCAGTGCAGACTTGTTCTTGCATGAATTCAGGAAATTGTGAACCGATTGGACAGCCCAGAGTAGAGTGATCTACTGCAGAATATATGGTAAAAACTTCCGTGATCTTAGGAGCTGAAGAAGAAGAAGACCCTAAAGAGATGAATCTTTCTAGTTGTTGTGCTAGGGCATCTACTTTGTCAGTCAATTGGAAATTAGAGCTAGAGTTAACTTCAAACAATGCCCTATTTTGGGGATTATGGGTGCTCTTACTCTCTCTGTCATCAGCAGTATTTTGGAGAGAGTCTTCAGCAATATTTTCTATTCTTTTCCAAGCTTCGTCCGCTGTGAGGTTATAGAAACCTCCATTGCTCATTGCATTAACTATCATCTTATTATGAAGGGTAGATCTTTGAAGAAATAATGCAAGAGTTCGGGACGATCAAACCTATGATGAGGACACTGATTCTTAAGATCGTTAAACTTTTCCCACGATTCATGAAATGGCTCTAAGTCTGACTGTGCGAATGTCATGATGTCTGTTCGCAGAGTAGTAGTCTTAGCCATTGGGAAGAACCTATGTAAAAATTTTTGAATAAGTTTTCCCCAGGAAGTGATCACTCCTGCGTCTAGATGATTTAGCCATTGTTTGGCTTTATCTTTCAATGAAAAGGGAAATAGACGGAGATGAATATTTTAACGGCTCACATTAAGAATGTGAAGCGTTGTGCATGCTTCAATGAATTGCACGATGTGAGCATGAGGATTTTCATTACTTTTTCCATAGAAGGAATGAAGCATTGAAATAGTCCATGTTTTGAGCTCAAAATTTATATTGCCAAGAGCCGGTGGGGCTATGGCAAATTCAGGGTCAAAATCACCCAGTGAAAAATGTTGACTTAAAGTCATCGATTGGTTCACAGGTTGATTAACAGGCTGAGCTATAGGAAGAGGCGGGATATTTACTTCTTGATCCTCCATTGGGAATTTTAACTTCCTACGCAAATTTTTCTCGAGCTCAGGATCAAACGGGGCGAGTTCTGGATCCAAAGAACGACACCCGTGCATATAACGACTTATAAACTTTAAATACAAAATAAAATTACAAGATTAAAAATACTAATATACTTTACAAGCAGTAATAGATAAAAAAAATCATTGATAAGATGAATCATTAAAATGACTCATTTCTCAATCTTTAAAATTTTTCAATTTTTTTTTGTATATATTTTTATTATTATTATTTTATTTTTTTTTATTTTTTTATTTTTTATTTTTTATTTTTTTATTTTTTAAAATAAAGCGGATAAAATAAACACTTTAAAAAAGTTCACAAATACTTTTATCAATAACTAAACTGTACCGTGCTTCCCTGGCAATGGCACCAAAAACTTGATACGATCGGGTTGTGCTTTAAATTGTATGCAAAATAAACCAAGTTAAAATATCTGCAAGTGCACAGATCTTCGTAGTGTAGTGTGCTATGAGTGCGGAATCGTACCACAGAGAAGCTCGGTAGTTTAAGTTAGTGAAGTAGTGTAAAAGTGTTAAAGCGCTTAAGTGACAAATCGCAAGGTGGGTTTGAGTAACGTCCGAGAAATGTAAACTAAATTAAACTAACTAAATTATCTAAGTTATACTAAGTATTAGTGGAATACGAGATGTGCTGATCTAGGGGTTTGAACATGTAAATGAGGCAATTAATAAAGGTTCGATATCTAGTTTATCTAATTCTGCAAGGGCTTAAGCTACAAGCATACACCTGGTTAAGCTAAAAGCTATAGACCTAGTTAATCTACTTAGCTTATTTTAACCAAGTACAACAAGGCAAACTAAACTAAGGAATTAACCTTACAGATAGAAATTATGGTACAACCTATAGTTTCATGGAGTCTATGGTACAACTTATAGACTAATGATTAAAACAATTATATGGCACTAAAGTAACGCATTCATAATATTAACTACAAGTATAATATTTATGAAGCGAAAGTAAAGCTATCATAGCATCTACTTAAAAGCATTACGTATGAAATACTGAATTAAAACAAGTCATATATTGTAATATGAATTGAATAAACTATATCTGATACCATATATTAAAATACTATCATTTACAATATTCACCCCTATATATCAATCTACTCAAACATAAATGAATACGAGTTATGTAAATAAAAGTGAGTCAAGAAAGGCTCCCCCATATTGACGAACGCGTATTTCTGATTCCTGAAATTTAAGTAGAGGTCCGACGCAAAATAACTATTTGGGCGGAGCTAATTTTCCCCGAATAAGAACTATTAGGGATGAATTTTCCCCGAATAAGAGCTTTTCTATTAAAAGCTATTCGGGTAGAACCTTCCCCGGATAATAACTACTTGGGTCGGACTTCCCCCTAAAAGTAGCTATTCGGAAAAAATTTTCCCGAATAAGAGCTACCTAGGCGAGACTTCCCCCGTATTCTACTACTACTTAATTAACTAAAACTAAAATTTTAAAACTAAATAGAATTAACTCGGAATTATATCAAAAATATTGATAATACTCCAAAATTAACTCTACAATTCTCAAAGGGTTGAAGCTCTATTTATAGGCAAAATTCTGAAATAGTTGACTTTTTTTCATTTGTTGACTTTGATCATATTGTTGACCGTAGTATTTTCGGGCTTTTTCATTGTTTTGACCCTCTAAACGATGGAATTTGGCTAAAATCACACCGCGCGCATGACTATTTTGCTCAGAAGGCTGTTTCTACTCGAAAAACTAATATGATTTGCCAAAAATGGACATGGGTCACTATTTGAGATCATCTGGGTCAATGTTTCGAGTTTGATTTTGTGCTAGTTTCAGCCAAGTTTATTTTCTATGAGCTTCATTCTTCAACCGTTTCTCGTGCTTCCTGATTCTTACTTCTTGACTTGCAATTTGGATCATTTTGGGCTTGATTCTTCAATTTTCGGTATTTTCCTACATTGCATCGAAAGTATCAAAGTGTTTCTTTTATTCTAGAGTTAAGATGGAAATGCAGTACAAATATCATGGTTTAAGTGCTGCAAATACAGTCATATCAGTCCATCTATGGACTTAAGCAAACATCTAGAGCTTGGAACATATGGTTCAACGAAGCAGTAAAAGCCTTTTTCTTTTGAACAGAACGTTGATGAGCTATGTGGATACAAGAAAAAAGATAGTCATGTTGCTGTATTTCTTGTTCTGTATGTAGATGACATCCTATTAATTGGGGATAACGTAGGATTGCTCACTTCTACAAAGATTTGGCTGTCTTCTCAATTCCAGATGAAGGACTTGGGTGAAGATAGTTATGTTCTAGGGATCAAGCTACCGCGTGATTGGAGGAACAGGGTACTAGCACTGTCCTAAGCATCGTACATTGATAAAATATTGGCTAAGTTTAACATGCAAAACTCCAAGAAGGGTTTGATGCCCTTTAGACATAGAGTACCTCTCTATAAGGATCAGTGCCCCAAGACTTCTGAAGAAGAAGAGAGCATGAGAAGAGTTCTATATACTTCGACAATTGGAAGTCTCATGTAGGCAATGTTGTGTACTAGGCCAAACATCTGCTTTGTCGTTGGCATGGTTAACAGATATCAGTCAAACACTGGACAAGATCACTGGGTAGCAGCCAAACATATATTCAAGTATCTTCGGAGAACGAAAGATTATATGTTGGTCTACCGAGCTGAAGATCTGACTCTGCTGGCTTATACAGACTCAGACTTCTAGTCTGATAAGGATTCTAGGAGGTCAACTTCTGGATATGTATTCACCCTATCAAGAGGTGTAGTTTCATGGAAAATTGTGAAGCATAATTGCATCAGAGACTCGACTATTGAAGTTGAGTATGTGGCGGCATCGGAAGCTACAAATGAGGCTATTTGGTTGAGAAAGTTCCTATTGGAGCTCGAGGTAGTGCCTACGGTAGAGAAGCTCATAATCATCTATTGTGACAATAGTGGGGTTATGGCACAGAGTAAGGAGCCGAGGAATCACCGGAATGGCAAACATATTGAGAAAAAATACCACTTGATTTGTGAGTTCATTCAAAGGAGAGACATAGTGGTGGAAAAGATTTTCTTTACAAATAACTTAGTAGATTTTTTACTAAGACTCTTACGAAGAAGGTGTTCTTAAGGCATGTTGAGTCCATACAGTTAGGTTATTTAGCTTAGTGCTCTTTTGTGCAAGTGGGAGTCTGTTAGGATTGGTATGCCCAAAAGATCACTTGCACTTGCCATTTCTGTAATATGAATATTTGTAATAATAATAAAATATCATCTCATTGATGTGAGCATGTTCTTTTCTCATTTATTATGTGGATGATTGTATTAGTATATATATGAAAGGTCCTTACTTCAAGTGTTGACTTAGGTGCTGGGTGGTTACGCATAGAAGGTCTGAGTCATGATTACTTGATAAGTAGAATTATTATTTCCATGACCTAGTAGTAAAGCTTGGGCATTTTACTATGGTAGAAGTCATAGTAGAATAAGTTCCTTTTTGGATAAGGGTGATTTGCCTTGATCATGGATTTGTTCCAGACTTATTACACTTATGTATATGTATGCATTGGATGAACCACTATAGGTGTGTACTTTGAATACGTACTATCAAAGAAAGAGTACACCTATACCTACGAGCTTCTAAGTGGGTCATAGCTCTTAATCTTGGGCAAGTGTGGATGAACCAACAAAGTCGGGTGCTTGCACTTTGAGCCATTATGGGTGTGATCTAATTACTAGGTCATCTAACTCTGTGATTTGGATGTATAGGACCTGATTAGAAGGAACATGCATTTGCAATAAGGAGTCTATACATTAATCTCTCCTTTAGATTGATCCGAGACTATATCATCCTAAATCTATGCAAAGTAGTACAGATGTTGTACTTGGTGTTACACTTGAGGGTAACTCCCTTAGATAAGTGGATAACTCCTGAAGCATGGTTGAATGGTAGATTCAAAGGATCTAAGGAGTTTAAGATGTAGTTCAAGAGGTGATAGTACACTATGAAACTTGTCTTGACTACGAGTAAGTATAAAGGGGCATTATGGTCATTTCATTCACTTAGTTGGGCGGAAGACTGTTTCTATAAATACAGTATTTATCCTTTGGTACAGCTGTAGTCCTATAGTGGAATGGACTAAGGTAAAGTGATAAAATATTGCTAGGAGACTAGCGAGAATATTTTATTCATTTTTAGTAAAAGGGTAAACATGTCTTTTGGTCCCCTTCCTAGCCAATTAATCATTTGAGTAATATTTATATTATAGTAATAACTGTGAGATAGTATTTAATTTAATTAACAATTAGATATTAAAAATATACTTTTTATTTTATTGGAAAAGAGTTTCTATTTTTAATTATTAGCTGAAATTAAATTAAATAATTACACAAAAAATTAATTAGAGCACCTGGGCTGAGCCAGGACCCTGGTACGTGTCCCTAGAGAAATGTGTGGGTCCAGGGCCAAGCTAGCATAGGAATTTCGACCAAGGAGAGGAAAAAATAGAAGGAAACATAAGAAAATTATTTTTGGGTTTATTTGTTATGGAAAATTTGATAGAAAAGAAATCCCACATTGTTTTTCGTGGAGGTTTTTTCTCATACTATTCTCTTATAAATTGGCCTCTCCTACAGCTCTGAAAATTTATACCAACTTTTCAAGAGTCTTCTCTTCTCTCTTTTGAGTAGGCTTTAACTTTTTGAAGAAACTCTTCTAGTTATTTTTTAATTTAAATTCTAGTCCCACAACTAGATTTGTTTTGGTGGATTTTGGTCATAGAAGGGAAGATCAAGAGTTGCCAGCAAAAGCTTGTGTAGGTGTGCAGATCCTATTGGGAGCTTGTGAAAATTTTGTTTTTCGTTTTGCTCCAAGAGGTATATGAAACTTCATACTGTTCTTTCAAGAATTAAATTATGTTTTTTGTTCTAGATTAACTATGCATATTTAATCATAGTAAGATCCTATATGATTGTTTTTGCCATGTTCATGAAATTTTTTGAATATCAATCATGTAACGTACAACGATTTCTTTCAAAGCTGTGAATTGTGCAGTGTATCTGTCAAATCGTTCTCCCACAAGGAGCTTGTGGAACAAAACACACCAATAAGCATGGAGCGGTCATAAGTCAAATATTGTATACCTACGAGTATTCAGGAGCATAGCTTGTACACATGTTCCAGACCAAAGAAGATAAAAGCTTGATGATAAGAGCGAGAAGTACATCTTCATCAGCTATGATCAAACTCGAAAGGATACAAGTTATACAATCCAAGTGCAAGGTTGTCCACCGTAAGCAGAGACGTGGTGTTCAATGAGAAGAGCTCGTGGGACTGGAGTAAAGAAGAAAAGAAGCAGTACTAGTTCTTCCCAATGCACGAAGAAGAGTTGTCAAAAGAAGCAACCAATCATGAGACTCTATCTTCATCACCAATAACACCATAAGAAGCAACATCATCATCAACGGAGAGCTCGGATGAAAGGCCTCACCGAATGAAAACTCTACAAGAAATTTATGAGGCAACAAAGAATCAAAATAACCTCACTTTATTCTATCTCTTTGCTGATTGCAAACCCCTCAACTATGAAGAAGCAGCAAAATGTAAAGAATGGAGAAAAACTATGGATGAGGAAATTAAAGCAATCAAGAATAATGACACGTGGGAGCTAGCAACCTTACTAAAGGGATACAAGGCAATTGGAGTAAAATGGGTCTACAAAGCTAAACATAATGCCAAAGGAAAAGTTGAAAGATATAAAACAAAATTGGTGGCTAAAGGATACAAACAAAGAGTTGGCATTGACTTTGATGAAGTCTTCGCTCCAGTTGCTCGACTAGAAATAATAAGATTGTTAATCTCAATAGCAGCTCAAAAGAAGTGGAAGATCTATCAGATGGATGTTAAGTCAACATTCCTAAATGGATTTCTCGAAGAAAAGGTATACCTTGAGCAACCCGAAGGATACAGAGTTCGAGGCCATGAAGACAAAGTCTTAAAGTTGAAAAAGGCTCTGTATGGGCTGAAACAAGCTCCTCGAGCATGGAATACCATAATTGATAAGTACTTTGAAGAGAATAATTTCAAGAAATGTCCTCACGAGCACGCATTATATACAAAAGTGGATGAAAAATGGGATATCATAATTGTCTGCCTATACGTGGATGACCTAATCTTCACTGGAAGTAATCCAAAAATGTTCGAAGACTTCAAGAAGGCAATGGCATGAGAATTCAAAATGACGGACATCAGGATCAGGCATACTATCTCGGAATTGAAGTGAAGCAGATGGATGATGACATCTTTATATCTGAAGAATGATATGCAAAGGAAATTCTCAAGAAATTCAATATGGACAACTGCAAGCCCATAAGCACCCCGATAGAGTATGGAATCAAGTTATAAAGGTACGATGAAGTTGAGAAGGTAGATCCAACTTTATACAAGAGCTTGGTCGGGAGCATACGATACTTGACATACACAAGACCATACATCCTCTTTGGAGTAAGACTCATCAGCATGTTCAGGAGACACCAATGATTTATCACTTCAAGGTGGCAAAAAGAATTCTTCAATACATAAAAGGGATAGTTGATTATAGCATCTTCTACCCCTCTACATGCAACTTCAAGCTAGTGGGATACAGTGATAGTGATTGGGCTAGAGACATGGATGATTGAAAAAGTACAACAAGGTTGGAATTCTACTTTGGAAACACAACATTCACATGGGTTTCAAAGAAGCAACCAATAGACACATTATCAACATGTAAAACTGAGTATGTAGCCGCTATTGCAACTGTGTGTCATACGCTATGACTACGGAATTTGCTTAAGGAGCTCAACTTTTCTCAACATGAAACAACAGAAATATTCGTGGACAACAAGTTAGCAATAGTATTAGCAAAGAACCCTATCTTCCATAATAGAAGCAAATACATCGATACTATATATCACTTTATCAGAGAATGTGTAGCAAAGAAGGATGTCCATATAAAGTTCGTGAAATCACAAGACCAGGTAGCGGATATCTTCACCAAGCCTTTCCCGATTGAAGTTTTTCTCAAGCTGAGATCTCGCCTTGGAATGACAAATTCAAGTTTAAGAAGGGGTGTTGGAAAGTAAACTTGAATTTGGGCTAAGCATTAGAGATCAAGAATTTGGGCTAAAAATTAATGAGTGAGTATTTGGGATAAATATTATTCTCAAGCATTTGGGCTAGCTAAAATATTTATTCACTTAGTCCAAAAGAATAAATGTAGTCCAATTGTAAGCCCAAGCCTTATTTCTAGAAGATAGGATATTTTCTAAGAAGCATCTAGGAAAAAATATTTTATTTGAGTAGGTAGAATAATCTTGGAATATTATCTAGCATATTCCAAGCATCTTCAAGAATATCTTATGTGTAGAATGCTCATTGAATACCTATAAATAGGGAGCAACTTCAAGCATTTGTAATCAAGCCAAAATTGATATATTGTCTTCAATACAAGTTCTCTAGTTCCTCCAAAATTCTCCTCTTTCACTTCCTAAATATTTCCTACATAAGTTTTAGTTCTCTAAATTAGTTTAGGCATACCACAATAGAGTTTAGTCTTTCATCAAATGAGCAACAACTTGATGAGTTTAATCTCCCATCAATTGAGCAATAGCCTGATGAGTTTAGTCTCCCATCAAACTTAAAAAAGTTAACAATATCTGAGTTTCATCTGCCTTCGAACAAAATTTCAATCATTGGGAAACTTCCCAACCTTGAGATTCTTAAACTACTTTGGTTTTGAGGAGGAAGAATGGGAGATGGGAGATGGAGAGTTTCCCAAACTCAAATTCTTAAAATTAGATAGTATGAATATTAGAAAATGGAGCATCTACAGTGATGACTTTCCTTCTCTTGAGCAATTGGTGATAGAAAGTTGTCAGAAGCTTGAGGAGATCCCATATTGCTTATATGACATTGGCACATTGAAAAAGATTGAGATGAGGTGGTGTGGTTCCTCTTTGGAGGAAGTTGTTAGCAAATTCAAGAAGACCAACTGGACATCGGAAACCATGAGTTTAAGGTCGTATTGAAGACATAAATACCAGCTCTTTCGAATTTGTGTTCAGTTTTATGACAAAGTAACAATCATCTCTTATTTGGACAAACTTAAGGTCAGGGATACTTGACTTGCTACTTTGTTACAAATTGATTACTAAATAACAATGTTGATAGTATTCGAACTTCTCTTGGAAGTTGTTCATGTTTTGAAATTAGACCATTTATGCCAGGTCTTTTTATGTTGGAATTTCATAAGATTCAATTTATTTTCTCTTTTTTCATTTTGGTTATGGTACTATTTGTGTTGTTTGATTATCATTCATTATTCGCACTATTGCTATATGTTATCGTATGTATTATTTATTGTATTTTTCTACGTTTTTGAAAGTTGTGGTTCGCCTCTCATTTGACATTTGTTTTCAATTATGTTTTATCGTCTATCATATTAAGCATTATGTATTGTCATACATGTTATCTTTGAGGTCCTACTACTTACTAAGATTCAAATATAGTTTACATTATATATTTTTCAAACTATGTTTTTTAGAAAATACTAATAATAAGGTTCTTGTGCTCGGGCTTGGGGTAAATGGCACCTTAAGGATAATGATCTTTTCATTTACATTTTGATGTGCAATTCTAGACTTACTTTTATTTTATTCCTCAAGTTATTTTAGATTTTGTCGTGCTCCAATTGGATTTTCATTAGTAATGTAATCCTTTGGAGCTTCAATTATTTCTGATTTGGAGACATTGGAGCACGTATGATGTTTCTATGCTTATAGGCTTAGAATCTTTTATTTATTTTGAAACTAAATTATTTAGAACTGAATTCCTTAAATGCCTCCCAAATAACTTTTGTTAAGGTAATTTTTACGATATAAAGTCATGTTTATATGTTGTATTTTTGCTACTGTTGGATGGATAAACATGAGATATTGAGTCTAGTGAGTAGTGGTTATTAATAGTTTAGAATATGTATTAATGTTAAAGGATACTCTACTGCCTAGTGGGGGTTGTATATTCGCTATCTATTTTGCTTTGATATCAAAGCTTCTAAGTGAAATACAGTGACAACTACAAAAACCTGCATTTTGAATGATTTTGTATATGACTACATTAATGAGATAAACTATTGATAGTATTTTCACTATGTAATTATTTAATTGATTTATATGTGCGTACAAAGATATTATATGATATTCGAAATATTTTTAATAACTTGAGATTGATCTTCCTGATAAATGGCATTATTCAGCTATCATTGCAATTTGCTATGGTTTATAATTGCTTATCAAACTTCTTTTTATATCTTTCTTGTATCTTTAGTCCAAAGGTTTTTTAGTTATTTTTGTTCATTTTAGATGAAAGTTCTGTTAATTGAGCATTTTGTGTTCATTCTCTTTTATTTTGTTTAATCCTTTCATTTTGTTTATGGCAGGTAGTGACGAGAAAGTTGTTGGAATTAATTCTTGATGGGGAGACAAGCTTATCCATACTAAGATATGAGTGGTTTATAAGTGTTTAGTTTTATGATCAGACGATATTTCTATCTAATCATATATATTCGTGTCGAGTGATATTTATGTGTGTTTGAATTATGTAATGTAAGTTTATGTTTTAAGCTTGGCCCTTGTGTGGTTAACAATTAAGATTTTATGGTAATGAATAATTGTGAGGCCCGACCTCGAATAATGTGTATTACCTCGATTTGCGTGCCATAGACCAAGAATTATATGACTGACCTTGGATTATGTGCCCTGTCTTGGTTTTCGTGCATGCTTCGTCATTCGTGCCTTGACCTAGAATGGTGTGCCCTAATCCCCGACTGACGTGCAATACCTAGATATACGTACCCTGATCTCGATTTGCGTGCGATACCTCGTCTCGTGTGCCTTAACCTAGATTTGCATGCCTTGACCTAGGTTTAAGAATTGTGTTTCGTTTTGTGTGCCTTGCATTGAATTACGTGCGTTCATTTAGGATTGCATGCATTTACTTAGAAAACGTGCATTCGTCTCGTAGTTTGTGCCTTACCTCGTAGTGCGTGCCCTAAACCTAGAAAAGAGTGCCCTTATGCTAATCAAGAAAGCATCTTACCCGAAGCACTAGATCATTAATTAATCCTACAAACTCCAATAACTAATATTAAAATGCTAAGTCAACTCACTAAAAGACAAAATCTCACAAAAAGCTAGACATTCTTATTCTTTATTCTTTATTCTTTTGCACTTCCCAAACACACAATAAAATATGCCTTGAACAAACAAAAAATTCAGATCTTGATGCTCATAGGGTCGGCCAAACCAAGGGCTTTGAGCCAAGTTTGAACAAAAATTATTTTAACCAAGCATGCTTAAGACAAAGTCTTCACATTGTCATACCTTTCGCTTGCACCAAAGCCACATTTTGCTAACTACTAAGCCACCCATCTCGGCCACATCACCCTTGTCTACCAACAATTCAAATAACATTCAAAAGACAACACAAAAATAAGATTGTACATGCATATAGCCGACCAAAATGCTAAGCCTTTCATTTTCTTTCTCACAATTTCTCTTTCTCTTATTTTCTCTCACTCTTCCATGTCTTCTCTCTCTCTCTCGACCCTAGCTAAAACTATAGACTCCATAGCTATGTTCTTCATCCTAAGGCTCTTCAAGACCTCCAAGCTACCAAGGAACTCGACCAAGCAAAGCTAGAATGCAAAAGACACACATGCATGCTCATTGAACCTTTATTTCGGCTTAGGTGAGTTTGTTAGCTTCCATTTCATTTTCTTCTTGTCCTAACCACATGCACCTACTAAGAACTTGGTTACTAAGCTAGGAAATTAGAGAAATCTCAAGTGGTCTCTCGGCTAAGCAAGGAAAAGACTCAATCTTGTGCATCCTCAAGAGTTTGTGCATCTTCTTTGTTGTCTTGCTAAGGTGAGGGCTATAACTCTTGAACCCGAACTCCAAATGATGCGAGGTTTGTTTTTGAATTTAGCTCACTCCTTAAGCTTTAATTTGACATATTATTCACTAGAATTGGATATTGTTTGCTTGTCCCAATGATTGTGAGAAAATAGACCATTGTAGTGAGGTTTCCATCTAGTGATATGCTTAGAAAAATTATTGTGACTTCTCTTGTTGTAGTAAATGCTTGGGATTGAGGAATTTAGATGTTGTGTGGACTGTTTTGAATGCTTGAAGGTGTTTGAATAAATCAATACATGGCTTGAGTTTAATTACGAGATGACTTGGGGCTTAATCGTACGGGTAAGCACGAATTGAAACGCTAGTGACTAGGTAAGTTGGCTAAGTGTTGATCCTATGAATATCGTGTTTAATTATGTGATTAGCTGGCTGCCCATAGTTGCCCTTGTAGCCCTAAATGTGATTTTGATGATTATATGTTGACAAGTAGGCCTTTCTTGCACCCGCTCCCACGTAGATGTCGTTGCATGTTGAATAATCTTATTATTTGATTACGTGAACTTTGAAATGAGTTATATGACTTGATTTACATGCGTTACATGGCTGCCCGTTTAATATTCATATAACTCCATGTGCTTTTCAAGTGAAATTACTTGTCATATCGTGCCTCGCGTGTTTACTTATCAATGTGCAATCTTATGACTGCTCGGAGGCAACCTACTTTGTTATCTTCAAATGTGATATATTAAATGTCATAAATGTGCATTGCATACAAGGTTGCAACCTTTCATTCTGGCATGGTAGCATTCACGTACACCGGGCGGCATCGGGCTTGCCGGTGCAATTGTGACTACCATTGTTCAATTCCCTCTCTCGCTTGGGGGCTAGACTTCCTCGGAGAATTGGGTCGTAGGATTTCGGGGTACACCCGGAGTACACCCATTTGGCGTGATAAGGGAATGAATTGAAGTCGGCCGCAACAACTAATACTGGAAATGAACTGAGAGCAAAAGCTCATCGTATCCTTTTTACTATGTGTATAAGTACTCTCGCTTGGTTCCTAGAGGACCTCGGGGAGGAAAGATGGGTAATTTTTTTCTTTTACTTTTACATTACAATATGTACTTACTTGTGATACATGTCATGCTTGCAAAGGGTTTTCATAAGTTGAACCAGAAAATGAGTTTCAAAACTTATTTCTCGTTCTTCCTCACGAGTTCATAAGGACTCACCTTATTTTATCATCTCAAGTGAAGAAGACTAGGAATAGGTACCCGAGGACAACGTGCCTAATGATGATTCTTTGGAATGATTGCTTGCCCTACGTGCCTTACTTGACTATGGCTATTTTGTGAACGATATGTTGCTTGAAGACTATTTCATTTCTTATGTTGCTTGTTATTATATTGTAAATGACCCCCGTTGTAATTTGAGGTCTGATTTTAGGCTTGTACTGATCATAACTAGATAGACACTACTATGGTCGTTTTTGCTATCGCTATTGACTAGTATCTATCATAGGATTATGAAGTATCCGATAAGGATTAAGTAAAATGAATCTATCCAATCTCAAGCAGGTACTCATTTCTAAGCTAAGATCAATAGGTACTTTTGTAACAAGGATTAACAAACAAATGAGACATAGTATCATGCTAGGTTATTAATCAAACGAGACTTCAAGATAACTAGTAGGCGTTTTGATTGGTTATAAATAGTAATCTTAGTTGGAAATGAAATTGAGATTGAAAGTTTTAAGGTCTTTAGAAAAATTAGGTCAAACTAAGGAGCCCAATTACAACCGTTATGCTGCCAGTTTTCAGGAGAATTTGTGGAATTTAGGCTAAAATGTTAAGTGTTAAACTTTCATGAACGATTAAATATGAGATATGACTTGAATATTTAGATCACACCCTAGTCTAATCTTTATAGGTCGGGTTGGGGTGTGACACCCCATATTTAATGGTATCAGAGCTTAGTTTGCTAACTAGGCATTAGTCGGGTTCAACTCTCGGACCGTAGGTAGAAGCCCTAAAGTAAATATGATGTCTTGTTTATATGTGTGCTAATGTGCTTAATTGCTTTGTGCATTGAATATTATGTGCCTTTGTGGACTATATGTATTATGTGTCATACACACCGACATATTAGTGCCCTCAATAATGCATGCATGCGTTTATACTCCTTCCTTGATACATATGCATGTTATATAACCATGAATAACTGTTTATATACATAGATAGTTAGGGTTAGGACTTTTAGGGATGTGAATTTGTGCAAGACGAACAAAAAGGCTCGGTTAGAGATTTCTCGCATCTTCGCAGGTACTCGATGGATCATATGTATTATTGGATATGCATATATGAAATGCGTAGCATAGGTATAATTGTTGAGGTAAAGTTATCCCCTTATCTTTGGAATACCTATACTTATGATTAAATTGTCAAATTTATAGTTATGAAGTTCTTGATTCCGTTAAATCGTTATTCTAATTGTGGTTTAAGAATAAATGTTAAGGACATACAACTTTCCTTAGATATAAGAGTATATTATTGGACGTGTGGAGTACTATATATATATTCATATGCTTATAATGAAAGTTTGACTTAGGAGTTGCTTTTGAATCAAATTCTTACATCTTAAATTGGTGTAATAGACTATTTATATGATTGAATCCTTACTTGATTAGAACTAAGCATCGTTGAATCTAACAAGGTGTATACTAGCGAGTTTCAAGTTCACTCAATGGTAAAATCGTGACCTAGAAATTAAGAGATAAATTCGTGAAAATTGACGATAGGGGTTAGATTATTAAGGCGTGAATAGTATATTTAAGTGACTTAACAATGGATAACTTCAAGACATGTAGGCAACTCTGGAGACTAAGTTTAACAAGGTTGATGAATCTTTAGTGTAACAAGATATAAGGATATTGGAATCGAGGAATTCATGTAACTAGAACTTGTGTTCGGAAGACTACACCTAAATGTTAAGTCGAATAGAAGTGTAAGGTATTGAATTATGCATTAGATGACTGACGTTGCTAAGGTCCTAAGTTGGATATTGGTGATATTAAGAATCATGGTATTAAATTGTTGCCCCTCGAATTTAGTTGTGATTATGCGAAGTAAGTCATTCTATGCACTCGTTGTTTGGATACCCTAGAGGATGTTAAAAAGCATATATCCTTAAGCAAGACTGATGGACCTAGTATATAAACCATGGAAATGAGATTGAAGCATCCGGTTGCAGAGTAGAGTCGTTAGGGTATGAATAGTAATCCTAAATAGCTAATAGTGAGTACGCATGATAATTCATGGTAAACCCTAGGACCTAAGGTCGATCAGAATTAATGCTCTTAGCTAGTTGAACATGTAAACGAAGAGAGTAAGATAGAGATGAATCAGAGTCATGATGACCCAAGAGACTGCTATTAGACAACCGTATTTATGTGCACCGTTTCACTTCTAGAAACTAGCTGTTGGTAGACTTCGAATCGTGGTTGTTGAATAGAGGGTGAATCTTGTAGTGATAGTTAAATAAGTGGTTGATTACTTTTGAAGTTCTATTAGGTTATGTTGAAGGATGCCTCGTGGTCATAATTCTTATGCTGCCGGTTTTCTGGAGAATTTGTGGAGTTTAGGCTAAAACGTTAAGTGTTAAACTTTCATGAACGATTAAGTACGAGATATGACTTGAATATTTAGATCACACCCTAGTCTAACCTTTATAGGTCGGGTTGGGGCGTGACAATAATGTGCTACTGTGATGCTATATGAAGTATTTTAGTTTGTATAAAATTATGGAGCTATTTTCGAGAAAAAAATAAATAAATTATGGAGCTATTTTATATATATAAATGGAAGTGTGATTTTTTGTGGAATAGTGCAATGGTGTATATCTTTAGGTTGTTTTACTATTGTTATGGTTGAAAGAAGTGTTATTGTATGCACCAACTAGCAATACTGGTTTACTGACTAGCAACAAAATTATACTCAGTGATCAATCTAGAGCTTGAATGTGCAGATCCATTTATCAAGCAAAGTGGTGTGGAAATTAATTGAAATTGCTGTAATTTGCTAATTATCCTTGGAGGCCATATGGTATCCTGCTTTCGGCCCTGTTGCTCATCAGTTTTGAATTTTCTGTTTGCATACAATATCAATGTCAATGAGCATTACAATTCATAGCATAGTCAGAAAGTTTTAAAACATCTATGAACAAGTCCAAATCACTTTAATGGGAATGGAAAACAAATTGAGGTATGCGAGTACCCCCACCCAAACTATTTTTAAAATGTGACCAAATCATTACGAATTATGATTGACCAAATCATTATGATATGATCGGATTCAATAAATGAGTTGGAAAATGAGATTTTGGTACTCAATATGAGTCATACTTTGACGACTATGGTAATGCGAAATCATGCAACAATATGCATTAGATTTCTTTTCAATTGATTCATTTAAATACTTCATTTTAAATAAGGGTATTTTTAACTCACACCCCTTCATCAAAAGTTAAATGTGACTTAGACCCCTTATTTTTTTAAAAGTAAGAGACACACCCCTTCTGTGATATTTTCTGTTAAAATAGTATAAAAATGGCTATTATACCCTCCATTTAATTTCTTTTTCCTTTCCTACCCTTACCTTTTCTATCTGCATCCCATCTCCTTTTTGCCACTTTCCACTATTTCCTCCCCCAAATCGTTTTTTCTTCTCTGTATCACCATCAACACCACTAAGCTTCTCTTCCATCACAAGGCATGTATAAAGCTCAGAAAGAAGAAGAAGAATGAGGCGACAAAGAGTTTAGCAATTTGCTAATAGGGTCGTTCCCCTCTTAATTTTTGCCTATGATTTCTCATTTGAGCTAAAAAAATTAAAACTGACCCTTTATCTCTGTCTGACTCTATTATGTATATATAGGTTTGGATCCTGGAGCAAAATATCTTTTTCATCTATGATTAATTTATTATTTTAGATCTTTTTCAAATTTGTGTGGCCTGCAGCTTCATATTTCTCTTTCTTTTTCTTTTTTTGTGCTACTCTTGATGCTTTCGGTATGATATTTATTTTCATATATGGTTAATTTATTATTCTAGATTCTATGGCTAAGATCTGTGTGTGTGGCCTTTAGGCCTTCAGCTTTATAATCATATCTTTCTTTTTCTTTTGCTGTGCTACTCTTGATGCTTTCTTCTTGGTGGTGGGTTTTTTTTTTTTTTGTTCGAAATTCACAATAAGGTTGGTGGTGGTTAAATGCATTAGGTTGTGATGATATTCCTTTTTTTTTAAACAATATCTTTCTGAACTATTTGGGTTAGCAGCCATGGCAGGGAAATTGGTTGTATGCAATGTTTAGAGCAAGAATGAGGCAGCAGAGATGTTAAGAATTTTCTGAAAGGGTCGTTGCCTTTCTCTGCAAAAGCCTACGATTTTGTTCTCATTTTGTATGACGAACCAATAGCTCTTCTCTTGGGGAAGGAGAGAGAAGAAAATGGCAAAAAGAGATGAGATGGAGAGAGCAAAAGTAAGGGCAAGAAAGGAAAAAAGAAAACAAATGGAGGGTAAAATAGTCATTTTATATTATTTAACGGAAAATGTGACAGATCTCTAACAGAAGGGGTGTGTCTCTCACTTTTAAAAAAACAAGGGGTCTAAGTCACATTTAACTTTTGATGAAGGGGTCTTAGTCAAAAATACCCTTTTAAATAAGGAAGTAGTTGAAAGTGATCTCTGTTTTCACTATTTCACTGATAAGATTCTCACTAAAAACATTATTTTCTAAAAGATTGCTTGTAGACTTAGAATTTTCTAGTTATTTTTTAGAGTAAATGTCATTGGTAGTCGCATATGTTTAAGGTTTTGATTGTTTGGTCACGGATCTTTCAAAATAATTATTTTAGTCCTTAAGTGTAACGCTGTTGGTCCAGCTAGTTTAAACTGTCAAGTTTTTAACTTTTTTAATATGTGACCCGCACGTGTTTTAGATGGTACTTAGCTTTTAGAAGCATTTTTGACAATATAGGTGTGTAAACGTGCGGTTATCACCGGTTAAAAATGTTAAAAAGTTCTTTGGAACCAAATTTTGATCTTTGAAAAACTTCCAAACCTTGAAGTTCTTAAACTACATTTTGAAGCTTTTCAAGGGGACGAATGGGACATGGGAGACAGAGAGTTTCGCAATCTCAAATACTTTAAATTAAACAATCTGGATATTAGAAAGTGGAGCGTCTTCAGTGATCACTTTTTCCCTCTTGAACGACGGATGAAGCAAAGTTGCCCGTTGTTGAAGGAGATCCCTTCTTGTTTAGGGGATATCGCCACACTAAACATGGTTGAAATGAGATTATGTAGTTACCAGACATGAGAAATCAGGAGCTCAAGGTCCCTGTTAAGTAATGAAGCATTCTGGGATCATATGTGAGTAATTTGAATTCATTTGCTTTTTAGAGATCATATATTTCCTGTTTTCTTAATTGATTACTTAAATATGTTGATGTTTTTCTGCAGAATAATTACTTGGTCAAAATGTGATGTTCTGTACAACTAAATCAAGTAGGTTCATTGACTAGCCACTAGGCATTTGGTTTATTGGTATGATTCTCGAGAAAGGCCCCGAGTGGGTTTTAACTATACTTACCCTATCCGAATCCCAATTTTATGCAACGAAAGCACCAAAAGTGCTTCCATGACCCAAAGATGCCTAATCTAAAGTTCAAACGTGCCCGGATTACGTTATGTGAAAACCCCCTTTTTAAACTTGGTTAATTTTGCATTTTTGCTCAATTTCGGGTAATTCAACTTCATGTAAGCTTCTAACTAGTTTCACTAATGGCTAGAGCACCTAAAGGAAGCCTTAATTCAATCTAATTAGCAAGTTTTATCAAAACCCTAAATTTCAGAACTATTCACATCTTTTTCATGCCAAACAAGCTTTCAACCATGGAGTTTGTTATCAAGCTACAAAAGATAGTTCTAAAGGCTCTAAATATCATATATCAAGCATTCATAACAAGTATTATAGCTATAGTTGACAATACAAGAATTTCAAAACAATTGAAACAAACTTAAAACTCAAAAATAATGCAACTCCCTCACAATTAGATGATGAAAGCAAGTTGTAGAAGCTCCTAAGTGCACCAAAGATCTTCCAAGGCATGCCAAGAGACCAAAATTGCAAAGTTGGATGATGAAATCTCTCTCCTTTCCTTCCTAAGGGCTGTCGGGTTTGAGGGGGGTATTTTTGTTATTTTTTTGCTTTGTTAAGTAGTATAATACATGTATATATGATATATTATATAAGTAGTATATATATTATGTTATACTAGGTCAAATATTAATATTTCTTAGTCAAACTTAATTAAAACTCCTATTAAGTGCTAACTTAATCAAAACTAATGTTTATGCTTACGTAACACTATTTAACAACACATAAATCATTTTTCAAACGCATGCTCCCGGTCCCCAAAGCTCAAAACTACAAGTTCCCAATTCTTTTTACGGGTTATATTATCTAAGAAAAATATTAAACAGAGCATTTAAAACTGTCAAAGTCTCCAAAGAGGGTTTTCAGGGCCTAGTTAGGTGTCTTTTAACCTTCTTAGGGATGTAGAATGGATGGCTCGTGAATTTGATATCTTGAATTTTGTGTGGGAGAAGAAATGGTTTGGTTAACAAAGAAGAGAAAGTAGAAATTGATGCTTTTGTGGTTATATGAACTTATAGATGCTAGCTAGGTGTTTATATGCATGGAAAAGATATGTTCAAGCTATCTATTGAGTTTTGTGAGAAATCATGTTATTTGCCTCTTTGTGAGCAATTAAACAAGAAAAGAAATGCACGTAAAATGCTCAAGTAATTATGCAACAGTTATTTAAAAGATATGATGGAATTCTCGGGCGTCACAACTTCTCTAATCATCAAGAATCAATAATAGCTAGTTAAACAAAGCCCTAACTCTACAACACATAGCAATGTCTCAATCCTTCATCAAACTCTAATATAGATGTATATAAGCAAGAATAACACCATACATACATCATAACACATTGAATGAGCTTTAGAAAAACCTTTGAAAGAATCTCTCACCTAAGTGTTGAAGCCTAGAAGCAATTAGAGCAAGAACACTTCAAAGAAAGCTAGGAAAAGGTTTGGAATGGCTTGAAGATCCTCTTCTTCCTCCTTCTTCTTCCTCTTTTCTTCTTCTTCTTCTCTTCTTCCTTGGTCAAAAATCAGTGTATGTGTGTGTGTGTATTTTGCCTAAAATAGAATAGTATAAGTTGGAAGGATATTTTGCAAGAGTCCCAAAAGACAAGAGTGCCCCTCAACTAAATGACATTCTGCTAGTTTGCCATTCTAGTTCCCATTCAATTATCTAATTAGCTAGCGTAGTGATATAAGATTTAATTAACCTCTACAACACATCAAATATTCAAATACATGTATTTGAATTTAAGTGCATGAAAAATGATGCAAATGCACGTAAAACAAAGTAAATGCAACTAAAATGATATGATTGTGCATTGTATGATCTAATTACACATAGGCCCCCGTGTTTGGCTTTACAAGCTTAACCTAGTTAATTTCCCTAGTTTAATTAAGTCCCGGTTGCTTTGTTAGTTATAGGTATTGTTCTATCTTCGAGTCCTTTATATAGCCGTAATATAGATCTATCCTTGTAATCTAGAGTAACCGGGCAAATTAACTAAACTAAGCAATTAACAAATTCACAAGTAGAAATGGTACAACCTATAATTTCATAGAATCTATAGCACAACCAATAGATCGACTATTAAAGATCAGATATATGGCATGAGTATAAAACAATCATAACATTAACTACAAGTGTAAAGTATATGAAAGACAATAATGAATTGAATAATATAAGCCATATATTGTATTGAAATCAAATTATTCGAATTCGAGACCGTAGATTAAAAGTCCATTTATAATATTCCTCCCTCCCCCCCCCCCCTTCCCCCCCTCATCTCCCCCTAAGATAATAGATCTACTCAGACATTGAAAATAAATACGAGTTACACAAATAAAAGAGGGTAAAGAAATGCTCTCCCATTTAGATGAACATGTATTTCTGAACACCGGGTTTGAGCAGAGCTTCCTCAGGCGTAGCTACTGGGCTTTTCCTTCAGTTGAAATGGGCAGTAGTTCCCCCGTAATGTAGCTACTCATGCATATTTTTCCTCGTATTTGACAAATTATTAATAAATTAACTATAAAATAAACAAAATTAATAAATAAAACTAATTAAAACTATTTAAAATTATATATTTCACCACCAAGTTTGGGGGTATTTAAAGGCTAAAAATCATAGGGGCGCTCAAGCGCGCTTCTACCATAATTTTGGATCATCGAATTGCGTGATGTGGTTTGGGCGGTCCAATCAAAAGCTTTGGGCGGTTCGGGTGATCTAATCAGAAGTTTTGGGCAATGCTCATGGGGACGCTCGAGCGCCGTGGGTGGCGCGCTCGAGTGCCCTTCTGCTGTCAATTTTGACTTTGACCGAAATGTTGACCAAGGCTTTTCCATGTTTTCCAACGTTTTGAGTCTGTTTTTATGCTTGGTTTGGCTATATTCTTTATCTATGGGCTCCATTTAACCACCTATTTTTCAAATATTCCTAATTTTTCAAATTCTTGACTGGAAATTTGAATTGTTTTGAATCTGGTTCCTTCACTTTTCAAGATCATCCTACATTGCAGCAAAAGTGCATTAAGTGTTGTATTTATTCCTCAAGTTTAAGATGCAAATGTAGGTAAGAAAAAATAGTAGTTTGAGTGCTACATTTATAACTATATCAGGGGGTATTTAGGGGTGGGGTAGTAGTATGGGGTAGGACGATGGGGGAAGAGGAGTTAATCGGGTGGGTGGCGGGAATGGTTTTTTTCGTTGAAATAAAATGAGGTCAGTTGTTGCTTCCCTCATTAAATTTAAAGGGGCTGGGTCATTACTAGGCCGTTGCCCAGCCGGAGTCGAACCATTTAGAGACTTCCTGCTGGGCATCTCCAAATGGAGACGACCCAATCCATCTCCAACTAGAGGTCCGTCTCTATTTGGAGACGAGCCAACAAGCTCGTCTCCAAATGGAGATGGACCTGCAGGTCCATCTCCTTCTAGAGACGGACATATCTGTCTGCACTTTGAGACAGACCTGTATTTCCGTCTCCATCTTCATCCATTTTTTTTTGTTTCTTTATTATAAATATTTAAGGGATATTAAAAGTACTATAAATATTTTAATTTAAAAATAACATATTAAAATACTTTGACAT
Source organism: Ehretia macrophylla (assembly GCA_037974665.1). Lineage (NCBI taxonomy): Eukaryota > Viridiplantae > Streptophyta > Magnoliopsida > Boraginales > Ehretiaceae > Ehretia > Ehretia macrophylla. The sequence continues at coordinate 54,226,000 of CM075771.1, read as the reverse complement.
AATTTGTTTTCAACAATGAAAATACTTATAGAATTATATTATTTTTTCCTTTTATCAAACTACAAATCTTAACATTAGTAGTTTAATTAATTATTATAATTAAAATAAATATAAAAACATAATTTAAATTAAGTTAATTCATTAATAAATCTTAAGAATTAGAGTAAATACTCAATTTAGTCCCTTATCTTTAGGGTTTGTGTCAATTTAGTCCATATCTTTCAAAATGTACCATTTTAGTCTTCTATCTTTATCATTTGTCTTAACTTAATCCTTATCTTTCAAAATGTATCCTTTTAGTCATGTATTTTTACCATTTGTCCCAATTTAGTCCTTACCTTTCAAAATGGTTGAGGACTAAAATGAATCATAATGACAAAGATAAAGATTAAGTTGAGACAAATGGTAAAGATATAGGACTAAAAGGATACATTTAGAAAGATAAGGACTAAGTTGGGACAAATAATAAAGATACATGACTTAAAGAGTACATTTTGAAAGATATGGACTAAATTGGTACAAACCCTAAAGATAAGGGACTAAATTGAGTATATATCCTAAGAATTAATTATAAACAAAAAATTTATGACTAAATACTAATAAATTAAATTAGATAACTAAATAATTAATATATATTAACCCATTTAAAAATATTATATAATTATATTTTAATTAGTTCTCAATTTAGATAATATATTAATCATTAAATGAACATATTTAATATCAAAATTATTGAATTTCAACATATTTTAATAATATGAAAATATTATTTAATTAATTAGATAAATATATAACTCAAATAGTTATTAAGTGAATAAAAGTATTAAATTAAACAAATAATTAAGTAATTTAGTTGTAAATAAATAATATAAGTTATAATCGTAATAGCACATTTTTTAAATTAAACTAATTGAGTTTTTGTATAAAACGTTTTTCAATGCTGTCAAGTCCCGTCACCATTATTCTTCGCCACAGGCTGTTAGATGGACTATTTCTCCATCAGACCTAGTAAGCTATGAACCAGTGGTCCGCTACCACATGTCAGATGATAATAGACTGCTAGGGGCCCCTTTTTAAGGGACTTGGCATGATCAGCTTTTGAATAGACAGAGCATGCACGCCATATCCCCAATGATTGGACAAATCAATAAACCAATGGTACGCAACCACATGGCAGTGAACCATTGGTCCATAGCTTAAAATCTAAAAAAAAAGAAGAGTTGTCGACAGACTGTCTCCAAGCCGTCAAATATTTTTTCAATGACTAAGTGTCTGTGTTTGACATATTGTCTTCAATTTTTAGTTTTAGCTTTCATCTTCTTTGTTTCAACCATGAGTAAGAAAGAACAACACCACTGTAACGGCCCTAACCCAACCCCACGCTAAAGTCAGGCTCGGACCCGTCACTCCGACAGAGTCTCCTCTGTACCAAGGACAAAACTGTTACCTGCGATTAGTCACCCAAGACATTTGAACTATAAACAACAACTTATCCTCTAATATCTCCAAAGCCAAAACAAAATCACAAGGCCATCCGGGCCTTGGAACAACAACAATCTACTTAAGCACACAAGCATGCGAGATAAGTTGGTTTTAGCCATAAGTAGTTAGATACAATATAAATTTTAAGTTCCATAGGTAGGACAATAAACACTCCAAGCATGTAGGAGAAAATAAAGTCTAGTATCCATTATTACAATCCAACATCTTTCTCTAACATTCAATACTACAATTACTAAACATATACACAAGACCCCAAGGTCTCAAAACACAATATTTAACATGAACTCCACGCAAGTTGTACATAAGATCCACCGTAGCACACAAAGTCACGGATTCTGATCTACGTGAACTTCTTCTTCTTCTACTACTTCTAACAGCTGGGAATTCACCTTAGTTTCTTATGAAACATTTCAAATGAGGAGTGAGCAACAATGTTGCCCAGCGAGGGAGGTGATGCAACATACCAACGTGCAATATGATATGCAAACACAAGAAAACATATATAAGCCAAGTAAACCAGCATGATAACAAACCAAGTAATTAATCACTTTTAAAAGGATACGGTTCCACTTCTAAGTCTTAATCACGTGCCACGAACCACGAACTTCACAAACATGCCGGCAAACCCCAAACACTAATAATTGGGATACTCCGGATGTATCCCGATCCTACGACCCTTTCTCTCGATGTAGGTCCATGCCCAGTAGGTGAACCATCCCTCTGGGGTAGTCGAGTATGCCTCAGTGAGAAAAGGAATAGGCACCATGGTAGTCGAGGGAGCACGACAAGCCCGACGCCGCCGGTGTTTCTCGATGCTACCATGTGCGAAAAGGTTATGCAACCCCGAGACAAGTCATAAGCAATCAAGATATCACATAACACGTATGAGGGACGACAAAGTAGGCCGCCCTCACATATATTCACGATATAATTCACTCAAGCACGATTATAGCGTTAAGATTCCAAAAGTAGCAATCAACATAAATCATTCCCACAAACTACTCGATTAGTTTAATTATATCTTGAATGTTCAATACAATCCCCCAACAAGTTCCAAATGCAACTAAAACGGCTAAAAACCACTTTTCCCCTTTCTTTAATTGAGTTTTCTTTTCCCTATGCGTGGTTCAAGATTTCCAATCATATCCTAATCTTTTTATATTCCTAATTAAGCCCAAAGACATCTTTTAGAATCCTAAAAACTCATTTTAGAGACAAAAGTTCGGGAAGGCCCCGAACGGGTTTGAACTACAACTATACTAACCAAACCCCATTTCCGTGAAACGAAAGCACCAAAGGTGCTTCCTTAGCTCAAGGATACCCGAATCAATGCCCAAACTTGCCCGGATTGCTTAACGAGAAAAGTCCCCTTTTTAAAGTCGGCTATTTATGCAATTAAGCTCGGTTTCGAATGATTTAACCTCACGTGGCTTTTCAACTAACTTCACTAGGGTCTAGAACACCTAATTGAAGCCTCAATTCAAGCTAATTAGCAATTTTATTCAAAACCCTAAAAAACGTGCACTATTCATCCCTCTTTAATCAATCTCAAATTCCAACCATAAACATTGTTATCAAACCTCAAAAGTTAACTCTATAACATCTATTATGCATATAATAAGCATGTATAACAAGTTTTAGAGCTATAATCAACAATTGAAAGAAATTCAACAATATGCATAAACTTTAACTTTAAAAAAATTTAAGCTCCCTCACAATTTAGAAGACAAGGATGCAAAGTAGGAGCTCCTAGATGCCAAGAGACCTTCCTAGACCAAGCCAAGAGCTCAAGGTACAAGATTGAAGAAGCAAAAATCTCCTATTTTCTCCTTAGAGTGGTCGGCCAAGGTAGAGGGACATGGAGGGCATTTTTTCTTTTTGTTTTGATGACAAATGTCTGTTCTTGTTTTTAATTTCATGAGTTGGTTTTATTATATGTGGTGCATGACTAATAATCTAAGCTAATTAGTCCCAAAAACTTGATCAACTAAGGCTAAATGTGATTTCAAATGTTTTTAGTTGCAACTAGCATTATTCTAACGTAACACTATTCAAGAAAACACGATCACCCTTAGAAAATACTAAGTCCCGTCGACGTCTATCAGTATAATTATTCTGTCGACTCTGAGCTGTAAGCATCGTTTTCTTTATAAGTCTCACATTATCCACCATTTTGATCATCTCAGGAAGAATAGCGGGATCAACTGTTTTCATCTCACCTACCTCATCCCAATACAACGGAGACCTACATTTTCGCCCATAAAATGCTTCGTAGGGTGCCATGCCAATAGTAGCCTGATAACTGTTATTATAAGCAAACTCTGCTAAAGGTAGGTATTTCTCCCAATTCTTGCCAAAATCCATAACACAAGCTCTTAACATGTCTTCCAGTATCCTGATGGTCCTCTCTGACTGGCCATCCGTCTGTGGGTGATATGCAGTACTAAAACTCAAATTAGTCCCTAAGGCCTTTTGTAGTTTCTGCCAGAACTGTGATGTAAACATGGGATCCCTGTCTGACACTATCTGAGATGGAACTCCATGCAGTCTCACAATATTTTCAACATATAGCTCGGCCAATTTATCAAGAGAATCTGTTTTCTTTGTAGCAATAAAATATGAACTCTTCGTCAACTTGTCTACTACAACCCACACAGAATCATTACCTCATGGTGACCTCGGAAAATCCGACACAAGGTCCATAGTAACCTGGTCCCATTTCCATATCGGAATCTCCAATGGTTGCAACAATCCTGCCGGCCTTTGATGTTCTACCTTAACTTTCTGACAAGTCAAATACTTAGCTACATAATCAGATATCTCTCTCTTCATGTTGTTCCACCAGAAATTCTGTTTTAAATCTCTGTACATTTTAGTGCTTCCAGGATGAATTGTATATTTAGAAGCGTGAGCCTCAACAAGAATCTCATATTTCACAGTTGAATTACTAGGAATGCAAATTCTATTCCTGTACCTGAGAAGTCCATCATCATGCAACTTAAAGTTGGACTCTCCCCCTTTTGACTTCTCTACAAGTTTCAATAACAGAGAATCTGACTATTGCGCTTCTCTAATTCTAGATAACAATAGAGATTGGATTTGTAGGCTTGCAAATTGAATACCTAATCTAGAAGCCTCTGGTTACCACAAACATAGCTTTTCCACAATCTCCTAGTCCTTGATTATCAAACTAGCCACAGAAGCTTTTCGGATCAGTGTATCTGCAACAGTATTAGCTTTTCCCGGCAAATAGCTAATGGTACAATTATAATCATTTAACAGTTCTAGCCAACGCCTTTGCCTCATATTTAGATCTTTTTGAGAAAACAGGTATTTTAAACTTTTATGGTCAGTAAATATTTCAAATTTATTACCCCACAAATAATGACGCCATTTCTTCAAAGCAAAGACAACAACTGCAAGCTCAAGATCATGTGTAGGATAATTGAGTTCATATGGTTTCAATTTCCTAGAGGCATATGTTATCACTTTACCATTTTGTATCAGAACACAACCCAAGCCTTTTTTCGAAGCATCACTGTAAATCACCAAGTTTTCAGTCCCCTTAGCCAAGGCAAGGATATGTGCAGTGGTAAGTCTCTTTTTCAACTCATGGAAACTGGCTTCACATTTATCATCCCAATTAAACATAGTTTTCTTCTGAGTTAATGTAGTCAAAGGTCCTGCAATCTTTGAAAAATCTTTAACAAATCGCCTATAATAGCCCGCTAATCCCAAGAAACTACGGACTTTTGTGACAGTTTCAGGTCTTTTCCACGACATAACCACCTCAATTTTAGCAGGATCAACAGAAATTCCTTCCTGTGAAATGATATGACCTAAAAAGGCAACCTGTTTCAACCAGAATTCGCATTTGCTAAATTTGGCAAACAATTTGTGTTCTTGCAGGGTTTGAAGCACAATTCTCAAATGTTCTTCATGCTTTGACTCAGATTTAGAATACACTAATATATCATCAATAAAAATCACAACAAACTGATCAAGATAGGGTCAAAATACTCTCTGCATCAAATCCATAAAAGTGGCTGGAGCATTTGTCAAACCAAATGGTAAAACAACAAACTCATAATGGTCATACCTGGTTCTAAATGCAGTCTTAGGTACATCCTCTTTTTGGATCCTTAACTGATAATAACCATGCCTCAAATCAAATTTCGAAAACACAACAGCACCCTGTAGCTGATCAAACAACTCCTCAATTAAGGGCAAATGATATTTATTTTTCACTGTCACCTGATTAAGACCTCGATAATCTATGCACAAACGCAGAGTACCATCTTTCTTTTTCACAAATAACACGGGAGTACCCCACGGTGACGAACTAGGCTGAATAAAACATTTCTCAAGTAAACCCTATAGCTGAACTTTCAATTCTTGTAACTCAGGGAGAGACATTCTATACGGGGTTCTCAAGATAGGATTAGTTCCCCGCAACAAGTCAATCACAAACTTAATCTCCCTATCAGGTGGTAACCCAGGCAACTCCTCAGGGAAAACCCCCGAAAACTCTTTTATAATAGGTACTTCATTCAATTTCAATTTATCTCCAGGCTAATTAATTAAATAAGCTAAGTATGCATCATAACCTTTACTCAACATTTTAGTAGCTTTAATAGAAGATATGATACGAGTCTCAGTAGACTTTCGACTCCCAGTTACTTTAATAACAGGTTGATTAGGTACTTCTAAAGTTAAAACTTTCCTCCTACAGTCCAAACATGCATAATATCACCCCAACCATTCCATCCCCAAGATAACTTCGAAGTCCTGAAATGGCATGATTATCAAGTCAATAGGATACATGCAACCCTCAATGCAAATATTACAATCTTTACACACAGATTCCGTAACAAATTTAGTACCCATAGGATTACCTACTTCAATCACATACAGCAGTTTATCAACTTTTAATGTAGCAGACTGCGCATATGCAGGGGTAATGAATGAATGTGTAGCCCTGGTGTCAATCAAAACTACTACTAGCTGACTATTAATAAGAAAAGTACATTCCACCACCACTGTCGTCTCTGGAAGCTCCTCCTGGTCGAGTGCAAATACCCGTGCCTGACATCGCGGTACAGTAACTGCTCCTGAAGCTCTAATCTGGGCACCCTGGCCTGAAGTCTGACCCTGACCATATTTAAACTTGGGACAATCTCTAACTCTGTACTGATCACTGCCACAACTTGTGCAACAGCCCAATTTCCTCCAACACTCAGCCTCTATGTGGCCCTTACGGTTGCAATGAGTACACTGTAGATTCTTCCTAGTAGCAGCTCCTCCTGTAGGGGCTCTATAAGTAGATGTGGCAGAACTACCCTGCTGAGATCTAGCAGTCACTGGTCGGGTCTGTGACTGTCCCTGCAACTGGCTCTGAGCTGGTCTCGGCTGTGACTATACCTGAACTGGTCCTGGATAGCTCTGGGTCTGCCTAGGCTGCTGAGTCTGAACAGGCTGCTGATACTGCCTCTGATAACCCTGACTCTGAGACTAGAACTGACATTTACTTGACTGACTAGACTGAGCTAACACATCTGCCTTACGTTTCTCATATCTCGATGCGGCCCTGACTACTGCAGCATAGTTTGGATAATCTTGTGAAGACAAATTAAGCATGATGTCATTCCTCAACCCTGTAATAAATCTCTAGATCTTCACATCCTCCGGCTGAACTAAAGCTGGCACATATCGAGATAGTCTAGTAAAGGTAGCCTCATACTGGTCTACAGTCATGTTCCCCTGTTTCAAAGCTATGAATTCATCCTGATGTCTCTCACGGGCTACAACCGATACATATTTATCTCGAAACTTACGAACAAAGTCAGCCCATACATGTTGAACCCTCTCAGCATCCCATTTCTCTCTAATAGTGCGCCACCACGCCTCGACATTACCCTCCATTAAAAAGGCAGCATAGGTAATCTTTCTTTCATCGTTGCACTCAAGTATCGCAGCAACTTTCTCGAACTTACTCAACCACATCTCTGCTTTCATATCATCAGGCTCGCCATAAAAACTATATGCTCCATGATGTAGGAATTTATCAAACAAGTTACCTCTTGCAGTACCACTGCCTTCTGCTCTGGCAGCCTAATTACCCCTGCCGACACCTGCTGAACCACAAACTGAGCTATGGTATTCATTGCAGTGGCCATTGTGGCCAAAATTTGGGCATTACTCGGTTCTTGACCCTACGGTACATCCCCGGCTACCCCAGCACCTTGCCCCGGTACATCCTTTCTAGAAGCTTCCTCCGACTCTCTCCGTGGTCTACCCCGTCTCCTCATTACAATGCTAGAAGAACATAATATTATAATAGGCAAATAAACTATGCAAAGATAATGTACACATTGTTTTCAAACATTTTACTCACATAAGGAGCACATAAAAACACTTAACAACATTTAACACTAACTTTTCATATTCTTATCATGTCATGCTTTATCATTCATTTTCATGCTAGCATGTCTTTTATCTAAGTGCTTAAACAGTTAAACAATCATATATTCACATAATTCACTTTCACATATAGACCACTACCCACATGCCAAGGAATTTAACTCGGCTTCAAGCATTCAAGTAGCTCTGATACCACCTAAAGTGTAACGCCCCGAACCCAACCCTACGCTAAAGTTAAGCTCGGACCCGTCACTCGGACAGAGTCTCCTCTGTACCAAGGACAAAACTGTTACCTGCGATTAGTCACCCAAGACATTTGAACTATAAACAACAACTTATCCTCTAATATCTCCAAAGCCAAAACAAAATCACAAGGCCATCCGGGCCTTGGAACAACAACAATCTACTTAAGCACACAAGCATGCGAGATAAGTTGGTTTTAGCCATAAGTAGTTAGATACAATATAATTTTTAAGTTCCATAGGTAGGACAATAAACACTCCAAGCATGCAAGAGAAAATAAAGTCTAGTATCCATTATTACAATCCAACATCTTTCTCTAACATTCAAGACTACAATTACTAAACATATACACAAGACCCCAAGGTCTCAAAACATAATATTTAACATGAACTCCACGCAAGTTGCACATAAGATCTACCTTAGCACACAAAGTCACGGATTCTGATCTACGTGAACTTCTTCTTCTTCTACTACTTCTAACAGCTGGGGATTCACCTTAGCTTCTCCTGAAACATTTCAAATGAGGAGTGAGCAACAATGTTGCCCAGCGAGGGAGGTGATGCAACATACCAACGTGCAATATGATATGCAAACACAAGAAAGCATATAGAAGCCAAGTAAACCAGCAAGATAACAAACCAAGTAATTAATCACTTTTAAAAGGATACGGTTCCACTTCCAAGTCTTCAATCACGAACCACGAACTTCACGAACATCCCGGCAAACCCCAAACACCAATAATTGGGATACTCCGGATGTATCCCGATCCTACGACCCTTTCTCCCAAGGTAGGTCCATGCCCAGGAGGTGAACCACGCCTCTGGGGTAGTGGAGTATGCCTCAGCGAGAAAAGGAATAGGCACCATGGTAGTCGAGAGAGCACGGCAAGCCTGACGCTGCCCGTGTTTCTCGAAGCTACCATGTCCGAAAAGGTTGCGCAACCCCGAGACAAGTCACAAGCAATCAAGATATCACATAACACGTATGAGGAACGACAAAGTAGGCCGCCCTCACATATATTCATGATATAATTCACTCAAGCACGATTATAGCGTTAAGATTCCAAAAGTAGCAATCAACATAAATCATTCCCACAAACTACTCAATTAGCTTAATTAAATCTTGAATGTTCAATACAAGACAATACAATCCCACAACAAGTTCCAAATGTAACTAAAACGGCTAAAAACCACTTTTCCCCTTTCTTTAACCGAGTTTTCTTTTCCCTATGCATGGTTCAAGATTTCCAATCATATCCTAATCTTTCTATATTCCTAATTAAGCCCAAAGACACCTTTTAGAATCCTAAAAACTCATTTTAGAGATAAAAGTTCGGGAAGGCCCCGAACGGGTTTGAACTACAACTATACTAACCGAACTCCATTTACGTGAAACGAAAGCACCAAAGGTGCTTTCTTAGCTCAAGGATACCCGAATCAATGCCCAAACTTGCCCGGATTGCTTAACAAGAAAAGTTCCCTTTTTAAAGTCGGCTATTTATGCAATTAAGCTCGGTTTCGAATGATTTAACCTCACGTGGCTTTTCAACTAACTTCGCTAGGGTCTAGAGCACCTAATTGAAGCCTCAATTCAAGCTAATTAGCAATTTTATTCAAAACCCTAAAACACGTGCACTATTCATCCCTCTTTAATCAATCTCAAATTCCAACCATAAACATTATTATCAAACCTCAAAAGTTAACTCTATAGCATCTATTACACATATAATAAGCATGTATAACAAGTTTTAGAGCTATAATCAACAATTAAAAGAAATTCAACAATATGCATAAACTTTAACTTTAAAAAAATTTAAGCTCCCTCACAATTTAGAAGACAAGGATGCAAAGTAGGAGCTCCTAGATGCCAAGAGACCTTCCTAGACCAAGCCAAGAGCTCAAGGTGCAAGATTGAAGAAGTAAAAATCTCCTCTTTTCTCCTTAGAATGGTCGGCCAAGGTAGAGGGACATGGATGGCATTTTTTCTTTTTGTTTTGATGACAAATGTGTGTTCTTGTTTTTAATTTCATGAGTTGGTTTTATTATATGTGGTGCATGACTAATAATCTAAGCTAATTAGTCCCAAAAACTTGATCAACTAAGGCTAAATGTGATTTCAAATGTTTTTAGTTGCAACTAGCACTATTCTAACGTAACACTATTCAAAGGTCATGAAATCTATTTTCTAAACGCACTCTCCTAAGCCCGAAAGTTCAAAACGACAATTTCTCGGTTCCTTTTAAATGTCATATGACCTAGAAAAAATTTAAAATCAAACTTTTAAAACAGTCAAAAATATTATGAATAGTAACCTCTAATAAACACAATTAAGCAAGAAAGATGATGCACGTAGAAATGCGTATATAGATATGCAACGGTTATAAATAAATTTATGGTAGAATTCTCGGGTGTCACAACCACTCACATTATCTTCGTCTTACTAAAGATGAAGAGAACACAACAACGAAAAATTATCAAAATTCAAGCAAAACAGTGGAACATCAGCTTGATTTAAATGCTTTGCCAAAAGACGACAAATATATTTCTGAAGCCCAAGTAGGTCAACGCGTTGAATCTCAAATGCTGAAGATTTATTTATCCAACTTTTTTCCCTAATATTTCTAATAAGAACATCATCTTAGAGGTGAAGACATTAGTTCAACTTTGTTATTAAACGTAATAATGCTATTACATTCTTGTGATGATATATTTTGTCCGCTCGTTATGTATTTATGATGATGTACGTTGTTAGGTATTAAGTCCTTGCATTGATGTATTTCGTTAGGATCATATGTAATCTTTAATTATGAATGTAATATTCAGTTAACATTTGATATGTATTAACTTTTATAATAAAATGCTTTATTTGAATTCCATGGTATTGTTTTTGAAATAACTAATTATTTATATTTTGCATTACTTTAAATACTGTATGTTACTTGTTTTGCACCAACTTAAATTTGTTTAAAAAATTTCAAAATAATTATTTTGTCCGCGTAATCCAAAATAATAAATATCAATGTTTATTTAAACTAAATATATTTTATGTTTTAAGTAATGATGAATAATTTGTATTTAGAACTCAAGCTGAATTGCGGAAGACTTAGCTGTGTAGTTTCTAATTCCAAACCTTTGAAGATGGTTTGAAAGCGAAATCTGTACATTATCACCAATTGGAGACTGTTTGAAGACGACATCGATAAATTGTCTCCATGCCGTCACCAATTCGAGACGATTTAGAGACGATATATCTATGCCGTCTCTGAGTAGTCGCCAACTGGTAACTTTTGGAGACCGATTATAATGTTGTCTCCAAATAATCATAGTTTGGAGACAGTTTAGAGATGACTTAGCTATATCGTTTCCATTCTGTCACCAATTTTTTACAATTCTTGGCAACATAAATTTCTGTTTAATTTCATGCATGCTCATGCTCTTTGGACACACTTATGATTTTATAATTTTCAATTTGACCTAATGTATGATTTTATATAGGGTAGTTTCATTGTCACTAATTTCAAAAAAATAATAAACGTAGATGATACTTCACTAGTAATATGTTCTTTTATTGCTCTTTCTATAGGATGTGGGGAAAGAGCTCTCCAAATTTGAGTGCAAAAAAAAAAAAAAAACTTTAAATTTCACTTTGGTAATTTAATGCAAAATTTTAGATTTCACGTTGGTAATTTTTACGTTACTATTTGTCCTTTTTTGTCATTTTGCTTGTCTTTTATCTTCATTCATTTGCCCATTTTGGTCATTGCACATTTCTTTATTTTTTAATTTACTTGTCCTTTTTCGTATTTTAACCATTATTTTGTCTTTACTCATCTGTATTTTAATATATACTACGATGAGATAATAGAAATTTTGTCTAAAATATGAAGACAAAATAGACATTTTGCCTTGCACATCACATCCCTAGAAAACTCTTCAAATTTTATCTTATTAAATGCCAAGGGCCCACAATGCCACATGTGAAAGGGTAATAGTCTTTTTCTCAGCTTTTATGTCTTCATATGAATTAACACATTAAATGTTGCGGGTCCCACTACCACATGTCGCTACTTTGTTGTTCCTCTTATCCCATGGCTCGATTACTAGAATTTTCCCTACTTGATGTGAGTGTCAGTTTAACTCTTATGTCTTGTAATCGAGAGGCTCGAAAAGACAATTATTGAGGTTTTTAGAGACTCTATAAGTAAAAAAAAGCAACACCAATTGGGATTTGTAAATGTCAAATCCATATTTTCTCTCAAATTTGACATAATTCACGGTTTTTTAAACAAAAAAAAAGTCCGATTTCTATTTTCTTCAATAAATTTGTTGAAAAAAAAATAGAGATCGGGCTTTATTTTTTTCTTAGAAAATCGTGTATGATGGCAAAATTGATAGACCCTATATATATTTGGATTTTACAAACCCCCATTGGTTTTTTTATTTATTTATAGAGTCTCTAAAAATCTCAATCATTGCTTTTTAAAGATCCAAATTGTCTTTCAAAACCTCGATTGAGGATAGCCTTACAACATAACAGTCAAATTGTATTCTTGAATTGGGCGGCAGCTATACGTATATTATGCGCAGACACTGCAGATTGAATGTTTGTATTACCACCAGCTTGCATGAATAACTAAAAGTGCCTTTCACTATGCTCAATACATTTAGTTATTTTAACAATGACAACTAAGTATTTATATACGAGGTAATAAATAAGTGATAGAAATAAGGGTTATATCCATATAAAAGGTAATAAATAGATAATGTAAATGAGGTTATATCATAATTATTGATATTGTAGAATACGTTTCGATTCAACTTCAAATTGATACAAACCGAAAGTGAATCGTAAATTGGTACGAATCGTTAACCCAAGCATGAAAAAGTAACATGAATCGTATCGAGTCAAATGATACAACAAATTGTCTGATTCACCATTTGGTCATCTCCAACAGTTGTCCTAAAATATTAAATTCTCTACATGTAAGGAAGCTTTTGGAGATTTTAGCTTTCAACAACTTTTCTACACCTATCCTTACATGTAGAGAATCCTTATATATAAATTTCACTATCTTTACATGTGGAGATGCAATAACAATTCTCTAAACTTATCTCCACATCTCCATTTGTACAGTAAATAAAAATAGAGTTTTAAAATATAAAAGTTATTGGAGTGAAACTAAAATATAAATTCTTAAATATAAAAAAATAGTTCATATCTTTTACAAAATATAAAAAAAAATATGATAGACTTAGTCGTATAACGTTTCTTTGGGAAGGGAAAACATATAGGACAGAGAATCGGGAGACAATATGACCAGGGCAAGAAAAAGTAAAGAACTATCAATTATGACAATTCGTCCAATTCACCATTATAACGTTTCTTTGGGAAGGAAAAGCATTTGGGACAGAAAATAGGCAGACCATTTGACACGGCATCTATCATCAAATGGTTAAATAATTTAAGGGGGTAAATAATTAAAATGGTCTTTTATTTTTAGATTTTGTGATATTTTTATTTTTTATTTATCAATTGTGATAAATTGATCCTTTATTTTTAAATTTGTGACGTCGTTAGTCCTTTTAACAAATTTCATCAATTTTTTTAACGCGAATTGTATGTGTCCGATACACGACCAACTTAATTAAGATTTTGGAGGGGTAAGGGACTAATTGATCACGTGTTGAGTGCATGTAATCTACGTTAAAAAATTAACGAAATTTATTAAAAGGACTAACGGCATTACAGATTTAAAGATAAGAGACTAATTTATCACGTTTGGTAGATAAATGACGAAAATGTCCAAAGATAAAGGACCATTTTGGTTATTTACTCTAATTGAGAGGTCGCTATTAATTTGGGAATTTCTTCAAATAATAAAATTGAGTTAATGGCAGTTTGGGAGGGACTTAAAAGGACCGTTGATTTGGGCATCGTTTATCTCACGGTTGAGACTAATTCACTAATTACTATTCAGTTGCTTAGCCTTCGAATAGCCCACTCATATTTCTCATTGAAGACTATAAGTAGATTCTTCCTAATCATGAAGAGTATCACCTTCAGCATGTCTTCCGTGAGGCCAATCAATGTGTTGATTGGCTCACTAACTACAGTCTTCAACTGCATTTGGAATGTCATTCGATTGAGTCTCCTCTGCTGCGTCTTATGACCATGAGCGAGAAAGATAGACAGGGAGTAACTTACCTTAGAACTGTTAGTGATTAATTTGGCTTAGCCTCCCTTTGTATAAAAAAAAAATGAGGGGTATGTTAGTAAAATTCGCATTTCGTTAATGCATTTTCATAAAAATAATAAAATAAAATACGTTACTGCATCAGGAACAACTTGGAGAATCACAAAAATATATACCAGTGCCTATGCAAACAAAGGATGCAGGTTAGTAAATTTGCATTTAGTTAATTATCTTTTTTTTTGGGTAAATAGCGTATTACCCCTCTGTGTTTTGCTAAAAATACACAGTACCCCTTTGTGTTTTAAAAATTAGTTGATTATCCCCATGTGTTATGCTAAAAGTAATTGATTATTCCCTTGTGTTTTACAAAAGTAACTGATTGCTCCCTTATATTTTTTAACAAATGCGCTAATTTTTTAAAAATACAGAGGGGTAATTAGTTACTTTTATAAAATACATGGAGGTAATTAACTAATTTTTAAAACACAGGGGGTATTGTACACTTTTAACAAAACACAGGGGAGTAATCAGCTAATTTTTAAAACACAGAAAGGTATTATACATTTTTAACAAAACACAAAGAAGTAATATACTATTTACCCTTTTTTTTTAAAAGTTCCTGACTTATATAGCTACACTACATTTACTTTCCCTTTCACCTTACTTGATTCCACAAGCAGCATCTCAAACCTCTTCCTTTCTCTTCGGCAAAGAAAACTCTCTTCCTTTCTTTTATTAATTTCTTTGATCAGCTAAACCAAACACCACCATTTTCCATTGCGTCAAGGCGGCGACCCACTTGCCAAGGTTCCATTTTGTTCACCTCTTCTACAGTTTGTGTGTGAACTATGTATATATGTGCGTGTGCATGTCAATTCTTATTATGCTCTACTTAGCTAAAAGAACAAGTATAAGTTTATGTTCACAACTTGAAGTTGAAAGTTTAACGTGTGTTAATTAATCTTATGGGATGTAATTACATACATAATGTCTCTGTATGTGCGTTATTGTGAGATTGTGTTTGTAACACTTGAACCCAAGACTCTATATATATTTTAGTACTTATATTTTATAATTATTATAATGTATGTAAATTAAATATTAGTCACTAAACACTTAGTTACTGAATCAGCAGTGTAATCACAATCGTATGATTCGCGATTTAAATCGTACGATTCGATACGATTCACTAAAAAAATGATACGAATCGGATAGGAGAATTGTGAATCGACGTGAATCGCAAGTGAATCAGTACCGAATCGTGTGAATCGTTAGTGAATCAAACGATTTACTGAATCGTTCACGATGCGAGTCAATTTTTTTTAAAAAAAAAAAAAACCCAAAATATTTCAAAGTAGATAATAAAATAAGCCCACTTTAGTAAAAAAATTGGGACACAAAACTCGTAACTGATTGGACCACTTGTGTTTATAACAGCTTTTGAGCACTAGTTTGGACACTTGTGAAATGTGATATTGTTCCGACCAAAAAAAATAGTGTGATATTATGATGCAGAAATTGTTTGGGCTACTAGGAACAAGTGAAGTGGTGAACAATCTAGAAAAGTAACAAAAACATATATTAATATTAATTCAAATAAAGAATCTCAATTAAAAACTGTTAATAGAAACATAATATGTTAAATATCAACTAGTTTTAAATTTGTGACCAAATTGGTACGATTTACGATTTAAAAAAATGATATTTCGATTCACGATATGATTCACGATTCGACAATTATGACTGAATGTTTCAATGTAGTGTCTACTCTAACCTTCAATGTCAGGCTCCGCCATTGTATGCAAATAACTAATTTAACTCATAATAACTAATGAGAGCATAATATATCAATTATTAATGTATTACTAAATAAGTGACCAAATCGTTACGATTTACAATTCGAAAAAATAAGATTTTGATTCACAAATTGACAACTGTGAGTTATAGTAAGTATGATGTTTGTGCTTTGAGAAAGATAAAAAAAAGCATTAATAATACTACTCTATTTTTCTCACACACTTATCGTTTCTTATATAAATGTTTAATTAACATGTTAAAATAACAAACTTCTTATTTCTTATTCTTATTAACAAATTAAACATCCATATAAAATATGATAAATAAGTGACTAAAATACAATTATATCCAACATTTCCCGTAAGAGAATACCTTAAAATTACTTAAATAAGATGCACATACTACTAATATATATATTTCTCTTTATTTGTTTGCCAGACCAGATGCATCATAAATAAACATTAATTATTGTATGCCAATATTTTCCAGGGCGATTCATTATTGGCCGTACTGTGACGTTAGCATAAGCCAGCATCATTCAAATGTTGAAGTTTCTTCTTTGATTCAAGACTTCCGCAAAGAACACATACGAGGGAAACACAGAGATGTTGTCACCAGCAGAAATATTATTTCCATCATTGCGTTGTGGTTTTATAGAAAAGGGAAAGATGTTTTTGTCCTCGTGTTTTTATCCTCTGATTATGATCCTTCATCTCTTCTGAAGTCTATAACGAAACTACTCAAATGGAGGGTTCCTATGAAGTATTTTAACACCCTTGAGCTAGAGCTAAAATTCTTGAGAACATTTCTCGAATGTTGCTTTGAGTATCATAATTTCTTGACCCAAAAATAAAAGGAAGAGTATCATAATGTGAAAGATCTCCTCATGCTTGCCAAAACAGTGTACGAAAGAGCAGTGTTCGACCTAGAAGAACTTTCTGAAATGGGTATGAGTAAGCGACCGGATGAGGAAACGATGGCGAATAAGTTCATTAATATGGCAGCTTATGTGGTAGATGAGGTTAATCTTATGAGGTCAGAGATCAGAGAAGTTCACAGGATAATGTGGAGGACATCACCATCCCATAACCGCATGAGCGATAAAGATGTGAAGGGGTCCATCTACACTCTCCTGAAGAATCTGGAAGATTTAATTAGCTTAAGGTCGATCTTGTTGATCCCTTGAAGATAAAACTCGAAGCTCTTGAAAAGAAGCTTAGATTTCTTGGCACTTTCTTGAAGTTCACAACGGGTAGGGACGAATATTATGAGAAACTAAATCATGTCCTCAATCATGCCAAACTTGTGGCTGATAATGCAGCATATCTCTCTTACTCTTGCTTGGTCGATGAAATGGATGAAGACATGCTACACACATTGGCAGTGAAGATGCATGGCAGTGAAGTCCACCGTGATACAGAAATTTCTGGTCAAGTCCCATCACAAGCTACTTCTTTAGAAATGGATGAAGTTGTAGTAGGATTTGAGGATGAGGAAGAAAGCATAATAGACTATCTTGTGAGAGCATCGACAAAGCTACAGATGATCTCAATTGTCGGCATGCCTGGTCTAGGTAAGACACATCTTGCCAAGAAAATTTACAACAATCCAGTTGTGAAAGATTACTTCGATGTTCGTGTATGGTGTTATGTTTTTTAAGTATATAATGAAAGAATAAACGCCATAATATTCAAGTAATGCGGAAATAAACTTTAGAAGAATCGAAAATGACATACCGTTGTTAACCATAATTTAATTACAAAAAGATTCTGAATTATTGCAAGGAATCCTGACTCCCTTCTTGTCTCTTTCTCTAACTTGACACCAGCTTAACCGATGGGAAAAGAATATGTAGTAATCTGATATAAGTCTTCCAAGACGCACACATATACTATAAGAATTTGGTGCCTTTTTATAGAGGAGAAAAGAGGGTCAAAAGTCATACAATTTATGCCATAATCAATACCAATGTAGGCATAAGGTCATCCACTTCTTCACTAAATAAATTCTATAATTATGAGATTTAAATACCACCCATCATGGTCCATAATTTCCAAGTAATAATGTAGTGACTTATCATCTTCAATTGGCAATATAATATCATGAAACTTTAGTAAGCCCAAGTCTAAAAATAAAGTTTATTGGTCCATAAATTATAGAGAAAACTCTTACATTCTCCCACTTAGACCAATAAACTGATTAAAACTCTATACATATTATATATATATATATATATATATATATATATATATATATATATATATATATATATATAAACAAATTTTTGACTCACTTGGACTTTTTCAAGAACATTTTGACACGTGATCACGTAAATTTAGTTTGAAAACAAAATTATTGATAACCAATTAAAAGATGTCATAATATTGTAATTAGCTCAAGTTAGCAATATGAGTCATAGCGGTTATAAGACTTATATGTCATACTCCTTTCAATGTACTACAATATTGGCAACCTTACTAACACAATGTTTTATGCTATAATGACCCCTGTAATTTGTCTTGTTAGGACAATTTCTATTCATCAAATAACAATAAGATGTATATACATAATTAACGAATAGAAAAGACAGAAACATATAACATAAGTATGCATAAGTATCAATCCAATTATCACAATTCTAGATTGCTTAAAAGACACATCCTAATAACATGTTCCTTGTAAGCCTTGGGAGGTAATCCTTTGGTCAATGGGTCAGCAACCATAGAAGTGGTACTGATATTTTCAATTGATACTTGATGTTTCTGGACTCTTTTTCTGACGATCTAGTACTTCAACTCAATATGCTTTTTCTCATTAGAGTACTTGTCATTCTTAGAGAAGAAAACTGTTGTAGTGTTATCAAAATATATCTTCAGCAGCTTGGCAATTGAGTCAACAATACCAAGTCCTGAGATGAAATTCTGCAGCCACAAAGCATGACTTGTTGCCTCAAAACATGCTATAAGCTCAGCTTCTATCATGGATGAAACAATGCTTGATTGTTTGGTACTCTTCCATGAAATTGCCCCCACCAGGTAGCATAAATACATATCCTAATGTAGATTTCTTACTATCTATACAACCAGCAAGGTCCGCATCTGAGTACCCAATCACTTCAAGCAGATCAGATCTTTTATATGTGAGCATATAATCTTTTGTCTCTTGTAGGTACCTCATAACTTTCTTTGCTGCCTTCTAGTGTTCAATCCCTGGGTTACTTTGATATCTACCAAGCATTTACACTGCAAAACTAATATCCGGTTTTGTACAAGTTTGAGCATAGATTAGGCTCCCAACAGCAGACGCATAAGGAAATTTCTTCATGTTCTCTCATTCCAAATCATTTTTCGGACACTATCTTTCACTTAATTTGTCACCTTTCACAATAGGAGCATCATTGCCTGAACAAAATTGCATATTATATCTTTCCAAGACTCGATTAATATAACCTTTCTGAGACAATCCTAGCAATCCTCAAGATCGATCCCTAAAAATCTCTATGCCAATAATATAGGATGCCTCACCCATATCAACCATCTTAAAATTATTGGCAATATATTATTTGGTTTTGTGCAATAAAGCAAGATTACTACTGGCCAACAAAATATCATCCACGTACAAGACTAAAAAGATAAGCTTACTCCCACTAAACTTTAGATATATACATTGATCAACAATGTTTTCCTTAAATCCAAAAGAAGTAATGGTATCATTAAACTTAATATACCATTGCATGGAAGCTTGTTTAAGTCCATAAATAGATTTCTTTAATTTGCAAGCCATGTGTTCGGTTCCTTCCTTTATAAAACCTTCAGGTTGTTCCATATAGATATCTTCATCCAAATTCCCATTCAGAAAAGCAGTTTTCACATCCATTTGATGTAGCTCTAAATCATAATGAGCAACAATTTCCATGATAATTCTAAGGGAATCTTTCTTAGAAACTAGAGAAAAAGGTTCCTTATAATCAATGCCTTCTTTCTGAGTGAAACCCTTGGTGACAAGTCTAGCCTTATATCATTCGATATTGCCTTTTGCATCACGTTTGGTTTTATAAGCCCACTTATAGCCGACTTTCTTACATTTTTTAGGCAATTCGACAAGATACTAGATGATATTCTCATCCATAGATTTCAACTCTTCACTCATGGCATCAATCCATTTACTAGAATCATCACATTTCATGGCTTGTGAAAATGAAACCGGATCTTTTTTTATCCCAATATCAAAATCAGATTCCAAGAGATACACCACATAATCATCTGAGATAGCAGGTCTCTTTTCGCTCTAAGACGTTCTCAAAATTGGCGGTTGTGGTGGTTGTACTTCGTGAGGAAGTGTAACGTTCTCATTATGTTGTTTAACTTCTTCAACCTGCTGGATAGGCTGAGGTATTACTACTTCAACCTATTGAGTAGGTTGAGGAGCAATAATATGAAGAGGAACAATAATATCTTGAGAAGATAAGGATAATGGGATATTAACCTCACTTCTTCAAGATTAACTTTTCTTGTTTCATCACTCCCACTATTCTCACCATTCTCTAAGAATCTGGCATTTCCCGTTTCAACTATTCTCGTACTATGGTTTGCACAATAAAACTGATACCCTTTAGACTTTTCTAGATAACCAATGAAATATCTAGATACTGTTCTTAAATCTAATTTATTTTCATGTGGATTATAAATTCTAGCTTCCGCTGGGCAACCCCAAATATGTAAATGTCTTAAACTAGGTTTCCTACCAGTCCATAACTCAAAAGGAGTTGATGGAAATGCTTTACTAGGAACTCTATTCAAGATATACATAGCGGTCTTTAATGCTTCTCCCCACAAAGAATCGGGTACCTTGGAATAACTCATCATACTCCTTACTAAATCCATAAGAGTACGATTATGCCTTTCAGCAACTCCATTCTATTGTAGCGTTCCTGACATTGTATATTGAGTACGAATGCCACTTTTTTCAAAGAATTTGGCAAATGGGCCAAGATTTTGTCCCAACTCATTATATCTACCATAATACTCACCACCTCTATCTGATCTGATAACTTTAACCTTTTTATCTAATTGTTTCTCTACCTCAGTAATATACACCTCAAGGATGTCAATGGCTTGAGACTTTTCATGCATTAGATACACATATCCATAACGCGACAGATCATCTATAAAAGTGATAAAGTATTTCTCTCGAGTAAAACAAGGAATGGAGAGTGGTCCACAGATATCTGTATGAATAAGTTCAAGAAGTTCATTACTTCTTGTGGCACCTTTCTTACTATGTTTGGTTTGCTTTCCCTTAATGGAATCCACACATAAATCGAAATCAGTGAAATCTAGGTTCTCCAAAACTTTATTTTTCACTAATCTCTCAATTCTATCCCTAGATATATGACCCTGTTGTCTGTGCCACAAGATTGAAGATTTCTCATCAATTCGGCTACATTTTGATCCAACATTTGATTTTAGGACCATTAAAGATTGTGCAAACTCATGATTCAAAGAAATTTTATATAAACCATCATATAAAATACCTAAACCAACTGTAATTGAATTAAACATTAAACTGAGTTTGCTACAACTGAATAAAACTGAATGTCCATAAATATTTAATCTTGATAATGAAACTAAATTCCTAGAAATCGAGGATACATATAAAGTGTCTTTAAGATCCATCTTGTGTCCCGTTTCTAGGAGTAAGTGATAAGTTCCAACAGCCATCACTTCCACCTTGAAATGGTTTCCCATACAGACGAATTGTTCATTTTCCCTCGGTTTCCTACTTGTAAGGAATCCCTGCATTGTATTGGTCAAGTGAGCCGTTGCACCAGAATCAATCCACCAACTATTAGAAGGAACTTTAGCAAGATTTGATTTGTAACATACAAAAGAAAGATTCATACCTTTCTTTTCGAACCAGAGTTTGTGTTTGTTACATTCCTTTTTCACGTGTTCTTTTTTACCACAAAAGTAACATTTGAGAATGAATTTTCATTTCTGCTTTTGATTTGCCTTTCTAGAAGCATTTCCTTTATTTGGTAGAATTTATTTTCCTTTATCTTTCTTCTTTTGAACTTCTTGAGCTACAAACATCGCAGCATGTTGTCCTTCTTGCTTCAAACAAACTTCCTCTTGAATGCACATGTTTGTGAGTTCATTCACACTCCAATTGTCCTTATTAGTACTGTAATGAATCTTAAATGAACCAAATTGGAAAGTAAGTGAAGCCAGTATGAACTGAACCAGGAAGGAATCACTTACATGTATTCCCAAAGCATTTAATTTTGCAGCCTTATCCGCCATATTGAGAATGTGTTGCTGAATTCCTTGACTTCCATCATACTTCATCGTAGTCAACTCTGCCATGAGTGTGCCCGCTAGTGACTTATTAGCAGTTTTGAAATGATCTTTAATTAAGTTTAGAAATTTCCTTGTATTTTCCGTCTGCGATAGTGAAGTCTTAATGTTATTCGCTATAGTCATCTTCATTAACATCAAACTGAGCTTGTTAGATCTCTCCTATGTTGTCATAGCACTAACTTGTTCTTCAGTGCTGTCATCAGTTAGCTCTTCACGTTTGTCATACAAAAGTGCCAAGTCATGCTCCATTACACCCAAAGTAAATTGGATATATTTATGCCACTTCGAGAAATTCATACCATTCAGGACCGGAATACTTGATGTGTGGGAGTGCAACATATTGGGAATTGTTACTGAGACAAAAATATGCTCACAGTAAGGTCATGAACTACTTATGTCACCTAAGTCACCTTTGGGTAAACCTTAAGCACATATATTGTCCATTTTATAGGTGTATTAATCACCGATTATGGCTGATATAATTTTAATACTAAAATAATCGTGTCACCTTTGGGCATAAACTAAAAGTTTAATTATAAAATTATATCACCCTATCCAGTGTATAATTAGTTAAAAGTGACTTTCCTTTGGGCTTGTCTCAATCTTCTAATTATCACTATCATTCAAGAATATTGTTATCTTTTATGTCATAAAATATGACTTTGACTTTTATATTATTTTATACTTGCAAGATTCAGTAATCTAGGTCACTTTGGTAACAACTAGATCAATAAATCCTAAAGTACAAAATAATCAACAATGTTCTCTAATAAATCTTTCATTGGGTCACAATTTAATATGAATTTTTTTTTTAATAACCCAAAAAAAATTAGACCCTAATTGAGTTTTAAAACTAAAATATTCTAAATACAAATAATTTCATAAATTAAACTTAAAATTAAAACTCACAAACAAAACATCATGTTTTTTAACACTTCCTTAACATATAAAAGGTATCAATAATGCACTATAGTTTATGGCCATAACGACTAACGTAAGGACATACAAGCTCAGGTGTAAAATATTTTCGGTACATCACAAACAACAAGCATTTATTGATAAAATATAATAACCATATAAATCCAAAATACAAACTTAAACTTATCATAACCATAAGATATCAGTTTGTTGCTTATCTATTACTTTATGATGACTTTCTTTAATATAATATACATCAGTCATTAAATTGCATCAGAACATACATAAGAACCAATTCTTATTAATAACTATGATATTTTAATTCATAAGGCCATTGAGAGATGATGTAAAGACCTGGCTATTTTTATTCTTTAATGTTACTGTAAATATAGTATCGCTTAAGGACATAAAGCTTTAACTAATAAATATCTATTACCCTTCTAATTCATAAGATGATACATGTTATGATAACCTTACGGAACATACACAAAAATCATCTTTGGAAAGATGTCTACCTATACGCAAAGATTCATATCACTTCATGATTATTATGCTTTCACTATATAGCTATCTAATATAAGTTGCTATGTATAATAATCAGACGTAAGTCATAGCAATAGGACAACCTGTTCCTAAGTAATAATGTAGTGACTTATCATCTTCAATTGACAATATAATATCAGCAAACTTTAATAAGCCCAAGTCTAAAAATAAAGTTTATTGGTCCATAAATTATAGAGAAAATTCTTACATATAACAGAAAGTACCTCTTGACTCACATCTTAAATCAAGTCATACAACCTACTAGGAGTATGCTTTTGATGACAGACGAAGAATTAGATGAAGTTTTGCACAAGAGTCTAAAGGGAAAGAGGTATCTCATCCTCTTGGATGAACTTTGGGACGTTGAGGCATGGAATGCCTTGCGAAGGCCTTTCCAAGATGACAACAACGGAAGTAGAATAATGTTCACTAATTGATTCCACAATTTGGACTTGAGAGCATCTGGTAGCAAGATTCATCATCTTCGTCCATTCTCCAACGATGAGAGTTGGCAATTATTGCAGAAAAAGTTATTTTAAAGTGAATGTTGTCCTTCAGAATTGTTAGAAGTCGGAAAACAAATTGCAAAAAATTGTAATGGATTGCCTCTAACAGTTGTGGTGGTGGCTAGAATACTTTCAAGGATTGACAAGAAATGACATCATTTGAGAGAAGTCACCAATAGTCAAAGCTCATCATAGTTGATGACCCAAAAAACAGTCTGCTAAAGTTATAGAATTAAGCTACAAACATTAGCCAGCTTATTTGAAACCATGCTTTCTTTATACTGGAGCATTTGTGAATAACAAACACATTCCAGTGCGAAAGGTAATTTATTTGTGGATTGCTAAAGGATTTGTACATAAGGTTGAGACTTGAGCAAAATAGTTTAGAAAATATAGCAGAGGATTACTTAATAGATCTTATTAGTAGAAGCCTGATAATTGTCACAAAAAGAAGATCCATATGTGACATCAAAGAGTGCGGTGTTCATGATTTGGTACGTGACTTTTGCTTAAAAAAACTAAGGAAGATAAGTTTTTGCAACTAATTAAGTTTTCGCCTACTTCTGATTTATCGGTATATGAACAACGTCGGATAGGCTGTAATCAACCAGACCGCTTTCTATTGTCTTGGACTTACGGCCCATCTGTCCGTTCTCTGCTGTTCTTTGGTCCTGGTAATTCTCTTCTCACAACAAGCTATAAAGTCTCATCCATTTTGGACAAGTTCAAACTTCTTAAGGTGTTGGATTTGGCATGCATCTTCATCGATAACACTTATCCAGACGGAATAAGTTTACTAGGTCATCTGAGGTACTTAGCAATTTGTGGTAATTTTGATTCTATCCTGTCATCAATATCCAAGCTTTGGTACTTGGAAACCTTTATCGTGAAAGGATATTCAGTTGATCTTTCGCATACTATATTAGATATGGTAAACTTGCGGCATCTACATATAAATAACAGTGTTTCCCTCGGTCAACCATTCTGTAGTGGCTTTTTCGGATTAGAGAATGTACAAACAATTTCAACGATGTTACTTCCATGTGGAGATCATATTATGGAGTTGATGAAAGGGCTTGCCAATGTTTAACACTTGAAATGCATACTTTCTGATTCATGGGACTGTTCTGATAATTGCAAATGGACTCCAGAATTGGACACTCTATGTCAACTTGATTCATTTAAGGTGTCTTACCATGGTAAGTTTAGTCTTCCACCAAACTTAAAAAAGTTGACAACGTCAGGGTTTTCTATTCCCTGGAACAAAATTTCAATCATTGGCAAACTTTCCAACCTTGAGGTTCATAGACTACTTGATGAAGCTTTTCAGGGGGAAGAATGGGACATGACAGATGAAGAGTTTCCCAAACTCAAATTCTTAAAATTAAACGATCTGGATATTAGAAAATGGTGCATCTCAAGTAATAATCTTCATCCTCTTAAGCAACTGGTACTGCGAAGTTGCCCTCAGCTTGAGGACATTCCCACATTGAAAACGATTGAGGTGAGACATTGCAGTTCCTCTTTGGAGGAGTTTGTTAAGCAAATTCAGGATGAACAAATGGGCATGGGAAACTAGGAGCTTGAGGTCTTTGTTAAGTAGGAAAGTACCGCCGATCATTTGTGAGTAATTTAATTCATTTGCCTTTTAAAGATTTGATATTGCTGTTTCCTTAGTTGATTAACTATTGTTTGCATTTCTCTGCAAAATAACTATTTTGACATTTTGTACATTATTCAGTCAAATTATTCCATTCTATACACCAACTAAATGATTGGAGGTTCATTTACTAACAACTAAATTTAATCAATGCGCAATCTGGAGCTTGAATGTGCAATTCATATTCTCAAACAGAGAAGGGCATATGATGGGGGTGAGGAACAAGAAAGGTCGTTTAGATTATTGTGAAGCATTGTACGATAAAGTAACTGTCAATCATAATTTGGACAATCTGAAGGTTAAGGATGCTTCGTCACTAGGAATATCTTCTAATTTATATGATTTTTTTAACACTTAAAAAGAAATTTCATTAATTTGTACCAACGAGGTGCAATCCGTAAAGAGAAAGTTAGCTACATAAAATATTTATACAATCTTGTATATTATCAAGAGGAATATTGCTAGACTCTAAAGTCCAAAAGACAACATCATGAAACCACTTGTTTTTCAATCATTGGTATTTTGGTTCCTTCAAAAGTTCTTCTATTTCATTCTTGTTGATCGATTGATTTGTGCAGATGATCAATCAGCAATACTACTGGCTCCTCATATTTGCGTCTAGTAGACCCTGTGATCAATTGTCACTCCTTGTCAAATGATTGATCGACCCCTTTCTTTTATCTAGTAGCCATAGTGATTGGTTGACGTTTCCTGGCCATTGATCAAACCCTCTCTTTTGTCAAGAATTTGTATTTCTATACTGAATGTAATGCCATAAGAAAGTGAGTAAGCTATGAAATGATTTAATGTGATGCCTACCGATTGCCTCAAGTCGTTTGAGGGTTGTTATAGCTTACCAAATCAGAGGGTAGATAATACTCACTACATATGATTACAGTATAGTGGCTTTTCAGTTTTTCCATATCTTGATTTACATGCGTTTGCTATTGATTGCACATGTTTTCTTCCATTCATATAAGCTTGAATTTTCTTCTAATTCTCTGTTAACGTATGGTAGTGTCTTTTTCTTTTGGATCATACGATTCTTTGGGGCAACCTTACTCAACTATAATTGTCATAAACATAACGATTTTCATTCATGCTATATGGCTATTTATAGCTTTTTAATTCATTCTTGCAGCATCTCGTTTGCTTTTGTTTCCCTTCATTGCATACCCCAAAATCATATCTTGTTATGGCCAATTAGTATATAATGCATATTGCTTGGTGGATCATTGCTGCTACATGAATGTGTCCATGAGTTATCTGCAAATTATTTTTCTGTAAATTAGAATATTTTCAGTTTCATCTTGACAATTGGCTGATTTGTGAAGGTAATCCACCAACCCCTTTCTTTCATCCACTTGCCAAATTGACCAGTGGACCCTTCCTGGCGATTAATCAACCCCTGTTTTGTCCAGAATTTGAGTTATGCTACTTTAACTTGTATTTTCATATTGAATACGGCACCCCTCCCTGTCATGCTTTGCCATTAATCATGCAAATGCCGGAAGAAAGCGATTAAGCTATAATTGATTTAACGTGATGTGTACCGATTACCTCTTGTCGTGTGAGGGTTGCTGTTGGGTGTAATATTGATATATTATTTCAGCGTCTTTTCACTTAAATTTTGTTAGTTCTTGAGTAATTTATAAGTAATTTGATTGGTTTCATGTTTGTTTTGTGATATAGGTAAATTATATGATGAGACATGGATTTTTTAGGCCAAGATTGAAGGAAAATGACTGAGGGCAATCTTTTATGCAGTTCGTGAAGAAATTAAAGAGAAAATAGAAGTAGCAAAGTCATAGCGCGGCTGCGCAGTGTCACAGGATTTTTAAGGGCAATTTGGTAAAAATGCACGAAAAGAAAAAAACCCTATGATAAAAGAGGATATCAGACATTGAAAAAATGATTTTTTGGAGGTTCTTTTCTGGTGGCTATTTTGGAGAGCAAAAACCATTTTTCTAGAGATGAGAAAACCGAAGGAAACTACAAGATCGATGAGGAAGGACGGATCAGAGACAAGATTAGCCACAACTTTCTTGAGATTTTCAGAGTTTTCTTTCTCTCTCATCATGAATTTTAATAGACTTTGGATTTCATTTACCTTGATTATGAGTTGCTAGATTACTTTTCTAAGGCTACGATATAGCCGGATTTCGATTACTCGAATTATGTTGAATTGATTGGTTGGTTGATTTTTCTATTTTTATGCTGAATATTTCACACTATACATAATGCTTGTGATTATCTGGCCAATAATTGCTTGTTTTGTAGTTTTGTTTGAGACTGAGAAGTGATAACTAAACTAGACCATATGTGGAGTATCATTAAATTGTCATATGCTAGAAATAGTTATGAGATCTAATGCAGCATCTAAATTTCTAGGATTTAATGCATTCTATAAGTTCACAGTTATCACAGAGATATAGGTAGCTTGCTTATTGGGATAGAGTATCGATGCTTAAGAAAGATTAATATTTACCTTAGCGAAATTGCTGGCAGCGTAAGGAATAGTCGTCAATTGGAATTAATCAACAAATTTGAGTAGGATAAATCTAGGTGAAATCGTAATCCATAGAACTCTTCAATTATTGAATCAAATTTTCCATCAAATTCGAAATTGTTTAGTTGTTATTTTCATTAGTTTTGTTATCTCTTTAGTTTTTAATTACAAATTCTCAAATTTTGGTCATCTGAATAAAATAAAGCTAAACCAATTTCGGTAGTTAATAATCTCAATCCTCATGGGAACGATCTTTATTCATCATTTTATTACTTGTTATGACACGTGCACTTGCGTTAGAATTCACACAACAAGTTTTTGGCACCGTTGTCGGGGACTGTGCCATTATTAATATTGATACCAAATAGCTTTAATTTTATTTTGGATTTTATTTTATTTTGTTAGTCGTTTTTCTTATTTTTACTGTTTGCATTTCAGAAACAACTTTTTCTAGGTGTATGTGAAAGTTGGGAGGTTGCAATTTGTTGCCTTTTGATCTTGAGATAGAGCGAACCTGTAGGAAGAACAAAAAGGAGAAAATAGCAACTACCCATCATTCGCAAAGAAATATGGCTGACATTGTGGTAGCACAAGAAGGAAATAATCAGGAAAATCTGCCTGGAAC
Source organism: Ehretia macrophylla (assembly GCA_037974665.1). Taxonomy (NCBI): domain Eukaryota; kingdom Viridiplantae; phylum Streptophyta; class Magnoliopsida; order Boraginales; family Ehretiaceae; genus Ehretia; species Ehretia macrophylla. The sequence continues at coordinate 54,196,724 of CM075771.1, read as the reverse complement.
ACTGCGAGAGTATGCTTTGCCACCCACTGGAATTCAACCTGTGATTAGAAGGTTAGCGATTCAGGTGAATAATTTTGACTTGAAGATAGTGACGCTGCAGTTGATTAAGAATATTCCATTCCATGGATTGTCTACTGAATATCCTAATCAGTACATTGTGAATTTTCTAGAAGTTAGCGAAACTGTTAAGTACAATAGGTCACTGATGAAACTCTGCGCCTTCGCTTGTTTGCTTTCTCCTTGAGGGATCAAGCTAAGGAGTGGTTGGATTCGCTGCCTTCAGATTCAATTACCACTTGGGAGGATTTGTAACCAAGTTTTTGTCAAGATTTTTCCCCACCTGGAAAGACAGCGAAGCTGGGCATAGAAATTAATAATTTTGCGCAACATGAAGGAGAAACTTTGTGTGAAGCGTGAGAGATGTATAAGGCGTTATTGAGGAAGTGTCCTAATCATGAAGTGCCTAGGTGGATGCAAGTTCACAATTTTTACAATGGATTAACTAGCTCCACAAGAACTTTGATAGATGCATCAGCATGAGGAGCTTTAATGAACAAGACAGCAGATGAAGCTTACGCATTGCTAGAGAATATTGTTTTGAACCACCAGCAGTGGTCAAGCGAGAGAGTCACACCAAAGAATACAGCTGGGGTCCATGAAATTGATGCCATAACCGCTTTGGTGGCAAAAATTGACAACTTGGCTAAGCAGATGCAGAATAACCAGGCAACTGCTAATGTTGTTCAGGCGGTAGTGGTGTGCGAGTTTTGTTATGCTCCACATCATAGGGCAGAATGTCAAGTTGAAAATCCATTTGCGCAAAGTACAGCAGAACAAGCACAGTATGTGGGGAATTTTAATGGGCAGCAGCACAATCATTACTCTAACAGATATAATCCAACATGGCGTAATCATCCAAATTTTTCCTGGAGAAATACTCAAAATGTGTTGTAGCCTGAGCAGCATAACCCACCACCAAAGAAGAAGGTGATTTGGAAAAGGTAATTGCTCAATTGGCAAATTCGCAGACACAGTTGGATAATTCCTAAACTAAATTTATGAATGAAACAAGGACAAACTTTCAGAAATAGTCTACACAAATCAGAAATTTAGAGGCTCAGTTTAGCCAAATAGCAACGATGTTTTCAGAAAGGCAACAAGGGAATTTACCTAGCACTTCAGAGGTGAATCCTAGAAGAGAGGGTAAAGAGCATTGTAAAGCTGTCACCTTGAGAAGCGGCAAAGAATTAGAGAAGCTAGTGAAACCAAGAAGGTTGAGAAATGTAAAACAAAGAATGAGGTGAAAGATGAAGAGAAAGTAGAAGCTCAACCACAGCCTACACAGCAACCACCAGTGGTAGTGCCATTTCCTCAACGATTGCAGAAGAACAAGCTTGACAAAAAATTTGCTAAATTTCTTTGAAGTCTTCAAGAAGCTTCACATTAATATTCCATTTGTAGATACACTTGAACAAATGCCGAGTTATGTGAAGTTCATAAAGGACATCCTTTCAAATAAGAGGAGGCTTAAAGATTACGAGACAGTTGCACTTACTGAGGAGTACAACGCCATCCTACAGAAGAAGCTACCACAAAAGCTCAAGGATCCAGGGAGTTTTACTATTCTATGTGAAATTGGCAATGTTGTTTTTTAGAGAGCTTTGTGTGATTTAGGTGCTAGTATTAATTTAATGTCTTTGTCTATTTTTAGGAAGTTTGGTTTGGGAGAGACAAGACCTACCACTATAACACTATAGTTAGTTGATCGTTCGCTAAAGCACCCTAGAGGAGTAATTGAAGATGTGCTCGTCAAAGTTGATAAATTCATTTTTCCTGTAGATTTCATAGTTCTTGATATGGAGGAAGACAATGAAATTCCCATTATTCTTGGAAGACTTTTCCTTGCAACTGGGGGAACACTTATTGATGTGCGCAAGGGTGAACTTCGGTTGCGAGTACAAGACGAAGAGGTAACCTTTAATGTGTTCAAATCTTACAAGTACCCAGAAGTGAGTGATAGTTATTTTTGCATTGATGCCGTAAAAGCTATAGTGTCTAACCATGGGGGTCAATTGGATCCCTTGGAAGCTAGCTTGTTACAAGATGATTATTTTGTTCCAGTGAGATTGGAACACAAAGAATATTGGGCGACTAAACAACAAAACATGGGTGTGCAAGCAACGGGTAAGAAAGAATTGTTACAATTGAATGAGCTAGAAGAATTAGGTGATGAAGCGAATGAGAAAACAAGAAGTTACAAGGAGATGACAAAAGAGTGGTACGACAAACCTGTTTCGGGAAAAGATTTTTCTCCTGGGCAACAAGTACTTTTTCATAAACCAAAGATTCTTGGAAAACGAAAATCAAGATGGTCTAGCCTTTTTGTTGTAACAAAGGTATTTTCCTATAGAGCTGTCGAAGTAAATCATCCAGAGAAAGAGACGTTCAAGGTTAACGAACAACAATTGAAGACTTATTGGAATGATGAGTTTGATAAGCACAAGTCCGTTGTCCACATCAACTTCACCTAAGAAATTGTTTCGTCGGGCTGTCGACGTTAAAACAAGTGCTTTTCGGGAAGCAACCCAAAGTTTCTTACTTTTCTTAATTTAATAGTTTTAGTTGTTTTTAGTTAAATTTTTGAGTTCTAGTTGTCGTAGCTAAACGGTTCATTTTTATTGTCATGATAGGTTCATGAAAAAGTTTGGGGGAGCTGAGGCAAGGAGAGGTTCTATCAAGTCATTTGAGGAAGAAAATTTGAAAAAATTCATGTTTAGAGTGAAGGGGATACGAGAATGGAAGAGAAAAACAAGAAGAAATAAAGTTATGCAGTAGCGCTGTTGCGCTAAATTCTAGCACAGCTGCGCTGGCGATATTAGGAGTCACATTTTCAAAGAGTTGTTTGGACAAAATAGTAGCGCTGTTGCGCTAAAAATGGCGCCGCTGCGCTGGCGTCTTTCTCTTTGACGATCGAAGAAAAAAAAGCAATAGCGCTGTTGCACTAAAAAAAGCACAACTGCGCTAGCGTCCTTGAATCTGACGTTCGGAAAAAAAAAAAAACAAAACAAAAAAAACAAAACAAAACAAAAATTGAAAATCAAAACTCTCTCTCTCTTTTAGCCGCCACCTTCTCATCTTTCTCAAACCAAAACCCTAAGTCCTAATACTCCAAAACCCAATCAATCTCTTCCTCCTTAGATATTTCTCTCAATCCCAACTACTCAAAATCTCACGATTTCTCCACTACCCACCCACTTAACGCTAGCGCCGACGACAGAGCCACTCAAGCTCGACTGCGGTGACGTTGGACATGAAAGAAACGTCGGTTGGTGGTAGTTGCTGGCGGCAGTAGCACGACAAGCCACAGACACTTCTCCATTTGTGAAATTGCAAATCTAAACACTTGGGGTGATACTTGAGCATTCTTAGAATATCTAGTAAGCCATTATAATTGTTGTTTGGAGCATTTGTGATATATGTTTATGAGTGAGACAGGTTGAAGAAAGCAAAAAGACAAAAAAAAATGCCTACCTACCACGGGCCTACTTAAATATGGAAAAAAACAAAATAAGCTTTGTTGTTTATATTGACTTATGGTAACTTGTTGAGTTGTAGAAGTCATGGATGCTTGTGTGAAATTGTGATGTTGGTTAGAGTACAAGGTGATTGGGGTTAAAATTGTGTTTGTTGAGTCAAGTATGTTGTAGGTCTTGATTGAATACTAATTGTTTGATTAAAGTTCTAAATGAGGCAGAAAGTTTTTTCGAAATTTTGTTGCTATACAGACTGATTCTATTGTGAACCTCCGTAGTGGCTAGGTAATTGTTTGGCTTGGATATTGTTGTGGTTGAAGCTGTGCTTGTTGAGTAATGGAAACTGGTAGTAGTATCTCTGTGATCATGGCACCTAAACAACAGAGAGATGCATCCCCAGGTGCCTCATCTTCCAAGACTCGATCAAGGGTGGAAACTATGAATGTGCATAAGTTGTCAGTGACGTTACTTAGGGAAGTCTTCTGATTCCTTTTCTTTCCTTTTGCCATTGAGGACAATGCCTATTTTCAAGTTGGGGGTGGTTGCTGTGTGTTTTCCTTTGTGAACTTGTTCTGCTTAGTATTAGTATCATGTATTTTTCCTGTTATTGTTTATTTATTTTTATGATTTTAGTATAAAAAAAAATTGAAAAATTTTGAAAAACTGAAAAAAAAAATTGAAAGTAATGCTGGAAAGATAAGAAATAGGCTGATGATAAGTAATGTATGAATGGCATGATAGAAATGAGGATAGTTGATTGAAGCATAGTTTTGTTTTACGAAAAATCCCCACCTATTGCGTACTTAGTTTCACCTAGTTATGTTGATACTTAGAGAAGGTTTATGTGAGTTTAAGCGAATAGAAAAATGAGCATAGGATTTTAGAACTTGCTTGATTGTCACTCGAGGCGAAATCCTAGGTTGCATAGCATTAGAGAAATGATTTAGGCCATCTTTGGATCGTTTGAGCCTTTCAAGCCAACCCGTGTAATAATCGATTATCCCTAGTCTACCCTTTTGAGCTTAATTAGCCTCTTCTTTCTTATGCAACTTACAATATCTTCCTTAACTTAGCAGGTTGACTTCTCCAGATTATGACCCTCCTACCTGTAACATATGATTGTTCTAGGATGATTATATGGAACCATGTTTTGTATTGAATGATGGGCGGTTTGATGATTTGGTGATGTGTTGTTTTGGTTTAAAAAAAATGAAATATTAGGAAAAAAAAAAGAATAATAAAAAGAAAAGAGAACAAGCACATTCCTTATAGTTAATATAAAAATGCAAGTTTGGGGAAGTATGGACTTTTTATCTGTTTTTTAATGTTGTGAATGATTGTTGAGGAAGTGAAATGAAAGAAGAAAGAGAAGAGATATGTTGAATAATTGTGGTGGTAAGAAGTAGAGTTGGCCTGTGCTCCATTAAACATCCTCAAATAGTTGTGTGCTTACAGGTAGTTTAGTTTTATATTATATCCATTATCCTACCTTGACCCTTGTCACACGTTACAACCAAATGTAAAGTCTTACTATCTTTAATGTTATGATTAACCTACATTAGTGGATAGTGATATGAAAAGTAAGCCTATGAAGTCCTAAGTGATTGAACATAATAGATTCGCATTGGAAATTTGCTTAGCTTGCATAAACTCATCCGGGTATAATTGATTAGGATAAAGGCTATTCACACACTCACTTGGGGGATTTGAAGTAACATGCGAATTATGTGAAATTAATATTTCTCATGCTTATGATTGAAAGTCGCCTATTGAGTTGTGAAAAAAAGCTACTAAGGCCGTGAAAAATTTACTATACTACAGCATTGCTTTCATGAGTTATTTTGTGTTGAGTCTTTAGTTTTTAGTTTGTTTCTTTCTTTAGTTGTGTCTTTTGCTTGAGGACAAGTAAATCTTAAGTTTAGGGGTGTTTATTGGGTGTAATATTAATATATTATTTCAGCACCTTTTCACTTAAATTTTGTTAGTTCTTGAGTAATTTATGAGCAATTTGATTGGTTCCATGTTTGTTTTGTGATGTAAGTGAATTATATGAGAAGACATGGGATTTTGAGGCCAAGATTGAAGGAAAATGACTAAGGATAATCTTTTATGCAGTTCGTGAAGAAATTAAAGAGAAAATAAAAGTAGCGCAGTCATAGTGCGGCTGCGCAGTGTCACAGGATTTTTAAGGGCAATTTGGTAAAAAGGCACGAAAAGAAGAAAACCCTACGATAAAAGAGGATATCAGACGTTGAAAAAATGAGTTTTTGGAGGTTCTTTTCTGTCGACTATTTTGGAGAGCAAAAACCATTTTTCTAGAGGAGAAAACAAAAGGAAACTGCAAGATCGACGAGGAAGGACGGATCAAAGACAAGATTAGCCACAACTTTCTTGAGATTTTCAGAGTTTTCTTTCTCTCTCATCATGAATTTTAATAGACTTTGGATTTCATTTACCTTGATTATGAGTTGCTATATTACTTTTCTAAGGCTACGATGTAGCCGGATTTCGATTACTCGAATTATGTTGAATTGATTGGTTGGTTGATTATTCTATTTTTATGCTGAATATTTCACACTATACATAATGCTTGTGATTATCTGGCCAATAATTGCTTGTTTTGTGGTTTTGTTTGAGACTGAGAAGTGATAACTAAACTAGACCATATGTGAAGTATCATTTAAATTGTCATAAGCTAGAGATATTTATGAGATCTAATGCAGCATCTAAATTTCTAGGATTTAATGCATTCTATAAGTTCACAGTTATCACAGAGATATAGGTAGCTTGTTTATTGGGATAGGGTATTGATGCTTGAGAAAGATTAATATTTACCTTAGCGAAATTGCTAGCAGCGTAAGGAATAGTCATCAATTAGAATTAATCAACAGATTCGAGTAGGATAAATCTTGGTGAAATCGTAATCCCTAGAACTCTCCAATTATTGAATCAAATTCGTAATTGTTTAGTTGTTGTTTTCATTAGTTTTGTTATCTCTTTAGTTTTTAATTACAAATTCTCAAATTTTGGTCATCTGAATAAAATTAAAGCTAAACCAATTTCGGTAGTTAATAATCTCAATCATCATGGGAATGATCTTTATTCATCATTTTATTATTTGTTGCGACATGTGCACTTGCGTTAGAATTGACACAACAGTTACTAAAGCTTACCAAGTCAGACGGCTGATAATACTCCTCGTATTCAACAATGACTTGGTGGCTATTCAGTTTTTCCCTATGTTGATTTACATGCACGTTGTATTTCTTCCACATGAAAAGATTAGGAGAATAATAAGTTATTAATAAACATGAGTAGGCTCAAAATGCAATAGCTTAAGCTTCTGGGTCAATAGTTAAGTTATACACATGAGTGTTGAGGCTCATTTATTCTCGAATTCTCTAGGATTGCCATAATACATTCGTTATTGGTTGTGCTTGTTTTTTTCCAGTCGTATGAGCATGAATTTTCTTCTCATGCTCTTTTAACCTTGTTGTGATATAGGAGATCCTTTACACGTATCATGTATGTATTGTCTTTTTCTTTTATGATCATACGATTCCTTCTCGTTCATTCCGCTAACTCTTTTGTTGATTCCTTTTTTGCCGACGAAGAGGAGCATGGGATTCTTCTGGTTGTAGAAACAACCTGTGTTGGATCAATGATTTTGACGTTTTCAGGCAGTTGAACTTCAAATCTTTTTATCATTGATTGGGACTTTGAAACACTTGTTTTGTTAGAATTATTAAAGATTTTATCTTGTTATATTTGGAGATTGTATGGTATTAAAGGTGTAGAAGCGACCTTCTTTTGTAATGTTTGGTATTATATGGTATTAAAGTATTCATGGTCTGATTTTTTAAAAGTATTTGTGATGAGCCTTTTGTTTCTTCATGGATGTGGAGCATGTCATGTTCAAAACTCAGTCTCATAGGCATGTGCTAGAGTGCCAAAGTTTTTTTTTCCAAAAGAGTCCTTAAATCACGCAAAATTAGAAAAACTATAATATATGGCGTCTCGTGTTTTGAAAGAAAAGGAGAAAGTCAAAGGTCTCTTCCTTTTGCAACATTGGTATCACATGTCCAATACAACTAGCTTTCAGCACTGGCAATTCTAAGTCAACTTAAATCACTTATGATATGTTATTATGGTGAAGTTAAAGGACCCTATGAGTTTAGTCTCATCTCAAAGTTGATAGTGTCAGAGTTTCACTTGTTTTGAAACGAGATTTTGATCTTTAGGAAACTTGTCAACCTTAAAGTTCTTAAACTACTATTTAAAGCTTTTGAAAGGGAAGAATGGGAGATGGGAGATCGAGAGTTTCACAAACTCAAATACTTAAAATTAAACAATTTTGATATTAGAAAATGAAGGGTCTTCAGTGATCACTTTCCTCGTCTTGAGCTGTTAAAATATACACTTGTTCTACATCGAAAAATAAAAAACTCTAAGACCTCTACGTGTTAGTACTCTCAAATCAGGTCACACATGAAGGAGAGTGTTGGAATATATATGTTTTCCACATCAAAAAATTAAAAACTCTAAGACCACCTTATAAGATCATGGGCTACTTCACTTGGCAGCAATTAGTTTTAAGATGGAACTTCAATTATCTTCACATGGTATCAGAGCAGGGCCATTGGTCCAGTCAAATTCATCCGCGTGCGACTTATCTCAAATCAAGTCCATTAGTGTTCAATCTTGAAGGAAGGAGGTCCAGTCCAATTCATTCGCATACGACTCATCTCAAATCGGGTCCACTAGTGTTCAATCTTGAAAGAAGGAGTTTGTTAGGAAGGAGGTCCAGTCAAATTTATCCGCGTGCAACCTATCTTAAATCAGGTCCACTAGTTTCAATCTTGAAGGAAGGAGTTTGTTAAGCAAATTCATGAAGAACAACTGGACATGGGGAATCAAGAGCTCAAGGTCCTTGTTAAGTAAGGAAGCATTCCGGGATCATATGTGAGTAATTCGAATTCATTTGCTTTTCAGAGATTATATATTTCCTGTTAGCTTAATTGATTACTTAAACATTTAATGTTTTTTTTTGCAGAATAATTACTTGGTCAAAATATGATGTTCTGCGCACCAACTAAATTAAGCTAGATTCATTGATTAGCCACTAGGCATTTGGTCTAGTGGTATGATTTCCGTGTTAAGAGTGAGAGGTTTTGAAATTCATTATTGGTATTAACATCTTATATAATATTGACTTGTAAGCCTTCTTTAAATCAAGAAAAAAAAAATTATCAGTACTCAATCTGGAGCTTCAATGTGCAGTTCACATTGCCAAACAGAGAAGGGCGTCAGATGGGAGTTGGCGACGGGAATTGTTGTAATTTTCTCTTTTTCTGTCAATCCTAGGTCTTAATCAAGTATCATTTAGAAAAATTACCACTAAGAAAAAAAAGAAAAAAAAAAAAGAGAAAAAGAATAGCGGTTCTTGGCAAATTAGTATATGTACTTGTACTTTGTTGAATACAATAAATAATATAACGAACCCCTCTTTAACAATATAAGTTTTTAAATGAAATGGTAATTTAATTTGGCTCGAATTTTACAACATAAGATTTTCTACACAACTCAATCTTTCTTTATTTTAACAGGTTCTTGGAATTTTTTTTTTAACAGTATTCTTCTACGTGCAAGGTAGCGAATCACACCTGTACGTGCGGGACATGTATACTCACATCTCATGGCAAAAATATCCGATGAGGTTGAACGGATAGTTCTGCTCAGGGATCCAAAGGGTACACTTTATACTGCTCTTACTTTCATGCCAGAGGGGCATATGTGGGAGTGTCATTGGGAGGGCAATATTGTTGCAACAAAGGATTGGTACTAATCTTCATTTTAATGGTGAACACCCTTGTATATAGACAGTGATCGTGATATGTGTATTGAAATTCTGGTTATCTGCATTCTTATCGCATTATGTCATGATTTGCGTCTTTTTCTTTCTCTAAGAATAAATGGGAAAAATGTTAGACGTCCGTCTCGAGACAAGCATCCCCTATTTTATCTTCTACCTACCTACAATACATGAGTTGGAATATAAAATGACTTACTTGGTTACATGATTGAACCTGATTTGGGTTTTGACAAGCAGGGCACATTCAAAATATTTATTCATGGCATCGTGTGTTAGGTAATTCGCACATCGCGCAAGCCTATGGGAACCCATTGTGGGACGGTTTCAAGGCAACATGGTGTTTGGATCGCCACAACATTTAAGCTTCAGCCATCGCCTCATCGCAACACTCACGTCGTCGCTTAATGAAGGGCTAAAATTACACAATTTAACATTCATATATGGACAATCTTTTTCAAAAGGGGTTAAATTAATTTTTCAACTTAAAAATACCTTTAAAATGCGCAAATTATAAATAAAAAAATATAGTTCTAATATTAACTTAGTTCTTAATGTGAGTTAATATTCTTAATTTATTTAAAACCATCCCATTCCTGACAATCCCTAAGTATATTCCTAAGCATTAATAGCCTTATTAGGGTAATTTATCTAATTGGTTCACTAATCTTTTATTTTGTAAGTTAAGATTTATTACCTATTCATTTATTATAACTATATCATCATCATTTTCTAATGAATCTTATTCTGACTAAGGTAATTTAGCAATTTCGAATTGGTGCACCGCGGTGATGAAGGCTATGACAATGCTCGATGTTGATTCATAGCGTTCTAATTAATTTCACTCTTAAGCTTCTAATAAACTTAAGTATTCTTTTTAGATTAACTTTTCTAATTAATTCATTTTGAAGCCATTTAAGTGGTATTAGACCTAATATAGTCACTAGATTTAATTACTTTAACATACCAATTTCTTTTTATTCATAGGTTAAGATTACTACTTTTACAACTTATGTTATTTACAACCTCGAGTTATCCAAATACATTCTATATCATATTCCAGTTATTTATCCTATCCAAATATATCCCGAGTATTGTGTCCTAGTAAGTTTCTATATCCTATCTAACTAGTTACCTAATATCCATAGAATAAAGTTGACTAATCATGCTTAAACGCCATATGGGTTATTTAAATAGGAGATAATATACTAAGTTAGCTAATAATTTGTAAACTTTTAACAATAAAGCTAAGTATAATACATCCAACTTAGCTACCATACTAACTTCTTACTTCATTTCATAAGTTAGAATTATTATATAACTATTACCTATTTATCTCCTAACTAAAGTAAGTTAAGCAATAAAGCTATAGAAGTTTTATTATATCTAAATGACAAGTAAGAAGGTAAGGTACTATGTAATACCCGGTCAAAAAAAAAAAGAGAAAAGCAAAAGACAAATGGGAAACATAGTAGCATGAAATGAGGAAAAGTAAAGTGAAGTGGGGAATAAAGTAGAGTGGGGGCAATGATGAAAAGCATGACAATGATGATTTGGACCACACAAAAAAAAAAATGCATAAGAGTGATCAGACGCCTCATTTTGTGTTGCTTCTACCATTTTCTCCTTTCTTCACTCCAACCATTGTAAAGATCTTAGACAGAAGGTTCATCATGTGAGGTAAGTGATTTAATTCATAGGCTAGAAAATTTATCATAAGGTTTGAGATAATTTCTAGAATTAATTATTGATGACTTATTTGGTAATAGAAAGTTTGATTTATGTGTTTAGGAGATTGAAGTGGTGACTAAATTTTGCGATTTTGTGAATTGAGAATTTTGCTTTGGGATCAAAGAGTAAGTGGAATTCATCTATCCTCCTCCAAATATTTTCTATGCTCATCTTAATTGTTATATTCGAGATTTGTTCCTTTTTATGCTATATCGTTTAGTTAGTATAAGTTTAATCCAAAAATGAATTTGATATTTCATTCGTTAAGATCTCTTATTGTTATTTTTCCCTTTAAGGATTACTCCGGACTTTGAGTTATTTAATGATTAAGTTCATATGGAATTGTTAAATAAAATTATTATTATTTTAGATTTTGTTCTATTAAATTGACCAAATTTAAGATATTATGTAATTGTTAGACTTTATACTTTTGATTGTCCTTTTTAACTTTCATTATATCTTCAAACATGAATTTGATTGAAACAATTGAAATTAAAGATAGATTTTTAAACTTTTGATTATAAAACATTGAAAAAAAAAAACAAAGAAAAAAAAAATTGCAAGTCACTAGAAGTGACATTTTCGAAAGTCACTTACAGTGACCTTCGAAAAAGTCACTTAGTGACTAACGTCTCTGGTCAGTTGACCAGAGACGTTAATATATTATCGATATTAATTTTTTTTTTATCATTATTAATATATATATATATATATATATAATATATATATATATATATATATATATTGGACATTGTATATTTTATTTATTTTATAAGAAAGTTAAAAGTAATATTTAAAGAGTTTGTGTTATTATTCTATACGTTTTAGTTGTGGAATTAAATTCCATTCATTATGTAAATAAAATTTCCTGTTATTTAGTCATATTATGATTTTATCTCTAAGTCCGGATAAATCTTTAAGAACTCTATTGTATTGTTTGATTATCGTCTAAAAGCTCCTCAGTCTTCGTTAACTTCACACGTGTTCTTTTATTTATGATTATCTATATCATAAAAATTTTCTTATAGTTGTGTTACTTTAGTTGTACCGATACAGTTACGGTACTACGGTATAGGAACTGTAACTGTACCTTTTTAGCAGGTACTGATACCGCCACTGTATGAATTGGGCCCAAATTTATTATTGAACTGACACTACACGGATTAAATATAGTCACAACTATTTCTATATATTTTATTTATGAGTCATGTTAGTGACTATTCCCTTCTATTCTACTAAATGTATTGGTTAATTATTAACCAACTGTTATATGTATAACATCTATTGTGAAATTTGTGAATTCCAGTCAGAAATTTTCTGACTCACTCCTCAAGTTGTATTTTTATTGTGGATTGAATTCTCTTACTGAGCTTTCGTTCGCTCACCACTTTTGTTTCTGCCTGCTTTCTTTGCAGTTAGAACAAAATAAACACTGCAGCGTGAAGAGGATTGCATCCAAACCAAATAATTCAGTGATGAAATCTTTGTCTTTTTGGAATATGGTTTGATTTGGAGTGAAATCTTTATTGTGTGACACTTGGATTGGATTGTAATAATTAAGGGACTTATACTTTCCTTTATAGATATTTTTTTTAGAGATTTAGACTGTATTGGAATATTTACGGCTTGATTGGAGATTATTAAATATTTAGATTTCTAGTTGCTCTGAGTTAATTGTTCACTGGTTGTGCGCCTAGCGGGCTTTTGGGGTTTTATTCCTTTAGTACGCGACGTGTTACGTGCCGAGATCTACTGTGCATATGAAATTTCGGGGCGTGACAGAGATGGTATCAAAGCAATAGGTTATGATCATTTGAGGACTTGTGGATTGGGTAGCTAAACTTTTGTTACGTATTAAAAGAGTGATTAGGATTAAATTTATTATTTTGATTATAAGAGTACTTAGATTTTTATTTATGATTTTGGAGGTTTGAATTGTCCCTTGCAGGATTCGTATCTAAGAGATTAAGTTTCGAGAACGAAACTTTTCTAAGGTTTTAGTAGTAAAAATAAAAATAAAAATTGACAAAGGAAGATGAGTTTGTTCGCATAATGTTAATTGTTAAAGGATTGTTCACAGTGGCTCTCATTTTTTGTTTATTTTTACTTTAAACTATTACTTGGACTAAAAATGTGAAATCAGTTAGAAGTGTTGCAAATCAAGTTCTGCGCCACAGATCTGAGTCTTATTGTTAGGTATGTGTGCATTTTAGATAATTGAATCTTGGTAGTGTTAAAATTTTGATTATTAGTTTTCTTCTTGAGAAAACAAAATTTGTATTTTAGCCCTCCTTAGTATGTATCTCATTGATTGTTCTAAGTTGTAAATTTACCATACGTATTGATTGTTTAACCCTTAATATTGTGGTCTATGATTCTGATCAAGACTTTGAGGTTCTGATGATCTAGTAGATAATTGATTTCTGGATTCAAGTTCTACAATCAAGATAATCATTAGAAATGAAACAAAGGAATTAGAACGTTCAAGATAGTACAACTTGATGACTGCTTGGTGGATGATATATATATATATTTTTTTAAGTATAGTCATTTGAACATTTTAAGTTAATCTAAATCTGTCTGTAGCATCAAGTAAGTTCTATATGGAGTGCCTAGGTATGAATATGTTATTTCCCAAAGCAATATTCATAGTTTTTGTTGTATAGAAGATGAATATATGACTGGAGTCTTATTTTGTCTTGTTATGATCAAATAAAAGGTTTAGATGCAGGTGAAGTACTATTGGCAAAAGGAATACATGTTTGAGATGATAAACTACACTAGGATATTTTGATAATAAGTTGAGGACCATAGCGAGTGGTAAAATTAATTGTGAATTTTTTTTTTCAAGTTACCTTATATATCATTTTGGATTTAGTTGTCAAATATATAGGTTCGAGTATTATGTGGTAATTGGCAGAAAAAAAAATTATGTATATGATATTTTGTTATCTAGTTTAGGATTGGATTATATTTTTGGAGAGTATGGATACAATTTTGCCTATAATTGGTTCTAATTCTTAGGCATAATAATAATGTGATTGGGGAATTAGCTTTCAAATTTTGTAGCAAATTACATGTAATGAGAATAAGGAATGAATTCAACATCCTTACTTTCGAGTTAAATATTTGACTCTTGGGTTCGATTGTTATGCTTCAGATGACAATTAGAAATGAAATAAGAAAGTCAAAACCCTCAAGTTGATGTAGCTTGGTATAGCTAAGTGGATAAATCCATATGGATATTTGAATTTCAATTAAGTTAAAACAAATCTATTTGTGTGATCAAGTTCTATATAGTGAACTTAAGTGTGAACGTTCCTACTTACGATGTGATCTTCATAGTTTGTTTGATTGGAAGATGAACAAATGATAAAAAGGTCTTAGTTTTGCCTCATTATGATCAGATGGAAAGTTTAGATGCATTTAAGTAGTATTCCCATAAAGGATACAAGTAAAAAAAATGATAAACTGGATTCGGATATTGAAGGATCATAGCAAGTAATAAGATAATTTGCAAAACTGTTCAAATTTACCTTTGGTATTATTTTGGAGTTAGTTGTCATGTGTGGGTTTATAGATCATGTGGTAATTTGTGGATATTGGAGCTAATACACATATTATAGTGGAATTAAGGATGCACTTTGGGCATCTAAGGAAATTCTCAAACGAGAGTTATTATAAATATTATAGTGAATGTTAGAAATATTTCAGAGACTACTATTGTGTAATGAATAAGAAAATAGTAGTGAAGTCATTATGGTACTTGTTTTCCTATATGGTTTGAGATTGAAAGATTTGTCATTGCTTAAAATTTGACTTTATATATATATAAATTGTTAATGTGTTGTCTTTTAATTGTAAGTTAATCTTGCTTGTCTTCTATTATAATTCCATATTGGAATGTTTTGAATGTTATTTCTATTACTGTTCTGAGAGTTTGTGGTATATCAGCTATGATTCTGAGATACTGTTTCAACCCAGCTATCAATTATGATTCTGAATTGTAACGTCATTTTAGATTCGCTGAAAATTTAATTGTTTGTTCCCTCTTAATACAACTTTTGAATTTGTCTTATAAGAGATTGAATTGGCGACCTTCAGTAGCACTTAATTAATTGATATTGCTAATCTCTTTATTGCTCATTTGATTATTGAAAAGTTACCTCATGGAATGAATGTAGTGTTGCATCAAATAACTATGTGTGTATTATGATTTTTGATGAGTGTGAATGATCATTGATTTAGTGAAGGAGCATTTGATTGGATAAAAACCATAACGATTATGCCCAAGATCAATAATTCCTTTTCTTTTTGAAGTAACGACAAATCTTAATTGTTGATTAGGTGAAACTCTATGTTGCGAGCTCATATAAGAATTGTGTTGATTTGATAGAATGATCTCTATAGTCTATGTTAGTCCAAGGAAGAACACATTATAGGAGCTTTGTTCTACTTTCATATGATAAAATAAAAAGTTTTGATGAGTTTATCTACAGTGAAATAGATGACTAACCTTATAGGTTCACATATTTTGTAAAAGCTTTACCTATAGGAAATTGACAAAGTATTTCTGAAAGGATTACAACATATCTGGGATTCTATATCATTATTTGCTAAGCTATCTAGTTGTATTAGTATACTGAAAAGTATTTGCGTATCTTTGTGAATATTTTCTCAAATTAAGAAGTTTGAGGGTTGAGCAGTGGACTAGTCCAAGTTAAGTTTATTGACTATTTGAGGAAAATTTTCAATATTATTATCATGACTAGCCTTGGTAGATAAGAATTTGGCATCTCATTCTGTGACACAAATTGGTAAACTTATCAGGTTCTACTAATCTATGAGTTGTAAGATATTGAGATGGAACTTTTACCAATAATGTTTACGAGGATGATTATCGTATTTGTGGTGTGTTAATATAATTTGGAGCTTCAGTTTGAGGGTTTCTCAATTTGAAACATTTTAGTAAAGGGACAAAAAGGAAATGCGATTTTGGATCTTACGAAGCCTGCTCATGAACAACATGATTATGAGAACAAAATCTCTTTTAAGGAATGAGAGGTCTAACGACATTTCTTGGACAAATAGCCAAACCTTTTCGCACTATCGTATGTGATGCTAAATTGGTGGAACAAATCTTGATAAACAAAAGTAAGTGAAAAATCTTGGAGATGACATCATTTATCTTTGTACTATAACACGTATAGCCCTTATCAGTCAAAGATAGCCCAACCTTCTAACCAAGTATAGAATCAACACTCTTTCTCATGCTCCCTAATGCAAACCACTAAATGATTGGAGTTTTGATAGGAGATGAAAAATGGATAAAGTGTCTAGGTATCATATTGTATAGATCAATGGCATAACCTACATAGGAACTCAGGTATGAAGCAAGAACGAAGTGTTCCTTCTTCTTTACTGATTAAGGTAAGTTTCGAGGACGAAACTTTTTATAAGGGAGGGAGAATGTAATACCCAGTAAAAAAAAAAAAAGAGAAAAGCAAAAGACAAAGGGGAAACATAGTAGCATGAAATGAGGAAAAGTAAAGTGAAGTGGGGAATAAAGTAGAGTGGGGGCAATGATGAAAAGCATGACAATGATGATTTGGACCACAAAAAAAAAAAAATGCATAAGAGTGATCAGACGCCTCATTTTGTGTTGCTTCTACCATTTTCTCCTTTCTTCGCTCCAACCATTGTAGAGATCTTAGATAGAAGGTTCATCATGTGAGGTAAGTGATTTAATTCATAGGCTAGAAAATTTATCATAAGGTTTGAGATAATTTCTAGAATTAATTATTGATGACTTATTTGGTAATAGAAAGTTTGATTTATGTGTTTAGGAGATTGAAGTGGTGACTAAATTTTGCGATTTTGTGAATTGAGAATTTTGCTTAGGGTTCAAAGTGTAAGTAGAATTCATCTATCCTGCTCCAAATATTTTCTATGCTCATCTTAATTGTTATATTCGAGATTTGTTCCTTTTTATGCTATATCCTTTAGTTAGTATAAGTTTAATCTGAAAATGAATTTGATATTTCATTCGTTAAGATCTCTTATTGTTATTTTTCCCTTTAAGGATTACTCCGGACTTTGAGTTATTTAATGATTAAGTTCATATGGAATTGTTAAATAAAATTATTATTATTTTAGATTTTGTTCTATTAAATTGACCAAATTTAAAATATTATGTAATTGTTAGACTTTATACTTTTGATTGTCCTTTTTAACTTTCATTATATCTTCAAACATGAATTTGATTGAAACAATTGAAATTAAAAGATAGATTTTTAAACTTTTGATTATAAAAGATTGAAAAAAAAAACAAAGAAAAAAAAAATTGCAAGTCACTAGAAGTGACATTTTCGAAAGTCACTTACAGTGACCTTCGAAAAAGTCACTTAGTGACTAACGTCTCTGGTCAGTTGACCAGAGACGTTAATATATTATCGATATTAATTTTTTTTTATCATTATTAATATATATATATATATATATATATATATATATATATATATATATATATATATATAGGTCAGTTGATCAGAGACGTTAATATATTATCGATATTAATTTTTTTTTATCATTATTAATATATATATATATATATATATAAATATATTTGTATTTATATATATATATATATATATATATATATATTTTGGACATTGTATATTTTATTTATTTTATAAGAAAGTTAAAAGTAATATTTAAAGAGTTTGTGTTATTATTCTATACATTTTAGTTGTGGAATTAAATTCCATTCATTATGTAAATAAAATTTCCTGTTATTTAGTCATATTATGATTTTATCTCCAAGTCCGGATAAATCTTTAAGAACTCTATTGTATTGTTTGATTATCGTCTAAAAGCTCCTCAGTCTTCGTTAACTTCGTACGTGTTATTTTATTTATGATTTTCTATATCATAAAAATTTTCTTATAGTTGTGTTACTTTAGTTGTACCGATACTGTTACGGTACCACGGTACATGAATTGTAACTGTACCGTTTTAAGCGGGTACTGATACCGCCACTGTATGAATTGGGCCCAAATTTATTACTGAACCGACACTGTACGGGTTAAATACAGTCACAACTATTTCTATATATTTTGTTTATGAGTCATGTTAATGACTATTCCCTTTTGTTCCACTAAATGTATTGGTTAATTATTAACCAACTGTTATATGTATAACATCTATTGTGAAATTTGTGAATTCCAGTCAGAAATTTTCTGACTCACTCCTCAAGTTGTATTTTTATTGTGGATTGAATTCTCTTACTGAGCTTTCGTTCGCTCACCACTTTTGTTTCCGCCTGCTTTCTTTGCAGTTAGAACAAAATAAACACTGCAACGTGAAGAGGATTGCATCCAAACCAAATAATTCAGTGATGAAATCTTTGTCTTTTTGGAATATGGTTTGATTTGGAGTGAAATCTTTATTTTGTGACACTTGGATTAGATTGTAATAATTAAGGGATTTATACTTTCCTTTATAGATATTAATTTTAGAGATTTAAACTGTATTAGAATATTTACAGCTTGATTGGAGATTCTTAAATATTTAGATTTCTAGTTGCTCTGAGTTAATTGTTCACTGGTTGTGCACCTAGCGGGCTTTTGGGGTTTTACTCCTTTAGCACGCGGCATGTTACGTGCCGAGATCTACTGTGCATTTGAAATTTCGGGACGTGACATACTAGCTTTAATATTTCTATCTTTCCACACCCACGCTAACCATTTATTCTTGAAACGAATGCTTAGTTTGATATTCTAGGGTTTATATATTTTCTAAGTTTAAATTATTTCCTAACACGAGAAATATGAACTCATAAGGTAATATCGTTAACCGTAAAGCAATTCAATCATAGATAATATTTAATTAATATGCTAATGCTCAGAAATTAAGTCTGGGGCTTCACATATAGCCTCTGATCTACCATACAAATATGATAAACCTTCACAAACTGAATTGCACCTATGGTCCTATATGTTTCATCCAAAATTCAGTTTAGTCTTATATGTTTCAAAAGTTTCTATTTAGTCCTATATGTCTACTTAAAAGTTTCAGTTTAGTCCCACCGTTAATTTAGGAATTAATTTTAACAGAAAAATTCCTAAATGACTATTTTGCCCTCTATTATTCTTCAAAATGACTTTTTTGCCCTAACTATTCTCCCAATTAGAATAGTAACTCAAAAATAAAGGAAGAAGAAGACATCTTATCTTCTTCATTTGACCACGTCACAACATACAAAGGCTACCATTGGACTCGTAGCAAGGAGAGAAATAAGTTGGTACTAACCACGTCAGTCACCATTAACCAAATCATTGCTGAAGAAAGAAAGAAAGAAAGTCTAGATGTTATTTCTCAATTTGTATGCCTCGAGTGCTCCAAATTCCAATTGGAGTGGATTATTAGAATCCTTGTCATAAGAGGAGTCCAACCATACTTGTCATGCTATTGGAGGATGTCGGAGTTGGTTGGGATCTGAGAAAAAAGTCTTGAAAGTTGTAGCCCCAATCACCATTGATCATTTACCCAATTGGTGATTGGAGTCCTTCAAATTGTTTGCCGTCCAACGAAGAGTCCAATGGCATTAGCCGTTTAAAAATTAAACGGTTAGATTGTGAGATATCAACTGTTAAACGTGAGTCATCCAATTCTTATCAGATCCAAAAGGTTTTGATATGGTGCATTTAGGACTAATTGGAACTTTTTGTAATCATTTAGGACCAAATTTTAACAATTTCGCAAACATTCAGGACCAATTTGAAACTTTTGGCAAAAATCCAGGACTAATTTGAACATTTTTGCAAACATTTAGGACCTAATAGAACTTTTTTCTTTCACACATGTCATTTTTCAATTTTGTCCCTCTTGCCATGGTCATGTGTGAATCACATGACCAAATTTTCGTTAAAATTAACCCCAATTTTAACGTAAAAGATTAATATGAAACTTTTAGGAAACATATAGGACTAAATTGAAACTTTTAGGTAAACATATAGGATTAAACTCAAAATTTTAAAACATATAGGACTAAATTGAATTTTTGGTGAAACATATGGGACCATTGGTACAATTCAGCCTGATTAAAAATCATTACTCACTTTTTAATTCTCACAACGTCATTGTAGCTAAGTATACCAATTGCCTTTTCCCAAGATCAATAGCCATTGTCCTTGCCCACTTTTAATTAGCTAATGACATTTTCCTTTTCTTTTTTCCTTTTATATAATTTAAAATACTTCTTTTTTTGTTATTATTTCTAAATAAGAGTTTAAGGTTTTCTTAATGGGATTTATTCTCATAAAAACGAATAAAAATAAGAAAGTTAGAAATAAAACTCTACAGCCAAATCAAAATAAATGCTATATAAAGTCAACCCAATATTATACATGTATGCATATGTATTGTACTACATATAAGAGAGAGACAATAAACCTTACATATGCGATTATAAAGGCCATAAATGGTATTAATGGGGTTGTGAATGCAATTGACAATAGACTTAAAAGTCTTTTAGTAAACATATATTATCATAATTGAATTAGATTTTTGGTCAAAAAAAAATATTTTTTTTTGAAAGATTGCAAGAAAGAAGTATTGTAGGCAATGAATCATCTGTGGATAACCTATGCAATACGTAAAATGTCTTCTTGAATCACATTGACATACCATTGATGTTACCAATTTCACCTTCCTTGCTGCTTTTTAAACTTTCCATTTATTTTATTATAATTATATATATTACCCCAACACATGCACCCCCTGGTGCAAAGCTGCCTCCGCGAGTAATGACACTGCATTCAGGACTTGTGTATTAATATTTAAAGAAGTGTATCATAATATCTGTAAAATCGAGTTTAAAAAGCCTCCAGTTATCTAGTTTAGATAAGTGATGCTTAACTTGACCCAAAAAAAAAAAAAAGTGATGCTTAACAATATTTGCTTATTATGTTTTAACTCATGTATAGTGTTTGCTTTCCCACTCATTAATTATCTCATGGATTGAGCAAGTAGAATGCTGAGTACTCTTGTATACGTAAACATTGATTGTGATATTGTATTGCAAATTCTGGTTATCTGCATTCGTGTCACATTGTGTGATGCCTTGCGTCCTTTCCTTTCTCTAAGAAATATTTGTAGTTGTTACATGATTGAGTCTGATTAGGTTTTGACAAGTCTAAGTCCAACTAATGTGACAATAAGTAATGAGCAAAAGGATAAACTATGACTTTCTCTTGCTGAATGATTGAGCCTGATTACAGAATGATATATATATATATATATATATATATATATATATATATATATATATATATTTTATCAATTCTTCTCTCTGAAGGAACTTGAAATGACATGGTTGTGTTATACAATTAAGCCTCCTTCAGACCTTGAAAAAGTCTAAATCCAGCTAATATGGCAATTAACAATTATTTGCATTTGGATCTGGAATAAAAAATGTCGGCCAGCATCCAGGTGTTTTTAAACGTCCACTGTCCGCTCTTCGAAAAAAAATTTAGTTTTTCAGTCCGTAAGCCGAATTCTACGGCATTAATATGGGGTGGATAACATGCATATACTATGAAATAATATAATTTTGTTTGTCTTTGCTTTTTGCTAGACCAGATGCATCTTAGATGAACGTATATCAAATTTCATAAGTTAAAAATTTCATATTCCATCTAATATTTGCATTACATCGAGGCTGAGGCTAAGCAGGTAAACTTCCAGGTCATTCACAATTGTACTGTAATGTTTTCCAAATGCTGAATTTTCATCTTCTTACATTGCTTCTTTGATTCAATACTTACAGATGGACCCAGACGAGGGAAACCCAGAGAGAGAGAAAGAGGAAACTTTGTCTTTCTCTTTTTCTGATGATCCTGGACTGAAATCGGCACTGCAATTTCTTAAGTACCTTCTTCCTCAGGATTCTGTCAACACCATTGAGCTAGAGCTGGAATTCCTGAGCATATTTTTTAAATACACGGCGAACCGGTGTTTTGAGTATCAGAATTTGACACATCTCCGGATGCGTGCCAAAGCTTTGAAGCGAAGAGCAGTAAGGGTCGTAAAATTGTTTGATGAATATCCAACAACTTTACATCTTCCGAAAAAGGTGAAGACTACAATCTATAATTTTGAAGCTCATGCGAAAAATGAGTTTAAGCTTATGAGGTCAGAGATCAGAGAAGTTTACAAGATAGTGTCGAGGTCATCACAGTCCCATAATTTCATGAGCAATGGACTTGTGATCGAGTTCATTGGCTCTCTCCTGGAGAATCTGAAATATCTTTTAAGCTTTAAGGTCGATCTACATCAACGCTCTCTCCTGGAGAATCTGAAATATCTACTAAGCTTTAAGGTCAAACTAGATGATCGTTTGGGGATAAGACTCAAAGCCCTTGAAGAGAAGCTTAGATTTCTGAGACATTTCTTGAGGTTTACAGAAAAGTGTTGCACAGAGTGCGAGGAACTAAACAACCTCTTCACTCTTGCCAAATTTGCAGCTGATAATGCAGCATATCTTTCTTACTCTTGCTTGGTCGATGATATGGATCAACACATGGTAGACAGATTGGTTTCGGATCTTTCTATTCTGGTGGAGAAGATTGACCCTATGACTCTAGAGGTTAGACGAATTTACATCGCAGTCCTTGAAGATTTGTCAGAGTCATCATTACGACCAGAGTTGAACACTTCTGAGAGCGATAAAATTGCTGTAGATTTCGTTGATTCTGTCTTGAAATATGTAATGGAACTATTACCTGATTCTATGCTTCCTTTGAAAGAAGAAATCGAAATCCTTCCGGAAGAACTATTATTCCTCAGAAGCTTTCTCATTGATCTGCCAAACCTTAATATTGAGACTCGAACTCAGAGTGATCTCTTAATGGAGAGCAAAATTATATCCCTCATAGCAGGATCTGTGGTTTATTCACTCTATTACAGAGAAGAACCTTCTGAGCCACCAGAAGGGGTGGAACATTTAGTAGATGATTTGCTACAAAAGATTAAGCTTTTCAAGTTAAAGATCACCAAGATTTATCCCAAGTCACCATTTCCGAAGTTCCCTAGCATTGATGAGCTGGGCTTTCTTGATCGCTTCTTAGGGAATCTTAGGGAGCTGCCTGAGGATACGATAAAGTCAATCCAAGGCTTGAAACCTCAAGTTCAACAACTAAGGGAAGAGCTACAGTTCCTTAGATCCTTTCTATGTAAAATTGCCAAGCAGCACAATGAGCTGGAGAAACCAAAAGTTCTTTGGACAAAAATTATAGATGTTGCACACAAGGCGGAGCACATAATCGACTCACTTTTGGTAAAAAGTGGTCCTGAAGGGTATCGTATGCATTGGCTCTCTGAGATCATAAAGGAGATCAAGGTTCTTAAGGCAGAGGTCAATATAATTGATGAGAGGAAGATGCATAACAGTGAAGTCAACCTTGGTGCAAAGATTTCTAGTGAAGTGCCATTGCAAGCAACTTCTTCAGAAATGGATGAAGGAGTAGTAGGATTTGAGGATGTGGAGAAAGGCATAGTAGAAGATCTTATAGGAGGATCAACAAAATGCCAGATGGTCGCAATTGTTGGCATGCCTGGACAAGGTAAGACTCATCTTGCCAAAAGAATTTACAACAATCCCATTGTGAAAGATTACTTCTACGTTCATGCATGGTGCTATGTTTCTCCAGTATATAGTAGGAAGCACCTTTTGACTCATATCTTATGTCAAGTCGTGAAACCTATTGAGGAAATGCAAGAGAAGACAGACGAAGAAGTAGCTGATCTGTTGTATAAAAGTCTAAAGGAAAATAAGTATCTCATCCTCATGGATGATCTGTGGGGCGTTGAGGCATGGGATGCCTTGAGAAGATCTTTTCCA
The DNA here is from genome assembly GCA_037974665.1 of Ehretia macrophylla. Classification (NCBI taxonomy): domain Eukaryota; kingdom Viridiplantae; phylum Streptophyta; class Magnoliopsida; order Boraginales; family Ehretiaceae; genus Ehretia; species Ehretia macrophylla. The sequence goes on along the minus strand of CM075771.1, from coordinate 54,172,690 downwards.
GATGACAACAATGGAAGTAGAATAATGTTCACAAGTCGATCCCAGAATCTGAACTTGAAAGCATCTGGTAGCAAGATTCATCATCTTCGTCCATTCTCCGATTATGAGAGTTGGCAGTTGTTGCAGGCAAAGCTATTTCAAGGTAAAAGTTGCCCTTCAAAGTTGTTGAAAGTTGGAAAACAAATTGCAGAAAATTGTAACGGGCTGCCTCTTGCAATTGTTGTGATAGCTGGAATTCTTGCAAACATTGGCAAGGAAAAACATTATTGGAGGGAAATCGCCAACGGTCAAAGTTCATACATAGCCAATGACCCAGAAAAGCAGTCCGTGAAAGTTATAGACTTGAGTTACAAACATTTGCCAGATTATTTGAAGCCATGCTTTCTTTATGTTGGAGCATTTCATGAAAACAATTACATTTTTGTGCCCAAGTTAATTCGCTTATGGGTTGCTGAAGGGTTTATTCAAAAAGTTGAAAAAAAGAGCTTAGAAGATATAGCAAGGGGTTATTTGACGGATCTTATTAATAGAAGTCTAATAATAATCACCAAAAGAAGTTCAGCAGGTCACATCAGAGTGTGTCGTGTTCATGATCTTGTACGTGATTTCTGCTTGAAAAAGGCTAAGGAGTATAACTTTTTCCAGCCAATCGACACGGTGCCTACTTCTGATTTACCTACTCCTGTCATTTGTCAGCAGCTTCGAATAAGCTCCAATCGACCAGAGCTCTTTCTGACGTCCAAAGCTTGGGGCCCGCATATCCGCTCTCTGCTGTTTTTTGGCTTTGCTGGTCTTTTCAGTGGAGAGTATGATATCTCATCCATGTGCTATGAGTTTAAACTCCTTAGGGTGTTAGATTTGGAATGCATCGACTTTTGGAGTCGATATTTTCCTCCGGAAATAAACTCACTTGCTCACCTGAGGTACCTAGCAATTGATGGTGGATTTTTTTCTATCCCATCATCGATAGCCAATCTCTGGAACTTGGAAACTTTAATTTTGAAAGGATCTCACAGTTGTGCTCTACCGGGTACTATTTGGAATATGACAAAGCTTCGGCATTTACACATAAATCCCAGTGCTGTCTTCTACGGTGAATCCTTGGATTGTGTTTGTCGATTAGACAATTTACAAATAATTTCTACTCTAGATCTGGTGTACATTAGTGAAGATGAAAAGGAAGAGGTGATGAAAGGGCTTGCCAATGTTAAAAATTTGAGATGCAAAATTAGGAAATCATGTTCGATACTGGGCACTCTAAGTCAACTTGAATCACTTTGGGTGTCTTACTTTGGCATTCGGCGTCAGCATGATGAGTTTAGTCTCCCATCAAACTTAAAAAAGTTGACAATGTCAAAGTTTCGTTTGCCCTGGAATACAATTTCAATCATTGGAAAACTTCCCAAGCTTGAGGTTCTTAAACTACTTGATGAAGCATTTCAAGGGGAAGAACGGAAAATGAGAGAAGAAGAGTTTCCCAACCTCAAATTCTTAAAGTTGAAAAATCTGGATATTAGCAAATGGAGCGTCTCCAGTGATGACTTTCCTAAACTTGAGCAACTGGTGCTGCAACATTGCCCTGGGCTTGAGGAGATCCCTGGTTTAGATGACATTCAAACATTGAAAGCAATTGAGGTGAGTTGGTGCAGTTCCCGTTTGGAGGAGTTTGTTAAGCAAAGTCATGAAGAACAACTGGAATTCGGAAACAATGAGCTCAAGGTCGTACTTAAGCATAATGAGGAGTCATCTGTGAGTAATTTGAATTCCTTTCCTTTTTAGAAATTAAATATTTCCTATTTCCTTGATTGATTAATTAATTATGTTCACATGTTTTCTGCAAAATAACTGTTTTAACAAATTAAATTGTCTTACACGCCAACTAAATCAATGAAGGTTCATTTCCTAGCAAGTAAATGTTAATCAATCCTCAATGTGGAGCTTGAACGTGCAATTCATATTGCCCAACACAGGACGGGCGTGGGATGGGGGTTGGGGCATGGAAGATTGAAATTGCTCTAATTATTCTGTTGCCATCCTCAATTCTTGGTCTTAATCAAGAACGGCTTAGCAAAATCAAAATAGGAAAAAGAAGTAGCACAAGAAGTACTTAGTTATCAGACCATATCTTGATCATGGCATCTTTACTAATTGCACATTCGTTGTTTCTACAAATCTAACACTGCAACAAAAATATTCCCTGAAAAAGATATACAGGTATGATACTGAAGTGGAGACGGGGGATGAAACTGAAGTCAGTACAGGGAATGATACTGAAGTCAGTACAGAGGATGATACTGAAGTTAGCACATGGAAGACAAAAGTATCCGCTGTTTTGAATTATTGTCCAGTATTATGACAAAGTAACTATCATCATGTATTTGGACAAGCTCAAGGTCAGGGATACTTCGATACTATAATGTTTTCTAATTTGTATGATTTACTATTCGAACTTCGCTTGTAAGTTGTTTTGGTTTCGAGATTAGACCATTTAGATCCTCTCATCTAGGTGTGTGTTCAGGCCTTCTGATGCTGGAAATTTATAAGATGCAATTTCCTTTTTCATTTTGGTTATGGTACTATTGCGTCGGTTCATATTCGCATTGTTGACATATGATATCGTATATGTGACTTTTTGCATTTTTCTACGTTTTTTAAAGTTATGGTTCGATTCTCAATTTTTCATCTGTTGCATTAAGCATTATGTATTATGGTAAATGCTATTTTTCATGTCCTACTGCTTACTAAGACTCAAATCTCATTTGCATTATTTATTTTTCAAACTTTTTTTTTTTTTGCAGATACTAATAGTTAGGTTTGTTGTTTTTGGACTTGGGGTAGATGACCACCTTAAGGATAGTGAGCTTTTTATTTACATTTTTATGTACAACTCTACACTTCTTTTATTTTATTCCTTAAGTTATTTTGGATTCTGTAGTGATCTAGATGGATTATCCTTTGGGTAATGTAATCCTTTGGAGCTTCAATTATTTTTGATTTGGAGACTTTGGAACACGTATGATGTTTCTATGCTTATGGACTTAGAATCTTTTATTTAATTTTGAAACTGAGTTATTTTGTTATGAATTTCTTAAATGCCTCCCAAATAAACTTATATTAAGGTGACTTTTTACGATATAAAATCATGTTTATATGTTATTCCTTGCTAGTGTTGGATGGATAAACAACAGATATTGAGTCTAATTGACAGTTGTTAATAGTTTACATATATCTATTTTCGTATCTGAATCTTGTAATTGTATCTATATTTGTTGAGATGCACATAGGTTAAAGAATACTCTACTGCCTAGTGGGGGATGTATATACTCGCTATTTATTTTGATTTGATAACGGAGCTACTAAGTGAAATGCAATTACAACTACTTAAATATGCCTTCTTCATGGTTTTGTATATGACTACAATAATGAGAGAAATCTATTGATAGTATTTTCACTTCGTAATTATTGGTTTATATATTTCTGTATGAAGAAATTATACGATATTTGTAGCTTGAGGTTGATCTTCGTAAAAAAATTCATTCATTATTCAGCTTTCATTGCATTTTGTTATGAATTATAGTTTCTTACTGAATTTCCTTTTTTTCGTCTTTCTTGATCTTTGGTCTCAAAAGCGTTTAAACTATTTTTGTTCATTTTAGATATAATTTCTGATAATTGGATATTTTGTGCTCATTCCTCTTTTGTTTTGTTTAATCCTTTCATCTTGTTTAATTGCAGACAGTGACGAGAAAGTTGTTGGAATAAATGCTTGATGAGAAGACAACCTTGTCCGTACTAAGATATGAGTGGTTTATAAGTGTTAGTTTTATGATCAGACGACATTTCTATCTAGTCATATATATATTCATGTCAGAGTGATATTTATGTATGATTGAATTATGTAATGTAGGTTTATGTTTTAAGACTTGGGCTCTTATGTGGTTAGCAATTAGGACTTTGTGGGAATGAATAATGTGCTACTGTGATGTTATGTGAAGTATTTGAGTTTTATGTATAAAGTTATGGAGCTACTTTATATATGTGAAAGGAAGTGTGATTTATTGTGGAATAGTGCTATGACGTATATCTTTAGGTCATTTTAGTATTGTTATGGTTGAAACAAAATGTACTGTTGTATACACCAACTAGAGCAATACAGGTTTATTGACTAGCAACTAAATTTTTACTCGGTGCTCAATCTAGAATTTGAATGTGCAGTTCAATTCATCAAGCAGAGAGGTGCGGAAATTAATTGAAATTGTTGTAATTTACTCATGCCATCTTCTCTCATTATTAAGACTATTAGAAATATATTAAAATTATTATTTTCGAAGCAAGTTGCGAGTTGGGGGTTATATTCATTGTAACTATTAAATTATCATTTCATGTAAAAGTTTAAACGTAAATTATTAGAGAAAAATTTATTATGTTTAGTTCTCTAATTAATTGGATTGTTCATAGCCACGGCAAAAGGAATCTGTAAATGGCGTAGCCGGGTGGCGATTATAGTTGTACTTAGCCTAACCCCGTTTTTATTGCTTTTTCAGAGACTTTTAATGATTCTGTTGTTCATATAAAAAGGAAGGTTGCGATCTGTATCGAGTTTACTCACTCACGGTGTCAATTTTTATTTTTGTGCCATTTTGATCAATGATCCTTAATTAGCCTCCAATTAAGTCTGAGAATTTGTTATATTGCACAGGTTCTAAGTTTGCTGTTGATATTTAACAAGTGTTTTTTTTTTACCTGTTTACTAAATGTAACAAAATAACAGTTGTATTTTTAAAAAGATATGATTTTTATCTAGTAAACTAGCTTTTTGGATGAATTATTGTTACTCTTGCTGGATAGTCTGGAGGAAGAAGATTGTGATCAAGTTCATCGACTCTCTCCTGGAGAATCGGGCAGATTTAGTTAGCTTGAAGTAGGGATGGCAATGGGGGTGGTTTTAATCCGAAACCGACGGGTATCTGCCCGATAAAAACCCGATAAAGAAAATCGATGGGTAAACCGGTAGGTTTTGGTTTTTAAAAGTCGAAACCGATGGTTAAACTGATAGATTATGGTTTTAGACGTTAAAAAAAATCGAAACCCGAAACCCGATTAATAATTAATTTAAAAATATATATTATACATATACACATACATATATATATATATATTTATATACAGATACATGCATATTACTCTCAATCTTTTCATTTCTCTCTCCTACTTTTCCCACATGCTTTTTATATTTTTTATCTTTCTCTTACTTCAATACTATCTTTCACTTTCTTCAACACGCCAACTCCACTTTCTATAATAAAAAACTCAACTTTCAACCAACTATTTTTTTTTCACCCCCGATCTACCACACCAATTCTACCCCAATTGACCAAAAAATATTCTACTCCTTTCTCTCTCATTTTCTTTTCCTTCTTCCTTTCTTGGTAATCGTATTCTTCAGTTTTTCTTATTCCTTTCTTTCTTGTAATGAAAACTTCTACTTCTTCTCTGTAACATATTCACTGTACCCAACTACTCCAAAACATTATCAAACGCCACTAGCCACATAATCTTTAGCTAGTAACTAGAGGACAGGGACGAGAGGATGAGAAAGCTAATTAAATGGCAGATTTCTAATCCTAGCGAAACGGGCTATCTGATCTGATGATAAAGTTGAAGATCTTGAAATGTTTGGTATTTTTTGGTAGTGTGACTTTATATTTTGTTATTTTGTTGATCTTTTTTATTTTTATTTAGATAATTTTTTGAATTTATTTTGTTGTATTACATAAATTATACTTATGTTTAATATCTTAATATTTAGGCTTTCAATAATTATTTTTCTAATTTTTAGATCGTTTTTTTTTTTCTATTTTTTAGGTTAATTTGTTATTTAAATTATTATTATTATTTTTAAATGATCGGTTGAGGTTCGGATAATCGCGGTTTTTTCAAATACATTCAGTTTTGGTTTTGGTTATTAATATTCAAATTCATTCAGTTTTGGTTTCGGTTTCAGTTTTTGATTTTGTAAACTGTTTCGGTTTCGGTTTTGGTTTTTCTAAAAATTGCGATTATCCGGACCGTTGTCATCCCTAGCTTGAAGGTCGATCTAGTTGATCCTTCGAAGATACAACTCAAAGCCGTTGAAGGGAAGCTTGAATTCTGAAGGAAAGAAGCGTGGCTGATAATGCAGCGTATTTCTGATACTCTTGCTTGGATCATGAAATGAATAAAGACATGTTTTCGATCTTTCTGGTCTAGAACTAGAGCATGATCCTCAACAATACAACGGAGTCCTTGAAGCTTCTTCAGAGTCATCAGGACTGAACTTTGTGCACTTCCAGGAGGGATAAAACTGCAATCGACTCTTTGGAGTCTCTTCTGAAAAATGCTAAGAAACTGTTATGTGATGGTTTGAGAGTACATATGAGGGATCAAATCGAAATCCATTCACGAGGAGCTGGCTTTACTCAAGAGGCTTTCTTATGGATCCGCCAAAATAGTATACTGAGACTCAAACTTTGGATGTTCTCTTTGTTAGAATATATATACTCTATCTTAAAATTTGGTCCATATATATTTAATCTTTCAAGTGTCACACATCTCAAAAATTAGATTTACACACGTGTTCAATTTTTCACGTGTAGCTCCTCTCAAATTAGGTCACACGTGACTCCTCTCAAATTATGTCATACGAGAGAGGGAGTGTTACAATATACATTCGTCCTATATCAAAAAATTAAAAATTTCAAGATCATTTTATAAGATCTTAGGCTACTTCGGTCTACATGTATTCAATCTTTCAAGTGTCACCCATCTAAAAAATTAGGTCCTCACACGTTGTCACGCCTTAAAATATAATGAGTTAAATTCAGGATAAGTCCGCAAGGCTTACAATCTCTCAATAATACAAGCTTGAATTTATTAATGAATAAATAATTCTGAGCTAATCCACTCGAATCTTTAGCTCTGGTCACGTGATTTCTAGCCCAGTAAACCTCGATCTAACTTTGTTGTCTGCAAAGAGAAAAAATGAAAGAAGTGAGCGGAACAATACTTAGTAAGTATATTTACCTTGAAGAAAGCGATGGTTTAAAGATTAATAAAATAGCCAAATAATCATGAAAATAATATTAGGCACTACGGGATACTATAACAAGCCGTGACTACTTAATAGTAGTGCGGTCATTAGTTCAGAATTATAGCTCACAACAAGAGACGGCTAATTAACTCTCAGCCGCATAAGATTCGATACACAGCTTGTATAGTTCGTAAGACCGAAATCAAAAGCTCAGATTTGACTTATCAGAATGATCGATATAGATAACTAAACAAGAATTACAAACAAATAACAAAATAACGAATTGAAAGATATTTGCAGAACAACAAATGGGGTAAATCAAAAGGAAAGGTAAACTACTTACATGATGATAGATCCTTCAAGCCGAAACATCAAAATCAAATTAATAATACTTGGCAAATATTTTTAATCTGTAAGAAAAGTCTAAACTTAACTGATAGGTTGTCAAACCTATTATCTCCTACTTAGATCTCAATGAAATGAAACAATCTCATTCTGGTTCCTATTTTTTATTCCCGTATTGCTAGCCTTCCAGTTACAGTAGTAGAGTTTTAATATAATTAAGGCAGATAATATAATGATAGAACTTTTATCATAAAAAAAAGTTTATGTAATGAATTGTTGAAGTGGAGAAAAATGTGCAATTGTCGAAAATAAATAAATTTTAGTCCATTATTTGTTTTTTTTTGTTATATAAATAGATCACATATGACTTTATTGGCTCCTTTAATCAGATATCACATACCCAACTTGATACAAAATGTTAAAAAATAATATTTAATACATTACATATAACTACGAATCTGTACACATATTATATATATATATAGTAAATCACCACACACTGTAGAATAAAGCATTATGATAATATATATAAGAAAGTTTTGTTTACGCCTTTCATAGGCTTTCATTCTTCAATTGTATTATAAAAATAAAAATAAAATTGTTTTAGAATAAGAAGTTTGACAGTGGAGTGGCCGAGTAGGCCAATTCATTGTAAAATAGTTTGAACGATAATAAATTCAAGTAACGTAAAATTTCTAAGTAAAAAAAATTGGGATCATTACACTCTTCCTCCCTTAAAAAAGTTTTGTTCCCGAAATTTTATTACTTAACTAAGAACCTCAAAATTAAAAGTCAAAACTCCAAAAATATTAGTTTCAAAATTAAGCACTCCTATACTCCAGTATTAAACATAAGCCTAAACATTCTTATGATACGCAACAAAAACTTAGCTACCAAAATCACAAGTCCTCAAATGATCACAATCTATTGCTCTGATACCATTCTATCACACTTCGAAATTTAATGAGGTAAATCTGGGACAAGACCGCCGCACGCCTAGAAAGACAAGTCTTCGTAAGCCCGCAAGGCTCGCAATCTCTCGATAATACAAGCTTTAATCCATTAATGAATAAATAATCCAGACATTCTATAGTCCCAAAAATAAGCATTAAAACTTTAGTAACATTATAATTCTCCAAAAATAATAATAATCATAATTGTCAATAAATTCACTCGAATCTTTAGCTCTGGTCATGTGATTTCTAACCCGGTAAACCCCGATCTAACCTTGTTGTTTGCAAAGAAAAAATAAAAGGAATGAGCGGAACAATGCTCAATAAGTAAATTTACCCCAAAGAAAGCGATGGTTCAAAGATCAATAAAATAGTCAAATAATCACGAAAATAATATCATGCACTACAGGATACTATAACAAGCTATGCCTACTTAATAGCAGCACGGTCACAAGTTCAGATTCACAATTTATAACAGTCAATAACTACAGACGGCTAATTAACTCACATTCGCATAGGATTTCATAAGTTCAGATTCACAATTCATAACAGTCAATAACAACAGACAGCTAATTAACTCCCAGCCACATAGGATTTGATACACAACTTGTATAGTTCGTAGGACCTGAATCAAAAGCTCGGATTTGACTTATCAGAATGATTGATATAAATAACTGAACAAGAATTACAAACGAATAACAGAATAATGAATTGAACGATATTACAAAACAACAAATGGAGTAAATCAAAAGGAAAGGTAAACTACTTACATGATAATAGATCCTTCAAGCCGAAACATCAAAATCAAATTAATAATACTTGGCAAATATTTTTAATCTGCAAGGAATGTCTCAACATAACTGATAGGTTGTCAAACCTATTATCTCCTACTCATATATTAATGAAATGAAACAATCTCATTCTGGTTCCTATTTTTTATTACCGTATTGCTAGCCTTTTATTTACAGTAGTAGAGTTTTAATATAATTAGGGTAGATAATATAATGATAGAACTTTTATCATAAAAAAGTTTGTGAAATGAGTAGTTGAAGTGGAGAAAAATGTGCAATTGCCGAAAGCAAATAAACTTTGGGCCATTATTTGTTATCTTTTGTTATTTAAATAGATTCCATATGACTTTGTTGGCTCCTTTAATCAGGTATGCCCAACTTGATACAATATATTAAAAAAAATATTTAATACATTACATATAACTAAGAATCTGTACACATATTATATATATAGTAAGTCACTACATACTATAGAATAAAGCATTATGTTAAAATATATAAGAAAGTTTTGTTTATGCCTTTCATCAAGCTTTCATTCTTTAGTTGTATTATAAAAATAAAAATAAAATTGTTTTAGAATAAGAAGTTTGCCAGTGAAGTGGCTGAGTAGGCCAATTCATTGTAAAATAGTTTGAACGATAATAAATTCAAGTAACGTAAAATTTCTCAATAAAACAAATTGGGGTCGTTACACGCGTGTTCAATCTTCTACGTGTTACTCCTCTCAAATCAAGTCTATATGTATTCAATCTTCCAAGTGTCACCCATCTAAAAAATTAGGTCCACATGCGTGTTCAATCTTCCACGTTTGACTCCTCTCAAATCAGATCACACGTGAGGGGAAGTGTTAGAATATACACTCATCCCACATCAAAAAAATAAAAAATTCCAGGACCACTTTATAAGATTTTGGGTTACTTTACTTAACACCAATTAGATTTAGGTTAAAAACTCAGTTATCTTAACACTCTTAACACATAGCAAAGTTATATCTAGAGAGCCAAACTCTATGATAGGTTCACTTCATGACATCAAAATGAATGAGAAAAGAGCATCAAACTGTAATCCCTTTTTGTGTCAACATGTTCAAAACTTCTCAATGGGAATGGAAAAACAAATTGAGTTGTGGATGTAGCCCTTTCAAACTTTTATGGTATGTTATTAATCTCTTGAGCTTTTTATGTTGGAGATTCATGACAATACGTGTTTTTTGCCTTTTTTTAATTTGAAATTCACATTTTAAGATTTCTTGCCAAGATATCTCTCGTCTTACCTACTAATACGCGTTTTTTTTGGCTTTTCTTATCTACCACTTTTGTGTTCATTCTAGGCCATCTTCTTCAATTTTGCATTATTTATTAGCATACAATTTATAGATTAATTGCCTATTGGTCTCAGAGTTGGAATTAGGTGAAATGACCAAGCAATTAGCCAAAAAATCAATTTATGAATTCCAAAAGAGTTAAACAATATGAGCTTGTATCACCAGCTAAATTTGTTTAGCTCGAAGTTGTATACAGTGGCGGGCCTATATGGTGATGATGGTGTACTATCAACTTGAAAACACACACACATATATATATATATATATATATACACACACCCTGACCTCTCCCATTGCACGATTACACTCCCTGAGCTTGGATTCCTAAATCTGCCCCTGGCTTTACATTATAGTTACTATTAAAGTTTGAAGTGAAATTGGTTTACCAAGTTTGATTTGATCAATCTCCTCAAGTTAAATTACGATATTCTTAGTGATAAACATATTTTCTATTCAATGGAGGTTTTTGTCACGATAAGTTAAAAATGCCGCTTTTATGGACTTGATGCACAGGGTATTTTAGCCATAGTTAGACCAGTTTCTGGTGATATTTATTGATGATATCTTGGTATATTCAAGGACCGAGAAATAACATGAAAGACATTTGCATTTGGTGTTGCAGAAATTGAGGGAGTATCAGTTATATGCCAAGTTCAGTAAATGTGAGTTTTGGCTCAAACATGTGGCATTCTTGGGTCATGTAATTTCTCAAGAGGGAATTGCAGTGGATCCTTCGAAGATTAATGTTGTGCAATCATGGAAGAAGCCAGAGAATGCCACAAAGGTACGTAGTTTTCTCGACTTGGTGGGATATTACCGGAGATTTGTGAAAGACTTCTCAAAGATTGTAGGGCAACTTACAAAGCTCACACAAAAGAAGACCAGTTTTGTGTGGGATGACAAGTGTAAGCATAACTTCCAAGAATTGAAGAAGCGGTTGACAACTGCTCTTATATTAGCATTGGTCGAGGGAAGCCAAGGGTTTGTTATCTATAGTGATGCCTCAAAGGAAGGGATAGGACGTGTATTAATGCAAAACAACCAAGTCATTGCCTATGTATCACGGAAGTTGAAGCCTTATGAGGTGAATTATCCTACATATGACTTGGAGCTTGCAGAGATTGTCTTTGCCTTGAAGAAGTAGAAGCATTACTTGTGGGCAAGTCAATTTGAAATATTCACTGATCATAAGAGCTTGGGGTATCTATTTTCTCAGAATGAGTTGAACATGAGACAGAGGAGATAGATGGAACTCCTAGATGACTACAATTGTACAATCAATTATGTGCTAGGGAAGGCAAACGTGGTGGCAGATGCTTTGAGCCAAAAGACAAGTTTGGCGAGAGTAAAGGTTAAAGAATGGGAAATGCTCGAGGAAGCCAGTCGATGGAGACCCGAGTTGACAAGTAACGGAGTATCCTTTACTGCTCACCTATTAGTACAACCTACATTGTTAACTTAAATTCGGGAAGCTCAACAACAAGACCCTCAATTCCAAAAGATAAAAGACAACAATCTGGATTTCAAGTTGCATGAAGATGGATTGTGGAGATTCAGGAATCGAGTTTGTGTGCCCAAAGGTCTGGAGTTGAAACGAAAGGTACTTGAAGAAGCCTATAATTCTAGGTACACAATTCACCCAAGAGGTACGAAGATGTATCAAGACTTAAAACAACACTATTGGTAGAACAATATGAAGTGGGAGATTACAGAGTTTGTATCTCGATGCTTAACATGTCAACGGGTTAAAGCAGAACATCAAAGACCTGCAGAGCTTCTACAACCTTTGGAGATTCAGCAATGGAAGTGTGAACACGTAACCATGGATTTTGTAATGGAGTTTCTAAGATCTCCTCGAGGATGTGATGCAGTATGGGTTGTTATGGATCAGTTGACAAAGACAGCTCACTTCATTGCGATGAATAAGAAGGATAATCTTGGGAAGTTGCCTGAATTGTATGTGGCTAACATTGTAAAACTGCATGGTGTGCTAGTTAGCATTGTATCAGATAGAGATTCCAGGTTTACATCTCGATTCTGGCAGAAGTTACAAGGAGCTTTGGGGACGAAATTGAGTTTCAGCACGGCGTACCATTCTTAAACACATGGGCAGTCCGAAAGGACCATCCAGATCTTGGAAGACATGTTGAAGGCATACGTGTTGGACTTCAGAAGTAGTTCAGACAAACACTTACCGTTGGTAGAATTTGCCTACAATAACAGCTACCAGGCAACAATTGGCATGGCACCATACGAGGCATTGTATGGAAAGAAGTATAGGTCCCCTTTATATTGGGATGAGGTCGGTGAAATGAGAGTCGTAGATCCTATATTGTTGTTGGAGTTGATAAAGAAGATTGAGAACTTACAACTGATTCGGAAGAGAATGCTCACAACCCAAAGCAAACAGAAAAGCTATACGGATAAACGGAGGCGAGACTTAGAATTTAAAGTTTGTGATCGAGTATTCTTGAAGTTGTCGCCCTGGAAGGAGTTGATTTGACATGGCAAATGTGTGAAACTAAGCCCAAGGTACGTGGGTCCGTTTCAAATCGTGGCTGGATTTACCTCCAAACCTCTCCAACATTTACCAGGTGTTTCATGTCTCAATGCTGAGGAAGTATCATCCCGACTTGTCGCATATTCTAAAACCGAAACCGCTACAACTTCGGGAGAACTTATCGTATGAGGATAAATCGGTAAAGTTCTTGGATGAACAAGACCGAGAGTTGCGCAACAAAAGTATACCCATGGTGAAGGTATTTTGGAATAATCATGGGATTGAAGAGGCAACTTGAGAAATACAGGATCAAATAGAACAATAATACCCATAATTGTTTAAGAGGTAAGAAGAAAATTGCGAAGACGCAATTCTTTTAAGGGGGGAAGGATGTAAGACTCGGCACGAGACCCCATGTGCATTATATCATTTACCATGCATTTATATCATTTGATATGCATTTATATCATTTGATATGCATTTATATCATTTTACGTGCATTTATAACGTTTTATGTGCATATATCTTATTTTATGTGCATTTGACTTGTTTCACATGCACTTGTCTTGTTTTACGTGCATTGAGGCATTTTAACTAGTATAGATACTAACTAAACCTCATGGAATTAAAATAGCTAACTAGACTAGTTGGTTTTGGACCAAATGACAAACTAGCAATACATAATTGGTTAGAAGGGCACTCTTGCCATTTGGCCATTTAGATATCATTCTACCTAGCTATTGTCTTCTAAAACAAGACATACATTACATTACACACATATACAAAAATGCTGCACACACACACACACTCACCTACACGATCTGAAGAGGGAGAGAAGAAATAAGAAAGAAAGAGGAAGAAATAAAGGAAAAGAAGGAAGTTCAAGCCATTTTCAAGCTATACTTGAGCTCTTTCTTGCATTTGGTAGCTAAATCCAACATTTCTCTTGCTTCTTTTATTCAATACTAGGGTGAGAGAAGTTTCTAAAGCTTTGAAAAGGTCATATGATGCATATTTATGTGTTTTGTATGCCTATTGAGCAAGAACAAGTAGCTATAGGTTTATTTTGAGCAATTGATTTTGTAGTACGCATCTAGGGCTCCAATCTTGACTTGTAGTGTATTATATGACTTGAGCTTGCTATTGGATGCTAGGATGATATTAATTGTAGGTTCTACATGTGAATGGAAGTAGTAAAATGGTATTGTGTTATACTAACACATAAGTTGATTGTTGGATTTGAAATTGTTGTTGTTGTTGGGTTATGTGTTGTAGATGTTGCTAGGATAAAATTGTGATTATATGTTGTTATGAGTATGTTAGAAAGATGCTTTTGATATGGTAGCTATGAGGTGTTATTTAGTGTGCAAAAAGGTAGCAAGAAAGGGAGAGATTAATGTCTTGAGTAAGCAAGGGATTAAACTAAGTTCGGATGACTTCACTCATTCAACATTCACTGGAAGAGTAGGACGAATCACTCGTCCAACTCCTCATCCGACTGCTCCAACTTCTTCATTTCAACACATTATCTATTCAATGTTTTATGGTGTAATTGTTATGTTTGTTTGCTACCTTATATCAAGAGATGTTGTGTACCATAGTGTGACATTATAAATGTGTTCGAATTGGATGGCATTGGATTACATATGTGTACAGGTTATCACATGCACCAATTACCAATGTGGCTATGTGTGATTATTGTTTAAATGTTAAGTGAGTGGATGCAACCTACTTTGTTGCGGCCCTCTAGTTGTCTACTTATATTTTATATGCAAATATGATTGGAATATGTGTGTGTGGCAAGGTTGCAACCATTTTTCAGGCATGGTAGCATTCGTTTCCCCTAGGCAGTATCAGGCTTGCCAATAGGTCTCGACAACCATGGTCTTCATTCCCTCTCTTGCTTGGATTTTACCCCTTGGAGAGGCGGGTTGTAAGACTTAGGGTTTATCCGTATTACCCTATGGTTTGGTGTAAAGGATTTGATATTGATGACTGATTCAAGGCCAGCTTTCTCCAACAATTGCAAGAATAACTGTATCTTTTTAATCTTACATGTTACCACTCTCACTTGGGCCCCAGTCCTTGGAGAGTTGGGCTATATGTTATTGCTTTCATGATTACTTCGATATATTGCTAAATGATCTTGTGTGCATAGTATTATTTCTAAATGTTTGCGAAAGGCTAAAACACTTGCGAAAATCCCCTCCCTGGTATCCTTCACTGAGCTAGGTGGTGTAGTTTACCCTTCTTTCTATCAAATTCAGGTAAGGTTGAGCCCGAGCCGACTATATAGGTTAAGGGCGAAACTGCATTATGTGATGAGACATATTTCTATCAATGTGATCCATGCTTGTCGTTAAGGATTCTTCTCGATTGTTTTAACCATATTGTGAACTTGTACTCTTTCAATACTGTGTAAATATTCTTTTGGATGATTGAGGATGTAACTAACTTAATACTTATTCTTTTAAGACCTAGAGGTTGTTGAATGGGTTTGTATCATGTAAGCTTGAAGGAACTAGGTGTTGTATATATGTACAGGTGAATGAAATCATGAAGTGCCCCGAGAGTTGGGCCACATTTTGAAGTTTCTTGTAATATATAAATGTATGTTAGGCTATTAAATGATAATCTTTCAAGTATTAAGTTAATCGACATGTCAAATTCCGGCCTTAATCTCCATTGGTTTGGGGTCGGGGCATAACACAAGAACCTGCAAAACAAAAGAACCGAGGGGGCTCCCGCAGTTCCCACTCCGACGCTCAAGTCAGTTGTCTGTAGGAAATAGCACATAAGCAGAATTGTAAGAAATGTGTTGCATACATTTTACCATAGAATCGCCCCATAATTATACTTGATGGTTGTTAGTTTCCTAGATGAGGAAGAACTCCTCAGGGTTTACGCTTCCAGGAGTCTATCTTTATCAAGCGAATTCCCAAGGATCGTCTCTTCTAAGAGTCTATCATTATTTGGGTTACTTGCGTTTATCCTTATCAAGATAATGTTTCCTGTTCTCATGCCTACCCTGTTACTCTCGACAAGTCCGAGGCTCAGAGGAAGGTGAGGTTGTTGCCTGTTGTTTGGGCTGATTTCCCAGGGCTGGAGCCCTACCCCTATCAGTTGCCCCCCTAATATTTTGGGCTAAGTCAAAGGTCGGGGGATTGTTGTAATGGTAGGGCTCTTCATATTCCTCAGTGGTTACTAGCCGTTACAACTGTCTACTTGCGCTATCATAACCTCGCTACTTTTTCGCAGCCTCATTCCTCGGGATTCGTATTTCAAGTCCCCACGATACTAAGTGGGTTATCTTCATGATTTGTAGGGTACTGCGGGGTCCTCTATAAATAGAGTCGCTCAGCTCCACCCTCTGCATTTTGCACCCACAACCCTTACTTACCTTTGCTTCTTCGCTCTTCTGCGGTACATAGTGCCCCTTGTGAGTTTTAACCTACCACTTAGGTATGCTCCTCTTTCCTTTTTTCCATCATGGTTAAGTCCACTAGGTCAGGGGTCATTGGAGATTCTAATGAAGAACCTTAGGACGTTTGTCATGCTGAAAGAAATTCCGAGCCCATTGCCACTATACCGATTTCCCAAAGTCTTCCTCCTACTAGAGGTCCCCACAAGAGTTCTAAGAAACCCGCCACTAGGGCTAAGTCTACCCCTCGTCGTCCTGCCCCTACAATAGGTCTTGCCAGAATCGGCAATCTTCTGGTCTTCAGCTTGAGCACAAGGTCTGTACCACCTGTAAAAAGGCTATCACCCACCTTAGGGATATCGGCGCCATCCCCCATAATTTCGAGGTTCGTATTCTTAATCATGATACGCCGGCGTCTACCTACGGACCTAGTGAAGGGGAGGTTACATTTTATTATGATTAGCTCCTCATAGGTCGCTTACATCTCCCCTATTTCTTAGTAGAGATTTTCAATTATCACCAAACTAGTCCTGCCTAGGTCACCCCCAATAGTTGGAGGCTGATAGTTGGCTTTTATGTTGTTTTAAAGGAGTTGGGCTACACGCCTACCCGCAACCTCCTTCTTTTTTATCATCAACTCAAAACCACCAACAAGGGCTCAAGTTGGCATTATTTTTGTGTCTGCAATCATCCTTTGGTCGCAAAGATTCCTAACAACTCCAAGAACTGGAGTAACAAATTATTCTTTGTGAAATCCCTCACAAGGTGGGAGGTCCGGAGCATCTGGGCTGTCCCCCATGAGTCAGCCAGGGACCCTCCCGCCCTCAACAAAATCGAGAAATCAGTTATTGAGGAACTCAAGAGAGCCATTCTAGTTAGGAGGGATATCCTTCTTGCTTTTGAGAGAATAACCGCTAGCGGCTTTTTTGCACGACCCCCGGAGCCTAGGGTTGTAGCCGTTCCAATTTTATCTCTTGAGAGTCACAACACCAGGGCTAGATGGACGGGGGATACAAGCTCTTGAGTCTGCAGACTTATGACAAAACGGGGCATTCGGAGGACTACTTTACAATCTTTGAGCATCATATGACATTTAGGACGTCTCAGACTCCATCAAGTGTCGAGCCTTCCCAGTAACTTTGGTGGGATCTGCACGAAAGTGGTTCGCTGGCTTGGCAGAAGACTCAATCCACAATTTTGACCAGCTTGTCGACTTATTTCTTGCTCGGTTTTCCAGCGACAAGAAGCCCTTGAGGCTCACTGCATCTCTCCTCTCCATAAAGCAGCAGAAGCATGAGACTCTACGGGACTACACTCAACGATTCAACCAGAAAGCCCTAGAAGTACCGGACATTGACCAGTCAGTAGCTATGGTTGCATACATGCAAGGCCTGCACTTCAAGTCATTACAGGTCTCTCTGGGTAAGAGGATACCTTGAGATCTAGAGGATCTCATGGCTCGGGCCTCCAAGTATATCAGCTCAAAAGAGGTTATATCAGTTAAGAAAGAAGAAGAGAAAGGGGGCTCGGCTAGTGGAAAAGCGAGGAGGGAAATAAATAGAAGGAAGCCCCAAAGGATCGAACTGAAGGACAGGGCATTAACAACCAGAGCAGGTTTGAGCAGAGCTATACCCTTTTGAACGCCCTTAGCGTAGAAATTCTACTCGAAATCCAAACCCACCCAGAGTTCCGTTAGCCAGCTAGGATGACGGGCAACACGGATAAAAGG
Source organism: Ehretia macrophylla (assembly GCA_037974665.1). Taxonomy (NCBI): domain Eukaryota; kingdom Viridiplantae; phylum Streptophyta; class Magnoliopsida; order Boraginales; family Ehretiaceae; genus Ehretia; species Ehretia macrophylla. The sequence goes on along the minus strand of CM075771.1, from coordinate 54,154,558 downwards.
GCGAAGGATAAATATTGTAGGTACCATAGGGACCACATCCATGACACAGAAGATTGCAAGCAACTTAAAGTGGAGATAGAAGTTCTGGTAAGAAAAAGATTGTTGAATAGGTTCGTGGCAGGAAATCAGGAGCCTTACTGTGATAGGGAACGGAGTACTAGGCGTGAAAAGGAGCGCATCCCCCAACGTGAAAGGGAACGTAGCCCTAGGCACGGGAGAGAATATAAAAATCGGTACCTGGGGGTGGTTGATACCATTACCGGAAGATTCACCTCCGGGGGAACCAGTAGAGCAACAAGAAGGTTATATGCCAAATTTGTGGTATAAGAGCCCTAGTATAAAAGGACCAAGGTAGAAGAATAGTTGTCGTTCACAACAAGTGATCTTAAGGGGGTAATATACCCACACGATGACCCGTTGCTAGTAGAAGCTCGCATTTCCAACTACAGGGTCAAGCGTCTGATGGTTGACACTGGCAATTCTGCAGAAGTATTATTTTTGAAAGCTTTTGACAAATTGGGCATAGGGTGAGATAGGCTCCGTCCTCTAAATGGCTCATTGTCTGGATTCACGAGAGAGGTCTTCCGCCCAGAGGGAGTTATTAACCTACCCGTAACCTTAGAGGATAGGGAGCAGAAAGCAATAAAAATGGCAAGCCTCATTGTCCTTGATTGTGAGTTAGCCTACAATGGGATCCTCTGCATCAAACACTGAAGTTCCCAACTCCCTTAAGCGTGGCTACCATAAAGGGAGGTCAACTGGCTGCTCGCCACTGTTATGCTGCTTCTCTCAAAATAAAGGGCCTGAAGATTAAGCAGATCGATGCTTCAGAAAGTAAGGGAGAAAAGAAGAAGAAGGCTACCTCTGTTGAGGAGTTGGACGAGGTAGAAATTTTGGAAAGACGGCCGGTCAAGATAGGCCACGATCTCTCTTTAAACCTATGAAAAGTTATAATTGACTTCTTTTCTCAAAGTATGCATGTATTTGCTTGGAATACAACTGATATGACAAGTATAAATTTATCGGTGATGGTCCACAAGTTGAATGTGGACCCTAAGTTCTGACCCATCTGCCAAAAGAAAAGGAATTTTGGGGAAGAAAGGAATAAAAACATTCGAGATGAAGTCCGAAAGTTGCTCGAAGTATGGCATATAAGAAATGTACAGTACCTGGAATGGATGACCAACGTGGTGTTGGTGTCCAAGAGCCCTGGGAAATGGCACTTGTGTGTTAATTATAAGGACCTCAATGAAGCCTGCCTTAAGGACTGTTACCCGCTGCCCAGGATAGACCAGATCGTGGACTCCACCTCTGGGTGTGAGTTCTTCACATTCATGGATGCGTTCAAGGCTACAATCAGATTATGATGGCCCCAGATGATGAAAATAAAATAGCCTTTATCATAAAAATTGGGACTTACTGCTATAGGGTGATGCTCTTTGGGCTGAAAAATGTTGGAGTTATATACCAACGCATAGTGAATAAGGTATTTGACCACCAAATCAGAAGAAATATGGAGATCTACATCAACGACAAGTTGACTAAAAACAAAAGTGCACACTCGCATGTGGCTAACCTGGTAGAGGTTTTTGCCACCATGGAACGATTTGGGATCAAGGTCAACTCAGAGAAGTGTGCATTTAGTGTCAGGGCAAGAAAGTTTCTAGGCTTCATGATCACCAGTTGCGGCATAGAAACGAATCCAGATAAGGTCCAGGCTATACTAGATTTGAATCCTCCGAAGAATGTTAAGGATGTACAAAAGCTGGCAGGGAAGATTACAACCCTGAGCAAATTTATGGCCAGTTCTGTTGATAAATGTGCCCCTTTCTTCAAGGTGTTGAGAAATCCAAAAAACTTTCAGTGGACAGAGCAATGCCAAGAGGCCTATGAGGGGGTGAAAATGTATCTTAGCTCACCTCCACTCCTGTCGCAACCAGAAAAAGAAGAGGTCTTGACTGTAACACCCCGATCCCTCACGAGATCGGAGCCCCGATTCAAAACCCTAGGTCATAAAAAATGAAGAAAAATGGATGAAGTTTTCCCTGTTTCTAGGCCATACTAGTTACCTGTACTTAGAAAAAATAGCCCTAACAATACTATTCAAGCTTTCACAATACCCGCAACCTCCTTTAAACATAATTCTCCAACTCTAAGACTATCTGAGCCTTACTATCATCAATATTATACAATACACAGGCATGCATTACCATAAGTTATTGAAATTCTATGTTTTAAAATAGCTTATCTTACCACTCTAATCTTATCTATTTAACATTCTTATATTCTAAGTCCTTCAACCATTCACCTTTAAACCATACAAGCATGTGAGCCATCAAAGCAAATAAAAGAAAGGCTCCAAAGTTATTGCAAACCATCTTTCACTATCTAGCTATACAAGACTTTACATTCATATTACAATCCTACAAAGCAAATCCAAATACATACAGGACCAAAAGTCTCAAAATGGATTACATGCCAAGCTCTACAATCACTCTACATAAATCATATACATTACAACCAAATAAAACTATTATTCACTCAAGATGATTCCCGAGCCTTCTCTTTTTCACGCTCGGAGGACATCGTACCTGAAATAGTTAGAAAACGAGGGAATGAACAAACACAGTTGCTCAGTAAGGGAGAAGAGCAGACAACCGGGGAGTTTTGAAACCATTTTCATGCAATGCAAATAAGTCAGTGAATTTAATAACAAAAACTCTTACTCAAGATAACCAAGTTAATCAATACATTAAAGAACTAACTTAAAATATTAAATTAAATAAACAATTAATGACTTGTAATGAACTTTAGTTAAGTAATAAGTTGCATATAAACAATAGGAAACGAACAACGTAATCTCATACGAATCACATTATCACAAGAGAATCAACTAATAACACTAATTAAATAACAATTAAGTAAGTAATGCAATCATTGGAACTCTCCAAGGACTTCGGGTCCAAGTGAGAATTACTCAAAAGGATGCAATTCGAAAGCCCATATCACTCAAATTCCCGAATCACGAACCACAAACTTACAAACCACGAACCACGAACTCGAATTCGATATGCTGGCATCCCAAACACCAATGGGTACTCCGGATGTAAAACCCGACATGAGAGCCTATACGTAATTTCACTATTAATGATCCATTCATATAATTTCATATGCATTAGCATTAATTAATAAGCAATAATGTCATTTAATGTACATTTTTATCGTTTTACGTGCATTTGTGTGAATTAGATATCATAGGAATTAAATAAACAACATTACATTACATTAGTCAACCAAACCAATTAAACTACAACTAAATGCCAAACTAGTAAGAGTGCATCTAGTTGGAGGACAATTTGGTCAATAGGGCCTTTAGATATTTCTTACTTAACATAAAACACACAACTCACTCTACACACACAAAAATACTACAACATACACACACACACACATCTGATCACATACACATACACGTCTAAACACACACACAAGATTGAAAGAAAAGAAGAAAAGAGAGGAAGAGAAAGGAAGAGAAAGGGAGATTAAACTATTTTCTTGTATCTCTTAACTCTAGCTTGTATCTTCAACATCAAATATAGCATTGAAACTCAAGAACAAGGTGATGGATGATTTTCCAAAAGTTTTGTAAAGTTATATAGCTTGTTATATAACTCTATGTGTATGCATTGAGCTTGTTAATGATAGACATAGACTTGTGTTGAGTAATGAAGGTTGTCTTGAATACCTAAGGTTCAATGTTGTGTGTAGTGTTCTATGAATCTTACTTAAACCCTTGAATACTAGTATGATGTTAAGATGTGTGTTGTACATGTGTTTGGCTTGCTAGAAGTTGGGATTGAGCTATCTTAGTTGTCAAGCTTGGGTGTGTGAATTAGTAGAAGGTTGTGCTTTTCTGTAGATAGAACGACCGGGAAACCCCCTATTCCATCGGTCGACTAGTGGAGTACCCCTCTTACACTGGGGAGCTCCGGGTAGAAGACCCTATTTGCACTGGTCGATCGGTTGCTCTAGGGTCTACCGGTTCGATCAAAGATTTAGTGATTTCGGGAGCTACAGAGGTCAGATTAGGGCACGGTCGGAAGCATTAGAACTGTATCAAACCCTAGTTTATCATAGTAGAATTCAATTATGGATTTTTGTCATAGGTTGAGTGCTATATTGTTACCAATTACTATATGATATTTGGGAGACTAAAGAATGTAGGCAATATTGATGTCTTTTGTTAGTTTTATAGCATGGTTTGTTATAATCAAAACCAAGATTAGAAGCCCTTTGGGCTAACAGATAATAGCTTGTTTCATGAGCATTCTTGGGGATTAATTGTGGTATAACCATAGTATACATGACAAATGTTTGCATGACATACGAGTTAAGTGGGAGGTGTGAATTGACTATTGAGCATTGTATATTCATAAGTTATGCGTTAATTGTATTTTTTACACTTCATTACTGGGGAAACCTACTTTGTTGCCCTCTTCTCTATGTTATTATTTGTGACATGTTTACAATGTTAACAACTACGGGTACGACAGTTGCAATCACAATAATGGGTATGGTAACGTTCGTTTCCCCTGGGTAGCGTAGGGCTACCAGTTGGTCTCGACTACCATGGTCCCCGATAGATATCCGGATATCACATAATGTTTGGAGTTTGGAAAAAAGGAATGAAGATTGAATCAAGGTCAGCCAACTGCAACAATTACAAGAAAAACAATATCCTTTGATATATGATAAAAACTACCTTTGCTTGGTTCCTTGAGGACCTCAGAGAGTAGAGCTGCGTGTTAATACTTGGTCATTATTGCTTGTACTTATTCGTTATCCATGCATGACATATTTCTAAATGGTTTCGAAAGATCAAAACTCTTGCAAAAGTTCCCTTCCCATTATTCCTCATTAAGCTAAGTGGTGTAGCTCACCCTTTTCATGACAATCTTTCAGGTGAGGCTGAGCCTGAGCTAGTAGCTCAAGCCGAAGGCGATGCGTACTTGTGTGACGAGTTGGACTTTTGCTTGTTGTGATCTTACTTGCTTGTATTTTTGGATGTTATGAACTAAATTAATTTGAACAATTTCAATGACTGTAATATTCTTTTGGATGTTGGGTTGTAACCACTTTACTTTTTTATTCTTTTGGGGCCTAGGAGGCATTGACAACTTGTAACATGCTTTGATGTGGAGTACTAGGCCTTGTATATATGTAACAGGTTATTGAAGGTTGAAGTGACATTAGTTTGGGCACCCCTCTTGAAGTTACATTGTGGAATTTATAATGTTTAGGTTATGAGTTGATGATTATACAGGTTTATCTATCTAGTACACGTCATGTTCCGACCTTGTCTTAACAATGGGTCGGGGTCGGGGCCGGGGCATAACACCGGATGTACCCAAACCTACAACCCAACACCCCCTGGTAATCTCTGGACCAGGCGAATAAGGGAATAGCTACGGAGCTAGAGCAACCAACTTTGGCAAGCTCGATGCCGCCCAGAGAGGCTTATCACATCTGTGCGATGATAAGGTTGCGCAACCAACGAAACAAAAACATAGCACAGCGTATACAAGTAATACTAACATTTCGATAACACATAAAAATGAACAACAAAGTAGGTTGTCCTCGCACTCAATACATCAAACAATAAGCACACAAGCTCACGGAATCATACTAAATCATAAAATCTATTAGCAAGAAAATAAACTATAATACACAAAAGGATACACATCCCTCACCTCTCGATAGCCAAAAGAGTGAAAGCACTAGCGTCAATCTATTCTCAAACACCTTGGATTGTCTCAATGAAGTAAACCCTAGCATGCAGTAGAACACATACTTATCACAGGAAGTCTCATAGATGTTATTCCTAGCCAATACAATAAAGTTCACACTATATAAATAGTTTAGCAACATAACAAGATATAGGAATAATCTAAACAAGTAATCATGCAAGCCACATTTACCCTTAATTAGCTAACTAATTAACTAATTGTCCAATTATCGCACGATACATAGTAAAGATCAAAGACCATTAAAAAGATTATTAAACACTATCTTTAAGCTTAAGTAACAATTAAAATCTCAAAATCCTCAAGCAATACAAAGAGCCGAATTGATGCATGCCATATTTCATGAATTCCTTGATCATTACATGGTTCATAACCCCCATGGAGTCTAATTCTAACATAAAATATTTCATACAAGCATTATATCAAGCATATGATCTACAATTCGTACCTTAAGCTTCAAGCTTAGATTAAAATGATTTCAACCATAATAACACATAAAGCCTACAAAAGATTGTTCTCTACACTCCATAAGCACTAAACTAGCAATATAACCATTTATGACATGCATTTAGTGTATAGAAATAAGTAGATAGCTTAAAAGTTAATAATCTTTAACTAAAGCACTGGCCATTATTTTCTAACAGAATCCCTAACTTCACCAAACCAACTACCTATGCTATTGACTTCTAAATTCTGTGATTTTATATATAAACGTAGCTCTTCGAGTTTAGATGATTTTATAATCAAACAAAGCTTAATTCTGGTTTAAAATAAGTAAGTTACGACATTTCCCGTGTAACTGCTCAAACTGTCCCTGTGCAGCAACTTTCCCAGACAGTTTATTGAAATGGCTAAATCGGAGGGTCAAAATATTAGAACTAGCCTTAGCACCAAAAATCAACATTTGCTCTAAACTGCCTAATCTAGTTGTTGTGTAAAATTTGTTAAGTTTCGAGCATGTTTACTATGTCCAAACAACTTCGAAAGACAAGGGCAGTGGACTGACCTAGAACAGAACACACACACACAAGCACATTTCTATATTTTCTTGTCTATTTCCAAGTAAATAAGCTCCATTTCTTGCACCCAATACCATAGAATTCACTTGTGCATTTAAATAAACACCAAATCTACAATGCTAAAGCTTTGGTTCAACACTTTGAGTGCTAGCAACATAGCATACAAGTTGAAGTTATACAAGAGAAGCAAAGCCAAAGATTACTCTACACTCTAATCTAACCAACAATTCATGCTTATACAACTCAAGCATTCACAAGTTCTATTAAATCAACTAGAATTCATTGTAATAAAACACTTAAAATGCAATAGAAGATGATTTCCCTCACCTTGTATAGCTAGAAAATGGAAGAAAATTGACTAGAAACACCTTTGATCTTGCTAAAATGGTTGATATTTGAAGATGAAGGCAAGCCCTAAGCCAAAGAGGTCTCGCATTTTTTTTCTTGCTTCTGCCCGATTTCTCTTTCTTTTCTTTGCTTATGTTTTGCTTTGTTTGTTAAATTATGTATATGTATAAATATATATTAGGTAGATAGGTATATTAGATAATGAATTGGGCCAAAATAAATTGTAATTGGGCTAAACAACAAGGTAGAAATCTAATTATGAAACTATAGGCCCAAAAAAACTAAAACATTACTATTCACTCGAGGACACTAAACATATTTATTTTTCTCAAGCTTGGGACATGCAATGCACATTCTGTTAATGAACAAACATATTATTTATAAAGTATAATCAAGGAAAAATATAAATTTAGGGAAATAGATTAGTTTAAAATTTACTCCTCAGAGCTACTTTATTTATTTAGTTGAAAATAAGATAAATAAGTGCAAGGAAATGAATCCACATAATATAAATAATAAAATAGTTAATACTCATCTCATGTAATTAATTTAAATATTATGTGAATACTTTTGAAAAAATAAAAATAATGTTAAAATGAATTCATTTAATTAAAATAAACACATAACTCTATGCTAGCATTTAAGATAACACAAAATTAAATACAAATAGGTACTATTCATGGCATGCTGGGTTCGAGGTACCACATTGACCATATAATTGGCCAGCGGCGGCCTAGAAACGAGAAGAGGATTGACGCTAGAAATTCATGTATTAAGTGAGCAAGATCCTACTAGGACTTGAGCTCAGGTACTCGACTCTGGAGAGGATGGCGTTGGCCCTCTTGACAGCAGCTCGGAAGCTGAGGCATTACTTCGATGCCCATACCATCCGAGTCATGACAGACATGCCCCTAAGACAGGTATTGCAGAGGCCGAAAGTCTCAGGGCATTTGGTGAAATAGGTTGTGGAGCTCAGCCAATACGACATCATCTATCAGCCTCGCATGACTATTAAAGCCCTGGCCTTGGCAGACTTTGTGGTAGAATGCACGGGGGATCAAGTTGAAGAGAATAGTGCCCTGTGGAAGGTGCAAGTTGATGGGGTTTCAGGTAGACAAGGAAGTGGGGCTGACATTGTGATTATCAGCCCCAACAGGGAAGAGAGCCGGTATTCACTCAAGTTTCTGTTCCCATCCTCTAACAACGAAGCTGAGTATGAGGCGCTAATAACGGGTCTTAAGATATTTATCTCGCTTGGAGCTAGGAGGGTAGATGTCATCACAGACTCGCAATTGATCCAAGGTCTGGAGCAGTTCCATATTCGTCAAATCCCTCGAGCTGAGAATGAGAAAGCAGATTCCATCGCAAGATTAGTCGTGGGTTTTTCTAGGCTGGCGATTATAAAATTGAGTGAGGTGGAGATGCCATCTATACATCCTTCATCCCTAGAAGTTGCAGCCCTGGTTGTACGAGAAGGTTGGATGTAACCGATTAAAGTGTATTTGTAACAGGGTGATATCCCGCATGACAGAGTTGAAGCCTGAATAGTGGAACTCTAGGCCTCAAAATTCGTGATACTAGGGGGACAACTATATAAACAAGCTTATACCTGGCCCTTATTAAAGTGTGTGGATCAAATAGAGAGCAATTATGTGCTCCAGGAGATACATGAAGGAGTTTGCGAAAACCACTTGGGGAGCAGGGCTCTAGCCCGGAAGACCCTTCAACAAGGATATTACTGGCCTACCCTACAAAAAGATACGCTAAGAATGGTGAGAAAATATGACACCTACCAGAGGTTTGCAAGGATACCTCGGCAGCCGGCGATGGAGTTGATTTACATGGTCAGCCCCTGTCCTTTCGCACAGTAGGGGCTGGACATTCTGGGACCCCTGCCTCTAAGCAAGGGCCAAAAGAAATATGTGTTTGTGGTAGTCGAATACTTCACAAAGTGGGTGGAGGCAGAGGCAGTCCTAAGAATCTTTGAAGGGGCAGCCTGCAATTTGATTCTTGCTACTTCCGTAACAAATGTGAAGAGCTGAGAATTAAGCTGAAATTTGCTTCTGTAGCATATCCTCAAGCTAATGGACAAGTTGAAGTGACTAACCAAGCTATTTTGCAGGGTATCAAAACCAAGCTGGGACAAGCAAAAGGTCTGTGGGAGTAGATACTACCAGAAATCTTGTGGGCTCACAGGACAACTCCGAGTTCTACAATAGGGAAGACCCCATTTTTACTGACATTTGGTACGGAGACAGTGCTCCCAGTGGAGATTAATGCCCCAAGTAGCCATGTCCAGCTTTATGAAGAAGAAATAAATGATCAGGGGCTCCGAGAGGACCTTGATCTAATTGAAGAATTTAGACAAAAAGCATAGATAAAAATGTTATAGGGAAAGAGAGCCATGGCCAGATCATTCGCCAAGAAGGTCCGGCCTAAAAACATCCAAGAAGGTGACTAGGTGCTCAGGAAAGCCATTTTCAAGCCCCAACCCAGTCAAGGAAAGTTGGGACCAATCTGGGAATGCCCATATCTGGCAGCGAAGGAGGTCAGACTTAGAGTCTTCAAGCTCGAAGAACCTAGCGGAAAGGAGCTAGCTAATGCATGAAATATTGAGCACCTTAGGAAATATTTCATGTAATGTTCCTTGAACCATGGTAATGAATAAATGGCACTTGATAGTATTATATGTAATACTTTTTTGCAATAGATAATAAAAGTTTGTTTTTACTTGTGTATTTCGGTTAAGAAGGTTTTTTAGAAGAGTTCAAAGGGGCTCATGAGCTTCGCACCCAAAGAAGCAGCATCTCTATATGGGAACAATCACTTCATGCTTAGCAGGGCTGTATTCAAGAGGAGCCAGGAGCTCCAGGCCTAATAAAGCAACGTTTAGAGGAGCCACGAGTTCCACGCACATAACATATAGAAAGCAGAGCCATAATAAGGCTGAGATGCGAAAGAAGCCTTAGGCATAAATTTCCCGCACTAGTCAAGGGGCATAAGTCAAACTTGAAAAAGAGTTTGCACATAAAAGAAACGATAAGAGACAAGTGAGCTCTAAATTGAAAGTTCCATTACATAAAGGGAGAATTATAGAAGAAAGAGGGCTAACCCCCTAGATTACAAACATTAAAAAGAAAAGGCAAACATCATTAAATGCAAAGGTTTGGTCAAGCTTGGGCTCCGCTGCTTGCACCAACTGCTCCTGCTGGGTTGAAGTCAACCTCCAAATCAGGAAAGGCTTCGCCGATGAGGTCTATCATATCTAGCTGGATGCCCTGGCCCTACAGGCGAGCTTGGACGTCATCCATGAGGGCAACCTCAACATCATACTCAGCTCTGGCAATTGCAGGGTGAAGCAGTTCTCCCAGGAAAGCCTTGAAGGCTTCACTGTGAGGCCTCATGTGAGACTCCGTACCGAGCCAATATGAAGCCATATGCATTTTATAGCATTTCAAGTATTATTGCATCATTTAATATGCATTTATATCAATTAATATACATTTACATCGTTTAACATGTATTTGTTTCGTTTTACGTGCCCATGCCTCGTTTAACATGCATTTAAATTCAATTACATGTCCTTGAGTAATTTAGGTAACATAGGTAATAATTAAATCATATTGCGTCACACTAGCAACCAATTAGTTAAAAACCAACTAGAATGGCAAATTAGTAGAACATAAGCTAGTTGAGGGGCAACGTGGTCTTTTGGGCCTTTAGATATTTTTTACCTAACACATACATTACACCACATACACACACAAAAACATACACACATACACACAACCAAAACAATACACACATATATACATATCATATATATAAAACAAAATACCATTTACATACACCACACACACACTTACACGACACAAACACACACACATACATCAGCTCATACACACAACATAAACGATACACATATTACACATACCACACTCAGATTTTCGTCCATAGAGAAGAGGGAAAGAAAAGAGAAAATGAGAAGAAAAAAGAAGAAGAAGGAAGAAATTAAGTACTTCAGCCATTTTGGAGCATTTTCTTTGCATTTAAAGCTTTTCTCAAGTGTGTATGTTGCATCTCTTTCTTCTAGGCTTCAACATTAAGGTGAGGAATTCTTCAAAACTCTTTTAAAAGTACATTCAAGGTTACTTAATTCTCATTTGATGTTAGTCTTGCTTTTGGTATGCTTACATAAGCTTAAGGATGAAGTTCAGTATATTGTGTGTTGTAGATCTAAGAATGGCAAATTCATGTTAGGTGTTTTTGAGAAGTTGAGAGATGAGTTTGTATTGTTCTTGTATGAGTATGGATTATATATATAGCTTGTATGCAAGAATTGGAAGCATGGGGTTAGCATTTTTGTATTTGGAATGTAAATCTTGGTATTATGAGCTATAATGGATTATAGGTGGGTTTGATGTTAATTGTTGATATGGGGTGTGTTGGTTGATGTTTGAACCCTTATATGATGCCTAATAAACTACCTTGAGCATGCTTGATTGTTAGTAGAAGGTTGTATTGTTGCATGCTTGATTTTAGTAGAGGTTGTATTTCCCCCGTATACAGCACGATCGGGGGACCCCTGCTCTACCAGTGTACCAGTGGAGGGGGGGTCATCCACTGATGAGGCTCCGGGCGGAAGACCCTATTTGCACCGGTCAACCAGTGGCGCTAGGGTCTACTGATTTGACCAAAATACAATGAATTTATTTTAGTGATTCTGGGAGCTATGAATGTTAGATTGGGGCACGATCAGAGGCGTTAGAACCGTATCGAACCCTAGTTTATCATAGTAGAATTTAATTATGGATTTGTACCATAGTTTGGGTGCTATTCTGTGTCTTTCTAAATGGTAATAATGAGTCCAAGCATGATGAGTATTGGTTTCATGCTTAGTTAAATGGTGCACATACCACTATATGTTCGTATGAGGTTACTACGTGGTTAAACGCTTGTATGATGAAGTAACTTTCCTTATTGTCCTCCACCTTTCGTCCTATGATTTCTAAATGCAAGATATGATAAGTATGCTTGACATGAATACATGGTGAGAACCAAGAATAAGCTTGAATCACGTAATTGCTTAGTATGCTTGTATAAGTTTGAACATGCTTGGATCATATATGCTCGAATATACTTGCTACTTGTTAATCAATTATAAACATGTCTATATAGTTCGTTCAATCTGAGAGAGAAAGTGTTGTACAGACCAAAGCACAACACTACTTTGATGGTAGAAGTGACCTCTTGAATCCATAAGAACACCCTCTTGATTTCTTGCCCACGTTAATGCTTTCGCTAGGTTCATTGTTATCTCGGGAGTATAACCTTGTCGAGCTCTTTAATACCCTAGGAGAGTTGGCTCATATTGATCTCGCTAGGCTCATTGATACCTCAGGAGTATAACTTGTTGAGCTTTTTGTTATCCTAGGAGAATAAACTCTTGTTTATCTAGTTGGACTCATTGTTACCCCGGGAGTTTATCCTCGTTGGGCTCTTTGTTACTCCAAGGGAATCTTACCATGGTTTTGGGTTATCTCCAGAGTGCTCTCTCGTTTATATATGTATTGAGGAAGATTTTGATATGAAGCTTCGAGATTGGCCATCTCTAACCTTTGCAACCACTCTTGCTTGGTCCCTAGAGGTCATAAGGGAGAAGAGTTGCCCGTATTCTTGTATTAAGTTGGTCCCGTTATTGTTGATTGCTTTATGCACATAACATGATGATAATCTTGATATTATGACACCTTGATATTCTTGTTATACTTGTTTAAGTGAAGTACATGCATAGCACGATTTTATAAAGACGTTTGCGAAATGATAAAACGTTTGCGAAAACTCTTCTTTATTTTCATTCTCACTGAGTTATATGCAGGATTAGCTCACCCTTCTTTCAACAATTTCAGGTGAAGGTTAACCGAGCATGTTCCCATGTGGTTGCAAGTTTCATTAATGTGATAAGTTGGATTCTTACTTTTGTGATCTACTTGTTTGCCTGTGAAGATGTACTCTTTGTTATAATAAGCATGATTTTGTATAATTGAACTATTTAATCTATTGTAATATTCTTTTGGTCAACTAGATACCTAACTAAGTTGATTACTCTACTTAGTAGACCTAGGTTTGAAATGTTGGCAGGTGGACTCAGGTATTGTAACATATAACAGGGTATTGTGAACTTTTAAGGCTGATGTCTTAATGAGAAATTTGAAAGTCTTTTGGAACTTCTTGTGGAATATTATAACTGTCTAGGTTGCTACTCTCAAATCTTGCAGGGAGTTAAGTATCAACACGTCATGTTTCGGCCTTAACTTAGTGATAGGTTGGGGTCGAGGCATGACACCCCATACTTAACTTCCGAGCATTAGCATATTAATTAAAGTATTATTTATGATTGAATTTTGTTACGGTTAAATTACCCTATGTGCTTGTATTGCTCATGTTAGGAACTAATTTAAACTTAGAAAATATATGAAGTTTAGCATATCAAACTAAGCATTCGTTTCAATTCCGAAGGAAAAGATTAACTTGGTAAGTACATTTGAGCAGTTTGAGTTAGAAATATTAAATCTAAAATTTTACCTTTCATTTGGATTGAATAAACTTCTATTCTATAGCTTTATTGATTAATTATTTTGGATATTGCTAGGAGTAATATGAAGTACATATAGATAAATAGGTGTTACCTATATAACAATCATAGTTAGTATAACTAGGTAGCTAAGATTGGTAAATATATTGGATGATGTGGGAAATACCTAGCTTCATCTTGCAAATTAGAAATATTAGTGAACTTGGTATACTACCTTTTAACTTGTATGACATTTAGGTATGGTTAATAAATCTTATTAAGTAACTTCTAAGATGAGAGCTTGCTAAAATATAACTTAATACATTTAGACAGCATGAACTTGGATAGTAGCATAAGGTTAAAGGAAATGTACATAATAGAATTATATGAATTAGCATATATTAAATAGGTAGGGATTATAAATAAATTAACTAGGTAGCATTGCAATGTTGGCCAAATAGTTGATCTAATGGAAAATAGCTTAAACCAACTATTAGTAGTTAAACTATATTTATAAAGTAGTAGTACATCATATTTATTCTTTAGGAATAACATGTAAATTGGGATTGTATAGAAATTTTAATGGCATCTCACTTAGGCTAGCTTAGTCACAGAATTTATCATTCCATTTCGTCACAAATTCTATATTAGAGTTAACTGTCAAAATTGGAGGAAGTGGTATTTACATCCGCATACTGTAATTGATCTAGTTATAGTTGAGTAGCTATATTATTTAACCCATAATAATGTTAGCAAACATTTTCTAGCATGCAGCCACCTGGTCGTAGTGTTGTCTTCACCATGGTCATCAATAATTCACTCAGCCTAAACGTGCATCATTACCTTACCGTCCTAAGATTTCTAGTGCTCTCATCAGCCTAATAGAGTTTATCCAATTTCAGCTTATCATAAATTGCCAAGCACCTCCTTATCAACACCAACTCGTTATTATCACACCATGTCCGAAGTGCCATCATCACTCACCAAATTATCCTAGATACAAAGCATTTTTAATGCCACAAATCTGATTCTCATTGTATCGCGCTAACTTAACTCTACCCTTACCATCATCCCTTACCATCATCATCATCATCATCAATGCGGCATTATCTTCTCAACATCTCACCACTTGCTAACATATTAGCTATAACAATTCAGCAGCAAGTATCATCGTGTCAGCTTAGTAAACTCCACGGATTGCCGCCTAAGCCTCAACATCATTTCCTAAACTGTTAGTTATCATCATAGCTAAGTTATCTAGCATTGCTTCGTCATTCTTATAAGCAGCTACCATTCACCGCCACCTCAAGCTACCGCATCACCAGGAGCCTTCATCATCGCCCAGTACATATAACACCGTTAACGTCCATAGGCCACATAACCAAGCTTAACACAACAGTCTACGTGATTCTCTTCGTCACCACCATTCACTGACTGCTAAGGAATTATTAAAGAACTTATTAACAAGCTAAGAAAACCTCACACGATTCATTGCACACCACACACGCACAGATCACATATATATATATATACAAAAGATCCTTGCTTGGCTTAGTTGTTTTATCTTTTAGCTTATAAGCAAAGAGGAAAGCAGTAGTAGTAGTGATTTAACCGAAACAAAAGAAAAGAAAGAGAAGCGGTAATTAAAAGGCCATAAAACCGAAAGAAAAACAAAGAAATAGTAGTGGAATCTTAGCTTAGACATAAATCCACAAAACGAAAGAGAGAAATCGATGGTGGAGAGCTCAAGCCGCAGCAAGAAAGAGGAAAAACAAACCAAAGGGAAATCGGTACAGCTCAAATCCGATAGAAAATAAGAGATTGTTTCGGGTTATCGCTAGGGGAAGTTGGTCGAGCTTGAGCATGCAACTAGGAACTTTCTTCTTGCAATTTAACTTAGTCGGTGAGGAAATTTCTTAAAACTCATGTTAATATGTTAGTTGTTAACTTTGACTATATATATTAGTTATAACTTATAATTATACTTGGGTGATTATAGGTATAAGGAGGAGTTCACTTTGATCGTAGCACATAAACTGCAAGCTAGTTACTTATAGAAGTTTGTTATTACGTAGGTATGAATTACCCGGTCTAAGTGAGGAGACTTTAAAAACATCATATAGGATTATGTGAAGGAATGTTTAATAAACTGTACTTATATCACGATATGCTAATAAGAAATGTAATAGGAGAAGAAGCCGACCAAGCAAATAAGAGAAGAACATGTTAGTAATTAAACTTAATTAGGATTCTATTAGTGATTAGGATTCTATTAAATAAGTTTTACTATAGAGTATAGGAATCCTATTTCTAAAAGGATTAGCAATTATTATCTATAAATAAGGCTACTTAGGTTGATTTTAGTTGTCACACACCACAAGGTGGGTGTACCATACTATATGAGATTAGATTTAGAATACATATACCTCTAGTTAGGTATATTAGAGTCATTATTATAGTAGTTTCTATGAGTAATAAAGAGTAATATTTTGTGAACGTAGGTTATGCCGAATTACGTAAAAATAGTGTTGTGTTCCTAGCATATCTATGTGCACGATCCTTCCAACAAAGTGGTATCAGTGCTTGGGACTGCATATAGACATGTTGGTTATTATCATTGCCAAAAGAAGTGCATTCCGCTGCTAAAGTAGAAGACTACAAAGAAGAAGACGTTGAAGCAACCAAGAAGCTTGCGTCGAGACATGGTGTAGTGCTCGCTGTTGAAGATTGTTGCTACGACGCGTTTAGCAAATTGATGTCGCGCCGGAGCAATGGAGTTCTAATAGCAACTCCAAGTTCAAAAGATAACAACACGGCCAACAAAGAAGGAATGACTATGCGTCATCGCTGTTGCACCATGAAGGAGATGGTGTCTCCAAGTACGCCGAAGAAGACTGACAACTGCGATTGTCTAGAAGAAAAACAATGAGCACCACTATTGAAGAAAGAGACGGAGACGATTGGCGAAGAAAAAGTTGCAAGTTAAGAGAGAACACAACAAAAAAATAATCAAAAATCAACAAAAAAAAAGAACAAAAAAAGGAAAAAAAAAAAGAGACAAAATAATAATAATAATAATAATAAAGAAGGCAAAAATAAAAAATAAAAAACGGAAGAATTGCAACGGCAAAGAGAAATATGCCGCTGCTCAAGACGAAGTCGT
The DNA here is from genome assembly GCA_037974665.1 of Ehretia macrophylla. Taxonomy (NCBI): domain Eukaryota; kingdom Viridiplantae; phylum Streptophyta; class Magnoliopsida; order Boraginales; family Ehretiaceae; genus Ehretia; species Ehretia macrophylla. The sequence continues at coordinate 54,137,650 of CM075771.1, read as the reverse complement.
TTCGTTAATGAAGAAGAAACTCTAGGTTTTGGTGACTTGACAATCCATTGGAGTCCGAAACCATGATCTGCAGACAATTGGATTTGCTGGAAAAAGAAACAGATGATGGTACCACTGCTGCATGCCTCCCTTGACCAGATTGTCGTCGGCGAGGGGAAGAAACCATTCGAGAAGATGGCGGTGGATCACATCGTGGTGGTTCGTGGTTGCTAGCAAGTCAAATCAAGTTTAAGGGGGGTGTTAGTAATTAAACTTGATTAAGATTCTATTAAATAAGTTTTACTATAGAGTATAAGAATCCTATTCCTAAAAAGATTAGCAATTATTATCTATAAATAGGGCTACCTAGGTTGATTTTAGTTGTCACATACTACAAGATAGGTATACTATACTAGATTAGATTAGATTTAGAATACAAATACCTCTGTGCACGATCCTTCCAACAGAACACACTAGTATATTCATTTCATAGACAGTAGCATTTATGCGTAGTAAGGTTCCACTCTGCATGATTATCGTAGGTGGTTTTGATTAAAAAGCATGATTATATCTCTTATGTTTACTATATATGTCAGCAATACATTATCATTATATAAGACTGTGAGCATTGCTTGTGTATGTTTATTTTTATTTATTGAATGAAGTTTGTGCTCCTAACCGTTTTTAAGACAAAAACTTATAGACATGTTGGGTTATATTTTAGGTTACGTACTATCTGCTCGTTTATTTCCCAATAGATAATAGCTAATTGATATAGCTTTAAGAGGTTTAGGTATATAATTAGGAGTTAATATTAAAAACCAATTTGTCCTATCTAAAATTTAGTAATCTGCATTTACTTGAGTAAGTACTACATGAATATGTTAATATGTGTTGGCCATATGAACCCTAGACTAACCGTAACTTCTATTAATTAGCATATAGTTGAAATTATGTGGGTTTCTTTATGTATCAGGGGATATTTTACACAAAATCGGGAGGTAGGTAACAGTAGTGAAGAACAAATAAAAGCATTGTGGGTAACTGCTGATTAGAAACTACTAAACATACTTTTTAAATTTAACGTGGAACATACCTACGTAATGTGTAAATAGGTCTCTCAGTTAGTAGGAACTACCAAATTGCATAGGAATGTAGTTCGTAATTGACTTTTTGAATCTGCCTCCCTACAGCCTAGAGAAATTATTAGGTAAAGATACTAAGAATTAATTAATCTTTCTTGAATTCTAAGCAAATATTTAGTTCGGGAATCTTATATTTGCACTAATTAACTTAGTAACTGATTACATGAACCTAGATGATATTTACATACTTAAGACTATTAAATACTAGAGAGGGTAGTTTCATATTTGTACTCAAATTTACTCGGGCTGTAAATGTAAAGGTATGATCTGACTTGGTTAATAATTTTAATGTTTTCTAGTTGAACTTTAAAGGTAGCTGCTTGATAGGGTAGTATCACGATACTAATGAGCTTGGCCAATTGAATTGGAAATCCAATAATAAATATAAAATGAGTCGAACTGTTAATTGCGTTATTAAGTGAAAACGCTAAAGTTCTTTGAATTTTTCTGAACTGTAGTATGTGGAATTATTGTCTTAGCTGGGAATTTGAAATTAATTGTTACTATTAGTTACTGGTTGAAATGTTACGGTTAAAATTGCACTACCACATTTTTTAGTTCTTGCAACATTTGAAAATCATTGTAGAAGAACTAAAAACCGTTGCAAATGACATTAGGCAACGGTTTTCTTACTGTTGAATCCGCTCTCGTTGTCTAATCTCTATTGCAACGGTTTTTTATAAATAAATAGTAACGGTCAAAAAACCATTGCAACTGATTCTCTTTGTAACAGTTTTTTTTTAAAAAAAACTACATGATAAATTTTTTTTCTATTTGCAACTGTTTTGAAAAGCATAAGCAACAGTTATTTTACAGTTGTAAGTTCACCATTCTTTAAAAATAATATATATATATATATATATATATATATATATATATATATATTCTTTTTTCTTTATTGAGTTGCAACTTAGATTATTTCTTCTATATAGGTAGTGATGAGACTTGAACCCAAGACCTTATTGAAAATGAACTTTATAACTATATCAAACTAACCATCTCATCTAACAGTTAAGTTGTTAGATAAAAGCTTATTATATTCATTTATATCTCTAATAGTCAACACTTTTGTAATAATTTTTAGAAATATAAAATAGTCTTTTACAACTGCAATGCTCTTTTTCATAAATTTGCCTCGAATTTTTAACTAGTCGACAGTAGTTTAGAACTAAGAAACAACGAAAAATCTAAATTTTGACAAAAAAAATTGTAGAAATAAAGGGGTAAAAAATGAAACCTAATTAATCAACTTTAAAAAAAAAAAATTGTTTCTCTTTGTTTCAAATAATTAGTTGTAATTGTTTCTCATTTTCAATAACTAAAACTCAAATTTCTTTATGAACAAAATATCTCACGATGTCTCAACAAATAAATATAAAATAAGCAATAGTTTTCACGCGTTGCTTTTAACCCAATACTTTTACATATGATTGCCTAAAAACCAAATATGATAAGCAACACTTAACAAAAAGGGTATTATATCATAGACTTTGCAACTGTAAGACTCAATACTAATAAAACTATTGAAAAAAATTTTATTTTATAAGTTACAACTAACCCATAATTTTACAAACCGTTGCAAAAAATGAATGAAATAGGAAACACTTCATAAAAAAAGCATTGCATATTATAGATATTACAATAGTCTGATGCAAAGCGTTGCAAAAAGTTATAGATATTGCAACAGTTAATTAAAATCGTTGCAAAAGGCTATAGATATTGCAACAGTTAATTAAAATCATTGCAAAAGGTTTTATTTTTAGACAACAGCTATAAAATTGTTGCAAAATGACATTTATAGTAACGGTTTTCTTACATGTTCAATTTAAGGGTTGCAAGAAGTCAAAAATGTTGTAGTGTTGGGTTGGTTTGGGCTTCTAGTAAATTAATATTTTTAATTGCTAAATGTAATCGTTTGGGGACAGCTTCTTTCGTTATTTTCCATGTATATGTTTATCGAAATAAGTGATTGTAAATTACAAAAATGTTATCGATTGTATGTTACGTGATTACTTGTGCATGCTTGTGTGCTATTGGAATTGGGGATTGCAACCTTAGGCACGATAGCTTGCACAAACGCCGAGCGGCATAAGGCTTGCCGATGCTCCCGTGTCTATCGTAATCCTAGCCCTTCTCTCGCTTGGCATTCTACCTTCGGAGAATTGGGTCATAGATTTTGGATACAATCCGGAGTACCCTAGTGGGAGAGATAAGAAGTTATAATTGCGATTCGGGGCGGGCCACCTTTGGAAGTGATATCGAAACGTATCCTTTGCAATGTGATATGATTAAATACTCTCGCTAAGTTAATTGTTTATCTAAATATCGTCACTGTTATTGATACGTGATTCGAATGTGATAGTAATCCCTACTAGTTATTATATGTGATTATACCTTATCGTTTATCATATATGAATAAGTTTATTGGTGTATCACACTTGTATTGCATCGCATCATGGTTTTCGAAAGGCCTGCCCAAAAGCGTTTTCAAAACCTCTCATATTCTATCCTTACTAAGCTTCCCAAGAGTTCACCTTTTTTTATCCCCTCCCCCTCCTCCTCCTCCTCCTCATCCTCCTTCCCTTGTAGGTAAAGTTGAGCTTGAAATGGAAATTGTTGATATGTGTCGAAGTTGATTACGTGCTTGAAGTTCTTTGTGTGTCATGTTCTGATCCAAGTTGTAAAAGCTAAAGTGTGCTTGTATTACCCTCGGGTAGAAGGGTAGTTGTTGAAACCCTATTTTGTAAAAGCCCTTTTGTACTTCAACTATTGTATAAAAGCTAGTTATTAAAAAATTCTTTATAGTTCTCTACATTTTACGCCTCTTAATGTTATAAAAGTTATATGCATGAAATCGCAACGACAAACTCTGACCTAATCTTGAGAAGGGTCGGGTTTAAGGTCGTTAAATTTACTCTCCTTGTAAGCCGCGATGGCAACCTCCCCTTTGAGCCCAACATCTTTCACCAACTGATCATACTTAGCTTAGGCATTAGCAGCTTGTTCTGAGTAGCAACGGTGTGAGCAAAAGCTTTCTCCAAGTCTTTCTTAAGCTTCTCATAGGCCTAGGTTGCCTGCTCCTATTCAACAAGGACTCGATGGCATGTCTCCTGGGCCTCCAACAATTGTGACCTGAGGGCCACAATGAGGATTTTTCCATAAAAGTTATGGTAGAGGCCAGCCTCTTGAAAGACGGCGCTCTGCTTATCAATAAGGGCTTCTATTTTATTGAAGGTGCCCAAGTCGTTACTGAAGGCCTTGGCACAAGCCATATGATGCTCCCCGAGACGTTGCTTATAGGCATCGGCCCACTTCTCAGCCATAAGCACTGCTTGAGAAGAGCTAATCTCGAATCTGTCATAGGCCACCAGGGCATTATGTAACATCCCGTGAAGGTGGTTCAGGTCCAGCCAACTCTAAAAATAACGAGAGAAACTAAAACATTAGTAAAATGGGATAGACGACAAAGGTAAAAGGAAAATAGTAGGACTGATTACCTCATAAAAGGCCTCCCAGACCTCCTGGTCAATCCTGACAATAGTAAGACGTCGGGCTTGGACGTGCGTGGTGCCACCCTATCTGTCGTCAACTTCGATCTCATCATCAAAGCTGTAAGAGGGGCCAGGGGGGACGGACCCGCTACGCTTCTGTAAACAGGAGGTGCTAACGCGAGAAGCCTCGATGGGAGGGCGACGCAGCTCCTCCCGTAGTGCATCGACAAGGAGGGCATAAACTGAAGCCCCAACCTTAGGAGGAGATGGAGGCAGAGAAGGCAAACGCCTACGGGGCTTATGTCACGATCCAATTTTTCAAACTCTACAATGGTCTCTGATACCACAATACTGACAAGGAAAGGATTATATTCAAACTTACATTGACCTCAAACATCTGGGATCATGATGTCATGGACTTAAGAAGATCGCTCCTTTTAAGTCCGCTAAAGCACATTACATTTAGCCCGAGCTCTATTATTCATAAACTATACATCCAAATTATTAAAGTTTACTTCCCGAATACCAAAACCCAAGTTGGTAATTTTACACTTACATCACCTAAGGTTATATCAATTTTAATAAAATACATTATATAAACTTCATCACTAAAAATTAAGATTACAACCGCCAGATTCGTATTTACAAGTCCTAGATTCATCAATACATCGTATAGATCCAACTACTACATCTAAGCCTCAAAAGAATAAGGTACTAAACTAAACACATAGCTAAGAGTCCAAAAGTTTTGATACATCACATCAAATAGTTCATATAGCCAACTCATCTATTACAACAAGCGGGTTTATCACACAAGGGAGCTTCTCCTTCACTCGTGGCGTTGGCTCAAAATCAACTTCACTTGAAATTGTCATAAAGAGGGGTGAGCTACACCTAGCTCAGCGAGGGATAAGGGGAATTGGAATTTTCGCAAGCATTTTACCATCTAGAAAATGTTTTGGAAAGTCGTGCCATGCACAGATGAACAGTTAATAAGAACAAGGTAAACATGATAAAGAACTAGGACAAATATGAAGGAGTAAGAGATGCAAATAGATAACTCAGTATCCTAAGCATTTATTAAGAACGAAATCAATCATGATAATAAACAAACAACTTTATTCCCACAGGACCTCAAGGGACCAAGCGAGAGTAGAAATCATATTATAAAAGGATACAATTTCTCGAACTTTGTTGGAGATGGCCAATCTCGAAACTTTGTCAATATCATATCCCCAACACCAAACTTGAGGGTAAAATTCGGATATGCATCACAAATTACCATGGTAGCCTATCAGTCCTGGCAAGCTCGATGGCGCCTAGGCGGTATCGGAACTTCTACCATAGGGTTCATTAGATTACTTGATCATTAACGGTTGTAACCGTGCCACGTGCATATATAACCATGGGACCAGAACGTCCCAACTCTCCCAAGGGGTCATAGCTCTCCAGCCAGAGAGGGCACTAATAAGCATGAGCATATTTGGAGAACAACAAAGTAGGTTGTCTCCGTCATACAAGCATGTACATGCATTTCAACATTTGGTCACATTTACCTTAATCATATGGTATATCATATAATCATATAAACATGTATAGCATTTAGCTAATAGAACACATGTGGAAGGCAACAAGGTAGGTTGTCTCCGTTAAACAAACATTTGATCATGTAGCAATAGCATACAAGCGTGTAGTAGCATGTGCACCGTATGGACAATTATTAAACCAATACACACCACCCTTGAACATATTAACAACATTTAAGGGAACACAACTTAGCAATATACCATAGGAGGATGAAAAATCACCTTAAAACTACTCAAAATGACAAGAAAAAGCGAAATCGGGCAAAACTTTAGGGCATCCGAATAAGGCATCCAGATAAGGGCCTCATCCAGATCCCCTCATCTGGATCAAGGGCAGATTCACTGCTCTTTATCCAGACTAGGCCATCCGGATGAGGCAACAACAAGGTGCCTCGTCCGGATGGTGATACAAACATGATATTTGCTTTATTCTTTGCTTCCAAACTTATCTTCTCAAGCCTATTTCAAGAGTGTAACTTATCTAAGTCCTAGTCTACATGATTCCACAAGTATTCAAGCTTTTAAAATCACACAACACAAGCAAACCACATGTTTTTCCACAACAATTAACTCAACCAAAGTTACAAGAGCCCATTTCCCATTTTCTTCTTCTTGTAGCCAACCTAGAGACACTCCACACATTTGACACTTCATGTAGCTCATACCATAACTTATCAAGATCATCACAAGCTAAAGGAGACATGTTCAAGCAAGAGATATACCACAACAAGTTTTGAAATCCTAAATCACCAATTCAAACTCAAATTCACCATCTAGCATGCTTATAACCAACATTATGCTCAAATAAGTATATAGAACACAAAATACACATTGTATGACCTTGTAAAGCTTTTTAGAAAATATCCCTCACCTTAGCTCTTGAGTCTAAGAAGCAAATAGAACAATTAAAACACTTGGTGCAATCTAAAAAACGCAAAGAGAGCTTGAGTTTGGCTTGGAAATGGTTGAAAATAGCCTAAGCTTCTTTCTTCTCCTCTTCTTCTTCTCCCTTTCTTCTTTTTTTCTTCTTTTTCTCTTTTAGCCATATGGTTTAGTATGTATGTGTGTGTGAAACATTTTTGTGCGTGTGTGGTATAATATGTGTGTTTTGTTAGGTAAGGAATTATCTAAAGGTCCTAAGGTCTAAATTGCCCCTCAACTAAAGTCATATCTACTAGTTTTCCACATGGTTGTATTCTAATTATTCTACTTAGCTACGGTAACTAGGTAGAATTTAATTAATGCCTACGATACCCAAAATACCTAAATGCATGTAAGTGAATATAAATGAACGTAAAATGATTCAAAATGCACGTAAATTGATATAAACACATATCAAATGATATGATATGCATATGGGGTTTCGTGCGGGGCTTCACAGCTTAGCCAAAGCTGTTTCAGACATGGGCGCTAAGATGGTTTCCTTAACTTGTGGGGGCTCTATGGCAGGGAGCTTAGTCTCTTCAAGCAGGGTTGAACTCCCAGGGGCAAGATTTGGGGTTCTCTTATGGGGTGGAACTCTTCACGACAGGGGCTGGGGACTCTTCAAGGATTTGCACATCTTCGTTCGCTAGTAGTGGATTCCAACTTCTGCTTCTTCGAAGGGGGCTAACCAAAGGCCTTGACCAAGCGCTTCCTCGTCATGCACTCGTCCTAGGTGAAAGTAATGAGCTCCGAAATCTTCATATTATTTGTATAAAAAACACACAAAGAAGTCATAAGTCTCATAAACAAGAGACATAAAGTAAAAGGGGAGTGAGATTAAAAGTTAACCTTGGGTGTCAGATGATGTACCGGATGACAGAGGGACGATCGTCTCAGGGTTCTGGGCAATTGGGGGAGAGAGAAGCAATGCTCTACCTCCAGCCCTGGTACTATGGCTTTCGGGAGGCGAAATTGGAGGGGCTACAACTCTAGTCTCCAGTGGTCATGGAAACAAGCCACTAGTAGCTATTCTCTCGGAGGTGAGAAGGACGTCTGATTTAACTGGAATGGCTCTCTTAAGCTCGTTAGTAACTGATTTCTCATTAAGGTCGGGAAAGTCCTTGGTTGACTCAGGTGGAACAACCCAGATGCTTCAGACCTCCCATCTTGTAAGAGATTTCATGAAAAAGAATTTGTTACTCCAGTTCTTGGAGTTGTTAGGAATCTTTGTGACCAAAGGATGATGGCGGGCACATAAATAATACCAGCCTGAGCCTTGTCGGTGGTTTTGAGTTAATGACCGAAAAGAAAAAGATTGGGGGTAGGTATGTAGCCCAACTCCTTTAGAAGAACATAGAAACCAACCATCAGCCTCCAACTGTTGTAGGTGACCTGTGCAATACTAATTTGGTGATAATTGAAAATCTCTACTAAGAAAGGGGGAAGAGATAAGCGACCTATGAAGAGTTGCTTATAGTAAAAGGTAACCTCCCCTTTGCAAGGTCTACAGGTAGACGCCACCGTATCATGATTAGGATTGGGGACCTCAAATTATGGGGGATGGTGTAACGGCCTGACCCCTTACAAAGTTGGGACCCTAATCCAAAACCCCAAGGCACAAAAAATAGGAAAAACGGACAAAGTATTCCCTGTATTTGGGCCTAACCAAAACCTGTACTCAGAAGAATTTGACCACATACAATATCCACAACATATATAAGGCTCTATTCTAGTCTATATAGTAGTTCTACCTCCTTATCTATCAATATACATACATCATACTACAATGATAAATAAGGAATTATGAAAACTAGAAAACATAACACTTTATTGGTAGTTTAATTGTCACGATCCCATTTATTAATTACTATACTAGCCTCTAATACCGCAATAATGACAAGAAAATAGATATGTTCAAACTTACATAAGTCTCAAATTTTGGGATCGTGATGCCATGGGCTTAAGAAGATGAGCTCTTAAGTTCGCTAAGGCACAAATTACTAGCCCGACCTCTAGTGTCCACAAAACCATACAACCAAGATGCTAATATTACCATTACATCACCTATGGCCACATCAGTGATAATAAAAGGCATTATACAAACTTCATCACTAAAGGTTAAGATTACAAGCACCAAAATTACATTTACAAGACTTAAGTTCATTTGCTTATACATAAATCTAGCCCAACAAAACCCCTAGGTCTCAAACGAAAAAAGACTAGGTTAAATACAAGTATTAGTGTCCAAAAGTTAATACATTACATCAAAATGTTAAAATTACAATATAATCCCCTATTATAAAGGTTATAAATACAACAACAAACATGTACATCACATGAACATAAGCACATCCTGACAGACAGAGAAGTTCTTGCATCAACTTAGGAAAATGGGCTTGAATCCAGATTCACTTGTAATTGAGGGTGTGAGCTACACCTAGCTCAGTAAGAGAAGAGGGGAACGAGAGTTTTTTACAAATATTTTCACCATTTAGAAAGCATTTTGAAAAGTCGTGCCATGCATAGTTAGACAGGTAATAAGAAACAAGGTAAAACATGATAAATGAACTAGTATGGGTAAGATGAAATAAGTAATTACTAGTAGAGAGCATATATCCTGAACATTTAATGAAATGAAACCAAGCATGATAATAACAAGGTTAAACATGATAAAGAGACTATGTCGTGCACAAAGAGACATGAGGTGTATATAAGAAACATAGAATTTGATCATGTAGTAAGGAACAAAATTAAACATGTAAACAAATAATCAACTCTTCTCTTTGAGCGAGGGTCATTGAACATATAATAAAAGGATACGAGAAGCCTTTTTCCCTAAGGACCTCAAGGCACCAAGTGGGAATGTTTACACATGTTGGAGATGGCCAGTCTCAAACCTTCATCCAATATAACCCGAACACACTAACAGATAAGGGCACTCCAGAGGCAACCCAACTACAATAACCCGAGTCCATCCTGGCAAGCCCAATGCCGCCCAGGCAGCCCAGAACTTCTACCATGGGGTTTAATATCTTATTTGTATCATGTATTCATCTTACATCTCTCCAAGGAGAATTCACCAAGCGAGAGAGGATTTCAAACGTAGAAACAAGCTCGGAGGCAACAAAGTAGGTTTTCACCGGTTAGTGATAGTAACTAAACACATATTAATACAATCATGATCTAAATAAAGTTCATATAACATATAAACATGTATGAGAAGGTCAACCAAGTAGGATTTCTCCGATAGTCAAGCATTTATTTTATGGTCTGACAAGTAAGCATGTGAACACCTTACATGCATAAACATTTGTAGTGCCACAATTAACTGGCATACTAAGCAAGCACATAATAATCTTTCATGTATAACATTTATGACATTATGTAATGAGTAGTCACCAATCAATCTAACTTGAGACCCTATTTCATATGCTGATAGTTGCAATCCTATATTGCCTACATTCATTAATCTCCTAAGCAACATATAAAAGTTAGCAACTACATAGCACCCAAACTATGGCACAAAACCATAATTTAATTCCAATATGATAATCTGGGGTTCGATACAGTTCTAACGCCTCTGACTGTGCCCCAATCTGACATTTGTAGCTCCCGAAAACACTAAAACACGTTCATTGCACGAAGCTGAAAAAGTCAGTCGGATGAGGAAGTCGGGCAAGGGCCTCATCCGACTCCTTTGACCAACTCAAACAGAATGTACCAGTTGGGGTGAGTTGGACGAGCCCCTTGTCCGACTCCCTCGACCGACTGGGGAAAACCCGACTAAAAACAAGCCCAAATCTTCATGTTTTGTACCAACTCTTTCTTGTTTCTAGCAACTCATGGGCATACACCAAAGCTACACTTTATTACCACCTCAATACCACCACTTAGCATGCTAAAACCTCAATTCATCCAGAAACTCTATTCAAATTATCACTTGAATGTTTTAGCTAGTTTCAACTATATTGCTTCATGATTCTCACTATGTTAACTTACATACCTTGCTATGACTTGCTTCTTTAAATCAAATTACATTCTCAAATACCTTTTAGACTCATATGATGACACTCACATATAAGCAAGGGTCACAAAAGAGTTATAGTTCCTTGTAACCTTGGTTTAGACATTTCAACAAACACATGACATGCATAAACATTATAGTTAAGTAAAGTCATATCTAGAGTCAATCTAACCCATTATTTTGCAACCAACAACACATTCACAAGTTACCACACTCATTTATACATTTTATCTTCTTTTTAACCAATCCAAAGAAACCCCAACTTCACTCAAAAACTCTTTCAACAACATTACAATACATTATAGCAACAATACTTGAAACACACACAAGAGTAGCATTATTTCATCATGTAATTGTATAAAATCATCATCTAACACTTATACGCACATAGACATGCTTTTATAAAGCCTTTAAAAAAAAAAAACAACCCTCACCTCAATAAATGTTTGAATTCAAACTTGGTAGTGATGATGCAAATAAGAAGCTTGAAAGTGCTCTAGAACCCTTGCCTTCTTCTTCCTATTTCATTTTTCCCCTCTTTCTTCTTCTTCTTCTTCTCTCTTTTCTTTGTTGATCGTGTGTGAAAGTGTGTATGTAGTGTGTCTCTTGTGGTTTGTGTGTGTGTTGTAGTGTATGTGAAATATGTATGTGTATATATTTGTTTAGGTAGGTAGGATATTTTAAGATGCCCAATTGATTCATTTGCCCCTCCAACTAATGAATTACTTCTAGTTTGCCACTTAGTTGTAACTTAACTAGTTTAGTTAGCTATTGAATTTAATATAATTTTAACTAATGCTTGCAATGTCTAAAATATCTAAGTGCATGTAAAATGAGACAAAGTCATGCAAAACGATATAAGTGTATGTTAAACCATTCAAATATACATAAATCGATATAAACACATATCAAACTATACAATATGCACGTTTAAATAGTTTACATGAACAGTAAATGATGTGAATGCATATAGGATTTTGTCGGGGCTTCACATTAATTTTACATGAGCAACCCCTATATACATTGAATATACAAAAGACTATTTACCATAAATTAATACACAAGTACATGGAATCACATAAGGCAATCAACTTCAGCTACGAGCAATCAAAGTGGTCATCAACTTGTTCTTCCACTTCTTGGAAATAATCTCCGTAATGCCTGTAAAATTGTTAATAAAAAGGCTGAGCATACACTTATGCTCAGTGAGGGAAGGAACAATCGAGAAGTTTTCAAAAACGCCTTCCTATAATACATGCAAGACACTTAATAAATAAATTAACTAACATTTAAGGAATGCAAGAAGTAACCTAAAAACATTAAATACCTTAGAAAAGATAAAAGGTAGTTTTATACCTGAAACTTGAAGACATTAATAATAGAACAAAGCTAAGTAAACATCTGAAGAGAAACATAATTCCAAGTAGCTCTCTAAGGACATAGGGTCTAGGCGAGAGTAACGTTGGATAATCACATAGCAACAATAGTAATAAAGACAGTTAACTCAAGTAAAACAAAGTCAAGCTTGACACCATTTTCAAACCCACGTACGAGCTCGTGGTAGTCATGTCAATACACCGATGAACTCGGCCATCCGAAGTGACATGACGCTACCAATCATTTCTTATACCAAGGTAGTCATGCCAATACACCTACGATATCGGTCATCCGGAGTGTCATGATGTTACTTAGCCATGGTAGTCATGCTAATACACCGACAATATCGACCGTCTAGAGTGTCATGACGCTACTATGACCCACTGAGTATAATCATGTTATATCATCTGATTAATAATCAAGTTCTCATGTAACAAGAAAACAACCAATTTTACTTATGCTAAATGGCATGCTTGAAGATATTCATTAATATCAGGAATGGCAAATAGACTTCAATTACCTTGGCTACAACATTCATTAACTTCTAACTATCTAGCTAACTTTACAATCTATTAACATGCTTCAACTAGATAAAAACTTTACTAGCAAGTACTCAATGCATATTCACTTCACATAAACAACACTTCTAACAATAGGTTAGATCCAAATAATACCGAGTTCAATAGTTATTCTTTAAACATTTGATCAAAGTCCAAAGGTTCACATACAAGTAGCATTCTATCATTTAAGCTAGTTAATAACAAGGACTAATCTAATCCGCACTTGGTCAATTCATGATTAACTTAACTACAACACAATAGCATTTCATTTCTTATTATCCTATAGCACTTAAATTTAAGGCAAAACACAACTTGGTATAACCAGCCTCTATTTTTAGTTCATTTGCTCTGACTACTAATCTCTAAAAATTTTGATTTGTACTTAAGGATGTATCCCTTCGAGTGTAGATAGTTCTAGAATCAAACAGATCTCAATTCTGAGCTAAATTCCCTAAGTTATGACTATTTCCGTACAACTACACCTAGCAGCCCTTGTGCGGCAATTTTTCCAGACATGTTTCTAAAATGGCTAAATCGGAAGGTCAAAACGTTAGAACTAGCTTTAGCACCAGAAATCAACATTTGCTCTAAACTGCTTAATCTAGTTGCTGGATAAATTTCGTTAAGTTTCGTGTTCGTTTTCTATGACAAAAAGGCTCCGAAAGACAATAGATCGTTTATGTCCAGTTTTAGAACTTCTACATAAATCTTCTTTGTGCAATTTTGTTAATTGTATAGCCACTAATCTATCCATTTTTCACTCTTTTAATCTTTAACACATCATCTTAACTCTAATTCATCAACCTAAATTCACAAGAAGCTACTACAATTAACTAAGAACAAATATTGCATAAACTCAACTAAATACACTTCATAAGCATAAGTTCTTCAAAATAAAGTCTAGCTAACACATAATAGCAAGATTATAACATGCTTGAATGGAAAAATAGTTGAGTTAGAAAAACCCCTCACTTTGAAATGCAAAGAAGATGCAAAAGAAAGCTTTAGCAAGGTAGATAGAAGCAAGATCTTGAAGAAAACAACTTGGATCTTCAATTTATCCTTTGCCTTCTTAAAGCTTGAATGTGTGTTTATGTGTGCTTTAGTGTGTTAGGCATTTTTTTGTGCGTGTGAGTGTGTGTTGTAGTATGTTTGTATGTGTATGTGTGTATGTAATGCAAGACAGAAGGCCCAAATGACCATCATGCCTTTCAACTAAATGTTATTCTAATAGGTTGCCCTTTTTGTTGGTTTTCAACTATTTAGTTACTTGTCTACTTATTTGTCAATGTTTAATTAATTCCTACGACACTTGAAATTTTAGAAATGCCCGTGAAGGCACGCATTTACACGTAAAAAGTAGAATATGCACATTAACAATTAAAATCCACTTAAATACCTACAAATACATTCTAAATGTTTTAATTACATTCTAATTTATGGAAATGCACATTGATTTCAATTAAATGTTCGTAATCATAATTAAAGGCATGTTAGGTTCAAATATATGCACGTAATTATGATCAAATGCACGCAACTACAAAGCACGTTAGATTCAATTCAAATGCATATAAATATAAATAAATTCACATAATTCACGTTCTAGGAGAAATAAACACATAAATTGCACAATTTATGACAAACAACAAGTTAAACAAGTAAAAGCACGTAAATAACAATTTAACAAGTAATTGCACATAATTAACAATTTGAATAGTAAATGCACATAATACGAGTCTGGGGTCTCACATCCTCCCCTCCTCACAAAAATTTCGTCCTCGTAATTCTTACCGGCTTCCTGAGTCTTTTTGTTTGCAGTCTAACCTCAAACACTTGGCCAATTTTTGGATTTTTATTTTATGAGTAATATGCATAAATGGTGATATATTGGTTATATGTATGTGCATGTGCAATTAATTGAGTTCAAGTACTACTAAAATCTTGGTCAAATGAACTTAAAACTCCAATTAAATGCTACTATCTCAAAACTAATGTTTACATACGTAACACTATTCAAACGAAGTAAAAACTATTTTTCAAATGCATACTCCCAGGCTCCAAAGTTCAAAACTACCACTTCCCAACCCTTTTTATGTGATATGTGGTCTAGCAAAAATATTAAATCAAGCATTTAAAACATTCAAATTTCCTTATGAATAGTGCTCAATAGTAAATCAATTAAACAAGAAAAGTAATGCACATAAAATGCTCAAGTAGTTTATACAACAGTTATTTCAAATTATGTGATGAAATTTCGGGCATCACAATTCTTCCTTCTTGGTATGTTTTAGCTACTATTTTTCCCTCTTGGTACATTTAGATTAAATTTTTTTCATATATTTGTATCAATATCATCATTCGCATAATTATCTGCATGTTTGTTTCCTTTGTAAGTTTTCTTTGTTACATCCAATTATCCTATATAGAAAATTTCTTCAATTGTGAAATAGCTTAAATTCAACTTTGTAATACCCCAATTGTATTGGGGTCAAATTATAATATTAAAAAGTTATTGGGGTTAAATTATAATTTTTATTTTTGAGGGAAAATATCTGGAGACTTCTTGAACTTTCTTCAAACATTATTTCTCTCTTTCTAGGCTGACTAACGAGAGAAAAATAAAAAGAAAAAGAAAAAAATAAAAGGGGAGAGAGAGAATAAGAAGAAGAAGAAAAAAACAAAAATTCAACCACAAAAAGATCTGTATTTTACTTTCAAGGCCTTTAAGGATCATAGGAGGTATAGAATAAGAGAAGAATGTGAGTTTAAACATTTTTTCTTTAGTTATTAAATATATTTTTGTTGGGATTAATGATATCTTCACTAAATAATGGCTAGCTCATCTAATTATTTGTGAGACTGTGGCTTAAGGCTTGTAAATGGGTTTGAAGGTTACAAAATTTGGGGTTTTGATTGAGGTAATAAAGATTCCCCTATTTTCATTGAAGAATCCTTGAGCTTTTATGATCATTGTACTCCCTGTACGTCACACTACTTTTGCCATACATGCTTTATTGATATTTTGGTGTTAAATTTTCAAATTATTACATAGTAAAAGCTTTGTTGTAGAATTCCATATGGGTCGCGTTATACCATTTTAGAAGCAATTTTCTTTATGGTGCTGGAATTTTATGTTGTTCATGTTTCGAAATTAAACCATTTAGCAATAGGGACGGACCTAACATATTACTAGTGCATGCACATGCATGCACTCAACAAATGTTGATGTGTTCTAGTGGTTAAGGAGGCATATTTAAAGTCTTAAGTGGTAGACAGTGGCTGGGTTCGAATCCTGTAAGAATATTGTACAATGACCTTCTCTCTAATATAAGGAGAGTACAGTTTACACTCTCTCAAATAATAAGATAAACTAAATAATTCTCACTCACAAAATAAAGACAATAAATATGGAAGAGAACTCTCAGAAAAAACACTCAATATTTTCTTGTTGTTTTTCTCTACTTCTGGGATTGTTGAATGATAATATGAACCGTAGAATAAGCCTTCTCTTTATAGGCTTACTGTACTTGTTTCCTTCATCATTAAGAAAATCACCAACTACAAAGATTCCCGCATGCAATTTGACAGCAATTGGTAACCCAAGTTTCCATGTCATCTTTTTATGCCAAATTTACCAATTCATACTTCACACAATAAAATAATACTTTGCCCATAATGCTTTTGATTTTACCTATGCATTCTCATGGTATATCATTTCCCATGTACCAACCCACGCGTAAGAATTAGTTTTTCCTTTTGAGCTTTTGCTAATCAAACACATGTTTGTCCAATTTCCTATGAAACCACCCATGTTTCTCCCCACAAAGGTGGTTTTACCACTAACATTATATGTTTAATGCTTACCCTCTATGCTATTTGGGTGTTTATTGCTTACCCGGTGGCTTTTTTTTTTTCTTCTATTTTTTTTTTATTTCTTCCACTCTATGCTATATGCTTACACGGTGGCTGCAACTTTTAGTGTGCAACATTATGTGATTTATTCTAGTTTCTTGGAAATAATATTATATGTTTGTGTAAACTCTCATCTTAATGCGTGCAAAAAATGGTAAAAAAGTTTAATTTCCGATTTAGTAGATAGTGTTCCTTTTTTTATCATAATGCATTTTTGATAGATCTATTGCCAAAGCAGCGTGATTAATTTCATGAAAAAAAAGAATACGACGTTACAATTGTTCTATATTGCTACAATACAATTACTGATCGTGTTAAAATGTATATCTCTATTATCATAATACTATAATTTTTTTATTACTTATTTTTTCTCTTTTCATATGTTTATATTTTTTTAATTGCTAAAATGTACTTAATATATATTAGCTTATGTATAAATGAGTGTACTCGAACCCTTGGTTATTCACTGTATCATTGTAGGATGCATGCCCTGACTCCCGATGCCTAAGTCCGCCCTTGTATTTAGGCTAGGTTTTTTTATGATGTAATTTTATAAGATTCAATTTCTTTTCTCTTTTTCATTTTGGTTATGGTTATTTGTGTTGTTTCATTATCTTTCATTATTCACACTGTTGTTATACATTGCTATATGTATCGTATGTATGAGTTATTGCATTTTTCTATGTTTTCGAAAGTTGTGGTTCGACTCTCATTTCATATATGTTTTCAATTATGTTTTACCGTCTATCATATTAAGCATTATGTATTGTCCTACATGCTATCTTTGAGGTCCTATTGCTTATTAAGATTCAAATATGTGCTTGGGCTTGGGGTAAATGGTGTAATACCCCAAAAGTGCGGCCTATTTCTAGCTAACTAATTATTGTCCCTAATTGAAGTGGTTATGTTGTGCAATTGTAACACGTGGTTAGTGGTAGATGTTTTCACAATAAAGGTTGAATTTTGGGACTAAAGTGGAAGAATAGAATTTTAGTCAATTAAGGATACCTAAAGTTTTCAGTTTGTTTGAGAATGAAACAAAAACGTTAAACTCTTTTTCCATCTCATCTCCAAAGACTCAATCTCGCCTAAAGAAAATAAAATTTCGAGTGAAGATTTTCAAGAAGGAATTGACTCTTTAAAGTGGGTATATTGTAATCTTCATGTATTTTAGTTAAGAGATTATTAAATTCGCGATTTTGAGTTGAAAACTTGTGATTGTGAATTATTACCTTGAAAAACAAGTTGCAAGTGGATCCTTCCTTTATAATCCATTTCCAATATATTACCCTCGTTGTAAAAATTTTCAAAGATTATTATCCGTATGTGTCAGTATATGATTTTATGGGTGTCTTTTAATTAGACATCATTTCGTCTTTTGAATCTATGTTACTATACGTATGTGTCAGTATATGATTTTGTTGGTGCCTTTTAATTAGACACTGTTTCGTCTTTTGAATCTACATTCTCAAGGATAGAATGATACAATATTCTTTCTAAATTGAAATTTTCTCAAGCTTTAGGTCACTGTCCCATTGAATGCTAAATTTTTCATGTGCCTACATGACCTGTGTATATATTATTTATTTCTAGACAAAGAAACCTATTTGGGCGTGGTAGTATCGAGTAACATGGGCGGCATCGGGCTTGCCGTACTCCCTCGCTACCATGGTTTCCTAGTCCCTTTCTGCTGAGGCATACTCCCTTACCCCAGAGGAGTGGTTCATCTCGTTAGGGCATATAGACCTACCTCAAGAGATATGGGTCGTAGGATCGGGGTCCATTTGGAATATCCTATTATGGAGGAATAAGGGATTTGCTGGCATTTGTTTGAAGATCTTGGCTCGTGGCTCGTGATTGAAGACAAAAGTGGAACCATATCCTTTTTATACGTGGTTAAATACTTGTCTAATTAATTTTATTATTTTGTATTGTATTTGTTGTTATCTTGTTGCATCTCATGAAAGCAATCTCCGGTATGCTGTATCACCTCCCTCACTGGGTAACTTTGGTTACTTATTCCTCGTTTTAACATGTTTTAGGTACAGTTAGAACAACTACTTTGTGTGCCATGTTGTTGGTTGCTTATCTTGCTGTGGTTGGAAACTATTTGTGAAGATGGGACTCGATGTATTTTGTTCTGTTTTGAAGCCCTTGAAGTCTTGTATGTATATTGTACGACTTGTTATATTGTATTTTAAATTAAGGATTTACGTGGTTTGGTAGAATAGTTGGCATGTAATAGTTAAAATAGATTTTGTTGTCTTTTGATTGCGTGCTTGTGTGACAAGTTGGTGGACTTATCATAAGTAAAGCTTGTGAATGTAGTTAGAGTGGTATGATAAGCTATCTTGTAACCTAGAATTTCAAAGGTTGTGTCATTGCGTGCTCGTGTAGTGACCCAAATAAGCGATAAGATACCTCTTCGTACATGCTTTCTTGCTGATTATTGGCACTAATTCGTGGAGTAGCAAGAAGCAAAAATGCATAGTATTATGGAACTCTGAAATTGAGTTGTGTGACATGCTCAACAACTATGCAAAAGGTAGTATGGCTCAAGAGATTATGATGGACATGAGATGAGTCAATTGCTAGACGGGCAATGACGATCTATTGTGTCCACTAATTATCCATCGCCTATGTTAAGGATCCTAAATTTCGTGACAAGATATGGTACATAGACGTTAAGTATGACTTTGTGTCAAAAAAGGAAGTTACTGTGGATTATTCACCTACGCATGATATGACAGTGACCTCCTTCATAAGCTCATCTCCAGAGATATGCATTTGTTGCAGTAGAATCTCTAGGGTTGCGTAGGATTTGATATTGACGTTTAGTAAAGTAATGTGCAATTACTAATGTCCTCAAAGTGGTAAGTACTTGATGCCAATTCTTAGTGAACAAATGTTCTTCATATGTTTGCTTAGTGCCTTATCTTTGTGATAAGCTTTGAAGAAATTGAGTATGACTATACTAGCACATATTAGCATCAAAAAGTATGTCGACAGGTTGATGAGATTGGCTCTCTCACACGAGCAATTTCCTCTGGTGCAGTGAGAGCTTGCAGAGATGAGATGATATGAGTTGGTTAGTATTCATCGGGAAATACTATACTCATATAAGATACGTCGCCTTGAGTATTGGTTCGGAATTAGTTTCTGTGACAAGAATAAGATGAGACCTCTTAATTGTATATGTTACAATTAAAGACTGACATGAGGTCGATATGGATTCCCACGATCCATATAACCTGTTTGTAGCCAGATTTGAAACCTTGATTACTAAGTGTATTAAGTTCAAGGATTCAGGTTAGTTTCTGAGTGATAACTAGACCAAGATCTGTACGATGTTTGATTTAGGTAAAGACATATGCCCTTTGTAAGGGAAGTCACACCGTAACACATGTTTCATACCATTTGTGCTTTGCGATCAT
Organism: Ehretia macrophylla; assembly: GCA_037974665.1. Taxonomy (NCBI): domain Eukaryota; kingdom Viridiplantae; phylum Streptophyta; class Magnoliopsida; order Boraginales; family Ehretiaceae; genus Ehretia; species Ehretia macrophylla. The sequence continues at coordinate 54,117,218 of CM075771.1, read as the reverse complement.
AAAAGGAAGTGGGTGAATGGATCTCTACTTTACCACTGTATGAGTCCTTGAAGCAATAAATGCTTCTTTAGGATACCCTTAGTGACCTACGCTCATATTCTAATAGGTCAAGTTCAATGTTAGCTACTTTGGTATATTGCCTAAAGATCACGTTAGATTCGATCATATGGGACATGTCCAGGAAAGCAGTTGACTTGACTTAGAAGGATATTGAGCGAAGGGAAGATTGTTCGCATCTGGGCCTGTATGTGTTCATTGGTCGACCAGTTATACAATCTTTGTGATTAAATAATCTTAGTGATTGAACATAACTATGAATACATGTTTGAGATTTAAAGGTCAAACATAGCCTACGAGGGATAAGGTGTGTGTTGACTAATATGAAATTAAATTGGTCTAGGGTATTGCGAGACCTTTTCTTCCGTTGAAAACCGTAGCTCCCATGTATCCCTAACAGGTGCATAGTCTGAGCTTCCACTTGTTGTGTTCTCGCGGGTTGCACAACTTATTTGCCCGTATATTTTGATGATGGTTCCCGACAAGGTCGTATAGAGAGATAATGGTGGATAAGGGTATACCCATCTTGAGCGAGTGAGAGATGTTGGATTTTGGGGTCAGGTCGCCCAATATGGGTTGACTCAGCCCGACCTATTTTTTATAGGTCAATAGTGGGTATGGAAAGTTATTCCCATAACTCCCACATCCTAATAAAAAGAAGACAAAGAATCGTCTTTTTCTTCAGATGTTAAAAATAGAAAACAGAGTGCATTCTTCTCCAATGCTCTCTTTCTCTCAATCTCTATACTTGTTTACTATGTGTAAAACAACCAAATCAAAAAGAGGGCTCTTAGGTTGTGGCAATTAATCCACTCCCTCGTGGTTTGGGTTCCGATTCGCAGCAATTTAACGGTAGAACCAACGTGACTTTTTTTCTACAATCCTTCTGCTGCCACTATGAGGTAAGTATGCTTTATGGAATTATATTAGATACATATGTTGTGTATTTAATTCCTACATACTCCCTAGTTGGGGTTGTACACTAGCTATCTATTTTGATTTGATATCGAAGCTGCTAAGTGAATGCATTACAACTACATATATCTGCCTTCTATATGATTTCGTATATGAGAACATTAATAAGAGAAAACTATTGATAGTTTTTTCACTCTAATTATTTGTTTTATATATGTGTACGAAAAAATTATGTGATATTCGAATTACTTTTATTAGCTTGAGGTTGATCTTCTTGATAAATGGCATTATTAAGCTTTCATTGTTTTTTGCTATGGTTTATATAATTTCATATTAAACTTCCTTTTATATCTTTCTTGATCTTTAGTCCCAAAAGTTTTTTTTAGTTCTTTTTGTTCATTTTAGATATAAATTCAGTAACTTGGGCATTTTGTGCTCATTCCTCTTTTATTTTGTTTAATCCTTTCATTTTGTTTAAAGGCAGGTAGTGACGAGAAAGTTGTTGGAATAAATGTTTGAGGAGAAAACAACCTTATCCATACTAAAAAAGAATGGTTTATGAGTGTGTGGTTTATGGCCAGATGATGTTTTTGTTTAGTCATGTATATTCATGTTGAGTTATGTTTATGTAATGTTTAAATTATGTAGTGTAAGTTTATGTTTTAAGACATAGACTCTTGTGTGGTTAGCAATTATGACCTTGTGGTAATGAATAATAAGCTACTGTGAATTGTGATGCTATGTTAAGTATTTAAGTTTTATGTATAAAATTATGGAGCTACTTTATATATGTTAATAGAAGTGTGATTTATAATGAAATAGTGGTATGATGTATATCTTTAGGTTGTTTTAGTATTGTTATGGTTCAAACAAAACGTGCTATTGTATGCACCAACTAATCAATACAAGTTTATTAACTAGCAACTAAATTTTGGAGCTTGAATGTGCATTTCAATTTATCAAGCAGAGAGGTGCTGAAATTAATTGAAATTGCTTTAATTTGCTAGTCATCTTCCCGATTTGTGCGTGTCATCCTTGCGTAGAGGCCATGCTAATCTTCTATGTGTCGTTCCAATTTTATCGGATGTTCCCGAAGGGACATTTGCTCGTCATCTTCACTCATTACTAAAACAAACTATTAGGAAATTTTCTTGTTTTTTATTTTTTTAAAAAGTCCCATTTTTGGATTTCGGCCAGGTTTTTGGACATCGGGCTGTAGCTATCGCTTTTTTGTCTTCTCTTTAGTGGGTGAGCAATTCTAGCTACATATTGTAACCTATGGGCCTCAACTCTTGGAGCTCATGATTGTTTATCTTAACTCCTATGGACCTTAGTCTTTGGTCCATGTTGTTATAATTTTGTTGTCTTCGGGCTTATGTTTTTGGGCTCATGTGGTTGTAATGTTTCCTATTAAGAACCATCTTTGTTGACAGAAAAAGAAGAGAAAGAATGAGAATATCTACCTTGAAAGATTTAGGTTCGGCAAAAACAAATCTATCCCTTATCTATTATCTTCAATTTTGTTTTTTTTCTCTACACAATAGATGTCGAAGTCAAGGTTCGAACTTAGAATTACTGATCAACTATGTTCACACTTAAAATATATCTATCCCTTATCTATATCTTCAATCCCCCACTGATCCAAAAAAAAATTTCAAAAAATCTATAAGTTTTGTCCAAAATATTTACATATTTTTAGTTAAAATCATTAATTAGACCTTATTGAAAAAAATTATGTAGTTTAGTCCCCACTAATAAATTTGTGTGAATTCACCTATGGTTTGACCTAACTTCTAGACACTTAAAATTTATTCATGTGAATTTAGAAGTTAAAGCTAACTTGTTTGATTCATTTTATAAAGAGTTTAAGTAAAAGTTGAAGTTACAAAATGTTAAAAATAAGAATGCTCCAAATTGGAGTTTTCAAAAAAGATTTGTAAGAAGTTATTTTTACATAATGAACTCGTTGAATTCCGAATTGTCTTTTTTTTTTTTTAGCCTATCTAGATTTCCCTAATAATGAGACTTCTATTATTATGGTTAATCTAGATCCGAACGTACGATTCTTGAATATCTGTTTTTCAGATACTACTATACAATTACAACCACGAAAAATTATTTTTCTTTTTTTCTTTTCAAATCTACCATTCCATATTTTTTAAAATCCAACATTGCCTACAAAATTTTTAAAAGCTAACATTACCCAATATAGGTCAAACAGTTAATGGCGTTTGTTTAATAATACTTCTACCAAAACACTATTATTGAACTCTCTACAACTCAAAAATTAAAATTTCATATCTAGGCCTAATAGAGTGTAAATTAGCTAATGTGTCTCTGACGGTTTATGTATTTCACACTAAATTAGCTTCTTAAATTAAAGAATTAAAAGGAAACAAATTGCACAAGCATGAAGGTTTACATGCCCATATAATATTGCTGCTCACAACCTAAGCTCGATCCTTGTCTAGATTATGGCATCCTCTATGGAAGGAACATAACAAAAGCCTGCACCAAGGGGAAGCTTCAACTGAAGAACAAATATTCAACGTGTTCCGGTTTGATGTAAAGCAAAAAATGTATTGAAGAAAGAGAGATAGAAATAACCTACTTAATAGTGCTATCTGTTTTGCGAGAAAATTGGATGGGAGCATTGTTATAAGGGAAAGACATGTACATCCCTAACTTTCTTGCTTTGAATCAAATAGGTCCCTAAGTTAATTTTTTTCCTTCTCTTAAGTTCCTCCATCAGTTAGATGTTAGTCAAATTTAACAAAAAAGACATTGACTATGCAAAAAGTCTTTTATGCCCCTAATTAAGATCGGATGGGAAAGAGTAGGACATTTTTTTTTCTTTTTCACCTTGGCAACATGACACATCAATGAATCTCAAAAAATTAAATTGAAATGGAAAAATTATCCCAACTTTATGTGCAGCAACCAAGTTTGCTTCAAAAGATTGCCACAAAGATAGAAAGAATTAAAAATTAAAAATCAGATTTTTTTTTTTTTTTTTGGTGAACGAAGTGATAGTCAATTATTGATAGATTATATCTTAATTTTGATATTATTTTTTTCCCAATAAAAATATTAGCATCATATGCTTTATCTATAAAATAAATTTTTTACTATTAAATTATCCCTAAAAATTGTAATAAGATAAGATGAACGCCGTTAGAAAGCAAATTTAATAGATCAAGTCACTTATTAGCTTCACAGGCTATTAAAAAAATGTTGCATGTTTGTCTAAGTTTGCTAGATTCGAATATAACTAGGATGCAAAATTGCACAAAAAAATATAAGATCAAGACAAAAATTGAACATTTAACCTCTACACTGCCAATAAAAAAAACCATCCGTATTCACATGGTCAAAAAATCATACATATCCATAATGTTGCATGTTTAATTTTTTTGCTCTAGAAAAATTTAATCTAAATCTTATGGGGGGTGTTTGATTCGCGGAATGTTACAAGATTCCTGAAAATGTGAAGTTTGGAATATGACATTCTCATATTTGGTTAGCGGAATAAAAAAATATTAATGGGAATGTCACATTCCTGAGAATGCAATATTCCCATGATTCAACCAAATTCTATTCACATGTGAGGGGGTGGGAATATCACATTCCCAAGTCTTGGAAATAACTTTAAAAAAGTAAAAGACCCAAATACCCATCTTAGAAAATAAAAAACTAAAATAAATACAATAAAATAATTTAAATAATAAAGTAAAAAATAAAATAAAAAATAAAAAATAAAAAATAAAAAAGATAAAATAGAATAATGTAAAAAAATTAAAAATAATTAAAATAAAATTACTAAATAAGATAAAATTAAATATAATTAAAAATACAATATAAAAAATAAAAAATAAAAAAATTATAATAAAAAAGTAAATGATAAAATAGAATAAGAAAAATAAAATAAATAAGATAAAAAGAAAAAGAAAATAAAAACAAAATGTGTAAAAAAAAATAAAATAAAATTACACAAAATAATAAATTTAAGTTTCTAATTTTGAAGTGTCAAGTTAAAATTTATAAATTATAAAAATAAATTTACTTTGGTTGGATTAATACGTTAAATATTTTTTTACTCGCATATTAGTAAAAGTATGCAAAAATGTATCATTTTTTATTTTTGCTAAATAAAAGCAAAATGTATCGTTATTTGTACACTTTGTTTGATATTCTTGTTTTTTTGAGTTAGGGATATTGAAAAATTGCTTAACATTTCTAGAAATATTGAGTTAAATCAAACATAATAAACTAACATTCATATGAACTTGACAAAATATTCCCAGGAATATTTTGTCAAACCAAACACTTTTAACCACATTCTCGGGAATAACATTTCTGGGAATGATATTCCCAAGAATATCATTCATGAGAATAAAAAATATATCCGTGAACCGAATGCCCCCATAGACTAATATAATACAAAAAAGCCCACCACAAATTTGTTAAATTTGTCTTCCTCTGTTCCTCGCGAGATTTGTCCACAAGTTTGTCTTACATTGATCATCATCCAAGAACATATATAAAATTCAGCCATGATTTCAAAGAGAAGGGCTGAAATTTCAACGAAAAAAAAGAAAAGAAAAGGAAAGAAAAAGTAACAAAAATTACCTCAAACTTTTGGATCTTGTTAAGATTGTGGGTAGGCAGTTTTTGATCTACTTCAGTTCACCCAGTAAGATAAGATCTTTGCCTTTGAGGCTGTGATATTTACCTATGTTAGGTATTCACTTAGGCAAGAAAGTGGTAAATTTTTTTTTTCTTTTTGTGATAAGTAAAATGACTGAAATATCATTTATTAGTTAAGTTTGACTAACGTTTGACTAACATAAGGACTTGGTAAAGGAAAAACCAAAACCCAGGGACCTAAATGATCCAAGATAAAAAAAACTTGGGGACCTAGATGTCTTTATCCCATTGTTATAATGCCCATTTGTGAACTTTCTTTCTTGTAAATCTTTTTGAAATTAATAGATCACTTACTTACTTAACTATATATATATATATATATATATATCATGCAACGATGGGTAGAGTATATTCACTACAAGAAATTTTGCATTCGGAGACGACACATTTTCGTCTCAATTCCGTCTTCAATCTGAAAAGGAACAGAGACGAAAATCAGGCGTCACCTTTCGACCCGTCTTTTTTTTTGAATTTCGTCTCCATTTTGTCTCAAATGGAGACGAAAAGATATTTTGTCACCTTTCTGTCTTGCTCACATTTCGTCTTCAATTCGTCTCCTTCATATTTCGTCACTTTTCCGTTTCCCTCACATTTCGTCTCAATTTCGTCTCCCTTACATTTCGTCTTATTTCCGTCTCCCTATAATTTCGTCTCATTTCCGTTTCCGTTCACATTTTGTCTCTATTCCGTCTCCCTCACATTTTGTCTCCTTTCCGTCACATTTTTTAAATTTCTTTTAAAAAAAAATTAATAAATTCGGATTATATCAAAATTACTAAAAATTTGAATTTTTTACCAAAAATTATACTAATTATATATATATATTTACCTAAATCTATCACTTATATACCTATATATGCAAATATGAAAGAAAAATAAAAAGAAATCAGATTTTTAAAAATAAAAAAAAACCCAAACTCATGATAAAACTACAAAAAAAAATCATATATTTACCTAAATCTATCACTTACACACACACACACACACACACACATATATATATGAAAAGAAAAAAAAAATAAAAGCTAAAATTTAAAAAAAAAACTTTAAAAACATAAAAAAAATAACAAAAATATATATATTTACGTAAATCTATTAGTTATACATACATATATATGACATATATACATAGTACATATATAATCCAAACAAACGTGGTAGTATAAAAATAAAATCTAAAATCATTAGGTCAAGAACACTATATACATATATTTGGTATTATATACAAACATATATATAATGAACTAAACCAAAACAAATTCAAAAATTAAAATAAAAGTAAATAAAGGAATTACCTTAAAATGAGGTAAACTAATAGTGAGTTCACACTTGAAAATATGAGTGTAAGGGGAAGGGCAGGGGTTATGCTCAATTTTTTTTTTTTTTTTGAATTTTCTCCCAAAATTCATTTGGGGGAAAATGAAAAAATAGTTCAAGTGGAACCGTGCCAAGTCCTTTAAAAGGACTTGCCACAATTTTTTTTTTTTTTTTTGTATTTCCCTCCAAAATATTTTGGGAGTAATTTTTGAATTGGTTCTAGTGGCTGACAGCCACTTGAACCATGTTCAAAAGTTTTTTAATTGGTTCAAGTGGCTGTCAGCCACTTGAACCACAATCTCCTAAAAGGAGACAGACACATTGGGTCCGTCTTCTTTTTCAGAGATGGATCAATGGGTCCGTCTCCTTTTGGTTTTGGAATTTTTTTTTATTTACTTAGTATTAATTAATTAATTATTTGATTACAAGTTTAGAGTAAAATGTTAATAATACGTTAATTATTAATATTAACTTAAATTTTAGATTAAAATAAAATATTTAATTTATGGGGATTTTTTTAAAAAAAGGAAATATTGAGCTAATTTAAAAAAAATTATGGAAGAATTAAATTAATAAAGATAATTAGTAATTTATTATTATTAATTTATTTACTATTTAATTACAAGTTTATAGTAAATTGTTAAGAAAAATTTAATAATTAATTATTAATTATTTTTCGTCTCTATTAGCGGAGACTAATTGGAGATGACATTCATGTTCCTTCTCTATTGGGAGACAATTTGGAGACAACATACTAAAGTCGTCTCCAAACCGTCTCAAAATAGTCACTATTCATGTAACGAAAGTTTCGTCACTTTTTTTGCAACGAAAAAGAAACACCTTTCACAATTTTTCTTGTAGTGATTCTTTTTCATAAGTTTGAGCCATTCAGTTTAAAAGTTCAGCCTCTATAATATAAAAAATTTAATATTCAATATATAAATTCTTCTATATATATATATCATATAACGATGGGTAGAGTATATTATTTTTCATAAGTTTGAGCCACTCAGTTTAAAAGTTCAGCCGTTATATTATGAAAAATTTAATATTCAATATATGAATTCTTATTATACAAAGGAGTGCGAATGAGTGACATAAAATATTATTTTAGGGTGAAGTAACCTAGAGAAGGAAAACATCTGATTCCAATGGAAAACCTCAAAGATCCATTTCAACTTTCAAAAGCATTAAATTAACTTCTTAATTTATCCCTCGATTTTCCAAAAGATAAATTATTTTCCAAAGAAAAACCCAAAAGTCCACAAAAATCGCTTCCCTCTTGGTCATTCCCCGCAGAACTCTTCAAACTCACGCCTAGTACCCACTATCACACACAACTCACTAGTCACTTTTCACACTCTACTGTGTGAAGAAGAATCAAATGGGCAGCAAGGTCTTAGAGATAGTGAAAATCAACGACAATGATGATGGTAATGACGATGATGATCAGAATTCATTGCTTTATGTGAAAACAACCATCTCGAATATCAAAGGAGCCAGCGAAGAAAACCTCATCATAATCGAAGACGACGACGATGATGATGATGGTGTTGTTATTAGCATAAGAAATTATTTCAAAGGCGAGAGCTCCAACTCAAAGCTTGAAGAAAAACCTAGTTGTTATCCGCCTGTGTTCATGAGCGAAATCTGCGTAGGTGCGACGCCTGTCCACGACATGTTTCGCATAAAAGGTTGTCACCATTGTTATTGTTGCGATTGCATGGCCAAGTACGTAGCGTCCAAAATACAAGAAAACGTCTTACAAGTAACATGTCCCGTTTCGGGTTGCAATGGCCTGTTAGAGCCTCAGTGTTGTCGTGAAATCTTGCCTCAACAAGTTTTTGACAGTTGGGGTGATGCGTTATGCGAGGCTGTGATTATGGATTCTGAGAGATTTTATTGTCCATTCAAGGATTGTTCTGCGTTGTTGATTGATGATGGGATGCTTGGAGACGAAGTTATCAAGCAATCTGAGTGCCCTTATTGTTGAAGATTGTTTTGCGTGCAGTGTAAGGTACCTTGGCATGGAGATATTGAGTGTGTGGAGTTTCAGAAGTTGAATGTAGATAAGAGGGAAAGAGAGGATATTATGGTGATGAAGCTTGCTCACAGCAAGAGTTATTGAAGATAATAAACACTACGAAAAACTGTCAAAGATAACGGTTCGTCATTTTTCGTCATCAAAAAAGTGACGAAAATGAGACGGAACTTTCACTATATAAATAGTGACCATTTTGAGATGGTTTAGAAACGGCTTAGGTGTGTCATCTCCAAACCGTCTTTCAATGGAGACGATTTGGAGACGGAACATGAATGTCATCTCCAATTCGTCTTCGATAATAGACGAAAAAAAGATGACATGTTTGAAGATATGTTATCTATCTCCATTTCGTCTCTCTTTTGGAGACAGAATAGAGACAAACCATTGATGTAGTTGTTTCAATTTGTTTAACTTTTTCCCAAATTTTTTTTTTAAAAAAAAATTATCAAAAAAGAAACGGACCATCCATTCCGTCTCCAAAATGGAGACGGACCCAAAGCTCCGTCTCCAAAAAGGAGATGGACCCAATCAGTCTCCAATTTTGGAGACGGAATTGATAATTCGTCTCCAAAAATATATAAATTTTTTTTTTTGTTTTCCGATTTATGGGAAAAAATTTAAACAAAGACAAAAAAAAAATATCATGAAAGTCCGTCTCCTTCAGCCAATTTTTAAAATTGGCTGAAGACGAACCAAATGGTCCATGTCACTTTAAGGAGACGGACCAAGTGGTCCGTCTAATTAAATGGGCCTCTGTGCCCTCAGCCAATTTAAAAGAATTGGTTTGATCGTGCCCTCAACCAAATAGTTTTTTTAAAACCAATACCCCACCCCCCACCCCCTACCCCTCCCACTCCCCACATTAAGGTTAAATATATGTGTATATTTTTGTATATATGCGTATTTATAGATGTATAAATATATGTAGATGTAGTTGTAAATGTATATGTAGATGTATAAATATATGTAGATTTAGTTGCAAATATAGATATAGTTATATAGTAGTATGTATATATGTATGTGTATGTGTATGTTTATGACTATGTATATGAGTGAGTATATATATATATATATAAGTATATATATGCATATATACCTATTTATTGTTGATAGATGTATGCTTATTTTTTATTTTCTTTTTTATTTTGGATTTTTATTTTATCTTTTGTTTCAGTTTTGTTTTTCTTTTTATACATATAAATATATAGTTATATATATATAAGTATATATATGCATATATACCTATTTTTTGAATATGTAGATTTAAATTTATTTTTTATTTTTATTTATTTTTTTGGGTTTCTGTTTTTTTTCTATTTTTTTTCTTTTTATACATATATAAATAAATAAATAAATAAATAAATATATATATATATATATATATATATATATATATATATATATATATATGTATGTATACAAAAAAAAAAGAAACCCCCAAAAAAAAGAAAATAAAAAATAAACTTACATCTACATTTTTAAAAAATAAGTATATATGCATATATATACTTATATATATGCATATATACTTATATATATATATATATATATATATATATATAAGTATATATATGCATATATACTTATTTTTTAAAAATGTAGATGTAAGTTTATTTTTTATTTTCTTTTTTTTGGGGGTTTCTTTTTTTTTTTTTTGTATACGTATATATATATATATATTTATTTATTTATTTATTTATTTATATGCATATATACCTAAATTTTGATGGTAGATGTTAGTAATTTTTGGGAGGGGGATTTTGTTTTATTTTTTATTTTTCAATTTCATTTTTTTATTTTTTTTCCTTTATTTGTTATTTGTATATTTTTAAAAATAAAAAATATGACATAATCAGAATTTAATAATTTTTAATTTTAAATTATTTTTTTTTTTAAAAAAATAAAAAATGTGACGGAAAGGAGACAAATGTGAGGAAGACGGAACATATATAAAATGTGAACGGAGACGGAAATGAGATGAAATTATATGGAGACGAAAATGAGATAAAATGTAAGGGAGATGGAACGGAGACGAAATGTGAGAGAGACAGAAATGTGACGAAATGTGAGGGAGACAGAAAGATGACGAAATATTTTTTCGTCTCCATTTGAGACGAAATGGTGACGAAATTCAAAAAAGGATACAGGCCGAAAGGTGACAACCAAGTTTCGTCTCCGTTCTGACTCATTTTCAGATTAGAGACGGAACGGAGACAGAAATGTGCCGTCTCTGAACGCGAAATTTCTTGTAGTGAAATAATATATTAAATCCTTCTTTAATAGCTTGGGCTTTTAGATAAGGTGGTCACTTAACATGATATTAGAGTTTAGGTGTCAAAAGGTCCGGGGTTCAAAACTCACCGCCACCCATTTAAAAAATATTAAAACTGTCCAAGTACAAGAGTGCAACTTCTATGTTGAGAGGATTGATGGTTGCTTGTTTATCAAATGCAGGTTTTTGCTTGTAATTGGGAGAGGAGTTGGAGCCGATTCAGAATTTTGTTTGTTGTAACCCATAATTTAACCATCATATGATAAATATTTTTTTAATGGGGACTAACTTATTTTATATTTTTTTAATGGGGACTAACTTATTTTTTAGCCTACAGACTGTTTGAAATAAATGAATTCCACAAAATTTTGTGGAATTCATTTGAAAATCTAAATTTTTTTTGTTTGGTTGCATTTTTTTTTAAAAAAATTACAAATTCAAGATTTGTAATTCTTGGATTTGCACAAACCTTACTAAAATCAGAGTCCAAAAGGTGAAATTTATGAATTCACGTTTTCTAATTATGTTGCTAATCTTTTAAGGACAAAACTACTCTCAGGTTAAAGAAAAATAAATACATATTTTTTTCACTCTTCTTCCCCACTCTTCTCTCTTATCCTAAATTGACGGCAAAAAAAGAAAAAAAATAATTTGTTCCATTCACTTCTCTTTCATGTATTCGTTTGATTTTTCTTACAAATTTATTCGTGATAGTTTTTCTATTATGTATTTTTTTTGTTATTATTATAGTACTATTATGTTGTTGTTATTCCTTCTTATTTTTAAGATAATAACATGAAATAATTATCATACCAACTAAATATTGGCCAAACTCTCACTTAGCAATAGTTTACTATTTCATTTGCCTTCTGATTGACTTCTCCAATATCTTTTCTATGATTTGTAGATTTTTTTTTAAATTATTTACTAGTGTATATTTGTTGTTTATACGGATTTTTCGCCTCGTTTACAACAAAAGGACGGGTTCATAGTTATTTTTATAATATTGAATTGATGTTTGAATTAGATTGAATAATTTGAATTCGTTAAACCTAAAATTATTTTTTCATGTTAAACTTATGGTTGAACTTAAAGTTATTATGATTATTTTGTGATGTTTAACTTTTGTGAAAATATTTAGTAGTTTTTTTTTTCTTTTGGATTTTTATGATAGTACCAAAAATCAATAATGGATTGAAAAGATAACACTTATATAATGGTCTAATTTCAATTGAATAAAAGAAGGGTATTGAAGTAAAATACAACTATTAATTCCAATTTCAGATGTGTTCCAAGCACAATTTTTATTTATAAATAACAAAATTGACTTAATATTATTTTTCAATTCCAAATAAGAGAATTCATTTGTAAATGAATGACTCATGAAATTCATTTATAAATAAAATGAATTCCGCATATGAAATGATTCCAAACACTATGTTAAAATACCTTTAAATGTTAGATATTTAGTGGAGTGATCACTGAGACTATCCCATATTGAATCCGTCTGTAATTGTCAGAGTCAAGCTTTTTATGGATTAATATATATATATGATGTCTATTAACGAGACAACTGAATGCACGAAACTCCTATTCTATCATTTACAAGAAAAAGTAGTTAAGCATTCCCATTTATAAACGATGTAAAGACATTAATACTTTTAAGGGAAAAAGTAGTTAAGCATTCTCATTTATAAAGAACTTATATTACTAACAAAATTTGTGTTCATACTGAAGTGTATACAATCTAAAACAAAGTTGTTGACTAAAAGGAAGTTTTCTTAACTTCACATTATATATCATAAGGGAACCATTTTTATTTTGCAGACCATACAACAAGCATCAACGATGACGATAATGAGGTTCTTTATTAATTCTTTCTCCTTGTATAATAAATTATTCAAGCTAAGAAATCTACGATAGAAATCGTATTTAAATGATTTTACTCTTAGATCTCCTTTAACATATGTATAAAAAAAATTCTAGTTCAATGATAAATTTATTTTTAACTGTTTAACTTATCGAGTATGAAAGTACAAGATATGGAATAAGAGTTGTTAAGGTAAAATCTGACTGCCCCGAACTGCTTCCTGGGCTAGACCTGAAAATGCAAAACAAAAGAACCGAGGGTGGATTCCCACGGTCCCCACTCCAACACTCAAGTTAGTCAACTGTGGGAAGAAGCTCGTAGGCAGAAAGTGGGGAATGTTTTTTGTACCTTTCTCGGTGAGATGACCCCATATTTATATCCTTGGATTGCTAGTTTCCTAGATGAGGAAAGATTCTTCAAGATCTATACTCCCAAGAGTCTCCTTTGCTAAGTGATTCCTTACGATCGTCCTTCCCGAGTCCCTTCTTATTTGGACTTCCCGAGTTCATCTTTATCACGATGATATTCCTACACGTGCGCCTGTCCTGGTATTTTGGCAGGTCCGAGGCTCAAAGAATGACGGGGCTGTTACTTATTATCGAGCCTAGTTTCACAGAGCTGGAGTCCCATCCCTATCAGTTGTCCCTCAAATCCTATGAGCTATGCCGAAGGTCGGGGGATTGCTACACTGGTGGGGCTCTTCATCTTCCTCAACAGTCATTATGTAACACCCCGATTCCTCTCGAGACCGGGAGTTCTATCAATCGATCTAATCACAATCCAAATCCAAACCCGGGCAAAATTTTCAGGGAAAACGGACGGAGTCTCCCTTGTTTCTAGGCGAAATGTAAAACCTGTAATAGCATATAAATGGACCACCACCGTGTCCAACCATACAAAACTTCTTCAAGGCCATCCGAGCCTCGGTTCTCAACAATTAAACTCAGCAAGTATACATACATTTTCAATTTAAAAGCTAACCTATCTCTTTTCATTTTTGACAAGTACACTCAAACTTGAAAATTAAACCATACTAAGCTACTGCATAAAATAAACTATCATGCCATTCTAGCTCTTTTCCTTTGGACATTACAATATGCATTGAAGTTAAGCTATGCTAACTGATTATAGAAACTAGCTTATTAATTTACCTCAACTACCTAGCTAGATTTAAATTACATTTCTTTTAACAATAAATACATACAACATATGGAAGCATATATCTTTACAATTTCGACACTCAAGCCACATAGGCAAGCAAGACAACTCTTCAGGCACGAACTTTCACGAAATCGCGAACTTTCTAGCTAACATGACATTTCCTGAAATGTGGTGGTGAGGAGTGAGTATACACAACACGTATACTCAATGAGGGCGAGACAGATATCGAATTGGAGAGAAAGAAAGTCGTGCAATGCAAATAAGACAGTTAAGCAATATAACTGATAAATAAGCAATCAAGACAAACAATCAATACAATAAGCAATTACTGAAAGCATTAACACAACCATTCAAAGCTATACCACACTCTGAAGGCTATGGTTTACTCATACGAGTAATGTACCATTTCACGAGTGATACATCAATCTCGAGCTTGATGTTGACAATGATGACAATAAGCGCGCATCCACCTTATAACACTAGTTTGGAATACCTCAGGAGTAACCATCAATCTACGACCCAAATCTCCCTGGGAGGCAACCCAAGTGAGAAAGGGAATAGCCACGGAACTAGAGCAACAAAAACTGGCAACCCGAGGCTACCCAGAGAGGCCCATCACTCACACACTGGACACTATGCAATGCAAGACTTGATACAAGGCGATAAACGAGCGATAAACAAGATATCAAGCATTATCAACAATTGATAAACATTTCAATCAATAATCAACTCTAACAAGCGTAATAAGCATTAACAAGCATTTACAATCAAACAAGTAACAAGAACAACACCAATTAACCTTATCAAGCAATAACAAGTATCCTATAGGCATTATAAGCATTCTATAAGCAATAGAAACATTCTATAAGCATTGTAAACATTCTATAAACAATATACTATGAAATCACACAAAATTCCAAAAATGACCCCAACTTTCAAAACGCTACTACTTTCAAACGAGCTACGAGCTTTGGAAACCGACTTCACCAATCTTCCTAGGTCACCATAAGGCACGTCTAAAGACCCCGAAACCCTACTTTACCCTAGAATTCACGCAAAGTCCCGATTTTTCCCTTTGCTCGTTTGAACTACAACTATACCAACCAAACACCCAACCAATGCCATAATCGCACCAAAAGTGCTTCCATGGCCTCCCGAAACAATGCCAACACGCAAAACGAGAAAACGTCAAACTCGTCCTAAACGACCCCGACTTTCACTAAGCCATTTTTCTCCGTCTTTCCATTACACATTCCAATTAAACCACACATTTAGGCATTCTAGCATATCTAGCATCTTCCTACATCAACAGAATGCATAACGGAGCAACTTCATTGAAACAGGGGTTTACTATTCATAATTTACTATTCATTACACAATTTATATTTCAAATTCGATATTCAACCGCAAAAAAATGTTTAAAAGCTATAAATACACGTTCTACAATTGCTAGGGAACATTCTTTAAGCAACGAAACGGACAAAATAACAACCTACGGTTAAATCACAAAAATTAAAGTTTATGTTTAACATTTTTAAATGCGCAAATAAACATGAAACCCTCACCTTAGACGCTCCTAGATGCTAGGAAAACCTCGTAGAGTGCCTCGGAAACCACCCCGTGCAAGCTCACGCAAAGATTTGGTGATTTGTAGTTGAACTTTTTTTTTTCTCCTTCTTTTCCTCATGGTTTCAAGCCTTTCTTCTCTGTTTTTTTCGTTTTCATTTTGCTTATTTAGAAAAAAAAAAATGACAAGAAGTCTAAGGTCAAAGATTCGGTCAACCCGCTAAACCAAAACAACTATACGCAACCTTACGAAAACGGCCATAACTTCTTCTAGAAAACTCTAATTCACGAACGGTTTGAAGCCTCAGAAACTAGACCCATAGAGCTTTCCAACCATATATAATTTGCTACCTAACTCTTCCGCAATTGGTTCAGATTTAATTCCAAAGTTGACCCAAAATTTGACTAACTTAACATTGCATTTTTTTATTTCTAATCCCAAGTTTGCCCTTTATTAAACATTTAAAAAATTCTCACCTTGTCCTAGTTTGTCAATGTAGATGAAAAGTCAACTAGTTTGGTCAAAGAAGGTGAAAGGTCAATAAAATACAATTTAAATGAACTTTAAATGCTATTGAATACATGCCAGGTTCTGGGTATCACACATTAGTCGTTATAACCGTCGTTTGTACACGCTATCCCAGCTTTGTTACTTTTCCGCAGGCACGTTACTCGAAAGTCGCGCTTCCACTCCCTATGATCTTATGTGAGCTATCTTCGTGGTACATGGGGCCTTGTGGGGTCCTTTATAAATGGAGCCCTAAGACTAGCTCTATCCCTATGTTCTATTTCCTCACAACTCTTGCCTTCCTCTACCTCCCTACTTCTTCGTGTACGTCGCGCTCTTCGTGAACTTTAATCCACTGTCTAGGTACGCCCTCTTTCTCTTTCTTTCCATCATGGTCAAGTCCCTCAAGCCTAGTGTCGCCGGTAGGTCCAGCGATGGACCTACAAGTATACATCATACTCCAAGAAATTATGAGTCCATCGTTGCCACACCATTTTCTCAAAGCCCCCATCCCATTAAAGGTCTTAGGAAGAACTCCAAGAAACCCGCCACCAGGACTAGGTCTTCTTCCCACCGTCTTGCTGCTGCTACAGAGGGTCCCTTTAGAATCAGTGATCTTCTAGTTTTTGGTGCTGAACATAAGACTTACACCACTCACGAAAGGTCGGTCATTCACCTTAGGGGCATTGGGGCTATCCCCCGCAACTTTGAGGTCCGTATTCAAAATGATGGTACGCCGACGTCCACTTGTGGGCCTGGCGAATGAGAAGTTACCTTTTACTATGAGCAGTTTCTTATAGGTTGCCTGCCCATTCCTCCTTACCTAGTGAAAATTTTCAATTACCTTCAAATCAGCCCAGCTCAGGTTAACCCTAACAACTGGAGGCTGATGGTAGGTTTCTATGTTCTTCTGAAAGAGTTGGGGCATACACCCACTTCCAACTTTTTCCTTTTCTATCATCAACTCAAAACTACAGACAAATCTTCTGGTTGGCACTACTTCTCTGCCCGCCGTCATCCTTTAGTTATCGATATCCCCGATAATTCCAAGAATTGGAGCAATAAGTTTTTGGGTGGGAGGTCTGGAGTATCTGGGCCATCCCTCCTAAAATAGCCAATGATCCTCTCCATCCCCCTTAATGAAATCGAGAAATCAGTTATCGAGGAGCTCAATAGAGCCGTTTTTGTTAGGTGTGACACCCTTCTTACCTCTAAAAGAGTAGCTGTTAGTGGCTTGTTTCTGCGACCCTTAAAGCCTAAGGTCGTGGCTCCTCTTTTACCCCTCGCGAACCGTAATACCAGGGCTGGAAAAAGAACCTCACTTGCCCCAACCCCAGCTACCTAAAACCTTGAGATGACCGCACCTATATCCCCCAATACGTCTTTCGACAACGAGGATTAGGATTTTATTCTTATGCCTGCTTCATTTTTCTCCCTGTTTGTGAGGCTTATTATGCCATTGTTTGTTTTCCTTCTGTGTAGATAACATGAAGATTTCGGAGATCATAACCTCTGCCAGAGGCGAGCGAGTGATGAAGAGGCGTCTCGTCAAAGCCTTTGGTCAACCTCCTTCCAAGAAGCAGAAACTTACGTCCCCTGCGGGCGACGAGAAAGTTCAAATCCTTGAAGAGTCACCCGCCTCTACCATGAAGAGCCCAAGCCCTGCTGGGGGAGCCTTGGTCTCCACTCCAGGCAGCTCTGGCCTCTCCCCCATCGGCCTTCCAAAGTTAGGGAAACCACCCCAACACCTTTGCCTAAGGCGTCACCAATCAAGCCTTGAAAGCGCTTACCGTCCCCGCCCCTATCTTTTTCTGAAGCCGGGGCTTCGCTTCATGCCCCACCCATCGACATACTGCGGGAGGAGCAACACCGTCCCCTTAGGGAAGCTTATCACGTCAACAATCCTCGTCTGTAGAAGCGCAGTGGTTCCGTTCCTCCTGGCCCCTATTTTGATTTTGATGATGACATCGAGATTGATGACGGGCAGGGTAGAACCACCCATGTTCAAGCTCATCGCCTTATTGCCGCGAGAGCTGATCTTGAGATTAGGGAAGCTTTTTGCAAGGTAATACGCTTGATAATTCTTCTTTCTTTGTTGGCTATTCAATTTTACTATTGCTCCGGTTTCTTTACTCATTTCCAGAGCTGGCTAGACGTGAATCATCTCCATGGGATGCTCCATAAGGCCCTAGTGGCCTATGATAGATTGGAGATTTGCTCATCCCTAGCAGTGCTTAAAGCTAAGAAGAAAGCAATGCTTATAAACGACGCCTCAAAGAGCACCATCTGGCCTGTGCCAAGGCCTTTAACAATGACCTAGGTACCTTCAACAAAATAGAGGTCCTTATTGACAAATAGAATGCCGTTATCCAGGAGGCTGGTCTCTATCAGACCCTTTCTGAGGATATTCTTACTATGGCGCTCAGGACATAACTGTCGGAAGCCCAGGAGGCATGTCGCTGAGCCCTTGCTGAGACGGAGCAGGTTGTCCAGGCTTGTGAGAAGCTCAAGAAAGACCTGGAAGAGATCTCTACCTATGCTGTTGATGCCCAAGCCCAGTATGATCAGCTGGTAAAGGCTGTTGGTCAGAGGGGGAAGTTGCTATCGCAGATTATAAGGAGAGCGAAGCCTTCAAGGCATTGTTGGAGGAGTTGCTTTGTCTTGCCATTACTAGAGCTGAGTACAAGGCCGAGGTTGCCCTTATGGAGGACGTCCAAGCTCGCTTGAAAGGCTAGGGCATCCATGTAGATCTATCAGACCTTTTTGACAAAACCCCTCTTGATCTAGAGATTAAGCTCAACCCAACAAGAGCAGCAGACATAGGCAGCGGAGCCCAAGTTTGACTAGACCCCCGTGATGGACAATTTAGCCTTCCTTTTTTTTTTTGAAGTTTGTACGCCAAGGGTTAATCCCCTTTTGTACAGTTCCCTCTGCGCTTAATGAAACTTTCATTGTGGAGGTCCTTTCTCTGTTATTATGCAAACTACTTTTCAAGTTTGTCTCATATTTTTTGATAATTTTCCTTTAGGGCCTTTTCTCGCATCTCTACCTTTTTGTGGCTCTACTTTGTATACACTATAAGCTCGGATGTTGTGATTTCTTTATGTGTGTTTTATTAGGCCTCTTGGCTCCTCTTGGGGATAGCCCTGTTGGGAGGAGAATAACTATTTCCTTTAAAAGGTACCGCTTTCCCCAGTGCAGAGCTTTTACGCTGCTTCATCATAGAAAGAGTCCCTTAATCACAATACGAAGGCAAAAACAAATTTTGAAGAGGAAAAACAAAGCTTTTATTATCTAAGACAAGAAAGCATCACATAGATTACTACCGAATGCTATTTATTCACTATCATTATTCTAGGAACATTACATGAAATATTTCCTAAGGTATTCAATATTTCATGCCTTGGCCAATTCCTTTCCACTAGGTTCTGCAAGCCTGAAGACTCCGAGTCTAACCTCTTTCGATACCAGGTAAGGACCTTCCTAGTTTGGTCCCAAATTACCTTGCCCGGGCTGGGGCTTGAAGATGGCCTTCCTAAGGACCCAGTCACCCTCTCGGATGTTCTTGGGCCAGATTGTCACGACCCCAATTTTCAAATGCAAATATGTGTACTTTGATACCCCGAAAGCGGAATAAAGTTCAAACTTGCATTTAGCTCAATATCTTGGGATCATGATGCCACGGGCTTAGGAAGATCATTCCGCTTAAGACCACTAAGGCACAAGACAGTAGTCCGGGCACTAATAGTCATAAAACGATTCAACCTTATACCAAAGAACCCAATACTAAAATTCAAGTTATACATAAATCGAATAATACTTGTTATACAAACTTCATCACTAAAAGTTAAAGTCATAATCCGAATACATAATTACAAACCCGTATCCATCAAATTAAGACTTGTAATTCTTCTAGTACAACTAAGACTCCAAGAGTCATAAATCGATTAACTACACAAATTCTCATCCAAAAGAATAAACAAGATAACAAGATAGTCAAATATACAAAATATTCTCCATGAGCGAGCAAGTAGAACACGAAGGTAGAAAATCTAAATCATCTCATTAACAGGCCTTCCATTGACAAGCAGGCTCAACTGTACCTGAGATGTTAAGAAAAAGGGTAAGCTATAACTAGCTCAGCAAGGGATAATGGAAACGGGAATTTTCGCAAGCAATTTACCATTTCGAAATCATTTGGAAAACCATGTCGTGCCCATAAGTTTATAACAAGCAAGAGTTTTATGTAATAACAAGCATTTGAATAACATGTAGAAGCTAACCATACGGAATGCAATATCACACATAAAGATAAGCATACAACGCAAACTCTCCAAGGTTAAGGTAGGCCCAAACAAGAATAGTATCATGTGGTAACGTGTAATAACAAGAAGTGAATATCAACATGATAGTAAACCTTCAAGAGAACTATACATATTATAGGTGATATATGATATTGAACATATAACCCAACTTTCCAAGGGCAAAGGCTCCTATTGGGAGTGGTAATACATAATATTGAAATTCGAATCACGTATCAATAACTGTAATGACATTTAGATAAACATTCAACATTCCTCCTCGAGGTCCTTTAAGGACCAAGCGAGAGTACTTAATCATATAATAAAAAGGATATGAATGTACGATCATTGTTGGAGATGGCCAGTTTCAAGTCTTCAATCAATATCTTCCCTTTTCACCAACACTAAGTGTTATCTGAATATACACCGAGGTCCATGGTAGTAGATACCGATTGGCAGCCTGATGTTGACTAGGGATAACGAACTCTACTATGCCCATAAATTTTGGTACCACCGCGCCCGTCATTGATAACAATAGGATCATATTTGAAGGGAAACAAAGTAGGTTTCCTCTGTTCATATAAACATATACAAGCATTTCAAACATTTGATTAGAACATCGTGCATTCACATGCATGTACATAACCTTGACCATATTCCAATTTATAAATATGTAAACAATTATAATATGTTGCATTTAGAACTCATAAAACATAATGTGGAGGATAACAAGGAAAAATATTTCATCATGCAATTGTTTAACCATGTAGTGACTTGACTTCAATGCCTCTGCATTAGCCTAACTTAAACAGTTAATTTTCCTATTTTCTTGAGCTTCAAATAACCTAATTGGTATATAATTGAAACTTATCGAATGTAGATAGTTCTAAAATCAATTGGAACTCAATTCGGAGTTGAATTAAGTGATATATGTCCTCTGAAAAAATATTGCGCAGAGCTGTCAACCATCTGGTCGACCGAATCTGACTCCACTCGCCCGGTAGTGACTTAAGTTGATTGATCAGGTCAACCGGATCTAACTCCGATCGACCGGACCTGATAGCAAAATGCACAAATTTTCTTCTTCTTGCTTTTTTTGCTATTTTAACTTCTTGTTTTTGCTTGGGATCAATAACTAAGCATATTGTACACTTAAAGAAGCTTGTTAAACAACATACAACCCAACATTGCAAACAACTCAACCCTTCTAGGTATAATACTTCACCCAACTCAAATTTCAACCTTCTCAGCTCATCAAGATTCCAAATACATATAATGGATAAACCCTAGCTCAAACAACTCATAATACTTAAAACATACTTTAAACCCTTAGTGTACGTATTATAAGCAAGAATAACCAACAAATATACATATCCTCATCTTGAATGAACTTTAAGAAAAGCTTTTCAAAACATTACTTACCTCTAATGTAGCACAAATACAAAGAAGAGCTTGTAGGTGCAAGAAGGAGCTTGGAAAATGCTTGCTAATGACTTAAATCTTTTCTTTCTTCCTTCCTTTCTTCTTTCCTCTACTCTTTTTTTCTCTCTTCTCCTGTTTGTATGGTGTTGTGTGTGTGAGTGTGTGTGTGTATGTTGTGTGGTGTGAGTGTGTTTTTAGTTAGGTATGATATTTTAGGAGAACTTTAATGACCCATTTGCCCCTCTAACTAATTGTTTCTTACTAGCTTGCCATTATGGTTTGACTTTAATTGATTAGTTAGCTATTGTAACTTAATAAAATACTAATTAAAGTCTACGTTATCTAAAACTTTTTAATGCATGTAATTGAATTTAAAAGCATGTTAAATGAGACAATTGCACGTAAAACCATGTAAATGCACTTGAATGTTCGTGAATGCCAATAAGACAATACGAGTGCACATTAAATGCTTGTGAATCCATATAAATGAATGTATGAATTTGTGTGGGGCTTCACACGGACCCTCTTGGCAAACGACCTAGCCATAGTTCTTTTTTCCTCCAACATTTTTATTTGTGCCTTCTATTCTAAATTCTTCAATCAGATCAAGGCTCTCTCGGAGCCCTTGATCATTTATTTCTTCCACATAAAGCTGGACGCGACTACTTGGAGCACTTTCGTACCAAATGTTAACGAAAATGGGGTTTCCTCTATTACAGAGCTCGGAGTTGTTCTGTGAGCCCATAAGACTTCTAGTGATATGTCCACCCACAACCCCTTCGCTTGCCCCAGCTTGGTTTTGATGCCCTGAAAAATAGCTCAGTCAGTTACTTCAACTTGCCCATTAGCTTAGGGGTGTGCTACAGAAATAAATTTCAATTTAATTCCCAATTTTCCACATTTGCCACAAAAGTAACTAGAATTGAATTGTATGCCATGGTCCGTGACCAGGGCTCGGGACACACCAAAGCAGTACACCAATGACTTCCATACAAAGTTCCAGGTTGTACCCTTAGAAATCTTAGGGACGGCCTCCGCCTCCACCCATTTTGTGAAGTAATCAATTGCCACAAACACAAATTTGCTCTAGGCAGAGGCCCTAGGATGTCCAGCTCCCACTACGTAAAAGGCCAAGGACTGACCATATAAGCTAGCTCTGTCACCGGCTGCCGGGGTATCCTGGCAAACCTTTGGTAAGTGTCACACTTTTTCACCATCTCCAATGCATCCTTTTGCAAGGTAGGCTAATAGTACCCCTGTCGGAGAGTCTTCCGGGCTAATGCCTGCCTCCCAGATGGTTTTCATAAACTCCTTCATGTATTTCTACGAGCACAAAATTGCCCTCATACTGATTTATGCACTTTAACAATGGCTAGGTATAAGCCCACTTGTATAGCTGTCCCCCAACATAATAAATTTTGAGGCCTGACGTTTCATACTCCAGGCTTTATCCTTGTCTAGGGAGAGGTCACCTTGCTCCAAATATGCTTTAATCGGCAGTATCAATCCTCTCGTATAACCATGACTACTACTTCCAGGGATGGGGACTATATGGATGGTATTTCTACTTCGTTCACCTTTATAATTGCTAGCCCAGAAGAACTCACGACTACCCTCGCGAGAGAATCTGCCTTATCATTTTCAGACTGAGGAATTTGACAAATATGGAACTGCTCCAGCCTCTGGGCCAGTCCCTTGACTTTATTAAGATAAGCCATCATCGTCGCATCCTTTGCCTCATATTCTCCCATTACTTGATTTGCCACCAGTTGTGAGTCTGTGGCCACGTCTACCCTATTTGCTCCAAGTGAGATAATCGTTTTAAGACCCGCAATTAGCACCTCGTACTCGGCTTCGTTCTTAGAAGCTAAGAACAAGAATTTGAGCGAGTACTGGCTCTTCACTCCATCTGGGCTAGTGATCACGATTCCAGCTCCACTCCCTTGCTTCCCAGAAGCCCCGTCAACTTGTACTTTATACAGGATACCATTTTCCTCTCCCTGGTCCCCTGTACATTCTACCACAAAGTTTGTCAGGGCCTGAGCCTTGATAGTTGTGCAGGGCTGATAGATGATATCATACTAACTAAGCTCCATGACCCATTTCAACAAGCGCTCTGAAACTTCCAGCCTATGTAGCACCTGCCTTAAAGGTATGTCCATCATTACCCGTATTGTATGAGCATCAAAATAATGCCTAAGCTTCCGTGCAGCTGTTAAGAGAGCCAACGCTATCCTTTCTAGTGTTGAATATCTCAGTTTAGGCCCTCGCAGGATCTTACTCATATAATATACGGGCTTTTGGAGTCGATCTTCCTCTCTTATCAAAGTCGCTACCACTGCTTTACCCGAACTGGCCAAGCATAAAGTCAGGACCTTTCCTTTTTCTGGTCTTGATAAGAGCAGGGGTGAGGTAAAATATTTCTTCACCTCCTCAAAGGCCTCCTGGCATTGATCAGTCCATTGGAAGTTTTTTGGATTCCTTATCACCTTGAAAAAAAAAGGGCGCACTTCTTCGCAGACCTAGACATAAACCTACTCAAGCTGCTATATTCCCTGCCAGCTTCTGCACGTCCTTAATTCTTATGGGAGGATTCAGATCCAATATGGCTTGGACCTTATCTGGATTCGCTTCTATGTCGCGACTGATAACCATGAAACCCAGGAATTTTCCTGCCCTGACGCTGAATGCACACTTCTCTAGGTTGAGTATGATCCCAAACAACTCCATGGTAGCAAAGGCTTCTGCTAGATCAGCCACATAAGAATGTGCACTTTTACTTTTAGTCAGCATATCGTTGACATAAACCTCCATGTTTCTCCCAATCTCGCAATCAAACACCTTATTCACTATAAGCTGGTATGTAGCTCTGGCGTTCTTCAGCCTAAAGGGCATCACCCTATAACAGTAGGTCCCTATCTTCGTGATAAAGACTGTTTTTTCCTCATCTTCCAGTGCCATCATAATTTGATTGTAGCCCTTGAATGCATCCATGAACGTGAACAATTCATAACCAGATGTGGCATCCACCAACTGGTCTATTCTGTGTAGCGAGTAATAGTCTTTAGGGCATGTTTCATTGAGGTCTTTATAATCAACACACAAGCGCCACGTCCCGAGGCCCTTGGCTACTAGTACCACGTTGGCCAACTATTTCGGGTACTGTACACTTCTTATATAGCCTACCTCTATCAATTTTCGGACCTTTTCTTGAATATTTTTGCTCATTTTCTCCCCAAAACTTCTTTTCTTTTGACGAACAGGTCAGAACATAGGGTCTCCATTCAACTTGTGAACCATCACCGAAAGATCTACACCTGTCATATCAATTGTACTCCAGGCAAATATATGCATATTCTGAGAAAAAAATCAATTATACATTTTCGCAAGTTCGGAGGAAGGTCATGGCCTATCTTGATCCGTCTTTCGAAATTTTCAACTCATCTAACTCCTCGGCAGGGGATATCTCCTTCATTGTCTCGTTCTCCGAAACATCAATTTGCTCGAGCCTCGGGCTCCTTACCTAGAGAAAGGCAGCATAGCAACGACGGGCAGCTAACTGATCTCCCCTGATAGTAGCCACGCCCCATGGGGTCGGAAACTTCATGGCTTAGTGTAAAAGAGAGACAACTGACCAAAACTTCATCAGGGCTACTCGTCCAAAGATTTTATTATAAGCCAACTCCCAATCAAGGACGATGAGGTCTGCCATGATTGTTGATTTTTTATCCCCATCTTCTAAGGTCACGGGCAGATTGACAACTCCTTCCGGGCAAAAAACTTCCCCGTTAAATCCAGATAGCAATTCATTCAAGGGACGAAGCCTTTCCCGTCCTATACCCAATTTGTCAAAAGCTTTCAAGAACAATACCTCAGCTGAGCTACCAGTATCTACCATCAAACACTTAACTGTATAATTAGAGATGCGTGCTTCCACCAACAGTGGATCATCATGTGGGTATATTACACCCTTGAGATCATTTGTGGTGAACGTCAATTGTTCTTCCGTCCTCAACCTTTTGTACCAGGGCTCTTCCCTTGTAGACCTGACATATGATCTTCTTGCTACTCTGCTGGCTCCCCTAGAGGTGAATCCCTCAGCAATGGTATCAACCACTCCCAGGTATCTATTCTCCTGCTCTTTCCCGTGCCTTAGGCTATGTTCTCTCTCACGTCGGGGACTACGCTCCCAGTCACGCTTGGGGCTCCGCTCTCTATCCCGCCAGGGTTCCTGGTTTCCTGCAACATACCTATTCAGCAACCCCTTTCTTACCAGTACCTCTATCTCTGCTTTAAGTAGCTTGCAATATTCTGTATCATGGCCATAGTCCCTGTGGTACCTGCAATATTTATCCTTTGCCCTTTTGTTCGGGTTGCCCGTCATCCTGGCTGGCCAACGGAACTCCCAGTGGGTTTGGATTTTAATGCAGAATTTCCGCTCTAGGGGCGTTTAATGGGGTATAAGTCCACTCGATCCTACCTCGATTGTTACTACCAGGTCTTTTTATCCGGCCCTTCGGGGCTTCCCTCTATTTGTTTACTTCCTGAGCCTTCCCCTTAGCCGAGCCTCCCTTCTCTCCTCTTTCTTAACCGATATTACTTCTTTGGAGCTAATATACTTGGAGGCCCGAGCTATAAGTTCTTCCAAATCTCAGGGCATCCTTTTCCCCAATGAGGCCTGCAAGGGCCTAAAGTGCAGGCTCTGCATGTATGCAACCATTACAACTGACTGGTCAAGGTTTGGGACTTCTAAGACTGCTTGATTAAATCGCTGAGTGTAATCCCGTAGCATCTCACCTCGTTGTTGTTTTATAGACAACAGAGACATGGTGAGTCTTAGGGGCTTTTTGCTGCTAGCAAACTGAGCCAAGAACAAACCGACGAGCTGGTCAAAATGATGAATCGAGCCCTTTTTCAAGCCAGCAAGCCACTTCCGTGCAGACCCCACCAGCGTTACCAAGAAGGCCCGACACTTGATTGCATCTAGGATATCCTGGAACATCATATAATGCTCAAAGATTATGACGTGGTCCTCTCGATCTCCGGTCCCATCATAGGTCTGCAAACTAGGAAGTTTGTACCCATACAGCATGTGATCCCGCATTACTTCTCTGGCAAAGGGGTAATGTTTCCTTTGCCCTACCAAGGCCTGATGCTGTCCCCCTTGGCTGCAAGAAATCTTTTGCCTCCCAGGTCGCCCTCTAGTTTCGGCCTATCCATCGGTCCTACTGAAGCTGTTGTATCCATCGAAAGCACGGGGGGTTGAGGCTAGTTACCTGCTACTGGATCTTCCCGCTGAAGGGGTATTGCCTCTGGTCGCGCCAGGCCCTGAGTCTAAAGGAACTGATTAAAGGCCCCCCTGAGCCCAATAAACAATTGAACCAAGGTTGGTAGATCGACCTGCTGGGATAAAGACGACATATTCCCTAGAACAAATACTGGAGGAACCGGGGCAACAGCCCCTCCAGGCAATGTTGTGTTTAGTAGAATTACCGATACCGGGGGATCAGCGGCTCCATGAACTTGATACTCCTCTGGGGGGTTCTGGTTTCCCCTAGTGTTGGCTTGACTGTGTGTATGAACCATTGTGGTATCTCAGTGGGACTACTAAAACCGTTTCCACAGATGGTACTAACTGTTAAGGTAAAATCTAGCTGCCACGAACTGCTTCCTGGGCTGGATCTGAACCTGCAAAACAAAATAACCAAGGGTGGATTCCTATGGTCCCCATTCCGACGCTCAAGTCAGTCAACCGTGGGAAGAAGCTCGTAGGCAGAAAGTTGGGAATGTTTTTCGTACCTTTCTCGGTAAGGGTATGCAATGAAACAACCAACTCACCCAAATCGCCTAACTCAACCCAAACTAACCCATTTTTGGCGGTTTCTTAAAAATTTGGTTGGTTATGATTTAAATTTTCATAGGAACCGACCATATAATTTGGTTTATGGTTTTTACTATCAAAACCATAAATCCAAACCGATATATATATATATATATATATATATAACTTTTCATTTTGTACCACATTTTTTAATATATCTCCCCTTTCATTAAAAAAAACTAAAAGATACCATGAGTAACTCTTCTATATTTTAGATTTCTACAATACAATTACTTTATTCAATTACCATATATATAAGTTAAACTGAATGTAAACTTGTTTTGGTGGTTTGGTTTGTTCAATTGTATTGGTTTGGTTTGGATAATTCTGAGAGGTGTATGGTTTAGTTTTTATTTTAATTTTTTTAAACGGAATGTGTTGATTCGGGTAAAAAAATATGCGTTAAACTGCCCAAACTGACCCATGCATACCCTTATTTTTTGGTGAGATTACCTCATATTTATATCCATGGATTGCTAGTTTCCTAGATGAGGAAGGATTCTTCAAGATCTATGCTCCCAAGAGTCCTCATTTGCTAAGTGATTCCTTACGATCGTCCTTCCCGAGTCCCTTCTTATATGGACTTCCCGAGCTTATCCTTATCTGGACTTTCTGAGTTCATCCTTATCACGATGATATTCCCACTCGTGCGCTGACCCTGTTATTTTGGTAGGTTCGAGGCTCAGAGAATGACGGGGCTGTTACTTATTGTCAGGCCTAGTTTCATAAGGTTGGAGCCCTGCCTTTATCTAGAGTTAAGTGACCACCTTATATAAAAGTTTAAGTTGTTAGAGATAAATTTATTATATTATTTATTATGTTTAGCAATAGGCAACCACGTAAGAAGTAAAATAGAATCCTTGATGAGTAAATAAGAAATTTAGTGATAAATGGGCATTTAGATAAATATTTATGGATTTGGATTCCACTCATAACATTATAATATCATGAGAGAGAATCAATGACCGTAAATTGATGTTGCAGTTATGATGAAATAATTTGAACCACTAAATGAATCTTCTTCATTCACAAGGACCATTATAAAAATAAATAGCTTCTTTATTCGCCAAATGTTTGACGAAGTCAATGGCAAATATTCGATTAGATTTTTTACCAACAATATACTCCAAGGGAAGCTACTTTTACTCTCTTTTTTTAATCATTGGGAAAAAATACAGGTTGAAGTGAGTGTCCCAGTATCAAAGGATAAAGCTCCACATGTTAATTCTTGCATCATTTAATTCTGTAATTTTTTTTTTTAATGTTCTTGTCCTCCATTGATTTTCATGTTAATTTGTGTACATTCTATCAATTTTGTACCTCTTAAATAATGAAAATTTTAATATGTCTCTCACTATATATTTTGAAAATGAAATCTAATACTCATTTGACCAATCACTTTTAATTTGTTGGCTAGACCCCAAATAGTATAGAATGAGTTTTGCTTTGTTTGTCTCTTTTGGCTAGACAACAACATTTCAATATTGTGTCTTGATAAAGAAAATTCACAAATATCCAAGGATTTGATAGAATAGTCAAGTAGCGACCTATATATTCAAATATTTTGAGCTTGAATCACGGTTTCGACCTCAATTAATTGCTATAAAAAAAACACCATTATGCATGAAGCAACCTCTCAAAATTGCTTATCAATAGCACGTATTATGGGTCCTATAGTTCGATTGTTCGAATTTTATTGGAGGATTTAATTGATAAAGCAAACTGATTCACCAAATGAGATGATGATAGGTTTCAATTCATCTGAATTCTTTGCAGTTGTTATCAAAATGCTTCTTGAGACTTATATTTGGCTTGCCAATCAAATAGAATCTCATTCATATAGATCGATTAGAAACTTCAATTTTTCATACGCTAAGTAGTCCACGCAAATGCAACTTGTGATTTTTTTCATAATGCAATCTTCATAGCTTTTTATAGATTGAGATACTATTCTTGGAGTTTGTTTCTATTTCATGTGATTGTATTCTTGTACTTTCAACTTTTACCAACTATTGTTTCATACTTCCATCCCGTTTACTCTTTCTCTCCTTCAAGAGGTTGTTTTGTTGCTTTTCTTATTCTTTGTCAAGGGTAAATTACATTTTATCCCCCTGGTAGGTTAGCCTAAAGTATACGATACCCCTCTATATTTTTGAAACTACCATATTATCTACCTGTGGTCATTAGAAATAATGCATATTACCCATCATCAGTCAGAAAAATCATCAAATATGAAGGAGATTGTAAGTTATGATGCGCACTAAATGTTATTTGTGGATATATTTTGATGATAATTACATTTATATGGATAGAAAATCCCTCAATAAACTATTTTGCACTTATTGCACCCTAAACTATAGGGTATTATGGTCATTTCACTTATTAAAAAGTAAAAATAAAAAGAACCCAGCCCTACCCCCACTCCCACCCCCACCCTCACCCCCACTCCCACCCCCACCCCCCCCCTCGAAAATTAGGAGCCACCACCCCTAATTCCCCAACCTCACCCCCCCACCCCCAATTCTACCACCCTCACCCCCAAAATTGCATTCTTTGTATATATGTTCGGGTGTGTATATGAGTGAGTAAGAGAGAAAAAATACGTGTGTCCGTGTTATATGTATTTATCTATTTGGGGAGATGTGTGTGTGTGTGTGTGAATATGTGTGTGTTATTGTGTTTGTGATGCGTATAGTAGGTGGTATGTGGTGTTGTCAGGCTGGGGGTAAAAGGTAGTGATGACAGGTTTGAGGGTAGTAGTAGGTGGAGATGGTGGCAGGTTTAGGGGTGATGGTGGCGGGTTTCGGTGTGGTGGTGGGGGTGGCTGCTAGCAGGAAGGGGAATAGGGTGGGGTTTCTGGTGGGGTGGGGTAGGGGGTGGAGCCACATGGCTTGCAATGATTGGTTGGTTAATTTTATCTTTTTTGTTTTTTTGTTAATGTTGAGAGGACATATATGTCATTTTAATATTTTTGTTAAAAAAACTAATGGATGTTAGCTATTGGGAAGCGTATGCACTCTTTCTAACAACCACAAGTAGATAGTATGGCGGTTTTAGAATCACATGAGGGTATCGTGCACTTTAAGCTGACCCAAGGAAGTAAAATGAAATTTACCCTTTTTCTAAACATGAACCTGGCCTCTCTTCCTATTTTCCCCTTCCCACGTTTGGTATGTGAGTTAGGATCAGAAGTATGTAATTCCACTTGCATATTTTGAGATCTCAAGCTGTTTGAAGTTCATCAGTAGTGTATGCTATCAAGTATTTGTTTTACAATTTTTTTTATAAATAAACGAATAAGCACATAGTTTTTTCATATCCATTCTGAAGCATACATTTGATATTTGAATCGAGAGTAGTTTTCATTTGATGTTGCTATGCTCTGCTTTCCTTATTATATAGGATACTTTATTATTCTACATTCTACTCTTTAAATGGCAGAAATCGTTAGAGGCATGTCAATACAATCATACAACAACAAACCTATGACATTTACTCTCTCACGATGTGAGGTCAGTAATGACTTGATGGATACCAAATAGAGCCAATAGGGGTATTTATAGATTCAAAAAATCTACAAAGAGTTGTGTTTGTTTCATTCTAATTAATAAACATGACTATTAAACCAATGTGTGTCTTAGAAAGGGTTCACTATTGGAGAAGAGTTTTGTGGTTTACAAGAGATATGGCCATGTAATGTGGATACCGTTTACCAATACTTACAGACAAAATTGAGTGTTTTCGGAATAACGTAGCTTACAAGAATTCAATAATAATACACGGATGACCTCATATTAAAATAGAAAATTTATATGTTAAAATTTTCTCAAGCGTATTGAATTAGAGTGACGAAGAGTTCCTAGTGAGTCTTTGGCCTAGTGGCATGCTCCTCATTGTGAGTACAAGAAATTCTAAGATCAATTATCTTTAATGACATAGGATATTTATTGTATAACTTAGAACCCATTTGAATAAAGAAAAAAGTCATAGTATTAGATATTTGTTAACATGTGTTTTACCGCTTATAGCTCCTTTGAATAATAGAAAAAAAAAAGTCACTGATGGGGGTGTAAATCCGAGCCCATCAAAGCCTCCCCGACATGGGACTATGCTGCCAGCCCCGTGCCTAACCTTGCTCTGCTTCCTTAACATGGATGTCACTTCTAATGTGACATAAAGGCAAACAATACCGAGCAGGTATGAACAGTTCAGGGTAGGACAAAGCATTAATTGCTGCCCCTCATCATTAGAAGTAGTATAAATATCCCATTCATTCTTCATTATGAGGTAACTCGTGCACATTTATTACTCTCAGCTACCTACCGTTCAGTTCGGACACACTAATTTACT
Source organism: Ehretia macrophylla (assembly GCA_037974665.1). Lineage (NCBI taxonomy): Eukaryota > Viridiplantae > Streptophyta > Magnoliopsida > Boraginales > Ehretiaceae > Ehretia > Ehretia macrophylla. The sequence goes on along the minus strand of CM075771.1, from coordinate 54,084,847 downwards.
TACACCTAAGGAAAAACACGGGCCGCCACCCCCGCGATTCCTTCTCTCACTACAAAAACTAAGCTAATAGGCGGCGATTATTTTATCTATTAGCAGCAATTTTAAACCGCCGTCTTCACATATGCGGCAGTTTACTAAACTGCCGCAAATCTGTCCGTCAGCAATACATTTAGCAACGGTTGGTCAAACCGCCACAAATTATGCTTTAGCGGCAGTTAAATGCCTATAAGCCTTAAGAAACTAAAAAATATATATATTTGTATAGGCGACGGTTTGGAAAATCGATGCCTATAAGGTCATGAATTGAAAAAACATTAAATATTGTGCAAGCATAGTTTCCGTAACCAAGAAATTAGATAGTGGGTACATAGGTCTTTAAAGTCAAATGACTCAAATGTCAAAGGCATCTGAATATTCAACGGATAAACATCAAAGTTTGTAGCTAAAGGATTACCTGTGGAAAAAAGAAATTAACCAAACATTATAGCGTTCCAGGGTATCTCATCTTGCTACAACAACACAATATTTCAAAAATAAGTACAACCTCTCTAAATTGTCAATCTCATGTAAAATCTAGATGGTATTGATCTTTAAATCCGGCAAATTCCAACTAGCAGTGAATATACTTTTGTTTCAAGCCTACACAGATGACGTTGTTCCCAATTGCACAATGAGACCAGAATACTGCAAAAGAAAGAAACAAAAGGAAAACCGATTTAACTACAAGAAGAGAAAGCAATAAGAGAACCGTAGGATTTCACAAGCAAACTACATACTACTCAAGCAGTTGACAAAAACGTCAACAAATAGATTTTTTCTTACGTACATTTCTGATATACAATCTCAGTCAAGATCTCTATTCCAATTCGTAACAGCCACTTCATCGGAAGAAGTATCTTTATCACTCAAGAATAAGGATCTAGCATTAGAGGTATGGACAAAAGGCTTTACTATGAATGTGAGAATTAAGACATAACCACAAAAAGTTGAATCACCTTTGAAGCTAATGGAGATTGATAACTTCATCAACTCTTTAATATCATTTGGGATGCAAGAAGACTATTTTTTTAAGCAGCAAAAGAGCAAGCAGCGGTTTTAAAAATGTGTCGCCTATGCCTGCATTTTTTTTTTTTTGTAGTGGATCTTGTTTTGTATGCAGGTCAGGTAGCTGAGATTAGATCACTAAACTCAAACGGACATCTATTTTTTACCCTTATCAGTCACAATATTCGATTCCTCATATTCTACACAACTATCTAGCTTAATTTGGTAACCATGCATATGATAAGATTCATTCTCTATCTTGGTGCATATTCGTAGCTCATGAAGTAATATTAGATAACCAACCCTACATAAGCACAAAGTGTTCACGGCTGAAATTTCAATTGGAATATAGCCGCTATTTTGGCATGGAGATATTTTCCTCATTTATATATTCGATTCATTATATTTTGATATTATCGATCAATCTTTTTGAGCATATATGCAAAAATCTTTCTCATTATCATAGTGGACCTTCCCAAAAATAATTATATCGAATAAAGTATATAATTCGATATCTTCATTAATTGTTTAGGGAGAGGAGAATCTGCGGTTGTTGAGCATTGGAAGAGGAAGACTAGTGCGATAATTTACGCAGAAATAAAGGAAAACAGCAGCATCAATGAAAAAAGATGCACTCTGCCAACTATGCGAGGGTGTGAAATTCCAGTGTCATAAATTCCGATAAGATATAGCTTTTTTTTTTTTTTTTTTTTTGAGTTAAATGAGGTCTAAACTCATCTTAGACCACTTTCAAAAGAATGTTCTAACACCGTGCCATTAGCCTAGTAGTATGCTCCTCATTGTGAAAATTCTACCACTGGACCAAACGTCCTACAGGTGTATACCTTTTCTATTGTGAACTGTAACTATTCACATTCTACGTTTCTTAATGTTGGGAACAAGAGTTCCATGATCGAATTCATCATTATATGGTGCTCTAAATTTATAGCATATTAATTAAGAATGAGAAAGTATTTTGTGGATATGATACAAATTAAACTCATTATCTCTATTGATAATGTAATAAGTTACCAATTATTTCTTATAAATGAATCTAAAAATAGGATTGGTAATGGATTTATGTGATATTATATCAATTTCATCCTAAATGCCAATGAATGAAGTAGCAAAAAGTGTGGTACAAGTAAGAGATATAATTAGTTTTGGAAAAATATGAAATCTTTGTTAATTACTTCTCACCCCTCAATGTTTTTTTTTTAAAAAAAAAAAAACCCCCTACCCCCACTTGCCCCCCACTCTTCACGAAATTCAAATCTTGATATTCCAACTACCAGGAAGAGTAACCTACCACAAGACTATTCTTGAATCTCTGGGACAAGTTATTAGGTGAAAATGAGCCAAGCTGAGTTGAGCTTGTAGTTGTTTAAGTTCGATTGGGGGATAAAATAATGTGTTCAATATTAAATTCATTTTTGTTTGATTCTAATTTGACTTTTGTTCAAGTTTCATGGCATGCTCAAATTCGGCTAGCCTTATTCTTAGAAAGAGCAAACGAGCTCTATCTTGAACACAAGTTCCAGATGAAGCTTGAAACAAACTTTGTTGAATAACTTGACAAAAACAAAGAAAAAAAAAAAAACAAAGGAAAGAAAAGTTCATTCTAATTGTATAAATCTGGCAATGAGCTAGCATAACCTGATTTTAATTATCGGGGGAAAAAAATCTGAAAGTGGAGTGAACTCGGCTGCAAAGAGTACTATTCAAGTGTAGTAAGAGGCTAAGAGTCATTTCTGGAAATCTACGGAATAAGCAGCTAGTTTTCTTCAAACTAGCACAAAAATCACACACACAAATATATATACACCTATTATTACAATACGTGCACTCACGAGTCACGAGCCTACAAACCAAACACAATCTAACTTTTTGTTCAAACTCGATTTTGAACGAGTCAATAAAAGAACTGAACTCTAATTTTTCTTGGCACTTTGTTTTTTAAGCCCAAGCTACCTAATATATATATAAAGCGAATTGTAATCGTTACCCAATTATTGACGAAAGTGTTCCTCTACCTACTCTATTCAGGATTAACTAGCGTTTATGAGAACAGTTAGCTAGGCCTAGAGTAAGAGAGGAGATCTAATCATATATTTATAATTATTCTAACGGGCTCTCTTATAAAAGGCTTAGTCATAATATACAAATCTATACACAATTAACCGTTTATCGACTTAGGATGTGAGATTAAAATAATATGATCACAACCCAATCCATAAATTAGATATCTAGCCCATTTTATAAAACAAAAATAATTAACAGCAGTCTACATAATAGAGAAATATTCGAACATGTGCATCATAAAATTTGACATATATATCTTCTCTCATCTTCTTTTCCAATTTATAATTCTATTCCAACATTAACAATTTAACATGTACATCATAAAATTTGAAATATCTTCTAGTGCATCATCATAAACAATTTTACCCCCAGATTTGTCAAGTTGCACATACAAGTTTGGGAGAATTCCACCATCAGTCCCCATTGTTTGTAATTTTTTCAGGTTAGTCCATATTATTTCAAAAGGTTATTGTTCGTTAAAAGTGGTCAATTTGGTACTTGACCTTAAAAATGGTGTGTTAAATTTATTCACAATAACATAAGGAGTAAAATGGAAAAAGTATTATATTATTTTTATAAACTTTTAATTTAGCCCCTAAATTTGACAAATAAATTTAATTTAGTTTCCAACATTTTTCTTTTTTCTCTTTTCTACCGCTTCACCATCCACATATACATACTTAGAAACACACACACACTCACACACTTATGCACTCAGAAACACACACGAACTCACACACTTTTAGCAAACAATGGGCACTAATTTGAACCTTTTAAAAGAGACTAACTTGAAAAAATTAGAAACAATGGGAACAAATTGACCACTTTTAACAAACAATAAGGACTCATTTTAACTTTTTGAATAATGAAGACTAACTTTAAAAAATAAAAATAATCAAGAGATTTAGTTGGGCCCTCCCAGGGGGAGTGCGGCCCATCACACGTGACCAAAAATAGTTAATATAATTCATATAAAGCCAGCTCAAGACTTGATGGTCACTTCTTGATTAAGCCACCAACTCGTAGACTCACCGTTGAATCGAGCCATTGGGCTCCACCACTTGACAAAATGGTCCATACTCATTTTGAGTTGGCTCCATCAACTGGCCCACTGAAAGCAAAGCTCAGCCACTAGATACAGTGCATTTGTGTCATTTAGTGTGGAGATTTGAAGCTTTGATTGCTCATTTGCTCTTTATTTCGGCTGACAAATATGTGCAAAAACTTATCACTCTCAACTCAACGCACACAGAAAATTGTCACTAGTTTTGGACACTTGAGAGATGTCACGTGACCCAAAAAATAAGGACCGCTGAAAATAGATAATATGTTAAGAGAAGATAGGCTTGTAGCTCTAACGATAACGACAAGTGCTTGGTTGGTAAGGAAAAAATAATGTTTTATGTCATTTCATTAATTTTTAATATCTTTTTTGTAGGATAATATTTATATATTAAATATTAATTTTTTCTTTTATGTATATGGTAAATTCTTTTATATAAAAAAATGATAAAAGGGTGAAGGTGTAATAAATAGAAGTTGTTGTAATAAAAAGACTTGATCAAAAGAGAGAACGGAAATTTTGTTATTGCAAATTAAATGAATGTCATGAAAAAGAAAAAAAAATGTTTCCTTTTTTGTAAAACTAAAATTGTAGAGCATCTTGTTGAATAATGCATCGCATTTTACCTGGAAAACATATTTGGATCTTGCATCTTTATAAATCCAAAAGCGTCTTCATAAAGTTTGTGAGAAGTTATTCAGTCCGTCAGACAGACTGATCCGTCTCTCACATGTGAGGTCCACCCCCACACTAATTCCTCTTTACATCCACGTAGTCGAAAAAAAAAAACAAAAAAGGTGGTTGTTGAAGCAAGACAAAGTCTAACACGCTAAGAGTACTAACTAAAACACCCAAATTGGCAATGGAGACTTTTGCTATATTTAGTAGGGGATGAAAAGGTAAGGAATGGGAACTGTGAAAAAAAAAAAACAAAAAAAAAAAATTCCTGTGGCTTGGTTAGCATAAAATTAAGGAGATTGAAGATAGAAGGCTAAAAAATTAATTTTATCTCTTTTAGTTTTCATTGTAAAAGAAATACACTAATTTTCATCCCTCTTATTAAATAAAGGATAATTAGTAGAAAATTACCTCCTAAAATAAAAAGAGAAAAATCCATCTTTCTAGTTTTCATCTCTATGATCTATCCTCCTACACTAGGGTAGCTCAAATGTTTTCCATTATATAGTGCCAGTGACAATTACTTAAATATATTTTTAAAAAAACAAGTTTTCCTTCTATAGTGTCGGTGAGGATTGCTTAAACTTTTCCCAAAAAAAAAATGCATATTTATGCTAAATATTTTTAAAATGTGTATTTTCAGTGGACAAAAGTGAAACTAATTAACTTTTACTGGAAAAAATAATTAGTTTTGTATATTAATACATACTATAACTTTACTAGTACTGAGAAAAAAAAATTAATCAGCACCTACCCTGTCAAGTATAACATTATCTTTTTTCTTACAATAAAAATTAAAGTTATGGTTCAAACTCATAAACCTTTTATTATATATATATTAATACATACTATAACTTTACTAGTACTGAGAAAAAAAAAATTTGAAATCAGCACCTACCCTGCCAAGTATAACATTATCTTTTTTCTTACAATAAAAATTAAAGTTATGGTTCAAACTCATAAACCTTTTATTACAAAAAATTATTACTTAAGCATTATATTCTACTTCGCGCGCCCCCTGTAAGTATAGCATTATTTGTTGTTGTCTGTTAGCTGGAAATTGCAGCAGTTTTAGTTTCTGCAGAGCGTCAATCTGCCAAATAAAGAGAAAAAACAAAAAAAGGACACAGATTTGATCAAATAGTGCCTCATTTTTTTTTTTTTTTAATATAACAAATAATATAATAAATCTTTGTTTAAATTTTTAAACGAGACGGTCACTATATTAAAACTGTAAGTGCAAAACTAAAAAATTAACACCACCTACATTTGCGAGAACATATTAAATACAACAAATAATATAGTAAACCTCTAACAATCATCCTATAAAACAGCAAACGACTCTCCTACCTATTTTCAAGTTTGTTGAACTGAGACTCAGAATTATATCCCTCACTCCATACAAGAATCTTTCACTCTCTTTAAGGTTTAACAAACAACAACCCCATGTCAACTCCAATGCGTGAGCCCATCTAAACTAAGTATTACGAAGAAGCTTCTAAAAAAACTATGTTACTACGTAGTTCTTCAGCACCAGTACCAAATTTATGGCTTGCACAGTTATCATCAATACTAGAACCAGATGGCTTCTTTCTTCACATGACAAAATCAGCATCCTCCTCACCAATCTCCATATCATCAACGTCAACTTCGTCTGATCAATTATCTATCAAGAAGGTGACAAGAGCACTTTCAGAAAGTGACCTCAAAAAGCTTAAAAGAAGGCCATCATGTAAATGCATGTCCATGCACGGCCTGCTTTCAGGTATTGCAGCAATTGATGAAGAGAAGAAACAAGATGTGATTCAAGAAGAGAGGCATACTAATCCGTTGGTGTTGTTTTCTGGTGCAGGATTGGTGGGTGAGGACGGGTGTGAGGTTGGGGTTGTGGGGGATGGGAGGAGGAGGGTCGTGGAGGTGATGGAAGGTGACGGTGGAGATGGTGGTGGGAGAACAGGTGGTGGTGGAGGGTCTGGTTGTAGAGATGGAGATGAGGGTGGTTTTGAGTACTGGGATTCCAACAATGAGAATGATAGCACAGATGTGTATTACCAGAAGATGATTGAAGCAAACCCTGCCAATGATCTGCTTCTTTGCAATTACGCAAAATTCTTGAAAGAGGTACTTACATATTGTATTTATGTTTTTAGGTAATTTCATTTAAAAGTTTAAACAATTTATTGTATTTACTCTAATGTGTAGGCTATATAGTTTTAGATTGAGTTTTACACATAAACGTAATTTTATAAATAGGTGGCGGTAAGTTTTGAACTTATGACTTGGACTCTAATATCATATCAAATAATCATTTCATCTAAAGTGTAAAATAAGTTTATTGTATTTATTTATTGAGAGTGAAAATCACAACTGGCAAGGCAATTATATGGATTTATCACTAGGCATACATGAGGTTGCTGAGAAATTAAATGGACTAAGTGAAGCATATAGAGGTTACTAAATAAGTAGTCATAATAATTAAGTGAAGCATCCAGTAAAGATTGAAGCCAACCTTGTAGGTGAGATTCAAAGGTGGTTATGCATTGTCTATGAACACTAGCAGTTGTTTGATTGCCTGTATTATACACTAACAATTGTATGTGATACAATCTGAATTAATGCTAAATCTTGTTCCCCAAAGAAATAATATTCAATTCAAAACTAACTTTGGTCTATGATTTTGGTTGAAGATAATAAATAATTTTGCTCAAGTCTGTTCGTCGTCCATTTAAAAATATTAAATTAAATTATTCACAAGTAAGGTTTAAAAACGAATCTAACTTGTACGTGCCGACATATTGTAGACAATAAATAATATAATAAATATATCTCTAACGAGGACTTAAATTTTTACATAAGCAAACCGAAAATGAAAGGACTAACTTAATATGAAAATGATGGCTTGGTTTCTAAACCAGCTTGATACTTAAATCTGGAAACAGGTTCGTGGAGATTATGTCAAGGCCGAAGAGTACTGTGGAAGAGCAATATTAGCAAATTCGAGCGATGCAAATTTCTTGTCATTATATGCAGACTTGATATGGCAAACGCACAAAGACGCTCCTCGTGCTGAGATTTACTTTGATCAAGCAGTTAAAGCTGACCCCGATAATTGGTAATTTTCCTGGAATTTCTCTTTGCTCGATGAGCACATAATGAGAAATGCTATATAGTATCTCATTTATCACCACTTTTGGATGTTCGGACGACCTAATAAAAGAAGAGAGACAAATAAAAACGTACGTTATTTTAATATATCAACTAAATATTTATATAAAAAATTATAAATAATGATAAAAATATGGTGGTACTTAGATCAATTAACGAGTATAAAAAAAATATTATTTATGTAATTATTAAATTATGTATTATTACCATTACTGAAAAAACAAATCATTTATCAGCCCCCGATTGTCAATGCAGTATATGTTCTTGATTGGTGTTTTCTTGTGCTACTTGCAGTTATATCTTGGCTTCATATGCTAGGTTTCTGTGGGAAGCTGAAGATAAAGAAAAGCCAGAGGGGCCAAAAGATGCGAGAGAAGTTAATGTGTCAGAGTCCAGAGCTTATCCCAATGTTTAATATGGCAAATAATGTGACTTTTTTGTTCTCTTGTCTACCTAATCTAACCAAAAATTAAGGGATGTTCTATTAGATGTGTTCATATACTTGGCTCAACCTTGTAATTATGTAGATAAGAAATAAATGATGATCAACAAAAGTTTTGTTCCCCACTGTACATTTGTTCTAGTGGTATGATAAAGTGAGAAGTTTTGAGATTAAATTTTATCAATAATAGTTTAAATAATATAAATGATTTAAACTTTTTTTAAATAAAAAAATAAAAAGCTGTTTTTTTTAATTCGAACTTTTTTTTTAAATTCTTTATTTTTTATTCGGATGTTGATCTTTTAATAATATTGTTTGTATAATAATATTATTAAAGAAATATTTTAATTGTTTTAGTAAAAAAAAAGTATCTGGACTACTTTTATTCGTGCCCATCCATTTATTAACTGATGTCATGATTCGTACGCTGAGACCATAATTGATCACACCACTTTTGAAGATATTTTTGGGGATCAGCCAATATGATGTCTTTAATTAGTAAAATATTATCATGATTAAGACGTTGATGAAATAATGCTATTGTCTTAAAGTGTGACACAAGGTTTCATCATAAGTTATTAGAATAAGAGCAGTTCATCTATGATAGGGGGTTTTCGGCTTCGTTTGTTTGCGGTAAAATATTTTTCACTCATTTTAATTAAATATTTTTTTTTAATTAAAAAATATTTTTCACTTAATTAACTTTTTAATGTTACTAAATATCAAAAAATAAAATATATATATATATATATTTTTTAAAAATATTTTATAGCAAACAAACGAAGCCTAAAACCCCCTATTGTCGATGAACTGCTCTTATTCTAATAACTTATGATGAAACCTTGTGTCACACTTTAAGACAAAAGCATTATTTCATCAACATCTAAATCATGATAATATTAGTAAGAAGAAGAAAATATTTTTCACTCATTTTACTCTACCTTCACCCACCCGAACCCAACCCCAACCCCCGACCCCACCCCAACCCCAACCCCAACCCCAACCCCAAACCCACTCCACTCTACTCCACTCCCCTCATATTTCTAAATAATTATTATTTAAAAAAATTAATTAATTTAATAATAATAATTAATTAATTAATTAATAAATTAATTGAATTAATAATTAATAAATTATATTTAATATTAATTAATAGTAAATAATTAACTAACTAATTAATAATTTGATTAATTAAAGAGTTATATTCATTAAATAACTAATAAATAATTATTTATCAATTTTATAATTAACAATAATTAATTGAAATTTTAATTAATTTAATAATAAAATTTAATTAACCAAATAATAAAAAAATTGATTAATGTTAATTTGATGACTAATAAATTAATAATAAAATTATATTAAAGATAATTAATAAAAATTAATTAATTAAATAATTAATTTAAGGTTATTTATTTATTTATTTAATTTTATAAATTAATAATAATTTATTTATTATGTATTGATTAAAATTTTAGTAATTAATTAATTAATAATGACTAGTTATTATTATTTTTAAAAAAATTAATAGTTTTAACCAATTTTTCACTATTACATCCAAATATCATAAAATATTTTTCAGATAACCAAACACCATAAAATATTATATTTTCCAAAAAAATATTATTTTCTACTAGCAAATCACTTTACAACAAACAAACGAAGCCTTAAATATTATATATTTTGTAGTTGTAGATTTTATCATTAAGGTTAGACAAGTGCAAAACAACCCCTTGAGACATGCCTAATTCTTTGAGAGCCTTCTTATGCCAATATGTTAGGCTTGAGACTCCCAATATGTTAGTCTTGGGTAAAATAACAAATATGCCTTTAATACATATATATTCACTCAGCCTAATTTGAATCAAGGAAAAAAAACTAAATCCTAGAGAGAGAAATCCAATTTTTTTTAGTGAAATTACTCATTAATTCTGCTGAATTGTGCACGTCTATTCTATCTCAAGTAGGAATGACAGCGGTTCGAATAACCATGAAAAATAAGTTATCCGAAATCGAAACTATCTACTATCACAAAAAATCGAAACTATCTACTATCACAAAAAATGGAAACTGGTCGGTTTTAAAAATTACTAGCCAAAACCAAAACTGACAAATAATTAAAAAACTATGGGTATCCAAACCCGAAACTGATATTATAAAAAAGTGATTTATATAAAAATACTCCAAAAATGCAAAAAAATAATTAATTTAAATGTTAAAAAAACTAAAAATAAATAAATCGAAATACACACTCCATAAAATAATAATAAAAAATGAATAACATAACCATTACAAATATTTAATCTTGATAAAATTAAAAATATTAAAATATTTGTTCATACACAATAAGAGTATAAAATTCACAACAGCAACATCCACAAAAAAAAAAAAAAAGACAGAAGATTTGTTGCAAAAAAAGTCACTAATACAAACAACATCTATAGATCGAAGATTTTCTCATTTGGCATCCTAACATGTGATCAAATAATCGATTTCCTTGGACTAAAGCTACTTTGATCTGGTATGATGAACCTATTTCACCCATCTTTAAAATGATCCAACTGAGGCTACTTTGTTTTCTTCACTAAAAAATTGCAAAGAGATAGAGAGATCTGAGAGAGATGACAAAAAGAATTTGAATGTGTAAAGGAGTTAGTAAAGCCACAAAGAATGGATTAAAAAAGACTACACTGGTAGATATGGTGTTTGTATAAGCGACGGCACAAGAAAGAATAAAGCAAAATAGAGTAGTTATGTTTAGGTTAACTTGTTAAGAGAATAATAGATATATTGTAAACTAAAACTAAAATATAAATAAAGCAATACCAAAACAAGAGAAAATTTGAGAGAGTAAGATTGTTGATTTCTTCAAGTATGTTTCTTTCTTACAAACTTCCTCTATTTATAAAGTTTTTTACCATCTTGATGACATACTCATTACATCACATTTACATCACATTCCATATACATATAATAATCTCCGTTATACAAGAATCCTATAAGTATCTTTTGACCATTCAATTGTAGTAATTTTCCACTAACAAAAGAATCCTATAAAAGAACTTTTTTTTCTTGATAAGTTCATAACGATGAATATCCACAATATCGTATTTTTCATAACATTCCCCCTTGGATATTCATTCTTCAAGAATATGCCTTGTCAAAACCTTACTAGGATAAAACCCAGTGGGGTAAAAATCCTAGTGAAGGAAAAAGAGTACGTTATTCTTAGTATATGCTTCTTGAACTACCTCATTAAAAACCTTGCTAGGAAAACCCATTGGGATAAAACCTATGCTAAGGGAAAAAGAGTGCAGCGCGTATATGGCTTCCTCTCTTCTGAGCATAGCAACATTGATCACGAAGTCGGCACATGCCAATTTTACATACCAATTTCTCGAACGCTAATGTAGGCAATGACTTCGTGAATAAATCTACTAGATTCTCACTTGAACGATTTTGAAGAACATCTATCTCACCTTTCTTCTGAAGTTCATGTGTGAAAAAGAATTTTGGTGAGATATGCTTAGTTCTGTCACCTTTGATGTATCCTCCCTTTACTTGTGAAATGCATGCGGTATTATCTTTATATATGATTGTTGGATCCACTTTATTTGTTGAAAGGTTGCATTCTTCTCGAATGTGATGAATCAAAGATCTTAACCAAACGCATTCTCGACTTGCCTCATGGAGTGCTAGAATCTCGGCATGATTTGAAGAAGTTGCGGCAATAGTTTGCTTTGTAGATCGCCAAGAGATAACAGTACCACCATATGTGAATAAATATCCAGTCTGTGATCTTCCTTTATGGGGGTCTGACATATATCCTGCATCTGCATATCCAATCAAGTGTGGTTGCTTATGCCTTGAATACAATAATCCCATATCAGTTGTTCCACGAAGGTAACGAAAAATATATTTTATGCTAGTCCAATGCCTTCATGTTGGTGCTGAACTATATCTTGCTAATAAATTGACAGAGAAAGCGATATCAGGGCGTGTATTGTTAACAAGATACATTAGTGCTCCAATTGCACTAAGATATGGTACTTCTGGGCCAAGAATTTCTTCACCATCTTCTTTGGGACGAAATGGATCCTTCTTGGTGTCGAGGGATCGAACAACCATTGGTGTACTTAACGGATGAGCCTTATCCATGTTAAATCTTTTCAACACCTTTTCTGTGTAGGTTGACTGATGCAAGAATATTCCATTTGATAAATGTTCAATCTGCAACCCGAGACAGAATTTTGTTTTTCCGAGATCTTTCATTTCAAATTCTTTACTCAGATATGTGGTTGCCACTACAAGTTCTTCAATAGTCCCTATTATATTTAGATCATCAACATATACTGTAATAATAACAAATCCATAGTTTGGTTTCTTGGTGAAAACACATGGACTTATTAGACTATTGACATATCCTTCTTTTAGTAAATATGTACTGAGACGATTATACCATATGCGCCCCGATTATTTCAATCCATACAACGATTGTTGTAATTTGATTGAGTACATTTCTCGAGGTTTAGAGCTACATGATTCAGGCATTTTCAGTCATTCAGGGACTTTCATGTAGATATCATTTTCAAGTGAGCCATATAGGTAGGCTGTTACCACATCCATAAGACGTATATGAAGTTTTTCAAAAATTGCCAGACTAATTAAAAACCTAAAGGTAATTGCATCCATTACCGGAGAATATGTTTCTTCATAATCAATTCCAAGCCTTTATGAGAATCCTTGTGCTACAAGTCGCGCTTTATATCTTACAATTTCATTATTTTCATTGCGCTTTCGAACGAATACCCATTTGTAGCCTATAGGTTTCACATTTTTAGGTGTTTGAACTACTGGCCCAAAAACTTCACGTTTTGCGAGTGATTTTAATTTTGCTTGGATTGCGTCTTTCCATTTTGGCCAATCATTTCTATGTCGACATTCTTGGACAGATTTTGGTTCAAGATCCTCGTTTTCATTCATCAAATCAGTAGCTACTGCATATGCAAATTTTTCATCAATATCAATTTCATTTTGGTTCCCTCGTCTTCCTGTAGCAACATAATTAATTGAGATCTCCTCATTATTACTTTCAATATTTGTATCATGTTCAGGTACCTGAAAATCGACTGAGGATCCCTTTTCTTGTGTCGCGACAACTACAGGATTTTCAATAATTTCAGGATTGACAACCTGCTTATTATGTCCTTTTTTCTTTTGAGGATTTTTATCCTTAGAACCGACAGGCCTACCACGCTTCTGACATGTAGTAGATTCATTTGCCATTGTATTGATAGATTGTTCCTTTGAAACATCAATTCTGGCTGGAGCATTTAACGTTGGTATATGCGACTTAGTCACTTTTTTCGCATCAGTGAATGCATCTGGCAATTGATTTGCAACCCTTTGCAGATGAATAATTTTCTGAACTTCTAGTTCCGATTAATTTGTTCGAGGATCAAAATAAGATGCTAACGATGCATTCCATGAAATTTATTGCTTCTTTATCTTTCGTTTTTCTCCCCCTAAGACTTGGAATGTTACCTCATCAAATTGGCAATCAGCAAAACGTGCTGTAAAAAGATCTCCAGTTAAAGGTTCAAGATATTTGACAATTGATGGAGATTCAAAACCAACATAAATTCTCAGTCTTCTTTGTGGTCCTATTTTTGATCGTTGTGGTGGAGCAATTGGTACATATACTGCACAACCAAAAATTCTTAAATGGGATATATTTGATTCTTGGCCAATGACAAGTTGTAGTGGGGAGTATTTATGATAAGCAGTTGGTCTTGTTTGAACCAATGCTGTAGCATGTAATATAGCATATCTCCAAGCAGAACTAGGCAACTTAGTTCTTATAAGTAATGGTCTAGCAATTAACTGTAGGCGTTTAATAAAAGATTCAGCTAAACCATTTTGCGTATGTGTATGTGCCACAGGGTGCTCAACAGTAATCCCAATAGACATGCAATAGTCATTGAATGCTTGGGATGTAAATTCTCCTGCATTATCAAGCCGGATTTTCTTAATTGTGTGATCCGAAAATTGTGCACGTAATCGAATTATTTATGCAAGTAGTCTTGCAAATGCCACATTTAAAGAGGACAATAGACAGACATGTGACCTACGAGTTGAGGCATCTATTAATACCATAAAATATCAGAATGGTCCACATGATGGAACAATAGGTCCACATATATCCCCTTGAATTCGTTCTAAAAATGCAGGAGCTTCATTATTAATTTTAGTAGAGGATGGCCTTTTAATCAATTTTCCTTGGGTACAAACAATACATGAAAATTCATTTGATATTAGAATCCTTTGATTCTTTAATGGATGTCCATGTGAATTTTCAATAATCCTTTTCATCATCACAGTGCCCGGATGTCCAAGGCGATAATGCCAAAGAATAAGATTCTTCAGATCATGTATCTTCTGGTTAATCACTATATTGGTTTCTACAGAATTTATCTGAGTATAATATATTCCAAAAGATAATGCTGGCAATTTTTCCACAGTATACTTTTTGCCAGACCTAAGCGATGTGATATAGAGATATTCTTTGCTTTTATCATTTATGGTTTCAATATGATTGCCATTTTGACGAATATCTCTAAAACTTAGTGGATTTCTCCGTGATTTACTAGAGTATAAAGCATCGCTTATCATAATTTTTGTTCCACCAGGAAGTATAATACAAGCTTTTCCAA
Source organism: Ehretia macrophylla (assembly GCA_037974665.1). Classification (NCBI taxonomy): domain Eukaryota; kingdom Viridiplantae; phylum Streptophyta; class Magnoliopsida; order Boraginales; family Ehretiaceae; genus Ehretia; species Ehretia macrophylla. The sequence goes on along the minus strand of CM075771.1, from coordinate 54,069,660 downwards.
AGCCATCAATAATTTTTGTAGTTCCCGAAATTGTATTAACATTTGCTTCTGCGAATTTCAGTTGGGAGAAATAGATTTTGTTTTTAAGAATGGTATGCGTTGTTGCACTGTCTACCATACATATTTCTCCATTGTTGAAATTGTATAGGTCCATACTTCTTCAAAATAAGATAGATAAATTGTGTGATAATATTATCAAAATAAACGATAGTGATAACACTTTTAATAAAAACAACAACTTACATGATGATATTCATACACACAATACACGACAACTTACATAATGATATTCATACACACAACAACTTACATAATGATATTCATACACACAATATTCAATAATTTACTGGATGATACATATTCATCACTCTTAGTTAAAATGAAAATTTTCATTATCAATTAAGTGGTCAACCCCTTCATTGTTATCCTCAAAGAAATCAGAATAATCAAAGTGTGCATTTTGTTGTTGATTATCATTTTCGGCAAAGTTTGTTTCCACCCTTTTTCCTTTTGCCTTTGAGGCTTCATAAAGCTCCACAAGATGCTTTGCTGTTAGACAATTTTTTCCCCAATGACCTTTTATGCCACATCTATAGCATATATCATATCGGGATGGTCTCTTTTGTGAGCTATTACCTTTTTCATTATTTTATGGCTTCTTGAAATTGAAGCTTTTTGGGCCGTCACGATACCAAGTATTACTAGGACCACCTCCATGGCCTCGTCCCCGATCAAAATCATGACCCTTTCCACGACCACGTCCTTGGCCACGACCTCTGCCATGACCATGGTTATGATAATTTGTAGCATTTATTTCAGGAACTGGTTCTGAGCCTGTTGGTCGTGATTTGTGGTTTTTCAATAATAGCTCGTTGTTCTGCCTCAGCCACCATAAGACATGTTATGAGCTCATAATGCTTCTTAAAGCCACGCTCTCTATATTGTTGTTGTAATATCATGTTCGTAGCATGGAATGTAAAAAATATTTTTTCTAACATGTCTTCCTCTGAAATCTTTTCTCCACATATTTTCAATTCTATAGTAATATGATGCACTGCAGAATTATATTCACGTACTGTAGCAAAATCTTGCAATCTCATGTTTATCCACTTGTAGCGAAGTAGTGGGAGGCGCACTGTTTTTTGGTGGTCAAATCTTTCTTTTGGATTGGTCCATAGTTCATATGGATCTTTTACAGTGAAATATTATGTTTTCAATTAATCATGTAAATGGTGACGGATAAATATCATAGCTTTAGCAAGATTCTGTGACAACTCTTTATTTCCTTCAATAATAGTTTTCTCAAGGCCTTTTGCTCGTAGATGTACTTCTGCATCTAGTACCCAGGTCAAATAGTTGTCGCCCGATATGTCAAGGGCGGCAAAATCAAGCTTTGTAATGTTTGACATTTTGATACTAAAAAGATATCAAATAAAATTTAGTTAATAAGAACTCATAAAGATATTAGATTCTACACAAAAAAATGTGGCTAATAAACTAACTTATAGTAGGAGACTATGAAATTAAACAAAAAGATTAAAATTGACACAATATAAATGATGGATATCAAAATTGTATAATAATATAAAATGCTCAATACTAAAATAGTTAGATAAAAATAATGTTAGAATTGTTAGAAATACATAAATAATGTTAGAACTGTAAGAAAAGTCAGTGTTAGATATAAAAAATATCAAGATATAGTCAGAAAAGGTAGTAATAAGTTATAATCAAACCAGAAACAATTGTTATATTAATTTGATAGATGGAAAATTTAGTCCAATAATGGTTTCAACATCCTTGTGAACAATAGTAATTAGATCTTAAGATCAATCTCACTTTCCTTTGAGTAACGGAATTTTATGTCCAAAAATTGCAAGTCCGAGCAAAAGTTCATTTGGTTAAACATCAATTTTTTTTTTTTATGTCCAAAGTCTAGTTATTTATACTTTTAGAGAGATTAAACTTCACCAACTGTATGATTGTAATATATTAACTAATCTATAATATATAATCAAAATGTAATTGAAAAGGGAAGGATTATATGTACCTTTGATAATGAAGTGGTTGGATACTTCGTTGTTTGCTATTTTGACAAAGCCTCATGCTGATAACGTATTGTCAACTAAAACTTAAATATAAAGAAAGCAATACTAAAACAAGAGAGAATTTGAGAGAGTAAGATTGTTAATTTCTTCAAGTATGTTTCCTTCTTACAAACTCCCTCTATTTATAGAGTTTTCTACCATCTTGATGACATACTCATTACATCACATTTACATCATATTTCATATACATATAATAATCTCCATTATACAAGAATCCTATAAGCATCTTTTGACCATTCAATTGTAGTAATTTTCCACTAACAAAAGAATCCTATAAAAGAACTTCTTTTTCTTGATAAGTTCATAACGATGAATATCCACAATATCGTATTTTTCATAACAAGATATTATTTTTTAATTTTTTAGTTGTTATGTTTTAAATGGCAGTGTTTGGGCTTAGCATTTGGTTTTGATGCATTTTGAGGCCTATTTAAAGTTATATAGATTAAGCAATTAGAGTAGGATGGATTTGTATGTAATGCATTTTCAATTCTATATCGTGTCCGGATAGGATGGGGTCAATTTTGTTGGGTTTAATAGAAAAAAGGCGGGTTTCCATAGAAAAAGTTGATACCTTTTTTATAATCTATCACAGTCTTTACCTTCTTGCTTTAATTTTATTTATTTTATTTTTGTAAGTTTCTTGTTGAATTTAAGGCTCCGTTTGTTTGCCGTAAAATATTTTTTTGGAAAATATTTTTTAGATTTTACGATATTTGGTAACACCGTAAAATTGGTCAATTGTAAAATATTTTTCGGTCAAAAATTACGGCCACTTTTACTTAATTTTACGGTGTTTGGTAACACCGAAAAATTAGTCAACTGTAAAATATTTTTCGGTCAACAATTGCGACTAGTACAAAATTCTAGAAAATGTTTTCATTTCCTTTGGGAGAAGAAAATATTTTACGGAACTCACGGTACATCTAAACACCAAAAAATATTTTTTAGTATTCTATTTTTCAGAAAAATATTTTCCTCCAACAAGTTATTTTACGGCAAACAAACAGAGCCTAAGTTTGTGATTATAAACCTTAGAGCTATAACTGTTAAAAGTATCAAAGTTCTGGAGTTGTTATCTATGCTTTATTTGCTCTTTACAGATGCATGATGTGTCTTCTGCTTATATTCTGGCAATTTTGCTATCATATATAGCTAGGAATCTAGGAATGTTTTTTCAATGTTTAGTATTGCTGAAATGTTTTCTTCATTTTCTGTTTCCCAATAATTTCAGGTCAGGACAAGTGATGATCTCTTACATGATCGCTATGGATCAGATGTTTGTGTCTCTGCCTCTTGGCCATGCCCAATGCCGGATGAAGGGGAGGAAAGAGAAATTTTTTATTTAATTCCCCTTTTACTACAGCTATACTACTACCACTGTTATTATTATTATTATTATTATTATTATTATTATTATTATTATTATTATTATTATTATTATTATTATTATTTTCCTTTTACCTTTGAAGATATGATGGAAAATTGCACTAACTTAGCTTCAAGTTTATAAAATTATTGTGTGCAGTTCATTAGCAGACATGCTCTGAATCTCGTCTGTTGCTTATGAGCCTAATTATTTATGAGAGAAAAGATTGATAAGTACGGGGTTGGAAAAATTATCTCAAATTTACTGGCAAGACCAAATTCTAAACCCTTGTCCCAAGGCCTCATTATTGGTCCTTCTACCACTTGAAGGCTTTATTGACATATAAAGTTCGTAAGAGTATCCCTGGTTTGCTATTTGGAGTAGATAGTTTGATACTTTATATTGAGAATTGACATTCTTTCTAATATCTTCTTGAAAACTATTTAACAAAAGGCATATCTAGTCCTTTTAATCTTTGTAGTTGTCTGCATCTTGAGGTACGAATGATGTGTAATTTCACGATTCTACGGTATAAGGCCATACATGTCTAATATAGAATTCAAATTTCTGTGGTTAGGTATTTACTGCATCTATTAGGCTCCGTTTGTTTGTCGTAAAATAATTTGATGAGGTAAAATATTTTCAGAGAAAAATATTTTTCTGAAAAATAAAATACTGAAAAATAATTTATGATATTTGAATATACAGTGAAAAATATTTTTCGGCATTAGATTTTATAAAAAAAAATCCACATATAATATATATGTTAACCGTGAGGGTGGAGGATGAGTGGGTGGGTGGGTGGGTGGGTGGGTGGGTGGGGGTACGGGGTACAGGGTAGGCCAAGGGAAGGGGTGGGGGGTGGGAGTTGGTGTAAGGGGGTGGGGGTAAAGTGGGTGAGTTTCGAAAAATATTTTTTTCTCTCAAAGAAAATATTTTTTTTCTCCTAAAGGACAAGAAAATATTTTCCACTCTGTTGAACTAAAATTTTCCCTTCACCGGAAAATATTTTCCAATTGACCAAAATTTTCACGTTACCAAACATCAAAAAATTTGAAAAACATTTTCTAAAAAAATATTTTACTGCAAACAAACGGAGCCTAAGATACAAATAATTTGTGGTTTTGCTACTCTTATCATTTAAGGGCATATTATGCTATAGATATTTAAATTTCTGTAGTTTAAGACAAATATTATTGGAATGCATTGTAAACTGCTTGAAGCTGATATATTGATTTTTGTAATATACTGTTGCAGAAACTTTTTGCTAGAACTAATAATGGGTAGAAAGAGAAGTCTTCACGACGTCTAGTTTTCTTTTCCCAACAACAAGCAGTGCCTTTACAAGTAGTGATAATTCATATCTCAAGTATAAATTCGGGTACGATAAAAACACTCGGTTATCCTTCAAGTCAGTAGGGAAAGGTTCTGTGTGTTGTTAACTCTTACGTCATCTCCATGGTGGGAATTTTTGCTCTTTCGCCTTGCGAGAACAATAAATTAGTAATAGTAAATGTGAAAATCAAATAACAACAGTATAACTTCATTATCATTATTATCGTTTCTAATGTTAAAAATCCAAATAAAGAATATACAGGCAGAATATGGGTGTGCGAGAGCATAAATGACTATCAACCAATTGATCTCCCATTAGCTTGTAGACTACTTTGCAGCTTATGAAAGAATATGATTAGTGTTAAGGGTAAGAACTTCAACAGTTGAGGTCGGGCAACTTGCTTCAGACTATGCTGAAGTTCCGGATCGGGCTCCTGACCTGCACAAATAAAGAGAAAGAAAAGGTAGGGTGACGACCCATATTTTCCCCTCGGGTGTGGGAATGATTAGTTTGTCCAAGCTGAATACAGTAGTTGGGAGTATTTAATGTACGAATTACCTTCATAAATGCAGGGAAAAGCTTTATTTATACTAATCTGGGTTCGAGTAATAATTAATGTACGATGCTGCCCGACACGCCACCGACTGCCCGTGCCGTATAAACTTGTTGTCCACTGGTCCGAGCAGTGTGCCTTGCTTTATGTCCCGTCGGATTGGCTGGTATAACCGTTGGGGTTCACTTGGGTCTGGTTCGGGTCGGGTCAGATGTTTCAGGTCGGCATGCGACCTAGTTACGTCATCTTCAGCTAGGGATCTCCCTCGTCAATTTCTCTCTCCCCCCCTCCCATTCCCAAGTCTAGAGATCTGAAAATGGTCTAGGTAGGCAGTATGCATTCCCGAGCTGGGAGTGACCGACCAGGGGTAGATGCCAATACATTTTCAAACACTAATGTATGTACTCTGACACTACGAAAGCGGAATAAAAGTTCAAACTTACATTTACCTTGACATCTTGGGATCCTGATGCCACGTGCTTAGGAAGATCACTCCGCCTAAGTCCGCTAAGGCACAAGACAGTAGCCCGGGCACTAATAGCCATAAAACAATTCAACCTTATACAAAATAACCCAATACTAAAATTCAAGGTATAAAAGTTACATAAGTTCAATAATACTTGTTATACAAACTTCATCACTAGAAGTTAAAATCATACTCCAAATACATAATTACAAACCCGTATCCATCAAATTACAACTTGAAATCCCTCTAGTACAACTAAGTCCCCAAGAGTCATAAATCGATTAACTATACAAATTTTAATCCAAAAGGATAAACAAGATAACAAGATAGTCAAATATACAAAATATTCTCCATGAGCGAGCAAGTAGAACACGAAGGTAGAAAATCCAAATCATCACGTTAACGGGGCTTCCATCAATAAGCAGGCTCAACTATACCTGAGATGTTATGAAGAAGGGTGAGCTACAACTAGCTTAGTGAGGGATAATGGGAATGGGAATTTTCGCAAGCAATTTACCATTTCGAAATCATTTGGAAAACCATGTCGTGCACACAAGTTCATAGCAAGCAAGAGTTTCATGTAATAACAAGCATTTGAGTAACACGTGGAAACCAACTATACGGAATGCAATAACACACGCGTAGATAAGCATGCAACCCAAACTTCCCAAGGATAAGGCCCAATCAAGAATGGATATGGCAACGTGCAATAACAAGAAGCAGGTAATGGTAAACCTTCAAGAGAACTATACATATTATAGGTGATACATGATATTGAACATATAACCTAACTTTCTAAGGGCAAAGGCTCCTATTGGGAGTGGTAACACATAATATTCAAATTTGAATCACGTATCAATAACAGTAACGACATTTAGATAAACATTTAACCTTCCTCCCCAAGGTCCTCTAAGGACCAAACGAGAGTACTTAATCACATAATAAAAAGGATACGGATGTACGATCGTTGTTGGAGATGGCCAGTCTCGAGTCTTCAATCAATATTTTCCCATTTCACCAACATTAGGTGTTATTCGGATATACACTGCGGTCCATGGTAGTCGATACCAACTGGCAGCCCGATGCTGCCTAGAGATAACGAACTCTACCATGCCCATGAAGTTTGGCACCACTGCGACCATCATTGATAACAATAGGAACACATTTGGAGGACAACAAAGTAGGTTGTCTCTGTTCATATAATCATATACAAGCATTTCAAACATTTGATCATATATAACATCGTGCATTCATGTACATGTACATAACCTTGAATATATTCCAATGTATAAACATGTAAACAATTATAATATCTTTCATGTAAGCTCCTTTAATATCAGTACATAATAACAAGAACTTGCATGTTGGCCATTTAAACAATAACTTCTACCACTAACAACCATTGGATACGACCAAACAACTTCAATGTTCCCGCATTAGCCTAACTTAAACAGTTAATTTCCCTATTTTCTGAGCTCCAATTACTCGTAGTTTGGTATAGAATTGAATATTATAGAATGTTGGTAATTCTAGAATCAAACGGATCTCAATTCGGAGTTAAAACGAATGAGATATGGCCTCCGAAAAATCATTGCGCAAATCTGTCAAAAATCCGGTCGAGTAAATCTGGTTGAGTAACTCGACCGGATCTACTCTTCCAGATGAGTGGCAGTGAGCATCTGGACGAGTAAATCCGGTCGAGTTACTCGACCAGATCAACTCTTTCGGATGGAGGTCCAAGAACAAACGGAAACAAGGCATTTTTGCTCTTAAACTTGTGGTTTTGTTCCAAACATTAGCTAAACATGTTATACAATCAAATGGCATTGCTAAGCACATAAACAAACTCAAGAATCATGCTATATTACTCATGAATCAACCAATAGATCAAAGAACACTCAAGACACCGTCTAAGCCCTAATGTTCTTAACTTCCATTTTTATTTATTTCAAGCAACTCAAACCATCAAACACATGTACAAAACACCATCTAACTCATCATGTGAGACCCCGAATTTGCTCTTATTTGCAATTACGTGTTTTGACATGTTTATATGTTATTTGAATTAAAATGTGATAATTATGTGATTATTACTTCTATTACATGATAAGTGAGTATTCATGAAATTTTCATAGAAATCTGCATTGAAAATTTTATCATTGGTTTTTGTGAATAGTATTTGAAGACATGTCCGCTAGAATTTTGAAACTAGTCTTTTAAACGTATTAAAAACTAGTCCTCGAATATTAATAGACCCGAGTTTGATAAAAAATGGTTCTGAAATGAAAAAAAAATTAAATAGACTTTTCGGACAAAAAGTAGAGTTTTTAAGCCAAATAGTGATTTCTGCTAAACCTGATTCTTGCGTTGACTTTTGTTGACCTAGTATATATTAATATAAATGTATTTATATGTGATATTAAATGATTTTAGATTAATTGTGCATTCAAAAGACATTTAAAAACAAATAATATGACTTTTCATCTTCTTTTGCAAAATTGAGTTTTATACCCTAGTTGTATATATATGTATGCATTTATATAATGTTGTCAACTATTTTTACTTAACTAAATATAGTATAAGTGTTAGTATATATATATATATATATATATATATATATATGCATAAAGGCTAAAAACAACTAAAATAATCAAAGTTGTCAACTTTGACTTTTGCTAAAATGTTGACTTTGCATTATATTAGCTATTATACATACAAAATACACCAAAATAAGGCAAAACATCACAAAAAAACACCAAAAAATGTGAGCCATGGAGGAAGGGAGAAAATTAGTGTTTTTTAAGGGTTTTCAACCATTTTTGAAGAAAAAAACTCAATTCAAGGCCAAATCATTCCATTCAAAGCTTGTTTTTGCTTGTTGGGCACTTATTCTACCATTTTTAGCCTTAGTTTGCATCAAAGGTGAGGGAAAAACTAGAGCTTTATTTTAAAGTTTGTGTCAATTTTTAGTTGATGCATTTGTAGTTGTTATTTTGTTAAATTGATATAAGATTATTGCTATGTAGATGATAAGGACCAACTTAGTGTATTTGTAGCCATTTTAAACGGTAGTAGCATGTATTTTTATTTTCCATGTATTTAAATTGATAATTTGGCTTATATTTGAATAATTGTTGTTGTAGAAGTTGAAATTGAGTTGTAGTTGCTTCTATAGGCTTGTTAATTATTGTGTAGTAATATTGTAATGCCAAATTTTCAATTTGAATGCCATAGCAAAAGTCAAAAAAATCAGCCATGAGCACATTGCCATTTTTAGCTTGTTAGGCTTGTTTTGGATGGCTTTTGGTTGGTTTCCGAGGGGGTTAATGTAGTTGCATGTGTGGTTGAGTGATAGGAAAAGGTTCGGGGGTTGTTTGATTAGTAGATTGTAAGTTATGAATTTTAGAAGTTTATGTAGTCTTTCTTTGAAATGCTAAAATGTTGTCTTTAGTTGGTTGGTGGTGTTTGAGTAGTTGTTTCATGGATTATTGTTGAGTAGGTTTGGGTTTGGAAGCATGTTGAAATATGTGTTAAGTTAGGTGGCCTACTTTGTCATCTAACTTGGTTGTTTTAGTTGTTTAGTTAATGTTATGTTGATTGAAGTATTGTTAATTGATTGATGATTGATGATGCTCTGGAGGACAACCTACTTTGTTGTCTTCTCAGAATATGAGATGCTTATTATTATTGTCATGAGTCTTGATAGTGTGTGCCATCTCTCGGGCAGCATCGTGCTGCCAGGTTGATAACGACATGACTATCATATACTACCCCCAGCTCTCATGGGCGGAGATGCCATGGATGGAAGGGGCTAGATGAGGTACCTCTGGTATGTATTATAGGAGTTAGAAGAAGTTGGTTGAGATCGTGATGACGTATGGAGCTACACCAACTAGTGTATCATTTCTCAATTGAATGGTTACTTATGTGGCTTGAATTGAAATGTTGATGTTAATGAAGTTTATTGTGTGTTATTGTTCATAGGATGATTTCCTAAGGGGTAAAGTAAATGATTTCAAAACATCTTTCGAATCCTCACTGAGCTTTGTTATATATAAGCTCACTCTCATTCATTTATTGTTATCAGGTATAACTGAGCCAGTTTTTGGGTATGTCCCTCAGGAAGCTGAGAATGTGCCTTTTGTTAAGGAGTCGTATGTGCCTGGGTCTTATCCATGAAGTCTTGGCTAGAGTTCTTTTTTTTGCTATCTTGTATATTAGAACCAGTTGTATTGTACTTACTTTGAAGTATGTATTGCATAAGATGTTATAATGATAGTGAAAAGTACAATGCTAGTTTAGTTGTCTTACTTTGGATTATGAGTAGGTTGCTAGTCTAGTTTTATATCAAGTATGCCTATGTATAGTATAACTTGGGGTATGTTGTTGAAACGGAGGCATATGACTTGTGGTTGGTATGTTGTATGGTTGTTTAATATATGGTGTTGGATGTATTGAATGTTGATGATGGTTGTGGAGTTATTGTTGAAATTTAGAGTTGGTTGTGTGATGTTATAAAGGGTTGGTTTAGAGCCCTAATATCCATATTACAGACGTTATATTTCTGAAATTCTGTTGTGTCCTGACTGATCATAAGTGAGGTCGAGTTGGGGCGTGACACATCAAGATCATCAAAAGCTATAAGAATCTAATTCAAGCCAAGAACAATACTACCACAATCATCTTGAAACCCTAGATGAACATACAAAGCTCAAATTCACATAACAAGCTTATATATATATATATATATTCATTATGCTCAATACACATATATAACTCATCAATCATGCTTTATATGTCTTATAAAACATTTAGAAAACTTCCTTCACCTCTAATGAAGCAACAAATGGAAGATAAAAACTTGAAGGAGCAAGAACAAGGCTTGAAAATGCTTTGAATCTTCTTCTTCTTCTTTCTTCTTTTTCTTCTTTTTCTCTTCTTAGGTCATGTGATTTAGTATGTGTTGTGTGTGTGTGTGTAGTATATTGTATCTGTTTGTGTGTGTAATATATGTATATAGATAGGATATTTTAGTTTGGTTGCCAAAAGACAAGAGTGCCCTCCAACTATAAGCCTATTTTCTAGTTTTCCATTTAGTTCTATTTCAACTTATTTAGTTAGCTATTGTAATTATGTAGCAATTAATTAATGCCTATGATATTTAAAACATATAAAGACACGTAATTGAATGTAAATGCACGTTAAATGATGCGAGTGCACGTAAAACAAGGCAAATGCATGTAAAATCATTCAAATGCACATAAATCAATATAAACACATATTAAATGATATGATATTCACATGAGGTCTCGTGCGGGGCTTCACATCCTCCCCCTCCTTAATAGAGTTGCGCCCTCGTAATTCCCTCATTCGACAACTGCTCATCAAGCTACAACGATTCTGACCGAAGTGCACAAGTTGGGTTACCGCATAAGATGATCGAACTTGAACACCCCTGATAAGCCTCTTAAACAGCACTGTATAAGAATTCAGGATATAAACTCCGCATAAGAATACCAAATAATATGCTGAATAAAATCCCTGAATAAGAATACCATGCGGGAATACCGAGAGAAAATACCGAATACCGAAAGAGAATGCCGATAGAGAATATCGAATACCAAATAAGAATTCTCAAAATGAGAAGACCGATTGAAAATACCAGTTAGAAGTTGATGTGACTGTATTTGCAGCACTCAAACCATGATATTTGTACTGCATTTGCATCTTAACTTTGGAATAAATGCAACGCTTTGATACTTTCGATGCAATGTAGGAAAATACTAAAAAGTAAAGAATTAGGCTCGAAATGATCCAAATTGCAAGTCAAGAAGTAAGAATGGGGAAGCACGAGAAGCGGTTGAAGAATGAAGCTCATAGAAAAAGAAACTTAGCTGAAACTAGTACGAAATCGGACTCAGAACATTGACCAAGATGATCTCAAATAGTGACCCATGTCCCTTTTTGGCAAATCATATCAGTTTTTCGGGTAGAAACAGCCTTCTGAGCAAAATGCAAGACTTTGTCCTGCGTGCGCGAGATTTTAGCCAAATTCTATCGTTTGGAAGGTCAAAACAGTGAAAAAGCTCGAAGATGATATAGTCAACGATCCAGTCAAAGTCAACAAATGCAAAAAAGTCAACTATTTTCAAAATTTTGCCTATAAATAGAGCATCAACCCTTTGAGAATTTTGGAGTTAATTTTGGAGTATTATCAATATTTTTGATATAATTCTGAGTTAATTCCATTTAGTTTTAATTTTAGTTTTAGTTAATTAAGTAGTAGCAGAATACAAGGGAAGTCCCACATAGGTAGCTCTTATTCGGAAAAATTTTGCCCGAATAGCTACTTTTAGGGGGAAGTCCGACCCGAATGGTTTTTAGTCGGGGGAAGTTCTGCCCGAATAGCTTTCAATAGGAAAGCTCTTATTCGGGAAAAATTCATCCCTAGTAGCTGTTATTCGGGGAAAATTAGTTTCTGCACGAATAGTTATTTTTTGTCGGACCTCTGTTCAAATTTCAAGGATCAGAAATACGCGTTCGTCAATATGGGGAAGCCTTTCTTGACTCTCTCTTATTTACATAATTCGTATTCAATTATGTCTGAGTAGATTGATATTTAGGGGTGAATATTGTAAATAATAGTATTTTAATATATGGTCTCGGATTTAGTTTATTCAATTCATATTGCAATGTATGGCTTGCTTTAATTTAGTATTCATACGTAATACTTTTAAGTAGATGTTATGAATGTTTTACTTTCGCTTCATTAATATTATACTTATAGTTAACATTATGAATGCGTTATTTTCGTGCCATATAAATGTTTTAATCATGAATCTATAGGTTGTACCATAGATTTCATAAAACTATAGGTTGTACCATAGTTTCTATCTAAAGGTTAGTTTCTTAGTTTAGTTTTCCTTGTTGTACTTGATTAAAAAGAACTAAGTAGATTAACTAGGTTTATAGCTTTTAGTTTAACCGGGTGTATGCTTGTTGTTTAAGCCCTTACAGAATTAGATAAACTAGATACCGAGCCTATATTAATTGCCTCATTTACATGTTCAAATCCTAGATCACCACCTCTCGTATTCCACTAATACTTAGCTTAACTTAGATAATTTAGTTAGTTGTAGAATAATTTACATTTCAGCATGTCACTCAAACAAATCTGCAAACCTGTCACTTAAGCGCTTTAACACTTTCACACTATTTCACTAACTTAACTAACGAGCTTCCCTGTGGTACGATTCCGCACTCATAGCACACTACACTACGAAGATCCGTGCACTTGCGGGTATTTTAACTTGGTTTATTTTGCGCACATTTTAACGCACAACCCGATCGCATCAAGTTTTTAACGCCGTTGTCGAGGAGGCACGATATAGTTTAGTTATTGATAAAAGTATTTGTGAACTTTTTTAAAGTGTTTATTTTATCCTCTTTATTTAAAAAATTAAAAATTAAAAAATTAAAAAAATTTAAAATTTAAAATTTAAAAATTTAAAAATAAATAAATAAAATAATAATCATAATAAATATATATAAAAAAATTGGAAAATTTTAAAGATTGGGAAATGAGTCATTTTAATGATTCATCTGATCAATTAGTTTTTATCTATTACTGCTTGTAAAGTATATTAGTATTTTTAATCTTGTAATTTTATTTTGTATTTAAAGTTTATAAGTCGTTGTATGCAAGGTCGTCGTTCTTCGGATCCAAAGCTCGCCGCGTTTGATCCTGAGCTCGAGAAAAATTTGCGTAGGAAGTTAAAATTCCCAATGGCGGATCAAGAAGTAAATATCCCGCATCTTCCTTTAACTCAACCTGTTAATCAACTTGTGAACCAACCGATAACTTTACGTCAACATTTTTCACCGGGTGATTTTGACCCTGAATTTGCCATAGCCCCACCAACTCTTGGCAATATAAATTTTGAGCTCAAAACAGGGACTATTTCAATGCTTCCTTCCTTCTATGGAAAAAGCAATGAAAATCCTCACGCTCACATCGTGCAATTCATCGAAGCATGCACAACGCTTCACATTCCTAACGTGAGCCGTGAAAATATTCACCTGCATCTGTTTCCCTTTTCATTGAAAGATAAAGCCAAACAATGGCTAAATCATCTAGACCCAGGAGTGATCACTTCCTGGGGAGAACTTATTCGAAAATTTTTACATAGGTTCTTCCCAGTGGCTAAGACTACTACTCTGCGAACAGACATCATGACATTCGCACAGTCAGACTTAGAGCCGTTTCATGAATCGTGGGAAAAGTTTAACGATCTTAAGAATCAGTGTCCTCATCATGGGTTTGATTGTCCCAAACTCTTGCATTATTTCTTCAAAGGTCTTACCTCTCATAATAAGATGATAGTTAATGCAATAAGCAATGGAGGTTTCTATGACCTCATAACGGACGAAGCTTGGAGAAGAATAGAAAATATTGCTAAAGACTCTATCCAAAACACTGTTGATGACAGAGAGAGTAAGAGTACCCATAATCCCCAAAAGAGGGCATTGTTTGAAGTTAACTCTAGCTCCAATTCCCAATTGACTGACAAAGTAGATGCCCTAGCACAGTAATTAGAAAAATTTATCTCTCTAGGGTCTTTTTCTTCTTCAGCTCCTCAGATCACGGAAGTTTGTACCGTATGTTCTGCAGTAGATCACTCTACTCTGGACTGTCCAATCAGTTCACAATTTCCTGAATTCATGCAAGAACAAGTCTGCGCTGCCCAAGGATATACAAGGAATTACAATCCGTATTCTAACACATATAATTTTGGCTGGCGAGACAACCCCGTATTTTCGTGGTGACAAGGGAATTAATAGACTCAGTTTCCTCAACATCAATATCAGAAAAGACAAGGAAACTATGAGCCTTATCAACAAAGTCAGCAAGGAAATATTGACAATCGATTCCCTCAATAGCAATATCAGAGGCCACAAAATAACAACCCTCCTAGTTACTACCCAGTCCAATAGGATAATCCATTCAGAACACAACGGAACAATGTCCCAACTTTGAAGGACATTGGCAGTCATCCTTTTCCCTCCAAAATGTCCACCACATGCTTCAGAGTGGCAGAATTGGAATATGCTGTCAAATTCTTCCTCAGGTACACATCTCCTAATGACCTGATCAGCACAAATCTTGAAAAGATAGGGATCTTCCCAGATAAAGTACTTGACTTGTGCCCTGAACCGTTCCCTTTCTCTTTTACCCCAGTGAGTTGGAAACTCTTGGGTAGCCTAATAATTGACAAAGTGGGCATACCACGGGGTCTTATGTGAGATGGCAAAAAGTTGTTCATTAGGGAACGTGTCTTTGAAAGGCAAAGAGTCAATAGGAGAATCACGTATAAGATGTGATAGATGATCGGCGATAGAATTCTCGCTTTCTTTTTTGTCCTTGATCTCAAGGTCGAACTCTTAAAGGAGTAATAGCCAATGGATTAGACGGGGCTTTGTATCCTTTTTGGTCAGTAAATACTGCAAAGCCGCATGGTCCGTGTATACTATTACTTTGGATCCTAGGATGTAAGATCTGAATTTGTCCAATGAGAAGACTACAGCCAGCAATTCCTTTTCAGTAGTTGTATAGTTCTTTTGTGCATCGTCCAAGGTTTTGCTAGCATAGTATATTACGGTAGGCAGTTTATCTTACACTGTCCTAATATAGCTTTCACTGCATAGTCTGATGCATCGCACAGTATCTGGAGAGACTGTAGTCAAAAGGTTGGATGATAGGAGCAGAGGATAGTAAGGATTTAAGTTTCTCAAAACCTTCTGAGCACTTGTCATCAAATTTGAACTTAGTATCATTTGCTAGAAGACTAGAGAGTGGTTGGGCTATATGGCTGAAATCCTTGATGAAACGTTGATAAAAATCGGCATGACTAAGGAATGATCAGATATCACGCACCGTCTTGGGTACGGGCAACTTTTCTATTAGCTCGACTTTGGCTAGGTCCACATGGATTCTATCATGTGTAACAATATGACCCATAACTATACCTTGTCTAACCATGAAGTGGCTCTTTTCCCAACTTAGAACCAAATTTGTTTCAACGCATCAGTCTAGCACTAAAGAAAGGTGTGTGAGGCACTCGTCGAAGGTAGTTCCAAATACTGAGAAGTAATCCATGAAAACTTCCAGGAACTTTTCGATCATGTCTGAGAAGAGAGCTATCACACATCTTTGAAACGTTGCAGGAGCGTTGCAAATACCGAAAGGCATACGTCAGAACTCAAAGGTCCCATAAAGGCATGTGAAGATAGTCTTTTCCTGATCTTCAGGAAAGACTGGGATTTGGTTATATCCCGAATACCCATCCAGAAAGCAGTAGTAGCCTTGTCTGGCTATTCTATCTAGGACTTGGTCAAGGAAGGGTAAAGGGAAGTGGTATTTGCTTGTTTTGGAATTGAGCTTTTGATAGTCAATGCATATACGCCACTATGTTATGGTGCGTGTAGAAATTAGTTCACCTTTATTATTCGGGACCACAGTAATCCTAGATTTCTTCGGTACCACTTGTACCGGACTTACCCATCGAAGCCCTTTTAGGACCATTCTAGAGGGTGAAGGTAAGGTTGATGACCTCCTCCGTTTTGTGGTTGTGCTCGGTAAAGCCAGCAAGTGTTCCTTTCAATGGTCGAAGCTGACTTCGGTCCAACCCCATCTGCTTAAAGGCCTTCAGGAAGATAACTTCTGCTGAACTCCCAGTATCTATTATCAACCTCCTGACGGTAATGTTGGCGATCTGGGCACTGATGACCAATGGGTCATCATGGGGTAGTATTACTTCATCCTAAGAAGAAGGTGATCCTTTCCAGTCCTCCGGCTAAACCCGCTACTGGCCCATACTCACGCCCAACATGAACATACCCTCTCCGACCTGCCCGACGCGAGTCCTCCGGCAATTGTTTCCACAATCGCCAAATGTCCAGCCCGGTCATGACGCTTGGTCGGGTTTCTTTTTCTCTCCCTACTTACTCCTTGGTTGGGGTTCCTGGCCAGTTGCTGGTCGATGTACCTTCTGAGGTGACCCCGGGATATCAAAGCCTTGATCTCTTGCTTCAGGTCCCTACACTCATCGGTGGTATGCCCATAATCCGTATGGTAGTGGCAATATTTGGTTTTATTGTGCTTCTCAGGTTAGCCTCGCATCTTGGGTGCCGGTAACAAGTGGTTATGATGTTGAATCTCCATCAGGATCTGTTCCCTCGGGGTGTTGAAGGGAGTGAACATTATGGACCTCGGGCCTTCCTTCTGTTGTTGCTGTGGTTGTTTGCCTCTATCGATCTACACTTTGCTTTCGGGTTTACCCCTATAGAGTTTTCCCCATTCTTTTCCTTCTCCTTGTCGTCTTCTCACTTCACTTGGTGGATCTCCTCGGAGTGGATGTATCCTTCCGCTCTCACCATTAACTCGGCTATAGTGTCCACCGGATTAATAGCCAAGAAGGACGTGAGGGATCCTGACTTGAGCCTATTTTGGTAAGCTATCAGAGCCATAAAGCCCTCTAGGTTGGGGATCCTGAGAGACTCTTCATTGAATCGGGCAGTATAGTTCCTTAAACTTTATCCTTTCTGTTGCTTCACCATTAACAGCGATGAGGTATAGTCGGTGGAACATCGGCTTCTGGTGAAGTAGGACAGGAACGTCTCTGCCATTTGATGGAAACTTTCGACCGAGTCGAGGCGCAGTTTCTGGAACCAGTCCAGTGCGTTGCCCACTAGGGTGGTTGGGAACGCCTTCGTCTTCATCCGATCCGTCATCCCATTAAGAGTCATGTGATGATCGAAGTTTAGCAAATGGCTGGCGGGGTCGCCATCCCCATTGTACATCGCCAAGTGCGACATTCGATTACCCGTGGGAAGCGGTATAGCTAGAACCTCGGGATAGAGAGGGATGACACCGAGCAAGTTTATGACCTTGGCTATGGAAGCCGCGGTCTTTGCCTGCTCGGGGTTAATAGGGGTGGCCCTCCGGTTTCTGATTTCATTCGTTCAAATCACTGGCTTGGGAGATCCATCGTCATCATTTTGGGCTTGAGCCCGTCCCAGAGCCGGGATTCAGAACTGGGGTCGTTCTGGTTGAAGGTCGCGACGGGAGCTGCCGGTAGGTCCGCAGCCAGGTGTGTCAACTGTTCCTTAAGTTCTTTGAACATCTGGAACATCAACTTCATCTCGGGCGCCATGTTTACTGTGAAGTCAACATCCCCGGGTTGGGTAATTTGTGAGGTCAAGTGTATACGTTGGCTCGTACCAACGTTGATTTGGGTTGAATTTTGGCTAGGTGTCTGGATAGTTTCGAGGTCTTCCCCTAAGGTCGGGGAGTTCTCTATCGGTACGCTATGACTTCTGGTTTGTACCATGGTGATTTCTCAGTGGGTAGTGGGATTAGCAAGACTGTTTTATTTCCCACAAACGGCGCCAAACTGTTAAGGGTAAGAACTTCAATAGTTGAGGTCGGGCAACTTGCTTCAGACCGTACTGAAGTTCCGGATCGGGCTTCTGACCTGCACAAGTAAAGAGAAGGAAAAGACAAGGTAATGACCCGTATTTTCCCCTCGGGTGTGGGAATAATTAATTTGTCCGAGCTAAATGCAGTAGTTGGGAGTATTTAATGTACGAGTTACCTTCATAAATGCGGGGAAGAGCTCTATTTATACTAATATGGGTTTAGGAAACAATTAATGTACGATGCTGCCCGACACGCCACCGACTACCCGTGCCGTATAACCGATGGATAAGGCTATTACCCAGCAGATAAACTTGTTGTCCGTTGGTCCGAGCTGTGTACCTTGTTTTACGTCCCATCAGATTGGCTAGCATAATCGTTGGGGTTCACTTAGGTCTGGTTCAGGTCGGGTCAGATGCTTCAGGTCGGCATGCGACCCGCTGCATCATCTTCAGCTTAGGATCTCCCTCGTCAATTAGGAATGACAACGGTTTGGGTAACCACGAAAAATAGCAAAATCGTAACAGAAATCGTTTAACAAACCAATAACCATAACCTTAATCAAAACTTAATGGTTTTCAAAACCACTAACCATAATTGTAATGGTTAAAGATTTAAAAATCACGGTTAATCTTAACCATTTAACTATGAAAAATTAAAAAATTAGTTTAAATTTTAAAAAAAAATCTAAAAAGAATGTAAGAAAAATTAATTTAAATGTAAAGAAACCAAAAATTAAAGAATACAAGTCAATGATAAATTTTGAAATAAATAACATAATGATTTTATGAGCAAAAATCAAAATTAAGAAGTTATGCAAAAACACAAATTCATTCCCAAGTACTAACAATACTTAGGAGTATAAGTATTGGTCTAATGGGCTTAGCCCATCTCTTTTAATTGAGTTTAGTTCAAATTTTTATTATTTTAATTACCAATTTTAGTTACTCTTCTATTATTTTAAGTGTGCATGTTTGTGTGTGTGTATATATATATAAGATTTTTTATTAAATTAATAATTGAGTTTTGGGTTTTGATTTTTTTAATGTCTAAAACCAAAACTTATCGGTTTACCCATCAGTTACCTCTTAAAAAAAACCCTAATAGATATTCAATCGATTTTCATTATTAATTTTTTATTGGGCGGATACTCGCCAGTTTCAGATTTAAACATTAACCATTGTTATCCCTAAATTTGATTGTAGAGAATGGGAAAACGAAGGGGTATAAGGATCTGAAAGGGAAAACAGTTGACACTAACCGTTTGTTTGCCGTAAAATATTTTTCTGGAAAATATTTTCTTAGTTTTTCGGTGTTTAGTAACACAAAAAATTGATCAACCGAAAAATATTTTTTGGTCAAACGAAAATGTTTAGTTCAAAAGAGTAAAAAATATTTTCATGTCTTTGGGGAGAATAAAATATTTTTCACTCACTCTACTCCATCTTCACCCTATCCCACCCCACCCCCATCCCTATCCCTATCCCTATCCCCAACCCACTCGCTTAACATTTTTAATTAATTATTATTAAATAAAAATTAATTAATTTAATAATAAACCTTAATTAATTTTAATTTAGTGACTAATTAATTATTACTCTAATAATCAATAAAATTGTATTCAATAAATTAATATTAATTAATTAACTAATTAATTAATTTTGAGATTATTTGTTTATTTATTTATTAGCTATTAATTAATTATTCAACTAACTTAGTTTTAAATTAATAATTTCATAAATTAATAATAATTATTAATTTATTAATTAATTTACTAAATTATTATATATTAATTATTTTTTTTAATTTTTTAACTTATTTTAAATTATTATTAATAAAATTATTTAATTATTTTAATTTAAGGACTAATTAAAAATTAATAAAATTATATTTCATAAATTAATATTAATTAACTAATTATTTATTTATTTAATTTAATTTAATTTATTTATTTATTTAGTAGCTATTAGTTAATTATTCAACTAATTTAGTTTTGAATTAATAATAATTAATTGAATAATGTGATAACTAAATATCATAAAATATTTTGTTTTCCAAAAAAAATATTTTCCTTAAAAATATTTTCCATCATAAAGTTATTTTATGGCAAACAAACGGAGCCTAAGTGACAATTTGCAAATGAGAAATAAAATACGTTAATGTCGAGATTTCATCTTCAATCCTCACGTATAATGAGTTTTTCAGACATTAATTTTGAGAGTTAAAGACATTTTGCCCCATGAGTTCTATGATAAAACCCAAAATCCCCCATCAACTTTTGCATTTACCCATATTCCCCTATGGATACTAACAATGTTAGGGTTCTATTAATTAAAAAAGGGTACATCTATCATTTTACTGCAAAATAACCAAAAAAAAAATGCAAAACAATCCTAGCTGCCAAATGTACCAGAAATCTTCATCTATGTCACCTACTTCAACGTTGCCTCAAGAAGTAGAAGCCCACTAAAACTAGAGAATAACATTCGGTCATACTAGATCGTGTTGGGACTAGAATTTTGCTTCTGGACTCAGGCCCAAACTAGATTGTTAGTAGGAAGTGGACTTCAATTTAACTCAAACTTTTAAGGAACGGCCTAGTTTGGGCCTGGGTCGGGGAGCAAAAATCTAGATCCAACACGATCTAGTATGACCGAATCTTATTCTCCAGTCTTAATGGATTGGCTGGGGCCCAGGGACAGTTATGCAATGGAGGAGTCAAATGGTACACTCATATAGGGACGAGTTCAATATATGTTTTTTTTAACCTTTTTTTTGTTTTTTTTAGTTTAGGCATCCCTTATATTAATGTGGCTCTGCCACTGTAAGGATCAACACTTTTTTTTTTTTTAAATACAAATAAATGGGAAAATCTAATCATAAAACATATATATTAACTAAAAAAGCAATCACCTATTATTAAGAAGTAATAGAACAAACAATTCATAAAATAAAAAATGGAAGCATAAAATAACTAAATAAGTAAATGTGAAATTCTACATGCTAATTACTCGGCTTTTCTTCTCCTTCTACTAGTTCCTATCTCTCCTTTCGAACACAATCTCCACGTGCATATAAGGCTGATGGACTAAGTCCCTATTTTGTTTGTGCTTGGTCAAATGTTGGTGCTCATACATTGTAGGAAGTGAAAAGTTTCATTAAAAATTCTACATATCACGTGCGGAGCTAAAAATTTTATATTGAAAGGTTAGGATTCAATAAAAGAAAAAAGCAAAAAGAAAAAATGAAAATGAGAGAATTTAAATAAAGAAACGGGAAATTAAAAAAAAAGGAAAAAATTAGGAAGACTGTAGCATATTTTTTAAAAAAAAATATTATCTATGTTAAAAAAGAAATTTAAAGGTTTAAAGAGGCCCGTGTCCCCGATCCCCCTGCCTCCGCCTCACGTCATTGTTCCAGGAAGATGCGTGAAATAGTTCCAAATGTTAAAATTAACATGTCCCATGTGTAAATAATAGGCTTTGTGAATTTAATTAGATGTTATTTATCTAATTAATTATGGGTTTAATAATTTAAATTAAATACTTAATTCTTATGGGCCAATGAAGAGGTATCTTTTATGATTGGTTGTCTTGATGGAAGACAGCTATTAAACTTTATATATATAAGACCTGGTTATCTCTCTACATATGATTGAACGTAGTTTACACCATGAGAAAGAAAGACTACATAACAGAGAAAAGTGTAAGAGACAGAAATCAGTGTTCTTCCAATTATACAATAAAAGTCCGCATTAGAGATTTACAATGGATCAATGTACACATCTATTTCAATAAACTGTAAAAATCATAAGGTTGTTAAGTTCTTTGGGTAGTATAGACGTGATTTATGTATAATTATTTACACATAAATTATTAAAGTATTTTTACATTTAGTATCATAGCCTTGTTTAAAAACTTATGTTTTTCCCAATAAAACTATTGCTTTTTCTATTAAAGATGAGCGTGCGAAAATATGTGCCAAGCAACAGATTGCAAAACAAATAGTAATTTGGTTGTCTCCATGCGTTTTGGACATATAATGATTTGCATAATGTTTTGTTGAAGTTTGGAAGTTACATGCATAAATTGTAACCGGAATATCCTTTTCTTCGATATCTTTTATTGTGAAAGAAGAAAAAGGTAACAATGCATTAATTTGCTTCAACTTGCTCTTTAAGTTTTGTGATTGTATGTGAAAAACATATGGGAGATATTGCCAACGAACAGTTAGAAGCCATTATTGTTTTCTTTTCTTTTAGCCTTACTCATAGTTGAAAAGAACTACAAATGGGTCTTGATCAGCGACATGGTTTACCATTAAGCAAGACAATTTGTTGTAATCTGTGAGCCTTTTGATTACTTTATTATTCTTTTTATAAAATAATTATAGAAAGGGTTAAATGATAAATTAATTTTTTTCATACATTTTCTTTTTTTCTTCTTTCTATTTTACCCCAAATTAAAAAGATTATAAAATCATTCTTATTAAAGAAAATGGAGATAGTGACAGAGTTAGGGAGAGGCCGGGGCCCAAGTCTTTTTATCAAAAAAAATTATATTTAGTATTATTAAAAAAAAGTTATTATCATTAAAAAAATTAATGTAGTATCGTTAAAAAAAATTATTTATCCCCCCTAATTTTTTTTTTCCCCTAACATGATGTTTTTTATTTGAATTTTGACCCTTTTAATTTTAAACTCCTGACTCTGCCCTTGAACGGAGGAATTTTAAAATCTCTTGAAATCCTTTAATAAGTCTTAAAATATAATCCAAACAAAAAGAGAAATTAGGGTCCCTCACCTT
Organism: Ehretia macrophylla; assembly: GCA_037974665.1. NCBI lineage: Eukaryota > Viridiplantae > Streptophyta > Magnoliopsida > Boraginales > Ehretiaceae > Ehretia > Ehretia macrophylla. The sequence goes on along the minus strand of CM075771.1, from coordinate 54,046,548 downwards.
CCTTTATTTTCCTTTAAAATAGGCAATTCAAACAAACTGCAAGTTTTGTGATTGTATATGAAAAACAATGGGAGATACTGCCAACAAACAGTTAGAAGCCATTATTGTTTTCTTTTCGTTTGGCCTTACTCATTGTTGAAAAGAACTATTTGCCACTAGGCAGGTGTTTGATTGATTGAAAAATACATATATGTTACAAGAACGACGCATTAAAAAAATTACCAACTCGCGTTGTTTCACATTTGGTTGGCGGTACATAACCACCAAACCATGTGCGTCCCTAGTCGAAAACAAATTGGTCTGCTTTCATATGATTGTGCTTCTTGATTGTTTGTTAAACAACCAAAAGGCAATCAAAGAACAAAGAATGCGTTAAAGGTTTCGAATCAGTGACCTTTATGCCTTATTGCCGCTGCTTAACCGCTATACTAAATGAATTCTTTGTTCTTTATAAAGTTTTCATATGCTATTATGCTGGGGGTGATTATGGTCAGGGCATACTTGCTTACTTAATCAAAGTATAATTATGGATCAAGCAACAAATTAACCAATATGGCTGGCACTCGTTGTTGCTATAGCAGTTATTGTGATTATGATTACTGTCTGGTCTGGTCTGGTCTACAAAGTCTTGAACTTGTGACATGGTTACATGATTTCATGTCACTGGAATTTATTAAGCGCTTGTGAACTGACAAGCCAATTGAATTCGTATGCATTAAAGTCTTTTGATATTTTAACTTTATGACTATTGGTCAAGGCATGACTTTGGCTCTTTTAAATATATGCATATATATTAACTGATTGGCTTATCAAGACTTATCAAAGGCATCATATGGTGGCTGGCACTATTGTGTAATGCCATGTTGCACATTGTAGTTTTGAAGTGTAAGAAATTTACAGATATTATTGTTGGAAATTATGCTTCTAAATATTAATATTATACAATTTAAAAATTCTATTATAAATGATTTGTTAGTCACCAAAGTGGTCAAATTTTGAAGTGTTAATGAATTTCAAATTGTAAAATACTCAATTACCCATGAAGTTTGATGCTTTAAAAATGACATGAAAGGTTACTTATTTGTAGGTAAATTAAAATTTGTAATTATAAGATAATTAGGGATCGCTCAAAGGTTGATCAATTTGTTCTTATAATTTGATCTAAATGTTGATAATTAATATGTTTTTGTTGGATTATTATGTATATCCAAAGATAGCAAACACATCTAATTAAAATATATGGAATTATCAAATTAAATTTTATTAGCATCGATTATGGTTAAGTTTGTGTATCTTGGGATTTCCCAAAGGAAAACTTTGATATACACTTGTTGTTTACCTCCATCATTTATTTATTACCCACATGAAAAGAAATTGGATTTTGAACAATCATGGGTACTTTATTGATTATTCAGAAAAATCCAAAGGGTATAGATTTTATTGTTCTACCCTAATTCAAGAACCTAAAAATGGTAGGTTTATTGAGAATGGTGAAATTAGTAGGAGTGGAGAATCATGTAATATAGTTATTCACGAAGTTAGGGTAGAGATACCTTTACATGTAACTTTAAAATTTGTTATTCAACGTAATAATGTTCAAAAACAACAAATGAATGACCAAACACTCCAAAATGAAAGATATCGTGGAAAAGTGTGAAACATTCTGTTATTACTACATCCACTATGGAGGCTGAATTTGTGGCTTGTTTTGAAGCCACAGTTCATGGATTATGGTCGTGAAACTTTATTTCAGGACTTGGAATCGTCAACAGTATTGCCAAGCCACTGAAAATTTATTGTGATAATTCTGTAGTAGTATCTTTCTCCAAGAATGACAAGTATTCAAAGGGTGCAAAACTTATAGAATTGAAATACTTTGTCATTAAAGAAGAAGTTCAGAAACAAAGAGTATCAATAGAACACATTAGCACCAACCTTATGATTGCAGATTCATTAACAAAGGAATTGCCGCCCAAAACATATGATGAACATGTTGAATGGATGGGCATAATTGGACGTCATTACTGATTTTATATTATCATCTTATTAAGTTTATCTATTTGATACTCTTGAGCTCATTTATGGGTTTTTAATTTATCTGTTGTTCCATTTAGTATACATTATTGATATAGATTAAAGATAACAGATATAGTCTCGGATGAAGACATAACTGTTGGACCATTAATTTTACCTCTTATTATGGAACATATTGATAAAGAGATAATATTGTAGTACATGGAAGAGACTATGTCGGAATTAATGATGTACAACTACCATGACTCATATTAGTTTATTCCTTAATCATGATGTTATATGGCCAATATAAAGAAGGATTTAATATATATTATTGTGCACATTATGGTATTATTAAACCATAACAGATGTCATATGGGCCAAGTGGGAGAATGTTAGAATTAATATGTCCCATGTTATGGGCCAAGTGGGAGAATGTTAGAATTAATATGTCCCATGTGTAAATAACAGGCCTTGTGAATTCAATTAGATGTTATTTATCTAATTAATTATGGGTTTAATAATTTAAATTAAATACTTAATTCTTATTGGCCAATGAAGAAAGACTACATAACAAAGAAAAGTGTAAAAGAGAGAAATCAATATTCTTCCAAATTGTAGAATAAAATCTGCATTAGAGATTTACAATGGATCAAAGTACATATCTTTTTTAATAAACTGTTAAAATCATAAAGTTGTTAAGTTCTTTGGGCAGTATACTGATTTATGTATAATTGTTTACACATAAATTATTAAAGTATTCTTACACCAAACATATAAAGTTCAGCTACTTCGTTCTGCTTGTTGTGGCGGTGGTGCTTTTTGTGCTAGTTATAGTAATACATCCATTATAATGTTTATTAAAAAATATGGAGTTTTATACTAAGATGACTTGATACTAGGTAGAGTAACATATAATCTTATGTGGAGGGTTTTTGACATATATCAAATGAGATAATTATATTCTCTAACATTTCTTCTCATGTGTGATTATTAGTGAAGAAACACCTTTAATTTTGAAAGAATTGCATATGAGAGCTGATACATGGAGGAAGAAAAGCTAATGGGGAGGAGCAAAGTAGTGAGAACACAATCTTCTTTTCTAGAACACAGTCTCATGCCCAGTAAAGATATTGTCTTAGATCCTTCTACCCAAGATGAGCTCAACAAGGTCTGGTTTCATTCTATTGACCATGATTTTGGTGATACATTTAGAAACTATATTCCAATATGCAACGGGTCTCTAGTGCATTGGTTAAGCGGTTTTAGGAACTAAAGTGAGGGTGGTCATATTAATCAAGCACATAGTTGAAGACTTCGAATTCACTAGTAGTATTAAACATAGGCTTTGAATGGATTTACACTAGCTTTTCATAGAATTAGTTTGTACCATAAATAGATTGATAATCAGAACTAAAAGTCTATATTTATTTTTGAAATTGTTAATTTGTGTTTATCCTTTACTAAGTCAGGGTCTCAAGTCTCCAAGTCAATTCTCATTTTTTCAAAGATCATTTATTCACAGTTACCTACAGTAACATTCAAGTAATGTCCTTTGATTTCACCAATTTCAGTTTGTACTTTATAAACAGCTTCGCCTAATTTAAAATTAACGAAAATTTGAAATTTAATTAAAGAAAAGTTAACACGGATATTTACATCAACTTTGGTGTCAAAATTGACTTTAACAATCACCCAACACTCAGAATATATACATATACATATATATATATATATATGTATGTATTTTTTTACGCAGAACAGTATACAATAGATTGTTGTTGAGTCTGAATCCAAGGCTAATATCCACACGTATTTCAATAAAAAATTAGGGCCCCTTCAATTCAACAATCAATCAATTATTTTTTCTTATCTTTTCACAATTTTAGATCACTTCTTACATAAACACATATTAGATTTCACTTAAAAGTCTAACTGTGAAGATTCGATCTGGTAATTTAACACACTAGATTGCATAGATCCATCCACTTACGAATTTAACTTGGTAATTTTGCACTTTAATTTTTTATATAGCTAGAAAATGATCAGTGTGTGTGTATATATGTCTGTTTTATGTTGTTTTATTAGTTTTTCCTCTTTTTTTTTTCTTTGCTCAATCCTTCAACAATTCTTCCCTAACAAATTTTTGCTCCTTTTCTTCAATCAACCTTTTTTTTTTTCAAATTTTGTTTCAAATTACTCTTTCATCGTTAGACTCCTAAATGCACAAAAACACAATTAAAGTGATCAAATTCTTTAATGAATATACATAATTGATTTTAAAAAGCAAAGAAATAAGTCTAAAAATATAAATGGATCAACACCCCCAAACCTACCTCTTGCTTGTCTTCAAAAAATGACCCATGAGTTCAACAAGCATGCATATCGACAATAGGAATAGAAAAAGACAACTAAATAGGATAAACTTCAATAGTCATGGCCTATTACATTCATGGATCCTACCCTACCTTCACCCCATATTATTCTCACTCAACAATAAACTTAAGCTAAACACACATTATGACTTTTTTCGAAGTGCTCGATTTCACACGACTTTCTTGGTATCCCATGTAGTGGGCGTTTGCATCAATAATCCCAACCAAAATGGTTTAGGTTGTTAGACTTTGATAGATAATATTCTTATCCTACTTACCCGAGGTATCAAGACACGAAACTATCACCCCCTAGGCATTATCCAAGGACATTGGTGCTTAAAGATTTATTACAACAACAACTGCCACAAATGCCTATATTTTTATTTCATTTTTCTCATTTGCACTTTTTTTAGCTTTTTTTTCTCTCCTTTTTCCTTTTTCCTTTTTCCTTTTTCCCCAGATATCAATAACAAAGGGTTTAGGAAAAATAATAAGAACCACTCATGTAAGGAGTACTCTTATCTCAACTATTCATATTCTATACCTTATCAGTGAATAAATAAGAAAAATGAATAAATAAGAAAAATGATAAAGCTCACCTAAGAATTAAAATGACAAAATTCTATCTAGCATGCTCCAATGAGTTTATTTTTGCACTACTATATACAATAAAAGAAATAAACCAAAAATAAATTTCAATCATCTCATTTCAGTAAGTCAATTTCACAAGAAACTTCCCCAATGACAAACAATATATTCACCACTATGCTCAATAGACGGCCAAAATAGAAAATATTCATGCATACCAACAATACTCCACAAACGAGAGTATAAAAGTTTAAACTCACACCCTCAAACCTAGACTTTCTTGTTCCTAAACAAATAAAATCAAAGCACTCAGGAGATATGAGAAACGGGAAAAATAGCACAAAAAATGACAACCTGATGATAGAGCATCTTTTATGATAGTGATGTGTTTGAGGTCATCTCTAACTTTCCTTGCCTCATAATGCATGTTATTTGACAAAAGCTTACAAGAAGTAGATGAAATAGTGGTACCCATTAGCAATTATAAGCTGCCAGAATGGAGGAAGACTTGTGATTGGAACGCAAGCTATAACAACTAAAAACTAGCTAATAAACATAAAAATTAGAAAACAAAAATATATTACTAAATCAAAACAAGAAAGAAAAGGACATAAAAACTAAATCCTAATATCTACATATAGGATGCCTCTTAGCAATGTTGAGTATAATGCCTTCCACAGATGACTCAATATTTTTGTTCCTAAAATCTTTCTTTTTCACATGCATTGCATACTTGAATTAGTGAAAATTTGATCATTTTTGTATATTTGGGTGCAATGTAGTTTGAAGCAAAGGATAAGCAAATTGGATATAAAAAAAGTAAAAACGAGCGAAAACGGTGAAAATGACAAAAGGTGACGAAGAATTAATGACCAAAAATGTATGTGTGCTCATTTGATGGAAATAAGCATCACCATGATATTCTACTCATCGATACGGTTCCAACGCAATAAATCGTGTCAAAATCGGAGGTCAGACTCTCCCAAAATTGCTATCAAAAGTTTACGATGCAAAAGGGAATTTAGTTCTATTGATCGGGTAAAGTGCAATTTTCAGATTTTATTAACTCGGTCGATCGGCCCTATTTTTCAATCGATTGGGCACTACACAACATTGTTTTAAGTAGGTAAAAACCGACTTGGACTCAACGTTTTACCCATAAATAGCCTTTTACACATGAAGATGAGGACTTTTCCCCAATTTTGAAGCTCTAGGACATCAAAAAGCAACTCAAAAACTTTATTTGTGATTTTCTTTACTATGTATTCACACTAAACACCCATGATTTGGGGTGGTAGCTAGATTTTACTTGATTTTATGTTCATATTTGGGTTGAATTCATTGATTCATATTTGGATCATATGTTAGGATGTTCTTGGTTTATCATCTACATACTTGTAGTTTTAGCTTCGTATATCAAGAAATTCCATTATTTTTGCTATTAAATCTTGTAGATTCTTGGGGTTTGAATTAGGAGTAAATCCCTAACTAATAATTGGATTTAATTGAGATAGGTAATCTACCATGATAACCTAATGCCTATTGAGTTCAATTAGAGGTTAGGGTTAAATTGGGTTAGTTAATTTAGATCAGGCGCATGATAATCGATACCTTAGAGATAGGTTATGCTTCAATGCCCTTCAATTGCATTAACCCATATGATCAGAGCTTGTAGCCTAATCCATTTGTGCTTAATTGGTTAAACCTGAATCCATGAACATAAAAGATAGTAATTTAGGTGAACTACCATCCCAAGTCGCCTTTTCCCATTCATACATCGTTAAGCTTTGAGTTGTGCTAGACTTAGAAATTGTCATCAGTCAATTTTTACTTTTCTCGTTAATTAGTCATAATCCAACTTTCAACCATTTCCTTTTATCTTTTATGTTTCTGAATTCTTCACGACAATTTCAATTTTTCGCGGATGACCCTTGAGTACCCATTCACGTGGTCAAAGAATAATTTAACTTTACTATTGTTGCTTAGTTTTTATACTTATTATTGACCGTACAACGATGTTATAAATGTTTGGCGACGTTGCCTGGAAATTGGCATTTAATCGTTGAGAATTTTTTTCCAGTGATTATTTGTTTAGCTATTTTCTTAAAAACATATTTTTTTTGCGAGTCATGTCCTACTTTCATGTTAATTCTTTTCAAAATCCCCTAACTTCTTGGGTATCTACTAGAATACACCTATTTTATATCCCTAACACCTTCAATGTTTGTGCTCTTTGTAAGCAATCTAATCATTTCACCTTGAGTTGTTCCCTTGCACCTGAATTTTTAGAGTTCTTTAGGAACCATGGCTTTATCACCCAAGATTGTATGTCGAACAATGATTAATATTCTAATGCCAACAACCCTGAATGACAAGAGCATGAAAATTTCTATTTGGGCCAAAAGGATCCTAAATGTTTACCTCAATTTTTTCAACATCAACTCTATCAACCCCCACAGCTAAACTCTTATCCTTATGAGTTTTATAATAGGCCCGAATACAATTGTTTGTACCATAATGCCCACCCTGCCAACTCAGTTGAACCTACTATATCATAATCTATTTTTCTTGAAAATTTTAACTGACTTGTCGAAAGCATCTTATCCCCCTACAATATCTAGGCAAGTTAGAAGACCAACTTAGTCAACATCATGACATCATGAATTACAGGTATGAATAAAAGCTTCCTACCCAGCTTGTTGTACACTCACAAGATCAATATAGTTTTAGACGGGATGAAATTACTCAAAAATAGGATAATTGTGAGGAAGAGATTATTAGAAGTGGAGAGGGTAGTAGAATTAAAAGGACTTTTGGAGAAAAAGAGAGTGAGATAGAAGAAGAAGAAGAGAAAGAGGTAGAAGAAGTATTTGGAGAGAACATCAATCATCCTCTATCTAGATCAACTAGTGTCAATCCACCATTGGTTGATACTCTCCCACTTTTGGAGCTCATACCAGTGCCTTCTCACCTTGAGCACTCACATTTAGGACTACAACACACACTCCTAATTATTAAAGCTTTAGAGCTTTCATTTAAGAATGAGGAGAAATTATTGGTGATCCTTGGTGACCAATAGAGGGTCATTAGGTGGTTGGTTCGAGAGGAGGACATTCTACCATCTAAAGAAGCACAAATAAGGCTTAATCCATTTATAAGTGATATGATTTATAGGGAGATCATCTATGACGAATTGTGGTTTAGCCTAGTAAAGGTAAGACACTACAAATTAAGAATCTTATTTTTTTTCGTAGGATAGAAGAGTCTATATCCTTATACATCATCATAGGAAGGGTGCTATTATCTTATCAAGGCATGACTAGAAAGGATCACTTCATCTACCAACTGAAACATTTTACTTTGAAAGATCATTTTCTTTTTCATGTAAGGACTGATCTAATAATTCGGTTGTATAAGCCAAACGATTTTAAGAGTACTTTGCTCTAACACTAGTATCTGACTGAAGGTGTAAAACTTAGTTCCCTTAGGAGACAACTTAGGTTATTTATTTTAGTTTGCTTTCGTCTCTCTTTAGTATTATTAGAAAATAAAGCAGATGGAGATTTTGAGCCCTTGTGTTGCTTCTTTCTCTTCTATGTGCTTATTTGTCATTATGTCATGTTTTCACTTGATTTTTGGAGGTTTATGTTGTAGGCTCCATGATGTTGTTGGTTGTTATTCACTAATATTATTGCATGGGCTTTAAGAATCCAGTGTGTACTTCTGTGCTACATGGCTTTAGGTTCTCATTCCATGCATAGATGTTGTCATATTGACATATGATTTACCAGGTTGTCTCTTTCTATACTCTTATGCCCCTCTTGCATATCCCTACGTGCTTTGAGTTTATTTGCTTGAGGGCAAATAAAGTTTAGGTTTGGGGGTACAAGGTATCAAATTTGTTCATTCTCATTTATGGGATTTTCTTTCGTATACTTGAATTTATTTATTTTTAGTAGGTTATATTGAGCATATTATTTGTTCAGGGAATTATCTTGTGAAGTTGACTTACTTGTATGAAAGGATTGTAATATATTATGGACCTAGTTTTCAATAGTATATAATAGTGGAAAATCCTCTTTAGGAACATGTTAGATAGAATTTGGGCATTTTGACTTTGTAAGTCAGCTTTGTCATTCTTTTTACTCCTTAATTGATTAGATTAAGAAATATGGAGAATTGAGGTAAGTGTACCCCTCACATGATTGGTTCTTATGAAAATACCTAAAATCTTTTCTATTCTTATGGGAAAATGAAAAGAAGAAATGTGGAAAAGACCAAAAATATATATATATGAGAATATGAAAAAATGTGTTGGTGCTATTTGTTGTGCAATAATTCTCTACCACCAATGTCCATCTTGGATATGTACCTAGGGTGAGAGGGTTTTGAGCCTTGGTGCCTTAGACAAGTAGAGTATGCACGGGGCTTTTCAAAGCCTAATAACCTAAGCCATTTCCGGTTAGGATTGTTGACCTCAAACCTGTTACATGGGGTACCAAGAAAGCCTTAAGGAAGTGAGTACCTAAAAAAAAGATATAATGATTAGCTTATGTTTTTTTGTTGTGTTTAAATATAGGGGATAAAGGCATGCTTAGGAGCCATGAATATGATGGGGGCATGACAATTGAGGTTATTCTATTTAATTATATTTCAAAATTAGGAGTTGGTTTGGACTTAAATACGCTTAGCTTATTTTCGAAAGATTTCTTGCAGGAGTGATTCATAGTAACTCTTGTAGGGCAGTAGTTTGAATACAAAAATGAATAAAGGTCATTTCTATTCTTAATTGTCTAAATGCATGCTTGTTGAACTAATAGATGAATTCTTGAATGACATGGCAATATGTTTTTGTTAGGCCAAATAATCCTAAGAGGGGGTTGAAATAGGATATAGGGGCAATTATACTACTTTTTCAAATATGTTTGCAACTAGTTGATTCTAAGAAATAATTTAATAAATACTATGCATGCACAAATATAAAGAGTTAAGGATAGAAGAGAGAAAGAGATGAAGTCGTCCATTTTAAGGTGGTTCGCTAATCTACTCCACCACCTAAGGTCTTCTCCTCTTAGGATTTCTATTAGCTCCACTAGTAGTGCTCCTTCACAAGTTGGTGAAGCACAAACCAACAATACAATTCCACTCTTGAAATCACAAAAGCAACCAAATTTCTTTAAATGTAGGTAAAGCTCAAACCTATTACACTAATCTCTTGAATCTACAAGAGATCAACCAAGATCTCTTCAAATGAATGTGATCTCAAGCCTACTACCTCTCATTCTTTGAATCCATAAAGGATTTTACAACACTCTATTCTCTTCTATGATTCTCACAATCTAAGATCTAGAGAATAATACAACCAATAATGTGTATATATGAAAGATACAAAGCTTTTAACTCCTCTATGAGTTGGATAATACAAATAAAACTCATTGAATGCTCAATGATTTGCAAGATAAAACTCAATAAATGTTCAAGAAATTTGTTTTGAATGATATGAAAATTTTAGAACAATTTCTTGTGGTTGGAAAAGGTGATTTGAGCATTGGGAGTGTTTATATAGAAAGTGTTTTCAATGGAATTATGTTGGTCAGGGAGGCTAGCGATTACCCTATGGATTCGCTATCGTGGGGAGCGGTATCGGGCTTGACAGCCCAACCTGCCGATGCATGGTATATGCACTACGAAGCCCCTCAGGCCCACCCGCAGTATATATAATACGGGGTTCTGCGCTGCTATAATAAGAAAACAAAGTTGCGCCTCTGCTAACAGCTTAAGCTTTTAGCTTAGTGGTAAGTGCTTGATCTTGAAAACTGGTATCAGAGCGAGGTTGCAGGTTTGAATCCCCCGGGTGTTGCTGGGAGGAGATTGTTGGTTAGGGAGGCCAGCGATCACCCTATGGATTCGCTATCATGGGGAGCAATATCGAGCTTGATAGCCCAACCTGTCGGTGCATGGTATATGCACTGCGAAACCCCTCTGGCCCACCCGCAACACGTATAAATGCAGGATTTTGCACTGCCATAATAAGGAAATAAAGTTGCACCTTTGCTAATAGCTTAAACTTTTAGCCTAGTAGTAAGCGCTTGATCCTTAAAACAACATATAGTAAGAGGGAAGCACTTTTTTTTCTTCATGTCTTCATATGCCTCCATATTGTACTTGAGCTTATAAGATTTTGTCATCATAAAAAAAGGGGAGATTGTTAGCCTGAAGGCTTTTACCCTATATTTTGATGACTACAAAATCCTAATTACCGACTAATCTTGGACTCTCTAAAGTAATTTGCTTAAAGGATTAGTCAAGCTTGTGGAGACTCAAACAGGGTTCATATAATGAAGCTCAAGGTCTCAAGGTTCATTATATAAAGAATGAAGATTCAAACAAGAATGATGCTCAAGGTTCAAACAAGGATTAATCATGAAGCTCTCGCCATATGAAAGATGAAGATAAACTTGACAAAAGAGACATAAGGAAGAAGAAGTGGCGTCATAAGGGGTACCGGCTTTTTTTCTTGTAAGATGCCTAAGTTTTGTATTGCGTTATACTCAAGATGATAATATTTTCAAAATACCTTTTACCCTTAATTCTAAAAGATTTCAAAATGATTTTTGAACAACTTATTTCTTTATGGGTAAAAATGCATTTTAGTTCAAAAATCCCTTTGAAAATATCATCTCGGATCACATTGCAAAAGTAGCAAAAGTATTAAAAGTGATCCGAGTGAGGGACCCGGTCGAGGCATTTGACCGGACCTTCTCATTCGGATAAATTACACTGGCTGCTTGGCATGGTTCAAATGAGGGATTCGGACGAGGCACTCGTCCGGACCCCTTCGACCGGATGGTGTCCAGTGATGATCCAGATGAGGGACCCGGACGAGGTACTCAACTGAACCCCTCGACTGGATGAAGCTGAGTTTGAGAAAACTAGTCGTTATTTTGACCGTTGGGATCTTTCTTTAAGGATACAACCACGCCCTATTTGCAATCTCTTCCAACTTCAGGCATTCAATACTAAGCTATCAAAAGGCTTTATTACTCTTTTATTGCCTCAAATCTTGAGCTAACACTTGCAAATCATTGAGCAATCAAAGATCTTCACTTGTATTATCTAACTCTTTAGGAGTTAAACTTTGTACTTATATTTTATAGCCTTCAAAACTTGTATACACTCTAGATCTATAGCCTTGAGAGATTCATTGTATAGAGAGTGTTCATATCTTCTTTGTGGATTCAAAGAAGGGAAGAAGTTCATACAACTCTTGTGGATTCAATAGAACTTGTATTGTTGGTTTGTGCTTCACCAGCTTTTGAAGAAGCAACACTAGTAGAGGTAGTAGAAATCCTAAGAGGAGGTGACCTTAGGTGGTGAATTAGATTAGCGAACTATCCTAAATCGTTATGTTTGTCTTCTATCCCTTTTTATTTCTTTGCTTTTATTTTTGTGCACTCTACGTGTTTGATAATTTGCTTGCTTGAATATAAATTTTTTATATTGAGATTTTAATTGGTAGTTATTAGCTAAATACTTAATTCCCCCCCCCCCCCTCCCCCCCCCCCCCCCCCCTCTTAAGTATATTTGAATTTTACTAGTACTCTCTAAAGTAATTTGCTTAAAGGATTAGTTAGTAATTAGGATTTTGTTGTCATCAAAATATAGGGTGAAAGCCTTCAGGCTAACAATCTCTCCCTTTTTGATGATGACAAAATCTTACAAGCTCAAGTACAATATGGAGGCATATGAAGACATATGAAGAAAAGAAAGTGCCTTCCCCTTACTATATGCATATCAATTTACATGCTCCCCCTTACTATGTAATTTATCCCTCTTTGACATCATCAAACATAAGCTAAAACCATTCTAAAGTAGAGTGAATGTAACAACAAGCATATTAAAGTAGAGCAACAAAGCATTTCAAAGTAGTTACAAAATAGAGGCATGTTTAATGTCAATTAAGAACAAGACAAACAAGATAAGAAAAGAAAGTGACAACCAATCATGCATAGTATCTTGAAGAAAAGAGTGCAAAAGAAAATGAAATCTAAAAACTCTAGAGGCAAGCATGAGAATCATATTTTCTTAGTGAGGATTGCTGCCAATTGACTCTGAACATCATCAACTCTCTTGTGAAGATCCTTGTCAACCTTCTGAACTTAGGTAGATAAGTTTGCAAAACCTCTTATGTGCTTTCTTGATGAGCTTTAAGAAGTTTTTCCAAGTTCTGTTGCCCCATGCTTATTTCATGTAGATGTTTAAGCATATCATCAATCAACCCTTGGGGCATTGGATTTGAGCTACTAGGACCACTTAAAACTCTTGAAGCATCAACACCCCTAGATCCTCTAGCATCCTCCCAATGTTTAATTCTAGTTTTCGAGGCAAGATGGTCATCATCAGACTTGTTCCCTTCCTCTTCGTCATCACTAGATTCGTTCCCTTCATCATCTTCCATTTGCACATCACTTCCTTCAACTTGAGAACTACTACCAGCATCAAGTTCATGTAACTCAACAATTTTATGATTAAGAATGCCCAATTTCATACGGTTAAGTAATGTTGAGTCAAGTTTGAACGTATAGTTATGAAGGTTACCGCTAACGCCAATATGAGCGATTTCTAGAATCTCAAAAATATGACACAAGGGCAACCCATAGGCTAATGATGTATGGAAAACATATCATCTCCCTTTGATACATCAAATAGAGTATGTATGCAGCAAATTTTGGAATAAACCTATCATGTATCTGCCTAAGAACTATAACCTCTATGATAAGATGTATTAACATATGTTTTTTAGCATTTAAGTCCTTTCTTTTAGGCATTCCAATAGTGCGAGACACAGTGACTCCATCCCACATAAAATTCGATTATCGTCTTTAATATCCTCAGAAAGCTCTTAAGCCTAATCTTTAGCAGAAAAAAATTTAATACCCGTATTAGGGACATTCAAGAAAGTAGCTATGGTACTAGTTGAAATTTCCATTTCATAACGATTAACATAGTTATGCAATGTAAATGATGAAGTGGTTGAAGACTGACATAAAATTCTCTAACCCATAGATCACAAGAACAATCATGAAATTGTAATAAGGGAGTCCAACCTTGATAGTCAAAGAGTTCAAGAACAATAGTACCTTCAAAGACCTTTTCATCCATGATTTTGCCCCAAAGTATCTTGTTCTTCAGATATGAGTCTGTGGAAGCCCATTGAGTAGTCTTTGATCTCTTGGTGGATTTTTTTGAAGCAATGATTGAAGATTTGGAAGTGGGTATATGGTTTAAGAAATGATTTTGAAGAGATTTTGATGCGGGTGTATGATGTAAGTAAAGATTTTTGAAAGAAATTGAAGAGATTTTGAGTTTTGACATACAGTTTATTGAGATCGGGGATAGGGTTTTGAAAGATTTAAAGTTACAATGAAAAAGAATGAACCAAAGAGCTTTTAAAACCCTAGTTGTACGCGATCCGGAGCACTGGATCCCTTGTTGCCTTGTCCGGATGGGGGCATCGCTCACTATCTATGATCCGGTCGAGGGGTCCGGATGACACCCTCGTCCGGATCTGCAATTTTTCAAATTTTTGAGCTATTTTAAAAATATTTTTCACAATTCACGATGGTTTTTGCATGTCCAAATCTCTTCTAATAGCACAAAATTGATCTTCATTCAAAGGTTTAGTGAAAATATCGACTAATAAATGCAATGGATCAACAAATTCAAGTTCAATATCACATTTTTGCACATGATCATGTAAAAAGTAGTGCTTAATCTCAATATGTTTAGTTCGAGAATGTTGTATTGGATTTTTAGAGAGACTAATAGCACTAGTGTTATCACATTTAATAGGCACATGATTATATAGCAAGCCAAAGTCACAAAGCTAGTCTACAACTCCTAACTAGCAATAATCTGAAGTCAATTTAACAAAACAACAACTAAATATTCAATATTAAAAATTTGACATAAGCTTTAAAATTATAATCTAGTTTTTCCCTCACCTTTGATGCAAAGTAATGGTAGAAATGTGTAGAATAGGTACCCAATAAGCAATTTCAAACTTCGAACGGAAGCAAACGGACTTGAATTGCAAATTATATTAGAAAATTAAGCTTGAAAACCTAAGAAAATATTTTCCTTCTTTCTCCCAAAACCCACGGCTGCAATGTGTGTGTAAATGTGGTGTTTTCTTTGTTTTAATGTGTGTAGTCATTTTATAGGCAAAGTCAAAGCAAGACAATTTCGTCAAATGCAATTTAAATTAAGATTAAATTCAAAAGACTAGTTTAACCGTCATTTTTAAAGCATTTTTCAATTGTGCCACTTTAGAAATATTTAAAATGAAATATAATTTTTATTTAATATATACTAGGTCAATGAAAGTCAATGCAAGAATCGTTTTGAGCAGAAATCACTATTTTAGCTTTAAAACGTACTTTTTCGCCCGTAAAGCCTATTTAAGTTCCTCATCTGTTTTAGGAATAATTTTTATTCAAATACGGGTTTATTAATAATGGAGGACTAGTTTTTAAAATGTTTAAAAGACCTGTTTCAAAAATTTATCGGACGTGTGCTCAAATGCTCATCAAAAGGCACTAAAATGAAATTTTCTCCAAAATTCTTTATGAAAATTTTATGAATGCACATATTTCATGTAACAGGAGTAGTATTTACAATAAACCTAGTTTGGTCAAAAAATACAAAAAGTCAAAGTCAAAGAAGACCAAAAAGTCAACATTTGCAAAAGTCAAAAATGATAAAAGTCAACATTTTCTAAAAAGTCAAAGATGATAAAAGTCAATATTTTTCAAAAGTCAAGGTAGATGAAAAGTCAACGCAAGAGTGGGTTTTAACAAAGTCAAAGCTAGAAGTTTTGGTCAACGTTGGCAATTTTAGTTGTTTTAGCCAAAAATAGTAATATTTATACTATCTAACTTATATACTATTTTTAGTAGACTATTATTTAGTTGACAACATTTATATATAAGCATATATATACATACAATTAATTTACAATGCATATTATTGCAAAAGAAAATTAAAAGTCATATTAATTATTTTTCAAATGTCTTTTAAATGCATAATTAATCTAAGATTATCTAATAACACATATGTATATATATATATATATATATATATATATATATTAATAGCATTTAAACAGATAAAAACACGTAACTACAAGATACTATACATTTAAGAGAAAATTCGGGGTCTCACATTCTCCTCCTCTTAAAATAATTGCGTCCTCGCAATTCCTCACTCAAGTGCTGTTGGCTCAAACATATGAAATGGAAGACCAAATACCAAATTCTGAATACCAATTCAGAACACCAAGCAAGAACATCAAACAAACTTATCGAATAAGAATCCCCGAATGAGAAGCCTGAATAAGAATGACAAATAAGAACACCGACTAAGACCTCCGAATAAGAATCCCAATAAAATTTCTGAGGAAGAATGCCAATTATAAATCCCAAAATAGAACACCGATCACGAATACCAAGTAAGAACTTCAAACATGATCACCGAGTGAGAATACCGAATAATAATCTCGAGATAAGAACTTTGGATACCACCACATAAGAATACCGCATAAAAAATACCAAAGAAGAATTCCAATGAGGTATACTGAATAGGAATCTTCATATAGAAATCTTGAGGAAGAATGCAAAATAAGATCACAATTTGCCAAAAGAATCCAAATAAGAATTCCAAAGAGGATACCGAATACTGAAAGTCATATACCGAATAAGAACACCAAGCAAGAATTCCGAATGAAAATACCGAAGAAAAAGCCAAAGGCCGATTATGAAATATCAAGCTCCAAGCATTGAGTACCATCTACTGATCACCATAAACCACTGATCAATTGTTCCCTCCTCTGTTGATCCATATTTGAGGAGATCCGCTACTAGTCAACTCTTTCAGGGGAAAAGATTACTTACCATTTTACGGGTAATGCATGTATACAATTAATAACATATGAAATAAACTACTGATAACACACATAACACATTTAGTTCAATTTGTTCATTATATGAAGCTAGTAACTATGCTAGAGTTCAGTAATACCAAATCAAATTTGCAAGATATCTAGCACAATTAAAAATGTAATCTACATAAGATAGATTCACACATTGTTACTAATACCTAAAGCACATGCCCAGGAAATCAATTAGGTGCACATATAGTCACATAAATGTACTAAGTACACAATCTTCACATAAGCAAATTGAGCACGTACCACACACTGGTTACAAAAGACACATTGAGCACGTAGGGCACATTATTCACATAAAGCACATTGACCACATTTAATTCACTTAACACATAAGGCATATTGATCACATAGAAAGTTAGTCACATAAACAAATTAATCACATAAACATATTAACATGTAGTTCACTTTATACTTAGTACATACATTCATGTCAAGATCACTACCCACATTCTGAGGATACCCCGGCTGACAGCTAAACATACGCTCTGATACCACTTAATGTCACGCCTCAACTCGACCCGCCTTACGATCAGTTAGGTCGCAACAGAATTTCAGCAATATAACATCTGTAACATGGACATTAGGGCTCTAAACTAACCCTTTATAACTTCATATAACCAACTCCAAATTTCAACAACAACTCTTCAATCATTTTAACAACATACAACACATCCAATCACCATATATTTAAACAACCATACAACATCCCAACCATAGGTTATATACCTCTGTTCCAACAACAAACCATAAGCTATACCATACACATGCATAATATACATATTAAGATAGTCTAGCAACCTATTCAAGTTTCAAAGTAAGACAACTAAGCTAGCATAATACTTTCACTATCCTTAGATCATCTTATACAACATAACTTCAAAGTAAATACATTCCAACTAGTTCTAATGTACAGTATAGCAAAAAGAGGACTTCAGCTCAGACATCACGGATAAGACTCTGACACATAAGACTCGTCCACATCAGGCACATTCTCAGCTTCTTGAGTGACATACCCAAGATCTAGCTCGGTAACACCTGAACAAATAAAACAAATAAGGGTGAGCTTATATATAACAAAGCTCAATGAGGATTCGAAAGATCTTTTGAAACCATTTACTTTGCCACTTGGGAAATCATCCTATGAGCAATAACACACATTAATCATCAATAACATCAACATTTCATTCAAACCATATAAATGACCATTCATTTGAGAAAGGATACTCTAGTTGGTGTAGCTCCATACGCCATCACGATCTCAACCGACTTCTTGTAACTCTCATAATACATACCGAGGTACTATCAAGACTCATGACAATAATAATAAACATTCATATTCTGCGAAGACAACAAAGTAGGTTGTCCTCCAGAGGATCATCCATCATCAATCAATTAACAATACTTCAATCAACATAATATCAATTAAACAACTATGTTGGATGACAAAGTAGGCCACCCAACTTATCACACATAACAACATGCATTCAATCTCAAATCTACTCAACAACAATCCAAGAAACAATGACACAAACACTACAAATCAACTAAAGACAACATTTCAACATTTTAAAGAAAGACTACACAAACTTCTAAAATTCATAACTTGCAATCTACTAATCCAATAACCTCCAAACCACTTTCTATCACTCAACCATCAATGCAAGTACATTAACCCTCTCTTAAACCAACCAAAAGCCATCTAAAACAGGACCAACAAGCCCAAAAATGGCAATGCACCATGGCTGGAATTTTTGACTTTTCCTACGGCTATCAAATTGAAAATTTGGCATTACAACATTACTACACAATAAATAATGAGTCTATAGAAGCAACTACAACTCAATTTCAACTACTACAACTACAATTGTTCAAAAAATGAGCTAAATTATCAAATTAAATACCCGGAAATTAAAAATACATGTTACAACCATTTAAAATTGCTATAAACTCACAAAGTTAGTCTACAACTCCTAACTAGCAATAATCTAAAGTCAATTTAACCAAACAACAACTAAATATTCAATATTAAAAATTTGACATAAGCTTTAAAATTATAATCTAGTTTTTACCTCACCTTTGATGCAAAGTAATGGTAGAAATGTGTAGAATAAGTGCCCAATAAGAAATTTCAAGCTTCGAACGGAAGCAAACGGACTTGAATTGCAAATTCTATGAGAAAATTAAGCTTGAAAACCTAAGAAAATATTTTCCTTCTTTCTCTCAAAACCCACGGCTGTAATGTGTGTGTAAATGTGGTGTTTTGCTTTGTTTTAATGTGTGTAGTCATTTTATAGGCAAAGTCAAAGCAAGACAACATGGTCAAATGCAATTTAAATTAAGATTAAATTCAGAAGACTAGTTTAACCTTAATTTTTAATGCATTTTTCAATTGTGCCACTTTTGAAATATTTAAAATGAAATATAATTTGTATTTAATATATACTAGGTCAATGAAAGTTAACGCAAGAATTGTTTTGAGCAGAAATTACTATTTTAGCTTTAAAACGTACTTTTTCGCCCGTAAAGTCTATTTAAATTCTTAATCAGTTTCAGAAATAATTTTTATTCAAATACGGGTCTATTAATAATGGAGGACCATTTTTAAAACGTTTAAAGGACCTGTTTCAAAAATTTACCCGACGTGTGCTCAAATGCTCATCAAAAGACACTAAAATGAAATTTTCTCCAAAATTCTTTATGAAAATTTTATAAATGCACATATTTCATGTAACATGAATAGTATTTACAATAAACCTAGTTTGGTCAAAGAATATAAAAAGTCAAAGTCAAAGAAGACCAAAAAGTCAACATTTACAAAAGTCAAAGATGATAAAAGTCAACATTTTCTAAAAAGTCAAAGATGATAAAAGCCAAGGTAGATGAAAAGTCAACGCAAGAGTGGGTTTTAACAAAGTCAAAGCTAGAAGTTTTGGTCAACGTTGGAAATTTTAGTTGTTTTAGCCAAAAATAATAATATTTATATTATTTAACTTATATACTATTTTTAGTAGACTATTATTTAGTTGAAAACATTTATATATAAGCATATATATACATACAATTAATTTACAATGCATATTATTGCAAAAGAAAATGAAAAGTTATGTTAAATATTTGTCAAATGTCTTTTAAATCCATAATTAATCTAAGATTATCTAATAACACATATGTGTATATATATATATATATATATTAATTCTAATAGCATTTAAATAGATAAAAACACGTAATTGCAAATAAGGGAAAATTCGGGGTCTCACACATACAACAAACATAATATCAGGTCTAGAGGCGGTTAAATAGTGAAGACTTTTGATCATACCTCTATATTTTTTCTCATCAACCGGCTTACCTTGTTCTTCCTTGTCAAGCTTGATTGTTGTTCTCATGGGTGTTCCAATCTCTTTAGCATTTTCAAACCTAAACTTCTTGATGAGTTCCCTTGTGTACTTGGCTTGATTTATAAAAATGCCCTCATTTGTTTGCTTGATTTGAAGCCCAAGGAAGAAATTCAATTCTCCCATCATGCTCATCTCAAACTCTTTGTGCATACATTTAGAGAAATACTCACAAAGAGACTCATTAGTAGCACCAAAGATAATGTCATCAACATATATTTGCACAAGTAAAATATCTTTACCTTTTTCTTTTGACAAATAAAGTTGAATCTAATTTACCTCTATTAAATCCATTTTCAAGAAGATATTTACTTAATAGATCATACCATACCCTAGGAACTTATTTTAATCCATAAAGGGCTTTTTCAAGTTTAAAAACATGATTAGGTGAATTTGGATCCTTAAATCCAGGAGGTTGTTCCACATATTCTTCTTCTTGAAGAAATCCATTTAAAAAGACACTTTTGACATCCATTTGAAATAATTTAAAGTTCATAAAACATGCAAAAGCAAAAAGCATGCGAATAGACTCTAATCTAGCCACAGGCGCAAATGTTTTATCATAATCTATTCCTTCTTCTTGATTATAGCCTTGAACAACTAATCTTGCCTTATTTTGAATTACTATTTCGGATTCATCTAGTTTGTTTCTAAATACCCATTTAGTACCAATTACCATATAGTCATTTGGTATTTCAACAAGTTTCCAAACTTTGTTTTTTTCAAATTAATTTAGCTCTTCTTGCATAGCCATTATCCAATCATCATGCAATAAGGCTTCTTTCACATGTTTTGGATCAATTTGGGAAAGAAACGTAATGTGTTCACAAAAGGTGTTTAAGTTAGAACGAGTTCTTACACCTTTGGATGAGTCACCAAGGATTTGATCATTTAGGTGATCTTTCACAAACTTCCAACACCTTGGTAAGTCTTGATCGGTTGAAGTGGGTTGAACATTTGATGTTGGTTGATCACTTGCATTCAATGTTGTTTGGTCTCCTTCATTTGATGCATTCTTTGAATCACTTGGAGATGCATCATTTACTTGATTTGATGTAATAGGTTGATTTTGAGTCTCAACTTGTTGGATACCTACATCATCATCATCATCCTTTCTCGACACAAAGGGGTTAACTTCATCAAAGTTAACATGCATAGATTCTTCAACTACTCGTGATCTTTTATTGAATACTCTATATGTTTTACTCTTAGTTGAATATCCAAGAAATATGCCTTCATCCGATTTAACATCAAATTTTTCAAGGTGATCTTTAGTATTTAAAATAAAACATTTACATCCAAAAACTCTAAAATGTGCAACATTAGGTATTCTTTCTTTCCATAATTTTTAAGGGGTCTTCTTGAGAAAATGTCTAACTATCACTCTATTAAGCACATAGCAAGCCATGTTAACGGCTTAACCCAAAAGTATGTAGGCAAGTTGTTTTCTTTCAACATAGTTCTTGCCATTTCTTGTAAAGTTTGATTTTTCCTTTCTACTATCCCATTTTGTTGAGGAGTTCTAGGGCCCAAAAAGTTATGCCCAATGCCCTGTTGTTCACACAATTCTACAAAAGATGAGTTTATAAATTTCGTGCCTTGATCACTATGAATGCATATAATGTAATAGCCTTTCTCATTTTGCACCTTTTTACATAGCTTTACATAGCTTTGCAAATTCATTGAAGGCTTCATATTTATGGGACAAAAACATAACCGAAGTATACTAAGTATAGTCATCTACAATAACATAGACATGCCTTGATCCACCTAAACTAGTCACATCCATTGGTCCAAAAAGATCCATATGAAGTTTTTGTAATGCTTTAAATGTAGTTACTTTGTTTATGAGTTTAAAAGATGTCCTATGTTTTTTTCCAAGTTGGCATGCATAACATAAATGATCTTTTTCAAATTTTGCTTTAGGTAAACCTTTTACAAGCTCTTTTGTATAAAGTTTGGTAAGTAAGTTCATGCTTGCATGTCCTAACCTTTTATGCCATAACCAAGAATCTTCATTCATAGTCATTAAGCAATTAATATTTTGGCATGTAAGATCCTTAAAATTTATGGTATAAACATTATCACGTCTATTTGCAACAAACAACACTTTGTTCAAGTTATCATAAACAATGCAACAAGAAACTCTAAATTCAACTCTATACACATTATCACAAAATTGACTTACACTAAACAAATTGTGTTTCAAACCTTTTACAAGTAGCACATTATGGATAATTGAATGTTCATCACCAATGCTACATTTTCTAATAATTTTACCTTTCTCATTGTCTCTATAGCTCATATTTCCTTTCATTTTCTTGTTGAGCTCATAGAAGAGATATGAGTCTCCAGTCATGTGTCTTGAACATCCACTATCAATGACCTAACTTCCTTCGAACTTGATTATTAGAGGAACCTAAAAACACAAAGACATACATGTGTTGTCCTTTTTAGGTCCCTAAGTTTTATTGGGTCCTTATGTGTTAGTGTCAAGCCCTAATCCATCTAATAACCCATTTGGGCTTAAGGCAAAATTGAATTCTAGCATCTCTACCAACCATGTTTATATATCTACAATGAGATGCAATATGTGCACACTTTTTGAAAACCTCTTGAAGTTGAAGCTTCATTTGATGAAGTAGATGCTTTCACAAAATAGCTTTTGAAAGATTTTTGTTTTGTAAATGGTTCGTAACCAATGCCACTTTTATCAAAAGCCAATTTTTAGGAACCAAGCATTTTATCCAAAGTTTCATTTCCTTTTGTAATTTTTGTTAAACTTTCATTTCAACTTTGAACTTCTTTTTCAAGTCTTTCAACTTTTGCTTGAAATTATTCCTTGTCATTGTAGTATTGAAAAGCCTTGTTATGTGCACAATCACATTCCTCTTCAGGTTTCATATTTTCAATTTTCAAATCATTTTTTCTTTCTGAAGTTCTTTAATTTTCGAAAGAGCAATTGAAAAGTTGTCATGCATTTCTGAGAATTCATTTTGTAATTTTTCAAATAACATTCATCCTTATGTAATGATGTAGAGCTAGAAGAAGAACATGAACTAGAACAAGAGCTAAAAGAAGAGCATACCTCATCTTCATCTTTTGCCATAAGGCATACAACATTGGCTACTTCTTCTTCTTTCTCACTTTCTTCATCGGTTGAATTGTTGTCTTCAATGCAATTTGCCTTCATAGCTTTTCCTCCTTTGAATTTGATTAACTTTGGGCACTTTTATTTTATATGTTCCGGTTTGTCGTAATTGAAACACCTTGACTCTTCCTTTGGTTTGTCTTTGTTTTTCTTCCTCAAGTTGTTGTTTGATGAGGTTCTTTTTATCTTCTTGTATTTGAGTAATTTTTTCAAGTTCCTTGCAAGGAGAACCATCTCATCATCTTCTTCATTATTAGCTTATTCTTCATCACTTGAATGAACTTTTGATGCAAGAAGTGCAATTGTTTTCTTGTTCTTATTTTCTTCTTCTTGATCTTTCTTCTTCAACTCATGAGTCATAAGGGATCTCATGAGCTCACTAATGGTAAGAGTTGTGAGGTTTCTTGCTTCCTCAATTGCCATCACCTTTGCTTCCTATGGTTCGGTCAAACTTCAAAGCAACTTTCCCACCATCTCTGCATTAGAATACTATTTTCCAAGCGATTTAACGGCATTCACAATATCCATAAATCTAGAAAACATTTGTTCAATACTTTTATCATGCGACATTTTAAACATTTCATATTTGTGAACAAGCATGTTAATCCTAGTTTTTTTAACTTGATTAATTCCTTCATCTATGACTTCTAATTGATCCCAGATTTTTTTAGCACTTTTGCATCTGGAAATCTTGTTGAATTCATTTGAGTCTAAATCAAGATATAACATGTTCATAGGTTTATAGTTTCTTTCAACAGTCTTAAAATCATTCTCATCATAGTCTTCTTCCGGTTTAGGAATGGTAGTGGTTTTTTTTCCTTTCATCATAGTTATCATAGGAGTAATTGGTTCATCGTTATTACTTTTCAAACTCTAATGTTATTAGCAAGAATATAAATCCTTATTCTAGTTTTCCAAAAGGAGTAGTTGGTTCCACTAAACAATAGTGGTCGGGTGGAAGATTGGCCCTCAACTATGGTAGACATTGATGTATTTGTCATTTCGATTCTCTACTAGTTGTTAGACTATATGTAGAGTCCTAGTTTTTTATACCATTTGTAAAAGACAAATATAATTAAGAGGGGGGGAGGGGGGGATGTGGGGTGAATTAAGTATTTAGCTAATAAATTATAACGACTACATTTTCAAACAATCGTTCGAGGAGCCGAATGAGCCCCTCGTCCGACTGTCTCTAGAGAAGTGAGTCGAGGTAAGTCCAACTTGCCCTTACACCCTACTGTTCAAGTCAGTTGAGGTGAGCTGGTCGAGTTCCTCGACCGACTTGCTTTGACTGACTTGTCTGGGCTGTTTCTAGGCAAGTGGAAAGACAAGTCTAAAAGCATTTTGCAAAAATGAATTAGTTAAGATCAAAACGCAACAAGTTTTTAAGAATCTTTAAATCCAAAGTTCAATATAGTTTTTAAAACAATCTTTTTGAAATATGAGTTTATCAAGAGATCGTTTTAACACAATTTTCCAAAAAGAGTTTTAAAGATGGTTTTGAGCTTTTCCAAGCATATCAAAGTCATTCGACATAAAAACAGTTGGTACCCCTTATGACGCCACTTCTCCTTCCTTGTGACTCCATTTTCAATATTTGTACTTGAGATCTTTTTATGATGGTAGTTTAAAACTTCATAGATCTTCACCACTATAGTGTTTCAACAAGATTGATCATGTTGAGCTCTTGAAAAGATCTTCATGATTGCGTCAACACTTGAGCTTGCTCATCATCATTTTGAAGCATGAGGATTCCTAGGCATCTAGATATTTAATTTCAGTTTACATACTGAATCTATAAACAATAAATACCAGCCACATAATCCACCCAGAAACTCATGAAATCATGCATAAAACATTCAACATAAACCAATATCGTGTACTAATAAAGTAGGAGTGTGATTATTACCTTTTGTATTAGCTTATATACACAACACACACACGAGTTCTACTAAAATATGGATAGAAAGAATCCTCCAAACAATGAGAAGACCTCCAAGGCACGAGCACTCCGAATCTTCCAACTCCCTTGTGAATGGCAACGAAAATTGTGGGATTTTTGTCTCTGCCTTTCCTAATAGCTTTTGGCATTGTATGTATGTGTAGCTAGGTGTATGTCACGTGTCATATGTGGTGTGTATAGGTTACCCATCTATTTATAGATGTTGGTTAAGAGATAAAGATAGAGTGTTCTAGTTAGAGTAGATAACTATCTCCTGATTAATTATCTTAGAGATAATTCACAATATCTGCTATAAATCAGGATAATTATCTCTATCCTAACAAACTCTATCCACACGTGATCAGGATAGAGTATCCTAGTTAGAGTAGATGACTAGCTCTTGATTTCTTTATCAATTATCTTAGAGATAATTTATATTATCTCATAATTAATAAATCAAGATAATTATCTCTACTAACAGACTCTATCTACACGCCTACACAGGTCAACCACACGTCAGAGTATGTTTGGCATACGCCACCTGGACATGCTACATAAGGACAATCATTCTTGTCCTAAAGAATGTTCCTTGTCCTGTCCTGATATTTCCAAATTGAGCTGCCTGCTTCTAAATAGGAAACCATACTCAATTTACACATCTGACCAAGATGAGCAAGTCGCAGTTCACCATAAAGGGTAAATGGCTAGGAGAGGGACCTGAAGACATAGTTGTTGTGGCTATAAAATGACCAAAATACCCCTACTAGATGCGAGTTGTATTTTGACCATTTTAACCTTAACTCATTCTACTAAAGAGTTAGGGCCAAGCCAACCAATAAACTTTCGAGGGAGGTTTTCTGTCTTAATCCTACTCATTGCCATCTCAGTGTCTTAATCCTACTCACACCATTATCTAGATGGTAGCCCATCCAATGACATTCCAATCACTAATTAGGTTTAGCTTCATTGAAGAAATAACAAGAACTCCGTTGGGAGGATACAATTTTTCAATGTCAAGTGTTTAACCGTTTTTCCACAAGGTATTCTTAATTTGAGCCTACCATAGGGTAGTTAACTCTAATCAATATTCTATGAAGTGATCTTTAATGAAAAGCCTCACCGTAGGGTGATTACTTTTATTAACACTTCAATTGAAAACTCATTATAGTCCGTCTTGCTAAGTTAAAATAGAGAAACTATCCTCCATAGGGATAACAGGTTTCCTATTATTAGCATAGACCAAAACGGAAAGTTGTAGGGTCTTTCTTAATCCCCTATCCCACTCGATATTTTGATTAAAAGGGTTTTTAACTATAACTATGTCTTTACAATTAATCTTTAGTTTTAATCTAAGCAAGCTCGGTCCGAAAAACCCTTGCTTATTAAAACACTCTTTAATTGCAAGAGTTATACATCTATTCAGGTTTAGGTGAGGTTACTTAGGACAATCTAGGCTAACTAAAACACTTAAGTTCATTCTAGGCATTTAAATCTAAGTTATTTCATAATCTCTAGTTCTTAATTGAACTAGTTATAGATTATGATCTTAATTAGCCTTTCCTAAGTTTAATTAATTGGATTTAGCCCTTTTAAATCCTAGTGTGTTGGTCATGTTACTATATGAGATATAATCACATAATATATTCAATAAGAATATAAGCATATATGACAAATATAGTAACTTCTAAAAATAACCACTTTTCACTTTTGATGGCTTCTTATTTGGGACTTTTCCATAATGTCACATTTGACCCCGAATGTATATGGAAATGTCTTTTGCCTCCACATGGATTTAGGAAATTGCTTTAGGACCCCATCAATACCAAGAATTGCATATGGCACCCAAAACTTCCGTATTGATTGCCATTCGGCCCCATTGAACCACCAAGTGCTAAATCGGCTTGGAACTTCGACCACCATGGCTCACCATCATCCCTACAGCTCCAAGGATGATTCACCATGACCTAGCAGCTCCAAACAATGCAAAAAATCTGGAAAAAAGATTAAAAAATAGTCGCAACACCAATCTTTCTCCTTCTTGACACTTCAGTAATTTCGCGAATTGAATGCAATTTCTAGCACACCTATGCTATCATATTAATCCCTAATTTCCTAAAAGGAGTTACATTCAGAAAACTATGCAATTAACCTAGCTATTACATCTGTGGGATAAACCACCAACAACAATAACATTAATTACACTATTGCTGAAAAATAAACATCCACACAAATACATTCATTCAAGCCATCAAAAATTGGATATTAACGTGCTGCAAAATAGAGGTTAGTACCCTCAAACAATGCACATTTAAGCCATATAAAAATCACACAAAAGCAATCCATAAACAGCCCTAGGTAGTCTGCCAACCATGAACTTTTCTAGCACGTAATTTTTACTGATTGCAAGTTTTAATGCATGATTAACATGACTTGCCCTTATACCACATGAAGGATGAGGATTCCTAGGCATCTAGATATTTAATTTCAGTTTACATTCAGAATCTATAAACAATAAATACCAGCCACATAATCCACCCACGAACTCATGAAATCATGCATAAAACATTCAACATAAACTAATATTGTGTACTAATAAAGTGGGAGTATGATTATTACCTTTTGTATTGGCTTATATACACAACATACACACGAGTTCTACCGGAATATGGCTGGAAAGAGTCCTCCAAACAATGAGAAGATCTCCAAATTACGAGCATTCCAAATCTTCCAACTCCCTTGTGAATAGCAATGAAAATTGTGGGATTTTCGTCTCTGCCTTTCTTAATAGCTTTTGGCCGTGTATGTATGTGTAGCTAAGTGTGTGTCACGTGTCATATGTGGTGTGTGTAGGTTGCCCATCTATTTATAGATGCTGGTTAGGAGATAAAGATAGATTGTTCTAGTTAGAGTAGATAACTATCTCCTAATTAATTATCTTAGAGATAATTCACATTGTCTCCTATAAATCAAAATAATTATCTTTATCCTAACAAACTCTATCTACACGTGTTCAAGATATAGTATCCTAGTTAGAGTAGACGATTAGCTCTTGATTTCTTTTTCAATTATCTTAGAGATAATTTATATTATCTCATAATTAATAGGGTTAATACTACTTTTAATCCCTTATCTTTGCCCTTATTGACAGTTTAGTCTCTTATCTTCAAAAGTGTTACTTTTTAGTCCATTATCTTTTAGATTTGGGACACTGTTAGTCCTATTTGCTAAATCCGTCAATTTTTGGATGGAAATAGCATGTGTGCGGCACACTTCGGACCAAATTACCCCTGTAAATTGGGGTGGAAAAATCACATGTGTTGCGCACATGCTATTTTCGTCCAAAAATTAATGGATTTAACAAATAGAACTAACGGTGTCCCAAAAGTAAAAGATAAGGGACTGAAAAGTAGCACTTTTGAATATAAGGGACCAAAGTGTCAATGAGGGCAAAGATAAGGGACTAAAAGTGGTATTAACCTTAATTAATAAATCAAGATAATTATCTCTACAAATAGACTATATCCATATGCCTACACATGTCAACCATACGCAAGAGTAGGCTTGGCACACAACATGCTGCATAAGGATAATCATTCTTGTCCTAAAGAATGTTCCTTGTCCTAATGTCCTAATCCTTCCAAATTGAGTTGTGTAACGCCCTAATCCCTCACGAAACAGGGACTACTATTAATTTTGCTATTCTCAACCCAATTCCAAACCCCGGACATGAAATTTAGGAGAAAACGGATGGAGTTTCCCCTATATATAGGACTATCTAGAAACCTGCAAACATCAATATACAACCACAAGACTATAATCCACAACCTCAATCCATATCATCCTTACAAGCATGCAAGTCAACTAGATAATAAAGTAAGGATTACAAGTTAATAAAACATTACAAGCCATACATAACTATCAATACATTCTAAACTTAACTTTACAATTACAAAACTGAATTCAATGACAATCCACGTAAGCCAGCATAATCAACATAAAACTCTCGAGCCTTCTTTTCTACCTCTGATATCACTGATCCTGAAAGGTGTTAGAAATGAGGGTGAGTATAAAACATGTATACTCAGTGAGGGAGGTGATGCAGCATACCGAGGAATGATTTCCTGATATGCAACAAGGACAATAACATATACAGCACAAAATATCAAAGATAAATAGACAAGTATTCAACCACGTATAAAAAGGATACGGTTCCACATTTGTCTTCAATCATAGCCACAAGCCAAGATCTTCAAGCAAGTACCGGCAAAACACTTATTCCTCCAAATGGGGTACTCCGGATGTACCCCGATCCTACGATCCTTTCTCCTGAGATAGGTCCATATGCCTCAACGAGGTGAACCACGCCTCTGGGGTAGTAGAGTATACTCAGCTAGAGAAAGGGAATAGACACCATGGTAGTCAAGGGAGCATGGCAAACCCGATGCCGCCCTTGTTTCCCGATGCTACCATGTCCGAAAAGGTTGCGCAACCCGACACGAATTCAAGAATTCACAATATATAAGCAACAAACACGAGGAAACACAAGATATCATGAGAAACCACGAGATAACAAGTAAATGGTACATATAAGCTTATCAATTAACTAAATCATATAATCTAAAAGTAATGAAATAAACTAAGATGCACAAAAGGTTGAAGACTCCCTCACCTTTAATAAACCAAACCTGTAAAAGTCTAGCCAAGAACCCCTCCAATTCAACTCCAAAGCATCAACACCTTCCACATACCATTCAAGACTACTACCAATTTATCGTAAAGTAAATAGAAAAAGAACCGGTAGAAAGATGCTAGAAGTCGCCAAGAACTCAAAAAAGTTAGTCTTGCATCTCGGTTCCGCTTCTAGCTCAAGATATAAGCAAAATAGTGAAAAATCTACTATTCCTAGGGTTATGGCTGCTCACGGCTGAAAGGAAAGGGAAGAATCTGATTTTTTGTGATTTGTGAGCTAATTTTGGCATTAAAATAATATTCAAAAGTCAACTTTTGGTCAAAGTCACTTAAAATAGTCAATTTTGCTCGTTTTCGCTCCAAATCGCTTCTAAACTCCACCAAAACGCTCCGCCAAATATTTAAAATGTTGACAGGTGAGTTTAGACTGAATTTAGGCTAGTTTAAGCAATTAAAACCCAAAAACGGTCAAAGAAGGCGAAAAGTCAAAGTTAACTCTCAAATCGGTTTTCAAATGCATTTTTTAAATAATAAACATATATGAATCATATTTTTGAGCATATTAGATATTAAATTAAATATACATATAACTTTTGTACATAGAAGTTAAATAAACACGTTATTTTCACATAAAAGTCAAATAAGCATGTATTTGCACGTACGGTCAAACTTGGGGTCTAACAAGCTGCCTGCTCCTAAATAGGAAACCATACTCAATTTACACATCTGGCCAAAATGAGAAAGTCGCAGTTCACTATAAAGGGTAAGTGGCTAGGAAAGGGACCCGAAGACATAGTTGTTGTGGCTACAAAATGACCAAAATGCCTCTCCTAGAAACTAGTATTATTTTGACCATTTTAACTTTAACTCATTCCACTAAAGAGTTAGGGTTGCACTCCATGGCAACTATTAAACTTTCGAGGGAGGTTTTTTTATCTTTGACCTACTAAGCAAAATGACTGAAATACCCCTCTATGTTTTTAACCGCAATCAAGAGTAGGTCCTGCATTCACACTATTATCCTATCTTGATTATATCTACACCTTGGACCTTTATCTTTCAAATAATCACCACCCAAATACTATACCCTTGTTCCTGGGAGCGACCCACAAGTCTAGTATCCAATATAGCCTGATCTATATTACTAATTGTTTAGTTTTTGAATGATCATATAGATAACTCCAAGCGAGTAGCTCACTATCATTTAAGATAGCTTAGAATCATGACTCATATGCATGTCATCTAATGAATCTAGTCCATATGTCCAAAACACTGAGTTATTGACCCATTATAAGATCTCACCCATAGTGAATCAAAACATATGACCTAAGATCCACTGACACATGTACATATGCTCATGATATAGAGTATTGGTCATTAGTAGCTTAAGATGCTTTAGTTCTCTGACAATTGGGATTGCATCTATTGAAGTCTCATTCAATGCATTCAGATGAATTAATGAGAGAAGTCCGGAAAGCCCTTCCAATGACCAAGGTAGGTCCCCTTACCAAATAGGAGACTCTCTTATTATAACCTTACCATAGTAAAGTGCCCAGCTTCACTATTCAGTTATGAACCTATAATTTTTTATACAAGCCTTATAGCATAGACGTTCTTTGCAGATCACCACGCACTTACGCCATTCACTTGTATCAAAGAACCTTTTTGCACACATATATCAAATAAAATGAGAGAAATAAACATGTTCGTAATGAATGCACTAATTTATCAACTAAATAATATCCCTTATACTGAGATGTCTTAGTGCTAGTGGTCTTTAGGGCATACAAATCCCAACACATTTAACTTGGCTTTGACTTTGAGATGATTCAAATGCTTGATCAATGTTGAGCTTATAATTGGAGGATACTATTTGTTTGATCATCATTTCATTTTCCATGAGATTGATTATCACTTCAATCTTCATGTGTTTGCTCATCATTTGAACATCCTTCAATCTTTGACTAATCTCATACATAATGAACTCGTACAAATCATCATTAGTCAATAGATTAAATGCATAGTCAAGATTTAGTTATCATCAAAATATAGAATTAAGGCCTTCAGGCTAACAATCTTCCCTTTTTTATCATGACAAAATCTTATACAATTAGGTACAGTAAGATTTGATATCAAGGCATAAGTAGGATACCATGAAAACAAAGAAAGTTCCCTCTTATTATATGCATATCAAATTTACACATGTTCAAAGTTTTTCCCATAAGTTTATCCCATATGTTTCCCTTATAATTTTCTCCCCCTTTGGCATCATCAAAATGAGTTAAATATAGATGGGACAAGATAGCATCACAATGGGATCTTGCATGAAATATCATCGCAATGAGATTTTATCAAAATAGCATTTCAATGGGATTTTGAACATCTCTCCTTTTGAAACTATCAACATATTGAAAAATAGCATTATAGTAGGATTTTTAAATACATAACCATAGACAAAGCTCCCCCTTGCTAAGTGCATATCATATAAGCATTGTAACTTTGAGCATTTGATTCAAGCACAAAACAATAATATGCATATGATATCATTGTATCTCTTCTCCATTTGATCTCATTAGTTCTTCCACATTAGATACCATTGTTATTTCTTTCCCTTAGGTATTCAACCAAAACATAAAAATCATGTAAGCTCGTCCAATGAAAGCAATCATACAATTTTCAACATTTTGTCTTTTAATTTTATGCATTCATTTAATTCATCATACATTTCAACCAATCATTATTTTCACCACACATGTATGACACCATATATGTATGCTAATAAGATAAGTATAACATTTCAATCATATTTTGACTTTTACCCGTTCATTTTCTTTAAAATGTCAACATCAAGAATGATTGAACACAAAGCACTTTCATTTCATTATTTAGTAGTGTTAAAATCAAGTACTTCTCTTGATTTTCATTATCAACCAAAGTATGTTACTTCAAAGGTGATACAAATTCCACAAAAAAACTCATCAATCAACATTGAATCACATAATTAGAACACCTTAGGATTAACTCACAAATTAATCAATTAAACTAATTCAAGAAGCATATAATGAAAAATATTTTCTACCCATGCTTCCTTGTTTTAATGATCTTGCCTTTCTCATGAGTAGCATCACAACATATTTGGTTCTGCTTTGATATTCCTACAACAAATCATGGCAAGATCTTGGTCCCTAACTTTAATTGGGTCCATGGGTATTAGTGTCATGCCTTTACACATCTAATAACTTATTTGGGCTTAAGCCAAGAAGGAATTCTAGAATCTCTACCTACTATGTTTCTATATCTATAATGAGATACAACATGTCTATGTTTTTCACAATATGTGTACATCTTTTGAAATCCTTTTGATGTTGAAGCTTCATTTAAGGATGTTGATGCTTTAATAAAGTAGTTTTTGAAAGATTTTTGTTTAGTAAAAGGATCATAGCCAATTCCACTTTTGTCAAATACCAATTTTTGAGAGCCAAGCATTTTATCTAAAGTTTCTTTACCTTTGGTAAATTTTGCTAAACTCATTCAAGCTTTGAATCTCTTTTTCTAAAATCTCAACTTTTACTTCAAGCTTTTCTTTTGAATCATAGAATTGAAGTGCTTTCTTATGAGATGTACTAAGATCTTTTCCAAGTCTTTCATTTTCAATTTTCAAATCATCTTTCTCTTTTTAAATTTCTTTGATTTGCTTTTGAA
This sequence comes from Ehretia macrophylla, assembly GCA_037974665.1. Lineage (NCBI taxonomy): Eukaryota > Viridiplantae > Streptophyta > Magnoliopsida > Boraginales > Ehretiaceae > Ehretia > Ehretia macrophylla. Next base: position 54,012,683 of record CM075771.1, on the reverse strand, counting down.
GATCTTTGTTTTTTGAAAGAGCAAGAGAAAAGTTGTCATGCATTTTTGAAAATTCATTTTGCATTTCTTCAAATGAACATTCATCATCATGTAATGATATAGAGCTAGAATTTGAACAAGTCAAAGAAGAGCATACCTCATCATCCTCTTTTGCCATAAGACATACAATGTTGGCTACTTCTTCTTCTTTTTCACTTTCACTATCGGTTGAGTTGTTTTCATTACAAGAAGCTTTCATGGCCTTTCCTCCTTTTGTCTTGATTGTCATTAGGCAATTTACTTTTATATGTCTCTGTTTGTTACAATTGAAGCATCTTGATTTTTCTTTTTGTTTGTGTTTGCTTTTCTTCCTTAAATTTTTGCTTGATGAAGTTTCTTTTCTCATCTTCTTGAATTTCAAGAATTTCTTGAAATTTTTTTCAAGTAAGTCCATTTCATCATCGTTATCATCTTCATCGTCTCCTTCATCTTTATCACTTGATTAAGCCTTTGATGCAAGAAGAGAAAGTGACTTATTTGTTTTTCTGTCCTCTCCATCTCTTAGTTTCTCTTGGTTGAAGACTAGTTCTTCGGTTTAAAGGTTGCAAATGAGCTCATGTACTTTCAATTTTGAGAGATTTGTTGACTCTCTAATTTATGTCACCTTTGGCTTGTACTCCTTTGGTAGTACAAGGAGAATCTTTCGATTGAGTTCTTCATTAGGATAGGACTTCTCGAGAGTGCTCAAATTGTTGACAATTGAAGCAAATCTTTGATGCATTTCATTTAATGTCTCTTTAGGCTTCATACAAAATAGTTCGTATTCATGAATTTATAACTCAATCATTGTATCCTTGACTTGAGTGGTTCCTTGATAAGATAGCTTAAGGAGCTTCCATATACTCTATTTCATTGAGAGCACAATAGAGTATATTTTTGGCTCTTGAATTCTTTGTCATCATAGTTATGTCATCATCATCAAACCAATCTTTTGTTTTTAGAAGTTTCTTCTTCTTCTTTCTATTATCTTCATCAACAATTTCCTTCATTGGAATATAAGGACCTTCTTCAACCAATCTCCAAAGTGAGTAATCTACGGATTGGATATATGTCTCCATTTTGTTCTTCTAATAGACAAATTTTGTACCTGTGAAAAATGGAGATCTATTAGTTGAGTATCCTTTATATATGGAGATGTGTAGTATTTCCCATGATCTTAACTTTATTAGCAGTTAAACTATATGTCAAGCCCTAGCTCTCTAATACCACTTGTTAGGCCAAATTATCCTAAGAGGGAGGTGAATTAGGATATAAGGGCAATTATACTACCTTTTCAAATATGTTTGCAACTAGTTGATTCTAAGAAATAATTTAACAAATACTATGCATGCAAAAATATAAAGAGGTAAGGAGAGAAGAGAGAAGAGATGAGGCCGTCGATTTTAGGGTGGTTCGCTAATCTACTCCACCACCTAAGGTCTTCTCCCCTTAGGATTTTACTAGCTCCACTAGTAGTACTGTTGGGAATGGGATATACCCAAAAGACTACTAGCACTTTGCCATCAATGTATTTGAATATTTTCAATGATTAATTAAATGTCATCTTACTTTATGAGTATGTTTCTCTCTTATGTGGTTGACTTATATATATGTGTGTAAGGTCCTTGCTTTAAGTGTTGACTTAGGTACGTAGTGGTTACGTACAGAAAGTCTAAGTCATGGTTACTTGTTAAACAAAACTATTTAGTCCATAACTAGGTAGTAGAGCTGGGCACTTTACTATGGTAGAAGTTATTGTGAATAAGTTCCCTTTATGGAAGGGAGGTCTACCTTGATCATAGATGGGTTCCAAACTTACTTCACTTATGCATGTGTGTGGATTGGACATGCCACAATAGGTGTGATACTCTAAATAAGTACTATCGAAGAAAGAGGTCACCTATACCAACTAACTTCTAAGTGGGTCATTGCTCTTAATCTTGAGCATACGTTGATGAATTGACAAAGTCACGTTCTTGCACTTTGAATCACTATGGGTGAGATCTTATATATAGGTCAATAGATCTGTGGTTTATGTGTCTGGACTTAGTTAGAAGGGACATGCATATGCAATAAGGAATCTATACAATAATAACTCTCTTAGAATGATCCAAGTATCATCATGAATCTATGCATAGTAATACAATTTGTTGTACTGGTTGTTACACTTATGGGTAGCTCCTATGTATAAGTGGATGACTTCTGGAATATGATTAGATTATGGGTTAAAGGTTCTAAGGATAATAAAATGTAGTCAAAGAGGTGATAGTACACTTGGTAAACCTGTATTGGCTATGAGTGAGTATAGAGAGGTATTTTGGTCATTATCACTTAGTTGGTCTAAAGACTGAGCGTCATATATTATTGACTAACTCGTATTTAAACAATAATTATCTTAGAGTACAGCCATAGTCTTTTAGTGGAATAGACTAAGGTTAAAATGGCAGAATATTACTGGGAAACTAGCAAGAATATTTTGATCATTTTCAGTGGAAGGATAATTATGTCTTTAGTCCCCCTTTTAGCTATTTACCTTATAAGTATATTTACTAAAGTTAAGAATAGCTAAATGGAAGAGAGGATTTAATCATTTGGCAATTAGAGATCATAAATATAATTTTTCTATTTATGGAAAATATCTTTTATTTTGATTATTGGCTGAATTTTGAATAAAATAATTATTAAAAGTCAAATAAATAAATAAAGTCTAAAAGGCTACTAAATATTTAAGATAATATTTTCATGGTTGGAAATAGTATTATTCTTAAATACTAGACAAGTTTTGGATTTTGGAAATTAATTGGAATTAATTAAATAATTAATTAGAGCGTATGGGCTGAGCCAAGACCCGTGGCTCGCGTTGCTAGGCTAGGCGCAGGGTCCTAGACTGCAAGTCCTAGGGTGGTGAAGATTAGATGGAATTAAAGGATGATTCAAAGTCCTAATCCTTTACTTTTTAGGATTTTGTTTTCAGACAGAATTACCTTATGGATTTTCTTATCTAAAGGCTTCTACCCCAAGCTCTACAATTGCACCATCTCCTTAGAGATCTCTCCCTTTCTATCTCACGAGTAAGCTTCAACTTTTGGCATGCGTGCATGCGCAGGCTTTTTTTATGTATATTTTTTATTTTATTTATTTGTTTTTGTGTTCATTCGCATGGATTAATATGAAATAATTTTACAGAAACTTTGTTATGCAAAGTGTGAAAATTATTATAGGAGTAATTTATGATTAATTGTTTATTAAATGCAAGTAAATCAATTTTAATGAATTATGTGCTTTTACATAATTAGTTTATATTTATTTTATTATGCAAAATTATTTAGCATTAAGTTTATCTTGTAGGATTAAATTATAGGCAATCCTATAAGTATAACAAATTAAGTTCTTGATAGTCAAGTCAAATAATTAATCTAGATATTAGACTAGAAATATTAAAGTCTAAGGATTAATTAAATTAAAGATTGAAATTGGTTACGAAAAATATTAAGATGACTATTTTGTCTTAGAAACCTAGACTTGACTAGAGACTTATAAAAAGCATTACTTAGGGTTAGGATAATAACCCGGATTAGGTTTATGTGATTTAAATACTATACTTGAAGGTTTTAGACAAAATGATTATACGACTTTAATATAGTTTTTTGGGAAAAACCATAATTAAGTATTGAAAAAAATCACATAAGTAGAAACCCTTGGTCCAAATAATCGAGTGGGAGAGAGAACTAGGAAATCCCACGACTTTCCATATTTGGATCATGTTAAAAGGTGATGTCACCTCGCCTTATCATGTGGTATGCTCCCCACGGAGGGTGACATTATTCCTTGACTTAGCGACTTGATCTAAGATTGGGAATTTACATAAAAGTTATTAGTGGAGCGACTACCCTACAGTGGAGTTCTAGACTATAGATCATCTTATAGATATTGATAAGAGAAACCTCCCTATGGAGACTCGAGTCTGAATTATCTAGGAAATCCTATAAGGAATGGTATTTACACTTGACTCAAGATAGGTAGTATCCTCCCTACGGATTAAGTTCTATCGAATCTTGGGAAGCCAAACTAAGTAGTGATAATGTAATCACTAGGGCACTAATCATAGTTAAAAGGGTAATCTATGTTTGTGCATTTGCATACATGAGTTCCCTTTATTATATTCTCATGCATGCCATACATATGTCTTACATAATTTGCTCGTGTTTAATTATGTTGCATGAATATTCAGATTAAAGATAGCATACAAGTATTCTATTCCCATATCTATATACGATTCAGAAGGAAAATTAACTAGATATAACTATAAAGACTGGACATAATACTCAAAAATCGCGGGTATGCGTATGTCCTCACTCAACCATGTCCTAAGATTGAGGCCACTTCTGACCTATATAGAAGAGAGTTAGAGAGAAGGTGGAGGCAAACCAACAAGCTAGCCGACACTATTATTCTTGCCACTATCTCCAATACTCTACGGTCTCAGCACATGGACATAGAGTTTTCATCTGACATGATAACATTCTTTGCCACTTTAAGTAAACTGAAGACTACTAGGATTGAGATACATGTATTGAAGATGATGGATAATATTGCTTTGTCTAGATCCCTAGGAGTCAGGATTAGTCTTCTAGAGTAGACAGATCTAATTCTTGAGACCTTGCCCAAATCCTTTAATCAGTTCAGGAGACGGTCCTAGTCAAGTGGGAGGAACTGGGACAATTGAATAGTTGATTAAAGAGTTGGAAGCTGCAAAGGTTGCTGAAAAGATAAGAGGTTGAGGATTGCATTCAAAGTCGATGATGATAAAGAGAGTAGGTAAAAGGCCTACTAGGAGATGCTTTGTTTGTGGCCAAATTGGTCACTGGAAAGACGATTGCCCTAAGTACCTTGCCAATGGCAAGATAGGTACGTATTTTACTTTTTTTGTTGAAACTTGTTTGTTGGTTGATTCTACTGATTCTTGGGTAGTAGATTCTGGATCCACTAATCATATCTACAATTCATTGTAGGGCTTTCAGTAAACGAAAATGCTAGGTAAAGAAGAGTTTGCTTTAAAGGTTGGCAATGAAGCGAAAGTCTGGGCCACTGTAGTTGGAAAAGTTGTTTTACATTTTAATGATAGAGTGTTAGAATTAGACAATGTATATTATGTTCTGGACATGCGAAAGAATCTTATTTCAGTTTCACAATTGATTGATAGAGGTTATTCTATTACTTTCCATTCTGATTTAACGATTACTAGAAATAGAAATATTATCTATTCTGGAAGAAAGCATGATAATTTATTCTATCTCTATCCAACTATTTTCAACGTCCATAATGTAGAAACTGAATGTTCTACTTCTTTTAAAAGAAAGATTTCATCCACCAATGACATATACTTATTACACCTACGTTTGGGTCATATAAACCTGAAGAGGATACAGAGGTTGCTCAAGGATGGGTCATTGGGCTTATTAGATCTTGAACCATAGACTCAATATGAATCCTGCCTAAAGGGGAAAATGACCAAAAGGTCGTTCACCTCTAAGGGGTATAAGACAAGTAAAGTGTTAGAATTGGTGCACACTGATGTGTGTGGACCCATGAGCACACTGGCTCGAGGAAGTTTTAAGTATTTCATTACCTTCACCGATGATTACTCTAGATATAGATACGTTTTCTTAATGCGACGCAAGTCTGAATCTTTTGGCAAGTTCAGAGAATTTAAGGTAGAAGCAAAGCTGCAATTAGGAAAACCCATAAAAGCACTTCGGTCTGATTGAGGTAGGAAATACCTCTTGGATAAGTTCAAAGATTATCTCACACAATAGAGAATTGTGACTTAGTTGACCACACCCAATACTCATCAACAAAATGGTATATCTGAGCGACAAAATCGGACTTTACTAGATATGGTAAGATCAATGATGAGTCACGCGACTCTACCCATATCATTTTGGGATTATACCTTAGAAGCAGCAGCATACATCTTGAACCCAGTGCTTTTTAAATCAGTACCTAAGACACCTTGTAAGTTGTGGCTAAGGCACAAGCCCAATTTAAGGCACATCTATATGTGGGAGTGTCCAGCTTATGTATTGAGCAACTTTGCTTTGAAGCTGGAACCAAGGGCTAAGATATGCTACTTCATAGGATATCCTAAGAGAACAAGAGCTGGGATATTCTATCCTAAGGAGCAAAAAGTGCTAATAAGTACACATGTTAAATACTTGAAGGATGATAGTGTTATCCATCGAGAGTCGAATTCAGAAGCTATGCTAGAAAAAGTCACTATTGAGACTTCTACTACTATACATGCGCCTATAATCGAAGTAGTAAATGAACAGTAAATTCCCTTAACTACACCGGAGCCTCGTCATAATGGGAGTACATCAAGACAACCAGAAAAATACTATAGAGAGTTTTTTGAAGCAGTCTTCAATCAGGTTGACGATCCCACTAGTTATAATGAAGCAGTAACGGACATAGAAACGGATCATTGACATAAGGCAATGGAATCTGAGTTGGAGTCAATGTATTCCAACAAGGTATAGGATCTTGTAACAGAACCTAAAAGGGTAAAACCTATAGGGTGCAAGTAAGTCTACAAGAGGAAGAGATAAGTGGATGGGAAGGTGGAAACCTTCAAAGCTAGGTTGGTGGCAAAAGGATACACTAAGAAGGAGGGTATCGATTATAAGGAGACTTTCTCACCAGTAGCCATGCTGAAGTCCATAAGGATTCTCTTGGCCATCGCTTGTCATTATGATACGAGATATGACAGATGGACGTCAAGACTGCATTTCTTAATGGAAATCTTGATAAGAATATCTATATGATACACCCAGACGGATTCATTGTGAAAGGCCAAGAAAATATGGTATGTAAGCTTAAGAGGTCCGTCTATGGACTTAAGCAAGCATCTAGGGCATGGAATATTCGGTTCAATGAAATGGTCAAAGCTTTTGGTTTTGAATAGAACGTTGACGAACCATGTGTGTACAAGAAAAGGGATAACCACGCTGTTGTATTTCTTGTCCTTTATGTGGATTACATCTTATTAATTGTGGACAATGTAGGGATGTTGACATCTATTAAGTTTTGGCTTTTTTCTCAGTTTCAAATAAAGGACTTGGGAGAAACTAATTATGTTATAGGAATCAAACTCCTACGAGATCGCAAGAACATGGTACTAGCATTGTCCAAAGCTACATATGTTGAGAAAATGTTAGTAAATTTTAACATGTTTAACTCCAAGAAGGGTTTGTTGCCCTCCATGCATGGAGTTCCACTTTCTCGAAATCAGAGTCCTAAAACTCCTGATGAGGAAGAGATCATGAGACGGATTTCATATGTGTCAACAGTTGGCAGTCTCATGTCCACCATGTTATGTACTAAACCATATATTTGTTTTGTCGTTGGGATGGTTAGCAGATATCAGTCAAACCCAGGACAAGCTCACTGGGTAGCGGTCAAACATATATTCAAGTATCTTTGGAGAACAAAGGACTATATGTTGGTCTATCGAGCTAAGGATCTTACTCCGTTAGCATACATAATTTCAGACTTCCAGTCTAATAGGGATTCTAGGAGATCTACTTCTGGAAACATTTTTACCATGTCAAGAGGAGCAGTTTCATGGAGAAGCGTGAAGTAAACATGGATCGCAGATTCTACCATGGAAGTTGAGTACGTGGCGACATCAGAAGTTGCTAAAAAAACTGTCTGATTAAAAAAGTTCTTGTTAGAGTTGGGAGTAGTGCCTGCCGTAGAAAACCCTACAGTCATAAACTGTGATAATAGTGGTGCGGTAGCACAAAGTAAAGAGCTGAGGAACCACTATAGGAAAGGTAAACACATTGAGAGAAAATATCACTGGATTCATGAGTTTATCCATAGAGGAGATATAATGGTAGAGAAGATTGCCTTCGCGAATAACTTAGCAGATCCTTTTACTAAGACTCTTACTGAGAGGGTCTTTTTGTACATGTTGAGACAGTGGGAGTTAAGTTGTTAGGTTACTTAGCCTAGTGCTCTTTTGTGCAAGTGGGAATCTGTTGGGAATGGGATATGCCAAAAGACCACTAGCACTTTGCCATCAATGTATTTGAATATTTGTAATGATTAATTAAATGTCATCTTACTTTATGAGCATGTTTCTTTCTTTTGTGGTTGACTTATATATATGTGTGCAAGGTCCTTATTTCAAGTGGTAACTTAGGTACATGGTGGTTACATACAGAACGTCTAAGTCATGGTTATTTGTTAAGTATAACTATTTAGTCCATAACTAAGTAGTAGAGCTGGGCACTTTACTATGGTATAAATTATTGTGAATAAGTTCCCTTTATGGAAAGGTGGTCTACCTTGATCATGGATGCGGTTCCAAACTTACTTCACTTATGCATGTGTATGGATTGGACGGGCCACAGTAGGTGTGATACTCTAAATAAGTACTATCGAAGAAAGAGGTCACCTATACCTACTAGCTTATAAGTGGGTCATTGCTCTCAATCTTGAGCATACGTGAATGAACTAACGAAGTCAAATTCTTGCACTTTGAGTCATTATGGGTGAGATCTTATATATGGGTCAACAGCTCCGTGGTTTGGGTGTTTGGACTTGGTTAGAAGGGACATGCATATGCAATAAGGAATCTATACAATAATCACTCCCTTAGAATGATCCAAGTTATTCATCTTGAATCTATGCATAGCAGTACAATTTGTTGTACTGGTTGTTATACTTATGGGTAGCTCCCATGTATAAGTGGATGACTTCTGGAGGATAATTAAATTATGGGTTAGAGGTTCTAAGGAGAATAAGATGTAGTCAAAGAGGTGATAGTACACTTGGTAAACCTGTATTGGCTATGAGTGAGTATAGAGGGGTGTTTTGGTCATTATCACTTAATTGGTCTAAAGATTGAGCGTCATATATTACTGACTAACTCCTATTTATACAGTAATTATCTTGGAGTGCAGCCATAGTCTTTTAGTAGAATAGACTAAGGTTAAAATGGCAAAATATTGCTAGGAAACTAGCAAGAATATTTTGATCATTTTCAGTAGAAGGATAATTATGTCTTTGGTCCCTCTTTTAGCCATTTACCTTATAAGTGTATTTACTAAAGTTAAGAATAACTAAATGAAATAGAGGATTTAATCATTTGGCAATTAGAGATCATAAATATAATTTTTCTATTTATGGAATATATACCTTTTATTTTGATTAATTAATTAAAGTCTAAAATGAAAGGATCGGCTCTCGAAAATGTGTGATTCATAACATAAAAGAGTTAAAGCGGAAGCGTTAAGCATTTTAAAATTTTCAACATTAACTTTTGTAATCACATATATTTCCGAAGTAAAGTCTATGGCAATCAACATGCAACATATAATATATCAAATATACTATAAAGTAAATGAGAGATAAAACGGCATACCTCTCGTTTATAGCCGAGAGAAGGTGGAATCACAACGGAGATGCTATGGCGTGAACAAGCCCCCTTCACACATGCAAAGGCTCTAGATCGAAACACACAAACATCCAAATGTTATTTCTACAAACTAAGTAAATGTGCTAGCTACTTAGTAGTAGATTAGACCTTGCATAAAGATATAAAGCAAAAAGAATAACACTTATCTTTTTTCGTGCTTTGGTCGAAAGCATCAAGGAAGAAAACACAGTTCTCATCTTTTTCTTCATTCCCATTGATGGCCGAAAAGATGATGAAAACAAGATGGGACGGACTAGCCTCCTCCACAAGTATAAAGGTCATAGATCAAAACACACGAGCATCCAATGGCAAACACCACCAACCAAGTATATGTGTTAGCTTCTTGGTGATAGATCTAAGCTTGTATAAAGTTAGAAGGCAAGAGAAAAATCCTACCACCTTATCTTTACTATGGCTGAAAATACCATGAAAGAAAGGAGAGAATTTTGTCATCTTTTTGCTCTTGAAAAAATCATTAACAAAGAAGTAGAATAGTTAGCCTTTATATAGAGTCTTGAGTTGTGTAGGCTTATAACAAGTGGCATGTTATGTCTTCTCAAGACATCATCCTTTTGCCAAGTGTCAATCATGCACACATTCAAGACATTGCCAACTTGTTGTTTGTCTTTTTGTACAACTTGTTGTTTGTCCTCTAGTGTTTCGTCCACTAGTGTTCTGTCTTCTAGTGTTTCGTCCTATAGTGCAAGTTGTCTTTTGTCTTTTAGTGCAAGTTGTCTTTTGTCTTCTAGTGACAAGTTTCCAATAATTAATTCTAATCCCCATTAGAATAATTAATTGAAAATAGACCGCAATACTTTTAGTATTTATATTTTGGCCCAATATTTTCAGTATTTGTACTTTTGCCCTAATATTTTAAGTATTTATACTTTGACCCCAATACTTTTAGTATTTATACTTTGGCCCCAATACTTTCAGTATTTGTACTTTGGCCCTAATACTTTCAGTATTTATACTTTGGCCCCAATCTTTCAGTATTTACACTTTTGGCCCGCTTAACAATTAACGTCCAAAATAAACAACGTTAACTCTTTAACGTGTTTCTAACTTAATATCAAGCTCGTTAATTTCCTTATTCTTGATGCTCTTTTTGTGTGTGACTTTCTAGATTCATAACCGTATAGCGATGAGGGACTATTAAACACTTTTAATCTATTCCGAGAATGTCTTCGTCATTCTCCGAAATTCCCTCATGTTCAAGAGTTATGTCTAGCAACATACGCGCATTATGACAATTTATACGGTAATAAAGTCCAACTCTTATGAATCTATTTATAGTTGCGAATTAGCGTGCAGTTAGATCCTTCCATTAAATATGTCCCGATCGTTGTGGGAACCATGATACGATTAAGTTTACTAAACGATTCTATGCATAGATCTATTAGGTGGAATGAGAGTGATACCTATGGAACCCTTTTCATCATTCTATTTGTTATGTGCCCCGGTCGAGGACTTCCTCATTCAACAAGCGAAATAAGATCGCATAGGATATCGCCTCACGTCGGAGGTTAGCAGATCCTATCTTAACAATTACCTGTCAGTTCATACCACAAAATTAAAACACGAAAGACCATAACCCACCTTTTGGAAGACGGGCATTGTCCAGATACAGTATTTAGCCCCTGATATAACCAGCAGTCGTAATTTCTCAAGTCAAATGATTAATTTGCTCAATTCGCAACGAATGACAAACTATTAATCCAAAGTCATGTAGTTTTAGTTATTCTTGTCACATTCGGTGATTCTTTCAACTAACAATCACCCATATATACGTTAGTCACATCCCTATGCTGTTATGGCACAAGGCTCACTATCCTTTATCATTACCATCTCTATGTTAATCAAAGGTAACTTACATATGATAGCCCATACTTGATTATTCTAGTCACGGTCAAATAATCTGAGAGCTATGAATCAGTTTGAATGTTTATCCTATCGAAGAAATATGCCAATGTATTCTAAACACTTTTAGAATATATTTCTTCTCCAAAAAACATTAAGGACACATTCATATAATAGGAATGACGGAGAATATGAACGTCACAAACAAGTCAATATGTAAAAAAATATATAGACATAAATGCCACTATGTACAAGTTAATGCCAAAATATCCCAAAATAGGTCATTTAACTATATAGCATTATGGCATATCTCCAACATAAAAGGCTACTAAATATTTAAGATAATTTTTCCATGGTTGGAAATAATATTATTCTTAAATTGTAAACTAGTTTTGGATTTTAAAAATTAATTGGAATTAATTAAATAATTAATTAGAGCTTATGGGTTGAGCCAGGACCTATGGTTTGTATTCCTAGGCTAGGCGTAGGGTCTTAGACACCTAGTCCTATGGTGGTGAGGATTGGAAGTGTGAACGCAAGGAGGAAAAAGGATTTTTATTTTATTATGGAATTAAAAGATAATTCAAAGTCCTAATCATTTACCTTGTAGGATTATATTTTTAGACATAATTGCCTCATGTATTTTCCTATATAAAGGCCTTTAACCCAAGCTTTACAATTGTACCATCTCCTTAGAGATCTCTTTCTTTCTCTCTGACGAGTAAGCTTCAACTTTTGAAGAAACTCGAAATAGTTTTTCTTTTAATTTAGTTTAGTAAGATCAAGTCCCATAACTTGATCAACACTTAAGCTAGGATTTTGGAATAGAGGGGAAGATCAAAGTTGAGAAGCAGAAGCTATGCTGCAAGCGTGTGGATCTCTACAGTAAAAGGTGAAGTTTTCGTCTTTTGTTTTTTTGTGAGAAAGGTATTCCAGAAAATTTTATTTGATTTTATAATTAAACTATGAACTATTTAGATGTTCAAGCAGCTATTTCATGCTTTATTCATTTTAAAGATCCATACATGAATGTTTTCGCCTTATTCTTGTAATTATAGAATTTGATTCATATGATATAATGTTTCATTTCAAGTACTCATTCACAAGTTGGTAAAGCACAAACCAACAATACAATTTCACTCTTGAAACCACAAGAGCAACCAAGTTTTTTCAAATGTAGGTGAAGCTCAAACCTACTACACCAATCTCTTGAATTCACAAGAGATCAACCAATATATCTTCAAATGTAGGTGAGATCTCAAACCTACTATCTTTTCTCTTTTGAATCCACAAAAGGATTTTACAAAACTCTCTTCTCTTCTATTATTCTCACAATCTAAGATTTAGAGAGTAATACAACCAAGAACGTGTATATATGAAAGATACAAAGCTTTTAACTCTTCTATAATTTGGATAATACAAATGAAGCTCTTTGAATGCCTAATGATTTTCAAGATATAGCTCAATAAATGATCAAACAATGTGTCTTGAATGATATGAAAACTTTAGAACAATTGTTTGTGGTTGAAAGAGGTGATTTGAGCATTAGGGGTGTTTGAAAATATATAGAAAGTGTTTTCAACAGAATTATAACAGCTTTATTTTCAAACAGACAGTCGAGGAATCAGATGAGCCCCTCGTCCGACTGCTTCTAGAAAAGTCACTTAAGGTGAGTCGGTCGAGTTCCTCGACCGATTTGTCTGGGTTGTTTCTAGGCAAGTAGAAAGACAAGTCTAAAAATGTTTTGCAAAAATGAAACAACTAAGATCAAAATGCAACAAGTTTTTGAGAATCTTTAAATCCAATGCTCAATACACTTTTAGAACAATCTTTTTGAAATATTAGTTTTGTTGGGATTGGTATGTCCAAAAGACCACTAATACTTAGTCATTAGAACATCTTGATGGTTTGCAATAAGTTAATTAGTGTCATCATATTCATATGAGCATATTTATCTCTTTATGTAGATTGACATAGATATATATATATATATATATATATATATATATATATATATATATATATATATGTGTGTGTGTGTGTGTGTGTGTGAATATAAGGTCCTTGTTTTAAGGAGTGACTTAGGTGTGGGGTGGTTACGCACAAAAGGTCTAAGTCATGGTCACTTGAATAAGCAATGTGACTTTGTCCATGACTAAGTGGTAAAGTTGGACGCTTTACTATGGTAGAAGTCATAGTGGAATAAGTTCCCTTTTGGAGAAGGATGATCTTCCTTGATCATGGATTTATTTCAGACTTATTACACTTATGCATGTGTATGCATTGGATGAACCCCGTGGGTGTGAGCTCTGAATACGTACTATCAAAGAAAGAGTTCACCTAAACCTACAAGCTTCTAAGTAGACTATAGGTCTCAATCTTGAGCATATGTGGATGAACCGACGAAGTTGAGTGCTTGTACTTTGATCCATTATGGGTGATGTCTTAATAGTTAGATCACCTACTCTGTGGTTTGGGTGTATACGACTGGATTAGAAGGAACGTGCATATACAATAAGGAGCCTATACATTAATCACTCCCTTAGAATGATCCAAGCTAGATCATCCTAAATTTGTGGCCGCAGTAACACTTGAGGTGTTGAATGTTGCACTTAAAGGGTTGCTTCGCTAGATAAGTGGATAACTTCAAAAGGATGGTTGGATTGTGGATTAGAGGTTCTAAGGAGACAAGATGTAGTCAATGAAGTGATATAGTACATTTCGAGAACCTGTCTTTGGCTATGAGTGAGTATAGAGGGCATTATGGTTAATATAATACTTAGTTAGTCAAAAGACAGAGCGTCATGTATAGATTGATTGACTCCTGTACTTACAGTAATTATCCTTGAGTGCAGCTGAAGTCTTTTAGTTGAATAGACATGGTTGAGATAGTAAAGTATTGATAGGGGACTAGCGAGAATATTTTATTCATTTCTAGAAGAAAGGTTAATTATGTCTTTGGTCCCTTTTCTAGCCATCTACCTTGTTAAGTATCTAAACTTAGTTAAAATATATTATTTTGAGAGTGGATGTAATCCTTTGACGGTTAGAATCAAAGTAGACTTTTCATTTTCGGAAGGAGTTTCTATTTTGAGAATTGTTAAGATATTAGATTTTGTAATTAATTGATTTATTAAAGTCTAGAAGACTGTTGAGATATTTAAGATAATTTTTTCACTGTTGAAAAAATAGATTATTCTTAAATAGTAGTTTGGATTTAGATTTTTGGAATTAATCAAAAAGTATTTAATTTATTGGCAATTAGATATTTAAAAATAGACTTTCTCTTTTATGAAAATGAATTTTTTATTTATTGTCTGGATTAAATTAAAATTGGAACAAGCTCGCTTAACCAAGACCATGGCTTACAAGCCTAGGCTGGACGTAGAAGGTGGGGACTACTTACCTTAGGAAAATCGGCCAAGGGGGGAAAAGAAGGGAGAAGGAGAAAAAAATAAAAAATTATTTGTGGAAGAGATTTGGATGTTTCTCTGACCAAATCCTACAACGGAATTTCAGGAATTTTTCTCTAGATTTTCTGCCTATAAATAGACCTCTTCTTTAACTCTGAAAAATGCTCCATACACCATCTCTTCTGAGATTTCTCTTCTCTCTCTCTTGAGTAAGTTTCGCCTTTGTGAAGAAACTTAATTCTAGTTTATATCTTTTAGTTTAGCAAAATTTAGTCCCACAACTAAATTATACTTTAGAAAGATGTTGGTCATAGAGGAGAAGATCGAAGTAGAGGAGTGGAAACAATATTTCCTAGACTTGTAGATCAAGGTGGTTGATGTTCTTGTATTGTTCTTCACAAGAGGTATGTCTAGATCCTTATTTCAATTGAGAATTAAATTGTAAACTCTTTTTGTTTTACTATCATATGTTTAATCGCAGTAAGATCCTACATGATTGTTTCTGCCATGTCATAGAAATTTTTGAATATGAATCATGTAACTTAACGCCGTTTTCCTTCAAGTTTCTCAAGAGATCTATAATAAAACAATTTTCTAAAAATAGTTTTAAAGAAAGTTTTGAGCTTTTCCGAGTATATCAAAGTCATTCGACATAAAAATAGCTGGTACTATGATACCCCGAACCCAGCATATATTAAATAATGACTAATTGCATATATTTACATGTTATTTTGATTAATAGTGTGAATTATAAAGTGTTTATTTTATTCTTGAATAGTTACTATTCATAATAAATTTGATTGTCTAATTTACCCGAACTAATATTTTTCCTAGGTTACATGACCCTTAGGAGGAATGAGAAAAATGACAGCTCGACCATTTGACCTTAGCAAAGCGCGTTTAGAAAATGTTTTCTCGTATCGTGTGAATAGTAAAACAGTGTTACATAAGTAGACTAGTTAACTAGCTAACTTTAAGAGCATTTTAAGCATTTTTTTTTAGTCTGTCTTGCCCCAATAGTGCACATTTAGCCTACAACACTTATTAATTATCCAACATATATTACAAAACAACACAAAAGGCTCAAAAAAGATAAATAAAGAACCAAACCCCCTCCCCTTGAACCTGTCAGCCTTGAGGGAGAAAGAGGGTAAAGTTTCACCTTCAATCCTTCTTTGTGGTGCTCTTCCAAACTTGCATCAAGTAGATTCCACATCTCCTAAGTGTTCTCTAGCATCCTTTGAGCACTTAGGTGAGGGAGATTCATCCTATATGCATTTCAATTTTCTAGGGCTTAACTTGATAATTTGTAATTGTTAATTATTGTTGTATTTATGCTTATTGTTGCTTGAAATACACTTGATAGGGGTTGTAGAACATTCTTTTGAAGCTTGTTAGCATTTTGATTGGTTAGAATTTGAGAATGGAAATTGGAGAAGATGAATGAATAGTAAAAATATGAATAGTAACCCTTGTGCTCTAGCTTGATTGTGTGATATCTAAGCATGATTTAGGGGTAAATGAACTTAGGATAGAGCCTTTAATGGGTTGAATTTGCTTAGATTGCTAGAACTTTAAATTAAAGTTAGTTAAGGGGCACTATTCATTCAAGATCATTAAATAATGACCCGATGCTCGATTTAATACTTTATATGGACTCTAGGGATGTTAAAATGGTTACTCGATAAAATTTATGAAATTCTGAGAACATTGAATTTTGAAGTCTTAATTATGTTTTAAATGGTAACCGAATGATATAACGTTTTGGTGTGAGGTTTAAGGTGATAACTAGTCTTAAATAAGTGGGATAGAGCCTGACATGCTTTCATGGCACTTAATTGATACACGGGTTAGGTAGTTGTAATTCAAATCATCTAAGGGGCTTTTCGGTGTTTTTGGGTAATCATGCTTTAAAAGGTGATTTCGTAGTATTAATAGGGTCATAAAGAGGCTTTAGGTGAATGGTAAAGTTGGATTAGGAATTCATTATCTTGTGTGAAGTTTAGAACCTTATTTGTAAGCATTGGAATAGTAAATTGTTGAGTTTCTTGAGAATTGATTGAACTTATTGCATAATTAGGTATTTGAATTGTTATACTTGTTATAATTGTTATATTTGTCTATTGATTGAGTTATAAATGGTAAATTGGATGAATAAGCATGATAATGATTCTTAAGTCATGTTTATAGTTGAATTATGTTTAAGTGTTAGGTATAGTCGTCTTGATTGAATACCTAATTTGATATTCCTTTGTGATATAAATGAAGTTGAATTAGTTATGAAGTTTAACTTGTTAAATGTGAAAGTAGTTAGTGTCATTTGCAAGATTAAAGAAATGTTTTAGAGTAACTTGTATAGTTACTAGTACTTACAGTTATAGTCAAGTGTTTTAGGTTGATTTATTTAAGTGATGTTCTTATCTTTAAATGATTAACATAAAATGGATGTTAAAGCATATTCTTGTGAATTAAACTTGTTAGACTAGTAGTTATCACATATTGAGTGTAAATGAATTCGAGCTATGAGCATAATGTATTGGATAAGCTATATTCTTGTACAAACATTTAGAATTGAATGGGTTAGAATTGTGAGTTTAATTGCTTATATATAAGTTGTTGTTTTATGCGAATATTAGGTTATTAATGGTTGTTATAGAGGGATGGTTGCTTGAGCTTGTTATGAAGGCCATATTGTTAGATATTAATATAATTAATATTATCTAGGAAGTTATGAGATAATCAAAGCCACAAGAATATTTTGGTTGATTGTCCAAGGTGTAAGAAAGGATTGAAGCCAGTTTGCATTGATGAGCTTGGTAAAGGTGAGGGAATCTTCATTCCTTTTGTGCATCTTAGCTTATTTATATTGCTTTTAGATTATATGATTTAATTTTAATTGATATACTTTATATGTACTATTTATTTGCAATCTTGTGAATTCTCGTGTTTATTTACGATTATCTCGTGATATCTCGTGAATTCTCGAATTCGTATCGAGTTGCGCAACCTTTTCAAACATGGTAGTGTCGAGAAACTCCGGGCAGCAACGGGCTGTCGGTCTAGCTCGGCTACCATGGTGCCTATTAACCCCTACCCAAGAGGCGTGGTTACCTCGTTGGGGTATACGGACCTACCTCGGGAGAATGGGTCGTAAGATCGGGGTACATCTGGAGTACCCTATTGGAGGTATAAGGGGATTTGCTAACATTTGTTATTGAAGATCATGATTCGTGATTCGAGATCGAAGACAAAAGATGAACCGTATCCTTTTAAAATGTTTTTAATGTTTTATTCACTAGTCTTGCTAACTTGTATTACTTGGGTTATTGGTTTAGTTGTTACATTTCACAAAATGATTTTTGAAAATTCACAGTTACTTGTATCCCTTCCCTCACTGAATAACTTTGGTTACTCATTCCTCTTTTCAACATGTTTCAGGAAGAGTTGGAGACCGGATTGCCTCCTGTGTGGCCTACTTGCTCTACCAGTGTGTAGAACATGGAAGAATGTGATCATGATATGCTTGTATTCTATTTGAGACTTTGTGTCCATGTATGTATTTGTGTTATATTAAGGAATGTAATATTAAAGTTTAGGCTTGTATGATGATTAGGTGCTAGTGGGTTGCAATAACTTCTATTGTTTTACTTTATTGCTTAGTAGTAGCATGCTTGTATGGTTTAATAAAAGTAGGTTGAAGGACTTAAAATATAAGAAGATTAAGTAAATGATATTAAAGTGGTATGATAAGTGGATTTAAAAGATAAGATTTTGATGAATTTAACCTTGCATACTTGTGTGTTATGTTGTTTGGTTCCAAGGCTTAGATGGCCTTGAGGAGTTTCTTGCATGTGATGATAGTGGAAGTTGGGTGTTATGGGGAGATTGGACTTTGGTTTTGAGGTTATAATTGCTTGTATAGGTTTTGGATTGTCCTATAAATAGGGAAAACTCCGTCCGCTTCCTTAAATTTCGTGCTCGGGTTTGGAATTAGGTTGAGAATAGCATGATTAATAGAAGTCTCAATTCCATGAAGAATCGGGGCATTACGGGTGGTATCAGAGCTGAGTAGCTCACAGCCGAGACAGGGTACTCGGTCTATTGGGTAGTAAGCCCCGAGTGCGTGCATGTGTAGTGTGTTTTTAATAAATATGTACTTGCATGTGGGCTTGTGTCTATTTGAGTGAAAATGTGTTTTTATGTGCTATATTTGCGTGAACTAGGAAAGTTATATGATAGGTATAAAATGTGATTATGTGTAGTTTTGAGGGCTGATTGGAATTTCGTGCACCTATGTGTCGTAATTGTGTAATATGTGAAGCTGAGTGGTAAGTGTATCTATGTGATTAATCTTGCATTTAAGTGATATCCTGAGTACTTACTACCTTGAATATGTGCAATAAGTATTTGTTTTATGTTTAGTCATTGCATACGTGTATTGTCCCTTGAATTGGTAAGTGAACGCTCTCCCCTATAAAGAGATAATCAGTAGCGGCTTACTTAAATATGTGGACCAACAGAAAAAGGGAATGTTTATCAGTGGGCTACCGACAACACGAGAAAGGAAATTGGTGCTCGAAAGGATTTCATACGGGGATTCTCAATTAGTGGATTTTTACTGGGCTTCTTATTTGGTATTTCGGTTGAATTCTCAATGGGCTTTCAATGTAGAGTTATATGAGGATTATACTCTGGGATTTTTATCTATTATTTTTTTGGCATTTTGTTCGAAGATCCTCGATCGGACTTCTCGCTTAACAGCTATCTTGGGATTCTTACATGGTATTCTATTAAGGAGTTTTATTTGGGGATTTTAACTGATATTCTTAATGGGCACCTTTATTTGGTACCCCTATTATGAGTTTTACATATAATATTCCCCACGGTATTCATCAGAAGCAGAGCTAGCATCTAACATGCATAACAGGCATCAGTGATCTTTGTGTTTGAGAATTCTTTCTGACTCCTTATCCTGAGGAACTCAGGGAATTTGAATTCAAGCCTCATATTGGTATTTTCTTGGCATTTTACCTCGGAATCTTAGAATCGACTTCTTACTTAGCACTTTAACTAGGAATTCTCATATAAAGTTCTTCCAAAATTCTTCTTGGATTTCTCAGTGATAATCTTATGGGGTCTTCTTGATGATATGGTTGTGCAGCACCTTTTTTTCCGACAGCAGCTCTAATTAGAATTGGAGCAGTTGAAATGG
Organism: Ehretia macrophylla; assembly: GCA_037974665.1. Classification (NCBI taxonomy): domain Eukaryota; kingdom Viridiplantae; phylum Streptophyta; class Magnoliopsida; order Boraginales; family Ehretiaceae; genus Ehretia; species Ehretia macrophylla. The sequence goes on along the minus strand of CM075771.1, from coordinate 53,992,696 downwards.
GATCTTTTTCGTAATAATAAATTAAGAGTACGCAATTGTTTGAAGAAGGGGAGAGTGTGATACCCCAAACCCAGCATATATTAAATAATGACTAATTGCATATATTTACATGTTATTTTGATTAATAGTGTGAATTATAAAGTGTTTATTTTATTCTTGAATAGTTACTATTCATAATAAATTTGACTGTCTAATTTACCCGAACTAATATTTTTCCTAGGTTACATGACCCTTAGGAGGAATGAGAAAAATGACAGCTCGACCATTTGACCTTAGCAACGCGCATTTAGAAAATATTTTCTCGTATCGTGTGAATAGTAAATTAGTGTTACATAAGTAGACTAGTTAACTAGCTAACTTTAAGAGCATTTTAAGCATTATTTTTAGTTTATGTTGCTCCAATAGTGCACATTTAGCCTACAACACTTATTAATTATCCAACATATATTACAAAACAACACAAAAGGCTCAAAAAAAAAAAGAACAAAACCCCCTCCCCCTTGAACCTGTCGGCCTTGGGGGAGAAAGAGGGTAAAGTTTCACCTTCAATCCTTCTTTGTGGTGCTCTTCCAAGCTTGCATCAAGTAGATTCCACATCTCCTAAGTCTTCTCTAGCATCCTTTGAGCACTTAGGTAAGGGAGATTCATCCTATATGCATTACAATTTTCTAGGGCTTAACTTGATAATTTGCAATTGTTAATTATTATTGTATTTATGTTTATTGTTGCTTGAAATACACTTGATAGGGGTTGTAGAACATTCTTTTGAAGCTTGTTAGCATTTTGATTGGTTGGAATTTGAGAATAGAAGTTAGAGAAGATAAATGAATAGTAAAATTATGAAAAGTAATCCTTGTGTTCTAGCTTGATTGTGTGATATCTAAGCATAATTTAAGGGTAAATGAACTTAGGATAAAGCCTTTAATTGGTTGAATTTGCTTAGATTGCTCGAACTATTAATTAAAGTTAGTTAAGCGGTACTATTCATTCAAGACCATTACAATAATGACCCGATGCTCGATTTAATACTTTATATGGACTCTAGGGATGTTAAAATGGTTACTCAATAAAATTTATTGAATTACGAGAATATTGAATTTTGAAGTCTTAATTATGTTTTAAATGGTAACCGAGTGATGTAGCATTTCGGTGTGAGGTTTAAGGTGATAATTAGTCTTAAATAAGTTGGATAGAGCCTGACATGCTTTTATGGTGCTTAATTGATGCACGGGTTAGGTAGCTGTAGTTCAAATCATCTAAGGGGTTTTTCGGTGTTTTTGGATAATCATGCATTAAAAGGTGATTTCGTAGCATTAATGTGAGTCATAAAGAGGCTTTAGGTGAATGGTAAAGTTGGATTAAGAATTCGTTATCTTGTGTGAAGTTTAGAACCTTATTTGTAAGTATTAGAATAGTAAATTGTTGAGTTTCTTGAGAATTGATTGACCTTATTGCATAATTAGGTATTTGAATTGTTATACTTGTTATAATTGCTATATTTGTCTATTGATTGAGTTATAAATGGTAAATGGGATGAATAAGCATGATAATGATTCTTAAGTCATGTTTATAGTTGAATTATGTTTAAGTGTTAGGTATAGTCGTCTTGATTGAATACCTAATTTGATATTCCTTTGTGATATAAATGAAGTTGAATTAGTTATGAAGTTTAACTTGTTAAATGTGAGAGTAGTTAGTGTCATTTGCAAGATTAAAGAAATGTTTTAGAGTAACTTGTTTGGTTACTAGTTGTAACGACCCCAAAACCCAACCTTTCTCAGGTTTAGGTGGAGGTTCTGTGCAAGCAAACTATTAATATATGACAAGAAAACCAAGGTATTATTTAGATTATAAAACTTTTCCAGATACAACCAAGGCTACATCCTTCCGACTTCCAGAGCCTATTAACCACAAAATGAGTCTGGAGAACCATCATGCCTACTCCTCATATATATAACCGTAGTACACAACATAGATAGTCATACACGGGCCAAAACCTATGTCTACTAATACATTGTTAACTATAACATCATAGACTAAGTGATGAGGAACATCGAGATCCACATAATCTTCGTCGAATAGATAGTGGCAATGTACTATAACGTCAATACTCCTCGGTACAAGGTGATCCAGGTTGCCTAACAAACAAATCAGGCACATTATCGCTAGCTGGTACTATTGTCTCCTCAGTTTCACCTATAATGGGGGGGGGGGAAGAAAGGGTTGTGAGCTCCAAAGAACTCAGTGCGGGGAAGTCACCGGGGTGGTTTTGAAAACATTTTCGAGCCTTTGAAAACCATGATGCAATGCAATTTAAGTATAATAATAAATGAGTAATAATTACAAATCACGTTGCAAAGGATATATTTTGTCTTCACTTAACAATGTGGCCAGTCGGATCAAGATCACGACTTCTTATCTCTCCTAAGAGGGTACTTCGGAATGTACCCAAAATCTACTACCCAACTCTTCAAGGGTGGAATGTTAAACGAGAGAGGGACTAGCACCACGATAGTCAAAGGAGCACTAGCAAGCCCTATGCCACCCGGCATGTAGCGCCCCGATCCCTCACTGAACCGGGACTTCTATTAACCATGCTATTCTCAACCCAATTCCAAACCCCATGCACGAAATTTAAGGAAAAAATGGACGGAGTTTCCCTATATATAAGACTATCTGAAAACCTGCAAACAACAACATACAATCACAAGACCATAATCCATAACCTCAATTCAGTTTATCCTTACAAGCATGCAAGTCAACTAGACAATAAAGTAAAACAATATAAGTTATTACAAACCACTAGTACCTAACCATCACCCAAGACTAAAACTTTAATATTACATTTCTCAAGATAACACAAATACATACATGACCATAAGGTCTCAAATAGTATACAAGCATATCATGTACACATTCTTCCTTGTTCTACACACTAATAGAGCAGGCAGGCCACACGGGAGGCAATCCCATCTCCAGCTTTTCCTGGGACATGTTGAAAATAGGAGTGAGCAACATAGTTGCTCAGCGAGGGAGGTGATGCAACATACTGGGGAATACTTCCATGAGATGCAACAAAGATAACACATAAATATCACCAATAAGCAAGCTAATGAAACAAGTAGTTAAACACTTTATAAAAGGATACGGTTCAACGTCTTGTCTCTAATCTCGAACCACGAACCACGATCTTCAAGCAAATGCCGGCAAACCCCTGATTCCTCCGAATAGGGTACTCCGGATGTACCCCGATCCTACGATCCATAATCTCCCGAGATAGGTCTGTATGCCCCAACGAGGTGAACCACGCCTCTGGGGTAGGGGAGTATGCCTCAGCGAGATAGGGACTGGGAAACCATGGTAGTCAAGAGAGCACGCCAAGCCTGATACCGCCCGCATTACTCGACACTACCATGCCCGAATAAGTTACGCAACCCTGAATCAAGTCCACGAGAACCAAGATCATCAAATATCACATAAGAGGGACGACAAAGTAGACCGCCCTAATAATTAGCCACAATATGCACAAAGTAATTATATAACATAAAGGTGACAAATAGCATATTTTTTCCGTAAACTCTTCAAATAGTATGTTTATATCTTAGACAAGCATAAGGACACATAACAACACATTTATGAGCTCATATAAACACAAAGACATTCATTTATCACGTTTCCCCTTTATTCAACTATGCAATTCTTCTTCCATATGAATTTTAAGGCTTCAAAGCTACAATCCAACCATTCTACATTTCTAAGGAAGTCGAAAAACACCTACCAAAGTCTTGAAAATCCGCATTGGAGGCAAAAGCTCAGGAAGGCCTTGAGCAGATTTTAACTACACCTACCCTATCCGGACCCTGATTTAATGCAACGAAAGTACTAAAGGTGCTTCCATGCCCCAAGAATACCTAATCGAAAGTCCAAACGTGCCTGGATTACGTTCCGTGAAAAACCCCCTTTTAAAAGTTAGCTAAATTCGCATTTTAACTCGATTTCGCGCAATTCAACCACACGTGAGCTTCTAACTAGTTTCATCAATGTTTAGAGCACCAAAAGGAAGCATCCATTCACTCTAAATAACAAGGTATATCAAAACCCTAAATTTCGTCCATATTCATCATCTTCTTTGTGCAAATCAAGCTTTTAACCATAGAGATTGTTATCAAGCTATAAAATAGAGTTCTATAGGCTCTAGAGATTGTATATCAAGCATCAATAACAATTAACATAGCTATAATCAACAATTCAAGAATTTCAAACAATTGACATAAACTTAAATCATGAAAATTATGCAACCCCCTCACCAAATTAGAGATGTAGGAACAAATGAGAAGCTTTTTGATGGTTTGAAATCCTTTGAAAGAGCTTGGAAGATCAAATTGAGCAAAATTTGCAAGAGAAATACTATTCCCGTAATAGGATTTTTTTGGCTGTTTTTAGGCATTTTTGGCTTATTTTGAGTATTTTTGAGCATTTTTTAACTATTATATTTGTATGATAAATGATATATGAGTAGATAGGTTTAGTTGTGGGTTAAATTAATGCATATGGATCAAGTTTTATGCCAAATGGGTCAAGTATTCTAAGTGGAAAAATGTTGAAAAATTGCTGAAAATTTTCACTATTTATTACGTTCACTTATAAATTTTTTTTCCGTTGATCCCGATATGCTATGCACACAAACTCAATGGATGTATGCATCTAAAATAACAAGTATTAAGGGAAAAATATGAAATTCAGAAAAAGAAATAGAAATTTTTTTATGTTCGGGCTCAAGTTATTTAAACAATTAATAAAAAATAATAGAATCTAGCACTTAAATACAAAAGAATAAATTATAATAATTATAATATTAAAATGGTTACCTTATTTAATTTTACTAAACTTCATTCACATGTATTTCAAAAATATAATAAATAGTACTATTAATGAATGAATTAAATTAAGTTATTCACTTAATCATAAATAAACTTTTAAAGTAACACATAAATATATGCAAATATGTATTGTATGTTATATGTTAGGTTTGGGTCGTCACACTTTCCCCTCCTTACAAACATTGCGTCCTCGCAATTCTTTATTTCAAGTGAACTCCTCAAATGCATCTTGAATAATCTGGATAAGAAGCTCGAATGCGAAAACCGTCGATAATACTAAGAAAGTGTGTCAGAGAGACATCTTAAATAAGATTCAAAGTAAAATGCCAAGAAGAATACACACATGTGCCAAAGGAATACTGATGAAAACCGCAGTAGGCTATCAAAGGAAATACCAGATAAAAAATCTTGTAATAAGGATACCAAATAAAGGCTCCGAATAAAAATACCAATCTAGAAGTTTGAGTAAAAATCCCCTTCGACTAAGAATACTACATAAGATTTCCCAATGCGATTGTTGTATAAGAGTTCCAGAGAAGTAATCCAAATGCGAATACCAAAGAAAATACCAAATATTATTGAATAGGAACTCCCAGCTAGAATGCCGAAGGAGATTACCAAGAAAATACCCAAAAAGAATCCCAAGTCTGCTTCTCGAAGCACTTCTTGTTGATCTCAGATATGTACGACAATCAGCTCTGTTGGTCCACATCTTCAGAAAACCCAATTCTGGCCATCTCTATAGAGGAGAGTTTACTTACCAATTCAACGGGTAGTGGATGCATGCAATTGAGATTATATAAGCTATACAACTATCACTTATGCTCAATGAATACTTTAGATTACTTATGCAATTATGAACTGTACTAGAAACCAACAACACTTAGTTTTGATTAGCAAGTTATCCTGTTACTCATAATAACTTAGTTCACAGAATTCAAACACACGTATTGCTACTAATAGCTGAAGCAAGTAGTTACTTATGAAATCACTTGGATGTACACATAATCATATAAGCACACATATCATATAAGTTTCACTTACATCACAAAGAGGTCACATAGGTGCACACTTAGACACATAATTGCATACATTATACATCTTTTCACAGTTTACACAAGCATGGCACATATAGGTACCTATTTTCATTCAAAACCTACAAGTCTCACATACATACACATACATTCAAGATTAACTCTTCCTAGCATGTAAATCTAATTCAAATGCTATACTTCATCCACCATGTTAAACTAAACATTTATATGTAACATAAGATTCCTAAATCAATTCTAGACAACTAAATGTCAACCTAATCACTCAAACAAGATTAAACCAAAAGATTACTTACATAATTTGAATAACTAGGTAAATAAGCATATAAGCTCAAATATCACTTAATCAACATGCAATCAACATTTATTCGAACTCTAAACTATCAAAATAATGCACAAAGATAATTTTCCTTTGATTTAGCTTGAGGTCCATATGGAGAGTAACTAAAGTAAACTTGTTCTTTTTAACCTAAACAAGACATAAGCATATATACGGCTAGTAATTAGATAGACATATAACACATATAAACAAAACATTTTCACTCAGGACATATTGTTAACATAGTCACATACGATGTGTTCAATTTACAAGGCAATCCAAACATTTCATTAACTCACATATTCATGCAATAGAATCTCTCATTCTCATGCTAGTCTGTTACTCACTTAGACAACCACAAGCCTAGACAAATAACAGCCACACAACCTTATATTAATACCAAGCCACCTAAACCATAAACTAAATACAAATATATAAAGCTCACATTAAGACACAAGTCTACACAATCCGAGCACTTAAACACATTAACATACTTAGCTCACAAGTCATGTATAATACTCTATCCACGTAACACACTTTACAAGCACACGATCAAAGGTCACTACCCAATAGGCGGAAGACCCTTTTCCGACTGAGAGCTATCTAAACTCTGATACCACCTGTAGCATCCCGATCCCTCACGGAACCGGGACTTCTATTAACCATGTTATTCTCAACCCAATTCCAAACCCCATGCACGAAACTTAAGGGAAAAATGGACGGAGTTTCCCCTATATATAGGACTATCTGGAAACCTGCAAACAACAACATACAATCATAAGACCATAATCCATAACCTCAATCTATTTCATCCTTACAAACATGTAAGTCAACTAGACAATAAAATAAAACAATAGAAATTATTACAAACCACGAGCACCTAACTATCACCCAAGACTAAAACTTTAATATTATATTTCTTAAGATAACACAAATACATACATGACCATAAGGTCTCAAATAGTATACAAGTATATCATGTACACATTTTTCCTTGTTCTACACACTGATAGAGCAGGCAGGCCACACAAGAGGCAATCCCATCTCCAGCTTTTCCTGTGACATGTTGAAAAGAGGAGTGAGCAACACAGTTGTTCAGTGAGGGAGATGATGCAGCATACCAGGGAATGTTTCCATGAGATGCAACAAAGATAACACATAAATATCACCAATAAGCAAGCTAATGAAACAAGTAGTTAAACACTTTATAAAAGGATACGGTTCAACTCCTTGTCTCCAATCTCGAACCACGAACCACGATCTTAAAGCAAATGTCGGCAAACCCCTTATTCCTCCAAATGGGGTACTCCGGATGTACCCCAATCCTACGACCCATAGTCTCCCGAGGTAAGTCCGTATGCCCCAACGAGGTGAACCACACCTCTGGGGTAGGAGAGTATGCCTCAGCGAGATAGGGACTGGGAAACCATGGTAGTCAAGAGAGTACGACAAGCCCGATACCGCCCGCATTACTTGATACTACCATGCCTAAATAGGTTGCGCAACCCCGAATCAAGTCCATGAGAACCAAGGTATTCAAATATTATATAAGAGGGACGACAAAGTAGACCGCCCTCGCAATTAGCCATAATATGCACAAAGTAACGATATAACATAAAGGAGACAAATGGCATATTTTTCCTGTAAACTCTTCAATTAGTATGTTTATATCTTAGACAAGCATAAGGACACATAACAACACATTTATGAGCTCATATAAACACAAAGGCATTCATTTATCACGTTTCCCCTTTCTTCAACTATGCAATTCTTCTTCCATATGAATTTTAAGGCTTCAAAGCTACAATCCAACCATTCTACATTCCTAAGGAAGTCGAAATACACCTACCAAAGTCTTGAAAACCCGCTTTGGAGGCAAAAGCTCATGAAGGCCCCGAGCGGATTTTAACTACACCTATCCTATCCGGACCCTAATTTAACGCAATGAAAGCACCAAAGGTGCTTTCATGCCCCAAGGATACCTAATCTAAAGTCCAAACGTGCCCGGATTACGTTCCGTGAAAAAACCCCTTTTAAAAGATAGCTAAATTCGCATTTTAACTCGATTTCGAGCAATTCAACCACACGTGAGCTTCTAACTAATTCCATTAATGTTTAGAGCACCTAAAGGAAGCACCAATTCACTCTAAATAACAAGTTATATCAAAACCCTAAATTTCGTCCCTATTCATCATCTTCTTTGTGCAAATCAATCTTTCAACTATAGAGCTTGTTATCAAGCTATAAAAGAGAGTTCTATAGGCTCTAGAGATTGTATATCAAGCATCAATAATAATTAACATAGATATAATCAACAATTCAAAAATTTCAAACAATTGACATAAACTTAAAACATGAAAATTATGCAACCCCCTCACCAAATTAGAGATGTAGGAGCAAATGAGAAGCTTTTTAATGGTTTGAAATCCTTTGGAAGAGCTTGGAAGATCAAATTGAGCAAAATTTGTAAGAAAAATACTATTCCCGTAATAGGATTTTTTTGGTTATTTTTAAGCATTTTTGGCTATTTTTAGGCATTTTTGGCATATTTTGAGTATTTTTTAGCATTTTTAACTATTATATTTATATGATAATTGATATATGGGTAGATGAGTTTAGTTGTGGGTTAAATTAATGCATATGGATCAAGTTTTATGCCAAATGGGTCAAGTATTCTAAGTGAAAAAATGTTAGAAAATTGTTGAAAAATTTCACTATTCATTACGTTCACTTATAATTTTTTTTTTCCGTTGATCCCGATATGCTATGCACGCAAACTCAATGGATGTATGCATCTAAAATAGCAAGTATTAAAGAAAAAATATGAAATTTAGAAAAAAGAAACATAAAAATTTTCATGTTCGGGCTCGTGTTATTTAAACAATTAATGGAAAATAATGGAATCTAGCACTTAAATACAAAAGAATAATTTCTAATAATTATAATATTAAAATAGTTACCTTATTTAATTTTACTAAACTCTATTCACATGTATTTCGAAAATATAATAAATAGTACTATTAATGAATGAATTAAATTTAGTTATTCACTTAATCATAAATAAACTTTTAAAGTAACACATAAATATATGCAAATATGTATTGTATGCTATATGTTAGGTCTAGGTCGTCACACGGCGTTCGTGAAACGTTATCGTGCCTGAGGTTACAACCCCCAAATAGCAGACAAGCATGCATAAGTAACCATATAACACACGCGTACACAAGTATGAGAGAACGACAAAGTAGGTCATCTCCCGTGCATATGTATATGTAGATACTGGAGGTAAAATAAACTCATTGTTGCCAATTAAAATATCCAGTGTAACTGTTAGCAGATAGATAAAATAGATGTAGTTGAAAACAAGTTGACAAGCAAGATAGAGAACTTTAGGTAAACCCTAGCTAAATAGTTATATTAACCTTCTTCTTCTTCCTTTTTAACTCATTTACTTGGTTTAATATAAGTAGTGTTTTTAGTGAATGATTTAAACAATTATTCCAACCTATCAAAACTTATGGCTAGTGGTTCTGACTATTATAGCTAGATCTTATTTTCACATTTACCATGTTTTAGGGAAGATAGATTAATTGGTTTTTGAGTTATCACATCTCCTAAAGTTATACCAATAGTTAATACCTACTAAGTAGATACCTAGTCAATATCTCGTTATGTTCACAGGTCTTTGTATATGGCCAAGAATATAAGCCTATTAATAAGACAGTAGGTTGGCATATATGTTATATAAAATATCGAAATTACTACATAAATATATATATATATATATATATCCTAGCATATTTAATACCAAGTAAATAATACTTTAAAAGATACCTGCATTTCAATTGTTTCATACTATTAAGTCTACATGCCATAAAAGTCTTCACATATACCATAACACTGTTAAGCTAATTACCACATATATCTCATTACATTTATAATCTAAGCTAGAATGCCTTTAAACAAAAGAAGACCCACGCAATTAACTCCACATATATAGTTTATATAATAAAAGGTTAACAATGCAATTGAAAAATAGAATCCCGCACCTAGTTGAGCTAAGAAGATTTCAAGAATTATAAAAACTTGTTTGCTTTGTGCATTTAAAATCCGAAACATTACTGCTCTTATATAGTTGTTTATATGTGCTCCAATTGGTTCCTACAATAATGATAACAATATAATCATAGCTCAAATTAAGCAGGCAGTTGCGTGCCTCACTCCAGAATTATTAACCATATGCAAACTCGTAGAAATAGACAGCAAAAGTCGCGAGGTAGTGATAGCTTAGGCAGGCAATCATCTTTCAATTTCCTATGTTCCTACGCACGGTGCCAGCGATGCAAACTATTTGCTGATTCATAATTCAGTTAGCTTGTTCTCTTAACAGCAATATCATGCTAGTATTAGAGGTAATAATTACAGAAAGTAGATGGCTAGTCTTCGAATCTCCTAGCTGATCACATGTGCTTTGTGCAAGGAATATAGCTTTTGCAAGTCATTAGCTTGAGGCGTTTAACCAAGGCCATTTGTTATGGCTGCTTAACGTGGCTTAAGGAGGAAATAGAAAGTGTTGGTGGCGGTGGTGATGACAATCGAAGCACTACTAAGAATAATTTAGTTTGTAGGTAATAATGATGATGCTCAATCTGCTAGGTTATTTTCCTGTGATATTAAACGTTTATTGGTGCAAGGTTGCGGTACAATTTGGCTTCTTCTAGCTGGTTGCTCAATCAGAGGTTAAAGCTGTGAGGGTGAGTCAGGTGTGCAAAGAGTGACGAAAGTGATTGGGCTTTGGTTCGTTAGCGTGGTGCATGGCTGGTAGTTGCGCGTTGAAAGTATAGCTTAACTAAGTGTCGGTCTAATAATTCTAAGTTAAAAATTTCGTAATACTAGTAAGGGATTTAAAATTAACAATTTAGTCACAATAATTAATACTTTCAATTAGTAGTAAAGACTAGCAAATTTCAGAAACTACTACTACACTTTGAACAATTAATAGAATTGCGTCTAGCACTGGACCTAGTTAATTCATTTACGGGATTTAATCACCTAATATACCAAATCATTTATTTCATAAGCTAACCTGCTTTTATTTGTAATTCCCAAATTATTTGATGTAGTATATGTACCAAGTCTTTTATTTAAAAGTTTTTCCTTATAGGTCCAAAACATATACTGCCTTAATCCTAGTCTAAACTCACAGTATCGCAATATCCACACCTCTATTAGGTTTAGAAAACATATATACTAATTCACTTAATCATTTTTCTACAGCTACTTAATTATTTACTTTTGTTTCAACCATCCAACTAAGTTAATCACTTAGTAAAGCTACGGAGGTTATTTGAAGACATATAATATCTTATTTGATCACTAACTTTCCTTTTAACCAGTTAGGATTTTTATTGTCAACCCTAATATTCTTATATCTATCAGTTTCAACTACTTTATGAGATATCATACTACCTTAACTATATTCCACTAGTTCTAACTAATTACTTATAAACTTTGAATAATACAACTAAGTATCATTCTCAAAATAGAATGGTTCAGCTAATGCCTTACTTTCTTTTTCCCATTATACAAGCTAATCTTAATACCCTATCATAACCTAACTATAAAGTCTCATATTAAATGAATTCAACTATTCCTAGCTATAAAGTTGTTAAATCCAAATAGCAAATAAAATCTAACTCTTTTAATTGAAACGAATGCTTACTTTGATATACTAAATTTAACACATATACTTAGTTTAAGTTAATTCTTTAGCATGAAAACACCAAGCACATAAATAATTTTTATATCTTACTATTCGGGATTTAGGTATGGGTTCTTACACTAGTACTTATAGTTATAGTCAAGTGTTTTAGCTTGATTTCTTTAAGTGATGTTCTTATCTTTAAGTGGTTAATTTAAAATGGATGTTAAAGCATATTCTTGTGAATTAAACTTGTTAGACTAGTAGTTATTACATATTGAGTGTAAATGAATTGGTGCTATGAGCATAATGTATTGGATAAGCTATATTCTTGTACAAATATTTAGAATTGAATGGGTTGGAATTGTGAGTTTAATTGCTTATATGTAAGTTGTTGTTTTATGCGAATATTGGGTTATTAATGGTTGTTATAGAAGGGTGGTTGTTTGAGTTTGTCATGAAGGCCATATTGTTAGATATTAATATAATTCATATCATCTATGAAGTTATTGGATAATCATAGCCACAAGAATATTTTGGTTGATTGTCCAAGGTGTAAGAGAGGATTGAAGCCAGTTTGCATTGATGAGCTTGGTAAATGTGAGAGAGTCTTCATTCCTTTTGTGCATCTTAGCTTATTTAAATTGCTTTTAGATTGTATGATTTAGTTTTAATTGATAAACTTTATATGTACTATTTACTTGCCATCTTGTGAATTCTCATGTTTATTTATGATTATCCCGTGATATCTCGTGAATTCTTGAATTCATATCGGGTTGCGCAACCTTTTTGGACATGGTAGTGTCGAGAAACTCCGTGCAACAACGGGGTGTCGGTCTAGCTCGGCTACCATGGTGCCTATTCCCTCTCTCGCTGAGGTATACTCCCCTACCCCAGAGGCGTGGTTTACCTCTATTGGGCATACGAACCTACCTCGGGAGAATGGGTCGTAGGATCAGGGTACATCCGGAGTACCCCATTGGAGAAATAAGGGGAATTGCCTGTATTTTTTATTGAAGATCATGGTTCATGATTGGAGATCGAAGACAAAGAAGATGAACCGTATTTTTTTAAATGTTTTTAATGCTTTATTCAATAGTCTTGCTAACTTGTATTACCTAGGTTATTTGTTTAATTGTTGCATTTCACGAAATGATTTTCGAAAATCCCCGGTTACCTGTATCCCCTCCCTCACTAAGTAACTTTGGTTACTCATTCCTTTTTTCAACATGTTTCAAGAAGAGTTGGAGATCGGATTGCCTCTTGTGTGGCCTACTTACTCTACCAGTGTGTAAAACATGGAAGAATGTGATCATGATATGCTTGTATTCTATTTGAGACTTTGTGACTGATGTGACTGTATTTGCAACACTCAAACCTTGGTATTTGTACTATATTTTCATCGTAACTTAAGAATTAATGCAACATTTTGATCATTTCGATGCAATGTAGGAGAATACCAGAAAGTAGAAGTTCGAACCCAAAACAATCCAAAATGCAAGTCAAAAAGTGAACAATAGGGAAAACACGCTGAACAGTGGAAGAATGGAGTCCTTAGAGTCAGAATTTGGCCGAAACTAACGCGTAATCAGACTCGAAACACTGAAAATAGCCTGAAAGCGCCTAGGTCAACGCTCGGTCAAAGTCCGGTCAAAAGTCAAAACTCCAGCCTAGAAAGTCAACAAAACGGCGCTCGAGTGAGCCCTCCTGGTGCTCGAGCGCCCTATGTAGAAAATTCCACAACATTCCAAAAGAAAACACGTGGCAAAAATCTAGCGGATCAGCAGAATGGCGCTCGAGCGCACCTCACTGGCGCTCAAGCGCGCCACAAGAACCTTCCGAAAGCTGCCATATGTCAAGCATTCAACGGTTGCAATAGAAGCGCGCTCCAGGCCCTCTCTGAATTTTTGTCTATAAATAGCCCCCCCTCCCACCGAAAAATGTAATTAATTTTGGAATAGTGCCAAGCTTTTTGGTATAATTTTGAGTTAATTCTAGTTAGTTTTAGTCGTAGTTGCAGTTAATTAATTAGTAGGATACGGGAGAAGTCCCACCTAAGTGGTTCTTATTCGGGAAAATTTTGCCCGAATAGCCACTTTTAGAGGGAAATTCGACCCAAGTAGTTATCATCCGGGGGAAGTTTTGCCTGAATAGTTTTTAATAGAAAAGCTCTTATTCAGGGGAAATTCATCCCTAATAGCTCTTATTCGGGGGAAATTAGTTCCGCCCGAATAGCTATTTGGCGTTGGACCTCTGCTCAAATTTCAGAAGGCAAAAATACAAAGTCGTCATATCGAGGGAGCCTTTCTTGACTCTCTTATTTGTACTACTTGTATTTATTATTATGTCTAAGTAGAGTTATTTATCTAGGGGAGGATATTGTAAATAACAGTCTTTTAATATATGGTCTCACATTCAGTTTATTTAATTCGATTGCAATATATGACTTGTTTTAAATTCAGTACTGTCTTTCATACTTAATGTTTTTCAGTAGATGTTATGATTGTTTTACTTATTGTCTTTCATACGTAATGCTTTTCAGTAGACGTTATGATAGCTTTACTTTCATGTCATATATCCATGCTTTAATAGTAAATCAAATAGCTTGACAACCTTAGATTCCATGAACTATAGGTTGTACCGTAGTTCTAGTCAAAGTAAGGAGAAGTTAATGGCTTAGTTGAAACAAACATTTTACACCAGGTTGCAAGGACAGTTTCATACTATGGCTCCAATGCTCGTAAATGGCACAACACCTACATCAGAGTTAGTAATCGGGATTGTAATAGGCTAAGTAATTAACTAGGTTAATGCTTGTAGCTTAACCTCTTGCATAGGATTAGAGAACTTGAATGCCAAGCCTATATTAACTGCCTCTTTACATGTCCATCCCCCTAGATTCCTTACCCTCGTATTCGACTAATACTTAGTTAGTTTAACTTAGTTGTATCATAGGTTAAAACCAAACACCCTGTACAAACTGTCACTTACCGCTTTAAACACTTTTACACACTACTTTACCAACTTGCTAACGCGCTTCCCTGTGGTACGATTCTGCACTCATAGCACACTACACTACAAAGATCCGTGCACTTGCGGGTTATTAAAACTTGGTCATTTTGCACCTAATGATAACGCACCGTTTGAATGCATCAAGTTTTTGGTATCGTTGCTGGGGAAGCACGGTCTAGTTTAGTTTTTGAAATAAACTGTGAACTTGTTTTAAGTGTTATAATTATTGTCTATATTTGTAAATTGTATAAATTCTACTTGTAAAGTATTTTGCATATAGTTTATAAAAATTTGTATATTGTCTGTATAATACTTGCACATAAACTGTCTATATTATGTTTTATTAAAATAGCTTGTACATATACTTAGCTTAATTTCTATCTTTAATTTAAGTAGTTAGTTTAATTTCCGTATTTACTTTAGTACTTAGTTTACTTTCTGTATTTAGTTAAAGTACTTAGTTAATTTTATGTAGTTACTTATTGCACTTAGCTTTAGTTTATGCACGGGCGTCGTTCCTTAAATCCAGAACTTGCCCAGTTTGATCCCGAGCCCCAGAAAACTCTGTGAAGGAGAGTCCAAGTCCGAATGGCAGAACAAGAAACAAATATTCAAAACATACCGCTTCTTCCTATAGCTTAGCCTGTTAACCGACTCGTTAATCGAGTCGTTGACCCACAAATGACTCTTCGTCAATATTTCTCTCCATGTGATTACAATCCTGAATTTGCCATAGCCCCACTGGCTTTTGGTAATGTTAACTTTGAGCTTAAGACAGGGACCATTTCAAATTTGCCTTCCTTTTACAGGAAGAACAATGAAAGCCTTCACGCTCATATCATACAATTCTTGGAAGCATGTTTTATGCTTCACATCCCTAATGTGAGCCATGAGATTATTCAACTGCGTCTGTTTCCATTTTCCTTAAAAGACAAAGTCAAACAATGGCTGAATCATTTAGACGCAGGAATTATTACATCTTGGGAAGAGCTTGTTCGGAAATTCTTATATAGGTTCTTCCCAATGGCCAGTACCACTACTCTGCGAACTGACAACATGTCATTCGTTCAGTCGGACTTAGAACCTTTTCATGAAGCTTGGAAAAATTTATTGATCTTAGGAATTAGTGTCCCCACCATGGGTTTGCACGTCACGAACTCTTGCATTATTTCTTTATAGGTCTTACACCTCAGCAGAAAATGATGGTAAATGCAATGAGTAATGGAGGTTTCTATAACCTCACAGCAGATGAAACTTCGAGTATAATTGAGAATATAGCTGAAGATTCTCTTCAGAACACAGCTATAGATAGAGAAACTAGAAACACCCACAACCCCCAAAAGAGGGCATTGTTTGAGGTTACTCTAACTCCAATACCCAATTGACTGACAAAGTAGATGCCCTAGCACTTCAATTAGAAAAATTCATGTCTCTAGGGTCTACTTCTTCACTAGCTCCTCAAATCACGAAAATTTGTGTTGTATGTTCTGCAGTAGATCACTCTACTCTAGACTGTTCAATTAGTTCACAATTTCCTGAATTTATGCAAGAACAAGTCTTCGCCACTCAAGGATATACAAAGAATTACAATCCATATTCAAACACGTATAATCCTGGCTGGCGAGACAATCCCGCATTTTCGCGGCGACAAGGGAATCATGAGACTCAATTTTCTCAACAATAATATCATAAACAACAAGGAAATTTTGAGCCTCGTTTCCCTCAGCAGCAATATCAGAGGCCACAAAACTCTAACCCTCCTGGTTTGTACCAAGTTTAGAAAGAACCGTTCCGAACACAATGGAACAACTTCCCTGCTCTTCCTCCTTCACAGTCATCATCTGATGACAAGTTTGATAAACTCTTACAATTGGTCCAAGTTCAGCAACAGTCCATTGTTAAACTTGAAGGACAAATTAGGCAGTTGGCCCAAAATATAAGCAGGAGAGATGAGGGTAAACTCCCTTCTCAAACCGTGGAAAATCCATGAGGACAATGTAATAATGTCCAAACTGAGACTGCTCACGAACAGGCTAAGGCCGTAACTACCCTTAGGAGTGGAAAAATTATAGACAAGGAGGTTAGAAAGAAGAATAGGGATGTTCCTGAGGAGATAGAGGAACCTTAGATCGAGGTTTTAAGCAACAATGTTGATGACTCCCGTAAGAATGAAAACCCAACAGTAGAGCCTTTAGTTGAACCATCATCCAAAGCACCTTTCCCAACAGCTCTGTCTCATCCGAAGTCGAGTGTTAATCCTAACCAGCTTAAGGTCTTAGAGCATCTGAAAGATATTAAAATCAATCTACCTTTAGTAGAGGTAATCCAACAAATCCCTGCCTATGCCAAATTTCTAAAGGATTTGTGTGTGAAAAGAGACGGACCAACTCCATTCCTAAGACAGTCCGTGTTACTGAAAAGGTTAGTATCATCTGTACTAGAGGGTTGCCTCAAAAGTGTAGTGACTCAGGAGCTTTCACAATTCCATGTTTAATTAATGACCAACAGGTAAAAAGTATCTTGCTAAACTTAGGATCTAGTGTTAACCTAATCCCTCACACAGTTTACCAAAGGCTAGGTCTTGGAGAGTTGACACCAACAAATGTAACCCTCCAGTTGGCAGATAGATATGAGCGGAGACCTCAAGGCATTGTAGAAGATGTCCTAGTCAGAGTAGGAGAATTTTTGTTCCCAGTGGATTTCATTGTGTTAGATATGGACTTAGGCCCTGATAACAAGAATACCACTCCCATCTTACTAGGCAAACCTTTCCTAGCAACAGTTGATGCTGTTATTTACTGTAGGATGGGGATGATAGAATTAACATTTGGGAACATGAGAATGAAGTTAAGGGTTGCTGATGCAGCCAACAAGTTGAACCAAGATGAGGAAGAAGAATGCTTCTATGTTGATACCATTGACTCATGCATAGATGAGTTTGCCCAATCACTATTGTCTCCTGATAAGGAGATAGCCGAACTTGAACGGCTATTGTTTGAATGCGACATTTCTCCTAAAATGGTCGCCTCTGCTTCGGTTGTTGTTGATCCAGATAAGGACGATCAAGTAACAACTCATTTCCCTGAAGTTTTAGATTGTCCCACAATTGAGTCTCCACCAGTGCTGGAACTCAAAACCTTGCCTAAACATCTTAAGTATGCCTACTTAGGACTTGAAGAGACCTTACTAGTCATCATTGCCTCGGATTTGACTACCGAAAATGAAGCCAAACTCTTGAAAGTCCTGAGTACTCATAAAAAGGCAATAGGTTGGACAATTTCAGACTTGAAAGGAATTGATCCCTCTGTGTATATGCACCGAATTCATCTCAAGGAAGGAGTTACTCCTTCTCGAGAATTTCAGAGAAGACTAAACCCAAAGATTGGTGATGTCGTCCACAAAGAGATCATTAAGTTACTTGATACGGGTATTATATACCTGATTTCTAACAGTCCATGGGTAAGTCCAGTACAAGTTGTACCGAAGAAATCTGGAATTATTATGGTCCCAAATGACAAAGGTGAGCTCATTTCTACATGCACTACTACTAGGTGGCGTGTATGCATTGATTACAGGAAGCTTAACTCTAAAACAAGGAAATACCATTTCCCTTTACCCTTCCTTGACCAAGTCCTAGATAGAGTAGCCGGACAAGGCTACTACTGCTTTTTGGATGGGTATTCAGGATACAATCAAATCCCAGTCTTTCCTGAAGATCAAGAAAATACTATATTCACTTGTCCCTATGGATCTTTGTATTCAGGGGCATGCCTTTCGGTCTTTGCAACGCCCCTACGACATTTCAAAGATGTGTGATGGCTATCTTCTCGGACATGATCGAAAAGTTCTTAGAAGTCTTCATGGATGACGTCTCAGTGTTTGGAGCTACCTTCGACAAGTGCCTTACACATTTTTCACAAGTGCTTGACCGATGCATTAAAATGAACCTAGTTCTAAGTTGGGAAAAGAGCCATTTTATGGTTAAGCAATGTATAGTTCTGGGTCATGTTGTTACACATGATGGAATCTATGTAGACCCAGCCAAAGTCGAGCTAATAGAAAAGTTGCCCGCACCTAAGACGGTGCGTGATATCTGATCATTCTTTGGTCACGCCAGTTTCTATCGGCGTTTCATCAATAATTTCAGCCATATAGCCCGACCTCTCTTTAGTCTCCTAGCACACAATACCGAATTCAACTTTGATGACAAGTGCTCTAAAGCTTTTGAGATGCTTAAATCCTTGTTATCCTCTGCTCCAATCATCCAACCTCCTTACTACAATCTCCCATTTGAGATAATATGTGATACATCAGACTATGCAGTAGGAGTTGTATTAGGCCAGCGTAAGGACAAGCTGTCGACTGTGATATATTATGCTAGCAAAACTTTAGATGAAACTCAAAAGAACTACACAACCACTGAAAAGGAATTGCTAGTTGTAGTCTTCTCCTTGGATAAGTTCAGATCTTATATCTTAAGATCCAAAGTAATAGTCTACACGGACCACGCGACTTTGCGGTATTTACTGACCAAAAAGGATACAAAGCCCCGTCTAATCTGTTGGCTATTACTTCTTTAAGAGTTCGACCTTAAGATCAAGGACAAGAAAGGAAGCAAGAACTCTATTGCAGATCATCTATCACATTTGGTACGTGATTACTCTGCCTTTCAAAGATACGTTCCCTGACGAGCAATATTTTGTTGTCTCACATAAGACCCCGTGGTATGCCCATTATGTCAATTATCTGACTGCCCAAGAGATTCCAACTCACTAGGGTAAACGTGAAAATGATCGATTCTTAGCATAAGTCAAGTACTTTATTTGGGAAGATCCCTATCTTTTCAAGATTTGTGCCAATCAAGTCATTAGGAGATGTATTCCTGAGGACGAAACTGATAGCATTCTTCAGTTCTGCCACTTTGAAGCATATAGTGGACATTTCGGAAGAAAAATGACAACTGCCAAAGTCCTTCAATGTGTGTTCCTGGCCCACTCTTTTCAAGGATGCCCAGCAAATGTATAAAAATTGCCCACAATGTCAACAAGCTGGCTCCATTTCAAGAAGGGACATGATGCCTCTTATACCCATTCTTATATGTGAAATATTCAATGTGTGGGGTATTAATTTTATGGGTCCCTTTCCTCCTTCCTCAGGTTATACTTATATTCTTGTTGGTGTTAACTATGTGTCTAAGTGGGTAGAAGCAGTGGCAACCCGAACCAATGACCACAAAGTCGTGGTCAAGTTCATTAAAGAGAACATCTTTTCTCGATTCGGGGTGCCACGTGTACTTCTAAGTGATGGAGGACAGCATTTCCGTCACAGGACACTCGAAGCCTTATTAAGAAAATACACAGTCCACCACAAGATATTAACGCCTTACCACCCACAAACAAGTGGTCAAGTGGAGGTGTCGAACTGGGAAATCATGTCAATTATTCAAAAAACGGTTAGGCCCGATCGGAAAGATTGGTCAAGTCGTTTGCACGACGCGTTATGGGCCTATCGTACTACTTTCAAAACCCTCATCGGCATGTCCCCGTATAGATTGGTATACGGTAAAGCTTGCCACCTCCCTGTTGAACTAGAGCATAAAGCCTATTGGGCTATTAAGGCCCTGAACTTTGACTTGCAACAGGCGGGTAAAGGTAAGAAGTTGGCGTTAAGTGAACTGGAAGAGCTTCGCTTCGAAGCTTATGAGAATGCCAAACTCTACAAAGAGAGAATGAAGAGGATTCATGATAGATCTATTCTGAGAAAAACCTTATCTCCTTTGATAAAGTGTGGCTATTTAATTCTAGGCTGAAGTTCTTCCCAGGCAAATTAAGAACAAAGTGGGATGGTCCTTATGAAGTGCTTAAAGTATATCCTTCCGGAGTTGTTTTGATTAAGCATCCCATAGATGAGCGTATTCTTACAGTCAATGGACAAAGACTGAAGCATGCTTTCGATCCTAATGCGGTCCCTCATGAAGTTGAAACTGTAGAACTTCAGGACCTTGCAGGCATTCCAGAAAAGGGAATTTGCCAAGCTATGGCATTAAACTCAATACAACCGTCTGGCTGAAGACGTTAAACTTAGCGCTACTAGGAGACAACCTAGTACTCTTTTGTATAAATATTTGTTTAATTTATGTCGTATATATACTCTTTGAATCTTTCTCCAACTTTAGGTAGTTTGGGTTTCAAGCCCTGAGGAACATTCATAGAAGTACCAGTGTTAGTCTACTAGTGGTCACTGTACGTTTCTGTGTGCGGTTAGCTTAATTGTGTAACTCTATCTTATAATGTGAGCTACTCCACCAGCTTAATGTAGTTTGGGTATGTTGGATATTACTTGATAAGGTAGTTAGGAGTGTGAGCATACACCAGACGTAACGTTTGTGACGTAAACCCCACTGTAATAAACCTTGACCCTGTGGAACTGGCTTTGGCCTTAAGTGTGCCGAAGGAAAGCACTAGATGTCGTGAGCACAGAAACCTTTGGAAGAGCTAGTCTTTATAGGAGTATCAACTCTAGAACCCTAGAAAAGAGTCCAAATAGTTTGGGTAGTTTATTTATTTGCTTTATGTATTAGTTAGTTTCCTAGAAAGTATTCTTGGGAATATCTCATTCTTGAGAATACAATATTCATATGATTTTTTTAATTTTCAATAATACAATATTCATATGATTTTTTTTAATTTTCAATCACATGTGAAGGGGTGGGAATGTATTAGAGAAAAAAGTCAAAAATACCTACCCTACCTAGAATTACCTTTCAGATTACTTATTTGTTTCAGCTTCTATTTTTCTCAAACTCTTGTTAATCCTAAAACCTAAAAAAATAATAAAATTAAACAATTTGTAAATAAAATAAAAATGAATAAAATTAAAAAGAATATAAAATTAAAATTTAAAAATTGAAAAAATAAAATAAATAAACTAATAAAAACTAGAATATGAAAAATACAAAAATAAATTAAATTAATTTTTAATTCAAATTTAGTTTAAGATAACACTGTTTACATGCTAAATTTTAAAAATTAAATTTAACTATTAAACAAAATAAAAAATTTATAATCATTTAAAAAAAATTAGATTTAACTATTTTAATTTTCAATTTTAAATTTAAAATAAAAAATAAATTTTTATTACTTGTATAAATACGTTAAACATATGTTACTTGTGTATTTGAAAAAGTACATAAAATGTATTGTGACTTGTATTTTTTTATAATATTTTTGTCTTTTTGAGTTATGAGCATGTTAGAATATTGTTCAAAATTTCTAATAATATTGAGTATAAACCAAACATGACAATATAATATTTCTGGGAATTTGACAAAATATTTTTAGAAATATTTTTAACGTACCAAACAATTTTAATTAACTTCCTAGAAATCACATTCCTTTGAATGTGATTGTCAATAATGAAAAATAATTTTGTGAACCAGATGCCCTCCAAAGGTTATCAATTAGCCTCCAAAGATATTAAAAAAAAAGTGACGTTACTGTTAAAATTGAAAGTTTTTGAAGGGTAAAAGTGGTTATTTTATCATACATTTTCTCATTTCTTTAATTTTTTTCCACTTTGTTAGCTTTTTCTTTTATTTCTTTATTCTTTTAATTTTCTTTTCTTAATTTTTCCCTAACCCACCAACCAAAACCCCCTTCTCCATATCTCTCCTTTATATCTATAATCCCATCATCTCATCCTTACCCCTTATCTTCCTTTGCAACCTACCCCAACCCCATTCCCCCTCCTCATCCATCAAGCCCGCACCATGCGCTATCCCCATCCTTACCCCACATTACCCACCCCAACCCTTGCGAATACCCTCACCTCGCGAACTCCCTAACCAACGCACTACCCCCAACCCTAGTAGCAACCCCTACCCCAAACTATGCATTTGTATGTGTGTGATTGTATGTTTATATGAGTTGTATGTGTGAACTATACATGTGTGTGTGTGCAGGATATGTGTTTGCATTGATGCGTGTGTGGATTGTGTGTTTGTATGTTATGTGTGTGTGGATTATTTTTTGTTATGTGATGGTGGGTGTATGAGAGATAGATAGAGGTGGAAGAAGAAGAATAAGGGAAAAAAAAAACAAATTTTAAAATGTTTAAGGGTAAACAAGTAATTTTATGGTAAAGAAGGGTATGTTTGAAATTTTTCTTAATTAGTTAAGGGAAAAATGGCCATTTTGCAAGAATATTACCATTTTTCATTATTTGGATGTCAAGGTGAAAAATATTTTTTGATGGGAGATTTCTAGTGAAACACACACACACATACATATATATACACATGTATATATATATATATATATACACACACATACACATACACATATACATATGCATGTATATATATATATATACAAACACATAACACATATATGTATTACAACCCACCGACCCCCCCCCCCCCCCACACACACATACACACACACACATATATATATATGCATACACACCCCTACATTTTCTCTTGGGGGGTGAGGTGGTGGGTGATGGAATGGGGGTAGAGTGAAAGGTGATAGGTATTGGGGGAAGGGGGTGAAGGAAGTAGGGTAGGGGGTGATGGGGGTAGGGTGAGGTTGAGTAGAGTTGGTGAAAAATATTTTCATCTCTCAAAAGAAATGAAAATATTTTTCACTCTTTTAAACTAGTATTTTTTATTTTACCTAAAAATATTTTTCCGGTTGGTTGGTTTTTCGGTGTTATCAAATCGAGCCTAAGTCACTTGGCATTTCCCCTTGGTTTACTTGGAGAGTATAATCAATAAGACACTTTTTTTTTTTTTTTTGGTATCATTGAGATTCAGATTCAAATATTACAAAATTCATCTAATGCCCACGACATCTACATCAAGAAGAAGAAAACCATAATGATCTAAAGGAATATTACAAGTCCAATCTAAAGATAACAAACCTAGTCTAACTGCTCTAGCAGTTCTTGCCACACAATTAACTTGTTGAGTGACGTGCCAAAAACAATTTAATTTTAGACTTTTATCTATATAGAATACTAAAATTAAGTATAATATCTACGTCAAACTTTTTTTTTCAGTCGTTTACGTCAAACTAATGCTTCATGTTGAAAAGTAAAAGCAATAACCGCCAATTGAATTTGGACCTTATTTATATAGCATGCAAAAATAAAAGTATAATACACATCTCAAACTAATACCTCGTCAATCTTGAATTAAAAAAAGAAGAAAAAACTATAATCACCAATTGATTCCGAACCTCATTTATATTTTTATGGAATATACTAAATTATACGTACAATACACACGTCAAACTAATACCTCGTGTTGCCAAAATGAAGAAGAAAAACAAAAACCTCATCCTCTAACGTGATAAACACTCCACGTAACATCTACGCCAGCATTAAAAGCATTTATTATTAGAAAACGATTATGAAAATCTTCACAAATATGCGTGCTATTTATATATAAACTCTTATTAATAGAATTTAGCGGTTAAAGTAAACCAATCTCTCTCTCGCTCTCTCTCTCAAAAGGCTTCGTCAGCTCAGAGAGATTCTTCTCAAACTCGCTCCCTGTATTTATCTGCTGAGTTAGCTCGGCGCTGACGCTGAGTCCACTCACTGCCGGCTCCGGCGGATATCTACTGTCTCTACTCTCCGCTCGAACTTTCTCCTTTTCCGGTTATTCTTCTTTTCGGAATATTCCTTGATTCTCTTGCATTTATACACACATGTATGTGTATGCATATATATATATATATATATATATATACCAATTTTTTGAAGTATAGAAGTAATTTTGTGGATTTTCGTCCAAATTTGATAGACAGATAAAGGAGGGGCTAACTTGAGAATCTTTGTACAACATTAAGGACTCGTAATATGACTTTTATAATATTGGAGGTTTATCTGAAAATTTGAGTAAACATTAGCGACTATCATATATATATATATTTTGTTGGGTTCCAGCCCCAACTTGTGCAACTTGAGTTGCAACTCAAGTTGCACCAATTGAACAAGAAGTTGTCATTTACTTGATAAAGTTGATTATCAAGTTGTAAAATGGCTGCAAATTGCAAGCTCTTCTTTTTTTTTTGCTATAAATAGGGGGTTAAGATGAGGATGAAGAACAAGCAAAAAATTGAATGAAAACATATTGAGTGAGAGTGAGTAATTCAATATTTGTGAGAGAGAGGTTCTCGTGTTTTGCTAGAAAACCGAGCCTTGGTGAGGTTTTATAATTTTGTCCGTTTAAAAGTTATATCGTGAGGGAGGGTTAGATTTTAGCCGTGCAAAAATCACACTGTTGTAATTCTTGTGTAATAGTTGGTAAATTACTCCACGGACATAACTAATTTTGGGTGAACTACGTTAAAAATTGTTGTCTCTTTTTTTTACTGTTTTCACAAATTTTCATACACGATCTTGTGGAATCTTAGCCGGGGAATAGCCGATATTCCCAACACATATATATATATCTCCAAGTGCGCCTCTTAACATGTTAGTAATATTTTATTGATTTTAATTTTTGCTTAACTTTTGGTGAGAAATGTGATTTTTTTTTTAATTAATTCACGTATATTGTACGTAGCAGAATTATTGATGCACGTCAGATTTTATTGATCAATTAATTTATTGTAATTTCATGAGATTGTTTAGTCAAGTTTTGGTTTGAACATGCTGTAGGGGAACTCGGAGATTGATCACGTGAAGTTTAGGCTTTTAGTATGGTGAATGATCACAATGTTGTGCATTCACATGTGACTAGAGGGTTTTGGGGTTTTTTTTTTTTTTTTTTTTGGGGTCATAGTTGAGTTGATTTTGATGCTTTAATGGGATGATTGATTGAAGTCAAGAATAAACTTGAACTTTGTTCCTAGGTTTTTTTGGGAGGTTTGATTGTGGATTTTTGCAGTGGCGTGGAGTGGAAAATGAGTGTTCAGACAGGATGAAGAAGGTGAACAGGAAGGTTGGCAAGTATGTGCTTGGTAAAACGATTGGAGAAGGTACTTTTGCGAAAGTTAAGATTGCACAGAATGGGGAGACCGGAGAGAGTGTCGCCATCAAAGTCTTGGCCAAAAGCACCATTCTCAAGTACAAAATGGTTGACCAGGTACTCTGAACCCTTCCCCTGCTGCAGCCGGATAAAAGAAACAATTTTTAACTAAATTTGAAATAAGAGATTAACTGAAATTCCATTTAGGAGTACGTTAAGTTAATATACTTCATTCTTTACTTTTAGTTCATTGAAAGTTGTGATGATATATCTATGTTGTGAAAAGTGTGATTCTCCAGTTTGTACTTCTTCTGGGAAGTTTGCTGACTTGTCTATATTCATTCCAGATTAAAAGAGAAATATCTATAATGAAGATTGTGAGACATCCTTACATAGTCAGACTTCATGAGGTATGTGTGAGCTTTGTCTTTTGCGTCTCAATAAAGTATTCTCTTCATTATGGCAGATTTATTTTTGTATCGCTAACATTTGTGCATACACCCGTCTTTTTTCCTTTTACAGGTTTTAGCAAGCCAGACAAAGATATATATTGTGCTGGAATTTCTTGCGGGAGGAGAATTATATAAAATTGTAAGGCATTAAATATGTTTACTTGAAAGTCATGGTATCCCATGCTCTATATCTTATTTGCTCAATGAGATGTTGCTTGGATGCCACAAAGAAATGGATGAGGAACAAACTAGAGCTGGTTTGGTTGTGTGACTGTGCAGTTAAACCAACTCTCCATTTCCTTATTTCTTTGTAATATTTGACCAGCTTTGATATATATATTTCTTGAAGCTTCTAATATTTTAGTTTCCTCATTGTCTCCACTGAGTATAAAAATGAAAATAAACGTGGAAATTGATGCCTCTGGTTGTTATACTTTTCCTATATGGGCAGGTTCACCAGGGAAAGCTTTCTGAGAATGAAGCAAGGCGATACTTTCAACAACTTATAGTTGCAGTTGCACATTGTCATAGTAAGGGGGTCTATCACCGAGATTTGAAGGTGTGCGGCAATTGCTGATATTTGAGACCCATAGCATACATCGTATAGAATTTTTATTCTGATTTTATCTTTACTATTCTTGTAATCTATAGCCTGAAAATCTGCTCCTTGATTCCCAAGGAAACTTGAAGGTTTCTGATTTCGGACTGAGTGCATTACCTCAGCAAGTAAGTAGGAGATGTCCTCTTTGCATTGTCAGATGAAACCAAAAATGTCTGGAATGTGACCATTTCTTTTGGACAAATGCTTTACCTATGTAGATAAATTTTTAATTTTCATGAATGTATCCATGTGCAGGGGGTTGAACTTCTCCATACCACTTGTGGGACTCCAAATTATGTAGCACCTGAGGTACTTTGTTTGTCATGTACATATATAACCTTGAATAGCAATAGGTCTGATGTTCTGCTGCACTGACTTGGATGGGGACATGCTTTTACACTAATCTGAGCATAGGCTGCTTTCCACTCCTTTACCGAACTGTTCTTGCATAGTTGAGCATTGGAAGGAAGTCTTTTGGCAAGTCTTAGTTAGCATTTGATGGTTAGACTCCCTTCACGTTTTACATAGAACTTTGAAGGAACTTCTAGCTGCTAACAATGAACTTAAGAAAGAATGACAGCACCTTCTTGACTTTGGTATTCCTTTTTTCGCATGTTGTTTGTCATCAAATGATGTACTAGTATCTGCTTTGTACCATTGTGGTAGCTTTGATACTGCAACAACCAGTTGATCCTAACCATCTTCCATGCCTTCCCACTATGGTCATTGCAATATGGTTTGCCTACAATATTGGACCAATCTTGTGCAAAAATCACTTTGTTATCTTTTCTGCTGCTAAAATAGGATAACCAGATTATGACTTTTCTTCTGTTCAATGTATCAGTAGAGATGGATGAGAAAGAACAACTGCTTCATGTCTAAGCTATCAATGATGCGCTTGATATAGGATGTGCTAAGATGAGAATGGAACAGGCCACTTTATTAATTTGAGGGAAACGAGGTCTTATATTCATAACCATCAAACTATCCACCTAAATCATTTCCTGTGGGTTTTGATGCAGTACACGAAACATTTTCTTTGAAATGAGTTTTCATTATTACTCATTTTGGCTTTCTCCATTGTGCTTCAGCCAACTCTAGGGCAATTATTACATAATTATTCTTTCATGCTCTATTGGTAATTGTTAACAGAACTAAAGTGAAGTTGAGCAAGAAGGTTGGCTGTGTTTCACTCATATTATCCCCAGTAGCTACAAATTGTCTCTTTACCCAATTTGTTCAATCTTATCCTATGATCTTCACAGTGATATTGCTTTTATTTGAATTTCCTTTCCATGCATTAACAGCACCTGTGTATATATCTCTTGTTTACCATGCAAGGCTAATCTGTAGCTACAATACTATCTTCCAGTCTTACCTTTCACGATATTGTGAAGTTTCGTAGTATATTTCTGATCTGTAGGAGTATGTTTTGGGGAGAACAGATATATCTCATGCTCAAGAACATCCCAGTTTATTTTAGTTATATATCTTAAGCCAAGGTGCTAAGCTTTTCCAGACAGATTTGAGTATCTTGGCCACAATAATTCCTTCAGGTCTTAAGCCACCGAGGCTATGACGGTGCTGCTGCTGATGTTTGGTCATGCGGAGTCATTCTTTATGTTTTGCTGGCAGGATATCTCCCATTTGAAGATATAGACCTCCCAATCTTGTATCAGAAGGTTAGCTGCAGTTATTATTACCATAAAAATCTGCACATATCAACAAGCATGTGCCATCAATGTGAGAAACTTCTAGACTGCCTCGTCTGTCGCAATGTAATGATATGTGTTACTGTTTGGTATCTTGAAATCTTGTGTAAGTGTCTAGGAAAGCCATAATCTTCTCTTCTACAAGCATATGGTTTTGGAGACAGAGCATAAACACATCAAGCTCCTCAATAATTAATCCTTTTAGCATTTGCAAGTTCTTGAACATGGCATTTCAAACCAGTGTTTAACTTGGTAGTGGAAAGTTTCGGGCTATCATTGATTCAGGTAGGGTTTTGATTCTAAGACATGCCAATGTTTCTGCACAGAATAAATAAGCACTTCTTAGGGGTCACCTCTTACACATTGTGTTGCTGCATGTCTCTAGGTCTCTAGGTTGACGTATGGTCCTTTTATTTTATTTTTCCCTTTCCCTTTCAGTATTTGGCAAAAAAAGGAATCTTTCTTATGGACTTTATTATTTGAGCACCTTTCAAGCTCCTTGTAGGCATGCGAAGTTACCAACTGCTTTCAGTTGATTTGCAGATCAATGCTGCAGAGTTTTCATGTCCATTCTGGTTTTCACCTGGTGTGACATCATTGATATGGAAAATACTTGATCCCAACCCTGAAACTGTGAGTATAGACATTATTTTCCTCGTTCTGCACATGGGTTTTTCATGTATTGCATGTTTGTAAAATGCATGAGATGCTAATGTTGAAGGCTCGACGAGGAATTTAAT
This sequence comes from Ehretia macrophylla, assembly GCA_037974665.1. Lineage (NCBI taxonomy): Eukaryota > Viridiplantae > Streptophyta > Magnoliopsida > Boraginales > Ehretiaceae > Ehretia > Ehretia macrophylla. The sequence goes on along the minus strand of CM075771.1, from coordinate 53,963,249 downwards.
TAACGTGGAAGAATTTCCTGTACCATCAAATATTTAATCATTGAGATGTAATATTTTTCAATTAAATAAGTGTTCAAAAGGCACAAGTGTGAATGACCAGATATAAGTTGTAAAAGTTGTTTGCTATCCGACTCTGGGTGTTTATGTTATCTAATACTGCAGAATGTTTTCAATGAGTATGCTTCTTGGAATAGTTAAAAGAAAAAGAGATGAACATATCTAATACTGCTGAATGTTTTGGATCAGTATGCTTCTTGGAATAGTTAAAAGAAAAAGAGATGAACATATTTATGCAAATAATCCTATCAATAGAGCTTAACAGCTTAGCAAAGTCACACACCATCATGTCAATTATTTGATAAACTTTAAAGAATAAGCCTGGCAAGGCGACTATAAATGATATGTTACACACTTTCATACTTGACTTACAACCCTGTATTTTTATATAAGGTGCTAATACTCTCTCTCTCTCTCTCTCTCTCTCTCTCTCTCAATGCATAAGCAACTTGGTGATGCACTATTATCAGATGTGTATTCTCATTTTAAGTTAATGATGCCATGAAGAGCTTGAGAGCCCAGGTACTCTTTTCGGTAGAGGTGTTTTTGATAAGTAATTAACTTATAATAACTTATTAAGCCACTTTCCGTCCTGCTATGTGTAGACAAGATTAGCTAATATATCTGTTGATATACCAAATGAAGATAAAAATCTCGATAAAAATCTATTTCGTTCATCTGTTTCTCTGAATAATCTTGAGCTAATTTTGGTATCAAGTCTCAAGTTTAATTTTCTGCTGCCCCTTAAAAGCTTTTCAATCTTCATGGTAGTCTGAAAATTTTTACTTATTTGTTGCTGGTTTATGGTAGCAATCCTGGATGACCAGTGTGATATTTAAGATTATCTTTTGTATCTTCATAACTTTGCATAACCTAATTGCTCCTGTATTATTCAGCGAATTAAGATTGAGGGGATAAAAAGGGATCCCTGGTTCCGGAAACACTATGTGCCTGTCAAACCAAGAGAAGATGAAGAAGTGAATTTGGATGACGTCTGTGCAGTTTTTGACGGCATCAAGGTCAAATGTTTTCTTGTTTATGTGCTCAACATATTTTGTAGGATATAACCTGATAAGGAAACGGGAACATAATATATTTTCAATAGGCTTTACTATAAGAACATTCGAAAAGTTTCACCCTGTCATTCGAAGATGGAATTTTCCTTTAATTATGGCAGGATGTAGAGCCTGATGTTCTTGAATTTGGATCTCTACTGAACTTATGAAGCAGAAAATGTCTTTTATGTGCAATTTAAGTGTCCCCTGATGTGGTAAAGTGTTGCTTTCTAAATGATGTAGGATCAATACGTAGCTGAGCTATCCAAGAACGATGAAAGTGGCCCTCTTATAATGAATGCATTTGAGATGATTACCTTATCTCAAGGGTTAAACCTATCAGCTTTGTTTGACAGGCGCCAGGTACCACAATCTAATTGCAAAATATGGGCAAGAAGAATATTTTATTCTTCCTTAACTGAATGTTTACAATGTACATTTAAATAGGAATACAAGTGAGCTATTTTAGGAAACAAATCAGAATAAAATCAATCAAATAAAATCAATCAAATTTCCTAATCTCCTTGATTTAAGCTTTTGACTCAAGTCTCCTATATTTACACGCCTATCACTCCTAATATTAAATGTCATTAATACTGAATATTCCCCTTTCCAACACTCCCTCTCAATCTGGCTTGTAGATGTCTTCCATTGCTACCTTGCTCACTAGGAGTTCGAATTGACTCTTGTGCAGTCCTGTAGTAAGTATGTCGGTCGTTTGTTGAGTAGTTGGTACATAGGGAATGCATATTAAGCCATTCTCGAGTTTCTCTTTGATGAAGTGTTTGTCAACTTTGATGTGCTTAGTTCTATCTTGTAGAACTGGGTTATGGGCAATTGAAATGGCAGCCTTGTTGTCACAGTAAACCTTCATGGGAAGTGAAACTGAAATCTTTAAGTCTTCTAGTAACCTCTTGATCCACATCACCTCACAAATTCCGTGTGCAAGAGATCTAAACTCAGCCTCGGCACTGCTTCGTGCTACAACATTTTGTTTTTTGCTTCGCCAGGTGACTAGATTTCCTCCAACGAAAGTGCAATATCCTAAAGTTGATCATTTATCAGTAGTGCTCCCTGCCCAATCATTAGCTGTATAGACTTTAACCTGTAGATTATTTCGCTTTCTAAACATTAGGCCTCTTCCAGGTGTTCCCTTTAGATATCTCAGTATTCTATAGGCTGCATCAAAGTATTCCTGTCCTGGTGAATGCATGAATTGGCTTACCATACTTATGGCGATTGCTATATCTGGACGGGTATGTGATAGATAGATTAATCTCCCTACCAAACGCTGATACTTTTCCTTGTCAATCATATCTTTAGGCTTAGCAGGATTGAGTTTCAAATTGGCCTCAATTGGAGTCTTGGCAGCTTTGCACCCCAGAAGTCCTGTTTCTTCAAGTAAATCAAGAATATACTTTCTCTGATTTACGAAGATACCTTCTTTCGATCTTGCAAATTCCATGCCAAGAAAGTATTTCAATGTCCCTAGGTCTTTAATCTCAAAGTCTTCGGCCAGTTTTTTCTTCAACCTTGCCAGTTCTCCAAGATCATTGCTAGTCAAAATTATGTCGTCCACATAAACAATGAGGATTGTAAGTTTTCCCTTCACATAGTGTTTATAAAACATGGTATGGTCAGCTTGGCTGTGATGATAGCCATGACTTTTTACCGCCTTTCCAAACCGCTCAAACCACGCTCTTGGAGATTGTTTGAGATCATAGAGGGATTTCTTGAGCCTACAAACTTTATTTTGACGAAAAACCTTTTCAAAGCCTAGTGGCAGGCACATGAACACCTCTTCTTCCAAGTCGCCATTGAGAAAGGCATTATTCACGTCTAACTGGTGTAAGGGCCAGTCAAAATTAACTGCAAGCGACAATAATATACGAATAGAGTTAATCTTGGCTATCGGCGCAAAAGTTTCTTGGTAATCAACACCGTATGTTTGGGTAAATCCCTTAGCCACAAGTCTTGCTTTGTATCTCTCTATACTTTCATCGGCCTTGCATTTCATTGTAAACACCCATTTGTACCCAACCACTTTTCGGCCTCTAGATGAATCCACAATCTCCCATGTCCCATTTTTCCTTAAAGCATTCATCTCTTCTAACACTGTTGATTTCTAGTCAGGATCATCAAGTGCTTCCTTAATGTCTCTTGGAACAAACAAGTTAGAGATTTTAGATGTAAAAGCTTTATGATTTTGAGAGAGCTTTGCATAGGACATATATTTGGCAATTGGGTGATTAGTGCAAGAACGGGTCCCTTTTCTAATAGCTATTGGAATATTAAGATCAAGGAATTTTTGTTCAAAAGACTCATAAGGAGTAGACGCAGTATTAGGCAAAACCGAAGCACTATTAGGTAGGAAAAGATCAAGAGTACCTGAAGTGTGTACAGATTCATCACTCGGGGCATCTGATTGAACTTGTGCTAAAGGGATAGGAAGTTCTCTACTCTTTTGATGATTCTTCCGCCTGGTATAAACAAGAAGCTCTGAGTCACGTCCCTTAGGATTAGTTGGTAGTATTTCTCCCCCTGTCGAAGACTCAACAAAGCTTGACAACATAGTATTAGGGAGTGTAGGATTGGGTAGAATAGTCTCAAGGTCGACCATTTTAGGTAAAGTAGCAGGAACAATTTCCGAAAAATTTCTTCACTTTGTTTCTCCCCCTAAAGAAAAGTTTTTTGAAAAAAGGTTGATGCTCAAGAAAAGAAACATCCATTGTAACAAAGATTTTTCTGGTTTGAGGGTTAAAACATTTGTATCCCTTTTTGTTTGGAGCATAACTGGTAAAAACTCATTTTTCAGCTCTCGGATCTAATTTTGATCGTCCTTTAATAGGTAAGTGAATATAAACAGTGCATCCAAGTACTTTTAAGGGAAGATTAGAATGAATAAGAGTTCCAGGAAATATTTTTTTAAGACTCTCAAGAGGAGTACTAAAGTTAAGAACAACAGAAGGCATCCTGTTAATTAAATAGGACGCAGTTAAAACAGCTTCACCCTAAAGGTGTTTTGGAACATTCATCGAAAACATAATGGCACGAGAAACTTCAAGCAAATGTTTGTTTTTTCGTTCAGTAATTCCATTTTGTTGAGGAGTATCAACACAAGTAGATTGATGGTGAATACCTTTTTCTCTTAAAAAACTTTTAAGAACTTTGTTAAAATACTCAGTGCCATTATCAGTACGAAGAATTCCAATTTTAGTTTGAAACTGAGTTTTAACCATTGTATAAAAGTTTTTGAACAAATTTTCAACCTCAAATTTTTCAGTCATTAAATAAACCCAACATAGACGAGTATGATCATCAATAAACGTCACAAACCATTTTTTTCCCGACAAAGTATTGATCCTCGAGGGTCCCCAAACATCACTATGAACTAAATAAAACGGTTTCAAAGCCTAATAAGAACGTGAAGGATAAATAGTTCTATGACTTTTTGATAAAATGCAGTTTTCACACTGAAACTTTGAATCATCCAAACCACGAAATAAAGCAGGAAATAATTTTTTGAGATAGGGAAAACTAGGGTGCCCTAGCCTATAGTGCCAAAGCATTATTGGATCTTTAACAAGGAAAGAATTGATACTACACAATCCTTGAGCCTGTTTATTCTTGGAGTCTTCATCTTCAAAATAGTAGAGACCATCTATCATCTTAGCACTGCCAATCATCTTCCCCGAGCACTGGTCTTGAAACACACAATGAGAGTCAAAGAATGTTACACGACAATTAGAATCTCTAGACAATTTACTGACTGATAAAAGGTTACATATGAGTTTTGGAACATGAAGAACAGATTTGAGTGATATGGGTCTAGATATTTTTATCAAACCTTTGCCAGCAATAGGAGAATAGGATCCATCCGCTATACGGATTTTTTCATGACCAGAACAAGGATTGTAAGTGTGAAACAAATGAGAAAAACTCGTCATATGGTCAGAAGCCCCTGAATCAATAATCCAAGGAGCGGAACGTGAAAAAAATTGACAAGATAGGGCGTTTGGTTCACTACCTGTTTGAGCAAGAGAAGCACTAGGAGTACCTGACAATCCAGAGTTGGATTTCAACAGTTTTAGGATATGATCGAGTTGCTCTTTGTTAAATAGGATAGCTTCGGCTTCATGTGCAGCGGGAGCGCGGCTTCATGTGCAGCGGGAGTGCGATTGAACCTGCCTTCATGCTTTCCTTTCCAATTTGCTGGTTTACCGTGGATTTTCCAGCAGGTCTCACGCGTATGGCGAGGTTTGTTGCAATGATCACACCATATACGGGGTTTCTTTTTAGTCCTCCTTGGATTGTTTTGGCCAGCGTAGGCCTCGGCAGCAGCAAGGGCAGAATTTTCAATTGCACTGCTAGAAGTTTTCTTACCGAGCATGACGAGGCGGCGACTCTCTTCGCGACGAACTTCAGAAAAAAATTTCCCAATTGATAGGAGAGGCTGCCTGCCAATTATCCTTCCCCTAACCTCATCAAACTCAACATTAAGACCAATAAGAAATTTAAAAATACGGTTATCCTCCACCGTCTTCTTATAGTGTTTGCAATCCTCTGGGGATTTCCACTCATAATCGCTGAATAAATCTAAATCTTGCCATAGGCGTTTCAGAGAATTAAAATACTTGGTAACGTTGTCCTCACCTTGGCGGATTTCTCCAAGTTTCAGCGTCAATTCATATACTTGGGGCTGATTTCCCGAGTCTAAATACATTTGGGTGATGTTGTCCCAAAACTCCTTAGCAGTGTGGTAGCACATATAGTTGGAGCTGATGGCTTCTTCCATAGAATTTACCAGCCAAGTCATCACCATAGAGTTCTCGGCATCTCAAGTGGAATAGGTCGGATCCTTCAGATTAGGCTCTTTCTTCTCTCTGGTTAGATAGCCGATTTTGCCTCTGCCACGAATGTACATCTGTACAGATTGAGACCAGCGCGGGAAATTTTCTCCATTCAGTCGTATGGTAGTAATCTGGACAGAATGGGAATCCGAATGGGGAACCTGTTTCAAGGCCTGGGTTTCGGAGAGATTGGGAAGGTTTTCTTAGGTGTTGCCGGACTCGAAAGTAGTGTCAAATATGGCGGAAGGTGGCTGGAATTTTTTTCCTTTGTTTGTTTCACGATTAAAGGCACCAGGTATGGTCTGATACCATGCAAAATATGGGCAAGAATAATATTGTATTCTTCCTTAAATGAATGTTTACAATGTACATTTAAATAGGAATACAAGAGGGCTATTCTAGGAAACAAATCAGAATAAAATCAATTAAATAAAATCAGTCTAATTTCCTAATCTCCTTGATTTAAGCTTTTGACTCAATCTCCTATATTTACACGCCTATCACTCCTAATATTCAGTGTAATTAATACCGAATATTCCCCTTTCCAACACTAATTTCAGTTTATGGCAAGGTATTAGTCAAAGAGAAGGCCCTTTGATCCTTGATTTTCATGTCATCATCATCATCATCATCTTCTTTTTTCTGTTCTTTTTATGTGGAATTTTCTCTTTTCTGAAGCCGGGACAAGGATCTCGATTCTTAACTTAACCTAATGTTCTGATGTTTCCAGCTGTAATTGATACTTCTATCCAGTTTAAAGTAAAAAGATATAATATTCTTTCCCATCCCTTCACTTTTCAGACCAGTTTTTTACTTTTCAATGATACTAATGGGATTTTGAACTAAGCTTCATGCTTTCGAACACACCCATCCTAAGAATTCAGTTGAGTTAGTATATAGCATGATTTTCACTTACTATAGGAAATATGGGCATAGGATGTATTACACTTGGAACGTTCTGCATCATGAGTATGTGTTCTTAATATATCTTTGCAATGAGGCATTTTTTTCCATCTGTATCAAAAATTTAATATTTACTGAAATATTATTTGTTTTTCCATCCTCTCACAATCCACTTGGTAGATTGTATTTTCATCAAACTCATTATTGGGAGCAGTTGACTTAATTTATAGTTGTTATAGGAACATGTCAAGCGTCAAACTCGTTTTATCTCCCGCCAGCCTGCAAAAGTCATAATTTCAACGATAGAGGCAGCTGCAGCATTGATAGGTCTCAAGGTTCATACACGCAACTATAAGGTATATATTATAAATCTTAAAGATAAAAAAGAAACTACTGATAATTCGCTTGGCCATCAGATCCATTTATAATGTGCTAGGATCCGTTTTCCTCGACACTGGTTCAGCGTACTGTCTAGACATTATTTTGTCCTTTATGTTTGGATATATATAGATTTTTGTTTACGTGTGGCTACTTTCATGTGTCCTCTCTTTGATATCTTTATCCCCTTTTGTAAATCATCAAGTTTTGTCATCCATTTCCGAGAAGCATGTTTGTAGAACGGGTTGTGCAATGTCAATTTCAAGATCATAAAATGTTGATTTAATGGGTATTCCAAAAGCTTGTTCAAGAATTGATACATTTGGCTCCACATGATACCAAGTATACTAGTGTTTATCTGTGAACCACTTCCACATTTGAGTGCATGCGCGAATTCTGAATTCCAGAGAGGATGCAAAATCCCCTTTGCGATAGCAAAACCAAATTACTTCATGTATTTTTCATGAGAAGTGTGCCTAGTAGTTCCATTAAGGGAGCCCTATATGTATGCATGTATATATTGTATATCACCTTTATAGTTTTATCATTGCACAGTTTTGCATATAATATATGACTTGGTAATCTTAAAATTATAAGCTGGTGTTAAATGTTCCCCCTGGACTTCGAGAGCCAGATCACAGTGTTTAGTGAAAGAAGAGAGAAGAGATAGATTGATCATCTTTATCTGATCCAAGAGTGTATCCTATTTATAGGATAACTGATACATTGTTTAGTAGAAACAGTTATACTATTCTAACTAACTAGTATAGCTCAGCATCTAACTATTACAGCTCAGCATCTAATAGTGCTATAACAACTGCTAGCTTATATCTTATCAGCCCCCCTCAAGTTGACCCTGGTGGAGACACTAGGGGAAGTTTGGCCTTGATGTAAGCATCCTTGGTCTTGGAAAGAGCCTTGGTAAAAATGTCAGCCACTTGCTCAGATGTAGGAATGTAGGATAGTTGCAATGCTTTGGAAACAACTTGTTCTCTCACAAAAATGGGAATCTATTTCTATATGTTTTGTCCTAACAAGAAAAACAGGATTATTAGCCAAAGCCATAGCAGATTGGTTGTCACAATGCAAAATAGAAGGCTTGACAGGAATAGAAAGATCTCTGAGCAGATAAGAGAGCCATTTCAGTTCTGCAGAGGCATAAGCCATTGCTCTATACTTTGCTTCAGTAGAGGATCTTGAGACTGTGGCTTGCTTTTTAGATGTCCAAGAAATCAGATTAGGTCCTAAGTAGATAGAGTAACCAGTAGTTGACTTCCTGTCATTAATATCTGATGCCCAATCTGAATCTCAAAACCCATATAGGTGCAGTGGCCCTTTCTGAAATAACAAACCCTGAGTCATTATGCCTTTTATATACCTCAATGTCTTCTTAAGAGCAGCAAAGTCTGCCACAATAGATTGATGCATATGTTGGCAGAGAGTATTTACTGCAAATTGAAGATCTGGTCTGGTCATTGTAAGGTACTGCAATGCACCAGTAAGACTTCTATAGAGTGTAGGATTAGAGTAGGGAATGGAGGCTGCAGTAGAGGATTTAGTAATTGTAGGATTGGAGGCAGCATTGCAGTCCATTAAACCTGCCCTCTTTAGTAAATCAAAAGCATATTTGGCCTGATTGATGATGAGACCTGTAGCTGAGTTATGAACTTCTAATCCCAGAAAATAAGAGAGGGAACCCAAATCCTTCATAGTAAACTTCTGACTCATAGTAGTGATAAGGGCCTGAATAACTGAACTATCACTACCAATCACTATGATGTCATCCACATAGATAAGTTTTAGAGTCATAGCAGTAGCAGTTTTATGAATAAACAGAGAACTATCTGCAGTACTTAGGGTAAAGCCATTGGCTAGGAGAAAGGATGACAACATGGTGTACCAAGCTCTAGGGGCCCATTTGAGGCCATAAAGAGACTTCTTAAGTTTGCAGACATAGGTAGGATGCTGAGAATCTTGAAAACCTTGTGGCTGTTGTATATAGACACATTCTTCTAGATGACCATGTAAAAATGCATTTGAAACATCAAGTTGTTTGAGAGACCACTGATTGTGTAGGGCTAGACTGAGGACTACACGAATGGTTTGAGATTTAACTACTGGACTGAATGTCTTAGTATAGTCAACCCCATGCTCTTGAAGATATCCCTTAGCTACCAACCTTGCCTTATATCTAGATATAGTTCCATCAGCATGCTTTTTAATTTTAAACACCCACTTGCAACCTATGGACTGCCTATCATGTGGTAAAGGAACCAAATCCCATGTTTGTTGCTTCAGTAGAGCATCAAACTCCTCTTGCATAGCATGAACCCAACAACTATATTTAGAAGCTTCTTTGTAAGTAAGAGGTTCAGTAGAAGGTGGTGTAGTAATAAGAGAATGTGTTTGATAAAGGGGTGGGGGTAAGCAGCCAGTTTTAGACCTGGTAAGCATAAGGTGCAGAGATTGAGGTACTAGTTGTGCAAAGGAGCCAGAGGAAGACTCAAGACTAACAAAGGGTTGTGAGGGATTAGAGGAGAAAGATGCTGTTGAAGGTGAGTCATTAGATGAAAGAATAGGTGCAGTAGAGTGAAAATTGGAATCAGATGAGGCAGAATTAGAGAGTCTACTAGGGGGAGATTCAAAAGTGTGTACAGGGATATTGAGTAATGGATTCGGGGGAAATAGGGGAGAATACTGAGAGAGAGAGAGAGAGGAATTAGAGGGAGTAGGAAAATAAGAAGATGTGGATTGTGTTGCAAGATAGGGGAAAACATGTTCAAGAAAGCTGACATGTCTAGATATGTAGAATTTATGAGTGGCAGGGTCCAAACACTTGTAACCTTTAGTATTAAGGCAATAACCCGGGAATATGCATGGTTTAGATCTATTTTCTAGTTTGTGATTAGTATATGGCTTAAGCCACGATAGCAAAGGCATCCAAAGACTTTAAAGGAGTGATAATTTGGCTATTTTGAGTAAAGAAGCTAATAAGGGGATAGATTATGTAAAATAAAGGTAGGAACCCATAAGAAAATTAGCTGCAGCTAGGGCCTCTAACCAAACTGAGAAGGAAGATGAGCTTGATTTAAAAGAGCTAAAGTAGTTTCTATGAGGTGTCTATGTTTTCTTTCCACTCGACCATTCTGTTATGGGGTATAAGGACAAGATGTTTGATGAATGGTGCCTAGGTTTTGTAAAAGTAACTGAAATTTCTTGCTTGTCTGTTCTTAAAACCTGAATGGAAGTATGAAATTGAGTGGAGACCATAGCCTGAAAACTGAGATATGCATTATATGCTTCAAACTTTTGTTTTAAAGGATAAAGCCATCAAAACCTAGAATAATCATCTATGAAAATGATGATGTATTTATAGCCTTTACAAGATGGAAAAAGGGCAGGGCCCCATATGTCAGAATGAACAAGCTGAAACAGAAATTGACTAGCAGATTCTAAAAGACGAAATGGTAGTCTATGTGCTTTAGCCACAGAGCATGCAACACAATCTATAGTCTTATTAGGTAATCTAATGTGAATAATAGAAGATAGAAACTAAGCTATATTGCCAGTAGGATGGCCTAGCCAATAGTGCCACAGAAGATGCTGGGAGATAGGTGGTGGGGAAGAGCTGCAAGCAAAAACTTGTCTTCTTGTTGTTGTGGAGGGAGCTGGGGTGGAAGGTAAGGCATATAACCCTTTATTATAGGGGGCCTTGAACATCACCTTGTGTGAAGTGTTGTCCATAATAGCCACCTCCTTAGAATTGAAAATGATAGAGCAATTATTATCTTTAGTGAGTTGATAAAAAGATAGAAGAATGGATGCAATGTGAGGCACATAAAGTATGTTATGCAGAAATAAAGAGGAAGAGGGATTGAGTAGAGTACCATCACCAATGTTATGAGTTGGAAGTGATTGACCATTCCCCACAAAAATAGTGTCTGAGCCCTGATAGGGATAGGATAGATGGAGTTGATTGAGGTTGTTGGTAACATGAGTATTAGCACCTGAATCCAGGTACCAATAGGATTAGGAAGCAGGGGCAGAACCTAGTTGAGTATTGAAAGCCTGTTTAGGTGTCTTAGGGATATGAGGATAGTTGGTGTTGTCATTTCTATGCCAACATTCTAAGGCACTGTGATTAGGCTTACTACAGATTTGATAGTAGAGCTTTGCAGCAGGGGATGGGAGAGGCTGGGTGGTATAAGGAAAAACCATAGGAGAGTATGATTGTGGTGGGAGTAGGCCTAGAACACCTTTACCCTGATTTTTGGGTCCTTGGCCCCCCCTGCCTCCTCTATAACCATGACCTCTACCTCTGCCTTTGGGCTTGAAATTAGGTCCGTTATTTGTGTTGTTGTATAGTGCAGTATGAAGATCTGGGTTTAGGAAGGACTGTGTGGTCTGTGGTTTAAGCCTCTGTAGGTGTATTCCTCTGAAATAAGAAGATTGCCTAGTTCATGCATGCTAATGGGTGAAGACCTGGTTCTAATAGATGTTTTGAATGAGTCATACTCAATTGGTAGGCCTCTAAGAGTGTAAAGAACTAAGTCTTCTTCTGAAATAATCTCAGCTGCTGCTGCCAAGCTATCAAACAAGGACTTGATCTTATCCAGGAAACTCTACATGGACTGAGATCCTTTGGTAATGGTCTGCAATTCTGATAAGATACCTCTCTAGATCAGTTGTATTTATGCTATTTGTACTATTTGTGATATTCATGTTGTAAACAGAGATAAGTAGTTAGTCTGCCAGCTCATCTATAGCTGGCAGAGTTAGTTAGTCATCTATAGGATATTCTATATCTTAAGTCAGATAACTAACTGCCTGGTTCTAATAGCTCTCAATTACTGTCTTCTATACTTCATGTAAAGATTTCTCATCAAACACTAGACTGTCAACCCTGTTCTGTAGCAAAAGCACACAGACTTCCATTTTCATTGTCTAGTTATGTTAGTTCTTTTCCTTTTCAATTGGTGCATTCAGACATTTGGGGTTCTGCCCCTTTCCTTCTTGTAAAGGCTACAAGTATTATATCCTATTCATTGATGATTACTCAAGGTTTTCCTGGTTGTATCCTATGAAGTTTAAGTCTGATGCTTATGCTGTTTTCCAAAGTTTTCAATCTATGGTAAATACTCAGTTTCATGCCACTATCCAAACACTTAGGACAGATAATAGAACTGAATACACCACCCATAAGTTTCAGTTATTCCTGCAAACTTTAGGTACCATTCATCAGACTTTTTGTTCTTATACCAAAGAACAAAATGGGAGGGTAGAAAGAAGGCATCTTCATCTTATAGAAACTACTTTAACTCTTCTTAATCAAGCTCATTTACCCTCTGTTTTTTGGCTGGAGGCTCTGGCTACAACTCATTTTCTAATAAACAGATTGCCTACACCAAATCTTAAAAATCAATCTCCCTACCAGCTGCTTTATTTTAGACTTCCAGACTGTCACTCTCTCAGGGTTTTTGGCTGTCTATGTTATCCCTGGCTTAAGCCATATACCAACCATAAGCTTGAGAATAGATCTATACCCTGCACTTTCATAGGCTACTGTCCACACACTAAAGGCTATAAATGCCTTGATCCAGTAACTCAAAAAGTCTACATTTCTAGGCATGTGAGGTTTGTGGAGCATGTCTTTCCTTATTCTACATCAAACCCCACACTTCATCCTCAGCATAGCCAGCAAGACTTTCAAGAATTTCACAGCTAATTCCCTCCTATTTTTCAAACCACTTCTCCTTTGAGTTCATCTCCTCCACATTCTGCTACTATGCCTTCTTCCTCAACTAGTGATCAGTCTTCTACTCCCTCAAGTAGTACATTTCCTGAGCAGACTGGTTCTCCAATCTTACCTACACCATCTCAGTCTTCTGCCCTAGGAGATGCATCTAGTCCTTTTGCCTCCCAGTCTACCTCTTCTGTTCCCCCTCAGCCTACAACTGCTACCCACTCTCAGTCATCAAGTTCTCAGTCTTTACAATTACTGCTACCACAATCCCTGCATCCTATGCTTACTAGAGCCAAAACAGGGTGTCTTCCTCCACCTCTGTACCAGCTCAATACCTTGATCACTACACTTGCCGAGACTGAACCCTCAAGCTATAAAGAAGCAGCCAAATATGAATGTTGGGTTCAGGCTATGAAGGAAGAGTTTGCAGCTCTTCAACACCAGCATACCTGGGATCTTGTTTCTCTGCCTCCTGACAGGCAACCTATTGGGTGTAAGTGGGTTTATAAGATTAAGAGGCATGCTAATGGCTCAATTGCAAGGTATAAGGCCAGATTAGTGGCTAAGGGTTATTTGCATGAGCAAGGTTTGGATTACACTGAGACTTTTAGTCCAGTGGTCAAACCACAGACCATAAGGATTGTTCTCGGTTTGGCATTACATCACAACTGGTCCCTTAGACAACTAGATGTTTCCAATGCTTTTTTGCATGGTTCTCTAGAAGAAACAGTCTACATGCATCAACCAACAGGTTTCATTGATCCTACTCATTCTCAGCTGGTTTGCAAACTTAGGAAATCTTTGTATGGCTTAAAATAGGCTCCAAGAGCCTGGTACCAACTGCTCACTAACTATCTGGTGTCTCAAGGTTTTGTGATGAGTGTTGCAGACACTTCTCTATTTCTTCATAAAACTTCTACTGCCACCACTCTTGTGTTGATTTATGTGGATGACCTAATAGTGACTGGCAGTAATCCTTCAACAATCAGCTCTTTAATCACTAGAATGAGTACCCAATTTGCTATGAAGGACTTAGGTCCTCTATCCTACTTTCTGGGCATTGAAGTTCTCTCCACAGCTCAGGGAATCGCTATGCACCAGACTAAATATGCTACTGACCTTCTCAAAAAGGCATGCCTACAAGACTGCAACCCTGCAGTGACTCCTACTACAGCCAAGTCTAAACAAGTAGATTGCACTCTCTATTCTAATCCTACTTAGTTTAGAAGCTTGACTGGTGCCTTGCAATACCTCACTATGACAAGGCCAGACATTCAATATGCTGTGAATAGTCTCTGCCAGCATATGCACAGCCCTACAGTGGTTGATTTTGCTGCACTAAAGAGAACACTGAGATATATAAAGGGTACTCTCACTCAAGGCCTCGTTTTCCAGTTTGTTCCCCTCCATTTATATGGTTTTGCAGACTCAGACTGGGCATCAAACCCTTTGGACAAAAAGTCCACAACAGGGTATGCCATTTATTTGGGTGCTAACCTCATTTCCTGGACATCAAAGAAGCAGGCCACTGTCTCTAGGTCCTCTACCGAGGCAGAATGCAGAGCTATGGCTCATGCTGCTACAGAACTTAGGTGGCTTACTTTTCTGCTAAAAGACCTATCAATACAATCACAGTCTCCTGTGCTTCACTGTGATAATATCTCTGCTATAGCCCTAGCAAGTAATCCGGTCTTTCATGTTAGGACCAAGCATATTGAGATATATTACCATTTCATTAGAGAGTAGGTCGTTGCTAAGGTGCTAAGACTCTCCTATATTCCAACTATAGAACAGACTGCATACATTTTCACCAAGGCCCTCTCCAAAGCAGTCTACACTTACACCAAGAGCAAGCTGCCCCTAGTCTCTGTACCAGGTTCAGCTTGAGTGGGGCTGATAAGATACTTCTCTGGATCAGTTGTATTTCTGCTATTTGTACTATTTGTGATATTCATGTTGTAAACAGAGATAGGTAGTTAGTCTGCCAGCTCATCTATAGTTGGCAGAGTTAGTTAGTCATCTATAGGATATTCTGTATCTTAAGTCAGATAACTAACTCCCTTGTGATCTATAAATAGATCACCAATGTACAATTCTAATCAATTAATGAAATCTCTTTTATTCTCTCTCAATTCTCTCTATTCTTTCAAATTCTTCTTTCAGTTGATGAATGTGAGACCTACTAAGAGAACTAAATCTGGAGGCTAAGGTAGTCCAGATGGAGGCAGCAGTTGGCATGTGAAGAATTTGAGACAAAACAACAGGAGTCATGGTAGTAAATAGGCATGATTTTAATTGTTGATCCATGATTAACCAGTCATCATAGGCAGGATTAGGAATTGTGACTCCTTCAACATTTTTGATTTGTGTTTCAGGAGTTGTTATCCCAGACACATGATCAAACAGCTGGTGGCCTTGAAAAGCCACTTGTAGTTGTACTTTCCACAACACTAGTTGTTGTCCAGCTTGAGTGGAATTAGATTGTTGAGATGCTGCTTGAATTGTTGGAGGCCTTGAACCACATCTGTAGACACAGCTGTGGCCATGGTAGATGAAGAAGAAGCCAAAGCTGAGGTAAGAAAAAGCTTCAGTGATGAAGAGAATATCGCTGGAAACCTTAATTGTGTTGAGAAGTGAGAATTCTGCCTTGTCGAGGCTGAATTGTGAGTTTCTCAGAGGAAATAGATCAAAATAAAGTAGAAAGCTTAGTCGAAGGTGCTTTAAGGGCTGCGAATGAAGGTGAAAACCCTAGATTGATCTCGGAAGAGAGAAGTGAGATTTTTAGCTATGTGAAGATAGTAGAGAGTGCAGTGATGATGTTGTACTACTTGTAGTAGGGAAAACAACTTAGAAGTAATCTTGTTTTCGAAAAAAAATGAAGCTCAGATAGAGCTTTAATGACAGCTCAGGAGCACCTAAGCTCTTGATACCATGAAAGAAGAGAGAAGAGAGAAGAGAGAGAGATATTTCTGTGAAAAGATATTTGTTATTGATCATCTTCATCTGATACAAGAGTGTATCCTATTTATAGGATAACTGATACATTGTTTAGTAGAAACAGTTATACTACTCTAACTAACTATTACTGCTCAGCATCTAATAGTGCTATAACTACTACTAGCTTATATCTTATCATTTAGGATAGCTCGAAAATACGCCATGAAGACCAATCTTGCATAGCATCCTTGATCTTTAAAGTAAGTGTTGTTTATCTGGAAGCTTGGCAGGCATAATGTGCATCCTTTCTTAGACATATTTTCCTTTCCCCATGCAACTTATGATTTGATGACGCTTGAAAATTTGCAAAGCATGGCTAAATTATCATGAATTTTTAAACTAATAATTAGCAGTGCAAGTGAAGATTGCATGGTAATCTTATAGTTACATAGCAAATCAAATATATATAAAGAAGGTCTTCAGTTGCTTGCAGTTAGCATTGTCAAGTTTATTTGATGTCTTTTGTCTCCCCTTCTTGTTCTCTAGTCAATATTCTTTTATGTTTCAGTTAATTGATCCTTCTGTGTCCATGTTATGTCAATGACGTATCCAGAAGGGTTTTCTTTTGTCTTTCTTTTTTCCTTTCTTTGCATCTTCTGGAAATGAAAGACATTGAGTTGATCACTAAACTGGCCAAGCTAAGCTGATTAATGAATTGTCAATCTTGCTTTAACTACCCAGTCCTTGTTCAAATTTCAGCTATAAATCTTTTATGTCATATGCCTTTAAGCAACTATCATATGCATTTCGATCAGCTACAAATCATATAGTAACCAAGTGCCAACTTGTGAACAAGGTTTCTCTAATCAATATTTGGTATCTTATTTCATTTTTTCTGAATTGTTATGTTATACAGACGAGACTTGAAAGGGTATCCGCAAATAAGGTTGGTCAATTTGCAGTCGTATTGGAGGTAACTTTCTCCGTTCATGGAATTTCCTTATTCAAAGAGCTAAATTCAGATTTTTAACTGATTTTCTCTTATCTTTTTTATTTTTTTCAATTCTTAAAGGTCTTTGAAATTGCACCATCACTTTTTATGGTGAATGTCCAAAAAGCTTCTGGAGACACCCTCGAATACCATAAGGTGGCTAGCCCCGCGTGCACATAATAAAAAGTTTCTAAATGGGTCCATCGTGCTACTTGTTTGTGGCTTTCATTATGAATTGCATAAAGCTCAAAATATTAGAGAATCTAAACAATTGTCCTTGTGATCTCTTTCTACAGTTCTACAAGAACTTCTGCGCATTAATTGAGCACATCATTTGGAGACCAAAGGAAAGCATACCAAATTCTGCTCTGCTAAGGACAATGACCTGCTGATCCGGTTCCATATGTGTGAAGCAAATATGTGAACAGAGTGAGGCAGTAAAGGTACTTATCTGCATTAGGACATAATTTATGGGACGGACTTCTATTTGGTCATGTGGCTGTGCGGTCTTCTAATACACATATGATAGTGGGGCCCACTTTCTATCTCACAGCCGCATGGCCAAATAGAAGTTAGCCAGTAATGTTGTAATTAGAGCGTTGTATGTATCACAAAATAGCATGTCTTGTCTTCTTATGTACATAATATTGGTGAATCTTGTTACAAAATTTGCATAGATTGATTACATATAGCGAGAAATATTCCACTTTCATGTGCCAATTTCATAATGCATCAAACCTATGTTGGTTTTGATATGAGAGTCTTAACTATTCACGGCCTTACCTTTGCATTCATATGTTGTCTTTCATTTAATTTTTGGTGCGACAGATTGACAATTTTGCAGACAATAAGTGGTTTTCATTAAGAATTTTGGCCAAAAATATTGGGGCAATTTCAAAGATTGGCTCTACTGAGCTTCCATTGTTGTGTTTTGTAACAATATGGACATTGTTTATAGGTATTTAACTCTAGCATATTGTAATCATCGTCCTATGGCCATAAAGTCCGAGTCTAATTCTTACTAGGTGGATGGAAATTTTCCAATTGGATTAGTGGTATTATTCCCACTAAATGTGTGATGTTGTTGAGATTTACTTTTGTATAGATCATTAATTTACTTTAAGCCAATAAGAATTAATTCTTTACGTGTTAGTACTACTAATCAAAATATAGAGGTCAAATATTAGAGAAGGAAGAAATGAAGAAAAAAGAAAGAGAAAAAGACGCTCCTCACACCATCTGCTTCGGAAATTTTTTTATTAGACATCTTGAATGTCATTCCGAATAAAAGTTACCTGTTAGAGCGTCTTTCGATTATGTTTCAAATGTTTATTTGTTTTTCCTTGTATTAATCTAACATTGTAAGAAATGTCATTTTCTGGGTATCTTATCATGGTTGGTGTTAAGATTTGGCTCAAAGTCTAAGTCCTAGCTCATGCTGGAGGACAAGTAGAAGTTCTATGAAATTAGAGATAGGAACCTTTATTCTCTCCTATAAATAGCGGATTCTATATTGTATACAGTTGCCACACTTCACGAGGCTGGATGTGAGCCTGAGAGAATTTTTCGTCTTTTATTAGAAAAAGAAGATTGTGGGAATGACTTCTAGACTTTTCTATGTGTTTAGTATGTTATAACTATCACCAAGAGATGGTGGATTATCGCTAGTAGATAATTGCGACACATCATGAGGTTGGATGTAAGCATAAGAGAGTATTTTTGTATTTTATTAGAAAAAAGAGGATTTTGTATGCAACATGTAGACTTTGTAAATTTAGTCCGTTGTAACCATTTACTCAAAGATAGTGGATTATCTTAGAGGTAGGATTGAGGACGCAAGCAAAAAGTTTTTTTTTTATCAAAGAAAATGATTAGCCAATCTCCATGGGATGAAAGTCCAAGTTCAATAGTTGATACAATTGGCAACTGGTTTGTTGTGGTGGGGGGGAGAGGAGGGGGATTTAGGGATCCAATCTAGAGGCAGAGTTTCTTTTAAGTTTTTCTTTTTCTTTAACGACCCAATCACAAGCTTTGTTTGTAGTTCTCCTAATGAGGCAAAAAACAATATTGTTTTGGCCTTTCACAATCTTTCAAACATCCTCCACGATGACTCTTGTTCTCCAATTAAGGGCATAGGTCGGAGAATTGATTGCATTGATCACTGCTTCTGCATCACTTTCAATAGTGATGTTTGTACTATGGAACTGCTTTGCAAACAGATTGGCATCTCTAATGGCAAGTGCTTCTGCTTCTACTGTTGAATGAGAAACGAAGGTCGCATGGTCTGCAAAAATCTTCTTAAGGCAGTCACATCCGAGGAATGCGATAGATGCCTTCAAGGGGTGGTGAAAAGCCGCATCAACATTGAACTTGATTTCATTTCTCTGAGATAGGGACCAAGAAGAATGCACAACCAACGTATTAAGAGAAGAAGAAATGGGGAGATTGTCAATTATAGCATTTGTTCAAGCAAACTCACGAATACTGCATTGTGCTTGGATAAGGGCCTTGTCAAGGTTGATCTCTTTGCCTTCAAGACAATTTATTCCTGTGCTTCCAAATTTCCCAGTAATGGAATGCAAGCAGCGATGACGCTTCTTTTGTGTTATACTTGACAGCTGCGTATTCAGTGGTTGTCTTGAAAAACCATTTGCTGAAAAATCTAGTCTTATGTGGGCTTGGTCTGAGTTGCAAACGGGATGCAAACCAGAACCTACGAACCCACGGGCAGAAAAGGTTGTGGTGTTCTAGCGTTTCTATATCCTCACAACAAATATGGCAGATTAGGGTGGTCGCACACTTCCTTTTAAACTTGTCTTCTTGAGTCGACAATCCATTTTTACAAATTTTCCACAAGAAGATCTTGGTCTTTAGAGGAATAGCCATACTCCATATGGTTTTCCATAGTGCAAGTGGCTCGAGATAGGATGAGCTAACGGTATGCCTATCTTTTGCATTGTAATGAACGAAGAGTTCTATAACAACATGGTAGGCAATCTTCACATTGAACTTTTCATCCTTGGTGTGGGGCCATATGATCCTATCCTTTTGTGGAATTACTGGGATGAACACTGCCAGGATGCCTTTGACTAGATTTGAGTTAAATAAACGTCTGACAACATCCTCTCTCCATCTCTTTGCCTCATGGTCAATAAGATCACTCACCAAAATGGGTCCCGCCACATTTTTGATGTTGAATGAGATATTGATTGATTAACCACCTATCGAGCCAAATGTTCGCTTCTTTTCCATTCCTTATAGTCCACACAATTTTTTTCATCAAGAGTTCCTTCCCTTTAAGAATATTGTTCCACGGCCACGATGCATTTCTCTGTCCTTACTCTCCAAAAGCTCTCTCGGGGATGATAAATTCTTTTGAAAATTTGCGCAACAAGTGAATCCGGGTTTATTTGCAATCTCCAAGCTTGTTTAGCCATCAATTCCAGATTGAAATAGTGGAGATCTCTGAAGCTGGGTCCCTCTTTCTACTTAGGCTCTATGAGAGTTTCCCATTTGACCTAGTGCATTCCTTTTTTTTCTATTTCTCTCCCACCAGAATCTAGTCGCCTTAGAGGAGATAGTCCTACAATCAGATTTTGGGATAAGGAAAACGAACATGACATAAGAGGGGAGGTCTTGGATAATAGCTTTAATCAGAACATCTTTACCTCCATCTGAGAGGAGAAACCTTTTCCATCCATTTAGCTTATTGTCACAGCTTTCTTGTAACCAGTTAAGTACACTTGACCTCGATCTTCCCCATTCTGAGGGTAGTCTAAGATAGTTCTTGAGATGGTTTGAAAAATTCATTCTGAAGATGCTTGATATTCCTTTTTTGAGTCCATTTGGTGTATTTGGGCTAAAGACAATTGAAGATTTGTCAAGATTGAGACTTTGTCCCGAGGCAAAGCAATATCTGTACAAGGTCTCCTATAAGGCTAGGGCTTCATGGTAATTACTTTCAAAAAAGAAGATTGAGTCATCTGCGAATTGCAGATGAGTGAGGGAGCAGTTCTTAGCAATTTTGAACCCTTTTAAGAGATTCCTTCTAGGCTGCCAATTGAGGAGAGAGGTAAGAACTTGTGTAATAATTGTAAACAGGAAGGAGACGGTGGATCTCCTTGTCTAATACATCTTGAGGGAAGGATCATATTGTTGGCAGTGCCATTAATGAGGATAGAAAAAGAAACTGTGGAAATGCATCTCTCAATCCATTTGATCCATGTGACATGAAATCCAAGTTTGCTCAAAACTCCAAGGAGAAAATCCCATTCAATTCTATCATAGGCCTTGTTCATGTCAGCTTTGAGGATCGCATGCCTTTTTTGCATTTTTTTTCCTTTTCCGAAGTCTGAAGGCAGCTTCTTGAGCAATGAGGAAGTTGTCTTGGATGAAGGCTGATTGTGTTAGGGCAATAATTTTGTCCATGATTGGTTTAAGCCTGAGAGCCAACACTTTGGCGAGAATTTTATAGAGGAAGCTGCAGCAACTGATAGGTCTAAAGTCAGACGTATGTTGAGGATTTTTCACTTTTGGAATCAATGCTATATTAGTTTGATTGAAAGTATTCAAGCTAATATTACCCTGCAAGGACTCATTAAGAACGGTGAAAATATCATCTTCAATAATATGCCAGTACCTGTGATAAAGGAGTCCAGAGAAGCCGTCAGGTCTAGGTGCCTTTTTTGCTCCAAGGCTGAATGCTACATTTTTTATTTCCCCCTTTGTGAAAGGCTAAATCAATGATCTGTTGTCATCCTCGGAGACCATTGGATCAATACATTCAAGAATGGGGTTAATGTTCCTTTGTCCCACTGAGGTGAAGAGCTCACTAAAGTACTCATTAATCATGCCTTCAATTCCTTTACTATTTGAAATCCATTTGCCATCTTGCCGCTGAAGTCTAACAATCCTATTATGTGATCTTCTCTGCTTTGTAACCGCATGAAAATACTCGGAATTTCTGTCTCCAGATTGAAGCCATTTCAGTCTGGCTCTTGCTTCCCAATATTGCTCTTCGCACTTCCAGGATTTTTCGATCTCACGGCTAATGTTCTTGTATTCTTCAATATCAAGCCCATTACTTGAGTTGTTGACAAGGTTTTCAATTCTCATTTTCAGTTGTTGAATCCTCGATTTGTTATTTCCAACTCTGCGGCAATTCTACTTGGATAGTTTAACTCTGCATTTGTCAAGTTTCGACACAACCTTAGAAGCTACATTGAGATTGGAAGGTATCAGCTAGCAGTCAGACACAATATTATCACATTCCTCATCCTCCGTCCAAAGGGGTTCAAAGTGAAATCTCCTTTTTCCTTTGTTTTGTTCCATCATTTCAGTGCATAGGAGAATTAAGGAGTGGTCCGATCCAATAGGGGGCAAATTGATCATACAAGCATCTGGGAATCTCACATTCTAGTGGAGATTGGCAAAGGCTCTGTCAAGTTTTTGCATGATTGATCCCTTCTCGTTTGTTAATCCAAGTGTACTTACAACCCTTTGCTGGGATTTCAAGTAAATTGGCTTCGGCAATCTGCTGTGAAAAGAACCTCGTGTCGCGAATAGCCTTAGAACTACCTCCTTCATTTTCTTCCTATGAGCAAATACAGTTAAAATCCCCAATGAATACATAGGGAGCATCCGATTTCTCTTGGGAAGAGAGAATGGAATCCCAAAGTTTCTTCATCTCCTGTTTATTTGGATAGGCATATACAAACGAAAAATCCCACTGGTTGGGTGCATTAGAATTAAAGCGAACTAAAATAGCATAGTAATCATAAAAGAGAACATCGACATTCATATCATTCAGACAAAAAAGAGGTAATCCTCCAGATAAACCAACAGGGTCCACAACTTGAATAACTTTAGTCTTAATTTTCCTAGCAATTCTATGATTTTTATTAGCTTTCATCTTCATCTTAGAGAGTCCGAGGATGATGGATTTTTCAAGAGAGACGATGTTCCTCAGATTTTGAATTGTCAAGGGACTACCCCACCCTTGACAGTTCCAAGTCGAAGGGTTCATCTGTTTAGCTGGGGCTGTTCAAGGGCAACACCCAAAACCTCTGCATTTGGATTTTTAGGGTTACATGTTTCACGAGTTGATGATAACTCCTCTTTGTGCCTCTTGTTCCTGTTCTGTTGATCTTTGATTGGACCAGTTCCTTCATTGTTGTTCAGATTGTGGATGACGGGGATTTCAACAAGGCTGTTGTGGGAGTAATCTGCGTCGTCATCTTCTTCCCAATCTTCATAGAAGCTATCAGCTTCTTCGTTATCTTCAAAAATTTCTACCTTTCTTTTAGCTTTTGACGTTTTTGTCTTCTGATGCTGCTCTGAACTTTTGCCTCTTTTATCTTTTTCTTTTTCCTGAACTGTAGTTTTGACTGGAGTCGGGCCTTTTTAAGTTGGGCCCTTTGGGCTAGTTGAAATTACATCTGCCTAGCTTCCTTGATGGACTTTATTAGTGAGTTTCTGATTTGCGTCTTGGCCCAAGTTCTTAATCAGTTGGTTAGGCCCTTGTTGGGCCCACAAATCAAAGTTAAAATGACTTTCTTCTTTTAGAAGTGTTTCATCTTTTTCAATGCTAGATTTCCTAAAATGGGGTACCTCATACCATCTCTACTTTTTCACTCTATTCCAAGTCTGCAGATTCATCATGATGCGCTCCAAACCTCTGTGTGCATTTTCACGTGCTTCAGTTGTTTGATGATGGTATCCTGGGTGTTACGCACCTTCTTCTCGCCGGTGGCGGTTCTTGGTTGGTGGGGCTTTCATCCATGGCCCCAATTTTCTCAAATCCTTTCTACCAACATCCACTTTTTCTCCTAGCTGCAGATTTCGACAAAATTTAGTTTCGTGCCCAAGTCTGCCATATTTGTAGCAAAATTCACTGAAATGAATCCACTAGCGATAAGTGGGTTTCTAGTATTCCACTTGATCCCAATCCTCATACTTTTAAGAAGACCACCAAGTCTGTCCCCAATTCTTCTGGCATTTTCCTCTGTTATGAATCTAAGAGGTAGGCCGTGAACAGGCAAAGTACGAAGAAGTAAATGAAGAGGGTTGGTGGTAAGTAGAGGAGTTTGGGTGGAAAAGGGAAAACACTTCAAATTAGTAGAAATGGGTTAGCGATGGCGGATAGAGATGTGGTTATCAGTGTGGGTTTGGCTGATTGTCGAATGAGTGGTTTTTAGATAGAGAGTGAGTCATGGTTACTTTACTCTTCCTTGGACCATATTCAGCCAACCTTAATTAGTTGTAAGCAAAGAGTTGAACCACGTTAAAAAACTTTGTTACTTTGTGTGTTCGCATTTGTCCTCAAATCAACATTTGCCTCTACCTCTATTTCAAAAGAAGAAACTAATAAGTTCATGCTTTTTTGGTTTACAAATAAATATCATGTTGCGACTATTAGATGCCCCCAATTTTTGCCCAAGGCAAAATTCGATAACGAAATCGTCGCGAACTCAGAAAAATAAATATTCCTAAGCCCGCAAGGCTCTAATCCTCAATAAAATAAATTTGTATAAATTAAATAATTTAAATAAACAATCCATAAAAATGTTAACCCTTTAATTACATGAAAAACTCCGGAAGGTAGAGAATAATATTCATATCTATACTTAAACATAGTGTCAAATAATCTTAGAAAAGTTCATTATGATCTCTTGTATCTTTCCATGAAACTTCTAGCTTAACAACCTCGAACTAAATTTGTTATCTGCAAAAGTAAGGAAGAAAAAAAGTTGAGTGAAACAATGCTCAGTGAGTAAAATCTACCCAAAAAATATTGAGGCTCAAAGAACAATAAACAATAGAATGACCAAGTTGATAAAGTCGAGCACAACAATAACATGTCAATGACAATATTTTCAAGTACTAATAAAACGTATACAAAGTTGTGGCTGCTTAGCAACACGCACATAATTTATAATTCACAATACACAGTTAATAACATATGGCGATTTATGAACTCCCAGCCGTCTAGGATTTGATACACAACTTGTATAGTTTGTAAGACTTGAATCAATGACTTGTAATATAGTTTTCAGAATAATTGAAATTTTTAGGGATATTACATTAACAGTCTAAAATCACCTAGATGGTGAACTTTGGACTTCACTACAGGAAGAGTGCACTGATTAAATTGTGCCGTTGCTTTTATAGGATATTAACGCTAATTAATGGTAGACTTCAACATGTTTAATGTATGCGTGTCTTCTTCAATAGATGCCCATGTAACTCCAGGAATAGATGAAAATCATAGCACATAAAAAAATCTCATGCTTGCATCTGTGAAATTTTTGAAGTGTCACCATATTATCCTATGGCCGAAACAACTCATCTCCACGTCTGCATTTCCATAAGAGAAGCTGATATTTAGCAGCTGCAGCAAATGCCTTGGAAACAATTCCCAAAGTGCCCATGCAAGGTCTGCAACCCAATCACTTATTGATGGATTTCGATCCCCGAGTTGCGAGAGAATTACTACTATTGAATTTTCTCGTAACGCTACAATTTTATGTGTTATACACATTTAGTTGGCCTTAATCCCAAAAGCATTTAAACATCATAACAACTGCATACATTAAAAAAAGTTTATGTAGACATCCCATGAAGGCTGAAGCAATCAGTCTATTCTTTGACGACAATGAGAACATAAACCTCAATGTGCATGTGCTTGTAAAGTTTGGTGGGGGAAGGGGCTTTCTTGTTTAGTATAGCAAGGGATGGGAACAAATGGCAATAACTACATTGCCTCTATTCATAGGAGACATATTCTACAGAGCTTTTCCAAAGGACCTAAGGCTTGTTTGGACTCACAAGGGAAAAAAATAATAAAGGAAAGAAAAAAGATTTGATTAAAAAGAAGAACAAAAGAAAGGAAAGATTAAATTTTCTTTGAATTGAATAAAATTATAAATGAAAAACACATTGACATCTTTATCCTAACTTATGAAGGATGAGAAGTGGGTTGATTAGGTTTGTGATATTTGTAGGAAAATTAAGGGTAATATAGGCACTCGACAATCTCCCACAGTCCTATTACACTTTTGACCAGAAATTCAGAGTAATTAAAATTGAGGGATATAAATAATTTTTGATATTTCCCGATAACCAATCCCTTACTATCATTCTCAATCCAAACAAAAAGAAGAATTTAAAAAAAAATTAAATTTCCTTTCCTACAAAACCCCCAATCCAAACACACTTGAAAGAGAAATTAGCTTTCTAAGTTTTTTTTTTTTTTTTCCAGTAACAATGTATCTGACTTCAATTTTTCAATGTGAACGACAGGAGTAACAATTTTCAAGCAACATGTTTCAAATCATTGAAGTCCTTTGGCCCTCTTTATCTTATCAACACCATGTGCGGAATTGTTCCAATCCGCTTTTGTGATTTACATTGTTGTTGCCTTTTTTTTTTTTTTCCCTTGCTAAGTACTAACATAGTGTAGGTGTTCTCCATACATAACCACCCCCACACCTCCCCACACCAACCACCCCCCCGCCTCCTCCCAGGTCCCAAATAATGTACAACGTGGGTTGCCTTTTACCTCAAATTTTTATCAAGTTGTTGATTATCTCATTATATTACCACAATAAGCTGCCAACCTCCTTTTTTTTTTTTGGAAAATATTGCATACTATCCCCGTTTAGTTTACTACTACTAACGGTGTAAATTTTTAAGAATTTCACGCTTATGAATTACTATTTTTTTTGTTTGTTTAAAAGGAAGTAATGCCAGGAAACAAGCAAATTGCTAAAGCCCTAAAAGAGCTACACTTCGGGTATTTTAGAGGATGTTTTATTCTGTTTGATTAGTGGAATCTCATCCACGTGTTAGAGCTTTTCAAAAATTGATTTAGATTTAGGGCAGATTATCAATCTATAAACTTACTTGTTTTCCTATAAATATGATTCACTTATTTTCGTTTATAATTTGTCATTTTTATCCACAGTACTACAGCTTTCAAAAAGTATATTTAAGTCATGATTGACTAACAAATCTATAAACTTATTTATTTTCCGGAACACATGATTGACCTACTTTCATCTATAATTTACCATTCCATGTGAACATGGGCATTTATGACATTTCATTTCAGACTATCGGTTTCAATTTTTAACCCAATGGAAACTTCACAAAAAGGGGTTAATTCACTAGATCTTTCAAAAGAGAGGGGGTTAAATAGCTTATTTTGGTAACTCAGAGAAGAATCAGAAACTTTAGAGAGAACACAAAGAATAAAATGTATTTTATACTAATTTGTAGGAAAAAAAATCGCCTCAATCTCCTTATCTCACTGTTAGAACCTGTAACATCATTTAAGTATAGTATGAAGCTTTTCTAAGGAAAGAATCTAGCAAGAAAATATTTTTCTTTCTTTTTCTGTTTTCTGCTTCTTCTTTTTTTTTTTTTTTTTTTTTTTCTGGTATGCCATTGTTGTCGCCTCCTTTTCCTTCTTTTTTTTTTCGTTTTGGTTTTTTAACAAGAAACTTACTTTATATAGGATTACATTGAATCTACCGCAAGAGTATAACCTCCTGGTGCAGTAGCTTATTCTACCGCATGTTCCAAGCAATTAAGGATCGGACAATATTTTTTTATGGAATAACATTAATTTAAATTTGATTTTTTAACCAAAACAAGTTACGCCCGACCAGTTCACCTTAAAAGTGTTGTTGCCTCCTTTTCTTTGTCACAATGGATAGAAAGAGAATGTGGAGGAGTTGAAATGCTGGTCAATTGGTTTGAGTTGTGGTCTAGATGATGCCACAATATGGTTGTTTAATCCTCACAAAACAACAAAGTCAATACATTCATGAACATGTTATGGGGAATAAAGTTTTAACTTGACAATGTTCCTATTAAGTAGATTTGCATCTTACTTTTCCTTATTGACTTTTAGAAAGCTGTATTAAGATTTTTTATTTTTATTTATTGTCTGATGAGTCAGATCTTTCTGTACAAGCAAAAATGGTTCAAGAAAAATTATTAGTCCAAATTGAGGAAAAAGTACCTATCTGCATTATCGAAACAACCCAATTCACCACATAATTAGTTTACATCCCAAAATGTATGGCCAAAATTAAGGGATAAGAGTTGTAAAGAGTTTCTGAATTATGGAGGCTAGCGTCCAATCAGACTCCTGAGAATCTCTAAGAGCATCATCTGACTCTATAATACAATGTGGAAGGCCATAGGATGAAACCATTGCACATGCTGTTTGGACAGCCATGGCCTCTGCCTACTGAGCTTATTCACAAAACACACGGGTTGTTGAGCCAACCACAATTTTTCCAACTTGATTCGACAAACAACAGCAATTGCCACTAGCTGATAAGAGGTTTGGACCCAAGGTGGGTCTGGAGGAACAGATGGAACTGGCAGACCAGAAGGCCTTGCAGTTGATTGAGAATCTACCATCTGTTGGATAATTCAATTGTCCTAGTGGATAAATTAAAACATTTAAAATCAGTATATAATATTTTGGCTAATCTACCGGACACTAATTGATTTTAAGATAAAACTTCAGGTGAACTAACATAGTATCAGAGCTAGACTTTAATCTTATGTTATCCATCCATGTGTAATTCATTTGTAACAATTGCATGTTAACTTATTGCGCATCCACTTTTATATATAATTTTCAAATTCGCTGCTCTTTGATTACGTTAATCATGAGTCTTAATCGTAAGTCACACATGAAATGAATTGTTGAAGAATCTAATTATTGTACATGAATAAATTAAAATATTCAAGACTGATAACTTGCCCGCCCAATGCATTAAAATACTAAAACTCATAGTAACAATAATAAATAATAAAAAAAAAAATTAAATTATTATAAGCTAAACACATATTATTTGTATATCAAATGTAAGCCGAGATGTTACAAACTTACAATGATCTTACAAATTCGGTGAATCAAAATGCTCATAAATGTGATGCAGAGATATAGAGGGGAAGTATGGTCAATGAGGTTCATTCAAATATCTTAATTGAACTGAAACTTGCAATTTTGCTGCTGAATATGCCCTAGTATGTTGAGAGCTTTCATCATTAATTGCAATTGTATCATTCAAAGTATTCGAAAGGTGATTCAAGATCTGAGAAGAGGAATTTAAACTCATTTAGCATTACATCAAAGCACATCAATCACAATAAGTTATTAGATACAAATTGGTGCTTCTCATTCTCTGAAATAGAAGTAAAGAATAGTTTAGACGCAATATTCACAAACTTTATTCCATAATGGCAAAAGCTACACAGAAGTTGCACAGTACAATCCAAACGTAAGGGAACCCAGAAATAGGACTGCATAATCCTATCAAAAACTAGGACTCGGGCACCAAAAACGACCCGGAAAGGTTCGTCATGGCAACTAAAACGAACAAGTTGCCATCGCCAGAGCCCGCGTATCAGGTACCCGAACCAGGGACCGTCCAAAGCAACTGGAAAGTAAGACTCGAACTAAGACCCGAACCAGGAACGGTCCAAAGCAACTGGAAACGAAGACTCAAACTGAGACCGACTCTTGAAAGACAAGACTTACTCGACAAATCCTTTATTGACGCGCCACAAAGGCTCTGCATGACCAAGCTGAAAGCACCAAATCTAGATAGACCATTTGATTCAAAGAAAGTAGATGACATAAAATACCCCAAGCCCGAGCCTAAAAACAGTACTCTGTAGCTTCATCCTCTGGGAACCATGGTTGTGAAAGAGGCAGCCTCCATGAATGAGGAGGAGACTAAAAAGGTC
Source organism: Ehretia macrophylla (assembly GCA_037974665.1). NCBI lineage: Eukaryota > Viridiplantae > Streptophyta > Magnoliopsida > Boraginales > Ehretiaceae > Ehretia > Ehretia macrophylla. The sequence goes on along the minus strand of CM075771.1, from coordinate 53,933,564 downwards.
CGCAACAGGCTTTTACCATTACAAGGTAGCCTGCAAAAAAGATGGGAAAAAAGATCCACCATAGTCCACCAGAAAACAAAATAAGCCACTGAGATACTGGAAGGCACACGACCAATGGGCTAAAAACTACTATCATGGCACTATCCCTGTGACTGACTACTAGTTCTTCAAATCCTTCCCGACATCTGTAACTCTTCCGTGCAAAGAGTTTAGAAGAGAATATCACAGCTCCACAAGTTCTCTGCAAGTCGCCCAACTGTGCTGTTGCTCATGGAATCACAATGTTGGAGATTTAACCCCACAAGTGTCTTGCCAAGCTTTTTGAGAGCAGGTACACTCTTGTTTGAGATCATAGAGCAACCAGATAATGAAAGGATCTGGAGATTTAGTTGCACTCCACGGGACAGTGCTGCAACACCAGAATCAGTAATCGAACAGTTTGAAACATCAAGATCGTTGAGTAAGGGGCAGTTCTCTGCAATTGACACTAAGCCTGCATCTGTAACCTTCCTGCACCCCTCAAGATTAAGCAATTCAAGTGATCCACCATGCAGCTTCGCCAAGGCTGAAACTGCTTCACCGGTCAAATTGAAGCAGTTGGTAAGTTTCACCTTGACAAGCCCTGCTTCACAGTTCTCAATCAGCGAGAGAAGTGCAGCATCTGTTACTCCACAAAGCCCACTGAGATCTAAATGATGCAGCTGAGGGCAGAGCTTTCCTACCATAGCCAAACTAGTACTACCGAACCCAGGGCAGCTTCGAATGGACAAGGATCGCAGAGATTCGCAAGGAGAAAGCAGCACAGTTTCTGAAGGCAAATCCTTGATCCCCATGCACTTCACTAGGCAAAGAGATTTCAACTTTGAGATACAGTTTGAAAGCGCATTCAAGATCCCGGTTTGGCTAATCCTGTTGCACTCCTCCAGCTGTAAGCTCTCAAGAGATCTGGCAACTTTCGCAAAAGCTACCAAACCACCATCTGATACAAAGCAACACTTGCGAAGACACACTTGTTTAAGGTTCGGACACCCCTTTCCCACTGCTTCCAGACTCACATCTGTAGCTCCCCTACATGAGTTGATGGTCAAATTAGCCAATGTCTGAAGACCCTGAGCATTTCCCATGACCCAAAAGCCCTTCTGACTAACATTATGAAGCCCACTGAGGACCAAAGAGGTAATGACCTTGCCATAGTGTCCGAGTACAGCAAGAGAGAAGTCCGTGATATTTAGAGCTTGTAGTTTCACCTTTGTCAAGACAGTAGAAGTCATAGACAACAGACTTGCGACTCCCTGATCCCCGACAAGTGGGCAGTCTTTAATCGTAATTGACAGTAGCTTGTGACAATATTTTCCAATAGCTTGTAGGCTCTCATTCCCAATATTTGAGCAAGATTCGAAACTTATAGAGGTCATATTTGGACAGTTCTTCGCAATTGCAACTAGACCCTTGTCGGAAATTGAAGGACATTCGCAGAGATCAAGCTTCTCCAGTGAGTGACACTCCCTTGCAATCTGGAATAGACCCTCATCTCCAATAGCAGGGACATTCCACAAAGAAAGAGCCTTGAGTGAAGGGCAACCGTGGGCAATTGCTGACAGACCAAAGTTAGTAACTCCACGGACAGCGTTGCTTCCTCGGATAGAAAGCTTTCCAAGTCCACCTCGGCTAGATGTCCCAACAGAAATAGCAGCAAGTCTCATATCTGTTGCTTTCTTCCCTTCCAAGCACCTTGTAAGATATCCATCACATTCCACTTCAAGATCTTCATCAGCACAAGTCATTTCTACATCATTCGACGTCTCATTTACTTCCTTTGCAGCTTGTCCCTGACTGCTCTTGCAGATTTCAGAACTGCGAACACTGCTCAAGAGCATAAGCCAACGCTTGGAAACACAAGCAGAGGCACTCCTCTCTTGGCCTCCAGGTAGGCGCCTGAAGATCTCGAATAGACACTCATCGGGAAGAATTTCAATAGATGGGGTTTTCTCCTCTTCATATATGTTCCCTTCAATAACATATGGGGCACTGATGCGCGAGCGCTTTCTAGGAGGGCAGTAAACATCCACATGGGATCCAATAGATAGCATAAGCCCTGAATTCGCTGAACAGAAGGACCGTCCAGTGTAGAATTCATCCTCACCTGAAAGCCCAGCAACAGGAGCTAACATCAGCTATATATATCCACATAAAAGCATACTATAACACAGATATTATCCAGATGAAGAAATTTTACATATACATGACAATAAATCCAAACCAAAACTACTAAAAAATCACATAATACTGGGACAAACTTTTCATTCTTTATTCATATTATCCTTTTTTCTCTTCTTGATTTATGAATTTTTAGACTATATTCATCATAATAAAAGTTTGATCTTTTGTTTTAAAAGCACCAAATATTGGTGTACAAGAAGATCAAGTATTATGGTAAATAAGTTGGAATTCAAGTATCAATTTTAGCAACAATTTCTTCCACAAAATTCAGCTCAAAGGAAAATCTAATTCTTTTTCTCAAAATCATATGCCCCAAGATTTGATTTTTACTACTCTATTTTTCACATCCAAGTATAAAATAATTTCAAGTTAGAAGTTAATCTCCCCAAGACCATATCTATCAACACACAGATGAATATACAAAAAAGCATAAAAACAATCATATAAGCAAAATCACATAAAATCTAAGCCTTTCGTTCCACAAACCCAAGAAAGTTCCAATCTTTAACCTCAACCCACATGCCAAAATCAACCATAAAAACAAACAAAAAGCACAAAAAAAGAAAAGAAAAGAAAAGGGTATTCGAGAAACTTACCACTGTAATTAACAAGAGTAGACATGGCTGATTTTTGAGAGAAAACCCCCAAAAGAGAGCAAAAAAGATGAGATTTTTAAGCACCAACAAGAAAAGGAAGAGCAACACAACACAAATCAGATGTTGATCAACCAAAGATTGCATTCCAAGAGAACCCCACAGAGTAGGGCAAAAAAAAGGAAAAAATAGAAGATGTAGTTGTGAATACAAAGAAGAATGTGTTTTTTGCTTTGTGGTGTGGAGTAATATATATATATATAGTAGCTACATTAGGGATATTTTATTTAGGTGGACTAAAGTGTCAAAGTGTTTAGATACATGTTTTTGCTTCTCTTTCGTACACAATTCAATGAATCATTCCATAAAAACGGTATGGCCAGTTATGCTTCGCAGCATACCACTTGTGGTCTTGTCACGTACCTTCAACCAAGCAGTTTAGCCGTGTTCTTTTGCCCGGTATTGCCTTTTTCCTTTTCTTTTTTTTGCCTTTGTCAATTTTGATAAATCTCAAAATCCAATTCAAATTTTGTCATTTTTTTAATTTTTTCTCCCCCGTAAAACTATACATTTATCATCAACACAAAAATCAGCTTATGCCTTTTTAAGGCATATCCATATACAAAAATTATCTACGTGCAAGGGTGATTTTTTAGTTAATTTAAAGGTAACTCATTAGTTTTATCACAGTCGGTCAGTCAAATCGTTGCATAGAGCTTAAAGGCAACCATTAACTTTACAAGAATCGGCACCCAATCCGCTATACAGAGTTAATTTAAAAGAAATTCATTAGTTGTACCAAAATCGACTACCATATCGGTATTGCATAGACAATTTAAAGGCAACTCATTGGTTTTACCAAAAGTGGCCACCCAATCTGCAGTGTGTAAACAGTTTAAAGACAGGCCATTGGTTCTACCAAAATGGGTCACCAATCCGCTGCACATAGCCAGTTTTAAGGCAACTCATTAGTTCTCCCAAACTAGACTAGTTTAGAGGTAGCTCATTTGTTATACTAGAATTAACCATCCAATCCACAACACATAACAAATTTAAAGACATCAGTCTAGCAGAATCGACCACTTAATTCACAATACATAACTAATTTAAAGGCAGCTCATTAGTTCTACCAAAATTGATCACCCAATTCATTGTCACGCTCAACTAGCTACTAATTGTCACACCCCGAGCCCAAAATCCCAAGTTTGTAGGTGAAACTAGTGTTGTAAGCATAAGAAATAACTAATTGGACCTTTTTTTTACTGGTCCAAAATGGTTAACCCAAGTTATCACTTATACCTACAATATTTACTTATAAACTACATAATCACATTATTTTTCACTGATGTAGGATGTCACATATACCCTCCATTAAGGACCTAACGTCCTTGTCAGGGGCAAACACACCCAGGACCAACCAGGCAGTGAAAGATTCTAAAGGTGGCTCCTATGGGTTCAAGAGGTGGCTTCCACTGTCTCCTTGGTGTAATACTTTATCCTGCATAGTACTTATCACACTATCTCTCACCGATGTGGGATGTCACATACACCCCCGGTTAAGGATCTGACGTTCTCGTCAGGGGCACACATACCCAGGACTAATCAGGCGGTAAAAAATTCTAAAGGTGGCTCCAACCGTCTCCTTGGTATAGTGACCTGCTCTAAATATCATTTTGTCATGTCCTGAGCCCAAAATCCTAAGCCCATAGGCGAGACTGGTGTAGCACTTTGTCCCGCATAATATTTAGTTCACGCACTAACTAGTGACTTGCTTTGAATACTATTATATCACGCCACAAGCCCAAGGCATAAAAAACAACTGATCGGACTCATTTTCTACTAGTTCAAAATAGTTAACCCAAGTTATCACTTATATCACAACACCTACTTATAAACTACATAATCACACTATATTCCAACGATGTGAGATGTCACACTCACTAAAGTGAAGCTACTTGACAAGAATCAAGCACTACTCCTAACAAACTCTTGGATAATGTCATTAATCCTCCAATTATCACCAAAATTTAAAGCGAAAACTACTCTAATAGTGTTTGGATTGCACAAAGGAATGGAAAGGAAAGTAAAGTAAAGGAAGAAAAATAAAGAAAATGAAAAAGAAATGAATTACCTTGTTTATATTGCAAAAAAATAATAATGGAAAGAAAAAGAAAAAAATTTATAATTCTTTGTTTGGATTAGAGAGGGAAAAGAAAGGAAATGACAATTTTAAATAATAAATTACTTAAATACCCTTTTTCATACTCAAATATAAACTTAACATTTTTAATAAGTAATTCCACATTTTCTTTTTTTTGCTGAATTTTAGATTTTTACAGTCTCACAAACTGCTCTTGCTAAGTGGGCTAAGTGGGCGTGAAGGTGCTGCTATAAGTTTTTAGCCATGTCTTCATATAGTCACCAAAAAAAAAAAAAAAAAGCGGTAACAACTAAAGGCACCAAAAAAAAAAAAAAGGGAAGCAGCTCAGCTCAAAGTTTTTAGTCATTCTTCATATAAACAACCAACCCTCCTGAATATTACAGATGCTGCACTTCTCGAGCAAAAAAGAAAAAAAACTGCACTTGTACAATAATATTGTTTAACTATCAGGAAACAAGAGAGGAAAAAAAAAAAGAGAAAAAAACTGCACTTCTACAATAATATTCTTTGATGGCTCTCTGAAGAAGCGGCGCACGAGAGAAAACGTAAAGTGAAATTTTATCAAACAAAGTAGGTTAAAAGAGTAGTAAGGGCAATCATGAAAAAAAAAAAAAAAAAAGTCAGGGCAATATAGTTTTTTTTTTCGGCTGAAACCATTCGTTTCCCTCCCCTCATTCACCCCAAATTGGAAGGATTGAAAAATCCATCCAATTAAAAAAAAAATGGAGGGAATATTGTACTCCTACATATCCTTTATTTCTTTTAAATATGCAATCCAAACAAGGGGAGGGATTCTTTATTCTCTTCCCTTCTTTTACTTTCTATTAAAAAAGTGAATCCAAACAAGCTGTAATAATGAGTTACCTCTAACTTTAGAAAGACAGAGAAAAATAACGTTTTATTCATTTTTTTACAATAAGTTGAACCTATAGTCATCCGATCTACTACATTCTAGAGGCTAACAAGTTTTGTTTTGAAGACTTCTTTTATTGATGTAAACTTAAAACCTACTATTGTTTTTACATAGTCATCACAAAATCAATAAAATTCACCATAGAATCTTGCTAGACTATTATTTCCGAATTGTTCTTTTAAGAAAGTGAATTTGATTACTCTTTTGGAAATAAAAATCTACTTTATTGGAAGGAAAAGGAATATTAAAACTATTTCCTTTATTGGTAATAGGATTTGCTATATGTGAAGTAAATATGATTGCTTATTCTGTTGGTCTTTGACTAATATTAAGCATGTAATTAATGGGGCGTGCCATTGCACTATTGTCTTTATAATTTTAGTACGGATTCAACGTAATTCTACTTAAATTTGAGTTACTTGTGTTAAAAAAAAAATTACTTATTTTGTGACTTAAAAAAGAAATAAGAAAAACACCCATTTTTGTAGACGAATTGATTGACTTACCAAGTCTCGTTTCCAAACTTTATATATGAAAATAATATTTTTATCTTGTTTTGTGTATCTATCACTCCTTATTTAATAATTGATGAAAACCATTGGGGGATCCACATAGACTTGAGGGGGTAAATGTGCTCAACTTGAAAAAGAAACCATTTTTTCTTTTTCTTTTTTTTTATTTTTTTTACAAAAAATTATTATATTAAATACTTTTATTATATGATAGTGCGCCCTGACTTTTCTTACAGTACGATTATGTCCCCTAATTTTGAATGTTTTAGTTCGCCATAAAAACTAAATCAGCAGTTTTAGACGTGGACTTATGGAGGGGACCTTCATATGATGAGAAATGACACATGAATTTCCATCCTGTCGGCTGGACTTTTCTTGTTCGTACTTCTATATTTTAGGAAAAGGGTCATTTTCGGGTCTCAATTTAGCCTAATATGAAATTAATAGTCTCAATTTCAAAACCTTTTATGAAAGGATTTAAATTTCTAAAATGAAGTGTTCTACACACTGTTAACTAATAATATTAATATCTTTCTTACGTGGTAGTTTTCTTTTTCTTTCAAATCTTATACGTCGCTTTCTCTTTTTTTTTAAACGTATAAAAATAATTTTTGAATATCTTAAAGTCAACAACAATGCAATAAATTCTAGACCGTTTTGATGCTTAAAAATAATAATTTTTCATTAGATTAATTTTTCTTACTGATTCTAAAATATAATTTTATTGGAACGGTCTTTTAAACTGCTACATTTTATTTACTAAGAAACCATTGCAGTAAATAATTTACAACTATATTATATGTAACGGTTAAAGTTATTTGTAATAATTTTTAACCTATTTGCAAGTGATAGTTTATGCTATATCTTATTTTTTAGCGTTAAAAATGTCTAAAATTTATTATGTTGTTGAATTTAAGATTTTTTTTTTCGCATTTGGTGTCTAAAACAAAAAGCCACGTAGGAGTTGGAAATAAAAAAAGAAAATATCACATATTTGAAAGAAAAGAAAAATGTCACATAAGTAAAATAATAACCTGTTAGTTCATGGCTCATAAAATAACTATTTCTTAGAAATTTGAGCCCTTCAATGGAAGATTTTGAAGTTCAAGCCTTTAATTACATATTAGACCAAGTTTAGGATGGAAAACCAATCACCCTTACACTTTTAAGAGTAATACTTTATGTTACACTTTCACTTATTTCAATCTTTTTTTTATATGATAAAATTTTATGTATTAAATTACCAAATCTTTCCTGCATATAGTAAATATTCTATGGTATAAGAAATGATGGGTAAAAAGATAACATATAACATATAACAGTACTCTTCTTTTAAGCCTAGTTCTCTTAAATTGGCATTGCCTACTTTTTTTTTTTTACTGGGTCAACAAGAGAAAATATCATTCCACAATCAAAACTTACAGGTAGCGCTATTTACATGTGTGATAAAAAACAAAAGAAAGTATTCTTGAAACTAAGAAATAATAGTGTAAAAATTCCACATATCACAAAGTTCCCTATTAAATCTTTGACTATTATATTTTTTTATCTGAATTCATTCTTGAAAATCCTTCCATTCCGTTCACTCCAAATAGGTAAATACAGGCACAAAACGTGAGCTTAAAGATTGTTGCTTGGAGTGTATTTCGGCTCCCCAGGCTGCTACCTCGTTAGAACTTATACAAATAATTGGCTTCGACTTTTTTTTTTTTTTTGGTTAAGTTAGCGAAAAAAAAAATTATTAATAAAAATGAAAGTACAAATAATGGGTCAGAGACCAAATTACAAAAAAGCTTCAAAAGTTAAAAATCAACTTAAGATCTAAGTTATAAAAGAAAACAAATAAACTATCAGGGAAAAGGGGAATGGTGAAGTCCCATGGAAGTTTGACTTCAAATTTGAGAAATATTGATTTCTGTATGTGCAAAAATTTGGGGTGTGGGTTTTGGCACTCCATAAATTGAATCTTGCACTTCACTTTGGACTTTGTAAAAGACAAAATGACATTCTTCCTCATGATTGTTACTTTTTGGACTTTTAAATACTAAAAGCCAAAATCACCCTTTGTAGAACTTTTTATATATTTTGTCAATACCCTGTCTTGTAGAACTTATTTCTTATATTCGTAGTCCTTTTTTCTTTTTGTTTTTCCCCTTTTTTTTGGGGGTAAAACAACTTGTATTAGGAAATACGACATAAAACATTCTAAAAAATATCCCAGCCAAAAATACCAGAGCCAACTTCACCTGCTACAATTCTAACCACACGGGAGAGGAGGGCTTTAAAGAATACACTTGCGCCACAATAAATTATGATTTTTAAAATTAAAATATAAGATTATTGTACTCAAGTCTAATTAATTTTAGAATAAAATCTCATTGTAGGAGAGATGGCCGAGTGGTTCGAGGCAGTTCCAGAATCTTTTCGATTTTGTGCCTATTTTGTTATAGGGGATTGGTCTCGCACATGTTTTGCATTACCCCTTGTGAAAGAGTTGAACTTAAAATCTTTTATGGAGATATCCATTTTTCTGATGAGACAGATAAGATATCCCGACATAGCGGCGTTTTGATACCACCAGGAACAGGAAAAACAAATTCCAATTAATCAATAAAAAAATTGAAAAATTGGATCTATGTCCAACGAATCACACCTAGCAAAAAAAAGTATTTTGCTTTGGTTCGATTTGTCGTCACATATAAAATAACAGATGGTATAAATTTATCAACACTTTTCCGCCCGACTCTTTGGTCTTAAGAAGGGTGGTTTTAAGAATGAGTGATTGTCTTTTTCCGATCCTTACTGTCCAACCTGAGAATAGACAACTAATGCATTTCACTTATTGAACAGGGTTTTGTGGTCGATCCGTGACCCCTGAATGCCGAATGCGTCCTTGGGTTGATCTCATATACTCTACTGGTATGAAAAGTTTAATATAACATGACGGATTGTCTTTTTCTTTTAGGAATGATAAGAAGAGGCATCAAAAGTTACAAGATTTTTCTTACTGCAAAATATAAACGACTCAACTTCAAAGTATCTGCGATCGGTCGACAAGTTGCTCAAATGTTGAACATGGAAAAAGGCAAATGTTTTCTTTTTCGAAAAAAAAGAAAGAATACACGAAAGGCTAGTCTTGGTCAGTAGTGATAATGCTTTCTCAGTCTCGGCATGGGCAATACAACTTGCAGTGCCAGTACACTGCATATATACATCCTTGGAATCTAAACGAGGATCTGCAAGTTGGTTCATTTGATCTTTTCTAATGAACTTTGTTTTAACAATATGGTTTGAAGAACAATATATAGACCACTTAAAGGCTCACAGCTTCTAATTATTTTTATTAATTGCAAACTACAAATTAAATCTTGTACTCAAGCCTTTTTCTTTTTGATTTCGCATTCACTTTGAAGTTGGTGATGTTCTCTACTTGATTTTTTTTTTCTCTTTTTTGCCGGAGTTCTCTACTTGATTGGTTATAAAATAGGTGGGCACAACTTGCATTATAACATTTTAACTCTTTTACAATACTTTAATTGAAGAATAAAAATAAAAAAAAATTGTCGTAATAGGTGTCTTATTGCAACGGTTTTCTTTGATGACAATGGTTAATTTCTTTTTATCATTTTTTTATTAATGATTGTGTATGAGATTATTTTTTCACAATATTTATTCAAAACTATAGTTTAATTGTAAGGATTTTTTAAATCATTATCTATTATTTATAAAAAAAACCATTACAATAAAGAATTTACAATGAGATTTTATGTAACAGTTGAGAAACTGTTTTGAGTCATTTATAACAAATTTTAGCTTTTTACAACAGTTTTAAGTGTTACAAAAAAGTAAAAATCTAGTATTGTCTAGGGTTACTTTTCTCTTTGTATTTTCAATGGGTATTTAAAAATTACTCGACTCCTTCACTCGACTCTTGAGAGTAAACATGGTAAAACTTGTATCAACAACACGTGGTGAGGTATTATGCCTGGTCTGAATCTTTAAATGACCATAAATCTAAACACTTCATGAGCTTTTTTATTCCCACTTAATATCCCTTAATTACTAATATTAGTGGATAATAAAAACAAATATTCATTAACAATAATAACAAAATCCTATGTACGACGTACATAGCCATTGTAGATATAGAAAAATAAAACACCCGATTATATATGGAAACTTTGCAATATCCTTTATGTTGATATTTTTTAGAAAGTGCATAATTTGCTAAGAGTATCCATAATGGAGTCTTGAGACTTCAATTATCAGAATCTGCACAATATGACTTATGTAATAAAATAGTTGTTGAGATGAAGTGCTTTTCATTAAAAAAAAAATCAAAATTAGATTAAAACGACATCTAATTTTTTTTTTAAAATTCAAGGAAGGTATAAGTCGTACAATATATATAAAAATATCACTGAGGAGAATTGAGAACATACCACTAGATCAAAGGCATGGTAATACGACATCTAGTTGGTTTGTCTAAAATATATTAGATTGTAAAGGCATTTTTGCCCAATTGAAGAGATAAAAGCAAGTAACATATAATTTCCTGAAGATAATATTTTTTTGGGGTCAAAACCTGAAGATAATATTGGAGACTAAGGACTCTACTTTTTATTTGTTTTTGTATTTTTTAAGATATATGTAAATACCTTTCGAAATGAAACAATATATTCGGTTTATAATTTCGGGAAGTTGATATCTTTAATTTGAACAAATGAATTAAAGTTAGTCAGTATCAAGAGGTACTAATTGCTAAGATAAACCATTTGTCTCTTGTAGAGTAATTATGTGGGGATTTCTATTACTTCAGACCCAAATACAAGAGAAAAAGAAAAAAAGAAAAAAAAAGCTTTATTAATTACTCTTTAAAATCAAGTTGCCTACACATGATGTTAATTTGGTGCCCCTTACTACTGTCCCTCGTTGAGAATAAATCTGCTCATAGTGTTATAAAAGGATTCTTAATCATCCTTAGTTATACATCTAATTTAGTACGAAACATATTTCTCTCTCTTTATTTTTATTTTTCCTCTTTCTTCTCTCTTTCTTTGTTTTTTTTTTTGGGAGGAGGGTGTTGGGATTTGAATTCTCTCATAACATTATAACATTATGAAAGAGATTAATGTTAGTGAAGTGATAATAGAGTTATGATAAAATGATTTGCACCATCAATTATGGAGATCAAATAACTATATTGTTTTTTCACTACTATTCATTTTTCTCTTATAACATTTTAAGGAGATCCAAACTCATGTTGTTGGGGGTTGTAGGTCCTAGAGGCGTATTGGTAATATGACTTGATCACACTGTGGACCATGATATCAGCTAATGATCACTACCACATATTTTTCTAACTATTATAACACTTAAAACTGTTACAAAAGGCTAAAAATCGTTCCAAATATTTGCATCCGTTTTCTACCCATTGCATATGACCTCATTGCAAACTTTTTAATTTGACAGTTTTTTTTTTTTTTTTGTAAATTATATAACTATTGCAATTAACCTATAATGTCAAAACCATAGCAAAAATGTAATCTCACGAAAAATAACTAACAAAAAGTGATTAAAACCGTTATAAAAAAGTTTTAATTTATATAATATTTAAGAAAATTCTAACAATAAGATAATGTGATGGTTTCTCATTTTGTATTACAAAATAATTAAAATGTGTGGTGAATGTAACTCACATTATTATTTTATTACTATTAATTTTCTTTATATAATATTATAAGAAAATTCAAATAGGTTGTTAGCGGCCCTACGTCGAGTTGCGCGTTAACAATATGACTTGATCAAACCATGACCATGATATCAGCTAATGATGTAACATGATGCATTAAGACTTATTACATACGTCTCCAATAGCTGAACCTGCTTGATTATTGACTCACTGAAGCAGCAGTCAAACATGGGCAAAGACTTATTACACTTCCTGTAACGTAGCAGAAGATAAATGCGGAAGTAAAGATGTCGGATAAGAGTGTTAGGAACGGATTCAAGAATTTTTTTTAGTAGGAGTTAAATTATAAATTTTTAATTATACAGTTATATTTTTTAGTGGGGCCTAATTAAAATTTTTGAATAAATATATATAACTTTTAAAAAAATATATATATAAAATTTTTAACGTTTTTCAAAATCAGATCTGTGTGAGGACACCAATGCGCGTCCGCTAGTGGGAGTGTGAAAGTTGTGGTGCAGAAAAACTAAACAAACTTTTTCAGACAATAGGGTTGAGTTATACAATGAATTTGAATTTGGCTTAGCTGGTGATGTTATTGCTATAAGTCCAGTGCACAGGCGCAAAAAAGCAATGAGATTAGGATCAATGAATCTGAACGAAACCTCTAGAGGCATTTGAAGTTTGGCTTGGCTTGGCTTTTTGTCAGAGCTGCACCTTCTGACTTTTTATTTTCTTTGCTTTTAGTTTTAAATTGTGTGGTTCACCTGGTGGATAAAATTTCCTTTGCTTTTGAATTTGCTTCGTACTTTTTCCTTGTCTTGATGCAATAGATAAACTTAGGGGCAGTGGCGGAGCCACTCTTATATGTGTAGGAGTTATCGTTCTTATTTAATTTAAATTTTGTTTTAAATATGGGTATTTTTAAAATATTTTAAAATTAAAAAATCACTTCATTCCTTACTGAAAAAAATATATCTATATATCAGTGTAAAATTGTGAAATTTTAAGATGAATAACGCCAAGTGTGGTTGATACTTCTACTTGTTAGATATAATATATGTGTGTGTGTGTGCGTGTGTGTGTACATTTCTTTTAAATCAAATTTTATTAAATATTAATAAACCTATGCTTTTTTGGTATTAAACTTAAATGAGTAATGAGTGGAATAATTGGACCTTTTTATCTTAAGTAGATGTGATATATCACTCTCCTATAAAAATAATCAGAGGATCTACAATTTACCACCTAATTAGAGAGGGCCCAAATCCTATACCCGAATTATATGTTGATCAAAGTTAATTTTAAAGTTATTTAGCCAAAAAAAAATCTCTTAATTTTAAAGTTGGACAAGAGTAGTTTAATGTGTGATAATGCGGTCATTTGTTTTCTGGTGTCACATTGAACAATCATTGCACAAATTATATTGATGGTGACACGAAGCGATAACATTGATTCTTTTCATTATCTAAAATGTCACGTTTAAGATAGCTCAAGAAAAACTAGGAATAATGCTAGCGATGAAGAGTGACATTGATGGTTCATGAGTGGTTTTTACAGAAACTAACAATTCCATGGTATTGTTGTTGAGTGTAACAAATGTAGATTTTTCTTGTTTTAGGAACATTTCGTAAAGCAAAAGTGAAGCAACAGGCAGTTGCTATTGCTTTAGAAGTAATGCCAACGTCTACAACGATAGGGTCGAATCTAAGATGTTCTATTAAGAGGGATTACGTGAATTTTAGAGACTAAAAATATCAAGACATTTCAAAATATTTTGTATAAATAATAGACATTGTAACCCCCACAACCTTATAATATATTGGTCCGACCATCACATCAATCCTAATTTGAAAACTTAATTACTTTTTTTCTTTTGTGTCAGTCCGTTCTTTAATTTTGTTACATTTTTTTTTTCTGAATAAAGTTAATTTATTTTGGCATTGAAGCCTTTACTTTTTTTTGTTAGAAAAACAAAAGTATTCTGATTATGATCAACTCAAAAGTATTTACAAAGCTCCATTAATTTACAAAAATATCGGTTAGTGAATAAAAGATCATCAAGTTGCCAGTTAGTACTAAAAAACTATTAACTAGGGATCTAGCAAACGTTTTAACAGTGCACAATTTACTTCTAATATTCTGAAAAATAACACCATATATGTGTTCTTCTGAAGTAAACACGCTACTATAGATTTTTCGGTTTCTTTCCTTCCATATTTCATAAATCACTTCACAAAATAATAATCTGCAAATTAAAACCTAGAAAGTATGACCGTTACAAAACTGTTTCACTCATTCACCAATCGACTCCCAATCAAAACAATCAGTCGGCATTGAAGCCTTTACTTGTGGGTCTCATTTGGTGATTACTAGTTGTTCCTTTACTTTTTATCCTTTCTTTATCTCAAAAAGAAAAATTCGGGAAATGCATGAACTTTGAATAAGTACTAAGTAGTGGCAAACTCAATTAGAAGTTCGCTGCAACTAGTCATGATGCTAACGGCTGTACCATTATCATGCTATGTCACTTCATACCGTTGTACCATTTATCAAAAAAATCAACGATAATAAAGTAATAATATAATTATAATAAAATAATCGACATTATAAATATATATAGAGATTAAATAATTATATTATTATTTTATCATTTTTTTTGTTTTTGTTTTAACATTATGAGAAAATCTAGATAGTTATGGCAACTTGTTCGGATAACCCTTTTGTATTGTTATGCATGCATGTATTTAACTACATATGAAGTGAACATATTGACACTATTTTTTTTTTCCTTTCTTTTTTGATTTAAAGGGAGGTATAAACTAATTTTTAATCACTTCAAATATGATATTGCATACATTGAGAATCGATCTCGTAACCTTTCGTCACCTAAAACATTAGTAACTATAGCTCGCATTACCTAATTGCTGAAAGTTCCATCCATAAAACAAATTTGTCAGCAATGAACCAACTAAAGCGCTACTTGCACACGCGATTAAGAGTTAAAACTAGACTCCTTACCTAACGTAACGTAACGTCCAGAATGGAAGTATATATCAAATAAGGACGTTCATAATATTTTCCACACAGTTCATGTTATTGTTGCCGATTCTTTCACGTTTTAGGGAGAAAAATACCATTTGGACATTCTAGTTGAACACGCATAATACAAATGCATGAATCTTCTTGCCTTTTTCCTATGTAGTCTTTTTGTGTGTACGTTGTGCCTTACTTGTCAGGGTTACCAAAGCAATCTGTCAAAGTGTAATAGCATTGTTTTTTCGATGCAAATCAATTTTATATTTCTTTAAAAAATGTTATATACTCCAAATATTAATCTCGATAATTCGTACACATAAAACGAGAAATATATCACTAGGGGAACTAGCCCGTGGTCGAAGTGTACAAGTTACTGTATGTACTAACGAGTAAAAGTGGTTACAAGGTCATGCTTTCAATGCGTGTCTTGAAGGTACCGACATTTATGTGAGAATTAAACGTGCTGTGCAAAGGTTACTCTTTGTTGTTGCTGCCAATGTGGTACTGTTGTAGTTGTTGTATAGTTAATTTTTTTTTTTTTTTTTTCTGGTTTAATTCGTTCATTTCTTTGTGTCGTTGCTCGCGTGTATGTTATAAGGTATGCGGTATACCATAGACCGATATTTAAAAGATGCAGATATACTTAATTATTTTTACTATTTAACGATTTAAGTTTAATTATTAATCTATCAATTCACTGAATTTGATCAATTAAGTGACTTAAAAAGCTTAAGTATCTGAACAAAAAAAAAAAAAAGCTTATGTACGCATTTGTTACTCAAATTATTATGGACTGAATATGTAGAACAGAGTGTTACAAACTATGTTCTTAAATATGTTTGCGCAAAAATAAATAGAATGTGGCACGAGATACTACACACTAACATAAATATATTGCATGCAGTTAAATCCCTCCTGACCTTGTTCCTTTGATTGGTAATAGACACCCAATTTATCCATTATTTTTGCTGGTTGAAGGGAGAGAAACTTGGGGGGAAAAAAAAAAGACTTACAATGGACTTGATTCCTTTACAATTTATTTTCCTACAATTTCATGCAATCAGTAATCTTGATTGATGCCACTTGTCATAAGATATAATCCACGGATTAAATTAGTTCTTCATTTCCCTTGTAACTATGGTTATGAAGCATTAAATACTATTATGTCATCTAAATCAAATTTCCAATTATCTAAATCAAACCAAATTTATCAAACTAAAAATTTATATAAAAGGAAAAATCATAAACATCTCCAAATTCTTAAACGAATAAAAAATTTATCAAAACAAAAAACTAGTCAAACTAAGCTGCAATAATCATCAAATAACTTAATACATTACGGATTAGAGTTTCACACTTGCGCTTTTCTGCATTATATGAGGATTTTGGATCCAAATAAAGAAATGAAAGCAAAAGAAAATAAATAAAAAGGAATTATAATTTATTATTGTTAATTAGTATAAGCTCTATGGCTTAGTTCGCTTACTGGAGCTTAGTTTGATTAGGTTTTCAATTTGATAAATTTAATCATATATTTATCATTGTCAATTAGTATAAGCTCTACGGCTTAGTTTGCCATGGAGCTTAGTTTGATTAGGTTTTCGATTTGATAAATTTTTATTATTTTAATAATTTGCTGATATTTATGGTTTTTCCTTTTCTATAAATTTTTGGTTTGATAAATTTGGTTTAATTTAGATAATTGAGATATTTGATTTAATTCGTGGAATAAAATGAATAATATCACCATATATATATATATATATATATATATACATCTAAATATGATAGTTCATATTTTAATATTTAATGTTTTCTAACTATATTTGAAAGATTAATTTACCAAAATTAATACAGTACATAAATAAAATTTAGTAACACGTGTCGTTAATCTAAATGAGTATTACGTAAAATTGTAAAGTACCTAGCTCCAAGAGATGCATGCATATTATGTTAAGAAAATTCCCTCACGATGATGAAGTTAGCTGTGCATTGAATATGGCTTAACAAACGGGTGACATGTAGGGTAGGCATGGAGCAGCACTTGAGAAATGAAAAATGATGAATGCGAAAGTGGGTATGAAAGAGGGAGGAACCAAGACTAGGACCATTGTATTTCTGATTGAAGACTTTGCTCATCTTATCAGTTGTTAACTTGTCTTGCAATTTATTCTAAACTTTGCCAATAAAAAAGAAGTCAAATTTAAGGGGATCTAATGCTCTTTCCAATTATAAATCTTTGATATTCTATTAAAAGAAAAGAAAAGGATAAACCTTTAGCAACTCGAAAAGCGTTAACAAGCTACTAGTAAAGTCTGAACGGGAAGTAATGAGATTGACCCGTTGATAAATTTCAGAGCATCTTGGTGCATTTAAGAAAAAAGTTACTACCTCTCAGTGAATATTTAATTTATTCCTTTGTAAACTTTGGTTTAACAAAAGGTGAACCAAATCAAATTAAGTTTTTGTTGGAATATACATTTCTTCCATATTGAAAAATTAGGAATTTTAAAATTATCTTATAAGAATTTGGACTACTTCACTTATTATGATTTTAAAATAGAATCTCAGTTATCTTAACATAGTATCAGAGTTGGGTCTTGGTCCTATGTTATCCATCCGCGTGCAAACTTTGGTACACAGTTTTTAAAATTCGTTGATCTTGTACCACATTATTCATTAACTGCGCCTTCAGCCATTGACTTTGTACAGCTCTATTCGTTGCTTCTTCGATCACGTCAATTAGTTAATTATGGGTCACACGTGAGGAAGGGTGTTGGAATATACATTCCTCTCACATCGAAAAATTAAAAACTCTGATACTACTTTATAAGATCGTGGACTACTCCATTTAGCACCAATTGGTTTTAAGATAAAATCTCAGTTATCTTAACAGTCTTATCATATTAGTATGATCAGATTGACCGTTGATAATTTTCAGAACATATTGGTGCGTTCCAAAAGTTACAACCTTTTAGTGAATATTATTAATTTGTACCTTTGTAAACATTGGTTCAACAAAAGGGTAAACCAAATCAAGTCAAGCCTTATTTTATTAGGTGTAATTGATTATATGAGACATAACACATACTTGTTAAGAGTGACAAGCTCCATGCATGCACGGAAGATCTCACTTAAGTGTTTCAATCCAACTTTTCTTAGATCTTCTTCTCTCCCTTATATGGTGTCCTACATCCATAACTTCACATCTTTTAAAAGATGTCTTCCATAAATCATCTGCTAATATACCTAAACCATCTCAAAAGGTTCTTTCTCATCTTATTCTTAATTTGATGTCACTCCCATTTTTCTCGCATCACCTCGTTTCTAAACTTTTCATTTCTAATTTTTCTACACATCTATCTCAACATTCTCATATCGACCATTAACATCACCTAAATATGTTAGTAATTCACCTCCCAATCTCCGAAACATACAATATAGCTAGTCTAATAATAGTCTTATAATACTTCCTTTTTAAAGATTGGGAAACATACAATACAACTAGTCTAATAATAGTCTTATAATACTTCCCTTTTAATTTAAAAGGGAAGATTTTTGACACACTTCTCCACTTCATCCATCCCTCATTAATTCTTTGATTAACATTTGCATTAATCTCAATCATGTTGGACAATAAAATCAAGATATCTAAAGTTTTTCTTTTCATGTATTCTTTCTGAATACAATCTTACTTTTAACCAACTCTTAAACCTACTTTTGCTGAACTTGCATTTCATCTACTGTCTTTGATCTACTTAGCTCATAGGCTTTCATTTCCAAAGTCTGCCTCCATCTATTAACTTAACATTCATTTCTTCTCTAAATTCGTCCACGAAAGATTATCATCGGCAAAAAGCACGCACTATGGCACTTCATCATAAATTTGGCTAGTGAGCTAGTCTATAATTAGCATAAAAAGGTATAGGTTCAAGGTTGATCTTTGGTGTACACCTTTGTAGATTTTCGGATTCTACAATTAAAATTGAGAAAAGCCCCAACCCTTTTTTTTGCTAATAAGGTCCAGGCAAGCGAGAGACACTAACAACCCAAGATGGTGTTGGGGTTGATGTAGTGAGTAGTAAGGGTGTATTGTTTAGGGTTTCAATGTCGTGCTGAGGAAAGCTTTTTCTCTCCCTTAAATAACTTTCTTTCTCCTGTGGCCTTGCAGCTTTGGGAATCCATCTTACCATAATGGTTTCCAATCAAATCCCGTTTACCGGATCCTTTCACAATCAGTACCGCGAATCTCTCTCCTTCCTTTCCCATGCCGATCATTTTCCCACGTGCGCGCTTTGCTAGTTTGGTTTTACTTTCTAGATGGGCTGGAACCCCTATGGGTCTTACTTCCATATGGACCCATTCTCTTTCCAGGTCTCAATGTGGGTCCAGGTACAACAACCCTAATCTTTCTTCCATTAGTCCTTATACTAGTAATTGTTCTATCATATATGTCTTTTATCACCTCAATATGTGTCACACAAATTTGTTGCTAACATAAAATTCTCACATTGATAAATCATAAATTGTAAGACCACATGTAATTAATCAAACACAACACCAATTTAATTTCAAGATGAAGCTCCATGTTTCTTAATATATCCTAATTAACCATCTCATCTAAAAGTTTAAACTATTATAAAGAAGTTTGTTATATTAATTTATTGCCTTTTAACATGCTCCCTTGTTAAGAATTACGAGATTACATCCTAAAACTAATTGGTATCAAAAGGCCCACATTTTTTTATGGTGGACTTCGGAATATAAATTTTTGCCTTTTTTTTTTTTTGGTAAATAAAGTATTTTCATTCACATGAACGCAAGAAGATTACAAAAGATTATCCCACACCTATGGGGCACATATCAGCATCAAGTAGTGCTAAAAGGGGAGGGGGGATATTAACAAACCAGTCAATAGCTAACTTATCTCTAGCTCTACATTTCGCTACCCAATCCACAATTTTGTTTTCAATCCTCTTGGCGCATTGAAATCGAATATGATTGATCTCAGCTGCGATTGTTTTGATATTTTCCATTCTTATCTGCCTACCATTCAAATTTTTGCCTTTGATTCATCACTAAACATCCCCACTCTACATCCACTTCATTACTTTTGACATTTTCAATTCTTATCTGATTGAGTCAACACTTCAACTTGATGCATTTTTATTTGGCTTTTTGGCCAAGATTAGATGTATTTGATGCTTATACATTTCTAGTAGTCGAGCTATTCTGTACTTTATCTATAATGGTGACTATATTAATTCAAGTTGCAGGACCTAGCATATCATCCTATTAATCCAAGTAATCAACTTGGGAAAGAGCATAAATAGTTAAAAGAGCTCTCACTTTCTTTCCATCTCATCCCAGCTGGTTCTCGATTCACCCCCAGGAGTCACAAAGAGATTAGGTCACTTGAACACACAAAGAAGCAAATTGTCTGTTAAGTCAGACCAAAAAAAAAAGTATTGATTTACAACTTGCTCAGCTCAATGTTAAGTCAGAAAACATAAATGCCAGCTCAAGTGATAAGATCGAAAACATTGAAGTACAAGGATCACGGCATCAGTAACTTGAATTTACTTAAACTTTCAATGTAAGAAAAAGCCATCGAAGAACATCAAATTTACATATTCTCTTTTCTTTTTTCTAATGACGGGAAACATCCGGTACTTTTTCAGGCACATGACAGGGTTTAGAGTTAGGGAACATGACCTTAAATGCAAGAGACATATATATATATATATATATATATATATATATATATATATATATATTTTTTTTTTAATGTTTTAACATTATGAGAAAATCTAGACAGTTATGGCAACTTGTTCGGATAACCCTTTTGTGTTGTTATGCATGCATGTATTTAACTACATATGAAGTGAACATATTGACACCTTTTTTTTTTATCTTTCTTTTTTGATTTAAAGGGAGGTATAAACCAATTTTTAATCATTTCAAATGATATTGCATACACTGAGAATCGATCTAGCAACCTCTCGCCACCTAAAGTGTTAGTAACTATAGCTCGCATGCATTACCTAATTGCTGAAAGTTCCATCCATAAAACAAATTTGACAGCAATGAATCAACTAAAGCGCTACTTACACACGCGATTAAGAGTTAAAACTAGACTCCTTACCTAACGTAACGTAACGTCCAGAATGGAAGTGTATATCAAATAAGGACGTTCATAATATTTTCCACACAGTTCATGTTATTGTTGCCGATTCTTTCACGTTTTAGGGAGAAAAATACCATTTGGACATTCTAGTTGAACACGCATAATACAAATGCATGAATCTTCTTGCCTTTTTCCTATGTAGTCTTTTTGTGTGTACGTTGTGCCTTACTTGTCAGGGTTACCAAAGCAATCTGTCAAAGTGTAATAGCATTGTTTTTTCGATGCAAATCAATTTTATATTACTTTAAAAAATGTTATATACTCCAAATATTAATCTCGATAATTCGTACACATAAAACGAGAAATATATCACTAGGGGAAATAGCCCGTGGTCGAAGTGTACAAGTTACTGTATGTACTAACGAGTAAAAGTGGTTACAAGGTCATGCTTTCAATGCGTGTCTTGAAGGTACCGACATTTATGTGAGAATTAAACGTGCTGTGCAAAGGTTACTCTTTGTTGTTGCTGCCAATGTGGTACTGTTGTAGTTGTTGTATAGTTAATTTTTTTTTTTTTTTTTTCTGGTTTAATTCGTTCATTTCTTTATGTCGTTGCTCGCGTGTATGTTATAAGGTATATGGTATACCATAGACCGATATTTAAAAGATGCAGATATACTTAATTATTTTTACTATTTAACGATTTAAGTTTAATTATTAATCTGTCAATTCACTGAATTTGATCAATTAAGTGACTTAAAAAGCTTAAGTATCTGAACAAAAAAAAAAAAAAAGGCTTAAATACGCATTTGATACTCAAATGATTATGGACTGAATAAATCAAACCAAATTTATCAAACTAAAAACTAGTCAAACTAAGTAATCATCAAATAACTTTATACAGAAAACAAATGAAAAGTGTACGGATTAGAGTTTCACATTTGCGCTTTTGTGCATGATATGCGGATTTTGGATCCAAATAAAGAAATGAAAGCAAAAGAAAAGAAATAAAAAGGAATTATAATTTATCATTGTTAATTAGTATAAGCTCTATGGCTTAGTTCGCTTACTGGAGCTTAGTTTGATTAGGTTTTCAATTTGATAAATTTAATCATATATTTATCATTGTTAATTAGTATAAGCTCTACGGCTTAGTTTGCCATGGAGCTTAGTTTGATTAGGTTTTCGATTTGATAAATTTTTATTATTTTAATAATTCGGGGTTATTTATGGTTTTTTTCTTTTCTATAAATTTTTGGTTTGATAAATTTGGTTTAATTTAGATAATTGAGATATTTGATTTAATTCGTGGAATAAAATGAATAATATCACCATATATATATATATATATATATATATATATACATCTTAGTTGGCATGCTTTTTAGTTTGAATTGAATAATAATTCAAGCTTTCGTTTAAGCACTTGCAATAAATTGTGAAATCATTTAATATGTTTTGTTTTTAGAATTATATGGATACCATATTTGTTTTGCTAAATATGATAGTTCATATTTTAATATTTAATACTTTTTAACTATATTTGAAAGATTAATTTACCAAAATTAATAGAGTCTATAAATAAAATTTAATAACACGTGTCATTAATCTGAATGAGTATTACGTAAAATTGTAGACTATCTAGCTCCAGGAGATGCATGCATATTATGTTAAGAAAAGTCCCTCACGATGATGAAGTTAGTTGTGCATTGAATATGGCTTAACAAAAGGGTGACATGTAGGGTAGGCATGGAGCAGCACTTGAGAAATGAAAAACTGATGACTGCGAAAGTGGGTATGAAAGAGGTAGGAACCAAGACTAGGACCATTGGATTTCTGATTGAAGACTCTGCTCATCTTATCAGTTGTTACACTTGTCTTGCAATTTATTTTAAACTTTGCCAATAAAAAAGAGGTTAAATTTAAAGGGGTCTAATACTCTTCTCAATTATAAATCTTTGATATTCTATTAAAAGAAAAGAAAAGGATAAACCTTTAGCAACTCGAAAAGCGTTAACAAGCTATTAGGGCAAGCTCAATGGGGGACTCTAAAATGTAAAACTTTTTATTTTTAGGTATTTTTGTACATTTTTAGAACCTATACCTTAAAAAGTAGCACTATTTATGAAAAAAGTACATGGGGTCCACTATTTTTGGATTAAAAAATGCCAAAATAGAGCCACAGGCTCCAAAATGTTCAACAAATGTGCTACTTTTTAGGGTAAGGGGCTCTAAAAAAGTACAAAATGCCCAAAAATAAAAAAATTTACATTTTAGAGCCCCCTATTGAGGATAGCCTTAGTAAAGTCTGAAGGGGATTTAATGAGATTGACCCGTTGATAAATTTCAGAGCATCTTGGTGCATTTAAGAAAAAAGTTACTACCTCTCAGTGAATATTTAATTTATTCCTTTGTAAACTTTGGTTTAACAAAGGGTGAACCAAATCGAATCAAGTCTTTGTTAGAATATACATTTCTTCCATATTGAAAAATCAGAAATTTTAAAATTATCTTATAAGAATTTGGACTACTTCACTTATTATGATTTTAAAATAGAATCTCAGTTATCTTAACATGGTATCAGAGTTGGGTCTTGGTCCTATGTTATCCATCTATGTGCAAACTTTGGTACACAATTTTTAAAATTCATTGATCTTGTACCACGTTATTCATTAACTGTGCCTTTAGCCATTGACTTTGTACAACTCTATTCGCTGCTTCTTCGATCACGTCAATTAGTTAATTATGGATCATACGTGAGGGAGGGTGTTAGAATATACATTCCTCTCACATTGAAAAATCAGAAACTCTAATACTACTTTATAAGATCGTAGACTACTCCACTTAGCACCAATTGGTTTTAAGATAAAATCTCAGTTATCTTAACAGTCTTATCATATTAGTATGATCAGATTGACCGTTGATAATTTTCAGAACATATTGGTGCATTCCAAAAGTTACAACCTTTTAGTGAATATTATTAATTTGTACCTTTGTAAACATTGGTTCAACAAAAAGGTAAACCAAATCAAGTCAAGCCTTATTTTAATAGGTGTAATTGATTATATGAGACATAACACATACTTGTTAAGAGTGACAAGCTCCATGCATGCACGGAAGATCTCACTTAAGTGTTTCAATCCAACTTTTCTTAGATCTTCTTCTCTCCCTTATATGGTGTCCTACATCCATAACTTCACATCTTTTAAAAGATGTCTTCCATAAATCATCTGCTAATATACCTAAACCATCTCAAAAGGTTCTTTCTCATCTTATTCTTAATTTGATGTCACTCCCATTTTTCTCGCATCACCTCATTTCTAAACTTTTCATTTCTAATTTTTCTACACATTTATCTCAACATTCTCATATCGACCATTAACATCACCTAAATATGTTAGTAATTCACCTCCCAATCTCCGAAACATACAATATAGCTAGTCTAATAATAGTCTTATAATACTTCCTTTTTAAAGATTGGGAAACATACAATACAACTAGTCTAATAATAGTCTTATAATACTTCCCTTTTAATTTAAAAGGGAAGATTTTTGACACACTTCTCCACTTCATCCATCCCTCGTTAATTCTTTGATTGACATTTGCATTAATCTCAATCATGTTGGACAATAAAATCAAGATATCTAAAGTTTTTCTTTTCATGTATTCTTTCTGAATACAATCTTACTTTTAATCAACTCTTAAACCTACTTTTGCTGAACTTGCATTTCATCTACTGTCTTTGATCTACTTAGCTCATAGGCTTTCATTTCCAAAGTCTGCCTCCATCTATTAACTTAACATTCATTTCTTCTCTAAATTCTTCCACGAAAGATTATCATCAGCAAAAAGCACGCACTATGGCACTTCATCATAAATTTGGCTAGTGAACTAGTCTATAATTAGCATAAAAAGGTATAGGTTCAAGGTTGATCCTTGGTGTACATCTTTGTAGACTTTTGGATTCTACAATTAAAATTGAGAAAAGCCCAAACCTTTTTTTTTGCTAGTAAGGTCCAGGCAAGCGAGAGACACTAACAACCCAAGATGGTGTTGGGGTTGATGTAGTGAGTGGTAAGGGTGTATTGTTTAGGGTTTCAATGTCGTGCTGAGGAAAGCTTTTCCTCTCCCTTAAATAACTTTCTTTCTCCTGTGGCCTTGCAGCTTTGGGAATCCATCTTACCATAATGGTTTCCAATCAAATCCCGTTTACCGAATCCTTTCACAATCAGTACCGCGAATCTCTCTCCTTCCTTTCCCATGCCGATCATTTTCCCACGTGCGCCCTTTGCTAGTTTGGTTTTACTTTCTAGATGGGCTGGAACCCCTATGGGTCTTACTTCCATATGGACCCATTCCCTTTCCAGGTCTCAATGTGGGTCCAGGTACAACAACCCACTATAACCTTTTGTGGTCGGAAAGTATTAATCTTTCCTCCATTAGTCCTTATACTAGTAATTGTTCTATCATATATGTCTTTTATCACCTCAATATGTGTCACACAAATTTGTTGCTAACATAAAATTCTCACATTGATAAATCATAAATTGTAAGACCACATGTAATTAATCAAACACAACACCAATTTAATTTCAAGATGAAGCTCCATGTTTCTTAATATATCCTAATTGATCATCTCATCTAAAAGTTTAAACTATTATAAAGGAGTTTGTTATATTAATTTATTGCCTTTTAACATGCTCCCTTGTTAAGAATAATGAGATTTCATCTCAAAACTAATTGGTATCAAAAGGCCCACATTTTTTATGGTGGACTTCGGAATATAAATTTTTGCCTTTTTTTGTTGTTGTTGGTAAATAAAGCATTTTCATTCACATGAACGCAAGAAGAATACAAAAGATTATCCCACACCTGTGGGGCACATATCAGCATCAAGTAGTGCTAAAAGGGGAGGGGGGATATTAACAAACCAATCAATAGCTAACTTATCTCTAGCTCTACATTTCGCTACCCAGTCCGCAATTTTGTTTGCAGTCCTCTTGGCGCATTGAAATCGAATATGATTGATCTCAGCTGCGATTGTTTTGATATTTTCCATTCTTATCTGCCTACCATTCAAATTTTTGCCTTTGATTCATCACTAAACATCCCCCACTCTACATCCACTTTATTATTTTTGACATTTTCAATTCCTATCTGATTGAGTCTACACTTCAACTTGATGCATTTTTATTTGGC
Organism: Ehretia macrophylla; assembly: GCA_037974665.1. NCBI lineage: Eukaryota > Viridiplantae > Streptophyta > Magnoliopsida > Boraginales > Ehretiaceae > Ehretia > Ehretia macrophylla. Next base: position 53,907,108 of record CM075771.1, on the reverse strand, counting down.
TTTTTGGCCAAGATTAGATGTATTTGATGCTTATACATTTCTAGTAGTCGAGCTATTCTGTACTTTATCTATAATGGTGACTATATTAATTCAAGTTGCAGGACCTAGCATATCATCCTATTAATACAAGTAATCAACTTGGGAAAGAGCATAATAGTTAAAAGAGCTCTCACTTTCTTTCCATCTCATCCCAGCTGGTTCTCGATTCACCCCCAGGAGTCACAAAGAGTAATTATTAGGTCACTTGAACACACAAACAAGCAAATTGTCTGTTAAGTCGGACAAAAAAAAAAGAGTAATTATTAGGTCACTTGAGCACAAAAAACAAAAGTATTGATTTACAACTTGCTCAGCTCAATGTTAAGTCAGAAAACATAAATGCCAGCTCAATTGATAAGATCGAAAACATTGAAGTACAAGGATCATGGCATCAGTAACTTGAATCTACTTTACCTTTCAATGTAAGAAAAAGCCATCCAAGAACATCAAATTTACATATTCCTTTTTCTTTTTTCTAATGATGGGAAACATCAGGTACTTTTTTGGGCACACGACAGGGTTTAGAGTTGGGGAACATGACCTTAAATGCAAGAGACATATATATATATATATATATATATATTTGGCTGGAAAAGCAAAGATATATTCATCAGCTCAACAAACTTTACATGGGAACAACACCTAGACAAAACAGTAGCTTAACAAAGAATATCATCAAGACTCTAATTGCTACATAGTGTTCTATTTGTTTCACTATCTTTAAACTTTTTACATGAGTTCCTCGGATCCAAAGCAATCACTATAGCTTCTATGATTTCTTTCCCTCCAAATTGCATAAACAACTCCACAAAAAACCAGCATCGCAAGAATCGGCTGAAGGCCTTCTCCTCTACAGTGTCGGTTGCTCCAATCCAGAAGTACTTCATCCTAGTTAGAAATATCATCATCAATAAGTAGGAGATTCAATCCCCGATTCCAAATCCTACGACTCAAACCACAAGAGAAGAAGGGATGGTCTCTGTCTTCCACTGCAATACCACAGATTTTGCACACACTCTCCTCAATAACCCCCCAAGAAAGCAGCCTGTCCTTCGTTGGAAGTTTATTGAGGATGGCCATCCATGTCAGAAAAATATGCTTTGGTACACTGATCTTGCAAGAGATATAATTTGAGTTAGTTAAATACAAGATCTTTTAAATTTGGCTCCAAGAAGAATAATCCCTTAACTAATTAATTTGATAGTGAGATATAAATAAATCTCTTACATACAACTCAAATATTTTACCACTAAATTAATTCATTGGAGTTCAAATTCGCGTACTTTAAATTGACAAGTTTAAAGTTGGTTTACATGATATTATACTAAGATTGGGACGAAAACACATGAAATAAAAAAGACTATATTGCACGATACCACATGCAATTGCACGTTCCATGAGCAAACATGTCACAATGCATGCAAGTTGGGTGTGGGGGGAGAGGGTGGAGGGAGAGAGAGAGGGATGAATTAACAATTCCAACTATACTATGGTTCATCAATTGTGGAGCTTAAAAGTAAAGCATGACATTTTGTAGGAAATTTTTTGAAAAGTCTGACAAATAAAAATAACATTTATATAGGGTGTGGTACCTCATGTATTAAAGAGATTGACGGTCAATAAGATTTTTTGAAGAGTTTTTTCATTTTGTAATCAACAAAATTTTGTGCCAAAAACGAGACAAAAATAACAAGCCACACGGTTTAACATTTCTTTATTAATATTTAGTACTAACAAATACTTATTTTTTATACTTGATCGTAAGAATTTAATACAACTATTCATAAACTTCACTAATAAAATAAAAATTTCAAAGTTCTTCATCGAATCTACATATGTATAACAATGGCTTGGAAAGTCAGGAATCTGCAAGTTGGTCAAAGGGATGTGTTAATCTTGGGATCATTAGAAGACCAGATTCATTGGAATGATCAAGATGTTTTCATCATTCCAGAGTATTATATATATTGGACGGCATGACAAGATGGTGCAATTTTTTACTCTATTAGTTAAATGATATAAACGAAATCATATACGTGATTTTCTACATTTCATGATCACCTGATCAGAAATTAGTTTAATTTTTTTTTTTTAAACTACGTGCTCTTTTTCTAAAAACATTTCCAATTTTGGAAATTTGTTCACATATATAGTGCGGCTCAAAATTAAATCTGGTAAGAATATATTGAATTAGTCCATCAACAGTCATACCTAAAATACAATTCCTGACACATGCTCACCAGCATTTATAATATATGAGGACATATATAGATGAGTGATTGAAATCTTAAAATTCTTTAGAGATGATAAAGATGAAAGTCTAAAATATCATTTTGACCTGTATTGGATCAGACTTTAACTTGGATAATCTGTAAGCACAAGCTCAATGGGGCTCTAAAATATAAATATTTCTATTTTTAGGTATTTTTGTACTTTTTTAGAGCCTCATACCCTAAAAAGTAGTACCATTCATGAAAAAATGACATGGGGTCTATCACTTTTGGAGTCCGGAGCACTATTTTGGCATCTTTTAACCCAAAAGTGGTGGATCCCACGTCTTTTTTCCATAAATAGTACTACTTTTTAGGGTATGAGCTCTAAAAAAGTATAAAAATGTCCAAAAATATAAAGATTTATATTTTAGAACCCCCATTAAGGATAGCCTAATGAATGACAAGTCAATATAGGTCACAACAAACGGAAAAGAATGAGGATACGAATAATAAGTTAAGAGCTAGGCCTATTAAACGTTTCATTTATGTGAATTGTCTTAAGTGTTGATGGTGATCACTCACCACAAGCTGAGTGGGGGTTATAGTCCCTTTTTTTTTTTTTTGGGCCTCCTTGATCGGCCCATTTGTCGGTTGTATTTGTGTGTGTTGTATATTGGGTCATGTTTGTCTTGTGTTGAATCAGGTTTAGGCCCTTTTGTTTGTTGTTCTTCTATTTCAATGTGGACTTTGGCCCACTCTATTAGTTGGTATCTATTCTGGTCGTCTTCCATTGTCTCACTTTAGGCTTAGACTTGTTTATATGATTTTTCAAGGTAAAAGTGCTCCTGACCAATTAGAAACAAAAATCTTATAATCCAATTTATGTGTTAAGAGATTCATTTCACTTTTCACCTTCTAGGATTACTTTCTCTTGCTGCACATTTGATCCTATTAAAAAGTCATACCCAGTGCATGAGATTTTCACATAAGAAAAGAGTTTCAAAGCTTTATACATGCACCTTCGTATAAGTGTTGAATACAAGTTCTGATCAGGATAAATGAGAAAGACTTATTTGAAAATCTCACGTCATTGTAATAATAACGTAAACACAATAAGTCCAACATAAGGCTATTACTTTTACACCCCTCTCTATCCTGTAAGTCAGTAGCAAAGCCTAGTGAATCCATGTACGTTGATTTTTGCCCCTATGTAACACTAAGGCCTGCAGTTCAAATTATGTCAGCCGTCACTAACGAATGGTCAGGGTTAACTTGGAAAGCAAATCCTTCATTACTATGCTTGCTGTTTCATTCATTACCCACTCACAGCGAAGGGCGGAGCTAGAAATTATTATTAGTAGGGGCTAAAATTTATAATTTTTTAATTATACGAGTATTTTTTTTCAGTAAAACTAATTAATTTTTTTAATTAAAAATACATACATATTTAATTTTTTTTCAAAAAATACATATAAATTTTAACATTTTTATGAGCTAGTAAGGGCTAAAATTCATAATTTTTAAATTATACGAAGACTTTTATTTTTCAGTGAGAGCTAATTAATTTTTTTTAACTAAAAATACATAAATATCTAATTTTTTTAAAAAAAATATATAAAAATTTTAAAATTTTTATGAGCCAGTGAAAGCTAAAATTCATAATTTTTAAACTATACGAGTACTTTTATTTTTCAATAGGAGTTAATTAATTTTTTTTTAACTAAAAATACATAAAATTTTTAACAATTTTTATGAGTCAGTAGAAGCTACATCTCTCACTTGCCCTAATGTGCTGGCCAGTGCTCACAGCAATGGAAGTTTACAATGAAACTTGGACCTTTGTTAAGAAACAGAAAATGAGTCAAATCTCTTTCATCTGTCATAATGATATATATAGTGGATGTGAATAACAATAAACTTCTATCCACTGCGAGTACAAAGATCAATTTACAACAACACAAAATATATCTTCAAACTGGCACTTCACTGCTTCCTACATTTGAGAGTAAAAATAGCTATCCCCCTGTTGCGATCGCGTTAAGATCCCTGTCAGCTCTCGTACACAAGGAGTTCAAATAAATAACGATCGAATTTTTATCCCTTTTTGAGTACAGATCAATTTTACAACAAAACGACTAATGAACAAATGCTTCGCTGCCTTTACTCATAACTTACAAAATTTTCGTAAAGAAGATACACTGCCGGTTACGGAAGCAGAAGAATGCTGCTTAGTTAACACCTAAAAGAGTAATTCTCTCAAGAAGGAATCCTTCTGTCCTCGAATTCTCTTCTTACAATTTCACCTACCAATTCGTTCCATGTATCAACTGGACCTGGCATGCACCAATGCAAACAGTCCTGTGGCGGTGGCCTTCCATTTGGCCCTCTTTTTGTGATTTTGTTCGGATCGGGGCTTCTGTAAGGACCAGGATGTCCATCGTGGCGATACTGAAAGACCTGCGTGATATCCATAAATTTCAATTTTGATTTGTTTGTCTTCTTCTTGATTGCACGGTTGAAGCCCGTCAGTTGTTTCTCATGCATTATGTTGGTAAAGCCATTCTCAACTAATTCACTATCCGTAGCAGGGCTGACCTTTCCAGTGCACGATCCACCTGTATTCCAGGCTCCACCCTCATAATGATCTGGTGAAAAAGAACGCAAGATGGTTATACCGGTGTAGTTTGGATGAGTGACCAAGGCACTAAGAATTGTCTCCGTGGATATTCCAAAAGCTTCTATGTTGTTGATTTTCATTTGTCTAGACTTGTCTGGCCACCATAATTGTCCTCCCACAATCTCATTGTTCAAGATGTAGACAGACTGCTTTGCAAACCAATGGCCAGAGGAAACGACAATCACATCAAAGTTCGTGATAAATTCCATAAAGCCTTCATCAGGAGCATCAAGGTGAAGCTTGGTTACACCAGCAGGAGCAAAATCAAATGGCTCAGATGTTTGGTGGACGAGCCACGAAGACCATATTCGAATAATCATGGTTGATGTTGAACGGAAATAATAACGTTGCATTCTTTTGTTCCCTCGATTTTTGGGAACTTCAACCTGGAAGAGAAGAAAAACAATCATGCAATGAAACACATCCCCTAATATCTTAAGACCAGTATTAGATATCAAAGATGTTATAAGCCACTTTCAGCAAAGCATCCAAATGAAACAACGTAATTCTTATGGTCAGGTCCAGCATATCTCTATCAGTACTTTCTGTTTCTTTTCCTTAGGGACAAATCTCGGCCAATGCCTCAAATTAATTAAATATATGTATATATATATTGATCATTAAAAACTCGAATTACTTGAATCATCAGTCATCTACGCCCCCAAAGACCCTTTAGATTAATTTATTTAAGTCAAAGACTTGTGTGAAGAATGTTGGGAAGGAAGAATATGATCTTCCTTAGAATCCTGAATTGTTAAATAAATGGACAATTCCTAAAATTGAACCTAGAACTATATATCAGTTTGGTACCTTTGAGAATTTAGGTATTAAATATATGGTTAAAACCATAGAAGAGTCTATCCCTATGGAAGATAATGAAATGACAATACAATTATTGTCTAGAGATGAGATTGACAGATATAGTCATACACATAGATTTTTGCATAGGTTTAATACAAATTGCTTTTAAGCCTTTAACCTTATCTAGTTTGCCTGAGAATTTTATGCCAGTCCTTAGAGATGCTAGGAATTTGAATTGGAGACAATCTCTTATAGGGATTATGCAAACTAGTTTGGCACATGGCCCAATTTACTTTAATGTTAGACCAAATTTACAATTATCTTTATCTGATAGAAATATTCTTGATGCTATTACATTATATGTTAAGGCACATGATTATAATTACAAGCCAGAATTTGAAATTATGTGTATATGTTATCGTATATATGATAAGGTCTTGCATACTCTTAACCCTAACTATAAATTACAGGATAGAACAGGTGAAAAGGTTATGATCGAAACTAATTTAAGTAGATTCCAAATTACCACTAGGAGAATGATTTAGTGGGATGAGATCGAAGTTCCAAAATATTGGAATATTGATAAAGCTGTGCCTAGTCAACCCAAGGTTGAAACTGAATTGGCAAAAGTTGAACAGACTCCTGAAGGCCAAATTAGGCTTAGATTTCAACATACCCCTCTATTAGGAACATCTCGTCAATTAACGAGATCAGTGTCATCACATAATTATATTTCTCCATTTGATTATAGAGTTGAAATCCCCTCTACATCTAGAGCATCTACTTTACACGTGCGTGAAGAAACAAATAAATCTCAATCATCTAAAGAGATTCAACAGGAATTAATGGAAAAGATTAGAATGACAACTAATCAGATTCCCCTTGGAATTAAAAAAGACGAGGACATCATTACTTCTGAAATGAGTTTTCATTTTTAATGGATTTTACACCAGGAAGTGATGAAAGGAAACTCATAAATCATGAGTTTTTAAGCCCAATATGGAAACCCTTTAGAGAATGGTTTTATGCTACTTTCTCTCATGAGGAAAGAATTCAATTTAGAGACCAATTTTATAAACATCTTGAAGATATTCAAGAAAGAAAATATTTTGTTGCTTGGTTTACTGAAACATTTTTAGAAAATTATCTCTCTGTTTTGGAAAGAAAGTGGAATATAGGATCATCCACTTCTACAAAAATTATGCAGTCTATTTATCCTCTGACACAACCATTTAAACTTTCTGATGAAAAATCATCTTCTGAAATAGAAGCCAATGCTTTTATGAAACTCATTGAGAATAATAGTCTTCCTGTTGTCACGGACCATATAAACAAAATCATGAAGCAAAATAATTTTATGAATATAACTTTAAAAATTTTTGGTGAACAATTTAGTCTCCCCCAAACTAAGATTGATCAATTGACTACAAAGATTGATAATTTATCAAAACCTAATTGGCAAAGAGGCGAAACTTCTAAATCAACAACATAAGTTAAAGCAGATATTCAACCTCCTCCTAATATAGAAGGGATTCATATTAGAACCAGTTTCCCAATTGGAAAAATAATTAGATGAGAAATTAAAATCATTACATCTTAGTATGGTTAATGATGAATTTCAACATGCAAGGAATTTACAACTTGCTTTTGATGTTAATAAATTAAAAAATTATAGGAATAAATATCAAGATGTTCCAACCCAAACACGATACTATTATCCTAGACCAACTCCCCAAGATGTTCTAATAGAAGAACCTTTGTTTACTGAATCAGTTACATATCATGGTAAACAGATCTATGAATGGAATATAGATGGTCAAACAGAGCTGCAGATTTATAATATTGCACATAGAACGTTCATGTATTCTACTATATGTAAGCAACAAGGTAATACAGACAAGCAAATTGCTAAAATGATTATAGCAGGATTTGCAGGACAGCTGAAAGGCTGGTGGAATAATTTCTTAACTCAATCCGAAAGAGATGAAGTGTTTAATACTGTTAAGCAAGAAAATGATCAAGTTCATGAAAATGTTGTTTATACTTTAATATTAGCCATCTGTGAACATTTTACAGGTCATTATATGCATAATTATGATAATACTAGGACTCTTTTGCAGAATCAGCGTTGTCTTACTCTTACCTCATTTAGGTGGTATAAAAATGTTTTCTTATCAAAAGTTATGAGTCTTCCAGATGCTAATAGTACTCACTGGAAATCTAAGTTTATTGATGGTTTACTTTTTGTTTTTGCGGAAATGATTAAAAAGAATCATAAAAAATTATCAGGTGGTAATAATATTACTTGGAAAAATTATAATTATGGTAAACTTATAAGTTTATGTGTTGAAGAAGGATTATCTCTTTGTAATGAAATTAGACTGAATCATTAGTTAAAGAAACATCATTTAACTGAAAAGAAACAGTTAGGACAATTTTGTGAACAATTTGCTCTGGATACTCTAGGTACTTCTAAAGGTAATAAACCAAAAAAAATATAGGAAATATGCAGCCAAGAAAAGGGCTAGGAGAGATAGAAAGGGATATATACCCCAAAAGAAAATTCCAACATGTTATACATGTGGTAAGAAAGGTCACTATACTAATAAGTGTAGAATGAAAAAGAAAATAAATAGTCTTGATATAGATGATAAATTAAAAGAATCTTTAACAAAAGTTTTATTAAGCTCTGATACCATCAAAGGCCCAGGGGATAAAGGTTCGCGGCAAGGTCAAACATTACAGAGACATTATCTAATACTCTAGAATCAATGGATTTAAATAGCAGAATAGCAGAACTACAGTTAACGACTTACAAGCCCACAAAATGCCATAACATGGCAAACAAAGGGCACAACTGCGCGACTCGAAGGATGCTATGATACTACCATGACAAGTGAGTAATGGGATAATGTTTCTTTAATAAATTATCTACCACGAAATATTATACCTTGGATCAATAATTTCTCTGAGCATATATTATATTGAAATAGTGGTTACTAGACAACAAGGATTTAACCTGTCATTAGGCTTAAAAATAAAAACAGAAAAGTAAATGAGAGAATACCTAAAGAAAAGATTTTTTTTCGATTGATTGTCAAAATTTTATAAAAGTGTACAAAGTATGAAAAGAAGGCTTGCTCTCCAGAGCTCTTGCCTTTTCCTAAACTAGGTGTCACCTTAAATACAAGTTTGCGGACTTCTAAAAGGAAATTAAAAATAACTCAAACCGGATCTAAAATATTTGAAATCCGGGGTCTCTATACATCACGCATAGAAATTCAATAATACAACCACTTTATAAAAGTGACAAGGACCTATTATCCTTTGAAAATGACATACCACTAACTCTGTCGGTAGCATTGCACATGCTGATCCAGCTGTCCTTGTCGTATTCCAAAAGTAAAATCTTATCATGCCGGAAATCTTGGTTTTATGTATTAGTCCAAAGACATCATCGAATACCTTTAGACTTTCTCTTTTCCTTTCTCAATCAAATTATCTTTTAAGTTGTCTCATAGGTCTTCTGCCAGCACACTTGGTTAGGATCTTGAGACTCACCAGCCAAGCATACATAAGTGTTGGAGGAGGACCTCATTGAGGTGTCTTCTAATGTAGAGTCTATATCATTCTTGAAATGCTTAAGGAAATCATGTTTAATTTCATCAAGATACGAAGTCATCACTTCTTCTTTTGAGCTAATTTGCTTCCTCATCTGGATTTTGCGAAGGATGTGAGAGAAAGAAGATTCCTTTTCCTGGTCCTTTAATTTGGACTCCTCCACCTTATCTTTATAGATCTGAATGGTTTCAGTGATTTCATCAATCATACCTTGGTCATAGGCCTTCTTTGTTTCTGGATCATTTTGGCTAAAATTTTGAAAGAAATTTTCTTTTCAAACAAAACATTTTTTGTTTATTTGTTTCTGCCTTTGGTGTCCATTTTCAAATCCAAGGAACACCAAATTCCATAAAGAAAAATAAAGAACTTAATCCTTTAATGTATAAATCAGGATCATTCCCAATATGGGACAAATTGTAAGCCATTCAGTAAAAAGACCTTTATAAGGTTCTGGCAAGATTTTAATTGGAGGGCCAAAATTAGTCCACCAAGAATGAATCCAAGCTGGAAATTTTCTTTTCTGAAATATTTCAGAATTAAATTTGATAAACCATGAATATTTCTTTTGAGGATTTTCATATAAGAAAACCTTATAAAATGTTTCCATATAATCCCAGTAATTGAACTGGTAAATGGTCCATCAGCTTGATGGGTAAATTATCTTTCTTTCGAAGTACTGATTCCCTATTCATTTGGAGAAATAATTTTCTTGACATATATCTTACTATAAGTATAAACTGGTATCACAACGTTTCGTTTGAAATGTTCAAACTCACAGGAATCAGTCACCTATAAAATCGATTCAAAATAAACTCTGTAATTATTATGAAGCACAGGAAACATGTATATAATGTAAATAGCGGTCCATTAGGTACCAAGGATCATTGATCCACTGTTTATCAACATTTTCCAGGATAAGGATAATTTTCTCATGATTATGAATCTCATAAGAGTCTGATTCATCCTCTTGTTCCACAATATTGACATATGATGATACATGAGGTGCAGTATTACTGCTTTCTATCTCAAGAAATTTCTTTATTTTTTCATAATTAGGGTATGATGGATCTATTGAAATTCCACCGCTAGCCAAATTGACTGGTTTCTTCCATGCAATGACCCTATTAGGATCATTTCTTCCACATCCTCTCCCCCTAATAGGGTTCGAATAACTGCCCCTGGAGAGGAACATCCTGTAAATTCACGATTTTTACAAGTGACTAATTCCTGTGAGTTTGAACATTTCAAACGAAATGCTGCGATACTAGTTTATACTTATAGTAAGATATATATCAAGAAAATTATTTCTCCAAATGAATGGGGAATCAGTACTTTGAAAGGGAATTTACCCATTAAGCTGATAAGACCATTTACCAGTTCAATTACTGGGATTATATGGAAACATTTTATAAGGTTTTTATATATGAAAATCCTCAAAAGAAACATTCAGGGTTTATCAAATTTATTTATGAAATATTTCAAAAAAGAAAATTTCTAGCTTGGATTCATTCTTGGTGGACTAATTTTGGCCCTCCAATTAAAATCTTGCCAAAACCTTATAAAGGTCTTTTTACTGAATGACTTGCAATTTGTCCCCATATTAGAAATGATCCTGATTTATACATTGAAGGATCAAGTTCTTTATTTTTCTTTATGGAATTTGGTGTTCCTTGGATTTGGAAATGGATACAAAAGGCAGAAACAAATAACCAAAAAATGTTTTGTTTGAAAAAAAAATTTCTTTCAAAATTTTGGCCAAAGCTCTTGAAAATTGATCTAGAAACAAAAAAACCCTATGGCCAAGGTATGATTGATGAGATCACTGAAACCATTTCATATCTATAAAGATAAGGTGGACGAGTCCAAATTAAAGGACCAAGAAAAGGAGTTTCTTTCTCTCACATCCTTCGCAAAATCCAGATGAGGAAGCAAATTAGCTCAAAAGAAGAAATGATAGCTTTGTATCTTGATGAAATTAAACAAGATTTCCTAAAGCAATTCAAGGATGATGTAGACTCTACATCAGAAGACACCTCAATGAGGTCTTCCTCCAATGTTTATGCGTGCTTGCCTGATGAGTCCTAAGATCTTAACCAGGTGTGCTGGCAGAAGACCTACGGGACAACCTAAAAGATAATTTGATTGAGAAAGCTAAAGCGAAAAAAAAGAGAAAGTCTAAAGGTATTCGATGATGTCTTTGGACTAATACATAAAGCCAAGATTCCCGACATGATAAGATTTTACTTTTGGAATATGCCAAAGAACAGCTGGATCGGCAAGTGCAATGCTACCGACAGAGTTAATAGTACGTCATTTTCAAAGGACAATAGGTCCATGTCACTTTTATAAAGTGGTGGTATTATTGAATTTCTATACGTGATGTACAAAGACCCCGGATTTCAAATGTTTTAGATCCGGACTGAGTTATTTTTAATTTCTTTTTGAAGTCCACAAACTTGTATTTAAGGCGGCACCTAGTTTAGGAAGAGGCAGAGTTCTAGAGAGCAAGCCTTCTTTTCATACTTCCATACTTTGTACACTTTTGTAAAATTTTGACAATCAATCGAAGAAAAATCTTTTCTTCAGGTATTCTCTCATTTACTTTTCTGTTTTTATTTTTATTTTTAAGCCTAATGACAGGCTAAATCCTGTTGTCTGGTAACCACTATTTCAATATAATATATGCTCAGAGAAATTATTGACCCAAGGTATAATATTGCCTGGTAGATAATTCATTAAAGAAATATTATCCCGTTACTCACTTGTCATGGTAGTATCATAGCATCCCTCAAGTCGCGCAGTTGTGCCCTTCGCTTGCCGTGTTATGGCATTTTGTGGGCTTGTAAACCGTTGACTGTGGCTCTGCTATTCTGCTATTTAAATCCATTGACTCTAGAGTACTAGATAATATCTCTGTAATGTTTGACCTTGCCGCGAACCTCCTGGGCCTTTGATGGTATCAGAGCGATGGACTATATTGTTTAGTCGGTTTACCAGACAACAATTTCTCAATATGATTAATTTATTTAAGTCAAAGACTTACGTGAAGAATGCTAGGAAGGAAGAATATGATCTTCCTCAGTATCTTGATTTGTTAAATAAATGGACAATTCCTAAAATTGAACCTAGAACTATATATCAGTTTGGTACCTTGAGAATTTAGGTATTAAACATATGGTTAAAACCATAGAAGAGTTTATCCCTATGGAAGATAATGAAATAACAATACAATTATTGTCTAGAGATGATATTGACAGATATAGTCATACACATAGATTTTTACATATAGGTTTAATACAAATTGCTTTTAAGCCTTTAACCTTATCTGATTTGTCTGAGAATTTTATGCCAGTTTTTAGAGATGTTAGGAATTTGAATTGGAGACAATCTCTTATAGGGATTATGCAAACTAGTTTGGCACATGGCCCAGTTTACTTTAATGTTAGACCAAATTTACAATTATCTTTATCTTATAGAAATATCTTGATACTATTACATTATATGTTAAGGCACATGGTTATAATTACAAGCCAAAATCTGAAATTATGCTTATATGTTATTGCACATATTATAAGGTCTTGCATACTCTTAACTCTAACTGTAAATTACAGGATAGAACATGTGAAACTGTTATGATTTAAACTAATTTAAGTAGATCCCAAATTGCCACTAGGAGAATGATTCAATGGGATGAAATCGAATTTACAGAATATTGGAATATTGATAAAGTTGAACCTAGTCAACCCAAGGTTGAAACTGAATTGGCAGAAGTTGAACAGACTCCTGAAGGCCAAATTAGGTTTAGACTTCAACAGACCCCTCTATTAGGAACATCTCATAAATTAACGAGATCAGTGTCATCACATAATTATATTTCTCCATTTGATTATAGAGTTGAAATCCCCTCTACATCTAGAGCATCTATTTCACACATGCGTGAAGAAACAAATAAATCTCAATCATCTGAAGAGACTCAATAGGAATTAATAGAAAAGATTAGAATGACAACTAATTAGATTCCTCTTGGAATTAAAAAAGACAAGGACATCACTCCTTCTTAAATGAGTTTTCATTTTTAATGGTTTTTACACCAGGAAGTGATGAAAGGAAACTCATAAATCACTAGAAATCTAAATTTATTGATGGTTTACCTTATGTTTTTGCATAAATGATTAAAAAGAATCTTAAAAAATTATCAGGTGGTAATAATATTACTTGGGAAAATTATAATTATGGTAAACTTATAAGTTTATGTGTTGAAGAAGGATTATCTCTTTGTAATGAAATTAGACTGAATCATCAGTTAAAGAAACATCATCTAACTAAAAAGAAACAGTTACGACAATTTTGTGAACAATTTGCTATGGATACTCTAGGTACTTCTAAAGGTAATAAACAAAAAAAATATAGGAAAGAGAGACCTCATAAGGTTGAATATTATAAGAAATATAAATCGGATTCTTATAAGAAATATGCAGCCAAGAAAAGGGCTGGGAGAGATAGAAAGGGATATATACCCCAGAAGAACATTCCAACATGTTATACAAGTGGTAAGAAAGGTCACTATGCTAATAAGTGTAGAATGAAAAAGAAAATAAATAGTCTTGATATAGACAATAAATTAAAAGAATCTTTAGCAAAAGTTTTATTAAACTCTAATAGTGAGCAAGAATATACTTCTGATACTAGTAATACTAGTAGTGATAATTTACAAGTTCTTGAATTTGATGATTTGATAGAATTCTCTTCTGATGAAGAACAAGAAAATGTTTGCTGCAAAAAATGTCAGAATAACACCGATTATGATGAAGACTTTTATAAATTGAAATCTCAATTTTAGGATGTAGAATTAAATGTTCTTACTTGTAGTGAAAAAAATTATTGAATTGCTTGATAATATTAGTGATCCTAATTTGAAGGCCCAAGTGATTTGAGTGTTTTGATACTAAAACATAATCTTCTCCTGCTATACAAGATACAAGACCTTATATGTTTTCTGAATTAATAAATCAATTAAATCAAAGACCCCAATAGGGGGATAGGACGTGGAAGAAATGATCCTAATAGGGTCATTGCAGAGAAGAAACTAGTCAATTTGGCTAGCCGTGGAATCTCAATAGATCCATCACACCATAATTATGAAAAAATAAAGAAATTTCTCGGCCAATGCCTCAAATTAATTAAATAGACAATATAAATGGTATAAACAAAGTGTGCTTCTGATGCAGATTATAAGTTTTCAGTTGATTTTTTTGAGAAGTAAGTTTTCGGTTAATACAACATATAATTATTTAGCAATTCAGCAGTTGGCGAAGGGCACGACCCCTTTTAAGAAGTTTGAGAAACCCCAAGATATAATGAAGAGGGGAAAATGGAATCTTTAAATGCAAAACAAAGCAATTGTATTTCAGCACTTAGACTGGATATTTATTATGAAGAAGTATATCCATACTCAGAGAATCTTAAACAACAACTCCGTGCATAGTTACTTTTTATTTCTACGTCTTGGATAATAACAGTTAATGAAATAAGGCCACAACTTTTTTCTTTGTTTTGGTCAAATAAACGCATAACTTGAAGAAGAAAATTTACCAAGGCACATTATCTAGTCAGTTCATCTTTCTCTGACAGGTTTTAATATTCATTTCAACCAACACCCACACCCCCAACAAACCCCCAACCCCCCTCCCCCCCCCCCCCCCCCAACCCCCCTTCTCCCAACCCCAAACAAAAAAAAATAATGTTCTTTCTTTCAGAATAAAATTTGGAGGCCATAGTCAAAAAGTAGGATGAGCTTAATAACCAGCAACCTTTTGCCAATGCCATCTCTCTGTAACTAATAGGGAATACAGTAGTTGAATCACTTACTCCTTTTAATAAGAAATATAAGAAAGAAAACTGTAGAAAAGAATTATAACACAACACAAGATGACACAGGTTACCATAAAATTAGAAATTTAACAATTTTAAAAGACAAGGGGGAGAGCGACAGAGTGGGAGAGACTGAGAGATTAGAAAAATAAGTAAAAGAATGGCCAAGAATCAGATCATGAGAACACAACATAGATAACATGAATTCAGGAAGAAGAGGATTTGTCTTATAAAAGATAATTCAGTAATTATGAAAGCAGAAGAACGAGCTGAATATAGGAAAAGAAGGAAGGAAGACCATACAACTTCAAGCATAGAGTCTTATGATTACCCGTATTATTACTTCACAATGATATAGTTTACTGACCTGCCAAAGAATACATAGCATGGACTCCATCTGATTGCGAGCAACTGAGTCACCAATAAAAGCTAATGTCTTTCCTCTCATTAACTCCAAGAATTTTTTTGGATCAAATCGCAGCAGATCACATTGAGTAGGTTTCCATCGCCAGTTCTCATAAACCTTATCAGGCCTTCCATTTCCTTGGCAATTTTGCATCTGTGTGATGACAGGACAGGAGTCATTTGTATATAATGGTCCTGCTGAATCATAAACCCATTTGCCATGGTATAGATCACATTCTGCAACAAAATCACAGAAATATATGTAAAGAATTTCTGAGGAGAAGATGGAAGAAAGAGAAAATATGTAAAAAGACACAATTCTCTATTCAATAACAGGGTTCCTAATAGCTTGACTATAACTAGTAAAGCGAAAAGGACATTGGAGATAAAACCTTCAGCTGAGGCTATTGCATTAATTTCTTTGGTATACAATATATTTTCAAGAGTCAACAAATATAAGTTGGTAAGAACTATATAGTCCATTTGAAGATGTAAAATGCAAACGTCAACCCTTTTCGTACTGTTCACATGATATATAAAAGGCACTCTAATACATTGCTGCAACGATCTGAGGGACTGTTGCTGACAGGGGGATAACTGCTTAAGAAGGAAGCCCCGATATTGTGGCATAAATATATGAGCAACCATTGCAACTAATAGTAAGGATATATCTCTCCCCAGTTCACCACCAGTGCCCCGGGATCAGAATGAGCTATGGTACTTTTAAGGGGTGTTGTATGACTTCTTTGATTATACTTGAGTCAAGAAACTTGTATAACACTTAGTCAAAGCTGATTGAACTGGTTTAGTGAATCACATTCTAAATGAGGAATCACGGTCCCGTCGACCCAGAGACATAAAGAAAAACAAAATAGAGTAAAAAATAAAATAAGGAGACACTAGGTATATCTATAAGCTTCTTATCTGGATTTTCTCTTTAAGCTTTGGTATTAGTTCTTATTCTTGCATTATCATCAAAACATAAAATGGAAATACTATACATTCATTGTGCAAAGATTCATTATCCTCCATCTAAATCAAGTAGTTGGACAAGAAAAAGATTGAAGCCCATACAAATCATATGGGCAAGAGGAATGTACTACCTTTCAGAATATGAAATCATGAAAAGTCAAGAAAACCAAAATTCAGAAAAATGCAAGTAAATGATCAGAAAGAGATAAAAAATGAGGGTTAGCACCTGAATCAATTGAATCAGCCTCACTTTTGTTGGTGGAGACAGAAGAGTTCACAACTTCTGTGCTGCCATTAGAAGATGGTATATGACTTCCATTCTTGTGATTTGTCTGCATATTAGAGGCAGCCAATGAAGAAGACTTAGCATTAACATCTCCTTGCCTCGAATCTGAAAATTGAATCGTATCCAGGGACTCCGGAGCCTGGTTCTTCTGTCCAACCTCATCTCCTTCAGCATCAACCTTGCCATCAGATTCCTTACTACTATCCTGACTGACTTCAACTCCATCCTTGTCTAACATGGTTGAGTTTGATTTTCTCACATATTGTATAACATTATCAGTAATCGAAGAATCAACTACTGATTCATCAACACTTGTCACTAAATCAATTTTCTGCACATTATCCACACCGTAAAAGTACCCACTGATTGCGTCCCCTACTGGTTGTGAGACCAAAAATGATGAAGCAAGAACTAAAAACACAGCTAGACCACCCACTGAAGCTACAATAGACAAAAGGGTCTTCGGATACGCCACAATCGGAGGGTCTTTAAGTGATGCTGAAGCCATATATTCCACAATTCAACGAACTTCTACCTCAAAAATCAAATCTTCACAACACTATGCATACCAAAAAGACTTGATTGTTCTTTTCTCTACGCAATTTCAAGATATACATATAAATTTTCAGTTTTTAGCATTAGGGCACTTCTCATAATCTTAATTAAAATTAAAGCTATTGAGGAAAAAAAAAATTAATTAAAGCTTAATTCAGCATAATCAACAACAATTACACATGAAAATTCACCAAAAAGCTCTCTTCTTTACCATCAAGCCACTAAATAAGCTGCAGAAAAACAAAAAACAATAAAATGAGCTAAAAGGTGATAATTTCCACAATTTGATGTAAAAAATAATTGATTTTTATCAGATTTAATGCAAATGAAGATCAGCTATATATACATCTATACATTTAAAAAAGTGGAAAATGTGAGAAAAACGAAAATAAATATACTGGGATCTTTTAAAAATCATACCTTTAGATGGAAATGAGCGCTTGGGATTGCATAGAAGGTTCAAGATGAGCTTGTGTGTGCTTTCTATAAATCTAAGACAAATTTGTGGGCAATATGGAATTTGGAAATAATTAGATAATTTAATAAGGTGTCTAAAAGTGTTTGATTTTGTGTATAAATAAAGAGGATCTCATATGTCTCATGTCTGAATTCTGATTTCTCACTACGCTTCCACACTACAAAATGGTAATGTGGGGTTATATCTGTCAATTACTACAAATCGTAACTGCTTTAGCCAATTATGAGGGTTTTTTTATTCTATTTTTTTTGCCCCACAAATTATGTGTTCAAAAATTTTAGATTTGGGGCAAAACTTGAAGAAAATCATTGAAATTTTTTATCTTCTTAAATGTATATCTGGTTTAGGAGTCATACAAGGGCATGACTTAAACTAACTCATAATCATAGGGTGAGGTATCATAATAATTTCATTATGTCTCATTCCTAGTATAAACTCTATTACATTCTTGTTCATGATGTAATTCGATATGAGATTGACTAATTTATCTTTACATTAATACAAGTGATCTTTTTATAATAAAAAAAAATTGAAATCATAACGTAAAAACATCTCAGTCTACATTTTGTGAAAAGATTTAATTAGAAATTTTCATGTAATAAGATCATAAACTATGATATAATTACGAGTTATACGTCTTAAATTTAAAATGCAATACGTTGTTAATTTCTCGTAAGTGTTTATAAAGTATGTCGTCCACCAAATAATTACTTCTAATTTATTTTTGTGGATATGATAAATTAGTCTATTTACAATATTTAAATTTTTATTATTCTGAATCGAAAGTCATAATCGATAGTATTAAAACTTACCTTTTGCACTATATGAATTCAGTGTAGACCCTATTAATTTTACCCTTTGCACCATATGAATTTCAGTGAATCCCGATTAAGTTTTGGTAAAATTATGGGGAACAAAAGTCTTCAGAGGATTTTATTAAGAGGAAGGTGAAGGGTTGAAAATCTCAAACAAATTAGATTGATAAACTTTATTAAATATGCGTTGCGTGTATAATTCAATGTAAGGCATAATTTTTTTTTTTTGATTCAGAAGAGATCTATGACCGTACAATATGTATATAATTAGCAAGAATTGATCCTATAATTTCTCGTAAATAAACGAGAGATTTTACAGTCAAACCAAAATTTTGGTACATAAACTTTGTATGGAGTACTTTAGTCAACTGCACATACACAAGGCAGAGGCTAGTGAATGTGTCGTGTGAAGGTTCCTCGGAATTTGTGGGTCATCAAGAAGGGAAAAAATAAAAAGTCCACCAAATAAAAGAGAAAATAAAAATCAGAAATAAGTTCAGGACGTTGTGGAAGGGAATGAGAGGTATTTTTTTATGATGATGAAACAGAAAATGAACCTAGAATTGACATTTGGGCTGGATTGAGTTGAATTGGGCAGTCCTCAACATCTTGTTGTGCATAAATAAGAATCCATAAGGTCCTTTCGTGACTTCACTTTCTTATGAAAAATTTTGTATGATAAAAGCACGATGCATAGTGGGACAAAGAGATTCGAAGGTTTAGAGATGAACTAGAGTTAACAAAAGGCCGATAAATATTAATTTTTTTTATTTAAGCCTAATTATATAATATATAAGGAGAAGCACAATGAAATAGGACCGGGTCGAGTATAATCATTTCCTGTTCTAGCAACCCACGAACATTTTTTATAAGAGCAACTGGCGCACAAGTGCGGAAAACATAGGAAGTTGGGTTAGCTCTACCATCTACCTATAGTTAAGAATTTGATATACCCTAACAAAATGTGACTTAGTAACAACTGCAATTTAAAACCCATGCAATTAAAAGGAAGTAGACTGAAAAGCCCAAATTGACCCAAAGAATCAAAACAAAGACTTAAAGCGTCATTCACGTGAGAAAAAGACAGTCATTGGATTTGGTAGGCCAAGAGTTAGAATTAAGTGCTTGAGTTACCGTTTTTGACTCAGAATTTAAAAATTCCTATGACATGACCTTTATTAATATCAGGACAATTTATATAATGGCTTATACGAGAATGGAATTAAAAAAAAGTATAAAGCTAAGGGGACCTTTCATTCCATTAATTCCTTTCCTTCCTAACATTCCGGTTGTTGGTCAATACTCAATAGTGTCCGTTAACTAATAAAACTTTAGGGACCAATTAAGATAGCAAATGACATGTAAATTCTGATATGCAATCTATAGCAATTGAGATAGTCTGTAACGAATTTGCATATATATTCCTGTTATTAAGCTTTTATTAAGTCTTCGTCTAGACAAACAGTGTGCTCTCTCACTTCACCAGCAGAAATGCTGCTAATTACCATGACCAAGTCACTGTTAATGGTATATTTTAAGGAAAACATTTTTTTTTTAATTTATGGTCGAAGCACAATATTAATATTGCAAGAAAGAAAATAGTATATTATCCCACTCCAGTAGGTAAAAAGTCATTTTGCAACAAGTTATACAAGGGCGTTGGAATATTTGAAATCCAATCAAGAGATAAGTTATTCATAAGTTAAGGAAAACATTGAATGACCCTCAACTAAAAGATTGAAGAAAAATTGTGATAGATATATAAGCAAATGATGCGCGTGAGTGATCATTTCACATGGCTGTGTAGATGCTAAAAATATAGGATTGCAGATCCAGTGAAGGTTTTCCATAATTCTATAGTAGAGCTGGTATTTGTGTTTTAAAAAATAAGCTCAACTCAGCTCATGACCTATGGTAGTGGACTCGTAGACTGAGCTGGATCTTGTGTTTTAAAAAATAAGTTCAATTCAACTCAGTCCACAAAAAACCTAGGCCTAGCGGGATTTAGTTTTCTCGACAAATGACTAGTGTAGATTAAGTTGACCCAGATGCCAGCTCCATTATGTAGTGTCGGGTTTGTGGGCTAGGCTTTTAGGTTACTATATAAACATGCATGCATAACATTTAAGGGCCTAGGATAATGGGCCTCAAATGATCTTCAGTTAGTGAGAGGTCCATTTTTCATCGGATAACTACACTATTTAGTTTGAAATTTGAATTTTTTTACGGTGCTAACCTATTCTATTGTGAAAAACACAATTTTTTTTTATTTTTTATTTTATTTTATGAAGAATTCACCATGAAGTATTTGAGATCTCACCTCCAACTACTTTGAAAGCAAGTTCGTGGAAGCAAGCAAAGTAGAATAAGAAGTCAAAGCAACGGAAATTTTATTCCACAAAATTTCTACTCTTTTCAAAATGGCATCTTTAATCTATTGCTTTTGTGAAATTAGTGTATTAATTTACTTTATGGTTTAAAATTGTAGGATAACACTGTATTAGTGTTTGCTAAAATTGAATGGCAAGTTTGACCTTTGTATTTTAATTTAGTTTTCTGAGAAATTGTTATGAGGATGAAAACCTAGATAAAAAAAAAAAAATACTATACGAAATGTTTGTGATTTTAAATATTCCATACAGTTATGCAAAATATTACTCTAGAAAAATTGTTTAAATAAATAAATTAAGTCAAAGCTGGCCCCATCCAGTTGGGATTCAAACTTAATTTAATTCAGATGTTTATTCCATATCATTCACATGGATTTTGATTCAAATCCATTTATGATTAAACTATGAATCCAATTTATCAATCCAATTAACTATTGATGTGTCTTGTTAGAATTTAATTCGAATCAAAATTTGGTAGCTATATCACAGTTACTATTTCATCTTTTTTTCTTTTTTCTTTTTAATTCCTTTTTTGAGAGTGTTGATTAATAATAATTTGATGGATCATCAAGAATATAGAAAGAGGGCTCACTATAATTTGTATGATATCCTTATACAGTTGACAGAATGATCTACAATTTTGATAGGATGTGAATATGGAATATTTTGTTCCCAGAGCATCTGGCTTAAACTCTATCACCATAGGGCTAGGACTTGGTCCGCACATTTCATCATGTTTTGTGCTCTTGGTTTCAACATATAAAAGTAGTTATACAAGGGCATGTATCCCCTCATAATATAACGTTATTGTATAAACAGTGCTTGGGAAGAACAATTGGATTCTTAATTTAGTTACAACATATATAAATATACAATTGGACTAGTAAGATGTACTTTGGTTCCTTCATCAAGTGCACGAATAATGGAATTTCACAAATTGAGATAAGATATATTCTTATACTTGTGCATAGCGGCAGAGTGAGACACCGAGAGTTAAGGAAGCCAGGCAGGTAGAGTTATGCATATTATATAATAATGTGTTGGTTCTATCATGCTCTCGAAAAATAAGCGTATCAGAATAAATGCCTATGTATCTTGATTATTTTTGTTGATACCAAGCGCCAGTAGTGGCTTGGTGGGAGAGCCATTCAGTTGGTTAGCAGAATGGACATGCGATATTATTTTGTTATCAACTTGATTTCTGACAAAGTGAAAGTCAATTTGCAACATGGTTCATGCGTAAGTGAAATACTAGATTGGCGGGCAAATATGTTGCCCAAACATTATGACAAAGTATGGTAGGTAGGCTTGTTAACAGAATGCTAACACACAGAGTAAATTTTGCAGTGAATTAGCTTCAGCTGCCATTGACGTTAGTGCCCTATATTTAGCTTCAATGAAGGATCGAGCAACCATTTTCTATTTCTTGGAGGACCAACTAATTAGATTGACACCGAAAAAAATGATATATGCGGATATAGAGCTTCAATCCTTAATGTTACCAATCCAATCTGAATCCGAATATGCTCTAAGTTGAAGACTTAAAAGATTTGAGGAGGCTGTCTATAGCTAACCGTCTACTTTAGATCATAGTTGTTAAATCGTGAATCATATCGTGAATCGAAATACTATTTTTTTGAATCGTAAATCGTACCGATTCGGCCACAAATTTAAAA
Source organism: Ehretia macrophylla (assembly GCA_037974665.1). Classification (NCBI taxonomy): domain Eukaryota; kingdom Viridiplantae; phylum Streptophyta; class Magnoliopsida; order Boraginales; family Ehretiaceae; genus Ehretia; species Ehretia macrophylla. Next base: position 53,884,309 of record CM075771.1, on the reverse strand, counting down.
CTAGAATACTAGATGATAATTGATATATTATTTTTCCATTAGCAAAAGTAAATAACAAAAAACAAGTGAAAGCCATAACTATACATTAATAATGTCAACTACCAAAACTAAAGTCATAACTATACTTCTTTTTTTATTCTGGAAGCCATAACTATAAATTAAAAAACTGAAAATGCACTCAGCCAATCAGCTACTCGCTAAGCCACGAGTCACTAGTGACTTAGTCAATAAAGAGTAAATACAAAAACCATCTAAAACACTCATGACTCAACTAAGAAGCAAAAAGTAAAACAAAAACCACTCATGACTTAGTCTTTAGTAAAGCAAAGATGAAAGCTCTTTAATAAAGAGTAATAAACTACTCAACTAAGAAGGAAAGCGCAACAGCTCACTTACAAAATGGAAGCTTTTGAGTTTCAGTCTTGTTGGCACAACTCTTGTAAGTTGAAATTGAATTTGATCATGCACCGATAACAATGAAGAGCAACGCGTTTTCTCTTTTTTTCTTTTTTAGTGATTTTGACTTTTGAATTTTTGATCTTGTAATTATAGTTGAAAACTGATGTTAAATCATAAATAGTTTTTTTTTAAAAAAAATTTATTTGTTTGTGTTTTTAATAATGGACTAATTGTATATTGCTTGCAAAAAATTGAAATGGTCTTTTTTTTTTGGATTTTTTGAGATTTTTTTTGGTTTGACCGAATCGGGAATGATTCACTACGATTCAGTGACTGATTCATCTAAATTAGATATTCACTAACTGATTCAAATCGATTTTTGTGCGAATCAAATCGTACGATTTCGAAAACTATGCTTTAGATATCTAAGGACTCTTTTAACAATACTCCAGTGGGTTGCCGTCGACTTATGCATAATTGAGGTTCCATCTTAAAATCAATTACTACTAGGTGTAGTAGCCCATGATCTTATAAGTTGGTGTAAGAATTTATGATTTTTCTATGTGGGACAAGTGCATATTCTAACACTCCCCTTCACGTGTGACTTGATTTAAGAAGAGTAACATGTGGAAGATTGAATTACACATGTGAAAAGGGTTGCATGTAGAAGAGATTGAACACGTGTGAGACACAATGGAAAGATGAATACGATTGCATCAAAGGTTTTGATACCATGTTAAGATAACTGAGGTCCTATCCTAAAACTAATTGGTGCCAGGTAAAGTAGCCAAGATCTTATAAGGTAGTCTAAAAATTTATAATTTTTGTTTATGTGGAATAAATGTATATTCTAATAGTGTTAAAAAAAATATTACATGTACGAACACTTTTGTACTGTTTTGGGTCCATGGGTAGTGACCCACCTTCAAGATGCAATGACACATAGGCTAAGAAAGACAGTTCTCTTTACCCTCATGCATATTTGTCTTGTTTAATAAATCGTTGGTATACTTGTATTAGGAAAGATTCAAGCCATTAGATGTTTTTGTAACCTCAACATAAAAAAGATAACCTAGAGAGCCCAAATCTTTCAAAGATAACCGAAAAGTAAGAGAGGAAATAATATGTTGAAGAGCTTGCGAATCTAAGCCTGTAATCACAAAATCATCCACATATACTAAAAGAAATATAGCCGGTTTTCCTTAGAAGCAAAAAGAAAAGCAATGTGTCACTGCAAGAGTTAAGAAACCCAAGTGAGAAAAGAAAGGAATGAAGCTCTGTGTTCTATGTATTTTGGAGCTTGCTTGAGCCATATAATTAATTGCCTTCTTTAGTTTGCAATCATGTTTTGGAAATTATGAATTAATAAACCTCTGTGGTTGGCTAATATAGACAGTATCTTCTAGTGTGCCTTGCAAAAAGCATTGTTAATATCCAATTGTCGTATAACTGAATCATAACACTTATACACATTATGTGTGGTCAGGGGTGGAGCTAGAAATTTTTGTCAATGGGGGCTAAAATTCATAATTTTTAAACTATACGAGTACCTTTTTTTTTTAGTGGGGGCTAATTAATTTTTTTAACTAAAAATAAATAGATATCTAATTTTTTTTCAAAAAATACATAGAAATTTTAACATTTTTATGAGCCAGTGGGAGCTAAAATATATAATTTTTAAACTATACGAGTACTTTTATTTTTTCAGTGGAGGCTAATTAATTTTTTTTAACTAAAAATACATAAATATATAATTTTTCTTTTAAAATACATAGAAATTTTAACGTTTTTATGGGTCAGTGGGGACTGCAACCCCCACTGGCCCATATGTGCCTCCGCCAGTGTGTGTGGTGGAATATCCTAAGAGAATGCAAGGACATAATTCGGGTGTGAGTTTGTCATGCACATATGGCCTCAACCATGGATAACATAGGCAACTAAATATCTTGAATTTTTTGTAGTTATATAGGATTTATATTAAATATATAAAGCTTGAAATGGATGTTTGTTCCCCAAAAATTGTGTAAGAAGTCAAGTAATCAAATACACCATAATCTGACATGAAACTAACCAAAAATGAGAAGGAAGAGACAACAAGGTAATGGTAATTTCAATGATATGTCCACGGTGTCGCTCTCTTTTTCCTATATACTATTTGTGGTGTCTGAGGTGGGAAATCATGTGTAGAATGCCATAGGGAGTAAAAATAGGATGAAGACAATTATACTCCCATCCACCATCAATATAATGCGTGATAATAGATGTGCCAAAAATGTTTTCCATAACTACCTTAATTGAATGGAATAGAGCCAAGTATACTTGTAGTAATCAACAAAAATTACATAATATTTCAGAAAACCATCAAAAGAGTAAGGCCCGATACATCATAATAAATATTTTTCAAAGGTTTTGAGCTGGCTTGAGTAGAGTCACCAAATGCCAATGATCCTTTATATTAGTAAGACAAGAATTACAAAACTTGAAGGATGATTTATCACAGGAATATTGTGACTGGAAATTATTTGCCTAAGGACACCCTAATGAATATGTCTAATTAGACGCGAGTGCCAATGCTCCAGAATGGGTTGTGCAATTGTGCTCGGCTACTCATACAGATATTCTCTCTACTCTGACCTTTAACAAGCATTGCCCCCGTGGTAAGTCCTTTATAAGAGAAAATTCGAGAAAGCTCTGTAGAAGTATGATTTTTCTTGCAAAACTAAGATATTGACAATAAGTATAGACAAAATTGATCCTAGAGTCCGAAATAAGGTGACGTCTAAGCCTCTGACCCTAGGTGAATTGACCCAAACACAGTCTTTGATGGGGCTCTTGGCCTGACTTAAATAGGATATATCCCAACTCGGGGATATTCTAAGAGATCAAGACCATGACAATATGCCAACCCCGAACATTCCAAGAGGATGGGAACTCTAAGCCGCCCTAGTTATCATACACGTGACAGGCCCTAAGCCCTTAAGACTTAGTATAAATATGAGTGACCTATTTCAAGAAAGATAATTAATACTGAGTATACATACCCTATACTCTCTATCTCTTTTTTTTTTCTCATTACAGGAAATGAAGAATATACCAGTGCTTTTTTTTTTTTATATAATTTTCTCGGCGCTTATAAAGCGCTACATATATTTATACCACAAAAATTATAATTTAAATTAAATCCACACAAATCATACATTTAAAAGTACAAACTGTTTTAATATTTTAACAAAATATTCAACGGAAAAATTACTGCATATTACACTAAATACACGTCATACATCTTAAACTGCTAAGTGTATTACAGTATTGTGAAAAAAATGCCCATTCAAATGATTATACAAGAAGATTTTCTCTAGCAAATTCCAAACCCAAGCTCCAAATGGTCAATCATAACTAGCATTCAAGAATTGTAAAAGTTCATTTCGCGCGATTTTGGTAATCTTAGAGCAACTGCAACTAATACCATATCACTGGAGTATAGTGGCAGAATTCAGCCCAAGCCTAATCTAGTTGTTAGTAAATAATTGGATTTAGGCTAATTCAAACCTATATGTCCAAGGGCCCAGCTTGGAGCACATGTAAGATAACTCTATAAATAGACATGTTTTAGAGAGAAGTAGATGACACAATAATGACTTTTGAGTCTTCTGAATTAGGGCAAGTTTGCTAGTACCCACTAAAAAAAGGGTTATGGAGGTGGAAACTACGTGATCTAAATCATAGATTTATAGAGATAGAAACTGCATAATCTTAATTGTAGATTTTGAGGGTCTACAATTTGGCGTCCACTGTTGGGCCATTAGTAACCCTTGGCCATTCCAGAGGATTTCATCAAAAATGTCGTCAACATCGCCTTTACCTATGTCATACTGCGTGTTTATTCCCATTTTTCTCAGATCTACTCTTCTTTACCTTTTTCCTTTAGATTCTCTTTATTGATCCGTAAAAATCTTTTTACTGGTTTTGTTTCCTTTTTTTTTATTTTTATTGTTCATCTACGATGTTTATTTTGGACGGACCAAAGTCTCCTTTATAAAGGTCCAAATATGCAGCAAACCAATTGAAACCAATCAATTGATATAAATGTATATTTGGGCATATATTTATGAAAGACTGAGTTACTATAGAGGTTTGAGCATATGGTTTAGTCTTCCCATATAACTTGTATAGACATAGATGAAAGATACATGGGCACCTTGATACCTTTGGAGTTGATTGATCTTATCAACACAGCAAACTAAACTAACTCAAAGTTTTCATAACACTTGATAGTATGACGATACTATCACCCACGAGGGGTTTGGTATAACTAATGATTCAGTTCAGGATTAAGGATACTAATCATGAAGGAAGCTGATTTGATGTTCCTCAGTAGTTATTATCTTTCCTAAACCTTCTCTGTTCAAATGATAAAATGTTAAGTTGTTCTTGCTCTGTCGTTTTATTGTTACGAAGCTTATGAGTTTTGTGAACTAGATACTTGTAAACTAGTTTCTATGGCATGTATATTGATTGAGTTGAAATATCAAGTACATGAATACTGCATCAGTCTTGGCTAAGCGATGGAATTGTGCATTAATGGAAACTATGCAGTTTCTTAGGAAGTGGTTTGACTTTTGCAAAAATAGTTGAAAGTTCTAATATATTATCTAGCTAATAGACAAATTTTGTACTTTTGACTTGTCTATATCTTTGAAAGATATGTTAAATTTATTGCTTGCATGCTGGCTTAATTACTTGGAATATAGTACGTGTGCACTATATGTAAGAGGTTCAATTATACTACATGTTTCATATTAGGACTTAATTTTGAGCCAGTTGTTTGCCAATATGATGTCATATGTAGTTGCTCAGATAAAGGTAATATTGTCCCAGTCAAATAATCTTGTGATTAGTGTAGATAGTTGCACTAAGGTTGGCTTTTATGTCACTTTATACATTATTTGATAAGGATCCTGGATCAGTTACTTTTCAGATTAGTGTATGCAATTACCTGCCCAAAGGGGATGATTGGGTGTATTAATTTAGAAGAAGCAAAAGTGACAGCGACAGTGGGAGTTATTTCTTTTTCTTGATTATCTCAAGTGAGTATTATTCACACACAAAATGACAGATACATAAACTTTCGCATTGTTGTACATGATATTTATGGTCTTCGAATTATTTCTTACCTTACAAATAGTTTCTTTGAGAAATAGAATGGACTATGGATTGTATGTTAATTAATTTGATTTGCCTTCTTTATGAGCACCCCAACACTGATCCCTGAGCTCGACCACCCAACCTCGAATCATCAATAGAATTTTACTTGCCTAAATACTATGTAAATATTTAACTTTACCATATGTTTATATTTCAATATGATATATAAATACATATGTGAAATTATGCACTTGTGATTGCAGAGATATAATGCCAACGACGACTGACTGGTATGAAACGACCCAATGGAATCAATGATTCCCAAAAAGAATCGATGCTCTACTCAGGCCCGAAAGTACCCCAAAGGGGTAAAGTTTGAAGCACCCCAAGGGGTTGTGGCTAAATACAAGCTTGAAGTGCCCTAAGGAATTGCGGCTAAATACAAGCCTAAAGCACCCCAAAGGGGTTGTGGCTAAATACAAGCCTGAAGCGCCTTAGGGGTTGTGGCTAAATAAAAGCCTGAAGAGCCCTAAGGGGTTGTGGCTAAATACAAGTCTGAAGCACTCTAAAAAATTGCGGCTAAATATAAGCCTGAAGCACCCTAAAGGGTTACAGCTAAATAAAAGCCTGAAGCGCCCCAAAGGGTTGCAGATAAATAAAAGTCTGAAGCACCCCAAGGGGTTGCGGCTAAATACAAGCCTGAAGCGCCCCAAGGGGTTGCGATTAAATAAAAATCCGAAGCACCCCACAGGGGATGTGGTCCAAACTTTAGAAGATTGAAAACCAGCCCCACAGGGGTACAATGACTAGTTACTCTCTAACTCGAAAATATTTCAACTTAGAGAATGGGGGACTTATATATTTAACTTTACCATATGTTTATATTTCGATATAATATATAAATACATATGTGGAATTATGCATTTGTGATTGCAGAGATATAATGCCAACGACGATTGACTAGGTATGAAACGACCCAACGGAATCATTGATTCTCGAAAAGAGTCGGTGCTCCACTCAGGCTCGAAAGTACCCTAAATAGGTTACGGCTACATACAAGCCTGAAGAACCCCAATGGATTGCGGCTAAATAAAAGTCTGAAGCCCCCCAAGGGGTTGCGGCTAAATACAAGCCTAAAGCGCCTTAAGGGGTTGTGGCTAAATACAAGCCTAAGGTACCCCAAGGGGTTGCCGGTAAATACAAGCCTGAAGCGCCTTAGGGGTTGCGGCTAAATACAAGCCTGAAGCACCTTAAGGGGTAGTGGCTAAATACAAGCCTGAAGTACCCCAAGGGGTTGCGGCAAAATACAAGCCTGAAGCGCCCTAAAGGGTTGCAGCTAAATAAAAGCCTAAAGCGCCCTAAGGGGTTGCGGCTAAATACAATCCTGATGTACCCCAAGGGGTTGTAGGCAAATACAAGCCTGAAGAGCCCCAAGGGGTTACGATCAAATAAAAATCTGAAGCACCCCAAGGGGTTGCGGCTAAATACAAGCTTGAAGCGATCTAAAGGGTTGCGGCTAAATACAAGCCTGAAGCACCCCAAGGGGTTGCGGCTAAATAAAAATTTGAAGCACCCCACAGGGGATGTGACCCAAAATTTAGAAGATTGAAAACCAATCCTACAGGATACAATGAATAGCTACTATCTAACTTGAAAATATTTCAATTTAGAGAATGGGGAACTTAACTGTAGTGGAAGAATCCAACCTAGGCTTAATCTAGTTGTTAGTAAATAATTGGATTTAGGCTAATTCAAACCCATATGTCCAAGGACCCAACTTGGGCCACAAGTAAGATAACTCTATAAATAGACATACCTTAAGGAAAAGTAGAGGACACAATAATGACCTTTGAGTCTTCTGGATTAAGGCAAGCTTGCTAATGCCCACTAAAAAATGGGTTATGGAGGTAGAAACCACGTGATCTAAATCATAGATCTATGAAGGTGGAAACCGCATAATCTTAATTGTAGATTCCAATGGCCTACATGGAGTGATTCGAGGACCAAAGTAAGTACACACACAAAGCATTCTCAAGAGCTTCTTAAAGCCAGCTCAAGTTAACAATGTTAAGTTGATGAAAGTTTTCAAGCCGTAAACTTCGGTTGGTTATAGTGCACACGAACGTCATCAGTTCATTAACTTGCTGCTCGCTGGCGTTTTCCAACATTGAAGTGCACATCCAGCAGGCCTGTAATGCCTGCATCTACCCTTTCACCTACCTTGACCGGACCAACATGCACCTTTATGAGTGCCTACAGACAGAATCACTGAATACTTAAGAATGTACTCAGAAAAATTTTGACTTCAAACAAGAACATCATTGGACAAGCAGAATAAGATCAATAAACATAATCAATTCACATCACTATCAGCCCTTTCCACGAGTTCAAAAACAAATGGATCAACTATCCAACATGAAGCCCCAAGATCAACATAGGTAACTTACATCTCCGTCAGTCCTTTCCCATCAGGTCAAAAACATATCTATCAACAACCCTAATAGCAAAACATTAAAAGTATTTCACACAATTTTACCTTTAAAAAGAAACATTAAAAGATCTTCTGGCCTGAGTTTATGAATTCACAGTCTATGTATCTCATGGATGAAATTCAACATCATTAAACTAATGGAATCATTAGAAGGATAGTCTGATCATAATACGGTGATTAACTACAATTTTTATAAGATATATATACCAGTGTTAATTTGAAAAAGAAGCTAAAGATAAGTTCTCGTACTAGTCAAAATTACATCTCCCTCAAAAAGTGTCATAATAGAACTTATATGGTTGATCAAATATGGTATCTTGAATATCATATCCTTAGTTGAGCCTTTCTGCTTAATTTCTCCATTAACCTGCAAGGTCGCATCTTTGCTTAGGCTAGCTCCAACAATGAAGGCAAATATTTAATAAACAAAGCATGAGGCGAACAACAAGAAGATAAAGTAGGAGTACCTTTAACCCCAACCCAATTCATAGTGTCACGCCCCGACCCAGATACCTGTAGAGGGTAAGGCCGGTGCGTGATCATCGTAGCACTAAAACCTGTTTTTAACAATTTAATAACCTAAACATTCATATACAGTCTGTAAGAGTTTCAAAAGACTTCCAAAATCATCGGCCAAAAAGGGTGACGTTCATCTGTTTCATAATTACAAGACCTCAAGCCACCTGATCAAACATAGTATCTATTCAATACTCAGGCTTCTCGGTCTCAAAAGAATAGAAATATACTTAGATACATAAAGTTGTCCAAAAGAATATTACAATAATAACAAGTTTTTCAAAATAGAAATTGTCTTAAATTAACAGTCATGAGGATCATAGCAAGCAGAAATCATTCTCATCGAACCATGGTCCACCATCATCAACTTGAGGGGCCAGCTCGGGTTCAACCACTTGAAATTGTTAAGAAAAAGGGTGAACTACACTAAGCTCAGTGAGGGATAAGGGGAACGGGAATTTTGCAATCATTTTATCATTTTGAAAACATTTTAAAAAGAGCATGCAATGTATAGAAGATCATAACGAGAACATCCCATAACATTCATATATCCTATCTCTCATAAGGTATAATTGGATCTCGGCAATTTGGTTCTTCTGAGGTATCAATGGATTTTGGCAAAAGAATAAATAAATTCTTTGGTAGTCGAGATATACCGACAAGCCCATCACTGCCCGGAGGTCCCGTCACTACCTCAATCAAGAATGGTTGCAACCTAGTCGCGCATATACAAATTCATACGTAATTGTATTCTTACATAAACATGTAAGTTCATTTAGTCATGGACATGTAATAAATGCACTTATAAATGGCATGTATAAACATTTATAACTCACATATAATCAAGCTTATAGGAGTGTTTACATGCATACAAATTCATTTATGTACTCACAAGGCACATACCTAATAAGCTATGACCTATAGCAACCAAAAGGAACCTATCGTGTATCACGGTCGTGTTGAACACGACTGGCATCATGACCGTTAGAGAGCTTGCAAAAAATACGGGAGTGTGCCTGGTCTTGATCAACACGACCGGGTACATGACCTTCCCCTGCGATGCCAAAACGGTAAATTGGCCAATTTGCTCCTAACATGTTTTCTAACTTCCAACTCTTTTCTAAGCATCTAATAACCTCAAAAGGGGTTGCCAAACATCGTATACAAGTTCAAGAATCATGTTGTAACACTCTTGAAAGATCAACTAGCATCCAAAACAACGAATCCATATTAGATCAAGAACACCCAAAACTACCTCTAAGAACCACAATGCTTGGTTCATCTTCCTACTCCTTGCACACAAGACATTACCCATCTAACATAGCAAGGACATCTTCTAGCTGATTATACAACTCCTCAAGGACATCCAAAACTAGCTAGGCAAAACCCTAGCTCAACAACCCAGTCAATACAAACAATACACCTAACTTTTGGCTTAGGCTTAACTAACAAGGAGAACAACATATATATTCAACAAATGATCTTAGATGAGCTTTAGCAAAGTCTTTTGAAAGAATCCCTCACCTTCGATCTTGAATGGAAAGCAAGAAATGATGTTAGCAATGCTTGTAAGTGCAAGAAAATAGCTTGAAAATGGTGAAGAATGCAAGAGAATGGCTCAGTCTTCCTTTTTCCTCTCTTCTTCTTCTTCTCTCCTTGGTCGAACTGAGTGTGTGTCATGTATGTGGTGTGTGTTGTTTGTGTTTTTGCCTAGACAAGAATAGTATTTGGATATTTTGCAATTTTAGCCTAAAGACAAGAGTGCCCATCAACTAGCTTGTGTATTACTTGTTTGCCCTTCTAGTTGTTTCCTAACTATATAGTTACTAATTTTAGCTCAATAGTGGTTAATTAATTTTCTACGATACCTAAAACATTCAAATGTACGTAACTGGACTAAAATACACGTTAAACGATGCAAAGACACATAATTCGAGATAGACGCACATAAATCGATATAAAAGCACATAAAATGATTTAATTATACATTAATTAATCTAAATGCAAATGAGGTCTCGTTCCGGGCCTTACACATAGAAAGGTCAATTCTCTTACTAATAACAACTCTTACCCTGATATTAGGTACCATAGATTAATATTCATATAATCTGGATTTGATTGATCTAAAAAATGAATTAAATCCCAGAGATAATAAAAGATAGATATAAATGGCAATATAGTTCTTACCACATAATTGATTTGTCACGCCCCAAAACAATTTTTTTTACATATATGGCTTGTGACAATTGTCGCACTTCTACTGCAAGCCTCAAACATCACATTTAAAATAATCATAAAATACCATAAAATGTAACTAAATCTCTCATGTACAAAAGCTTAGGAAACTTCAAAATTCAAAATGTCAAAAAATCTCATATTGGTCATGCTTACATCAAATACAAGAGCTGACTAATAAGTTAAGACATATTCTAAAATTAATCCCTAGTGCCTCTTTTACATATCAATGATCAACACGAACTTCACGCTTTAATTCTCCTACTTCATTGTAGAATTTGTGTCTTTAAAATCTAAAATCATAACGAAGAGTGAGCTACACATCCCAGTAAGTACTCTACAACTTTTCTAGCATGTTGGCATGACTCAGAAAGTATTTTGGAAATATTTTCTTCATATTAAATATTAAAATATACTAAGGCTCTGTTTGGCCTAGTTGTGAAATTTCAGTTGTTGAGCAGTAGAGCTTTTAGTAATAGAATTTTGGTTAGAAGTAATGTTAAATAGAAACCGTTGACTGTTTGGCCTTGTCATTTCATAAGTATTGTTCACTGTTAGTGAACCTGCTTGGTTTGTTACTAAAAAGATGTTATGGATTATCAAAATGACCAAAAAGGACAAAGCTAAAGTTGTTCAACTGTTTGGCTCATAAAGCACTTATATCAGAGCTGGTAAAAACTTATTTTAATGACATAATTAAACATAAAAATATAAATATGAGAAAGATAAAAGATTTGTAACAAATTATCTAAAAAATATAAAAATCATTAAAAAGTGATAAAATCATAAAAACTACAAATAAATTATATAATTATTTAAAAAGATATAAAATTACATAACATGTTTGTGACAAATTCAAAATAATCAAAATATATGAAAAGGTTCAATAAACCTATAAATTAAAACAAGAAGTTCAACGCTTATTTATCTTATCATGAACCGACCTATCCTTAATATGATCACGTAAGACCTCCATAGCCCTTTGAGTGCATGCGCTTCTCAAATCTTCTTCAGTAATAGAGTCATCCAGTTCAATTTCTTCATCTCTTTGGTCATCTTCCTCTTGCTCTATAATTTGCATCTCTGTATCTACATTTATTGCATGTCTTCTAATATAACTATGAATAACCATACTAAATATGACTAGTCGTACTTGTGTGTCATAAGAATATTATGGCATGGTATGCAAAATTTTGAATCTTTTTTTCCAAACACCAAATGTTCTCTCAATTGTTGTTCGCAAACTTGAGTGATAGTAGTTGAAAACTTCGTTATGATTTCTAAATGTTACTGATCGCTGAAAATCAGGAATATGATACCTTTCATTTTTATAAGGCCCTAAGAATCCTATTGGTATCGGATAACCGGCATCCACGAGATAATATTTTCCTATAAATCATAATACATATGTCTTTATCAAGAGAAAGAAAGTTATGAAAAAATTAGGGAAAAATGCAGCAATGGTCCCCATTGTTTACTCAAAAGTCAATATAGTCCCCATTATTTCAAAATGCTCAAAGAGGTTCCCAATGTTTGTAAACATGCTCATTATGCTCCCCACCGTTAAAAATCTAACATAAAATACATAAAATGACTAAACTACCCCTAATTAAATCAAAAAATTACAAACTTATCCTTCCTTTCTTCTTCCTCTTCCACCCCACCCACCACCACCACCACCACCACCACCACCCACACCCAATTCACAGCCGCCGGTCAACACCACCACCAGCCACCAACGACCACCCACACCACCAGTCACCACCACGTCCAGCCAACCACACCGCCAGCCACCACCACCCGTGTTTTTGGCTTTGTGTCAACACCACCACCAGCCACCAGCCGCCACCCACACCGCCAGTCACCACCACCCACACCTCTAGTCACCACCATCAACACGCGAGCCCACGACGAACACCACCCCCCACCACGTGAACACTAACCCCACCACGCGAACCCACGACGAACACCACCCCCCACCCATGCGAGCCCACTGCGAACAGCACCCACCACCCACGCAAGCCCACCGCGAACAGCACCCCCCACCCACGCGAGCGCAAGCCACCAGCCACTCCATCACCACCCCCACCTAAACCCACACCCACGTGAACTCACTGCACACCCCACCCCCACTCTCGCGAGTTTGTGTATGTGTTTTTGGCTTTGTGTGTGTAATATTAGTGTGTGTGTGTTCGTGTGTGTTCTGGTGTGTGTTCGTATGTGTGTGTTCGTGTGTGTGTGTTCTGGTGTGTGTGTTTTCGGGTGTGTGTTCGTGTGTGTGTGTTCTTGTGTGTGTGTTTCTGTGTGTGTGTTTCTGTGTGTGTGTTCGTGTGTGTGTGTTTCTGTGTGTGTGTTCGTGTGTGTTCTAGTGTGTGTTCTTGTGTGTGTTCGTGTGTGTGTGTTTTAGGGTGTATTAGTGTGTATTTTTTGGTGTGTTTGTGTGAGATTGTATATTTTTTACTGAATTTCCAATTATACCCTTGAAACACTGTTTATATGTGTTAAAACTAACTAAACTTTTAACGGTGGGGACCACAATGAGCATGTTTGTAAACATTGGGGACCTTTTTGAGCATTTTGAAACAATGGGGACTATATTGACTTTTGAGTAAACAATGGGGACTATTGCTGCATTTTTCCCAAAAAATTATGAAAAATATAAATAGTCATTAATTTATTACCTGTAGGTGGCTTAGGAAATCCAACATTATCTACTCTAAGAGCTCGCTCAAGCAATCTGCTATCATGTGCAATTCATTCCCATCCTGCCCATGCAAAAATGAAACACATATCCCAATCACATACGGCTATCTTATTTTGTATAGGAATCCCTTTTCTTCATATGTAAAGAACTAAGTTATGTGATTCAACAACAGCAGGAATGTGTGTACCATCAACAACACCAATGACATTTTTGAAATACGGAAAATATCTATAACATCTCCCTTTAATTTGGGATGTATTCCTGAAAATGTTGGATCCTTTGGTTTTGATTTCATCAATAGACAAAACAATACAAGCATTGATAACGGAATGAAAATGTCTACTGATAGTTTCTCCAGAATGTTGAAATCGCTCTTGAAGTTCACGACTACCCGATTCATGTCTTAATGAATATAAAAAAAAATTCCAACCATCTTCTGAACACTAAACCCTCAAGTTGGTCTCAACCCATATTTAGTAGACAAATCAGTACACAATTTAAGAAATACATCAAGAGGCATTCTCAAATTCTCATAGTATCTCTTTTCATGTCCTTTTAAAATTTTATTCATCCATTGGTGTCCAGACAATATTGAAGTCCTACATGGTCTTTTCAAACAGTGTTTGACAAAGTGTTGTCCTACAATTATTCCCTTTATCACTGCTGGTATAACAAACTTGAAATGATTATCATCTTCTCTCTTTGTGGTTTATTCATTTTCATCATCTATAGATTCATCACTGTTACAATTCATCTGTGATTAAGAATAATTAAAACAAACATAATATATTAATCTCTAAATCATCATATAGCCAACATGGTGTTAAACAAAATACAATAAATTAAACAATATGATACACACATTCATCATAATAATGTACTAAGTGGCATATTCAACAATAACAAGTATAATTAATACTGTTAGCCTGAAGGCCTTAATCTTATATTTTGATGATAACTAAATCTTGATTATGAAATTGATCTATTGACTAATCATATCATGTAATGAGTTTATTATTTGAGAATTAGTCAAAGCTTGAAGGATATTGAACATATTAAGTAAGCTCATGAGGATTGGAGTGATGATCAAGCTCATGGAAAGTGATGATCAAAAGGCATCCTCCAACTAGAAGATCAAAGCACTTTAATGATCAAGATCTATGAAGATTGAAGATGTGAACATTCTAGCAAAGTTCTTGTCTAAAAGAAGAAAGATTGAAAAGATGATCAAAACACTTTGTGAATATCAATGTTATACAAGTTTAAGAGCAAGTTCATGAAGAATGATGTTGATCAAGCTCAAGTGATTTACATGATCAAGCTCAAGACTACATTATCAAGATCTCTAAAGTTTCAAGATGTAAATATTCTAGTCAAGAATATCTTTGAAGATGAAGAGGGAGTCATAGGAGGAGATGTGACGACTAAGGGGTAGCGTCTTGAAAATGTCGTTTGCCTTAGGTATGCATTTTTTTAGTTCAAGCTCTTGGTTTACTTTAAAAAATGCCCTTAAATATTTTTTCAAGAGTTTTGAAAATATTTTAAAAGGTTAATTGGGTTGGAACATCTTTTGAAGAAGTGCTCTTAAAAAGTTCAAATGATTTATCTTCAAAAGATTGAATTTTTGGTTGAAAATGTATTTTAAACTCTTGATTATGAAAATCAGTTTTTAATCTTTCTACAAGAGTTTAGAAAATATTTTGAAGTATAAAAAATGTTGGAAATACTTTAGAAGAAGTATCTTTTAAGTGCCCAAGTGTTTCCCCTTCGAAAAATTGAATTTTGGGCTCAATTTCGCAAAAGTTGAAAAATGTCAATATTTGGCACGACTCGACTCGACCGACTAGACCTGACTCGACCGACTCGACTTGACTCGACCGACTGGGTCTGAAGTTTGAAAAAATAGCCTTTAAAGAGCCGTTTCTTCTTGTTCTTTTTATACCAAACCAACCCATTTCATCAAACAACTCTTCCAAAATTTTCAAAACATCATATATTGATTATAAGCTTCAAATTTCATATATTTCAATTAATATACACCAAACTTGAGCTATAACTTGCAAATCTATTGAGCATTCAAAGATTTCAGTTGTATTATCTACTCATTGAGGAGTTTTGATTGTTCTTCATTGTATTATCTTTCAAATACTTAAATCCTTGTATTGTATACACTCTTGGGCTCTAGATTAGGATTGAGAGATCCTTGTAAAGAGAATAGTGTGGGAAAATCTTTTGTGGACTCAAAGGAAAAGGGATAGTAGGTTGAAGCTTCACCTACATTATAAGAAACTAGTGTTTCTCTTGTGGACTCAAGAGAAGGTTGTAAGTTGGTTTGTGTTTCACCAATATTTGAAGAAGCATTGATTTAGTGGAGTTTAGGAAATCCTAAGGAGGAAGACCTTAGGTGGTGGACTAAGTCTTCGAGAGTGCAAACCACTTGAAAATACCGAGTTTGATTTCTTTCTCCCTACTCTATTTACATTCATTGTCATATATATTGTTTAGAGTAGTTATCTTGCCCTTGTGTGTGATTATTAGTCATCATATTAAGTCTTATCAAGTTATCCACACAAGGTGTTTGATAAATTGTCTCAAAGAGGTTTTTGTAGGTTGTAGTTAATTTTTAAATAACAATACTTTGCTATGATCTTAATTCACCCCCCTCTTCAGATTATTTGCCACTAACAAATACAGACAAACTTAATAGTACCCGCAAATTTCAAAACCATTAAAGTGTATGATACATTCATAACTCATTCAAAAGACATATTAAAAAGAAATTAACGCTGCCTCTGCCTTTGAAGCATTCGGTGAAGCCATAGAACTTGGATATCGGGCTCTTCCATGGCCTATAACATCTCATGATTTGCCTATTTTAACATCAATGTACTAACGTCAAAATATAATTCAGATCCTAGCTTAAAGCCAGGAAAAATCCGAATATAGCTCATCACATATTGCACAGTGTTACGACGTGTTGTCTCAACATCTGAAGATTTGGACTGTGTTTTGGAAAAGTTCACTAGCTATTGCAACTGTTGTGATATCTTCGCAAGAGTGCTACCATGATTCTTCTCAGTGCACTTACCCTTTCTCTTCCTCCATCCTTCTAGACTAGTCTTAGTTACAGGCTGAGTATCCTCAAAGTTAACGTTATATCTAACCCAGCAACCCTATCATCATAATCACTTTCACCTCTTCACTATCCCCTACTTCACTTTCATTCATGACATGCACTACCTGATTACCAGATGGAGTAAAAGCACACTCTCTAGTTGCCACTACATCCTTAAATAGGATATCCATGTCATCTGCCATAAACAAGCCACTCTCTTTAAAGTTATTAGCATCAGGTATTTCCTGCATGCCAAAAATCAAGACTTGGCTTCACATAATCCTATGACACTAACTTACAATTACTAAAATTTTAAATTACCTGTATCTTCCTTTCCCACCAATCATCACTCGCAACAGTTGTCTTCTTTTGAGCATCCCATCCTAAACGAGTTTCTTTGTCTATTAGCCTATTCCAAACTTGCCACTGTGCCTTAAAACTGTCCCACTTCTTTTTGAGTTGCTTATACTGGTAGTCCTTTCCAGTCTCTTCTTTAAACCTAGCAATCACATTTTCTCATCCAACTTTATTGAAATGGGAGTTGGCCTATTACCTGCTTGCACCTCAACTACACAAATCCTTATAAATTTCTCCATTATAGGTTCATTCCATAATGTCTTAGTTCTTTTTTGAGTTTCATTTTGAGAGGAAGCGCTAGCAGTTGTTCTGTTTGGTGCCATCAATCTAGAAAAAAATATATGATTTAATTAATCATAAAAGAAATGAATGACTTCATGTAAAAAGAGAACTATCACTAAGCAAAATAGCCATGATAACCCTATATACCACTTGAAACTTTTCAGTTAAAATCCATGAAAAGGGTCAAATTATGAGAGAGAAAACCAAGTACAAATGTTGCAAAAACTTCAGTATGTTCTGAAAAGATTCATTATGCCTCTTTGCTGCAGCTTATTGGAAAGTGATTATGAAAAAGTGATAATTGGGTATTAAAAAGAATTACAATATATAAACTTAGCAAACTAGAAAAAAAAGAATTACAATATGTGGGGTACTTTTGCCTCTATCAGGATAGATGATCTATAATCAGAAGATAAAATTTTATTTTAGTTTTTTTTAGCTTACTTTTTAAACTATAATTAATTATTACAATCGACAGCAAACAGCAAGGATGAAGATCTTACAACATGCTATCCTTGATATGTGTTATGTCTCAGCGTAGCAGTGAATCAAATTGTCATTTGTTTTTACAATTTCTCATGGCCAGTGCCGATAATGGAGATTGTTTGCAGTAATATGAGAGCGTTTTGTTCTTTTGATTTTATCATTGATATTCTCTCCCACAAAGAGTTCGAAATATCCGATGGAAGGAAGATCTTGGGGCATTGTGCAACAATAATTATTTGTATCAGCTTAGGGATGAATCTCATTCTCATTCGTTTTTCCAACTTCTCATTGACAGGGAGTATAATGGAGATTGTTTGGAGTACGGTATATATGAAAAAAACCTTAGTTCTCGTGATATACAGTATATATGTAAAAAATACACACGTTGAAATCAAAACTTACGACAGCACATATAAATAGAATTGTTCACATTAATTATGGTACAGTAAGTCAAAAGGGGTTGAGACAAAAAGAATAATCACAAGTAACCAAAAGTGATTCAACAACAATCTGTTAGATATAAATATATAATATTGTTACCTCTCAATGATTTGATCTTCACTAGTTTGTTGTTCCTTTTTGGGAGCAAAACTATGGTGAAATAGGAGAAAGAAAATGAACGAACAATATGTTTTGTATTAGGATATGAAAAGCTTTCATAAATTTTAAGGATTGTATTAGGTTTTGAAAAAATAAGAAGGGGTATTTTTTAGAGAAAAGAAATTAAAATAGCTTCCCGTATATTGAAAAAAGGGTTTCACAAAAACTTTTTTTCGAAAAACTCCAATTTAGAACTTCTCATTTTTTAGCTTTTTCAACTTTGGTTTTTCTCTAAAAGCACTTTAGAAAATAGGCCAAATAACTGAGCTTCAGCTTCGAAACCCACCAAAAGTGCTTTTAGAGGTCTAAAAGATAGGCCAAACAGAGCCTAAGTCCGAAATATATTTAATTTGTCAAAGCATACATACTAAGTAAAAGTGCACGTATTCACAAGTGACTATAATTACGAAGAGTCACGCTTTATGTAGCCGCACAAAGATCCACAAAACAAAGTCGAAACTAGTTTCGAATAACGCGTCTCATAGCGTATCTAAAGTTATAAAGATTAGCCCCTTGAAGACACACATATCGAATATCAATCATAGTCAACTTATGCATAAAAATCACATATATAATTTTCAAAAACTAACTTTTCAAAAGTCAAAGACTTAGCGAAATTCATGTGTCATGCCAACATCATTTAGCAAATCAAATTTTAACGTAATAAGTAATTTTCACTTAATAAACCAAAATTTAACTCATAAAAATTAAATTCATATATGTTTTAGAAAATCATTTTTTTTTTCATAAACTATATGTTAAAATAAATATAATTTCAAAATCACGATTTAAATAAAGATAACTAAGATTTTCATAAACAAAGGCTTTACTTTGAACAAAGATACAATAAACATATTTCTTTGAAATAAAATACCAGGAGGATTGTGGGTACTTACCTTAAACACGAAACACGAAGAACCCAACTCAAACCCAAAGAACACGTTAATCAAGAACCATCTAAACCATAAATTACTAATCTCAATAGCCTTTAACGGTACTTTCTTCTCTCAAATAATTCATTATTTCACACTCTTCTATATAGTATAACAAAAGGTCAAGTTATGCTAATTCCAATTATTAAATATGTTGTACTGATAGAACTCAGAGGTTTCTAACTCCTAACTCATTAGCTCTCACTAATAAATATGTAACTCCTAATTATGTCCATGATGTGCAAAATATGAATAGTTGCAACTCCCAAACCCAATAATTGTATAATTAAACCCACAAAATAAATACTCTTCTATTTATTATCACTTACATATATTTTTATTTTATTTTAATTGTTAAAAAAAAGGGTATTACATGATTGGTGTGAAAGTGTCTTGGCCTTTAGCCACAGTCCATGGAAGACCATGAAGAGTGCCATTCTCGATGAAAAAGGAAAAAAAATATTGGAATTAGGAAATATGAAGATAACAAATTAGAAGCTCAAAGACTTTAACCTTTTTACAAAATCCACACAATGTATATTCTCTATTCCCAAATACAACCTCAGAAGTACAATATATAAAATGTTTTTAACTTTAGTTAATATAAAGAAAGGCTCAACATGGTAGAGATGGAGCTGGCAAATGGGTCAGCCTAGTACGGTCCGACTGAATCATGGGTTAAGAAAAATGAATTCGACTCGACACATATATTTATTGGATTGAGCTAAGCTGGACTCAATTCTTGAAATATAGGACCCAGGTCGGCCTACGAACCCACTATCACAAGTTGTGAGCTGGGCTAAGCCATCCCATCTTTTTATTTTTTTATTTTTTATTAGTGTGTTCTGAATTTTGATAGTTGGATTAATAATGAAAAAAACTTAAGCTTAACATTTTTTACGAAAAAATTAATTTAACAATTAACAAGACATAAGTTGATTGATAATATTAATATAAATGAAAAAACATTACTTAATAAACCACAGGTTGACGAGACACAGATACGTTACTAAACATTACATAAATGCTTGAAGAAAGTTGGTGGAGAAGTTCTCCATTTTATTACGCGCCTTGTGTGAGTACTGGGCCTGTTGGTGGTGATGGTGGCGGCGGTTGAGGATTAAAATAGTTTGGAACATTTGAGTGTTGAGATACAAGATGTCTTACAAGTGTTTCAGTTCCAAATTGACAATGAAATATAAATTTACGTTCACAATAGTTACAAATTACATATTCATGTTCTTCAAAGTAAGCAAAATGATTCCAAACATTTGAACGTAATTGTTGTGAAAAATTTTCTTCCCCCATAGCTATAGATATTATGTATTCAATTGTAGTAAAATAAAAAGACAATAGGTAGTAAAATAAATATATAGTTTTGTAGTAAAATGAAGTTGAATACACTAACTATTTATAAGAAAAATTACATGTACAAATTATAATCTCAAGATGGTCTTTATCTGAACTTGAATTAGGCTTAAGCTAGACTCGAGCTGGGCCCGAGCTAGGCTTGTGTTGGATTTGAGCTGGGCTGGGCTAAGTTGGGCTGGGCTTGAGCACAAATTGGCTTGGGCACAAATGGGCTGGGTCCAAAAATATATGACCTGGCTTGGTCCACCTATATGTGGTGGGCTGAGCCGAGTCGAACCCAATTTCATTCAAGTTGGGTTGGGTCCAAATTTTCGTGTGGTGGGCTGAACTGGGCCTGTGTCAGTCCGGCCCAAATGCCACCTCTAGGTAGAGATATCAATGATGCATCCGCATATGTGATTGGCAAAAAGCAACACCCCGCAACTATTCAACCGACACTGCAAAATAACAAGTTTTTATGAGATCTCCAGATATAAGATGTATACTTATTATAATAACATTGATTCTTTACCCACTGTATATACAACCAACAAGTTCGAATTCCAGATGCACATTGTTGTAAAAGAATTCCATACCACATAATAATTACAATGCATTCTTAATGTAGCCAATGCCTCTTCAAAGTAATGCCATGTTAAAAATTTCTTTCAAAGTCAAGATTCAATAGAATAACTGCACTCACAAAACTCAAATTTAATTTTTGCAGCAATAAACAAAACTGGAAATACCAATAAATCAACATTTCGAGAAAAGTAACTCAAACAGGATTTTTTTATTTTATTTTTTATTTAGAGATATTGTTGACTTAGAATACAAACAACTGTAATCCCCAACTCACTAGTTTCAAATAATGATACTTAATGTTCTTTACTCCTTGAGTTACAAAAGTTTTATTTTTTTTATTCATTTATTTTTGTTTTGAAAAGAAAATTTTGGTTACACTTATTATCTTCAATGATTAGTTACCACACCTATAAATTTACAATTGGAGCACTAAGATGTACTATGGCACCTTAAGTGCAAGAAAAAAGGAATTTTACTGATTGAAATAAGATATAGTCCTGTACTTGTGCATGTTAGTTGTGTGTTCAAGATTTGGTTCTATCAGTTATGAGAAAAATTGGATAGTGATGAAATGCTCCTACACTAAAAACAAGCACTGTTTAAATCTTCATCTGTGACCCAGTGCTATCGAAATTATTCAATTTTGCTTTTCTCAAAATTGATCTCCAATATGCCTTCCACGCTGAGATAATTGATTGATTATGTTTGCTGACAACGATGGTGATGTTACCGTATCTTTCTTTACCTATAAACATGTCCATATGAATTACGTTTGCTGACAATAATAGAGATATTACCGTATCTTTTTTTAATCAGCGAAAAGTAACATAATTTATTTGTTGAATTACGAGAAATTTATTTTTAAAAAAATAATATTAAATTTTGTTGTGTATGCAGTGGTGTGTTTTAATTTGTACTACAAGTTAATCAAGGTTCATATAATATTTGTAAGATGAGAACATACAATTTAAATTTAAAATTTTGATTATAATAAGTCACTACTTGACTATTTCACTTCATCTTAGAATGCAGGAGATCATCGTTTATTTAAGATGATTTTAACATTTTCATTCCATGCATGATTTTCCAGCTTGCTAGCGTATCTGATCTTCAAATGATGTGCATAATACTATAATTAACCTTCCATTTGTTTGCAAACTAGGGACACTAGCGTGTCACTTGCTATTTTCAGTTGGATGATTGATAATTAATAACTTTTAATAAAACAGTAGATGTCTTCACAAGAATTTACTTTAACCGATGTGCCTTTAAATACGAATATATGCAACATAGAAATTATACTAAAAAAATTGAGAAAAGTCACATCCTTGATCGTCATTTCCAAGCCGAAAGTTTTCACTTAATTATTGGTTTGTAATGTTAATCGTTATCTTCAGGCCACCTCTTTCACTATATTATTTGTTGTTGGCCAACAAAACGAGACTACTGTCCATCACTCAATCCTGCCACTCAAAATCTCCAAATGATGACTCTTTTCAAGTACGTATAATAATGATTAAGCAATGAAGCTGACGATTATAATATTGATCACGATGTTAAGCATGGTAAAGAATAGTGTGAAACCAGGTGCGTGGAACTGATTAGACAGCCATGACTAGGAATTCGTTTCGGCGCCGTGAGAATGAAAAATGGATTGCTAGACCCATCCTAGAGAGTTGAGATATAATATATTTATCATAAAATTAATAAATGTATGGATTGTTTGACAAACTTTATACTAAGTAAATTGGTAAAAAAATATATGTTACAATAATTTCTTGACTATATTCTATCATATATAGAGAGAGTGACAAAAGAAGAAAAATATTTCTTAAAATGGTTTGTTGTTAAATACGATTTTTGTCTCCCTCAAAGAGAAAAAAAAAAAGGAATTGCTGAACAAAAATTAGGTACGGTAAGGACATTATTGGTGGGTTTTCTAGAACGCAACGTTGGACCACTTGTTAGGACATTATTGGTGGGTTGAAACACATTTCCTACTACGTCAAAGATTGACGGCGCCTTATATGTGCCTAATTAATAGAACTGATCTTTTTTTAGTTTTTCTTTAGTTCTTTTTAAGCACTTTCTCCACAAACACCAAAGCTGGATTAATGGCGTTGCGCGTAGGGTTAATTCAGGTGGAATAATTGGGGATTGTTTGAAACAGTGATCAAACCCTACCGGCAGGAACCTCATGAATAATAGTCTACACGAGCTTTTGGTTAAGGATTGCAAGGGTGTGCATGCTTCAAAGACATACGTAATATCATGCCACATTTACTTCGAGAAATAAATAGGTGTGCTGACTATAGTTAATTAATTAACTTTTGCTTTACTAAATGTTGAGGTCGGATTTTCGCAGTTGAGTTAGTCGGCTACGCTTGCCGAGCTGAACTTTCAGGTTGGCATCCGAGTTGAACGTTTCAGGTCGGCTATTTGACCTGCACAAGGAAAAGGAAGGAAAAGGCCGGAGTGATGACTCGGATTTTTCCCTCGGGCGTGCGAATGATTAGTATGTCCGAGTTGGCAAGGTAGCTGAGAGCATTTAATGATGAGTTACCTCCGAAATGAAAAGGGTGGAGCTCTATTTATACTAAATTCGGGTCTGACAGCATTTAATGCAGTGCAGCTTTATGTACCATAAATGCTTTATGTTCCATCGGAACAGCTGGCACTGAGGTCGGGGTTTTTCCGGGGTCGGGTCAGCATCCAGGTTGGGCATTTAGCTGAACGCACTGGGTCGGCTCTGATTAGCCCGTCTCAGCTTGGTGTGGGTGACTCACCCCAACTCGGGGACCCCTCGTCAATTCCCCTCCCTCTCAAGTCGAGATCGAGGGGGTGAGATCTAGAATTGGGTATTTCTCCCGAGCTGGAGGTGCTCGACCCCAACAGAGTAGGGATGGCCACGTCAGCGGTGCATGCCCTTCAGATGGCTGACACGTCACCTGGCGGTTCTGACAAGACACGGCGTTTGGGCTCCCCGAGGTGATTTTCAGAAGCGCCTATAAATAGGGCCTTGACATCCGAGATTCATTTCACACTTCGCTTTCAACTTTCAAGAGTTTTAGGTTGGACACCAGAGTGGTCGGACGCATTCAGCTCGGAGCCAGTTAGGTCGGGTCACATTCCGCAGTA
The DNA here is from genome assembly GCA_037974665.1 of Ehretia macrophylla. NCBI lineage: Eukaryota > Viridiplantae > Streptophyta > Magnoliopsida > Boraginales > Ehretiaceae > Ehretia > Ehretia macrophylla. The sequence goes on along the minus strand of CM075771.1, from coordinate 53,859,974 downwards.
AAGAGCAGTAGGTACGTCCCAACTCCCTTTAGTCATTCCTGTACATTTATATTTAGTTTGTAGACAGGATGGGAAGGTCGGAGTCGGAAGATTCCTAGGCGATGGAGGTGAGGTCCTATGGCAGGGCCGAGTCCGTCGAGCTCGGAGTCTACCTCAAATAGAGACCAAGGTGGAGAGAGCACCAATGCATCTCTAGGGTCAGCTCGAAAATCTGGGCCCGGGGAGAGCAATGATGATTGCCAAGTTATTGGGGTCAGACTGGCGCAAGAGAAGGCTAAGGCGGACCCTTTGGCCGACCTGGGAGACTTGGAAGATAGGGAGGATGAGGAGCCGCTGAATCAATTGGAGGGCGTCGAAATACCACAAGAGTTCCTAGCTGGGATTTCTGCCACTGAGCCGATCGAAGAAATCTCAGTTAGTGCTGTTCGACCTCGGAGCTCGGCTACAGCCAGCGCTTCTTCGACTCGGGGAAAGAGGATTGAGCAGCTGTTCGCATGTTGCAAGCGTGAGTGCCATTCCACAGTGCAAATGGCCAACGCCAGGCTGAGGAACTGATCAGTGGATCGTCATCACAAGCTGAAGGTTCCAGGTCGGCATGAATCGACTTGCTATCCTCCAGCCAACCACTTCACCATATATGATTTTGCATTTGACGTCATCTAGCTCCCTCTCCCCGGTTTTGTTATCGACATCTTGAACTATTTCGAGCTCAGCCCAGGTCAGATGTCACTGAATGGTTGGGCCGTGATGGTGGCCTTCTATGTGTTCTGCATGGAGAAGAAAGTGGAGCCGACCTTGCGCAGGTTCAGGCATTTCTTTGTGTGCAAACCCAACCCGAAGCAGCCAGGGTGGTTCTACTTCGTAGCTCAGGTCGGCAACTCCATATTCACCAAGTGGCACTCTTCTAACAAAGGCTGGCATAATGAATATTATTGGGTACAGCCAGCTGTGAACTCCAGGTGCAGGTTGGTCTGGATTCCAAGTTTGAGGAAGACCGTCAATGATGACCCTAAGCTCTTAGAGGAGGAACTTGAGGAAGTCGCGGTGCTCAGGCCCGCGCCCGAGATGCTGATAGATATTGACAGCGTGCTCAAATGGGAGCGGATCTGGGATTCCAAGTTATTTGGTAGGGAACCCGACCTCTCGAGGGATCATCCCAACCTGCTTCCCGAGCCCGAAGGGGACGCGGGGTCTAGCTCAGAAGAGGGTCAGTTTGCAGGATCGGCACCCGACCTCCCAATTGTCCTGTCTGGTAGTCTTTTTAGGTTGGCTTTCAGCTCTTTTTCATTTCTTTCCTCTACCTTTTGCAAGTATGGCGGACATGAGAAAACTCACGTATGCCCAGGTGCGAAAGAAAAGCGAGGCCAGCGGCGAGGCTTCAGCTCGGTCTAGTTTGGGGGGTGCTGCTCAGGGTCAGAGGCAGCGGCCCAGCGGCCAAGTGCGGGAGGGCGGCTCCGAGGTCTCCTCCAAGGGGGCTTCGGGGTCCCCCTTGCCCAAGAAATCAGGCTCGGGAGCTGCGATCCCGGAGCGCTCTGCATCCCGACCTGAGAGTAGAAAGCGGCCTCGGGCCGAATACTCCAGGAAAGGTAAGGCCACGGAGGTGAGCCCTCCCAGCAAGGACTTCATGGAGGCGTCCAAGGTAGCCCGCAACCCCAAGCTGGCAACGGTCCCGGCAGAGCAGCTCTCGCTTGACTTGAGGACGACCATAGTCATGGTGAGTCTCATCTAACTTCTGGTAAGGTTGTTTTTTAGCTTGGTTGATCGTTTTGCTTTCTTCTAAACAGGCCGAGTCCCACATCCTTTCGGCTCCAGGCTTTCTTGTCAAGGCCCAGACTCATTGCATCGAGCTCGAGCAGCGATACGTGGATGCCCGGGCCGAGCTTGAGACTCTGAAGGAGGAGGCCGCCTAGAGGCGCAAGGCAGACACAACGGAGATCGATCGCCTAAAGAAGGAGCTTGACGCGGAAAAGTCCCGGCGCGAAGCTGCGGCCAAGGACGTCAAACGGTACAAGCTGGAGAAGCGTGAGGCCGAGACGAAGCTGCAGGATCTGGTGGACCGGGTCGGCACCGAAGGAGAGAAGGCAGTAGAAGCCTTCAAGTCCAGTGAGGCGGCCGTGGACTGGTTGGCTACAGAGGGTGGGCCCATGGCCAAGTATGCCGAGATAGAATTCTACTTCTGGGGTCAGGTCGCAGCTCGGGAGAGAGCGAAGACCTTTTTTCATGCCACCAAGAACGACTATATCGAGATCTTGGAGGCTCTGCCACCGGAATTCTGGGAAATTCCTGAGCTGCCGGCCGACCTGACGTCCCAGGCTAAAGAGGTGATAAAATTTGTCCAAGAAGGTATAGACCAGGTCAGGGACGAAGCTGATGCAACCAACGCCGCTCCTTCGAAATAGATTTTTGTAAATCAGCCCGGGTAGGGCTTTGTAATTTCGCCCGGGTTGGGCTCATTGTTATTGTTTTTTTTCAATTCTAATGGAATTAACATTTTGCGTTTTATTCAAGTTCGTACTTGTGTACCTTTCCCTTCGCAAATTTTTCTCAAGTAAGTGGGGTCGGGCCAATATAATGGACCTTTCAAACTTAAGTAAAAAGAACCGAGCTGGACGCGATTAATGAATTATCATCCTAATCCAAACTGGTTAACCGGGCAACTATATAATCGCCGCCAACCTGGACTCGTCAGTCCGATTTAAAATTGGTCAAACTAATGTTGACGAATGTTGAGTTCGAGTTTAGACCAAAACTAATATACCGACCGAAGCCGGATTACACCGAGTTGGACCTTAATCCGAACTGGCAAAGCTAATCAAATTGTTGTTGATTATTCCTGAGCTGGAACTTAGTCCGAGCTGGTTTACTTCTCGTGATTAAGCGTGGCCACCGCGCTAATCCGAATTGGTAGTAGCTTTGTAGCTGAAGCACTTAGGCCCAGGTCGGGCATTGCACTGATTTACAAAATGTATTGTATTGAATTTGTATACGAAGTACTTAGGCTCGGGGGCTTATTACAAGTAATGTTTTGGCTCGGGGCCTTAACAAGAGATTTTGGCTCGGGGCCGTAACAAAAGATTTCAGCTGGGGCTATTACAAAAAATTTCGGCTCGGGGCCTTTACAAAAAATTTCGGCTCGGGGCCTATTTAGATAAAATACCGCTTCAAGTATTCTGAGTGTCATGCGTTCTTCAATAGTTTCCCGTTCTTGTCGCGGAGGTAGAAGGTCCCAGGTCGGACTTCTTTCACGACTTCATACGGTCCTTCCCAGGTCGGGGAGAGCTTGTTACCCGAGCGCGGCAAAAAGATGGCCTTTTCTGAGTACGAGGTCGCCAACCTTAATAGGCTTAGGCTTAGGCTTAGGCTTGACCTGTTTGGCAAAGGCTCTTTGCATGGCAGTTTTGCTGGCCAGCATTCTAATTTGAGCTTTAGCTCAGAGCTCTTCAGCGAGGTCGAGCTCTTCACGGATCCGTGCTCCGTTTATTTCTGGATCATGGTGGAGGGTTCTACTGGTTGGAGACCCGATCTCCGCTGGCAGCACCGCTTGAGTACCAAAGGTCAGTTCGAAGGGCGATTCTCCTGTTGCCGAGCTGGTGGTGGTCCGTTGAGCCCACAACACCTCGGAAGAATCGATGCCCACTGGCCCTCTGCTTCTTCCAGCTTGGTTTTCAGGCCCTGCAAAATGATTTGGTTAGTCCTTTCAACTTGGTCATTACTTTGAGGATGAGCAATAGATGAGAATCTAAGGTCGATCCCAATCTCAGCACATTTGCCTCGAAAGTATGCACTGTTGAATTGCTTGCCGTGGTCGGTAATGATGACCTTTGGCACCCCGAACCGGCAAATGATATTTTTCCACACAAAATTCCAAGCTGCCTTTTCTGTTATTCTGGCAACACCTTCAGCCTCAGGCCATTTGGTGAAGTAGTCTATTGCTACGAAGGCGTGCTTCTTTTGGCCAACACTGGTTGGCAATGGGCCGATGATATCTAAACCCTACTGATAAAATGGCCATGGGCTTATCATCACCGTGAGGTCTACCGCAGGCTTCCTCTGTATGTTGGCAAACCTTTGGCAAGTGTCGCACTTTTTTACAGACTCTTTGGCATCTTGTTCTAAGGTTGGCCAGAAATAGCCTTGCCTCAATGCCTTTCGAGCTAGAGCTTTGCCTCCCAAGTGGTTTCCACATACCCCTTCATGGATCTCACAGAGTACATAGTTTCCCTCCTCAAGTCCAACATATTTCAAGAGAGGCCAAGTATAGGCCCTCTTGTAGAGTTGCCCAGCAATTATGACAAACCTTGAGGCCTGTTTCGTGAGTTTCTGAGCAGCTTTTTCATCCTCCGGGGTCATACCCCCCTTCAAGTAGTCCACGATTGGTTTGGTCCAATCTGGGCTTAAATTGAGCTCGACTACGGCTTGCACCCCCAACTGAATGCTCGGTTCGGACACTTCTTCTACATGGACCAAGGCAGGTCGGCTTTCACCCAGGGCCAACCTGGACAGGACGTCAGCCTTCATATTCTCATCCCTTAGAATTTGCTGTATCGTGAAACTTTTGAGCCTTGAGGTCAAATTCTTGACTCTGTTGAGGTAGGTTAGCATGGTACTGTCCTTGGCTTTGAACTCTCCCGATATCTGACTAGAAACCAATTGAGAGTCGGTGCTCAGGTCGACTGTCTGTGCCCCGAGCTGAGCTGCAATTTTCAATCCCGCAATCACCGCTTCGTACTCCGCTTCATTGTTGGATGCCGGAAAGGTGAACTTGAGGGAGTATTGGTGCTCATGCCGGGTCGGGTCCAGGATGACCACCCCAGCTCCGCTACCAAACTTCTTTGAGGCCCCATCCACATGGATCTTCCATACGTCCTCCGGGTTATGCTCGGCTCGGCCAGTGCATTCCACCACAAAGTCCGCGATGGCTTGGGCTTTGGTGGCTGTTCTGGGCTGGTAGGTGATGTCAAATTGACTTAGCTCAACTGCCCATTTCAGCAGCCTGCCCGACGCCTTCGGCTTGTGCATGATGGACTTGAGTGGGGTATCCGTCATGACCTTAATTGGGTGAGCATCAAAGTATGGCTTTAGCTTCCTTGCCGCCGTGATGAGCGTGAGGGCGAGTTTTTCCAAGGAGGAGTACCTCACCTCGGCCCCTTGCAAGGTTTTGCTGACATAATAGACCGATTTCTGTTCCTTCCCTTCTTCTCGGACTAGTGCCGCTGCCACTGTTGTCCCCGAGCATGCTAGGTGTAGTACCAGTTCCTCCTTCACCTCAGGTCGGGATAGCAGAGGTGGCGAAGCTAGATACCTTTTAAGCTCTTGGAAGGCGTTATGGCATTCCGTAGTCCATTCAAAGTTCTTAGGATTCCTCAATATTTTAAACAGGGGAGCACACTTATCAGCCAACCTGGACATGAATCTGCTGAGTGCCGCGACCTTGCCTGCCAACACTTGGACGTCTTTCACGCAGGTCGGCGGCGCCAGGTCAAGTATCACTTGAACCTTCTCCGGGTTAGCTTCTATTCCACGGGCTGTGACCATGAAGCCTAGAAACTTTCCTGCCTTGACGCCGAATGCGCACTTTTTCGGGTTCAGCTTTATCCCAAAGTGCTCCATTACGGTGAAGGCTTTAGCCAGGTCAGCTACATGGTCTTCTACCCTTCTGCTCTTGACCAACATATTATCTACATAGATCTCCATATTTCAGCCAATCTGATTTTTGAAAACCTTGTTCACCATCTGAGTATAGGTAGCTCCAGCATTCTTGAGGCCAAAATGCATGACCTCATAGTAGTAGAGTCCTTTTATCGGTGGTGAAGGCGGTTTTCTCTTTGTCTCGGGAAGCCATCTTGATTTGGTTGTAGCCTTTGAAGGCGTCCATAAAGGAGAGTAGCTCGAACCCGGAGGGAGCATCCACCATTTGATCAATCCGAGATAGGAGAAAGCAGTCCTTAGGGCAGGCTTTATTGAGGTCAGTAAAATCAATACACAATTTCCATCCTCCTGAGGACTTGGTTACTAACACCACGTTGGATAACCAGGTTAGGTACTGGATTTCCTATATGTGGCCGCCGTCTACCAATTTGTATACCTCTTCTGCTATGATTTGTTGCTTATCATAATGGAAGTGCCTACGCTTCTGCTTCACCGGATAGTGATTTGGGTCGGCATTCAGGTGATGCTCAACCACTCCCGGGTCAATATCTGTCATGTCAGAGGCAGACAATGCAAATATGTGTTCATTTTTTAGAAGAAATTGGCTTATACCTTTTTTGAGGTCGGCAGAGAGTTCACTTTCGATTTTTGCTCTCTTTGTTTCATTGGAGAGTTCCACCTCCTGAAGGTCTTCAGCCGGGCTGCCTTTCTTAGCATCCCTCTTCTCTTCGGGCAAATCTGGTCCCTAGCCAACCTGATATTTGGGTCGGAGGGAGTTTTCATAACACTCCTGAGCTGAGAGCAGGGCTCCGCGAATGGTGGCCGTGCCGGCCGGGGTCAGGAATTTTAGGGCCTGGTGGTAAGTTGAAGGGACGACCCAGAAATGGTTGAGTGCCACTCGACCTAAAATTCCGTTGTAAGTGGAGTTGCAATCCATCACAATGAAGTTGGCTTGCATTGAAACCCGCTTATCTCCGTCCTCCAACTTCAGCGGAAGGTTAATGACCCCTTTAGTTCGGTGGGCTTGCCTGGTGAAACCAGCTAAAGTGTCCTTCAATGGCTTGAGTCGGCTCCTGTCCAACCCTATTTTCTCAAAAGCGCTGAGGAATAAGACTTCCGCCGAGCTCCCAGTGTCCACCATCAGCCTCTTTACAGTGAAGTTGGCTATTTCAACGCTGATCACTAGTGGGTCATCGTGGGGCAATATTACCCCTTCCAAGTCTTCTAAAGAGAAGATGAGCTCTTCCATCTCCGGGGCCGGACCCAGCACCGGTCCATACTCCCTCCCAGCCCAAACATAACCCTTCCTGCCTGCCGAGGTCTCCCCACCAGATGCCAATCCTCATGCAATGGTCCGCCCCCAGTCTGGCGCCTGGGTAGACTCCTCTCTCTATCTCTTTGATCATGATTCCGGGTCGGCTATTGATCTACGTACCTCCGGAGGTGACCTCGGGCTATCAGTGCCTCGATCTCCTGTTTCAAGTCTTTGCACTCTTCGGTGGTATGGTCGTAGTTCATATAGTAGCGGTAATACTTGGTTCTATTGCACTTCTCGGGTCGGTCTTTCATCCTTGGAGCTGGAGGCAGGTGGTTCTGGTGCTGGATCTCCATCAGGATCTGCTCCCTTGTAGTGTTAAGGGGAGTGAACATAGTGAACCGGGGGTTCTGCTTTGGCTGTTGGGGTTGCTTGCCTCTGTCGTTTTGGACTTTACCCCCAGGTTGGGCTCGGGAAGTCTTTCCCTTCCTGCTAGCTTCCTTCTCCTTGTCATCATCCCTCTTTGCCTGATGGATTTCTTCCGAGTGTATGTAACCTTCTGCTCGTACCATCAGCTCGGATACAGTATCCACGGGGTCGATTGCCAATGAGGATGTAAGGGGGCCCGACCTGAGCCCACTCTGGTAAGCCATCAACGCCATGGAGTCCTTCAGGTTAGGGATTCAGAGGAACTCTTCATTGAATCTGGCTGTGTAAGCCTTCAAACTTTCCCCTCTATGTTGTTTCACCAGTAGTAATGTAGAAGTATGGCGGGTGGTGCGCCGACTCCCCGCGAAGCGGGAGAGGAAAGCCTCAGCCAGCTGATGAAAACTTGCAATTGAACCGGGATGAAGTTTCTGGAACCAATCCAATGCATTGCCAACCAGGGTGGTCGAGAATGTCTTCGTCTTCATGAGGTCAGACATGTCATGCAAAGTCATGTGGTGATCAAAGTTGAGCAGGTGGCTGGCTGGGTCTCCATTTCCATTATAGACGGCCAGGTTGGACATTCGGTTGCCGATCGGCAGTGGCGTGGCTAGTACCTCGGGTGAGAGTGGGCTTACGCCGAGCTGGTTGATGTCCTTGGCTATGGCAGCCGCGGTCTTGGCTTGCTCGGGGTCGGCTTGAGCCACCCTTTGACCTCTCGCCTCGCCGGGTCTCGCCACCGGCTTCAGGAAGCCCTCTTTGTCCTGCGTCCGCTTTGGCCTTGGGTCTGGGATGCGGAACTGTGGACGCGAGGGCAGCAGCGTAGCTTCTTGCGGAGCCAATGAGCCCTCAGCTAGCTGGGCTACCTACTCCTTAAGTTCTTCAAACATCCTCAGCATCATCCTTATCTCCGGTGACAGGATGGAGTTGAGGTCTCTATCCACCGCGGGGTTGGTTTGAGTGGCTAAGTGTATACGTTGGCTCGTCCCAACGTCGACTGGGATTGGGTTTTGGCTAGGCACCTGCGTGGTTTCGAGGTCCCCATCTGGGTTAGGCGAATCCTCTACCGTTGCGCTGTGGCTTCTCGTTTGTACCAAAATGGTTTCTCAGTGAGTGGTGAAGGAGAGTGATAGAAAGAACCCGTTTCCCACAGACGGCGCCAAACTGTCGAGGTCGGATTCTCGTAGTTGAGTTGGTCGGCTATGTTTGCCAAGCTGAACTTTTAGGTTGGCCTCCGAGTTGAACTTTTCAGGTCGGCTACTTGATCTGCACAAGGAAAAGGAAGGAAAAGGGGAGGGGGGTAATGACCCGAATTTTCCCCTCGGGCGTGCGAATGATTAGTATGTCCGAGCTGGCAAGGTAGCTGAGAGCATTTAATGACGAGTTATCTCCGAAATGAAGAGGGTAAAGCTCTATTTATACTAAATTCGGGTCTGACAACATTTAATGCGGTGCAGCTTTATGTCCCATCAGAACAGCTGGCACTGAGGTCGGGGTTTTTCTGGGGTTGGGTCAGCATCCAGGTTGGGCATTTGGCTAAATACACTGGGTCGGCTCTGATTAGCCCGTCTCAGCTAGGTGTGGGTGACTCACCCCAGCTCGGGGACCCCTCGTCACTAAACATTAGAGCCGAGAATGCATGGTTAGTCAAATTCTGTGTGATCAACTCTAGCTGTTGCTTGGAGAAGATGCCTCGAGAATGACGAGTGTTTCTCCTTGAGACATGGGCTTGTTTAGAATAGTTTTTATTTCTTTTTTTTATTTTGTAAAATATTTTTTAAGAATAGGTTTGAAAAACTATTTTTTAAGAACAGGTTTGAAAAACTATTTTTAAGAACAAAAGAATAGAAAATTTGTTTGAATAGAATTATTTTCAAAACAAGTTTTCAAAAAATAAAAATAAAAATAAAATACTCGTTTGGCAAAAATGCTGTTGAATGAGTCCCTCGTCTAGCAATCTGTAATCTGCCAGACAAGGACTCGTCTGATCACTACAAAAAAAAAAAGAAAAAACTGTTTTTAACGACGGTCTGTCACCAATTCGTCTCCAAATTGGTGATGAAAATAAGACGGGAATTTTTGTTGCCAAGCATTGTGACAATTGGGAGACGGAATGGAGACGACATAGGTACGTCGTCTCCAATCCGTCTCCAACTGGCGACTATTTGGAGATGACATTATAATCTGTCTCCAAAAGTATCCATTTGGCGACTACTTGTAGACGACATATCTCTATGATATGTCATCTCCAAACCATCCCCAATTGGCGACTACTTGAAGACGACATACATATGTCGTCTCCAAACCATCTCCAATTGACGACTACTTGGAGACGACATACAAATTATTTAGTTATCTAATTTTATAAATTAATAGTAATAAATTTTTGTTAATAATTAATGCTTAAGATTAATTAATCAATTAACTCATTTTAAATTTTGTTTATGTATTTATTTTAATTACTTTAATTAATTAAATTAGTAATGTTAAGATTTGTAGTTTGATAAAAGGAAAAACAAATCATATAATTCTAAAGGTATCTTCATTTAAAAAATAAAATTAGTTTTAATTATTTTAATTTTTTATTTAAATAATTATTTAATTTAATTTATTAGTGTCCCTTAAACGAATAAAATAAATAAACAAAACAAATCAAAAAAAAGGTTTTTATGTGATTGGGAATAGAGACGGACCAGTACGTCCATCTCCATATATTGGAAACAGACCTGCTGGCCTGTTTCCAAATGGAGGAGAACATGCGGGTCCGTCTCCAAATAGAGATGGACTGGCCGGTCTCCAAATGGAGATGGACATACGGGTCCGACTCCAAATGGAGACAGATTGGCCCGTCTCCAAATATTATTTATTTAACACCTAAGTAGTTTATTATTTGATTAATTTAAGATTTTTATTCATTTAATAACTATTAATTTAATATGTTTACCTAATTTTATAAATTAGTAGTAATAAATTTAAGAAATAATTATTTTTTTTAAAAAAAATCAAAATATTTTAGTAAAATATAAAAGAAATATAATAAAAAATATAATTACACATAAAAAATATTTTTTAAAAAAATTAGTTAAAAAACTAATCAACCTATTTTATTAAAACAAAAAAAATTATTAAAAAAATCTAATGTTACATTAAAAAAAATTAAAACAAATATTTATTATTTTGTCAAATTTGGAGACCCAAAATGGAGAAGGTCTGTCTCCAAAATGGAGACTCCAAAAGGGGGACGGACCCACACAGTGCAAGTGGCTGAAATTTCTAGCCACTTGTACCACTTTTTTCATTTCCCTCCAAAAATCTTTTCGGGGGAAATTCAAACAAATATAAAAACTTGCCAATTCCTTTTGAACAAAAAAAAAATTGAACATAACTACCCCCCCCCCCCCCCCCTCTCCTCATACCTCCAAGAGTTCACTCACTTTTGACTTTATTTTAAGGTAATTCCTTTTTTTACTTTTATTTAAAATTTTGAATTTATTTTGATTTATTTTATTATATATATGTTTGTATATAATGCCAAATATATGTATACATAGTGATTTTAAGCTTTTTTATTTTGAATTTTAGTATTTTTGTTGATTATATATGTAGATATTTTATATATATATATGTCACATTGTAGATATAGATAGATATATGTATATATTGTTCTTTTATTATGATTTTAGATTTTTTATTTTATACTTTCACATTTTTTGGGATTATATATGTATTATGCATATATGTCATATATATGTATGCATAAATAATAGATTTTGGTAAATATCTATAGTTTTGGTAGTTTTTTCATGATTTTAAGGTTTTTTTTTAATTTTAGTTTTATTTAGTATTTTTTCCTTTCATATATATATGTATGTATAAGTGATAGATTTAGGTAAATATATAATTTTTTTATAGTTTTATCATGAATTTAGGGTTTTTTAAAAAAAAATTCAGATTTGTTTTTATTTTTTGTTCATATTTGTATATATATATATATATTGTATATATAGATGTACAAGTGATAGATTTAGGTAAATATATATATATATATATTTTTTGTAGTTCAATCATGATTTTAAGTTTTTTTTAAAAGAGTTTCAGCTTCATTTATTTATTTATTTACCATTTCCTATATGTGAATATATATATATATATATATATATATATATATATATAGATTTAGGCAAATCATATGATTTTTTGTAGTTTCATCATGATTTGAAGGGTTTTTTTAAAAAAATTCAGATTTATTTTTGTTTTTCTTTCATGTTTGTGTATATATAGATGTAAAAGTGATAGATTTAAGTAAATATATATATTTTTTATAGTTCTGTCATGATTTTAAGTTTTTTTTATAAAAAAATTAGCTTTATTTATTTATTTTTTTGTCCTTTCACACACACACACACACACACACACACACACACACACACACATATATATATATATATATGATTTTTTTGTAGTTTTATCATGATTTGAAGGTTTTTTTTTTTTTAAAAAAAAACAAATCAGATTTTGGCGATGATTTGGAGATGACAATTTTTGAAGACGACATCTTTTGGAGACGGTTTGGAGACCACTACTTTTGGAGACGACAACATTTGAGGATGGTTTGGCGACAACAGATTTTGGAGACAGTTTGGAGACGACAGTTTTTGAAGACGGTTTGGAAACGATAACTTTTTGAGATAGTTTGAAGACGACAATTTTTGGAGACGGTTAGGAGATGAATTTTGGAGATGGATTAAAATCTGTCGCCAAAAGAGTTGAATTGGCGATGATAATTTTAGAGACGAATAATTTTTGTCCATTTGCCATTGCCTAGACCTTTTTGGCGATGAAAAGAAGAAGAATTTTGGCCGTCGCATTTGTAAAATTGATTCGCTAGAATTATGGTGGTGCCTGATTACACGATTTGGTACTGATTTGTTGGGAGGTCTTTGACCTGTCAGTGTATTTCGGGCGTAAGTGTAGTTCTATCAATAATAATCAAGCCCGCTTCTAAACAGGCAGCTTTCTTGTCAACAAAATACATAATCAAAAATAGTAGTAAAAAGAAGAGAGAGGGAGGAAAAGAAGGTGAAGGTGAGATATGATGTTGGAGAAAAAGAGAAGCAAAAAGAAGAGAGAAGGAGGAGAAGACGTGGTCGGAAGAAAAAAAAGACGGAGAGAGATATAAGGTAAAGTTGGTTTTAGAGTTTAGTGCTGAAGTTGATCTTATTTACACAAATGCCATTAATGAAAACGATTCCCCGTCTTTTCGAAACAAAAACTGATGAAAACATGTTTGAAGTGTTTTGGTTTTTTAGTTTTTGAGAGCTAATTTTTTAGAATAGTTTTTGAAAATAGTTTTCCAAAACCATCAATCCAAACAATATTTTTGGTTTTATTGTTTTTAAAAACTACAAAACAGTTTTTAAAAACTGTTCCAAACAACCCCTAGCCTCTAACCAAAATAAAAAAAATGGGTAAATGCCATCGATGGTCCTTTATCTTTGAAGGTTGTGACACTTTGGTCCTATATCTTTTGAAATAAACTTTTTGGTCCTAAATATATTGTAAATTTGACACCGTTGACCTAACTTGCTTATTCTGTTAGCTTGTTAACATATTTTGCACTTGATTAACACAAAATCTGGTTGCTTTCTTTTCTTTTTTTAGCCTAACCCACCATATGTATATATAAGAATTGTCCAATTTGACCCTAAAAAATAAGTATCATAAAAAACACTTGTTAATCATGTACAAAAAACGTTAACAAACTAATAAAATAAGCAAGTTGGTTCAATAACATGTCAAATTTGTAATACATTTAGGACTAAAAGATTCATTTTGAAAGATAAAAGAGCGAAGTGTCACAACCCCCAAAGATAAAGGACCACTGCTGGCATTTACCCCAAAAAAAATGTTAACTCTAGGTTTAATTTTACATAAAAAGGGAAGTTCTATATAAAATGGGAAAAAGTGATTTTGAGTTGTTCCATTTAGGGTCTGTTTGGCTTAAATTTTAGATATTTAAAAGCTATTTCTCTGAGTTTAAAAAGTTAAACTAACCTATCTGATTAATCAGTCTGACCCATTTTTAAAGAGCGTTTAGATATAAGTCAAAACTAAAAAATTAAGAAGTTCCAAATCAGAGTTTTTTGGAAAAATCTTTCATTTTTTACATCATACTAGAAGCGATTTTTTCCTCAAAAATACCCCTTCATATCTTTGAAAGCCCAGCATTGCTCTAAAAATTACTATCTATATTTTTTAACAATACTTCTCACATGACAAGGTCAAATTGTCAACAACTTATGTTCAACCGTACGTAATTCTAAACAAAGCTCTACTCTAAAAAGTTATACAGTTCAACAACTAAACTTTCAACAGTTAAGCCAAACAGACCCCTTAAACCCTTAGGTTTAATTCTTCTATTTTAGCATGCAAGTTATCCTATTGTCATTGCTTATAGTAAGCTTTGCAAATCAACTTTTCTTCTAAAATTGATTTTTTTTCCGTTTAAATACTCTTTTTTTTTCAAGTAGACATTTTTGTGAAAGGATAATTTTATATTCTTTTTGTTAAATTTGTTAAAGTCCAAATGTTTGTCCTTACTTAATAAATGCTTCAAATTCTAGATCAATTTCTATGAGAAACTAAGAAATTTTCCTTCATTTGATAGAAAAACGAGCAATTGCACGTTCAATTTAAGATGGAGGCAATAAATAGAAAGGATAAAATATGATGATTCTATGTAAGAGAAGTCGAGACTTGGTTGAAAGTAAGACAAAGATTTAAAATTTAAATTGACAAAAGATGAACAAAAAAGTAATATGTATATCCAGATATATAAAAATAATAATAGTTTTAGAGTCCTCACAAAAAAATAATATCTTTAGGTAGTGAATAGTATTCTAAAAGGGGTAGAAATAAAATAGCATTCCTCACTCTATTCTAATTTTCTTTGTTAGTATGAGATAATGAATTGGGAAATTTCATTCTCTAGATAATTCGATTCTCCCAAATTTGACATTCTTCATTACAGACAAAACACATGGGATTTATCCGTTCTTATTTATTTGGATTGAACTAATTTATCAAATAACCAAAATACCCTTTCCAAACACAACATATTACAAATATAACTCTTCGTGTACATGTTATTGCCTTAAGAATAAAAATAAAAATAAACACAATAGTAATAAAAATAATAATAATAATAATAATAATAATAATAATAATAATAATAATAATAATAAGCATAATGGATATTAATAAGTAATAATACTAAATAAATAATAAACATATTATATATATGTTACAAAACTCATTTGTCATATGACCGTGATGTTCTTTCAAAACATAATATATTATAGAACTAACCCTTTTTATACATGTTATTGTCTTAAAAATAAGAATGAACATAATATTAATAATAATAATCATCATCATCATCATCATCATCATCTAAATAAATAATAAACATATCATATATATAATAACAAAAAAATAATTATGTCATTTTATACAAGTTATTTCGTCATTCCTAATACTACTCTAGTATACTAACCAAACATGGACTCGAAATGAATACATCTATTCCTAGAGCGTACGTAATAAGTATATTCATTTTATTTGTAATTCCATTATATTCCTTAAATTATTAAATTCATGTGAAAATTCATTTTAGGATATAAATAGTCACCTTAGATTTGTGAACAATAGGAAGAGATTACATTCAACATGTAGAAAAACATTATAAAGATATTTTGCCAATTTTTATTTTAATGTTCCACAAATAAGTTAAACATATCATAACAAGAAAAATGTATCATAAACCTAATAGAGAAGATATGGATAGATGTAATTAAATTCTCTTTCCTTTATACTCCAATTAAATTTTAATTTTTTGGTGTCAGATTTTCATTCAAATAGTGGAAAGATATATCACCCCATTCCTAAGGGGCAAGCATCCCAAAGTACAAGCATAGATAACTCTACGGATAAATTACTAAACCAAATCAAAGGGAGAGAACCTATCTGAATTGTTGCATCAACCAAATCTGTTACTCAATTGGTCAATCGAGGGACATGCCTAAATGAACATCCAAAAATGGAGGATAAGAGGAGATAGAATTGTGGACTATGGAAGAGAGCCTCCAATCAAAAAAGGAGGGACCCGCGAAGGCATCAATGACTGATTTCGCATTTGACTCGATAATGACGTGGGGTATAAAGCTAAATGCATGAGTCATAAAACATGCTAGTTAACATGTCTTCGCTTCAATCTGAAGTGATGAATTACATCTAAGAGTCTTCGTGCAACCATCAAAGACATTTCCAGAGACATCATGAGACACCACAAAAATACTAGCAAGTTGTTGCGTTGTAATAAAGGAAGTATCACAATTCAGTTAAGCATAATAGGAGGGGACAGACACTAATCAGTAGACACAAGTGGGGTCTTAACTGGAGCAGGCTCTGGTTGGAGTTTGACAGATGATGATGAGCTTCGCCGAGCAACTCAGAAATGTCTAGTAGCTTACCCTCGAAAATGAATCGATTTCGAAAATGCCAAATGGACCAGCCGATGAGGGACAAGAGGTTAACGGCCTATTGATGCTAGTATCCTATATGAACACATGAGTCGACCATTTGCAGAAACAAGGTATCAAATTGTGAGATATGATAATTTTTCTTTCGCAGTTGAGGCGGAGAGGCAAACCAGAGTTTTGTGAGCCATCAAAAACAACTAATGAGGTAAAGTCATATTTGGTAGCTTTACATTTTTGGTGAGTCAAAAGAAGACAAAAATCAATGGAAAAAGGAAGATTTGTGCATCAAAGTTTGGTGTAAAATTAGGCACATGAAAATCCTTTTCACACTACTATTTTGCTTTGATTTTGGGTATGGAATGAGCCTATAAATAGAGACTCATTCCTTACCATTTTGCATCACCAAAACATTCCAAATTAGAGAGAAAACATAAGCTTTCTCTTGAGTATTTTTCTTCCTCTTTTGTTGTTCTATATTTGTGAGTGAGAGTTAGTTTCTCCTATTATTTGAGAGAGTGATATTGTTCTCTCCTTATATTAGAGAGAAGGTTATTGTAAAATACTTCATATCATAGTGAAATCCTCCATTACTTGCCCGTGGTTTTTTCCTCGATTTGTTTGAGGGTTTTCCACGTAAATCTTATGTCTCTACTTTCTCTGTTCTCATTCATATTTTAGTTGCGTGATACTGCTTATCCCCGACCATTCCGCTGCGCCGATACCCAACAGTGGTATCAGAGCCATTGGTTACGGGTCACTGGTATTCATACGGGGTTACTGTTTAATTTACTATTCACATATACGGTATAGTACTATTAACCTATACGGTATCAATACAATTCCTGTATACGGTTTTGGTACTATTCACGTATACAATACTATTCACGTAAATAGTACTATTCACAGTGAAATAGTGGGAGCCGGTTCAAGTTACGAAGTAGATCGTCGTTAATACTATGGCGGCAAAATTTGAAATCGAGAAGTTTAACGGGAGAAATTTTTCCCTATGGAAATTAAAGATAAAGACAATCTTGAGAAAGGAAAATTGCTTAGTAGCAATTGGAGACAGACCAGCGGAGGTGACGGACGACAAGTGGAAAGAGATGGATGACAACGCTATGGCTAATCTGCACCTGGCATTGGTAGATTCAGTATTGTCAAACATTGAGGAAAAGAAGTCAGCAAAAGAAATTTGGGATGCGCTGACCAAACTATATGAGGTCAAGTCACTTCACAACAAGATTTTCTTGAAGAGAAGACTCTATATCCTTCGGATGAGTGAGTCCACATCGGTGACAGATCACATAAATACCTTAAATACGTTATTCTCTCAATTGATTGCAATTGGGCATAAAATAGCGGAGCTTGAACGTGCAGAAATTCTACTTCAAAGTATACCTGATTCGTATGATCAACTCATCATTAGTTACACTAACAATGTTCTTTCAGATTCTGTTATTTTTGATGATGTTGCAGCCGCTGTTCTGGAAGAGGAATCTAGGCGCAAAAGTAAGGAAGACAGAATCGAAAGTTCACAACAAGCAGAGGCATTATCAATGGTGAGAGGTAGATCAACGGAACGTGGCTCTAGTGGGAGCAACAATCAAGGTAGATCAAAATCAAGGAGTAGAAAAAATATCACATGCTACAACTGTGGCAAGAAAGGGCACTTCAAGAAGGATTGTTGGAGCAACAAGAAGAATCACGAGGTGACAAATTCTCAGGGATGTGTAGCAACTGCACCAGATGATGGAAATATTTTATACAATGAAGCAGAAACTGTATCAAAAGGCAGAAATGAGCTCACTGATGCTTAGATAATGGATTCGAGAGCAACATGGCATATGACATCTCGTACATAATGGTTCCACACCTATGAACCTGTCTCGAGAATATCTGTATACATGGGTAATGATCATGCCTTGGAGATTGCTGGCATCGGTACCGTCAAAATTAAAATGTATGATAGTACCATTCGCACCATTCAAGGGGTACGACACGTGAAGGGCTTGAAGAAGAACCTATTATCCATTGGAAAATTGGATGACCTTGGCTGCAAGACCCATATCGAGGATGGGATCATGAAGGTCGTCAAAGGAGCGCTTGTGGTGATCAAGGCAGAAAAGATTGGGGTAAATCTATACATGCTTTTGGGAGATATGTTGTAGGAGGCAGATGTATCAGTTGCATCAGCCGGTCAAGAAGAATCAACTATAATGTGGCATCGCAGATTGGGCCACATGACAGAACGTGGCTTGAAGATTCTCGCTGAACGTAATCTCCTACCCGGGCTCAAGACGGTAAACTTACTTTTCTGTGAGCACTGTGTTACTAGTAAGCAACATAGATTGAAATTTGGGAAATCTACTGCCAGAAGCAAACACATTTTAGACTTGATCCATTCAGACGTTTGGGAATCACCGGTTTTGTCCCTAGGAGGAGCCAAATACTTTGTATCATTTATTGATGATTACTCTAAGAGACTGTGTGTGTATCCAATCAAGAACAAGTCAGATGTGTTTACAATATTTAAAACATTCAAAGCGCTGGTGGAACTTGAATCCGGGAAAATGATCAAGTGTTTGAGGACGGACAACGGAGGAGAATACATTGACGGGAGCTTCTTGGCATTTTGCAAGCAAGAGGGTATTCAGAGGTAATTTACTGTTGCACATACACCTCAGCAAAATGGTGTAGCAGAACGGATGAACAGAACTCTTCTTGAAGGAATGAGAGCTATGTTGAAAACTGGAGGTCTAGCCAAATCATTTTGGGCAGAAGCATCTAGAACTGCCTGTTACGTGATAAACCAGTCACCGTCAACTGCAATTGGGTTGAAGACACCAATGGAAATGTGGACCGGAAAACCCGTAGATTATTCTATCTTGCACATATTTGGGTGTCCGGCATATGTGATGTATGGTTCCCAAGAAAGAACAAAGCTGGATCCAAAATCCAAGAAATGTGTATTCTTGGGAAATGTTGATGGTGTTAAGGGGTATCGCCTGTGGGATTCCACTGCCCACAAGGTTGTCATCAGCAGAGATGTGATATTTGCAGAGGATAAACTGCAAAATGAAGACGACAGTAATACTTCAAATGAGACTACTACAATACAAATTGAAGATAAGTCAGAACAAGGAGATGCTTCTTCTAAAGCTGCACCGGAGCACGAGGAACAAGAACCAGATGATGTTGAGGTTATAGAAGTCCGACGTTCACTGCGTCAGACAACAAGACCAACTTGGCATTCAGATTTTGTCATGGCGAGCAATGCTGCATAATGTCTTCTAACGGAGGATGGAGAACTATCTACCTTTCACGAGGCTATAAAAAGCCTCGATGTTGCCCTGTGGATGACCGCAATGCAAGAAAAAATTGAAGCTCTACATAAAAACAAGACGTGGGAGCTTGTTCCACTACCACCTGGACGGAAAGCCATTGGTAACAAATGGGTCTACAAGATCAAGAGAGATGGTAATGACCAAGTGGAGCGATATCGTGCAAGACTGATGGTGAAAGGATATGCTCAGAAAGAAGGAATTGACTTCAACGAGATATTTTCTCCTGTGGTAAGACTTACAACTATCAGAGTAGTCTTGGCCATGTGTGCTGTGTTAGACTTACATCTAGAACAATTAGATGTAAAGACGGATTTTCTTCATGGTGAGCTTGAAGAAGAGATTTACATGCTTCAACCAGAAGGTTTTGTTGAGAAAGAAAAAGAAAACTTGGTTTGTAGGTTGACCAAATCTCTGTACGGTTTAAAGCAGGTGCCAAGGTGTTGATACAAGAGATTTGATTCCTTCGTGATTAGCCTTGAGTACAACAGACTCAATTCAGACCATTGTACGTACTACAAGAGGTTTGGCGATAATGATTTTATCATTCTGCTGTTGTACATGGACGACATGCTGGTAGCAGGTCCCAGTAAAGATCGGGTCCAAAAATTGAAGGCACAGTTGGCTGGGGAGTTTGATATGAAGGATTTGGGACCAACAAACAAGATTTTAGGGATGCAAGTTCACCGAGATAGAAAAGGCAGGAAGGTATGGATTTCCCAGAAGAATTACTTGAAGAAAATCTTGCGGCGCTTCAATATGCAAGATTGTAAGGAAATCTCGACCCCGCTTCCTGTCAATTACAAATTATCCTCAAGTATGTGCCCTAGTACTGAAGCGGAGAGGATAGAAATGTCTCGAGTACCGTATGCATTAGCAGTAGGAAGTCTCATGTTCGCTATGATATGTACGAGACCAGATATTGCTCAAGCACTTGGTGCGGTCAGTCGGTTCATGGCGAATCCTAGTAGAGAGCATTGGAATGCTGTTAAGAGGATCCTACGATACATCAAAGGGATCTCGGATGTTGCATTATGTTTTGAAGGATCAGAATTTATTGTCAAGGGTTTTGTTGATTCTGATTTTGCAGGTGATACCGATAAACGGAAGTCCACTACAGGCTATGTGTTTACAGTCGCTGGCGGCATGGTAAGCTGGATATCTAAATTACAGACTGTTGTGGCCCTATCTACAACACAAGCTGAATACATGGCAGCTACACAAGCTTGTAAAGAAGCAATCTGGATTAAACGGTTAATGGAGGAGCTCGGGCACAAACAAGAGAAAATTCCCTTGTTTTGTGACAGTCAGAGTGCCTTGCACATTGCAAGGAATCCAGCATTTCATTCCAGGACGAAACACATAGGTGTTCAATATCACTTTGTTCGAGAAGTAGTGGAGGAAGGGAGTGTGGATATGCAAAAGATTCACACCAACGAGAACCTAGCAGATGTCATGACAAAGCCAATCAACGTTGACAAGTTTGTTTGGAGTAGATCATCCTTTGGCCTAGCAAAGACGTAAGCAACATGGAATTGGCAAGTATGGAGAGATTTGAAGATCATCCAATATGACTTTAAGTGGGAGAATGTGAGCCATCAAAAACAACTAATGACATAAAGTCACACTTGATAGCTTTACATTTTTGGTGAGTCAAAAGAAGACAAAAAGTAATAGGAAAGGGAAGATTTGTGCATCAAAGTTTGGTGTAAAATTAGGCACATGAAAATCCTTTTCACACTACTATTTTGCTTTGATTTTGGGTATGGAATGAGCTTATAAATAGAGGCTCATTCCTTACTATTTTGCATCACCAAAACATTCCAAATTAGAGAGAAAACATAAGCTTTCTCTTGAGTAGTTTTCTTCCCCTTTTGTTGTTCTATATTTATGAGTGAGAGTTAGTTTCTCCTATTATTTGAGAGAGTGATATTGTTCTCTCCTTATATTAGAGAGAAGGTTATTGTAAAATATTCCACATCATAGTGAAATCCTCCATTACTTGCCCGTGGTTTTTCCCTCGATTTGTTTGAGGGTTTTCCACGTAAATCTTATGTCTCTACTTTCTCTGTTCTCATTCATATTTTAGCTGCGTGATACTGCTTATCCCCGACCATTCCACTGCGCCGATACCCAACAAGTTTATGGGTTCAAGGGCTGCATAGCGGGATGTGCTTAATCGTTTCTCCTGTCTGGTCACAAAGGCGATATATTGGGGATCTAGAGTAGTTTTGTCAATAGAGATTCTCATATGTTGCTAAGGCTTCGCAGTAAAGTGCGCCACATGAAATACTTTATTCGAGGTGGGGTTTAAACAGACCGAACATCCTGCCACAACTGGGGAGGGAATTGGTATGAACATGATGTTGTCACACCCTGGGTGGTACCTAGGTGAGCAGTATAAGCTAAGGTATAACTAGATTTAATGGTATACATACCTGTTGTGGAGTAGAGCCAAATAAGCACATCTGGCTCTTAGGTCTAAGAGGGTTGGATGCACTAGATTTTATGAATAGTAGATAAAGTGAAGAGGGACCAGAATAGGTCGTAGTCCTGTTGCTGAGAATCGGGGACCTTAGAATATGAGAAATTCAATAGTCTGGGCAAACTCTCAATCGCTTCTATTCATCGATCTGACCAAATGTCTATCAAGGTACCTGTGCCAATTTGCCATAGGGCATGTTGCCTGATGAATTGAAATCCTATGTTGCCTGAAAAGTGAAGACTTTTCAGGCATAGTGTATAAAAGTTGGGGTTATGTCACCATTCATTAGAAGGTGGGCACACAAGTTTGTAGCCAAATTAGTAAAACGTTGACCTTGTTTGTAAAGAGGGAGATTATTTCTTCATTTTGTAATATTGCTGGAGCAATTCAACATTAGCTTACGGCATTTTACTTTGTTGCAAGCTTATAATAATGAGCGGTGCTTCAATAACTGAATTACATTTGTTATTTACACAGGTAAATTTTACATGTATGAGATATTCATCGTCTCTTATTAAAGCTGAAGATTCGAATTGTCGACAACAAACTTTTTTCTTAGTAACTTTAGGTTGATTAAGAGTGTTATCAATGAAGCATCATGTTGGGTTATTTTTACCTGATGTGGGCTTACAAATAATTATAATTATATTTGGATTATTATTCTAACTAGGATAATTAAGTGATCCATTGTTATTGATCCCAATAAGATATCTTATTTGGTATAAACTCTGTAATGTGTGGTATCTAATAACAACCTAGTTAAGGTTTAGTGAGATTCTAATTAGGTTGTCTATATAAAGAGGTTTTGGTCCCCATGGCTAATGATCATATTCTTTGTTTTCACAACTCCCCACCTTGAGTGACATTCAACAAGAGAATCTTGATTAGTTTGTGGAAGACCTCGCCCTAATTCTCTACAAGGTGATTTTGTCTTCTCGCAATTTAACGACATGGATTAAGATACGCTGTACTCATTATATTATTTGTGCAATCCTGATATTTTGAATGAAGTTTGTGGAATTAAGTGATTATATTTAATTATGTTCTAACAAATGGTATCAGAGCCACTTTCGTGTTCGATTATTAGGATTGATTCTGTGATTTTGATTAATGAATTTTTGTGTTTATATAATTAATGCACATAATTTTTTTTCTCGTTAAATCCATATGATTTTAGGATTTGATTTGAAATTATGTGTAGAGTTTATTTTTCATTAATCTTGATCACATGCTTGAGTTTATTTTGAAAATGGTTTTGATTCTTAAATATATGATCTTTAAGAACTTATGTATGATACACATGTTGATTCTAGATTTTCATGATTGTTAAGGTTAGAAAGTTTTTAATTCATGATACAATTAAAGTTTTAATTTTCTTTATTTTAGTTTGATTCTTGTATAATTGAATGAGAAAATTTAGGAATATCAATTCTTATATTTGGATATGCGTATTGTGGATTAAGAAGTCATGAAATTTCGTTTAAAGCAGTATTTGTGCATGTTATACATGATTAGGATGTCTAAATTTCTGGAAAAAAGAAAGTTGAGTTGGACGAGCAAGCCGGTCGAGCGACTTATCCGACTCCCTTCATCCAGCCATTTTAGTGGGCTAATTGAGCAAGTCTGTGAGGCCCGACCCCGAATAACATGTCTTATCTTGAATTACGTGCCTTAGATCCAAAATTATATGACCGACCTTAGATTACGTGCCATGTCTTGGTTTATGTGCACCTATATTAGAGAGTATGCTTTCGTCTCGAAGTACGAGCCTTAACCTAGGATTAAGTACATTAGTATTGGGTTACATGCCATACCTTAGATACGTTCTTTGGTTTTTGTGCATGCCTCGTCATACGTGCCTTGACCTAGAATTATGTGTCCTAATCATCGATTTACATGTGATACCTAGATATACGTGCGCTAACCTCGATTAACGTGTGAAAACCTCGATAAACGTGCATTAATCCTAACCTGTATGCCTTGACCTAGATCCAAGTGCCTTACATTGAAATACATGCATTATAGTAATTTACGTGATTTGTATTGGTCTACGTGCATAACCTAGGGTTACGTGCATTCACATAGGTATGCGAGTTTTAGTCTTGAAGTACGTGCCTTACCTCGTAATTCGTGCCCTAGACCTAGGAATGCGTGCATGCAAACTAATCTAGAAAGATTCCTACACAAAGCACTAGGCAATAGAATAATCCTACACAATCCACTAACCATTATTAAATTCCTAATTCAAATCCTACAAATTCTACTAGCATTATTTTAATCCTAATTCAAATTCACTACAAGACAAAACCCTATCATCTTCTAAAATATCCCCAATATAATATACCTAATCACCTTTTCCTATAAAATCCACTAACACCTAAATATTATATTTTAAACCCACTAAAAGACAAAATCTCACAAACCTCTAAACATACCCTATATTCTATTCTAACTTCAATGCTACACAAACACCTAAGCCAACATTTTCTTACACAAACACTAAACACAAGACATGCTTTTGACATTCCCAAACATGCTCTAACAACAAACATTATTCCTAGCATTATACTAAGCAAAACAAATCAGAAACTTTGGCCTAACACCTAACAAATCTCGGCCAAGACAACAAAGCATGCACCAAGACTTCATTTCACAACAAAACACTTTATGATCTCCCTCATTTCCTCTCTTTTTTGGCCCTATCATCATTCCTACTCCCCACATCTGAACTTTGCAAGAAAACCACTCCCAAGGCTCTTCATACCTTCAACCAAGTAAGAGAATCAAGGTAGGAGCTTCAAAACTTCAAGCAAAGACCCTTATATCCTCTTACTTACAGCACTAGGTAAGATTTGAGTTCCATTTCTCTTCTCATGTGTATGAACACTCTCACATAACATATGTTGGCTAACTAGACTGAACATGTAGGGAAATCAAGAAGAAACCTTGGTCAAGGCAAGATCTTGAGGATTTTAGCACGCTCAAGGCGATTTCACAAGCTTTTAGTAGATCTATGATATTCCTCTGTAAATCTCCATTAAGGTGAGGGTTTAAACTGTTTCCTAAATGTTTTTAAGCACATGAGTATATGTGTATATGTGTATGCTAAGTCTTGTATGCTTAGAAGCCAAGAACACATGTTTGAACATTTCTGGAAAATCCCGGGTAGCTACTGACCTTTCTATCCGGAGCACTTTCAAGGTAGTAAACAATCTCGAAAAAGGGTGAATTTTGGAGGGTCACTATATTTTTCAGTTTTAAACAAATCTTATAGAAATATGCTAAGAATAATTTTGACTTTAAGACCCACAAAAATGGAAACAATCGTAATGTGTCTAAATCTGGATAGTTTTGCGCGGTCTCCCGGTAATGGTCATAACTCCTAAGTATGAACTCGAAATGCAGTGAGGTTTGTTCCTAAATTTAAAGAACTTGTTAAGATTAGATTTGATATTTGATTTACTGAATTTGGAGATTATTTTCTTGGTCAACTTAATGAGGAAAGTTAGGCTATTGCAGGAGGATTTTGTTTGGAAACTTGCTTTGAATCATAATGCATTGTATTTTGAAGTATTGTATGCTTGGATTTTGTGGAAATTAGGAGTTGCATGGGCTGTTTTGGTTGGTTGAGATTTCTTAAATGAATTGATTCATGACTTTGGTTCATTTTATGACGAATACTTGTTTGATTGCATGTGTAAGCATGAAATTGAGGCCCTACTACACATGCATGCTATTAGGGGAGCTCCAACAGCTCTTCCAAATGTCCAGAATCATCAAATTTGGGGGAGCTGTTGGTGCTATATAGCTCAAGCAGCTCCTCCAAATAATCTCCTATATTTTAGGGGATAAATGATTTGAAGTTTGGATCCCCCATTGTTGGGGGATCAAATCCCTCTCCCATCCCATCCCCCATACTTTTTAATGTTATAAAAGTATGAATTTTCTAAATAGGGGAACTGTTGAAGTAAAACTAAAATAGGGATTCTATAAAATAAGGGATTGGTTAAAAATAGGGGAGCTGTTAGAGTAAAACTGAAATAAGGAATCTGTAAAAATAGGAAAAATGCTTCAAATCCTCTAAATGTAAGAAAAAAATAAGGGAACTGTTGGAGATGGCCTTAGGGCATGCCTATTAAATCTACTCAGGCGGCTATTGAATCTGTTCGGGCAGCAGTAACTATTGGACTTGCCTCCTGTGGCATCTACTGAACCAGCTCGCACGGACAATTATTAGGGCATCCTCAATGAAGTCTCTAAACAACAATGATTGCTGTTTTTAGAGACTCCATTGAAGAAAAACCAACACTAATGAGAGTTTCTAAAATACTATTTGACACTTTTTGGCAAAAAAATGACATCACAACAGCCTTGAGGAGCCAAAATAACACCTGGTCTCCATTTCTTTCAACAAATTTGTTGAAAAAAATGGAGACTACACAAGAAGACAAAAACAAGACTCTATTTTGAAGCATGTGACGATCTAACACTCTGACAAAGTCAGATCTGAAAAAAAAAATTACATAATTTTTTATTTTAATCAGACAAGAAAAGAAAAAAAAAACCAACAAATTCTGACAATAGAGCCGTTGCAAAGCTAAAAAAAAAAATTTGATCCGTTGAAATTTTTGTATATATGCAAGCAAATCTGGAAACAAAAATACCATCAACACATATCAGAAATCTTTCAACATACCAAAGATTTAAAACAAAAAACTCAAATTTTATTCAATAAACAGAAAAAAGGTAAAAAACAGACAGTGGGGGGAGGAAAGGGCGCTGCTGCGGGAAAGGGAAAAAAAGGATGGGGGGGGAGGGCGCGCATCACATACAAACACACACACACATATATATATATGTATGTGTTTGTGTGTGTATATATAGATCTGCAGGGGGTAGGGGCAACGGGGGGGGGGGGGGGGGGAGGGGGGAGGGGAGGGAGGGGTGAGAGGGGCGCACTACATACAAACCCATATATATATATATATGTATGTGTTTGTGTATGTGTATATAGATCTGTAGGGGGCAGGGGGCAGGAGGCAGGGGGCATGGGGAAGGGGGGGGGGGACAGTACATACAAACACACACACATATATATACACACACACAAACACATATGTGTATGTGTGTGTGTGTGTACGTGTGTGTGTTTTTGTGTGTATATAGATCTATAGGGAAAAAAAATGGGGGGCCGGCGCTACAGAGAAGGAAGAAGAAGGGGGGATGGCGACGTTGTAGAAAAGGAAGAAGGAAAGGGAGGGGTGCGGTGACGTTGCAGAGAAGGAAGAAGGAAGGAGGGAGGGAGGGAGGGAGGGAGGGAGGGGGCGGCGCTGCAAGGAAGGGATTGAGGAAAATATATGGGGGAATGGGGGTGCTTTTGGTTATTTTTTATATTTTTTTAGTTTAGGTAATTTTTTTAGTTAAGTTTTTTAATATATTTAATTAGAATTTTGTATTTTATTTTTTAATGTTTTTTTAGTTTAGGTTATTTTTTAATGTTTTTTTAGTTTAGGTTATTTTTAATTAAGTTTTTTAATATATTTAATTAGAGTTTTGTATTCTATTTTTTAATATTTTTTTAGTTTAGGTTATTTTTTTAATTATATTTTTGAATTATATTTTAATAATATATTTAATTAGGGTTTTGTATTTTATTTTTTAATGTTATTTTAGTTTAGGTTATTTTTTTTATGTTTTTTAAGTTTAGGTTATTTTTTTAATTATATTTTTGAATTATATTTTAATTAAATATATAATTAGGGATTTGTATTTTATTTTTTAATTTTATTTTAGTTTAGGTTATTTTTTAAATGTTTTTTTACTTTAGGTTATTTTTTGAATTATATTTTAATTATATATTTAATTAGGGATTTGTATTTTATTTTTTAATGTTATTTCAGTTTAGGTTATTTTTTTATGTTTTTTTAGTTTAGGTTATTTTTTTAATTATATTTTTGAAGGAGTACAAACAGGAAATATGAAACTTCTAACGATTATAAAATTATGATGATGAAGATTTCGGCAATCGAAACTCTGGCCAAAAAAGCGTGGATGATTGAGAAACAAAATGCAATTATGGCAAAAAGGGCATCCCGTTCGATTAACTTTGATAATGACTTATATTATCCTCATATGACTCCACTTGACGAAGAACACTAGATGTATTTGTATTATTTATTAAAATTTGTGTTTGTAATTCATATTTTAATTAGTTAAATATATGTTTTATTAAATATATGAATATTACAATTTAAAATTGCATAATGAGATTACAAATTTATATTTCCTACACGAAATTCGTTCCACACATGTTGAACAAGGTCACTTTGGAGCAGAAAGTACGCAGTTTCGTCCTTGACTTGTCCACGATTGTTTAAATATTCATTAATCGTAATTGGATCTCGATCGGGCATAATGGGTGGCTCGTCTACATGAAAACGAGACGGATCATCGACAAAATCATCATCTTCTTCAATCTGGTTATCTTCTATAATCATATTATGAAGAATTATACATGTATTTATAATCTCCCTAATATCATCCTCATGCCAAAAACGACATGGCCCTCTGACAATCTCAAACCGTGCTTGAAGGATTCCAAAGGCCCTTTCGACATCCTTACGGTATGCCTGTTGCAATCTTGTAAATAAGATCTTATCTTCGCCTTGTAGATCGATAAATGCTTGAACGATGGTGGACAATTTAGGATATATACCATCAGCCAGATAATATCCTTGTTTGTATCATCTCCTGTTGATGGTGAACCGAATGCGCGCTGTTAGTCCTTCAAAAATATCATTAAATATAGGTGAGCTGTATAATACATTAAGATCACTGCGTGCACCTGGTAGACCGAAGTACGAATGCCATATCCAAGTGTCGTACGATTAAACCGCTTCAAGGATTATGGTAGGACAACCATGGTGCCCAGTATATGTACCAGTCCATGCAGTTGGGCAATTTTTTCACTCCCAATACATTCAGTCCACGCTTCCTAACATTCCAGGAAACCCTTGTTGATCGGCTTTTCTAAATAGCCTAAACATGTCTGCATTATTAGGTTGATGAAGATACTCATGTCCATACACTGTGTTGACGGCAAGACATAATTTCATCATCGCCTCCAAAGATGTGGTCTCTACAATTTTTAGATAATCGTCTTTCGCATCTGCAGGGTTTCTATAGGCAAGCATACGAAGCGCGATTGTCATCTTGAGTGAAAAACCTTGCTTTCCGGCTGCATCTAATTTCTATTTAAAATAATTGTCAAAATGTACAATTTCTCCCATAATTCTCAGAAACATTTCGCGCCTCATGCGAAACCTATTTTGGAATTCAAAAGCAGGATACAAAGGACAGTCAACAAAATAATCATTCATTAGCCTATTATAGGCACCTATCCGATCTATTCGTATGGATCGTTGACGCGACGATGTTCCTCCATGTTAATCTGTATTTGCTTTTTGTGCAACATGCATTACTGATTGATATTATGTGTATGTCATCATCATCGCGTTCGCATGGTTATGGACTTCGTTGTCGGATGGGGGGTATCGGTTCATTGTTGGGCCATTTTATATATATAGGAAATTGAATGCAAAATAGATAAGAAACGAACATATGAGATTGAGAAAAGGAAATACAATCCAATGGATAGAGATTGTATGCTTCAATTGTTGTGAATGTTAAAAGATTGAGGGCTTAATATATATAGGAAATTGAATGCAAAATAGATAAGAAATGAATGGATGAGATTGATGAAAGTAAATCTAATCCAATAGATGGTGTTTGGATAAGATATTTGATATTGAGATAACAAACGGACGGATGAGATTGATGATAGAAAATTCAATCCAATGGGTATTATTTAGATAAAATATTTGTGATTGAGATAACAAACGAACGGATGAGATTGAGGAAAAGTAATCCAATCCAATAGATGTTTTTTGGATAAGATATTTGATATTGAGATAACAAACGGATGGATGAGATTGATGATAGAAAATACAATCCAATGGGTATTATTTAGATAAAAGATTTGTGATTAAATTAATAAAATTAATTAATTTACAAATTGAATAAAATGAAGAACAAAAAAACAAATATAAACGCAACACACGAGAAAATAATGATTTAATGGGTAAATTAATTAGGGTTTTTAATTAAGATTTTTTTTTAAGTAGGGTTTTTTTTTAATTAGAGATTTTTAATTAGTTTTATTCAAAATGCAATTATGTAATTAAACGTAATCTTAATTTTTTAAATGTTATCTTCGTCACAGATTATTTATTTTTTGCTTGAAATATTCGTTAAAAAAATTGAGATAAACTAAATAACAATTAATTAAAAAAAAGTAACGCACGAGAAAAAATTATACATAATCAAATTATTATGTAAAATTAAAATTAATACGATATAAAGACTCAATTTTATAGAGATTGTCACTGGGAATTTTTTTTTACCTTAATCTCTAAATGGGTCTTTAAAATAGTTTTTTTTTGATTTAGTCTCTAAGTGGGTCTCTAAAATTAATTTTGATATCTATAGAAATCTCTAAAATAATAAATAAAGACATATTATAAAGACTCCATTAAAAATAGCCTTATGCATGTCCACAGAACGCAATGGAATCAAATTGCACTATCTAAAAGTTATGAGTTGATCGTTGAAACATAATAATCGATTTTAAGCCAATTCCAACGCTTTAACTACAATGGAGTCAGTAAATATCAAACAAAAGTAGTAAAAATATATGAAAAAAGGAATGACACGACATTTTCGTATCAATTATACATACCTCTATAAAAGGTGTACACGCTTTGTATTGTTACATATTGTTGACCCAAAAAGAAAGTACTGGTTACATATTCCTCTCCACCTTCCATTAACTTTGAATTTAACAATAGAACTTGACCAGAAAAAAAAAGAATTTAAAAATGGCATTGCGTGGCTTGTCTGCCCACATATCCAGAACAGGTCCAATTCTTTTGAGGTCATAGGTTCTCAACCTTTCTGGGAGATTCCACATGGCTTTGTCCATTTCTGTGATTGACTGACCAAAAGATGTCTCAGTGGGTTAGCTGAGGAAGGTTCCCAGAAGATAATGCCAACCTTATCTGCTATTTCGTGTCTCTTTCCCCATTTCATCTTCTACCAGAAATGGTCAACTAACTCCACCTGTATTTTCAAGCAACGACCAAACAACCCACCATTTAAAAATCTAGAATATGTGTGATCACTAAAGGCTCCCACACGCAATATATTACAAGCCCAACGATCGAAAGTTAAATCAATAGGACAGTGATGACGAAAATTACCTCGAAGAATTAATCTAGTGATTGAATACTTAAAAAATGAATGAAATATTTATTTATGTTTTAAATTTAAATTAATCAAGTAATTAATTTTTATAGAATCAATTTTAGTAAATCTTATGTTTGATTAACAAAAATAATATAATTTTAAACTTAGTTATATGTCTCGGATGAAAAACATTTAATGTGAATTTAAAAGACTTTCGGAAGTTCTTGTTATTTGGAAAATAAAAGACCTATAAAATGACTTGTAGTTGTAAAGTAAATGCAACCCATCTAAGCCTTCAGTTGCAGTTGCCCATACTGTGCAGTCTGTGCTATAAACTTTTGAAATCTTTTTTCTGGATTATGTCACCAACAATTTCTTGACACGTTTGGCCACTTGGATACTATAGTTTTAGAGGCCACAAATTTTCTGCAATAGAAATAAGTACAAATTGGACCTCTAACATGCAAGCACAGGAGATTTTTTGGTTTTGTTTTCTTTTGTTTTTTTTTTGTCAAAAAGCTCAGGATTTGAGCAAATAATGAATTCAACCATATAAAATATCATATTTAATTCGTTTCATCATAAGTTTATTTCTTTTTGGAACCGTTTGATGCTTTCTGCACTTGGACTCAATGATTATCGATTCTAATTATTGATGTTTATTTAATTTCTCAAGTGGGAGAAAAATAATATCACGATGAGATACTGTATATGGTTGCAACAATTTGTATTACATGCTTGAGTTTTCACAAACATGGACATGTGAACATGCATTTTTGTCTAATCTATGAAAGACCAGATCAAGACATAGCTAATAGGCAATAGTATTAGTTTCATAGAAATAGTCCTAAAGTTCAATAGAAGTTCCATGGCATGTGGGGGAGAGACTAAACAACAACTAACCTCCAAAAGAGGGGTGCAGAAATTGTGGAAAAAGAGAGATGGCCAAACTTCCATATAGTTGCATGTATGTGAACACTATTTTTTTTTCAATTTCATTTTTAGGGAAGTGTAAGTTAATTTTATATTATTTTTAAAAAATATTACATAATTCGATAATCAATTTTAAGACTTATCACACTTAAAATAAAAATCATTCCGTTAAACCAAATACCCAGTAATTGTGAACACTCTATACGACTATTCATTGTTCACAATTAAGTGTGAGATTGGGGAGGTTGACCATATACTTTTTCAACTATTGTTATGACTTATGAGCAGAGATGGATGTAAGTGTAAGTCTAGAGTTGTGGTGGCTGTACTCCTCACTAATTCCAAAAAATGCTTAAAAATTTTATTAAAATATTTTAATTTTTTTTTGAAATAATTATTTGGCCCCCACAACACCACTATTGTTTTCAAAATCACTTAGTCCAAACCAATAAACTATTCTAAATTTACCCTTGCGTGAGAGGATTTTTTACCAATTAAACAAATTTCTAAATTAAACTCTTTATCCAGAAGAGGGAAAATATTACTGAAAAGATGGTCCAAGGCAAAAGAAAGAAATTCACGACTGATCCATTTAGAACTTTCTCCAATAGAAGCAACTCCATTGAAATAAAACAATGCATCTAACACGATTTAAAGTTCACTGAATTTGACCGTGTCCTCTCACAACCCATTTAGAGAAACAAACAACCGAAAGTACAAAAACACCCTCAAATCCTAACAACAATTTGGAGAAAAGATTCAAGTAATGTAATGTTAGAGATTTCTCTTCATGAGGCAGAAAGGAAAAATAAACAACCTATGATACAATACACTCTCACGTGCAACCATGTAGACCACCATTTTAATTTTTAGAAAAAATGACTCTCTGATAGGATTTACATGTACATCGGATCCACAAATATTGTGAAGTCTGACAAATCGAATTACCAAATTCAAGTGTTTCGCTTCTCATTTTAATATCGTCACCTAAAAATAAAAATTAAAAAAAAAGAAGAAGAAAACAATCCAAGGCTTTGTACAAATTGGAGGTTAAATTTGGTATTTTACAAATGTAAAACCCGAGGTCAATAGGAGTAGCCCACCCGATGATGGACTCGATCTCTGAGAATTCCATTGTACAAAGCCAACCTATTTGCTGGCATTTCTTGCAGTTTCTCAGCTTTCTTCACTGTTGATGAGTTTGAATAATCTGAAGCTTTGTTGCTATGGAAATTATTGCGGTACATTTTCCTATACTCTTCACTGTTCCCAGTTGTGTCCACCAAATCTTCTCCAAAATGCACTCTCTTCTTCTTTTTCGCCCGCTTTTTCCCATCTGCACAATTGCACATGCATCCAAATCAAGAACTATTAATAAAATCTTAATGAAAATGTACGTGAAATGTTGTTTGGTGTATAAATTTCTCTTTATTACAAATTTTGAAAAATAAACAAACCCCGTAACTAAAAAAATATTAAAAACATTACAGATATTATCTAGCTCTTAAAAAGAACCAATTCTTTGATATATGCAAGAAATATAAACAATGCTTAAAATGTATGATGATGCAAATTCTACAAACACTTCTCCCAAAAGAGAAAAAACAAAAAAACAAAAAAATGAAGGTATATGAATATAATTGTGATCATATATAGATGAAGATAGTTCTTGTACAAACCTAAAGAGATGCAAGATCGTGGGAGGGCTTCGGGAGACTGATGAGGAATTGGATTGACAGAGAACTGGGTGGTGGTTGACTTTTGAAGGCGAAAAGTGAGGAGGATCACGGCGGTGCCGGAGACTGCTGCCATGGCCGTGGCCAAGAACATCCCTTGAGAAGTCGAGTTCGAAGACGACGACATGGCTAGCTATACGAGGAAGAGAAAGGTGGAGTAAGAAGGACAAAGAGAAAGGCGAACTTTTGATGTGAGAAATG
Source organism: Ehretia macrophylla (assembly GCA_037974665.1). Taxonomy (NCBI): domain Eukaryota; kingdom Viridiplantae; phylum Streptophyta; class Magnoliopsida; order Boraginales; family Ehretiaceae; genus Ehretia; species Ehretia macrophylla. The sequence goes on along the minus strand of CM075771.1, from coordinate 53,826,105 downwards.
GCTCCTTTTCTTGGGTTGGTGTTTTACAAAATGGAGACGAGATAAATAGTATTGTGTAACGATGACAATGTAATGAGAATATTATATTAGAAATAAGACTATTTGTTTATGGATCAATGGTATTATTTTATAGGAATTGTTTAATAGTAAAAGGGGATTAGAGGCTATTGGTTGAAACGTAGAGATGATGAATAAAGGAGGGTCAGCTCAGAATGGCTCCAACTTTTGCTCGTGCACCACACGGCAATGCCAATATGAAAGATTGAAAAATGTTTATGGATGATGTCACTTGCTTCTAGAGGAAGAACACATAGTCTAGTCAAATTTACAGGTAATAGTCACATTTCTTGGTCATTTCATCACATTCTCCTAAAATAAATGTAAAGATATAGTACTTGGTACAAAAAGTGGATGGCACTCCAAAAAATTAAAAGGGGGTTTCAGGTCATATCATATTTACGGTAGTTAGTAAGACTTGAATTCATAAATTTTTTTATAAATACTATAAGAGTTATGTCACTAGATTAAAAAGTCTTTGGCAAAAATTTTATATTTCACTAATATGTAATGAAACATACTATTTAATGGAATTTATTTCATTTGTTTTTTTTTTGTAGGCGAGAATAATAACTTTCATTAAAATTATGAATAAAATATATCATATCTCCATGTATTTTTATAAAGTTACATCATAAACTTTGTATTGTAAAAAATCGTGTTATAAACCATGTGTTATAAAAAATATCGCATGACCCCTTCCCCCAGGTCCATTTTTCTATTAGTTTTAACATGATGTGTAATACACATCTACGATAAAAGTATGACATTTATCAGAAGGGGTATTTATAACTTGTAATATCAGAATGAGGTATTTGTCACTTTTTGAATATCAAGGGAATGTATTTACAACATTCTTTATTTTGTAATATGATTGAAAAAATATCTTAAACAAGGGAAATCGGGATGAAACTGATTCTTGCACGATCTTTTATTGTGCCCAAATTAAAAATACTTCTGATAAGTATGTGTAAGAATCATAAGCGTGTGTCGATCACTCTCGACTTGTGAAAATTAATTAATTAGAAAAGTTTTAATTGGATACTAATTAGATTAATATTATTCACAGTCAGTTAATTATGAAGTTGAGAAGTCACACACAATAGAGATTCAATAAGTTGATTAGTAGAGAGAGTTAATTAAATTAATATTTAAGATAATCCGATATTAATTTAATTATGAAATTCGTTGGAGTTGGAGTAAAGTCCAACCAGTCCATCTATCAAAAAAAATTTTAATCTATAAAAAAAAAGTCCAACCAGTCCACTAATCTTAGGACCAAATGGATTGGACAAGTCCACAATTGACCTTGGGTCTATTATGTGCCTATAAATAATAGTGAAAACACAACTTTTTTTTTCCCGTCAAAATCCTAGTGGGAGATTAGCGGATTAATTGGTGCAATTCTCGTTTACATAGATATTCTTAGTAACTTTACGCTTGGGGAGCTAAAGTCTACAACTACATATAATGGAATTTACTCTAAGAGACTCATGGTCCGTTAATTGGCTCTCGTTGAAAGGTGTTGTACATTTCAAGCTAAATCAGGGTCAACAAAATTTTTAATTCTTATAAAAGTAAAATTTGACCAAAAAAAAAAAGAAAAAGGTGATTATCACGTGCTAAAAGAGCGTGATCGTGTGAACTAAAGATTTAGCATGAATTATTTCCGTTTTCTGTTGAATATTCGAAGCTTGTTTCATGACATGTGAAGCCACTCCTAAATGCTAACCCAAAGCCTTGGAGTTTCTCACGGTGAGATGTGATTGAAGATGTGAAAATGACCAGGAACCAATTGGAAGTGAGTCTTTGACCCGTAAAAGAAGTTCTAGATCCACACTATTCATGCTTTATATATGCTGGCTGTCTCTGCCTTCTTGTACTATTAGATATTATTTTTTTCGTTATTTATTTATCATGTTTTATATATATACTTAATTAATATATTAAAAAAAAAAGAGAAATACAAAAGAGTTACTAAATTAATATGTTATTAAACATAAACATAAAAATAATAAATAAATAATAAAAAAACGATAATACCTAACATTGCTTCTCGTATACTAGTATTTGTACTATTATGTTCCATACCTGACCCTCATGACTAAAGAGTATATTAGTGACTACTGAGAGGTCCCAAAGGCCAAAACTCACGTTAGACAATAATTGAGATGTTCAGGCTTAAGCTATTCATAATACATTATGATCTCATTCTCAATGCGATAATTACAGTATGATTTCTTGATTTGTAAGTCCTTTCTAGACCACTTGTGTGTTCAGAAGTCAAAAGTCGGTTTGTCAAGAGTCAGAAATCAATGAGGCAAAGAGGGAGAGGGAGATGGAGGTGGAGAATTTCTTTTACATTTACATAGTAGAGGTGGTAGAAATGTACATGTATGACCCGACGGTCGAATATCACACAGGTTTTTAAGGATGAGTAAACATTTGTTCATAAAATTATTACGTTATGAGTAAAATTCAATAATTATAAACTAATGATATAGTTAGAATAAAATAATTTTGAATATTAATAATCGTTAGATCTTGTTAATAATATAATGATGTTTTAAGTGGAAGTGCAAAACCTTACCCTTCACACATGATATTGTCACGCCCCAAAATTCGCAAGAGCAAACTCGGGGTTGTGATGCCACAAACCTAAGTTAAACAACCTAAGCCTGCAAGGCGATCTAGCACATAAATTATTTATAAGAGTTAATATGCAAAAATTACATCAGAGCATCTATAGACCACGATCATCAATTCGAGTACAAGTTCTGTAGGTATTACACACGACTTAGTTTTATTTATATTACATAACCATTTCCTCAAAAGTTACATCATCTAGTACTCAAAAAGTACAACTATTAAAAGTCTATGTCTGGTCCTCTCCATGATTCTCCTCTATCTGGTACTCCTCTTCCTGATACACATCACCCTGATATTCCTCCCCACTTCCCTCTACACAAATAATTCAAATGAGCAAAGAAAGCTCATTAAGTAGGATATCTTGTGAACAACTAAAAGAAATCAATTAAGCATCTAATATATAAACATATGAAGCAGGTGAAATAAACTTCGAACAGCCCTGTACAGTTGTACAATAATAAAAACATAGATAATCATTGTGCAATATATTTCACCGTTGATACTATGTATCAGGTTAACCATACCATACAATAACCATTGATTCGATAAAGAGTAGCTAGCTCTCCTGCCATGGCAGTAACAATAATATTGTAATATGCTTAGAGGCTAATGACGACCATATATCGCACCCTGTCGTCTAGGTGACACAGAGTACAACTAATGTGAACAAGTAGTATATTCAAGAAATAACGAATGATATATCAGCAATGAACCAATGAGCATTAGGAGTATATAAATCAAATTGAAAGAAAGTGAAAGTGTGTGGTAGGTATCCTACTTACCTCAATCCAGAGTTATAAGTAATACAGTTTCCTTTCTCTAACTATACTCTCAGTTTAATCACATGCTGCAAAATAACATTTTTACTAAGATTATGAAACATGAGCAAAAGTACAAGTACTAGACTAACATTAAACATACAAGTCAAATACCCAATTAATTATATCAAGCTTATTTAGTCATTTACCAAAGTCAACTTAGTTTCTACAATTACATAATTCAATTTATAATAAATGTCAAATAAGCCAAGAAAAGAAACATCATTTTCAATTCATTTATCTATCATATTCTCTTTCATGTTTGTACCTTTCTATTTTTTTACTATTCTATAAAAGACAACTTATATGTATATAGACAAAAGATTCTCTACCAAATTGACAATAAAACACTATCTGACCATGTATTAAACATCACATATAATAACTTCTCTTCTCTATGCCATACCTACGGCAAAACCACCATTCACATGACCAAGCGAACATTATTCATTTACACATATATACACATGGATATGAATATATATATAAGTTGTACACTTTTATCTATCTAAGTCATAAGCTTTACTAACACAAACTATAATTAGCTAATATACCCACATGTATCACCTACATATAAACAGGATCATCACCACCTTCAACCCATATAAACTCAAAGCTCATATAATATCCAACAAAGATTTAGTCATGATATTATTTAAATTTGTACATAGAAACATAAACATATATATCTAAACAAATGAAAATAACAAAATATAATTAAACCCATTTACTTACTAGAGTTTCAAAGATGCTGAAATTTCAATTGCTTAGTGTTAAAAGCTATTTTCACAATGGTTTTGCAGTTGGGTTTGCTTTTCTGTTTTGGGGTTGGTAGTAACGGGTGGAAAGAGAGAGAAAAGATGAGAGTTTTACTTTTCTGTTTTGTTTAGTCAAAGTTTTAGTCTTATCTTAATTGTAGGATATTTTGTTAGTTTAGTTTAATAATAAGTGGTCCCAACTATTTCACTCACTCATGCAAAAGACTCCAAATAAAAGACAAATGATATTTTATAAGCATGATGACAACTGGTAAATATGTATGCATATTTATGGGGTATTACAGATATACAGTACGAACATTATAACTAAAACATTACATTCACTCATTCTATCACGTATGTCATCCTTGTCAAGTCCTGGTTTACCACTGAATAAGAATTATTTGTCAAAACAACTAAAAAGAAAAGAAAAATTAGATACTTTATAAAAGACAATGTTTATGAAGTTCAAAATGTAACAAAGTATGGAACCCTCTTCCTTGGGAATAACTACTTCCAACCGTAGTTTTTCAAATTCTTCAATTAAATCTTCTTGTGAGGTTAACAAAGTTGCTACCACTGTTGGTGGTCTTCTACTCAAAGCATCTGCTACTTTGTTGGCTTTTCCCGGATGATAATGAATTGTCAAATCATAGTCTTTTAAGAGCTCAAGCCATCTCCTTTGTCTGTGATTCAATTCTTTTTGTGTAAAAATGTATTTTAGACTCTGATGATCAGTATATACATTGCAGGTAACCCCATACAGATAGTGGCGCCAGATCTTGAGAGCAAATATGACCGCTGCTAGTTCCAGATCATGTGTGGGGTAATTTTGTTCAAAAGTTTTCAATTGTCTAGAAGCATACGCAATCACATTTCCATGCTGCATCAGTACACAACCCAAACTATTCTTGGAAGCATCGCTATATATGGAAAAACCCTCTAATCTAATAGGAAGAGCTAATACTGGTACAGAGACCAAGCAATTCTTTAATTGTTGGAAGTTTCGCTTATATTTTTCAGTCCACTCGAACTTGGAGCTTTTCCGTGTCAATTGTGTCAAAGGTATAGCTAACCGTGCAAATCCCTCAACAAACTTCCTATAATAACCAGCTAAATCGAGAAAACTATAAACCTCAGTAACTGAAGTCGGTCTTGGCCACTTACTTACTGCTTCAATTTTCTGGGGGTCAACAGAGATACCATCTTTAGATATAATGTGACCTAAGAATATCACACTGTCTAACTAGAATTCACATTTCTTAAACTTAACATATAATTGTTTCTCACGAAGAGTCTGCAAAAATGATCTCAAACGATGCTCATGATCTTCCCGACTTCTAGAATATATCAAGATATCATCTATGAACACAACTACAAATGATCCAGATAAGGCTTGAATACCCTGTTCATCAAATCCATGAAAGCTGTTGGAGCATTTGTCAAGCCGAATGGCATTACCACAAGCTCATAGTACCCATATCTAGTCCGGAAGGCTGTCTTTGAAATATCCTCTGCTTTAACTCTTAACTGATGATAACCCGACCTCAAATCTATTTTTGAAAACACTTGAGCACCCTGAAGTTGATCAAATAGGTCGTCTATGCGGGGCAAAGGATATCTGTTCTTCACTATCACTTTATTCAGCTCACGGTAGTCTATGCATAATCTCAAACTACCATATTTCTTCTTTACAAATAATACCGGCGCTCCCCAAGGAGAAACACTAGGGTGAATTTGACCCTTGTCGAGTAATTCTTGCAGCTGTATTTTCAACTCCTTAAGTTCTGCTGGAGCCATTCTATATGGTGCCTTTGATATAGGTTGAGTGTCTGGTAAGAGTTCAATTTCAAACTCAACTTCACGCAGTAGGGGTAATTCCGGAATATCATTTGGAAATACATCTGGAAATTCTCTAACTATAGAAATATCTTCAACTTTTTGTTCTTTCTGTTCTATATCCACCACATAGGCTAGAAACCCTTCGTAACCCTTTCTCATTAATTTTTGAGTCTTCAATGCGGATATAACACAAGGCATCTCCCATTTTCTTCCTTGGAACTCAAACTCAGACTCACCAAGTAAGCAAAATATAACCTTTTTAGTAAAGCAGTCCACAAAACCATGATATGTCAATAGCCAATCCATTCCCAAGATAAAATCAAAATCTTTCATATCCAAGCAGATTAAATTGGCTAACCTGTACTCTACATGTACTATGCAGTTTTTATATATGGTATATGTCTTAATAAATGCCCCAACAAGGAGATTTCACACACAATGTTGATTCTAATGGCTCACGTAAAATGTTTAACATAGATGCAAATGCCAAGGATCTAAAAGAATAATTTGAGCTAGTATCAAATAACACATATGCACATACACCAGAAATTTGTAAGATACCTGTAACCACTGAGTTTGGGGCCTGGGCATATCCATAAGTCAAAGCATATAATCTAGCCCGAGGTTGAGACCCCTGCCCACCACCTCTAGGTATGAACTGCTGAGTAGGTCGAACTATGGGAGGAAAAGCTGATCTCTGTGCTGGTCTCTGAGTTGGCCTAACAACAAATGGACGAACCCATCCCTGCTTAACTACTGAAGCACTCAATCTCCGAGGGCAATTTCGAACATGATGATCTGTAGATCCATACCATAAATATGCCCTAGTCAACCAACGACAATTCTCAGTAAGATGAGCTTTGCCACAATGCGTACATTTAGGTACTACTGTTAAAGCTGGTCTCTGGTCTACTGGTCTTGGAGCATAAGTCTGACCAGTGGTGTATTGTATAAAAGGTTTCTTTGAAGAACTACCCAGAAACTGACTAGTTTGTGGTATACCCCATGATCTATCTCTTCTTTTATCCCCTGCAGGTTGTTGCTGATGTGGCTGAATTTGTGCCTGAAACTGCATATTCACTCCCCTCTCTGCAATCACAGCTGCCTCATATGCATATCGAAAGACCTGGTGTTGTTGAGTTGCCACAAACTGATATATATATATATGGTCTCAAACCCAACTCATACCTCTTTACCTTAGTTCGCTCTGGTACTACCATTTGGGGCACAAATTTAGAGAGCTCGTTAAACTTCTCTGTGTATTAATTCACAGTCATGTTGTTTTGTTTAAGGGTAACAAACTCTTCCTGCTTCAAGTCTTTATAGGATTCCGGATAAAATTCTTCCTGAAACATTTCACAAAAACTTTCCCAACTGACTGGTCCATACAACTCAGTCCTCTTAATGTTCCACCACGTCTCAGCATTACCACGAAACATATGAGTTCCAAAGCGAACCTTTCTTTCATCATCATAATGCAATACCCTAAAGATTCTTTCTACAACATCGAGCCATTCATAAGCTATTTGTGGATCATTCCCTCCCTTAAACGGTGATGGCCCCGTATCTATAAAGTTCTTTAGTACCTGATACTCATCTACTTCTACCCTTTTTGGTGTTGATGCCTCTCTAGCCATATTAGCAGCCACCTGTTATAACATAGCATTAGTAACTGATGCTGAATCTATCTGTGGTGTTGGCTCAGTTTGAGGCTCTGACTCTCTGGTATCAGTACTCTGTCTATTGAGGCCAGTCATCTCAATAGAAGGAAGTTCCTGACTAAAGCTAGCATGATGCTCCATTTCCTGTATATAAACATGAAAGCACTTCCAACCCATTACAATCATAATACAATAAGATATACACAATCAATGTAAGAAAGCCTAACTACCCATGCCTAGGTCCCCTTTGATCAATAAACCTATTGCTCTGATACCAACTGTCGCGCCCCCAAATTCGCAAGAGCAAACTCGGGGTTGTGATGCCACAGACCTAAGTTAAACAACCTAAGTCTGTAAGGCGATCTAGCACATGAATTATTTATAAGAGTTAATCTGCAAAAACTACATCAGAGCATTTATAAACCACGATCATCAGTTCGAGTACAACTTCTGTAAGTATTACACATGACTTAGTTTTATTTATATTACATAACCATTTCCTCAAAAGTTATATCATCCAGTACTCAAAAAGTACAACTAGTAAAAGTCTATGTCTGGTCCTCTCCCTGATTCTCCTCTATCTGGTACTTTTCTCCCTGATACACATTACCCTGATATTCCTTCCCACTTCCCTTTGCACAAATAATTCAAATGAGCAAAGAAAGCTCATTAAGTAGGATACCTTGTGAACAACTAAAAGAAATCAATTAAGCATCTAATATATAAACATATGAAGCAGGTGAAATAAACTTCGAACATCCCTGTACAGTTGTACAATAATAAAAACATAGATAATCATTGTACAATATATTTGACCGCTGATACTATGTATCAGGTTAACCATACCATACAATAACCATTGATTTGATAAAGAGTAGCTAGCTCTCCTACCATGGCAATAACAATAACATTCTAATATGCCTAGAGGCTAATGACAACCATATATCGCACCTTGTCGTCTAAGTGACACAGAGTACAACTAATGTGAACAAGTAGTATATTCAAGAAATAACGAATGATATATCAGCAATGAACCAATGAGCATAAGGAGTATATAAATCAAATTGAAAGAAAGTGAAAGTGTGTGGTAGGTATCCTACTTACCTCAATCCAGAGTTATAAGTAATACAGTTTCCTTTCTCTAATTATACTCTCAGTTTAATCGGATGCTGCAAAATAGTATTTTTACTAAGATCATGAAACATAAGCAAAAGTACAAGTACTAGACTAACATTAAACATACAAGTCAAATACCCAATTAATTATATCAAGCTTATTTAGTCATTTACCAAAGTCAACTTAATTTTTACAATTACACAATTCAATTTATAATATATGTCAAATAAGCCAAGAAAAGAAACATCATTTTCAATTCATTTATCTATCATATTATCTTTCATGTTTGTATCTTTCTATCTTTTTACTATTCTATAAAAGACAACTTATACGTATATAGACAAAAGATTCTCTACCAAATTGACAAGAAAACACTATCTGACCATATATTAAACATCACATATAATAACTTCTCTTCTCTATAGCATACCCAGGGTAAAACCACCATTCACATGACCAAACTAACATCATTCATTTACACATATATACACATGGATATGAATATATATATATATATATAAGCTATACACTTTTATCTATCTAAGTCATAAGCTTTACTAACACAAACTATAATTAGCTAATATACCCACATGTACCACCTACACATAAACAGGATCATCACCACCTTCAACCCATATAAACTCAAAGCTCATATAATATCCAACAAAGATTTAGTCATGATATTATTTAAATTTGTACATAGAAACATAAACATATATATCTAAACAAATGAAAATAACAAAATATAATTAAACCCATTTACTTACTAGAGTTTCAAAGATGCTGGAATTTCAATTACTTAGTGTTAAAATCTATTTTCACAATGGTTTTGCAGCTGGGTTTGTTTTTCTGTTTTGGGGTTGGTGGCAACGGGTGGAAAGAGAGAGAAAAGATGAGAGTTTTGCTTTTCTGTTTTGTTTAGTCAAAATTTTAGTCTTATCTTAATTGTATGATATTTTGTTAGTTTAGTTTAATAATAAGTGGTCCCAACTATTTTACTCACTCATGCAAAAGACTCCAAATAAAAGATAAATGATATTTTATAAGCATGATGACAACTGGTAAATATGTATGCATATTTATGGGATATTACAGATATACAGTACGAACATTATAACTAAAACATTACATTCACTCATTCTATCACGTATGTCATCCTTGTCAAGCTCTAGTTTACCACTGAATAAGAATTATTTGTCAAAACAACTAAAAAGAAAAGAAAAATTAGATACTTTATAAAAGACAATGTTTATGAAGTTCAAAATGGAACAAAGTATGTAAGAAATAAAAAATTGCATCCAAAATAAACAATTAAATGAAAACTAAAACCAATAGATATTTTATAAAAGACAATTGATACGATACCTTCAAACCATATATTATCTTTAAACTTAAAAAACAACACTCATAAATCAAAGACACACTAAAATCTATCTTAAAACTTAAAGGCAACACTTATAAATTAAAGACACATTAAATGTAGATACATGAAAAATAGTCCACACATTCTTTGCCCTTTTAAGTTAATAAAGATATCAGTCAACTTAGTCAAGGGAAACATTTCTTTCACTAATAAGATGCTCAATATTCCCACTAGCATCTTCAAAGAAATCAAAACAATCAAAATGTGTGTGATCTATCTGATTATGATGCTCAACCAAATTTGTTTCTACACTTTTCCCTTTTCCTTTTAGTGAAAGTTGATAAAGATCCACAAGATGTTTGGCCATATGACAAGTATGTTGCCAGTGTCCTTTCATACCACATCTGTTACAATTATTATTTTGGAAGGATCTCTTTGGTGCATCTTTTTAATTCCCTTGGTTTTTTTGCTTTTCAGAGTTCAAGTTCTTTTGACCATCATATGGATTATAACGATTGTAACCACGTCCAGATCTGCAATTGCGACTATGATTTGACCACGACCACGACTACGACCATGCTTGTGCTGTTGTTGTATTTACTTAAGGAAATGGTTTGGCACCCATTGGCCATGACTGGTGATTCCTTATCAAAAGTTCATTATTTTGCTCCTCAACAAAAAGGTATGAGATTAGTTCAAAATATTTTTTAAAACCACGTCCTCGATATTATTATTGTAAGAGCATATTTGAGACGTGAAAAATAGAATATGTTTTCTTTAACATATCCGCCTCAACAATATTTTCTCCGCATACTACGGAGTTGTACTCGCTTACAGTTTTAAAATCTTGCAATTGCAGGTGAATCCATTCAAAATGAGTTTTCGAAAGACTCATTGATTTATGTTAGCCTAAGGGTGTTAATCTCATATTTTGATAATAACTAAATCTTAATTAAGTGCTTATCTAATAACTAATCGTACTTGTATAAGTCATATATATATATTTGAGATTATTCATAGATTGGGAAATGCTTAAGTATTGCTCATGCATAAAGGAATGGCTAGCACGTGCTTATCAAATGCAAATCAAGTTTGAAGTGCTATAATTGGTGAAGATCTATTGAAGTTTTGAAGAGTTAGTATCCATGAAGATCTTTCCAATGAAGAATGAAGAATGAAGATCGTGGAAGATGAAAAGGGAGTAATAAGTGGAGAAATGGTGACATAAGGGGTACCGACTTTACAATTGTGGTTTTCCTTTGAATTCATTTTAAAGCTAAAAAATTATTTTACAAAATCTGTATTAATTTTACCATTCGGTTTTCAAAAAAACGTTTCAGGATGTTTAAAAGGTTGAAAACTCCGTTCAAAAAGTGCTTTTAAATTTTCTAAGATTGTTACATTTCGAAAAAATTGTTTTGGATCATCATGGAAAAACCTTGTGCTGAAAAATGATGATCTAGACGAGTGACCTGGTCGAGTAAGTCGACCGGATCCACTTGACTGAATCTTGTCCAATGATATCTAGGCGAGTGACTAGGTTAAGACACTCGATCGGATCCACTCGACCGAATGCTTGCTAGCGATATTCGGACGAGAGACCCGGTCGAGTCACTAAACCGGATCCAACCGACCGTATCACTGTGTTTGAAAAATATTATCATGCCCCAACCCGTCCTATAGATGCTAGACTAGGGTATGACCTAATTCATTATTGTTATTTTACGACTTTAACCATTTGGCTATGATTAATGCTTATTTGTTAGTCTAGAACTCCAAAGTTTTTCGGAAAATCGACAACATAACGGCTGTATTTAGGACCTTTGGTTTGACCTATTCTCTAGAACACCTCAAAAATTCCGAATCATTAATTTGCTTACGACTAAAACTTTCGTCCTACCATCGATTGAGATGCCTACTAGTTTATCTTGAAGATTCCATTTGAATTAACAAGCCTATCATGACAACTACATCATATTTATCTGTCAAATTCCTATTTATGCAAGTACCTATTATCTTTAGCTTACAATGAGTACCTTTGTGAGCATAGGTAGGGCTAATTTAGTTAATTCTTCACCTATAGGTTCAAATACCTAATGATTAACTACTATCCATAACGATGAAATCAAATGATTGAAATGAAAGAGTTTGTCCGATTTATAGTTAGTACAAACCAAAATTAGACCCCAAATTACAACGGGGGTCTTTTACAACAACAAAATAAACAATTTTCAATTAAATGCAACATCCCTAAAAATATCCATGTTCACAAAAAGCACGCAATGCACATAGTCGTCCAAAGGTTCATCAACTAGCACATTTTCTTCAGGTACCTGTTCCAAATCTGCTTCACCTGTAATGACAAAAGAGGGTGAGTCCTTATGAACTCAGCGAGGGGGGAACAAGTAACGAAGCTTTTGAAATTCTTTTTCGGTTAATTTGTGAAAACTCCTTTGGAAACGTGATATGTAATACAAATAAAAATGTAAGCATAGTATAAGAATCAAATTGAACAATAGATACATTTACCAATCATTTCAAGGATACGGTGAGCTTTTGTTCTCAAGATCATTTCCAATAATCATTGTTGTAGTTGGCATCAATCATCTTCTTATCACTCCCCAAAGGTGTACTCCGGATTGTACACCAAACCTACGACCCAACTCTCCGAGGAAGTCTAGTCCCAAGCGAGAGAGGGAATTGGACCACGGTAGTCACGGGAGCACCGGCAAGCCCGATGCCGCCAGGCGTTCGTGAATCGCTACCATTCCAAACGAAAGGTTGCAACCTTATATACAATGCACATTTATGACATTAACAATTCACAATAGGAGGTCAACAAAGTAGGTTGCCTCCGGATACACTTATGATTACATATTGACAAGTAAACATGCGAGGCATGCTTTGACATGTAAAACCACTTGTATAACACTTAGAAGCATATGAACATTTAATGGGAAGTCAAGTAATACCATACAAAACATGTCATACAACTCATTAATTCATATACCAAGTGTTGATGACATACGAACACGCTATGGCACTTTACACGTGGCCGGGCGTACGAATAGTTAACTTATCAACAAGTAATCATCGAGACTCAAGCTTAGAGCTATATAGAAATTTTCGGGCAGTCCATTAATATTCTCCAAACATCAATCAAAAGTCATATATGCATGGTTTAGGACTTGGGAACCTAAGCAGCCATTAGGGTTTACAAAAATATGCTCGGGTGTAAGTTTAGTTAGCTAAGAGCCACAAGAAGCACCTAAACAACTTAAATATATCCATTTTAACCATAGGATAGTCACTTAGGAAGCATGCATGTGTAGGGATGGCAGTGGATAGTATTTAAATCCGAAACCGATGGATATCCGATCCGATAATAAACCGATAAAGGAACCGATGGATTATCTATAAGGGTTTGATTTTTATAAGAGGCATCCGATGGATAATCCGGTAGGTTTTGGTTTTATATAAAATAACCGATGAATAATCCGAATCCGCCACCTAGAAATCTTCGTTATATACACACAAAATATTCCATCCCTTTAACTTACTTTTTTATTACTTTTTCACTTTTTTAGAAATTTGTCCATACTTTAAGTGGCATTAACAATTAAAAAGTGAGCATGTCTGCCTCTTTTCAAAATGGTGGCTTTAGTTGAGCACGTCTGCCACTCTGCCTCATTTCACCAACAAAAAAATAGAAGAAAAGGACACCAACATTGTGGAAAGCAGATTGGTTTCTATCAAGAAGCTTAAGAACATCAAGCAACTTCACCAATAAAACGTAAGTTTTTGTTGTCTATTAACGGAGATTTTGCACAAATATTGTAATTTTGCACCAAGAACATCAAGCAACTTCACCAGATTTTGTCAAAGTATGCTCTGAAGAGGAAGATGATGATTGAAAAAGACATTATTCAAGTTCTACCTAAACAATGTTTAGGATTGCATATTTATTATGCACAAATATTGTAATTTTTTGTATGCATTAATTTAAATTTTATTGTTGTTTATGGATTTTAGTTCATGTTATTTTGTATGTGTTTTAAACATTTAAATTGATTTTTTTAGCTTATTGTAATTTTATTTTGTAAGTGTTTTAAACATTTTAGTTAATTTTTTAATTAAACGGTTCGGATTCGGATATCTACGGATTTTTAATTTTTATCGGATTCGGTTTTTGTATGCAATTTTGAAATCTGACGGATATCCGATACGGTTTTGGTTTTAGAAAAAATAAACGGATTCTGATTCGGATAGCATGTTTTTCGTGGATATCCGATCCGCTGCCATCCCTATGCATGTGTAGTAAGGCCTCAATTTTATGCTTATACATACAATTAAACAAGAATCTGTCATAAAATGAACCTAAGTCATGCATCAACTCATTTAAGGAATCTCAACTAGCCAAAACAGTCCATACAACTCCTAATTTCCACAAAATCCAAGCATGCAATACTTCAAGGTACAATACATTATGATTTAAATCAAGTTTCCAAACAAAATCCTCCTGCAATAGCCTAATTTTCCTCATTCATTTGACCAAGAAAATAATCTCCAAATTCAGTGAATCAAATATCAAATCGAAGCTTAAAGCAAAGCGCCTTGCTAGCCCAGTCAAGGCTCGTCCATGCCCAATCCCAATGGACAAACCTTCGATTTGCCCCTGGCTCTATAATCCACCCGTCTTCCAATTAGGTTTTCTCTCTTCCAATCAAAAGTCGATTTAAAGGATCTACTGCTGGATAGATCCCTTTGGCAGCTAATCCTCTTGATAAGGAAAGAGCGAGATGGTTGTTTTTGTTGTTCCCGCGAAGCGAAGATCATTCGCTTGGCGAATGAAGTGGCTAACTCTGTGCCAGCTGCTGCGGTAATACAGAAGATGCGACGGGGAAGAAAGAAATGAATGAAAGTTCTTTTGGAAAAATGTAGAGCTGCGGAACTAACGACTCTATTAGAAAGTCGAATTAGCAACTTCCATAAGCCCTATTCAGTCCTATTTTCTTCACGTTATTAGTATAGAATAAGTCGCGTTGGACTTAGTTGGAAAGGTAGGTGTTCGGCATGTCCCTTGCTTGCGAATTTCACTCCCCGATGGGGGTTCTTTTCACCCTTCCCTCAGTCGCAATTCTCCCAGCAGCTATCCATTTTAGTTCGCCAGCAACCAGCTCTGAACCATCATAAGTTTTTGACTACATAGATGGAGGATTGCACCTAGATGCCCGACTTCGTATCCCAAGTGCTTTAAATCTAGGAACAAACCTCACTGCATTTCGAGTTCAGACTTAGGAGTTATGACCATTACCAGGAGACCGTGCAAAACCGTCCAGATTTAGACACATTACGATTTTTTTCATTTTTGGGGTCCTAAACATTCGAACTACATTTTTTCTGTCTCTGGAAGATTTGTTCAGAACTCAAAATTATAGTGTCTCACAAAGTTTCATGCATTTTTAACATCATTTACTAGCTCAAAAATTTTCCATTCTAACAGACAATAACAATACCACAATCATAACTTCATACTTCAAGTTTCAAGGCATGCAAGGGTAGATATACTCATATAAACACATTCACATGGACTTCAAGAGTAAATACAGTCATATAAGTGTATGCATGTGAGTTTTTGAAGCATTTGAAAAGATTTAAACCCTCACCTTGTTGAAAATTAGCTAGAAATGTAAGAAATGCTATAATAGAGCTAGAAATCCCCTTTTTCTTCCTCCTTTCCTCATTTTTCTTGCATTGGCCAAGTATGAACCCCTCATTTTCCTTAAATCCGAGCTTGAACGAGTTGTCTAGAGTGTGTGTGTATGTGGTTGTGAGAGATTTTGAGTGGTTGTGTGTGTGTGGTTGTGAGAGATTTTGAGTGGTTGTGTGTGTGCTTGCTTAGGCTGAAAATGGAGAGAAATTGAAAGACTTTGAGCATCACAGCAAGTGTAGAGATTTAGTGTGTCTGTATGTGTGTGTATTTTCAGTTTTGAGATGATGAGAAAGAGTGTAGAGTTTTAGTGTGTGTGTGTGTGTATTTTCAGACTTGAGATGATGAGATAGAGTATAGAGATTTAGTGTGTGTGTGTGTGTGTATTTTCATGAGTCTTGTGTTTAGTGGTTGTGTAGCATTGAAGTTAGAATATAATATAGGGTATGTTTAGAGGTTTGTGAGATTTTGTCTTATAGTGGGTTTAAAATATAACATTTAGATGTTAGTGGATTTTGTAGGATTTGAATTAGAAATTTAATAATGGTTAGTGGATTGTGTATAATTATTCTATTGCCTAGTGCTTTGTGCAGGAATCTTTTTAGATTAGCGTGCAGACACGTATTCCTAGGTCTATGGCACGAATTACAAGGTAGACATGAACTACGAGGTAAGTCACGTACTTCAAGACTAAGGCTCGCATACCTATGTGAATGCATCTAACCCTAGGTTATGTACGTAAACCAATGCAATGCACGTAAATCACTATAATGCATGTATTTCAATGTAAGGCACTTGGATCTAGGTCAAGGCACACATGTTAGGGTTAATGCACATTTATCGAGGTTTTTGCACGTTAATCGAGGTCAAGGCACGTATATCTAGGTATCACACGCAAGCCGATGATTAGGGCACACAATTCTAGGTCAAGGCACGTATGACGAGGCATGCACGAAAACCAAGAAACGTATCTACGTTATTGCACGTAACCCAATACTAACGTACTTAATCTTAGGTTAAAGCTCGTGCTTCGAGACGAAAGCATATTCTCTGATATAGGTGCACGTAAACCAAGACAAGGCACATAATCTAAGGTCGGTCATATAATTCTAGGTCTAAGGCACGTAAATCAAGGTAAGACACGTTATTCGGGGTCGGACCTCACAAATATAGCCTTTATATATCCGTTAGGAGCATTTTTTATATATATTTTCAAACACCCCCATTATTCAAAACACTTCTTCTAACTACAAATAATTGCTCTATAGCTTTCATATCTTCAAAACACATTTGCTTGATCATTTATTGAGCTTTAACTTGCAAATCAATTGAGCATTCAAGAGAATTAAATTGTATCTATCCACTCTTAAAAAGAGTTCATTGTACTCATCATTTATTCATTCTTATTGTGGGACAAACACTACTATAGCTTTGAGAGAATCATTGTATAAGGAGTGTTTGAAATCTTTTTTGTAAATTCAAAGAAATGAAGAGCCTTGTACAAACTCTTGTGGAGTCAAGAGGTCTTGTAGTTTTGGTTTGTGCTTCACCAACTTGTGAAGAAGCATTACTAGTGGAGCTAGTAGAAATCCTAAGGGGAGGAAGACCTTGGGTGGTGGAGTAGATTAGCAAACCACCTAAAAATCAACGGCGTCATCTCTTTCTCTTTTCTTTCCTTACCTATTTTATTTACACATACATAGTGTTTGTTAAATTGTCTCAAAAAATTTATTGGTTTCTATCATTTTCGAAAAAATAGTATTATTGCCCTTTTATCCTAATTCACCCCCCTCTCTTAGGATATCTTGGACCAACAATTTATGATGGTCAAATCTTTCTTTCAAATTTTTCCATAGAACATATGAATCTTTGATAGTAAGAAGATATTTGTCTTGCAACCCTTCATAGAGATGGTGACGAATAAATATCATTGCTTTTGTACAGTCTTGTAAGGACGCTTTACTTCTTTCTTTAATAGTTTCTCTAAGATTCATGGCATCCAAATAGATCTCAGCATCAAGAGTCCAGGGGCAAGTAATTTTTTCCAAAAATATTAAGGGCGACAAACTTAAGTTTCGTGAGATTTTCCATTTTAGAATTGATATGTATCAAAAGACAAGATAGTTATTGAATATAATAAGATGTTGAGAGCATGTCGTATAAACTAAAATAAGAATAGGAGTTGATAAGATGACAATATAATGATGGAATTTGTAAAGCTTATAGAAAAAAAACTTGTCATGCATGGATGGTATATGAACGTATAAGACTAATGCATGCAAGGTATATCATTGTATAAGACTACTATGATATTTTACAGGGTAAAATATTTTTTTAGCTACTAAACTATCTCTTTAGTCCTATTTTTTGGTTTGGTTTTACCATTCAACTATTAAATTGGTCTCATTTTGATTATTTTGTTAATTTTTTTTGTTAAAATAAGCTACTTAGTATGGGCAAAATAGTAAAATTAACTAAACTAATTATATTTTTTCCACTATAAGAAACGTATTTGTGCATTTGCCCCAAATTAAAACTCCATGGGTAAAAATAACTCTAGCAATACTTGAATCCAAGACCAACCACTTAAAAATCAAAATTTTAACCACTGAACTAACGCATATCAACTTGTCAAAATCGACATGCAAAACCTATATGGTATATATGTATGTAATTGATCTTGACCAAATATAATCAGAACTTGGATCCGGGGTTCGGGTTCAAAACTCAATCCTTTTGTTTTTTATTTGTTACCATGGTGCAGTGGTGCGAGGAACAAACTGCTCCTTGCAAGACATTGATGTGAGGAGCAGTTGTTCACTGCTCCCCTCAAGAAACTGAAGCGAAGAGCAGAGCTGTTCCTCGCAAGAAACTGATGCGAGGAGCATGCCGCTTCTCACATGAGTTCCGCGAGGAGCAGGCTACTCCTTGCAGGGTCAAGCCAAGGAGCAATTGCACCTCCACCATTTTTGGTCAAGATCGTTTTATATGTTATATTTGTGGAGCATAGATTCATCAATCAGTGAGACCTAATAGTTTAGTGGTTAAGGCTTTAATTTTCAAATGGCTGATTTTGGGTTCAAGTATTGCTAGAGTTTTTTTTTAGTTTTTTAGTCATGGAATTTTAATTTGGGGCAAATGTACAAATATGTTTTTTCATAGTGGCAAAAATATAATAAGTTTAGTTCATTTTACGATTTTGCCCTTAGTAAGTAGTCTATTTTAACCAAACAATTAACAGAATGACTAAAATGAGACCAATTTGATAGTTGAATAGATAAAAATAGAACCAAAAATAGTTGAATAACTAATTTGTTTTCTAAAAAATTCACAATCGTCCTTATTTTTTCTCAAAAAATATCAATTTAATCCTTTTTTTTTTTAAAAAAAAGGATTAATTTGACTCATTTTGAATAATAAAGACGAATTTAAAACTTTAAAAAATAATAGAGACAAAAGTGAAACTTTTTGAAAACAATAGAGACAAAATTGAAACTTTTAGATAAATAATATGGACGAAATTGAAAAATTTTAAACAATAAGGACTTAATTAAAACTTCTAAAAAACAATAGGGACAAAATTGTAAAATTTTAAACAATAAAAAAGAAATTAAAACTTTTTGAAAACAATATGAACTAAATGTGCTATTTTCCCTTCTTTCTTCTTCTCAAGAGCCATCATCCTTACCATCTCTAGTTCTTCCCTCCACCACCACCACGACGATAGATAGACCCATTTACTTGCAAATCTATTAAAGTCATCATTCGCAAAATCCATATCATGTACTATTAATTAATTAAATTTCCATATGGTTGTCTGGTGTTTTAGTTTGCAATTCATCTATGAATTCAGTTCTTTTTTTTTAATTTTAATTTAAGCACATAGTTTATTAAATTCATATCCACTTCATAGTTATTAAATTCATATCCACTTCATAGTTATTAAATTCATATCCACTTTGCAAAAATAAAAAATAATCAAAACCAATATCTTTAAATCAAAGGAGTAAACTTCCCTTCATTAATCATAGTAAATTAAGTCTTAAAGTTTGGTTAAACAAGTTGGTAAAATATTATGTTAGGGAAGAAGAAAGAAAAGATGGAGTGTATTATGGGCTAGGAAATTTAATAATTTTCAATCTTTCCCATTAGATCAGGAATAATAAACTAATTATCTATAAAAATATATTTTAAAAAATATTTGAAACAAATAGTTGAGATTTAAAAGGATAAAAGGTAATGAATTATAATACACTTCATTTTGAAAATAAGAGAATTAGTAGATGAGAGGATCCAGGCCTCGTTCATTGTTAGGTTTGCAACTTGAATGCCCGACATAAATTAAAAATAAATAAATAACATTTAAAAACTTCTCGGTATTGGCCTGTAAATTTACTTGTATGGACCAGTCCAAGTTTAGGTAAGGAAAGCCCAAAAAGCTTGATCTGGTCCTATCTTTAGAAAATCTAAAGAACCCAAATATTAAACCCACATTGAATACGTAGTTTTACATATCATATAAATTATGCATATTATGCACATGATTTGGCATATATTATGCATATGAATTTAATGAATTGGCAAAAACCTGCAACTCCATACATATTCATTTCCATATAAATCGCAGGTGATCAAAAGGAAGGTCGATTTGAACTTGTCATTTTGTTAGTCTGAAAAACTTCTACAACTGGAGGGCCGATCTAGCGGAGAGTGAGGAGCTCGCAAAAGCTAAATCACAATCTCCAAACAAGCACATATTGACATGAGGTTACCTTTTTTTAATGCTGGGATGGAGTAAAACGAGCCTTGCAGGAGCTATCTATTCCATCGAAGAGATGGCAAGCGGAACCCACCCAAACTCATAGGCAATGACGTTTCCGAGCTACCACATTCACGCATGTCGTGGGAGATTCTATGCAATATTTTGGGTCTACCTGCTCAAGTGAGCGCTTGCAAGCCACTAGAATGTACATTGAACAAGATGTCGCTCTATCTCAACTTGTATATAACCAAATAGAAAAATTAAAAAAGAAAATCTTAATTTGACTATACACACTACATAAGTTCAATATTACGAGGGATGAATCCACATACATATTCATTTCCATCTATCTATTGCTATGTTCATGTATTTTATTTTTAGTTGGTAAAGTTATTTAGTCTCCACTAATTTGTTACCAAAATCATTTAGCATCCACTTAAACATTACTGATAAGATATTCTAAATTCACTCTTAGTAATTATATACATATGTGAATATATGATCATGTATTACATTATATTATATTAAAGGCAAAATGTATAGTGTGAATGCACCCATCGCTAATAGAGTTATACAACCACCATATTTTGCTATTATATTATATTCTGGCATGGTAAGTTGCAGCTTGGATAGTTCTTTGATATTATTTGCAATTGCCAAGGTCAAAAACTTGGTTCTACATTCATCGGGAAAGATCCGAGCTAACTCGTTCACTTTGAGAATGCTCCCAACTAATCTTGCGAACAAATGAACAAACAACGGGCTGAACTCTAACACCCGAGTTAGAAATCTAACTGACTCAAGTTAAAATATTTAAGTCGGGAGTAAATAAGATAGAAAATTGTTGAAATAATGTATCGTAATCCGGAACTAATTATGGAAGATTAGTTTTTCCTTTTTCATGTATTAATGTAATATAATCGACAAACTAGAATTAGATCCGATTAAAATAATTTAGTTCAAATAAAGTAAATGGACAAGAATAATAAACTGGAATTTAAATAAAAAAAACCCGGAATTAGATTATGAATACAATAGTGTGATACTGAGGCTCGTGAAGTCACGATATCCTTAAGGTTTTATCGCGTGGTTATCGTGCTAAATCTTTTACTCCACGAAAACCTCCCAGAATACAACAGCTATCTCCTTTACAATGGTAACACTCAAATTAAAAAGCTTTCAAAAAGAACAATGCTAAACTCTCTCAATTCAATGCAATGAAAACTAATACTAAGAATTCTATAACCTAACGATGCCTTTTTTTTTCCTTGTCCCTAAAGCCTGGAACAACCTGGTATTTATAGGAAAGAATCTGACCAAAAGAATTTCCATCATAAAGGCAGCAATTATTCACCATAAAACAAATGAAAATTAAATCTCCACGTGAATAAGCTAGCATTGTATATACAAAAGACGTTGCATTCTCAGCATTATTGAGCTTTTAATGTGCATTTGAACGTTGAAAAACCAAAAAACAAACGTTAGGCAGTAGCATAACCTCTCACGTATGCTGCTCATTTCAATGCACTTTCATATGCCTTCAATGCATATTATATTTTGGACTTTAGTGCATTCTTCATATTCAAATACAATCCAACTGTATTTGAAGCCTGCGTTTTATTTCTTTTTTCCATGTAAATGAGAAATTGATTTCTTCAATAAATTGATAAAATAAAGTCAAGCTCGACTGTTAATTTCTCATTCACCGCCTCAAAAATTAGTTAACTTATGCCGTGGAGGAATGAAATATTTATACTATTTTGAGGAATAATCCCCTCCTGAGGTCTTAGTCACTTTAGCTCTGAAGGGATATTCCCAAATAGATTGCTTGTGAATTGCGGTGTAGACTTAAATATTTTTTCCGCAATTTGCAGAGAATAAAGTATATTCTAACAATTAGAGGACAAGTGCATATATCCTAAGTCATGAGAGAGGTCGGGTGGTCAGTCATCATTCCATTAGGTTGGTCATTCTCGATATGTTCTTTATCACTGTAAACTCCATGTCATTCAAGGGTATGATTAATATTTTATATTAGGTCTGGTATTCGATACTATTTTCCTCATCTTCAATCTTAACTAAGTTTACTAAATTGGTTAGGTGTATCGCTTTCTAGAATGAGAATTTCCAACATGATCAAATTTGAACTAAAAAACATAGGAAAAGAAAAGAATAAAATGTTTTGAATTAGTCTACGTATTCTTCTGAGGATTAATTGCACGGATACTTTCTAATAATGTTGACAAGTTTTTAAAATTAGTCCCTCTTTGTTCTAAATTATTCAAATATGTCTTCAATACTTTCTAAGTATGGTTAAATTAGTCCATACCCTTAGATATTTAAGAAAAAAAAATATAAAATGATTTAACCATGCTTAACAAAACTATCTATTGTAAACTAGTTTGTCCATCACCCCACCCCATCCCTACCCCCACCCCACCTTACCCTACCCTACATTTCCCAACCACAAATCTACCACATGCCACCCTACCCTAGTGAACCCATCTCACACTTGCAAGCCCTTCATACCACGACCCCCCAAATTGCACTACTTCACTGATTATGTGTGCATGGTATATGTTGTGTGATGTGTGTGTGAGTATGATATATTTTGGGAACTCTTTTGAAGCTTGGTACACTTCAACTGAAGTGGATTCAGGTTAGAAGCGCAAAGTGTAAAGATAGAGTTTATTTTTAACGATTTAAGTATGTTAAAGTTATGTTCCCGTTATATTCAGTTAGTGATCACTGTTCTATGTATGCACATGCATATAAAGTTGTTGTGAGCTCATGTAGGCGTAAAGCTTCATATATTGAGATATACATTTAAAGACTTCATTATTGAAGTGGATTCAATCTAGAAGCATTAAAAGGGTTTGTATACCCAATAAAGTTTAAAGGCTTCTTATGAGCCAAAAGGGGATCCAATCCCGTAAAAGGGTTTTTACATGACCATAAAGTGGCCAATTGTGGGATTGACACGCTCATAATTCTAGTTGGATCACATGTGCCAAGAGTTACACTACACTTTAACACACCATGGAATCCATATCGATGGGGTATTAGTATTTGTAATCATAGGAGTCCTATGCCGATAAATGCTATAATGACTGTTATGGTTCAATATTGATGTACTTGTTGGATCGGATTTTGAATTGAGACGTTTATTTTGTGACTACTAAAGTTGTTTTCAGCCCCAGAGTCTTTTTGTAAGATAAAATATTTTGAGGACATAAAACCAATCAGTGTTGCCCAATTGGGAGACTATTGGAATTGTTTCTAATTATGGGTTTCAACTGGTTGAGATATTTTATTATATTGCAGAAAAAGGGTTGAGGTTAATCGATAAAGCCCAATACTTATTTTATAGTGACCCACTCCAGTAGGGCCTAGGTCCGTCTCATAGATATTATTTTTATTAGTGATGTGATATGCAATGTGTAGAGCATATTTGAATATTAGGGCAGCTTGATGGGGGTGCCCAATAAAGATTCTAAGGCTAGGTCCTCTCTGTCATCCAGAATACTATTAGTCTATATGATAGACTATTAGGTTTGACTTACCCCATTGAGAGCCACCATAGAGGAGTTGGAGAGGGAGATAGAGTATTTAGTCTAGGCGTGCCTACCATAACATGCTGCTAAAGTTTTTCTCATAGAATCATTACAAGAGTTTGTTCAAGAGATGATTATAGCAAATAGAAAGAGAATATGGCATGAATTTCCAGATATGTCTCAAATATACAATTTTATTGTATATTATTATGGTGTTCTATTTTTTTGATATTAGACCTTGTACATTATAACACGTAGGTGATAGTCATGCTTTGTTTATGTGTTGTTGCTTTATATGCAGACGGTGGATCAAAAATTTGGAACCCTTTTTCCGTTCTCTCTCTCCAGTGTACCAGTTCACTTAATCTTTTTGTTGGGAATAAGGACACACATGCACGCATACAACATACAACACACAACGCAACGGAAATCAGCACAAAGAGTTTAACGTGGTTTGGCCCTCTGCCGACGTCTATCACCCAAGTAATTGAGAAATCCACTAATCAATAATAAACCATTACAACGCGGAGGATCTTTTTGACGGGAAAAGATCCAAACCCTCCCCTCACTCAAATGCTCATAGTTTTAGAAAAATACTATAAAACCCTCCAAAGTGACTTTATGAATGGAAAAAATCTAAACTCTCGCACAAGAACTTTATATATGGCTAATGTCTAAACCCTCCCCATATCGGTTTTTTTCTGGCAAAAGTACGAAAAACACTCTCAAGACTTGGCTCACCTCTTACCACACCCCATGAGGGGTGTGGTTCTTGTGACACTGAATTACAAGCTAGAAAATCCTATTTATAGGCAACTAATCCTAACTCCACTAGGATTGAAAAATCAAGTTTTTCTCCTATTGGACTTCTACTTGTCTTCAACTCCTAATAGGGCTTGGACTCAAGCCAATAACCCAACAAATCCTCCCCTTAGCGAAAAGTTCAAGTGCTCTCGCTGCAACTCAGACCTCTTTTTGTTGTACGTTTTAAATTACTCGCAAGTGCACGAATCGTATGAAGGTATAGCTCAGGCAAATACGAGGTCGATCCCTCAGAGACTTGTTTAGTTAAGGTCAAGTTTTAGACTATGATTTAGATTTCCTAATCTAATTGGAAAGATTGATATTACAGGTTGAGATAAAATAGTAAAAGACTAAACAATAAATCTAAATAAGTAAGACGATTAAAAATCCTAAGACAAAAGTAATTAATAATTTTAAGAACAAAAATAAAGTAATACTAAAAGAATATATAATGAATCTAGAGACTTAATAAATAAATTCTAAAATAAGAACAACTAATAAATTGAATGAAATAAATTAATAAATTCTAAAACGAAAACAATTAATAACTTGAGTAAAATCAAGTAAAATAAACTAAAACAATAAAATATTAGAAAAGAAAATAACTAATTAAATAAAAGACGAAGATTAAAAGCGAGACTAAACAAATAATCGTAAAAGGCTAAGGCTTGGAATCTACCTTGCTAATCCAAACGTCAACTATATTTGATCATTAATTTTCCCCAAATTAAACTACATGATAGTCTCGCAGTCTAGCCTCGTTACCATGGAAAATATCATCTTTTAAGCCCTAAGTTAATGAATTCAGAAGTATGTTTATTCTTATTTTGCAAAATAATCTGCAAATCATTAATTGTATCACAACTAGAAATCACAATTAATATTTGACATTAAAAATCAAAACTTTCAATTATCAAGAACTATTCAAAGCATGAGAAAAACATAATTAAACCCATCTAAGAAATTATCTCAACAATTGATGAAAGAATAAACATTAAACATGAATAATCAAGTTATGGAGAAAAATTAATTCACAAATATAGTATTTATTAAAATTAACAAGGTTTCATCGTCACCTTAGCAAATAAATTTAGCCTAACATATTAAACAAACTAGAATAATAAATCTGAAAAATAAACATAATTTAATGAATAAAAGTAAAGTAGAGAATAACGTTACAGAATTTTGTCAGCTCTTAAACCCGAAGAAACTCTAAAAACATCGTCTATAAATTTGTTGTCGAGAATTAAAAGAAACCTATTCTAATTTTTATCGATTTCCGCCGCTGCTCGCTTCTGTTCGCTCGTGCGCTACTTGCCTTCTCGCGTTGTCTTTCATGTGCCTTATATAGGCACCAATTCTCTTTGTTTAACCGACCTTGGCCACTGGGCCAAGTCTTACTTCTTTTTTTTTTTTTTTTCGTTGGTCTTCAAAGTCCAATTTGGACTTGACTCACGTTAGTCTTTTTGGCCAAGGCATTAGTTTAATGCCTTGGTCAACTATTTTTGTCATTTTTTATATTTTTTCTTTCTTTTCTTCTGTGTCCAAAGTCCAATTTGGACTTGGATGACTTCACGGAAATTTCTTTTGGCCAAGGCATTAATGCCTTGGTCAACCCTTGTTCTTTTTTTTTCCTTTTGTAATTTTATTCTTTTTCTAAGTCTTCAATAAATCTTCTTCAAAGAACTTCAGATCATTTTCTTCTCATACAATTCTTTAAGATTTCGCTCCAAAAGCTATTTTATCATCACAACTCTTGATCTGCATGTCCCAGTGATCTTCATATTTAATGGTTTCTTCACGTACGAATAACTTTTTAACCCTGAAATATGTGGAAAAAGCCTTAAATAAGTGAAACAAATTAATGACTTAATACTTATTAATTATACTCAAATTAAATGTAACAAAGTCTATTTTAAATATAAAAATATGCAAACCCCGACTTATATCACTTTTCAACCTTTATCTCCATCTTCATCGTCATGCTAGAGTCAACACTCAATAGCAATCACAACAGCACCATTGAGAACCTCTCTCTAATGCGCTAAAGCCTCGCTCCACTGCTATCAGCACATCTTTATCACTCTTGGTTCTCACAGTCATCACCAACGTCTCTCACACATCATCAGTTTCCACTATCTAAGCCTCTTCATGTCCTCTCGACATTAAACATCTTATATGTGGTC